>CM066037.1:64947035-66260785 GCA_033557465.1 Ichthyophis bannanicus
TCAAATAGGAATGTTACAAGATGCTCACGGGATCCATGTTGAATGATGCTGAGAAGATCAAGAAAAGGTGGAAAGAATATACAGGGTCATTATATGATAAAGATCAAGTGGACCAAGTCATTTCAATCTATACCTTATGATCTAGGAGCATTGATGAAAGAAGAAGTTGAACATAAGAATTTTTTTCATTAAGATTTTTATGCACATACTGGGTCAGACCAAGGTCCATCAAGCCCAGTACCCTGTTTTCTAACACCCTGGCCAATCTAGGGTCAATCACGTACCTAGCAGTTGAAGCAGCATTGAAAGCTTTATCAAAGAATGACTTAAGCACCAGACATTGAAGGCATTCCCATAGAAAGTATTACAGGAATCTGATGCAGTTGTTACCATACTTACAAGGCTCTGCCAGGAAATTTGGCAAGACAATGTTTATGGCCCAAACTGACTGGAAAAGATCTATGTTTATACCAATATTTAAAGAAAGGTTGATCCAACTGAGCTGTTGGAAAATATCGGCACAATCGCCTCTGATCCAACATGCCAGCAAGATTCTACTCAAGGATTATATCAGCAGAGGAACTACAACCCATAACTGGAATGAGAACTGCCTGAAGTGCAAGCAGGGTTCAGGAAAGGAAGTGAGGAACGCGAGGACATTGTGGATGTGTGAGGAATGATCCTTGAAAAGGCCCAACAAAAGAATTAGGAACCAAAAAGGATATTCCATATGGTTTGACTACAGCAAGGCTTTATGACTGGTAAACCATGAGAAACTCTGGGCCACATTAAAAAACATGGGTATACCAGAACACCTGCTTCATTCTCTTGCACAACCTTTACATTGATCAAGAAGCCACAGTTGAAACAGAAAATAAGGAGAAGAAAACAGAGTAGTTTAAAATCAACAAAAGTGTATGACAAGGCTGCAACACCTTCCCCCTAACTGTTCTAATATATATGCAGAACAAATTATCAGAGAAGCAGGACTGTTATCAATAGGACAACTGAGGTTGTGAAGATTGGTAGGAAGACTCATCAACAACCTTTGCTATGCTGATGATACCACATTACTGGATGAAAGTGAAGATGATCTGAAACATTTGTTCTTCTTCAAGATCAAGGAACATAGGGGCATGTTTACTAAAAAACCGCTAATTTGCGCGCAGCAAAATAGCGCACTAAAAGCGGGGTAATTAAGAGCATTTAAATGGCCAGTAAACGTTGGGGCGAGTCACCACCGCACGCCTTGTGCGCGGTTTCCACACGAAACGCGCCCGCACAAGTAAGGGCCAGCAAATGTCCGATAGAGGCGTGGACGGCTAACGGAGGGCGGAGAGAAGGCTCTGGAGGGGAGGAGAGACGGGGGCTTATGGGCAGGAAGGGGAGGGGAGAGGCGCCCCGCACATTATCGGGGCTGAAATCACAAGTAAAAAAATAGCGGGAGTGAAACACTCGCGGTACACGGCCAGGTAAAGGGAAGGGGAAACCATTTTCGTCAGCAAGGTACACCTAAACCGGGGAGGAAACCGTCAAAAACGTGAGCAGTGTGATACTGTTGGCACCCAGCACAAAAGTGCAAATTACAAATAACAAATGACCACCACAGAAATAGTACAAAGAGTCGAAGGTCACGCGGTGGGAACAGTGATAATAAAGGGGCAAAACCAAAAAACACACCCAGGAAAAGCACCAAACATATAAATGGACTTATGGACCGGTCTACGGAGCGGAGAAAACCCCCCCCCCTTTCCCAACACACATTTCCTGGTACGTACGTTCCCTGCTGAGTGGTGTTTATGGGGTTGCCCATCAATAGCAAGGTTGCCCAGTTTGTTTATATATCAACCCCCGCTCTGCCGGTAGGTCAGTTCCGGGGCTCAGTTGCACGGTTGTCACCAGACAGGGTTGAATGAGCCCACAGTAAAAATGTGGCAGAGCAGGGTTTGCGGACCCCATCCTGCCAGGTTAACTATCTCCAGGGGACTGCACTGTCTCTGTGGACACACTGTGGTGCATGCGGACAGAGCCACTACCGTCTAGGACCATAAGGCACAGGATCAAATCCCAGCTGGGGCCCATGCCAGCCCAGAAGTTTCCTATGTTTTTCCCACAACTAAACAAAGATAGCACAGACACCCCTGTATTGACAGGGGAACATTAAGGAATGGTGCAAACACCAATATTTTGCACATACCCCGCACACACCCCATAACAATGCGGCAGTACCACAGCCCAGTCCCCCAATCCAGTCCCGGAAGTGCCACAATGCAATCAGGGCCATATGCCATTCCCTGAGAGTAGGAATGCCATCATGTTGGCGGACGAGCTACAGGTGGTGGAGGGGGCAGTTGGCTGCTAGCCACAGAAGACAGTGGCCTAGCCATGGGGCAGGCTGAAACGTACCACTGCAACAGACAGGGCCCTGTCGGAATGTACAGTCATGGACTGCCCAGGGAATCAAGCACATCTGTGGCAACACAGGGCGCAACTGCACACAGGACAGTGTGATGCAAGGAACAGAAGGTCCACAGGTTCAAAGCCCTGCCAATCCTCTCCACATATCTTTTTACCCACAAGTAATCCGTGATACGTAAGCGACAAAACATTATGTGCTGGGGACATACGCATTGCTCATACGCCAATTTTACACCCCACTGATCACAGACACCATGATGGGGAGGGGACATTACCTAGAGCAGAGTCTCAACAAATGCAGTCCCAGAGGACCACACCCCATTCAGGTTCAATGCTGCCGCCCATACAAATGCCACGTGATGTATCTCTCTGCACCCACCCCCATGGCATGTAGATGTAGCTAATGCATCTTCATGAGGGACAGCAGGAACAACGGCGAACAGTGTGTTGCAACCCTGGGATGGATTGGGAACCTCAGCCGTTAACAAGCACGCAAGCCAAAACAGGGGCAGAACACACCCACACCCACAACCCACACCCACAGGCCCCAAGGGCCAATGCCCCTCGAGAGGGAGGCAGGACATCGGGCCCTGCGGTGTGCATCTCACAATACTAGCATGTGAATACCTTAGCAATGTCACTGTACACCTGGGTATACGGTACACAGCTTACGAACACTTGCTCTGAGTATTGGCAGATAGATATCCCTACGTCACCGCCACATTCTGCTCCTTGAGATACATCATGACAATCTGTCTGTTGACTGCAGTGGGTGCATCAGGTTCTGGTCTCTGATAGCGTTTACCACCCTGGGGAGTGACTCAAAACAGTATTGCTACCATATCCATGCCTGTACTGTGCCCAGGGATGCGTGTGGTGGCTGAAATGATGACCAAAACGCACTACAGTAGCACAATGCTGGCATACGTGTGGGAGTGTGTGTCTGTCTATACAGTGTGTGTTGGGCCTGCAAACACCTGCACACGCACCACACTGCCAAGCACTGTTGGCAGTATGGGCCTGCCAATGTGCATAATGAGCCGAAAGGTACCATGGGTATAGCTCTGACAGGGCGGGTTGGCCAGGATGGCATCGCACAGGGCAGAGGGGCACTGACTGGATAGTGTAGTGGTTGCCCACCACCTACACATACATGGTGGCTCTGTATGTGCTGCTGGGGTTGCACTCCACCCTGACTGTGCAGGCAGTAGAAGACAACATGGACTAGGCCACCCCCATAGTGAATGATAGTCTGTCTCCAATGTGATTATATATGGGTTTTGTGTCGCGGGCCCAGTCAATGACTTAACTGATGGTGTGCATGCCATCCCCAGTTCTGGGTGCATGCCATTTCCAACAGGACTAACTAGCAGACATATGTCAGCATGTGTGTGGGTGGTTTCCTGATGGAGCGCAGTGCAGTGGCTGATGGCTGGCTGTAGGCGAAGATCAGATGAGTGGTGGGTGTGCAACTTAGCATTATCAAGGCCTAAGTCTGTCAGATATTGTGTTATGGATGTGTATGGAGTTGGCTGTGACAGCGCTGTAGGGTGCTGTCTCTCCCAAAGCAGGACTGGGGTTGAGGTGGTCCACCCTACTGACTACCATTGCAGGGGAGGGTAGCATGATGATAAGAGACCCTGCTATCCAACCTGAGGGGGAGAAATGGTGGTTAAAGAGCCCACCTAGTGTCTCACATAAGGGGTGCCCCTGACTCCTGCCGACAGAGATATTCAAGGTGTCTCTGTCTTACAGAAACAACCTATCTCACAGAGTAATAGTTGCTGTGAAGCTCTGGCAGGGCCTAATTATGCCACGGAGGTTTGTGGTGGACCTGGTCCTGGGGTGCCCCCACGCACACTCAGGGTGTGAGCCACAGTACCACGCACAATGTGACGGTGTGTAGCTTACTCTGTGCCAGATAACAACACACTACTTCAGTACACCCTACCAGGCCGAGGTTGATGTGTGGGTGCAAAATGGACACTCCCACATACCAAGGCTGTGGAGATGCCGGGGGTGCATTCCCGATCCTGTGTCTATCTGTGGACAGTTGCATTTGCATGTGCAGTGCATCATGGGTAGTGGGTGGACTAACACTATCCTGGCCTTACCACAACAGGGACTGTCTGTGTGGGTGACATGCAGGCTCTCTGAAGCCAGGCCAAGCGGGGCTTGCTGGCAGCTATAGAGCTGTAGGCCAATGGGTACCTCATTGCCTGTGAAGTCAGAGGTCATGGGGTTACAAACCACCACAGTGGTTGTAATTTTGTGGTTTTAGCGGCAGGATGCCACAGGTATTTAACATTTAAATGTGCAGAATGTTGCTGGCAGCAAATCAAACCACAGCGTTACTATACCCCACATGGTCGCCCTTGAGTGTGGTTGATAGGGCCACACAACTAGGCCATCTGTTAGTTTTAGGTCCGTATGAGGTGCACTAGTCTCCATCCGGAGGACAAAACATATATGGTGCCCTATAGGGGACATGTCAAAGGGTGCCTTGGCGGACAGTGCACTCTAACATGTGCCTTCATGAGCTGCATCATGTCAACATGATGTTGCGAGTGCGTTTGGTAGCTGTGCTAAATAAAGGAAAAACTAAAAAGCCAACCTACAGCACAATACTCACCAAAAAAAATTACTGCCTCAGCCAGCCCTGATGCACTAGAGCAACTGTGAGGGCTCGAACCCATGATAGTGCACCATTGGTCAGTGTACCCACATTGTGCTGTTTGTCCCTTGTTACTGTGCTGACCCATCAGTACGCCGCCTCATGGCCATCTGCGCGCGGGCCCCCCCTAATTAAGCTGCTCACAATGAAGTTTCCGCACCACTGCCGCCCCAAAAAACAGTGCGCCGCTTCCAGGAGCCAAGGAATGAATAGTGCGCCGCCTGCTGCTGCTCAAAAATTAACACTGCTCCGCCCGATGCCGTGCAAAAAGTAAGATGCCCCCTAAAAACAACCTCTACCTATTAAAGGTGATTGCCCTCAGTAAGGGCGGTTACGTTGTGCACAAGGGGGTTTGAACACATAGGCCCCTGCACCATTGGTCGGTGTCCCCACCATTGTACCACAGCTCTGTTGATATTGTGGTAGCGCACGGCTATGATCCATGCTAATTGAACTAAGCAGACAGGCCTAAGCAGCTTGACCTTGAAACTGAGGCCTGTAGTAAGACGCCAGAGGAATGAAAACCCCCCTGAATGATGACACCATAAGAATTGAAACTTAACCGCCACGTCCTCGACCCACACTGAACATAGACTACAGCTAGAACCCGCCCCACGAAACTGAGAAAATATACAGAAAAACAAAGTGTTTTTATTTTTAAATTTTTTTTTATATTCGTACTGATAAGGTGTGCTATGCTTCTATGGAATTAATTAACTCTGCAAAAAAGCAAGGTTACAGTGCCCTGCTTCCCATATGTTTTTAACAAGATAAGCGACCTTGGAGGAGAGAGTGTAACAAGCTTAGAGACACTGACCATTGTAATTGGGACTAGAAGGGGGGGCAACCAGGTGCATGAGCCCAGACCAGGGTCCCCGATGGCGTAGGCCATATCAGTACCGGGACCAATAGATGGGGTTTGAGAGGAGGTTACTTGGGGACCAATGAAAAGGTATGCCTATGTCTAGAATGGGAAGAAGCACGCCTATTATTAAAAGTGGTTTGTGTTGCTAGAAACCATTGCGCAGCCATTTGAAATTGCCTCTATGCTTGGAGCCATGTGCACATTAAACTGGCTTTGATCCTTGAAACGGACTCTGGTTTTATTTATTGCATGCTTATCTGCTGACTACATTGCGTGTGTGTCCAACAGCGCGCCACGTTGGCCTTATTCGGGGCAGCAAATGTGGACCCCGGCCAATTAGCGCCTGGCCCTGAACCAGTACAGGCCGCGGTTCGACCCCATGTTTTATCTCCACGGCCTGAAACCCCACATTCCGTATATGGCCACAGGACACACCAACGCGGCCCAGCACAATATCAGGGTGCACTAAACATACACCATTGGTGCCAAGATAGACTGCTGAGATCAATGCAAATACATATCTCAAACACCCTAAACCTAGGGAGTGCAAGTTGCGTGCATGTCCAATGTATACAACATAAACATCCACGCAGCCATGAGGAACGCGGAAATAGCAAACACCAATGTCTGGAGGCGCAGCCATGCGGACTGCATGTGCGCCGAGCCGCAATGCGCCAAATGCGGAGGTTGCGTCGTCAACGTCCCAGAAGGGCAGAAAACAAAATGGCTGCCAGAATGCGCAAACCTGCAGTTCAGCCACACCGACCTTTGCCACCTGGCCGCATTGGTTGGGCCAAAGATGGAGAAGCTGGTTCCCAGGGGCCGCCAGGGGGAAAAAAACACAAAGAAAAGGTCAAGAGGGGGCCTGGGAGAGAATCAAAAAAGGCGTTTCAATCGCCTGTGGCAGACAACCAAAGGAGGTTGAGGGTGAGTTGCATTGCCACAGGTCATAAATTACCAGAAGACACAGACAGGGTTGTTTGCATCATGTCAATGGTGCTGTTGTGTAGGTATTCCAGATCAGGTAAAGATGTAGCTGGGGGACCCACATGCCAAGGTCTATAGATGGTAATGAAAAACAAACTCCTCTTAAACCATCTAAATTGAGCTTATACTAAATAGTGAAACCACCAAAACATTCAAAAGAGAGGTCTATATGTCGCACATATGAGTGTTTTGCCAATCTCTATCCCAGGTGTTTAGGGACGTAGTCACAAAGGGCATGATGCCATCCTGGGAGTCCTTGCTGCTGCTGTGCTACAAAAAAAACACTGTAAAACACCTAGCCACACTCGGCACATAGAGCTGCCTGGGATGGCGGTCCAGAGACTCATGTGCAACTGGCCGTGTTTGTCTGACATACCTCAGGGCTGCACACATTGGCCCACCCTCAGGGGGTGTGTGAAACGATGCAATCACATGGTCTGGCAGCCACCCTGGAGCTTATGGGGTGTGTGCCCAATGTTGGTCAGGGCCCCAAAACCCCCTATCACCAGGACCCTTGAGAGAGCCCATCAGAGTGGGGCCCACCATTCATCCTGGAGTTATGGGGAGGTCACTAATGTTGTTTAACCATCATCCTGGTCACCAGGAGTACAGAGAAGCCTTCATAAGTGGGCCCTCTGTCATCCTGGAGTTAGGGGGATGTCTACTAATGTTGTTTAACCCATCATCCATGTCACCAGGGGTACATGAGAAAGAAGCCATCAAAGTACACCCACACCCAACCTGGAGTTATCGGGGACTGTCCACTATATGGTTGTGTAACCCATTCATCCCTATCCCAGGGGTACAGAGAACCCTTCAACGTACACTCCCACCCACCTGGAGTTATGGGGATGTATACTAATGTTGTTTAAACCCATCATCCCTGTCCCCAGGGGGTACAGAGACAGCCATCAAAGTACCACTCCCACCCACCCTGGATGTTATGGGGATGTCCACTAATGTTGTTTAACCCATCATCCCTGTCCCCGGAGTTACAGAGAAGCCTTCAAAAGTGGGCCCTAGTCATCCTGGAGATGGGGGCGGGGTTTTCGGGGAGGATGTGATACTAATGCTTGTGTAACCCATCATCCCTGTCCCCAGGAGTACAGAGAGGCCTTTCAAAGTGGGCCCTCTGTTCATCCTGGAGTTATGGGGATGTCTTACTAATGTTGTTTAACCCATCATCCCTATCCCAGGGGTACAGAGAGAGAACCCTTCAAAGTACACTCCCACCCACCCTGGAGTTATGGGGTGTGTACTAATGTTGTTAAAACCCATCATCACCTATCCCCAGGGTAGATTACAGAGAACACCCTTCAAAGTACACTCCCACCACCCTGGAGTGTATGGGGATGTCTACTAATGGTCTGGTTAACCCATCATCCCGATCCCCAGGGGTACAGAGAAACCCTTCAAAGACACTCCCACCCACCCTGCAGTTATGGGGATGTCTTCTAATGTTGTTTAACCCATTCATCCCTGCTACCCAGGAGTACAGAGAGCATTCAAAGTGGGCCCTCTGTCATCCTGGAGTTATGGGGATGTGTTACTAATGTTGTTTCAAAACCATTCATCCCTGTCCCCAGGAAGTACAAGAGAAGAAGCCTTCAAAAAAAAAAAAAAGTGGGAATCTGTCATCATGAGAGGATTATGGGATGTCTGACTAATGTTGTTTAACCCATCATCCCTGTCCCCAGGAGCTACAGAGAAGCCTTCAAAAGTGGGCCCTCTGTCATCCTGGAGTTATGGGGATGTGTACTAAATCGCTTGTTTAACCCATCATCCCTATCCCAGGGGTACAGAGAACCCTTCAAAGTACACTCCCACCCACCCCTGGAGTTAGTGGGGATGTGTGGTAACTAATGTTGTTTAACCCATCATCCCTATCCCAGGGGTACAAGAGAACCTTCAAAGTACACTCCCACCCACCATGGAGTTATGGGGATGTTCTACTAATGTTGTTTAAACCCATCATCCGCTATCCCCAGGGGGTACAGAGAACCCTTCAAAAGTACACCCCCACCCACCCATGGAGTTATGGGGAATGTCCACTAATGTTGTTTAACCCATCATCCCTGTCCCCAGGAGTACAGAGAAGCCTTCAAAGTGGGCCCTCTGTCATCCTGGAGCTATGGGGATGTGTACTAATGTTGTTTCACCCATCATCCCTATCCCCAGGGGTACAGAGAAAGCCATCAACGTACACGACCACCCACCCTGGAGTTATGGGGATGTCCACTAATGTTGATTTAACCCATCCATCCCTGTCCCCAGGAGTACAGAGAAGCCTTCAAAGTGGGCCCTCTGTCATCCTGGAGTTATGGGGATGTGTACTAATGTTGTTCACCCCATCATCCCTGTCCCCAGGAGTACAGAGAGGCCTTTCAAAGGTGGTGCCCTTCTTGTCATCCTGGAGTCCTATTGGGGATGTCTACTAATGTGGGTTTAACCCATCATCCCCTATCCCCAGGGGTACAAGAGAAACCCTTCAAAGTACCCTCACACCCCAACCTGGAGTTATGGGGATGTGTACTAATGTTGTTTAACCCATCATTCCTATCCCCAGGGGTACAGAGAACCCTTCAAAGTACACTACACCCACCCATGGAGTTATGGGGATGTCTACTAATGTTGTTTAACCCATCATACCTATCCCCAGAGGGATACAGAGAACCATTCAAAGTACACTCCCACCCACCCTGGAGTTACTGGGGATGTTCTACTAATGTTGTTATTTACCCCATCATCCCTGTCCCCAGGAGGTACAGGAGAAGAAGCCTTCAAAGTGGGCCCTCTCGTTCAATCCTGCGAGTTATGGCGGATGTGTACTAATGTTGTTTAACCCATCATTTCCCTGTCCCCAGGAGTACAGAGAGGCCTTCAAAGTGGGCCCTCTATTCACCCTGTGGGGCGGATATGGGGCTGTTGGCCAATGTGGTTTAAAACATCCCCCCTATCACCAGGTGTACACGGAGCCCAGCTGGGTCGGCCAGCAAAGCACCATGGGGATATGGTTGCAGTATGCCTATGCTGTTGGAACCTGTCCCTCCATCACCAGGGGACCTGATAGCTGCCTAATTATTACTGTGGAACACCCTGTTCTCAGTTTGTAATCTCTGCTGATGTGGTGCTGTAGGACACACCAGACCTAGGGGGTGTGGGAAAGGCAGACTGTGACGGAGGGCGATGTCAGTCGGATATGTTTCTAGGCTTATGAGGTGGGTAGGTTGCACATCTCACACAGTCATTGAGGCGTGGGGGCACGACAGTCGGCCTGTGAGAACGACAGCTGACGAGCACCTCACATAGTGATGATATCACACCTCCCACAGCCATTTCAATCATGTGGAGACACACACAGGGGTGCAATATTTGATCAGGCGCAGTCCAACAGGTATCCCATCCATGACCGGGGACTCCTGAGTCGCACTGAACTGTGTTGACAAGGGATACCATGGATGGTTCAAATAAACACCTCCACAGGGGGCCCACACACAATGGGATCTCTCCCATGCTCGCACAAACTAGGGAGTGCCCCCACCAGCTGGAGGACCATGTTCAAAAACCTCCACGTTCCAACACATTCCTAACATACCTGTATCAGCTGATAAACCCTGAAAATTAAGGGATCTGTCAACACATACACAAACATTGCCCCCAGGGGATGTGACACCCTCGCACACACTCCCTGTCCCTCTCACACTCTCCCACCCCCTATACCACACCCCTTTGTCTCCCTCTCTCCCCCACCATTGCAAAACCATGACGTGCCTAGGGTGATGATATGGGGTGGGGGGTGGGTGAAGAATGTAGGTGCTGGGCAAAATGCTGCCTGGCTGGATGTCCCATATGATGATGCCAGCAGACCCCGACAGGCGCCGTGGGTCCCGCCCTCACACTCATAGGCAGGCCTATGCACACATTTCCCAGGGATCACCTGGTCACAAGTGTGTGACTGTGCAGGAAATACAGAACACACAGCAGGCCCACACGGATATCAAGGGTGGACAGTGGCCAACCATGAATATGGGTATGTTAACTATCCACCTTGTGCAGAAGGGTAGGTAATGAACCCCAAACAATGTTTGTTTTATCAACAAGGTGGAGGATCTGAGGAAGAAGGTGGCTAGTGAACTACGGCAGTTCCATGGAGACTTCCTGGCGCGCTATAGCAGGGGGGCCACAGGTACACCCAATGATGGTGAGGACTGGACAGGCATGACTCTTCAGTTATGTATTGATGTCACATTGGCCCACCAACGTGTGTGTTAATGCATCTGTAGATGTGTAACGTAACACTCAGGTACGTTTTGATATGTCTGTTAAACTTTAACACGGGGGAGAGGACAACGCAGCGGCGAGGGCCACACATCGGCCTACTCACTCCGGCGGCCCACCACCCACGTGCAAGGGAGGTGGAGGTGGTGGTTGGTGGAAAAGGCGAAGGACGGAGGTGGAAGAGGGATCCCAGATCGAGCTGGCGGGAGGAGGAGGAGACGGGAGGAGGAGCAAGCAGATGGGGGAGGGGGGGGGAGGAGGAGAGGGAGGGAGGGGAAGCCAATGGACGGGTGGTGGTGGGGGTTGACGAGATGGGAGAGGAGGAGAGGGCCCCCACAGGGCACACACAGAGGGTGATGCTGCGGGCAGGAGGGGTCACTGCGGGTGAGGGGGGGCAATGTGCAACCTGTGTGTGGGGGGGGGGCTGGGTGGGCAGAGAGGGTGGTCTGAGAGTGTTTTGGGGGGAGGACAGGGTTGGGGGGGGTGCGGGGGAATACAGCAACAGCACAGGGCTACGTGGGCCCCCGTCAGACACTGCATGTGGAAGCTGGGGATAGGCGTCGTCGCACAAACATGTCATCCACGGCCCACAGCCCTGATTGCATTGCGCACCATGCCAGCACACAGACCACGGGCACCATTTGCCTATGTGCTGGCAGGTGCATGCATGATGTGCTGGGGGCAATTGATGATGTGCGGCGGCGAAGTACGCCTAGTCTTTCATGCACTGCAGTGTCTGACGGGGGCTGTCCGGCAGGTGTACGCCGATTGTTGCCGCCAGCGCAATGTCGGCGGGCATCTGCCCGAAGGGCGTCCACAGGCACCTCTGAACAACCACCTGTGATGTGCACATGTGCCCTGTGCTGTGCTGTGTTCCACGCACAAAAATGGGGATGTTTGTGTGGGCGGTGGCATGTTGCCAATGTTTAAATGTTCTATAATAAACATTTTGTTTTTGTTATTGGTGGAAACATGTCATGTGTCTCCCTCAACCACCCACCATGGATGAATGCCTGGGATATGTCTGTGCATCTGGACAGGCTGTGGAGGCTGGACATGGCTGGCAGACATGGACTGCTTACAACATGCCGTCATGGGCAATAAACGTCCGTGCAGTGCGCTAAGGGCCAGGGAAGCCGCATGGGATGTTGAAGTGTGAGGGGACGGATCCCAGAAACAGCCATGCTGTTGGGTGGATTGAACTGCTAACCAAATGTGTCAGCAGAGGGAGGAAGCCAAACATAAAAGCATGCTACGCATGTTCTGCCTGTGTGCCACATGCATGCCTTGGCGGCGGGTGCCAGACATGTTCCCACTGTTGTCTTTGATATAGGCTATGACCACAAATATGGCACCAGGTATGCTGGCAGAGGGGTGGGAGGGGGTGATGCCGCTGACGACAGACCAATGGGTATGGGAACAGTACACCATCGGACAACATGCGGTCCAGTGTGTGTGTGGAGAGAAACCCTACAAGCCAAGGGGCTGGGACTATGGACTGTGTAGGTGACACATAGCATGTCGTGCCGTCTGTTCTGCAACACCTGGATAAGTGGGGAGCAGCTAATGCGACAGCAAGGGTCTGCTGATCAGCGACACGACATGCATGTGGGACGCACCACATACGGGGACCAAAGGGGACACAAATTGCAATGACACGTATCATGTATGTTGTTCAAAACATTTATTTTACACACCTAGGGAACACGGCGTAGGACCTGCCCTTTCTGGCACGTCGCAAAAACCTACCCCCCTTGTGCTGCCACCCTCCCCCCTCATCTTGTGCTTGTGGAGGGTGGTGGCGGGTGGTGGTGGCGGGATGGTTGTGCATAACTCTGCAGTATGGAACGTATCCCCTCCAGGGCCACACACATTCTTTCAAGTGGCATGTCCATGATATCCTGCCAGCAAGTGGAAAATCTCCAGGCGTGTTGGCATCGAATAGATAGACTGGCGCACAGCTGCCAATTCACGACAGATGCCTGTAGGGGGGAAGCAAGGGTGGTGTGTGATATACCATCCCAAGAAAACACACAACAAGATGACTCATATAAACACATGCCATTGTCATTGTGGACTGTACAAACTATAGCATGCACGCGGCGGATAATGGTTATGAACACGCAATGTCAGAAAGGTGTATGTCAATGCCACACACAGCAACATGGTTGATCTATGTGGATGTGGGTGGCACACACAGGGATACACAGAGTTGCCCAACACACCCCCACGTGCTGACAGATATTGGAATAGGCCCATGTGGACACATAGCACACACATGTCCAGTGTGCAGTGTGGCGGAAGCGTGTGTGATGGACAGAAAACACACCTGTGGATACGTCGTGCTGCAGAGAGATAGATAGAATGTGACACAGCCAACCCATGTGGTGAGCACATTTGGGGGGATAACACACAGCATGGAACAGGGTACAGGTGTAGCGCCATTGACTATGAGGGGTGGGGTTCGTGCAGCAGGATCACAATCCAGTAACATGGGCAGGTCCACCAATGCACATCATGTGGGTCTGACGGCAGAGAGAGGTGGTCCAACATCACACCCAGTGGTGAAGAAGGATCTGGCGGGTCAGATTAGATACAGTGCCATGTACACCTTGGTACACATGTGGAGGATGCACAACGTGCATGGAGAGGACCAGATGGTGCAGCACAGGGTTGACACAACGCCCCAAAATGGCGGACTACAGGGTCATGCTGAGCATGCCAACAGCATGTGGGTGGAGCCCTCGGGGGACGGGACGTGAGTCACAGAGATAGTGGGGTGGGCCCTCCCTTTAATGGTTTGGACAGCAGGGGTTGCCACCTGTGAGCTGTCTTAGTCCATCAGGAACCCAGCATGGGGCACAAGATAACCTGGTGTTGATCCGGGGGGTTCATCACAAACCATGCATTGTGCACCTCAGTGGCTTCACATATACATGAACGGGACATGTTGCGAGCCCTGTTCTGTATGTCCACCAGCCTAACGTAATGGTGGACATACATGCTTCATCCAGGGACCTGAAAGCCTCCCAAACAATGGGTACAGGATACTAGTCCGTGTCCTGTCTGTACATCGGGCTAGAGGTGAGTCTGATGTCATTCCAACTGAGAGTGTCATGTGGTAAGGAGTGGTCGATACACCTGGTTGATGCAGGACGTAGGGGATGGGAGTCTGTGTGACGGTGCATGACAGACATGTATGTTTATTTACTTATTGTTTGAAGTATTACTTTAAAACGTTTATTATACCGCGCTATTTGTTAAGCAGTGCGGTTTTACATACAAAACAAGGGCTGCACCAGTCAGAGGCCCTGTTTCTGTGCTTACATTGTAACAGGAGATTTAAACTTGGAACATACATTGTTAACAGTGAGCATAAACCGCGAGCAACAGGGGAACTATGAACATATGTACAAAATATAAGTAGATTTGGATTGTATATACAGAGGAGGCGTCTAAGGCGGGTTCAAGATACTTGTGACAGGGTGCGGTTTTGTAGACATGGTCAGGTGGGTGAGCATTGAGGTGGGGGTGGATGCATGAGCAAAGTGAAGTAGGAAGATGTGTGTGTTTCATTGGCCTTACGGAACTGCATAAGGCCTTTGAGGCGATCTACTTTCAGGTTTGGAAGTTCGTTACCAACATTTTGGGGCCATAGATAGGAAGGCGAATGTCCGTCTTCTTGGGTCTAGGTATGTCATCTCTGATTCCCCATGGCCCATGTGACCAGTTAACATGAGGAGTTCCATGGGCCACACGGCTGGGCTACAGTGCTGAAGCTCAGTTGTGCAAGTGCTATGCTATTCGTGGGGTTAATGTCACACAACATGATGCAGCTGAAACTGCATACTAGTAGGTCTGCATCCATAGGTGTACACTCACCCTAGGCTCAATGTTCCCTCTAATTGTCTGTAGGCTGTGTGCGCATAACATATCAGCTGTGCAGCTTTTGCAGCAAGGTTCAATGGTTGTGCGCCACATAACGACACTCGGAGTTATATACTTTAAGATTTGACTACACGTCAGCATACCAGTATGTACACCACAGTGATTTTAATTAAATGAAATGAATATGGACAATTACTAAATGCAGCGGAATATGTCTAGTAATTACAATCCCAACTTTTAACTGTAAGGACGACTATGTGTTTTCTATCAGAATCAGGACCATACGTTTTGTGCGCTCGCTGTAAAGTATGTGCGCTCACTCAGGCCCCGAGGTGTGGTGCGCGTGCACACGCGCACAAGCTTAGAGGGAAACGAAGTGCTAGGCTGGTTTAAATTATGGTGTGTGTCACATTAACTTATCCGCTAGACATACGTCGTTAAACATTGCTTGTTGGGCCAAATGTATCCCGTCTACATGGAGACACACATGCTGACAGCTTTGGCGGTATATAACTATGTTCCACATCCAGCACAGACACCACCCCCACACAGAGAGTAGTGGGTTGTGCGTTGTGCCTGTCACGTTCCGTTTCTACCAGTTGGTCCCTCTCAGCTGTGCACATGTGTGGATGCGCACACGGGGGGGGACATGCACGAGCAAAACTACCACACTAACTGTATGACACCTAGCCCACGGACGAAGAAGGTGTTGTTGAGTCAGCTCAACAGCAACAACTACGTGCTCAGATGTCTAGGATGTTTGTGTGTAGTATGGTTGTGCACAGGTTATACCATAGTTGTGTAACTGACAATGCATTGTGATGCACATACCATGCATTCCGGACATGGTCACTCCTCAGGTATGTTGTGTACACACCATTGCCTCTCTGTGTTATGTAACACATTAACTTTAATGCCATGGGATGAACAGCTGATATCTAATGGTCACACAGCATACAGAAACATTGGGGGTGGACATTGCTTCTCACCCACCTTCTGCATCCTGCCGTGAGGATGTTGCATGGCTCTGAGCTCCCCCATGAGCGTCATCCTCGACCACATCATCATTGGCTGTTGGTGGTACGGACCGGTACCCTGTTCTAGACTAGACACCATTGGTGGGTAGGTGTCTCATCTGTGGCTGCAGGGGACTCTGCGGAAACATGGCAGTGCCCAACCGACATTACAGGCTCCGCCTCCTCCTCTTCCCCCTCCAGGGAATGTGAGGGACGGCCACAATCATCCCCCTCACTCCGCACCCTCCCTCGTGCCACCGCACCCTCCTCCGTCACCCTGGGTCAGACATGTTCCGTGCTGTTAGTTCACCTGTGATGGGGGGGGTGTGGGCAAACACAGATAGCACACATATGTTTTACCGCCCACTACAGAATGTAACACGTAGTGTGCTGCAGACAACACATACCTGATGGTGTGGGGACCCAAGCCATAGTGTGCCTGCCATACAGGGCCCCCTACACACACCCCCATACCTCGTCTGTAGCCAACATGTACGTGCCCCAGGGGAACAGGTGTGTGTATTAGGTCCGCACACCTAGTTTGTTTTCCATGCCTCAGCTACAGCTATAATTGTGCAGTGATCCCCCATGCCGTCTGTCACCCCATCTGGCCAACATCAGACCACTCAAGGCTGCTCCTTTATCACACTTCCAACTGTATTTTATAACCCTTGTTTGATTGTGAATGACATTGAGCATGACATATGTCCCTGGGACATAATGTGATCATACTGCTACATGTGTCTGGCAGTGACCTACTGTGCATCGAGCAGCTAATGTAAAGCATCTTGTGCCCATTGACAGGCACATGTATCAATGTGCGTATGGTATGTCACATAAACATGCACCCCTCACAGGCCAATGCTATATTACAGGGGATGAGGAGCACTGTTGGGGGGGGGGGTAGGTAAGGGCCAGGTACACGTGGGGATGTTTGTGACAGGTCAGGGGGCCTGAGGGGATGAGGGACACATGTTGATTGTGTCCCTGCAGCATGGCAGGCAAACAGTGTGATGCCAGACAATACAAAGGCGTGTGGAGCTCTTGAGGGACAGACACATATTATCTTTAGAGACATATGTCATTGTCCCAACACAGGCCATGTTTCCGTGACGTCCACAGGGGCTGAGGGTCGACAACACATCTGCCGTTATCGCATCCGCAACAGGGTATTACTACACCTTGCCAATGCATTGTCATATGCCGGCGACAGGGAAGGTCCCCATACAGTATGCTGTTCTTGGGGGACTGCTGTAATGCCAGGCGTACATACAATGCTGTGGAGGACCGCTTTTACCGCCATTCACTGTGCTATCCACAGCCTTTACAACAACGTCACATATGTCCACATCTTTTCTACCTTGCTCAGATGTACGTGTGGCGGTGAGGGAGGGTGCTAGCACAGTTATAGATTTAACGGATTATGTGATCTGCATTGCCTCTACGCCTGCCATATCTTCAGTCACCACTGCTCCATGATGTAGGTGAACCGTTCCGTTCGACCGCTGTTAAAGGTTTGTGGCCAGGGTGTAGGTGTACATGTATGAATGAGGTGGAGGGAGCACATGTCAGGGACACGTACTGCCCCTGCGGCTGCCAGCAACAACCAAGCATATGTTGGGTACGTGGCATTTGTGTTTGCCACAACTATGTATTTGTCCTACAGGTCTCCCAGAGTCTTTGTATTGGCTTGATGTTACCTTTGGGGTGCGCGTGTGTGTTTGTGTTGGACAGGAGTGTGCAGGGGTACAGCACAGACCCCTGACACCAGCATGGGTACATGATGGGGCTTGGTAGAGATTTATGCGGGTGCATGTGCAAATGTCTGCCATCTACACAATGGCTATTTCACCAAGGTATGGAGAGGTGAAATATATGCGTAGCATACGTACCTGCATGCGGATCTGCTGTATCCAGGGCCACAGGAAGGCCATATGTGTATATCGGCCCAAGCCTGTCTGCAAGCTGCTGCTCTAGGGGCGTGAGCATGGATGGTAGGGGGCCCCCTCCACCTGTGCCACTGGCATGCTGTCGTTCTGCACACAGGTGCTGGCCGCACCCCTCTTTTGATATCAGAATACCTCTTCTTTAGACAGTCAATGTCCCGCAGGGGGCCTCCTACCTCGGCAACTGCTCTGCGTATCTCCTCCCACACCGCATTACGGCCTGCTTTGTACTTGTGCGGCTGCTCTGCCTCCCAAACAGAGCATCATAGTTCTCGAGGACCGTAGCGAGGAGGTTGTGGTTCTCAGAATCTGAGAACCGTGTGGCCCTCCTCCTCTGGGTCTCAGGTACAGGGGCCCTTTTCCTCTTCCAGTGTGGCGGCTGGGTGCAGCCTGGCCCTGTGTTGATGGCCCTGCGTCTGGCTCAGCCGCCATAGCCCCTGCCTCCTGCGCAACTGGTTGCCGCACCTCCTGCACTGCCCTCACCCTCCCTTTTCCCTCATCCTTTCTCTGTCACTCTCTCTATCACTCCCTCTATCCCTCTCCCTCTCCCTCTCTCTCCCTCTCTCCCACCCTCCCTCTATCCCTCTCAATGTCCCTCTCTCTCTCCCTCACTCTCACCCTCACCGTGCCACTTCCACTCTCCCTATGGCTCTCACTCTCCCCCTGCCGCTCCATCACCCTCCTCTCCCCACTCCCCTGGCCACACGCAACCTCACCTCACCTCACCCCTTCTCCCACTCCTACGCCACACACGTCACAGACAAAACAGATGTGAGCACAATACTACAAACACAACACAATAAACTGAACAGTACACACCACAATACAGAGACAATTGACGACACTCCACTACACTGACACCTGCTCCAATACCTCCTGCTCTCACACTTCGCTATCCTACCTCTCACTCCTCACTCATCCCTCAACGTGCAACAGGCGCGCAGGGTGATTTATACGTTTTAGACGGTTACCTACATTGCGCATGTGCAACTGTGGCCACGGCGCTGCTTGTGCGCGCGCGTATGTGACATTGCGCATGGGCGTGCGTTGGTGGATGTGTGTGTGCGCGATACGCATGTGCAGCTGTTAGTGCATGTGCGTTTGAGTGCGTGTGACGTCACGCACGTGACGCATACGCACAGGCGACGCATACGCCCATGCGTAACGAGTTGCACATGCGCGCCGCCGACAGACAGACGCCCATGCGGAAGGGGTTGCACATGCGCGCAACACACACACAGCCGCAAAGTAGGGCATGGCTGCACATGCGCGCCGCGCACGGCCATAACCGCGCATGCGCAAGGTACGTACAACATAACCTGGATAAAATATGACTGCAGATTAGGTCCACATTGAGGGTTGTTTCGTAGGCGCGGTGTATGTTGGTTGTGAGTTACAGGGAGAAAGGCAGCTGTAGTGTATTGGATTCTGTGTGTCTGTATGGTATTGTTCTGTATTTCTCCGTTTACTGTGCTGTATTGTGTGGATCTAGTCTTGTGTGTTGTCTGCTGTAGTTGTGCTGTACGTTACATTGTATTGTGCTGTTTTGTGTGTCTCCTTTCATGTGTGGGTTGTAAGGTGTCCAGTGTTTAGGCAGGTGTGGGTGTGTTTTTGTGTGTGTGTTTGTGTGTGTCTGTAGTTCATGGCGGCTGTTTATGTTGCTGCATGTGCCCTGAGACGTGGGTGGATGCTGCGGTTGCAGGACAGGGGAGATGGTGCCCATGGGGCTGAGGCACAGGGCATGGGTGTGGACCCGCAGCAACTCAGACCTGCAGCTGTGGGGGTGGTCCACACAGGTGCGGTGCGTGGACGACACAGACGGCGTGCTGAGGTGCAGGCTCGGCAGCCTCGCCTCTACAGGCCCAGAGCCCAGCTCCAGGGCATGCGTGAGGACCTGGTCATCTCCCTGTACCGACTGAGCACAAGGGCTATTCGGGAGCTCTATGAGGATCTGCGACCTGACCTCGAGCCCCTGACTGATCGGTCACATGCCATACCAGGTTTAGTCAAGCTCCTTGCTGCCTTACATTTCTTTGCCTCTGGCTGTTTCCAGTCATCTGTGGCTGCAGTGGGTGGCATGAGCCGCCCACCTTCTCACGCTGTCTCCACCAAGTACTGCGTGCCATGGTCAGCCGGGTGGGGAATTACATAGCCGTTCCTCACATTGGGCAACAGTGGGGGACCCTGAAACAGGCCTTTGAGGCGTTAGCTGGGATACCACACGTGATGGGAGCTATTGCTTGCACACATGTTGCCCTGGTCCCGCCTAGAGACAGGGAGGTGGTGTTCCGCAACCGCAAACACTACCATTCCCTGAATGTTCAGGTTGTATGTGATGCTAATCTGCATATTCTGAATGTGGTCCCGCGGTTTGCAGGGTCCACCCATGACTCCTATATCCTGCATCACTCAGCACTGTTCAGGCACTTTGAGGAGGGACAATATGGGGACTGTATATTGCCTGGGTGAGTATTTCCATCTAACCTATTATGTGCTGCATATATGTATTGGTTTATGTAACATCTGTTATATAGGGCGCTGTTTGCCAGCTTTGCATTTGAAAACGTACCTCACGTTCAAAAGACATATGACTGTTATGTGTTTACATTGTTACAGGAGTGTATATGTGGATTAACAGGGGACCTAATTTGCATTGAGACATCAGGATTGTGATACGGTTTGATCATACCCTGCTCATGTGTTCTGGGCACTAAGCTCAGGTGCAGATGTGTGTCCTGTTGGTGGATTGGTACTAGTGTGTGTGTGACATCTGCCCACATGTGGGGGGGGGGGAAGGTTGCTGCCCTTCACACACACCTGTGATGGCGGCTCATTTTCTGGTCCTTTTGTTATTTCATGTAACGTTTATGTTCTGGACAATCCATACACCTAACCCTTGTCATGTGTGTGTGAGGTCCACACACTCACTCAGTACTGGGTTGTCACCCCGGGGGTCGCGTATATACTGGGGGGGGGGGGGGACTACATATGATGGGTTTCCCTGACCTTTGCATCTGCGAGTACAGTTTTGCATATGGATGGTCATGCATTTGGCCTGTTTCACCGCAGGAGAGATACCTTTGGCCACTGCAGATGTGTGGGACATAGGCGACGTTGTATGTGCTGATCCTAATGTTGTTGAGCATTGTGGACAGGTGACAGCAGGGGCAAGGGACTACATGGGTGATTACAGAGAGGTATTGGTCGCACATACCCAGGTAGGTGCTCTGCCTCTGTCCATGTGATTGGTGCAAGCTCATGTGGGCTACGGTGTGCACCTCTGTGGGCCACAGTTTAAAAAGGCTCAGAACATGATGGAGACAGTGCAGAGGGTGGCTACTGGAAGGATAGGTGATTAGCAGGAACCAGCATATGGAGTCAATATGCTCATATTTGAGATGTGGACCTTGGAGGACAGGGGGTATAGCGGTGATGTGGTTGTGACCCTGTCAGACCTCCCTGGCATACATGGTCCTGGGTGCGAGGCTCCATCGGATTACATCACAGTTTTGGGTTGTGTACATTGCTGACATATACGTTGAACAGGTGATATGTGCATTGGTGGTATAGTCTAACGTTGGAGGTGGTCTAGATGAGGACAGGAACTGCAGTACAATACGCATGTGCCACACATAGAGGATTTCTATAGGTACAACTGGGACTGGTTTTTTTGTTATGGCAGTATGTACAGGCTCCATAGGCCATGTTTACCATTTATATCAACATATGTATATGTTTCACAAATGCATAGTTGGTGTGTCATATATGTCTGTCAGGATGTGTTCTGCATTTGTTTCGCACGTCCATACCTGTGTACATGAGAGGTAACATGCACTCATGCATTGACATGCAACATTTCTTTCTGCAGGTGATGCAGGGTATGGGTGTCGCCCCTGGCTGCTGACCCCTGTGCGTCATCCACGGACACATGCAGAGCGGAGGTACAATGAGGCCACGCCTCCAGCCGCTCTGTCATAGAGCGCACCTTTGGCGTGTTGAAAAGTCGCTTCAGGTGTCTGGATAGGACAGGCGGGGCCTTACAATATAGACCTATGACTGTGGCAGAGATTATCATTGCCTGTTGCATCCTGCACAACATTGCTCTCAGGCACAATATTCCTGCAGAGATTAATGAGGATCTGGATGATGATCCACCATGCCCCCCTGTACGTGCCAGTGGTGACACACAAGAAGGCACAGCGGTCAGGCGGAGGTTGATTGCAGAGATCTTCTCTGGTACGTATTGCATATATTCCCACATATATGTGCTGTTCTGTGTGTGTGATGGTCATAAAGGTTTTTGTGTCGGAACATATCACCTTCAGGTGCAACACTGCATTGTCATTCAACTTAACATGCCACGGTCACATATAGCCATGCGTGTGTGACCAACAATGTGGCCGCGGCACAACAGCAGCTGTTGGTGTATTATGTGTGTGGGTGTTGCTACACCTTTCAGATACTTTGTGGGTCACATTCCCAGTTAGTTGGTGGTGGTGATAGCAGTTGCTGTGAAAAGAAGAGTTCGTTGGTTTCATGGTCTGGATGGAGCACGGTGGCAGGCATATGTTGCGGTAGTCACAGTGGGAGGGATGACCCTGTTTGTGGACAGTTCCCCTGCGGGGTATTTGTTTCTATTGTACACCTTTTGTCCACTTGTGTGGGTGTTATGCTTGTGTGAGCTGGCTATGTGTGTATGTTGGCTAGGTGTGGTGACACATGTCATACATAGCACAGAGCACATGCTTATGACTGCTTTCCAATGATGTTATTAATTATGTGCGACGGTTGTTAATGCAACCCCACAGTGTGCCCTGATGTATACCTTATCACGTAGCCTTGACATGGATGTGTGGCAGGAGGGGGACCTGCGCTGTGTGCAGCCAGGAGGCCATATCATTGATAGCAGCTGTATTGTGGAGTGGCCAGTCAGTGCATTGTTGCATATGTACACACATACAGAGGTGATGGACGTCAGATCAGCAAAGGGTGGGTTACAGTAGCCAAGTGGTACGCTGCATGTGTGTGTGTATATTCAGTTTAGAGGTTGTCCATGAGGAACATGGCATGTGTAGCCGATGCTATCTCAACATATGCCACATTGCTGGATGTGTCATCAGACTCTGGGATTTGTATGCAGAGGATATGGTAAGGGCTGTTATTGTAGCTGACTTTGAATGGAGGTTTGGACATGTTCCTGCAGGACAGGTTAATAGACCACTATAGAAGTAGCTACCCCGGATAATCGGTGCTTGACACAGTACAGGTATTGTGGGACCTGTGTCTTTTGGGGATACAGCTAGGTACGTATGACCTAGATTGGCCACTGTTGGATACAGGATACTGTGATGTCTGCTGCTCGGAAAAACCCAGTATGACGTATGGCATATCTTACATGCTGTGGATGTGTGTAGGGCAGGATAGCACAGTCCACATCAGCAAGTACCTTACGGACCTTGCAAGGGATGTTACGTCCACATACACACAGACACCTAGATGACAGTTATTTGGTTATGGTGCACATATAGGCCATCCATGGTTTGACATTCGCACTCTCACACAGTGGGATGACATGCAGCCATTATGGTCAGGTCACAGGCAGACATGGGGGTGTGGTTTTACAGACGTGGCGCTGACATTGCCATCTATTTGAGCGCATCATCAGCACACAGCTGTCAATAATATTTGGGGTGTGTGAGGTACACTGCAGGATATGTCTTTGGCCAATGGATACAGGAGGTGTTACTGCATATCTCCATGTGTTACAGCAATGTACAGTGGGGTAACATAGAACAGTGGAAGGGCAGTACACACGGAGAGGGGGTATTGGTGGCAACATGGGGGAGACAGCCTGATATTGTGACCTTGGGATGGGCCATAGACATGGGGGAGCAAACACCTATCTTGACCAGTGTGTACAACAACAGAGTGGTGAGGGAGATGACAGGGGGATTGGGGTTACCTTTATATAGCAACGGACACTTCCGTGCTGCCTCTCCCATGTCACAGTTCCGTACAGTGTGATAGTGCACAGCCAGTCCATAGGTCATGTTGTGGGGTGTGACAGCTGGGGGACAGAGAGGTGCAGTGTGTGTTTCACACCTTGGACATGAAATATGTTTGTTTCTCTTGTGTTTTCCACTGCACAGGACATACTTTGTGAGGAAGCTGTTTCTGTGGTGCAGTGCCACCTGACTGGACAGCAGCCACGATGCTGCGGTCCGGGGTACTTGGATCTACAGCTACATTGTGCCTGCAGTCATGGGCCCAACATGTCGTATGGTATGTGTCATACTGTGCAGATGTTGTGGTGGTTTTATTTCCTTAGGCCTCCCTTACCTATTTATCTTGCTGTTGTCAGACATATCCCTATGTGTTTGTGTACAGTATGTCTTCTGCAAAACTGTTTATGCATTTGTACGACATAGCTACATGTGTATGTGTTTTCGTCTGACTTACAGGAAAATGCACTTGCTGCCTCCCCAACACTGTTATCTCAGCCATCACCGGGGTATCAGGGCAGGTCACTGCGCCTTTATGTCCACAAGTTGCCAGTTGTGCACATACATGCCATGTATCACAGCTGTCCCGCAGACCGACGCATACTGTGTGGGTGCATGTTTATGCGTTGACTGTGTGCTGATGCAGTGTCCAGTCATGGTACATTATCATGTGCTGTGAGGGGTGGGAGCACCTGGGGGGCAGTGGTGACTGTGCTACCTGTACCGTAGTGCTGTTTACATTGTCAACATTCTCAACATGTGGTGTGCGTTGTGAGCATAACTGTGTATTGTGTTCTGAGGGACCACTGTTGAGCAACCTTTTTTTATTTCAGGTATCGGCATGATGTGGACATGCATCAACAGTGACTTGACATGGTGATTCTACCTGTTTGGCTGACATTGTCTCCCTTCACTGGTACCTGATGTGGCTGTGGAGTCGCTCAAGGGATCGATGACGTACACATAATGCACACACAGGGTATTTTGGACCGTTGGTAATTGGGGTTACATTTGTCTGTAACCTGTTGATGAGTTACTGTTTGTCTCATGTACATGCCATGGTGCCTGTCTATGCACATGAACAGATGCATATAGTGTGTAGCAGTGTGACATGGATATGGACATGCCCATATCCATGTGACACCCATTCTGCATTGACATTTGATGTGTCAACAATATGCATATTATTTCATGTTCATATTATGTCATGTTTGCCTTTTCATCCGTTTCATCTGTATTTTCACAGGTGCGATTCTCTGCAATTTGTGTTGTTTGTACAAGGTGTCCAACACGACCATATGTATCCTCTCCTGACACAGGACAGAAGGCATCCCGGACACATTTCCTACAGTGCATCTGGCGTCGCCATCACACACCTTTTGGGGAACAGACCACCATGGAATTGTTTCTGGGGAATGGTGCCATTGGATGTTTGACTTATGCGAGTGGAACACATGCCTGTGATGGACAGTATTGCTTTTGGACCACTGCTTTGGCCATGACGGACCTGTACACCACACTGTTTCCTGTCATTCTGGGGCTGGGGGTCCTGCGCATTGCAGGGGACACAGATGAACTTTCACGGACTGTGGCATATTGGAATGTGACACTTGGCTATGCAAGCCCAGGGTTGCATGGAGACGTTTGACCTCACCTGTTGGATTACAGATACACCTTGCTTTTTGGACGCTGGGTGTAGCAGGGACTGACATTGTCAGTGTATGTTGTACATTCCTCCCCAGTTGTGTAGTTGTTGTGGGTTGGCCATGTGTGTGACATGGCACCCAGGATACGGTCATCTGTTAGTTTCAACTCGAGCATACAGCCATGTTAGTGGCATGGGGGTGACGATGGAGCGGTCATATTATCTATGTCCACCTGCCCTCCACCTGAACATGATACCGTTTTCCCACACCAACCCTTTCATGCCCAACAACATCATTGATTGATGTTTGCAATGGGCAAGGGTGTTTACATGTATGAGTGGCATCACTGTATCATGTTGGTATACGGATGGTGCTTGTGGTTCTGACTGCTTATGTTTGTGAGCCACAGCATGTGGACCTATGGCTTTTGTGTAGTTCACTGTAGGATGTTTGGCCATCATGTCCATCTTAACATGCTGGTCATTGTGTTTGCTTACTGCACAGACGTGACACTCTGCATGTATGTACACACCTTAAATTGCACATCTGTACGGTCCTGTTTATCCGCCGCGGTAATGACACTCTCATTGCGCCATTATATTTGGTGTGTGGCATTGTGGGTGTCCATTGCCCTCCTTCAATTGTGCATTCCATGTACCGTGTTATATGTGTCCACACACTGTCTAACCAACAAACACTGGAAGGGGCACTCCTGCATGGTGTTATCTCTGGAGCTTTCTGCAGGTTGTTTTGTTTGTATTCGCTCTGGGTTCATGTGCCTCTGCGACCTGTTAGCATATACTCATTGTGCTGGTGATGATTGCTGTGATCTACATTATCGCATTTCTGATTCCTAGATCAGGCATTAGGTGAGAGGTTGCACATTACGTTCAGGAGTTATTTTCACTTGACATCATATGATGTTTTCATTTGTGAGCCTCCTGTGTTGCCTGATGGCTATGTTGCGAGGGACAGGTGATGTGTTTTGGGTCCTCATCCAGCAACGCCTACGGTTTTCATGCACTCATATGTGCGTGACACATTTGAGGGATGCAGCAGCAGGTGGGGGGGTGGGGACCTGATGGCCAGTGCATAGCGTGCACCTGTTGCACATTATATCTCGTGCCCTTCATTTACAGTCAATGAAGTGACC
Source organism: Ichthyophis bannanicus (assembly GCA_033557465.1). Taxonomy (NCBI): domain Eukaryota; kingdom Metazoa; phylum Chordata; class Amphibia; order Gymnophiona; family Ichthyophiidae; genus Ichthyophis; species Ichthyophis bannanicus. The sequence goes on from CM066037.1 coordinate 64,973,909, forward strand.
TTTCTGTGGGATGTGGGTTGGTGCCATGCTAAATGTGTTTCTGTCTCTCACCAGGGCTGCACTCACCTTGATATTATGATAACACGGTCTACAGTGTCTGTGAGGGGTGACCCAAATAAAGATATGTATTTGACACACATCTGTCTCTTTTGCTCCTTGATCATGGTGACACACATGCAATGCAATGTGTGCCTTCGAGTAGGTCCTGACCTGACTCCTTGTGACCGTGAAACTCCAGGGTGTTCTGGTCAATGTCAGTTTTCTGGTCATTCGTCCACGGTAATGGGGGGTTACGTGACATGCCCAAGGCCACAAGGAGTGCTAGTGTGAATCGGGCCCTGGTTACTTGATGTCCACAACAGGTTTATGACCAGTAGGCTACTCCTCCACTCTTTGAGCACATGTGCACTTCTATAGACTGGTTGCTGGTCATGTCCATGGCCCACCTGTGCTCACATCCTTGTAGAGTGACAGGTGTGTATATGTCACCCATTTGCAACATCAGTGGGTTTGACAGGTTCCCACATAGACCCTCCCTTTGGACTATTTGTTCTGCCTTGTACTCAGTGTGCTGTTTGTGGTAGTGGTTAGAGGCATGTGTTTTTAACACAGTAGTGTGCAGGTTTGATCCCCACATGTGGGTGTTCTGTTGTTTTTCTGTTGTGCTACCTGGACCATTTGGTACCAGCAGGTTCATCAACTCTACACACACCCTTCCCTCTCTTCACTGTACAGCAAGGTGTGCACTCTGTGCTGTTTAGCCATCAGATGTTATCAGTCACATATGTCTCTTTCTTTATGGTGTTTACATGGCAGTGCACCTGGGGGTTTGGCTGTGGTTCAGCTGGTGTGTGGTACACCTGTTTTCATGTTGTGTTCTCTCCTGTCCTGTCCCAGATTGGTACCCATCTCCAGCGAGCATCCTCTGATGCCCTCAGGATTTGGTTTCCTTCCTCTTTCGCATGCTGTATGCACTGCATAACATTTCATTGTGTGTGTGCATGTGTCCCTGGTCCCACATACAGACTAGGTTCTGATCTGTACTCAGATGACCTGCATGTCCATTTGGTCATGATTACTGTTGGGGGTTTGCCTGTCCTGGCAGCCAGCATGCGTCTAGTGTGATGGGCTTCAGTATTTCTGTATGCAGCCTCTGCTAATGCACTGATGTTGGTGGTGTGGCCTACCAGTTGTTGCCTTGGCATTTGTGGTGGTGGTCATAGGTTTGATTCCTCTCTGTTCTCTTTGATGTGTATGCTTGTCCTGCATAGGTGGTTTCGATTTGTATGACAGTCATATATGTGCAGATTTGTGCTGCGAGAACATTGTACCCTCATCTGAGATGGGAATCATCCTTCTGCCCATCTTATGTCTTCCAGCTTTTTGGCCATCGTATCCTGACGTGCATGCTGCTACACCACGTCCTGCACTCCTACACATTCCTGCATTTCATCTCTCCCTGGTTGCCTCTCGTGTGTGTGCTCTGCATAACACTGCTACTCCACTGTCATCCTGACATTTCATCTATCCTGCCATTTCAGCCTCCTTCGCTGCACACATCTTCCCATCCTCTGTCAAACACTGACATTATAGCATGGTACATTACCATCACTCTGTTCATAGCTACAGATGGCCCCGATCACATAACCAAACAGTCACAGCACATATTTAACCACAGCTGTCTCCTTCTTACTAGCATCCTTGCTAATTTGTGTAAATAGTTTGGGTATGTTATCTTGTTCACCAATCATATATTCCATGTACATAGTTTTCCCATGTTATTCCAGGTATATGTTCCTGTTATATGTAACACCAACCAGCCTGTTTGTTCAGGTCTTTCTTTTGTTCTCTGTAAACCACACTCCTACCACATAGTGACATGGACATAGATATACATAACTAAATAACTGGATATATATGTGTGTCCATTTCTCTAGCAGCCACATGGCCTGGGGCTGAGTTGTGTAGTACAGCAGCTTTGATCTACATCCTTCTATTACCTCTGCATTGTCTTTCCTTTCAGCTCTGTGCAGTGTTTGGGTTACATGTGCGTTTGGCACATACCTCTGTTGCCCCTCACATTGTGGGATGTTACTGCTCCTAGCAAATGTTTTTGGGTTCACCTATACATCCTTGGGGCATCTTATGTCACACCTTCGTTTCAGGCAGCTTATGAGATACCAACTATGGTGCCCTAGGAGTTGCCACCCTTTCCACATGGCCGCTGGGTAACATTATAACTCGCCTCTGCTGACATGGTTGTTTCTGATGTTCGTTCTGTTGCACCGTGGAGGGTGCATTAATGTATGGCACTGGGAAGGCCTTCTTTTTAGATGGCAACACAGATTGCTGTTCAGTTGCATGCAGGGAACATACGTACCTCAGCCAACCTTATTCACTGCTGATGTTAACCCATGACCCCTGCACCATCAGTCAATCTCCTGACCATTGTGCTGCACTGCTGTTCCTTCTTGCACGTGTGCACACCTACGTAGGATTTCCATGCGTCACAATGCACAGTGCTGCCAGCACAAACAGTGCTCGTACCTTGCCCTGCCTCATACGGCACCCTATAAAGCGGCCTATAGGCAACATTGTAGGGTGCCTTGGTGGACAGTGCACTTTATAATGTACCCTCTAGGGTACCTTGTAGGGCACCTTATGCAGCACCTTATATTACAGTGCTTGGAGACTGCATTTGCTAACAGCAGTCACTACAATAAAAGCTTAACATGCCTCCTTCAGCTATATTCATCATGACAGATAATGGCTCAGCACGCCTTACTCATTGGACACTGTGGGGGATCGAACCCCTGATGCATGCATCATTGGTGAGTGTGTTCCCCATTGTGCTGTGGCTATGTTCGCATGCTTCCACATCAGCGCGCCACCTTAGCCTCACACTATTCAAGTGCCTCGTAAGACATTAGCGCGCCGCCTATTGCTGCCCATTATTTCTATGCCTCCTAAAATTATGCCTCAGTGAGGCTGGTTAACTGGGCACTGTGGGGGATTGAACCCCTGATGCATGCATCATTGGTGAGTGTCTTCACCATTCTGCTGTGGCTCTCTTCCTGTGTTTGTCTGTTGGCGCACTGCCTTCGGCCTTCCATATTTGCAGCGCACCGCCTTCTGCCGCTCAAACCGCAAGGACTTAACAGCACATCGCCTAATGCACACAATTTGCAGCGAAAAGCATTCTGAGCCCAATATTAACAGTGCGGCGCACTCTGCCGCCCAGATATGAACAGTGTGCCGCCTGTTGCTGCAAAAGGTTAGCAGGGTTCCCCTTTCTGCCGTACAGGATTCATGTGCCTTCTAGTGCATCTTTCACCATTAATGTTATTGCCTCAAGCTGGCGTTTTTGTGGTGCACAATGGGGAATTGAACCCATGGCCCCTGCACCATTGGTTAGTATCTTCACCGTTGTGCTACGGCACTGTTCCTATATGTGCCCAGCAGCGCCCCACTTAGCCTTCCCACGCGCTAATGTGGACCCGCAAATGTGCGCGCCGCGCACAGGTACGGTCATTTTTATTCCTTTTTTCTGCCTGACCCGCCCACTCCTTATATGGCACAGGCACACTAACGGGGCCCCGCACAATTTCGGTGTTTCGTAAACATGCCCCATAGTCTTGAAATGGGCCTGCACCTTAATGTAAAGAAGACAAAAATCCTGACAAATGGGAAAATCAATAAGTTCATTGTTGATGGAAAAGAAATCGAAATAGTGGACAACTTTAACCTACTTGGATCAACTATCAATAAAGAAACAACAAGCAGTCAAGAAATCCAATGACATATTGCTCTTGGCAGAATGGCTACAAAGGAACTAAACAAGATTCTCAAGAGCAGAGATGTCTCTCTTCATACAAAGATTTGACTTGTGCAATAATGTCATACAGATGCAAAAGTTGGACAGTGAAAAAGTTAGGAAGAAAATTGGGCTGGAAGGTCAGGGGCTCAAATCCCACTAGAGGACAGAAACCTTGTGCCAGAAGGCCTGGGGTTTCTAGTCCCACAGGTGCTCCTTGTGGTCTTGGGCAAGTCACTTAACCCTCCATTGCCCATTTTCCCTGTAAAATAGTTATCTCTCCAAGTTTCAATGCCCTGTTCAATGTAATTTCAGTTTGTTCAATGTAAACCGCCTTGATATCATGAAAGGCGGTATATAAGAAATGTTAAATAAATAAATACCATGGACTACCCAAAGAACAAACCAGTCAGTACTAGATGAGATCAAACCTAAGCTTTCTTTAGAAGCTCAGATGACAAGACTTCAACTTTCATACTTTGGACACATCATGCGAAGAGGGAGATCATTAGAGAAAGACATCATGCTTAGCAAGGTAGAAGATCAATGCAAAAGAGGAAGGCCAGCAATGAGGGGGTTCAATACAATAACAGCAGCTATGGGTCACTATGAGTCAACACTGACTTGATGGCACTAAAAAAAAAAAAATGGGTGCCACTCTGTCAACAATGTACTGCCTGATTGAAGACCGAACACAGTTTAGGACAACTACCCAGAGGATTGCTAGTAGTTGACACCGACTCGATGCACTTAACAACAGATATAGCCCAAATGGCCCCTACAGTGATTTGAAGTGATATTGAGGATAGATTCAACCCAGGGTAGGCAGACGAGGAATGGCTCAAAATGCAGAATCAGATGTATTTCTGACAATTCTTTGCTAGTTTTCTCATAAGCAACCATGGTACTTATTATTCATTTGTTCATAGTGATCCTATACCGCACATCCTGTGCAACCTCTGCAGTTCAAAAATAGCATAACATAAGCATATGCTATAATTATAAATACATAAAACACATATATAAAAGAAATCACCATAGATATAACATTTTTTTTTGCTGTCTACAGAATACAGGATAAAGCTAAAAGAGACAAAAAGAGAAATAAGGATAGCAAGATCAAAGGCAGGAGAAAAGATGACTAAAGATCTGAAGCGTGGAGACAAATCTTTTTTTTTTCAGGTATATTCAGAAGAAAAGGAAGATCAAAGATAGAATCGCAAAACTCAAAATTGCCGAGAACGGATTTGTGGAAAGTGACATTGAAAAAGCAAAAATGCTGAAGAAATATTTCTGTCCTGTTTTTACTAAAGAAAATCCTGGAGAAGGACCACTTATGATTGACAATATACAAATGGGAATGGAGTAGATACTACACCATTTAAAGAAGATGATGTGTTTGAACAGCTTGCAAAACTGAAATTGGACAAGGCCATGGGACCAGATGGGATACATCCCAGGATATGAAAGAGCTCAGAGAGGTTCTTGCAAGGCCTTTAAAGGATGTTTTTAATAGATACTTGGAGACAGGAGAAGTTCCACAGGATTGGAGAAGGGCTGATGTGGTATCTCTTTACAAAAGTGGCAATAGGAAAGACGCGACAAACTTCAGGCCAGTAAGCCTTACCTCAGTGGTAGGAAAAGTAATGGAGACCCTCCTGAAAGAGCGACTAGTGGACTTTCTCAAAACCAACAGGTTGCATGATCTGAGGCAACATGGTTTTACGAGAGGATGATCATGCCAAACAAATCTGATTGACGGGGTGATCAAAGAACTAGATCAAGGGCATGCGATGAATGTGATCTACCTAGGTTTCAGCAAAGCCATTCATACTGTCCCACATAGGAGGCTTATCAATAAACTGAACAGCCTGGGGATGGGTCCCAAGGTGGTGAACTGGATCAGAAATGAGTTGACTGACAGACGACAAAAGGTGATGGTTAAATGGAACTCACTCGGATGAAAGGAAGGTGATTAGTGGCGTGCCCCAGGGATCATGTACTATTCAATGTATTTGTGAGTGGTATTGCTGAAGAACTGAATGGAAAAGTCTGACTTGTTGCAGATGACATGAAAATTTGCAACAGAGTTGACTTCCCTGAGGGAGTGGATGAGGAAAGATCTACAAAAGCTGGAAGAATGGTCTAATGGTTAAGATTTAATGTGTAAAAGTACAGTGTCCTGCACTTGGGATGCAGAAATCCAAGGGAATTGTATGCGACAGGGGGCAATAAGTTGGTGTGCACCGACCAGTAGAAGGACCTTGGAGTGATTGTTTCTGAGGCTCTCAAGGTGGCGAAACAGTGTGACAAGGCCGTGGACAAAGTGATGCTGGGTTGCATAATGAAAGGAACTAGCAGTAGAAAAAAGGAGGTAGTAATGCCACTGTAGAAGTCACTGGTGAGGCTTCACTTGGAATATTGTGTTCAGTTTTGGAGACCATATCTCGCAAAGGATATGAAAAGACTGAAAACGGTTCAAAGGAAGGCATCCAAAATGATTTGGAGCCTGTGCCAGAAGACATGAGAAGAGACTTGAAGACCTAAATATGTATACGCTAGACAGGGGCGGCCCAAGGGGGGTGCGGGGCCATGTGCGGAGACTCGGTGAGGGGCCTCATTTGCATAAGTGGCCTTATTTGCATAATGTTACCATACACTAACTTTTAGTAAACATGTCTCTTAATGAGGGTATGGATAAAGAAAGACTAAAAGATTTCTACATTACTATAATCCAGTGCCAACCGCCAGGCACATTAGGAACTACTACAAACGCTGCCCATTTAGAACCCATAGCAAAACCGCCATATCCTGACAGCATTACCAGGACTCACAAAGCACCATACCCTACCTATCAAAAGGCAACACTGCAAATATTAAACCAATACATTTCAGAGAATACTGGGGAAAGAGATCAAGTGGCAATGTCAAATAGGAATTACATAAACAGAATACCTCAGCTCAGTTACACATGCAGAACATAGACCATCATCAAACAAGGAATCACAATTTAGAAACAGGAAGGCAATAATTAAACTGGGAACCCCAAAAGCCAAACTTGGAATGTACAACAACACTGTAGAAATAAAACTATAAATTAATTTCCTCTTGTACCAAACAAAGCGCAGACGTTAATGATGCACATTTCCCAGAGCTTTCATATTCCAGTTAATAAATTCAAAATAAAGAGATCTTTCTACCTTTTGTGCATTTTTTTTCAGTTGCAATTGCTCCAGCCACTTTCTTCTGGTTTCTTCATGTTTTCTGCTAACTCTCCATCGTCTGCTGTCCATTTGTTCTTTCTTCTCTCTTCTAGTTTTTTTTTCCCATTCTCTCTCTCTACATCTGCTTTAACATACTAATCTTTCTTCTTTTGCTCTTTCCTCATTCCTATTTCATCCACACAAATTTTACCCCTCCATCCTCAATCCCCACTTACTCTCCCAATAACCGGCCAATTGTAGATTTTTCATCCCTCCCACACAAAATATTTTTCCCCTCTCCATTTTACTCTCCCAGCCCCATCCCATTCTAATCCTCCCTCAACATCAGCTCCCTTCTAGTTCCAGTCTCACCCAGCATCCATTCCCTTCTAGTCCCTGCATCAGCCCATTTCCAGTCCTACCCCCCATCAACCCATTTCCGGTCCTAGCTCCCCCATCCATTTTCAGTCTGAGTCCCTTCATCAGCTCATTTCCAATCCTAGCCCCCCATCAGCCCATTTCTAGTCATTTCCTAGCCCCACCATCAGCCCATGTCAAATCCTAGCTCCCCTCCACTCAGCCCAATTCCAGTCCAAGCCCCCCCATGAGCCTACTTCCAGTTCTAGCCCCTCCATGAGTCCATTTCAATTCAAGCCCCCACCACAGCCCATTTCCAATCTTAGCTCCCCCCAACAGCCCATTTCCAGTACCAGTCCTAGCCCCCCATCAATCCACTTCCAGTCCTAACCCCCCATCACCCCATTTTCAGTTTAAGCCCCCCCTATAACCCATTACCAGTCCTAACCCCCCATCAGCCCACTTCCAGTCTTAACCCCATCAGCCCATTTCCAGTCAGCCCCCCATAGCCCACTGCCAGTCCTAACCCCCTTCCCCATCAGCCCACAGCCCATTACCAGTCCTAACCACATCAGCCCACCTCAAGTCCTAACCCCTCCCCATCAGCCCATGTCCTGTCCTAGCCCCCCCCATAGCCCATTATCAGTCCTAATCCCCCCATAGCCCATTACCAGTCCTAACCCCCCATCACCCCATTTCCAGACAGCCCCCATCAGCCCACAGCCCATTACCAGTCTTAACCCCCCCAGCCATTACCAGCCCTAACCCCCATCACCCCATTTCCAGACAGCCCCCATCAGCCCACAGCCCATTACCAGTCTTAACCCCCCCCCCAGCCCATTACCAGTCCTAACACCCCATCACCCCATTTCCAGACAGCCCCCATCAGCCCACAGCCCATTACCAGTCTTAACCCCCCCATAGCCCATTACCAGTCCTAACCCCCCAACAGCTCACAGCCCATTACCAGTCCTAGCCCCCCAGCCTATTATCTGTCCTCGCCCCCCCCCAGCCCATTACCAGTCTTAACCCCCATCACCCCATTTCCAGACAGCCCCCATCAGCCCATTACCAGACTTAACCCCCCCAGCCCATACCAGTCTTAACATCCCCCCAGCCCATTACCAGTCTTAACACCCCCCCAGCCCAGCCCAGCCCAGCCCATTACCAGTCTTAACACCCCCCCAACCCAGCCCAGCCCAGCCCAGCACCAGTCTTAACACCCCCCAGCCCAGCCCAGCCCAGCCCAGCCCATTACCAGTCTTAACACCCCCCCAACCCAGCCCAGCCCATCACAGCACCAGTCTTAACACCACCCCAGCCCAGCCCTGCGCATCCAAGCCCATCTCCAGTCTTAACACCAGCCCAGCCCAGCCCCAGTCTTAATACCCCCCCAGCCCGGCCCAGCCCCGCCCCGCCCCGCCCCAGTCTTAACACCCCCCCCCAGCCCAGCCCAGCCCAGGTCTTAACACCCCCCCCAGCCCAGCCCAGCCCAGCCCAGCCCTAGTCTTAACACCCCAGCCCAGCCCAGCCCAGCCCAGCCCAGCACAGCCCCAGTCTTAACACCCCAGCCCAGCCCAGCACAGCACAGCACCAGTACCAGTCTTAACAGCCCCCCCCATCCCCCTCCCCAGATATCGGCGTATGGCACCTTTAAAATTTGTAAAAAAGCCTGGCTCTGGCTGCTGCCGCTGCCGCCGCGGTAGCAGCAGAATTGAGTGTCCCGCGGGGCCCCCTCTCCTCGCTAAGCCTCTCTGCAAGGGCTTTCAGATTCGCGAAGGGAGAGTGTCTGTCTCCCTCGCATCTCTGTTAAGCCCGCAGGGGCTAATGGGAAATTTCCCATCAGCCCATCGCGTCTAAAGGGGCAGATGGGAAATTTCCCATTAGCCCGTGCGGGCTTAACAGAGACGCGAGGGAGACAGACACTCTCCCTTCGCGAATCTGAAAGCCCTTTTAGAGAGGCTCAGCGAGGAGAGGGGGCCCCGCGGGACACTCCATTTTGCCGCGGAGGCCGCGGCAGCAGCCAGAGTCAGCTTTTTTTTTTTAATATAATTTAAAAAAAAAAGCAGAATGTTCTTTGCGCGGGGCCCCCTGAAACGCGGGGCCCTGTGCAAAGAACATTCTTGCTCAATGGACGGGCCGGCCCTGACGCTAGAAGAGATGAGGGACAAGGGAGATAAGATACAGACCTTTAAATATTTAAAGAGTATTAATGAACAAACCTTTTCAAAGATGGGGAAGCTGTAAAACTAGAGGGCATAACATGAAACTGCAAGGGGGTAAACTGAAAAGCAACGTCGGGAAATACTTTTTCACTGAAATGGTAGTGGATGGCATGGGGCAGACACAGTGGATCCCTTTATAGCAACAGGATAACATCAAAATAACTATCTCTTATATCTCAACAAATAGGGGTGACCTGCACTGAGCGGTAGGCACACCCTTCAACAAAGGCATGGGGAGGGATGACCTGCTCGGAGTGGCAGGTGCACCTACTCTTGCTATCTTGTTGGGCAGACTAGATGGACCATATTAGTTTTTATCTGTTGTTATATACTATGTTACTATTTTAAAATTACAAAATGACTCTCCAGAACCTTGTATGATTGTCAAATCATAACTAGTCTGCAAGTGTCTCACCCTAAAACTCACAGTTACTTACAGATCCTCTCACAGAAATGCCTTCTTAAAATTGAAGGCCTTCAACCTTTTTCTAACATCTAAATAATCCCACAAAAGCCTCAACTGAGGGAAGCTGGTTCCAAGCAATAGGGACAGCCATGAAAACAAATTCATTTAAAAATCCATCCTCCATAAGATGATGGAAAAGCCGGACTTCGAAACTGACCACTTCCTTGAGACCATAATCTCTACAATGGGACTTAAACCTCCCAAGGATATTTCAAAGGTAAATCTAATCCTAATCATGATACCTTGAAAATCAGAGTCATTAGCCTAAAAGAAACACAGAATTCAAATGCTAATAAATGAAGGGACTCAAGAAAGGCAGAATTGCGGTGGTGTAACTTTCCACCCGTCAACAGCTGGGCTGCAGCATTTTGGACTCTGCAATGGTTTTTAAACATACTCCTGGCAGGCCAGATAAAAATGGTGTCACAGTAATCCAGTGGGGGAAAAGATATAACCATGTGTCAGGTTCTAATATCCTTAGGCTCCAAGTAGCACTTTCCTCACCACACTAGATGCAATTTATCGCATGACCGTTTATCCAGTTCTCTAAGATGAGGGTGAAAAGACACTTGAGAATCAACCGGTACACCCAGGTAATAAGTTTGCTGTACAAGGCAACCACATGCTATGGCACATGGGACATACTGATTACTCCCTGATGAGAGGTGAAGAAAAGGAAAGAAGAGATGCAGAAGGCTAAAAACTCTTGTCATATATATGAATGACATAGAAACACCTCACAGACTAACAAAATGTACTGAAGCATGCTCTCTCAAGGACAGGAGTCCTTTTCGTCAGATGCATGTGTTTGAAAGCTCATGCTTCGATACACCTATTAGTCTCTCCGGTGCCCCCAGCCTCTGTGTCATTTCTGTTGCTACAAATGGAAGCAGCTTTCCCTCGGGAAGCTTTCTACCCAGTCAGTATCAATGAGACCATTTTAGAAGGCATCCAGAGCGTTAACATGTGTAAATAGTGGCCTCTACATAGATAAATTCCCCAGACATATACAGTTGTGGTCAACATTATTGGCACCCTTGCATTTAGGTATATTGTGTACATTATCTTGAGAAATAATTGGAAATATTCCAACTATATGTCATCATAATATTAAAATAATATGTTCAAAGATATACAACAAAAAAAAGATGCCTGTACAACTTAGATGTAGTAATTTCTGAGAAAAATACAAAATATGACCTGGACAGGATTAATAACACCCTTCGCTAATATTTGGTTGCAATGATGACAGCCTCCAAACACTTCTTGTAGCCATCTATAAGTTTCTTACATCTGTCTGCTGGTAGTTTCTCCCACTCTTCAACTGTGATTTGTTCCAGCTCATGAATGTTTCCAGGATTCCTTTTACCAATGGCAGATTTCAGCTCTTTCCGAAGATTCTCGATTGGATTGAGATCAGGACTCATTGCTGGCCAGTTTAAAACAGTCCATTTTTTCTTTTTTAATCATTCTTTTGTATTTTTGGATGCATGTTTTGGGTCATTGTTCTGCTGGAGGACCCTTGATCTTTGACCCAGACCTAGCTTTCTGACACTAGGTAGCACATTTTACTCCAAAATACCTCAGTAGTCCTCTGACTTCACGATTCCTTTAATATGTTCCAGGCCTCCAGTTCTAGAGGTAGCAAAATAGTCCCACAACATTATGGAACTTCTACCATATTTCACTGTAGGAGATGTGGGTTTTTTTTCCTTATAAGCTTCATTTCTTCACTTGTAAATGTATCGCTGGTCTGCATTGCCAAAGAGCTCAAGTTTGGTTTCATCTGTCCACAGAACATTTTCCCAGAAGGATTATGGTTACCCAGGGTGGATTTGGGCAAAGATCAGGTGTGCCTTTTTATGTCTGTCTTTGAGCAGTAGGGTCCTCCTTGGCCTTTGCCCATGAAGTCTTTTTTTGTTTAGTGCACAATGTATGGTGTGGGTTGAAGCCACCATTTCAGATTACTCCAGGTCAGCCTTAAACTATTTGGATTTTGTACGTGGTGTTTTTCCAACATTTTGCACTAACTTTCAAAGACTTCTTGAATTAATTTTCCTCTTCCTGCCACATCCTGGGAGGTTCTTGACAGTTCCATGAGAAGAAAACTTCTTAATAACATTGTGAACTATAGGCACAGGAATCCCAAGGTCTATGGATATGGCCTTGTACCCCTTTGAAGTTTTATGTTTGATGATAATGGCTTTTCTGACAGTGTCAGGTAGCTCTTTTGTCTTCACCATTGTGAAAATGGAACAGGGAGTGAATGTGGGCATTTTAGACATCAGAGCCATCATTCATTGGTTGATTCAAGTCATGTGAGTACTGACAACGTATGACAGGTGCGACTAATTTTACTGCAATGGGAATGTGGTTCTTCTGTTCAAACTGATTTGAATTGTTTTTAAGGGCGCTAATAAGCACGTCCTGGCAATGTCCCAGTTTTTATACTATTTCTCATTATTTCCTTTTTTATTGGTTTTCTTTTATTTGATTCTTTTATGTGTCAAATATGTGTGCATATATAAATGAAAGCCATTTCACTGGCCACTTTTTTTTAGGAGATATTGGACATTGTTGAACTACAAGGGTGCTAATAATGTTGACCCCCAACTGTAAGTAGAAAGCTGCTGTTCTGCAGCAGGTGCAGTTTGCAAGGGCGCTGGCAATGCATGCATACGTTAAAAAACTCTGGACGTTAGCGTTACCCCTGCACCGAGGTAGGTTTCATTGTCAGATAGCAGCTGTTTGGACATGGGATTTGCAATAGTGATTCAGGGGGGAATGGTGTTCATCTCCCTGTTGTTTAAAGCCACCTCAAAACTGCACAATTCACTTGGTTCCATTATTGACTCCTCCTGGATGTCCTGGTTTATGAAATCTGCCTCTTATACGTGTCTAATTTGTATAAAGAACCAAACCTGAAAATAAACCCCTTACTTAAAATCCCATTTTTTTGTCGGAAGAGGCTGGAGGCGACTGGAATGGAAACCCAGTCACACCAGACAACCCGTTCCCTTTTAATTATGTAAGCGAAAACGCTGTACTTAGCTTTAGAAATGTTCAGTGAAGTTTGTGCACACCAGAAAATTCAGCTTCTTATAAGCGGTCAGATAGCAACCACGACGTACGTTTCGGGCCCTAGGCCCTGTTTCAAGTGTTCATGCTTCTTCCAATGTACCGCTAAAACGAACATTCAAATCCTCCACACCCCACTGATTAATAAAGGGGAAAGTTGTTTTCATTGGCTAACACAAGCTGCTCATCAATTGGAAGCTCCAATCAACTAAATGGGAGACCCCATCATCATCGGGGAATCCCTTAGTATCATGGATGACGTCAAAGCAGGCTAAACCACTCAACCTCTTTGTTTAACCCTAGAGGGTGGACAGCTTGTAATTCATAAATAAGTTGCTGTTCACGTCTTTGCAACGCAAGAAGTCTATTACCTCCCCGAGGGTTCGGGGGTATGAAATCTAATACCGTCCAAATAAAATCCGAGTGGAATTGATGGTGTAGTAACTCACAGTGCTCAACTAAAGGTGCTGATAAAACCTTCTGCCGAATCCGAGAGGCGTGTTCGCTTAGCCGTATCTTAACCTTCCGAGAAGTCCTGCCTATATATATCAAGGGGCAAGTGCATTGTAAGGCATAGACTACATGGGTTGAATCACATGATGTCAACCACCTACGTTGATAAATTACCCCCGTATTAGGGTGAATCCATTCCAATCTGGTCTGTGCCGTTTTGCAGGGATTGATGATTTAGTTATTGGTCTTATACGTGTCTGGCAGCACTAACTGCCGTTGACGCCTGTAAGTGCCAGCCTTTGCACATGCAAAACCCCAAGCAATGCAGCTCTTTTTTAAATGTGTTTCTTTGTAAAATAGGACCACTTCTACTACCACTTATCATCTATAAAGCGCTACTAGGCATACGCAGCACTGTAGACGTGCACAAAAAGAGTCAGTCCCTGCTCCACAGAGTTTACAATCTGCTAAGATAAACAAAGAAAACAACCAGAGACAAGAGAATTCTTGGAGAAAAGATTAAAATAGAAATGGGTGACCGCAGGAAGATCAGGAGTCAAGATTTAAAGGCAGCCTCAAACAGATGAGTTTTTAGCCTGGATTTGAATAGAACCAGGGATGGAGCCTGATGTCCTGACTCAGGTAGTTTTTTCCAGGCATTTGGTACAGTACTAGCTGCTCCCGCTGTGTATAGCTCCACAGCCCTATGGATATTTTCCAAAGGCCAGGGCAGAGCACGGGCTGTCCCAGCAATTATCTGGATAGCGACAATATTCAGTCTGCTATCCAGATAAACTCTCTGCATAGCTTAACTCAGCAAAGCAGGCTGTCATAAGTTATCTGGCTAATTTATGTGGATAACCATACTATAGGGTATGTTTACTAAATGGTGGTAAGGGTGTGTCGTTAATGCCCGTTATCAGCACGCTTGCACCCTTAATGCTGCTAAATAGCTGCATTAGTGAGTGTTAAAGGCTCCAGCAACATTAAGGGCGCAGTAGATGGAGAGTGGGTGTCAACAACGTATGCTCCCTTAATGCTGGTTGCGCAGCGTGTTTAAAAGCCCTTTAACGATGGGAACCCTAACGCCAAGTAAAGGCTTGCAGAAGGATGTATTTGGAGGGGAGAGATACTATTTTACTGTCTGCAATGTGAGCACACACAGGGGAGCCCCAGATAGTTATAGTAGTGCTCTATTAACAGCAACAGTATAGTGCTCAAGTATGAAAGGGCACTATTTTGATAGTACAAATGGGGCAAAGGAGGTGGCATATGGGTCATGCAGTGGGGGTTGCTGATGTACCACGCAGACCAGGCAGCTGCCCATGTGGCACATAAGAACATAAGATCATAAGATATGCCATACTACGTCAGACCAACGTCCATCAAGCCCAGTATTCCATGTCCAAAAGTTACCAGTCTAGGTCACAGATACCCAGCAGTTTCCCCAAAAGACACATAGGTTTCACAATTCTGGTTTGGGAGCAAACAGTGTATTTCCTGGGTCCCCTTTAATAATGGTTTATGAACCTATCACCCAGGAACTTGTCCAAACCTTTTTTAAACCCTGCTACACGAACAGCTTTTACAACATCCTCCAGTAACGAGTTCCAGAGTTTGATGGCACATTGACTGTAAACATATTTTCTCTAATTAGTCTTCAATGGGTTACACTGTAGTTTCAGTGCATGCCCCCTAGTTGTTCTACATCTTGATAGCATAAGCAATCGATCTACATTTACCTGTTCCACTCCATTCATTAATTTATAGAGCTCTATCATATCTCCCCTCAGCCGTCTCATCTCCAGGTTGAAGAGTCCTAGCCATTTTAGCCTCTCTTCATAGGGCTATCCGTCCAGCCCCATTACCATCTATGATGTCCAGCATGATCCCACAATGATAGTGGTGGTACACAGACGTGCTGCCTCTGCGGAAAGGTGATATGCCACATGGGTCTGTCCAAGGGTCCTGGCACCCTAGGCAAAGATCCCAGATATCCCCTCCCCCCCATTGCCACAGAAGCCAGAAACCTATGTGTCCCCAAATGACACATAGGTTTCACAATTCTGGTTTGGGAGCAAACAGTGGATTTCCCAGGTCCCTTTAATAATGGTTTATGGACCTATCAGCAGCTGTAATCCTCCAGGTAGCTTCAAAATGCAGTTGCCTGGGGAAATACTACAGCTGTGGCTGTCATCCTCCCCCGAGACATATTGGTGGCAGGAGGGGATGGGTTCCCTGCAGAGGCAGATGATTGGGGGTCTGCGTGGCCATCCATGTGTGCCTCTGCCCCTCCATCCAGATCTTGCACTCTAGGTGCCTGCCAAACCTAAATGTTGGAAGGCCTGGGACTGCACAACACCACCACTGACAGCATGCAGGCATGTCAGCATGCTGTGGGGTTGTTGGAGGTGGATGCAGCAGCACCCGCCTGCAGCAGACCAAAGCCATGTCTTTGCCCTGTGTGCCGTGCGCTTCGTAACATTTGTCAAGGTCTGTCTGATGGGAAACATGTCAGCCCCAGAGACTGTTGCAGCCATGTGGTAGCACTATGGCTCGACACACACAGGGTGTATGAATCGAGGGTCACTGGCTCAAGTCCTGGCTGTGGAACATGTATGTCCCTGTGGCTAAACTTTAGCCTACAGTGCAGGTACAGCATCAGCATGTAAAAACCCCAATGAATTGGCCAGCAAGGGTATAAACACCCATCAGCCACATAGACAGGCTCCATTATCCGCAGCTAGATGAAAAGACTGGCTGATAGCACCGGCACAATGCAGGGGTTAACAACAGGCGTGAATGTCAGAGTGCGCTACTAGCACCTGCATAATGAGCACATGTTAACAATGCTTGAACTTATCTGAAGACCAATGCCAACCATTCTCACTTTTGCACAGCACATTGCCTAAGCTGTTCCCAGTGTTAGTCTGCAAATGTGTATGATAAGGAGTAGAGGATTGTGGGTATGGCCTGAAATAGAGCGGATTGGCCAGGATGTGTCTGCATCAGCAGTAGGGTCGATGGCTGAGACTTCGTAGTGCCCATCTGCCTCGTGCATGTCCTGGGTGGCCACAGCATGTCATGCTGAGAGGGCACTCTCACTCTGACTGAGCAGTCACCATGGCACAGTATGTAACCACATAGTGCTATATAATGTTTGGCTCCAGTGATGTGGATGCAATCTCTGTCCTGGAAGCCCAATCACTGAGCCAAATGCTGGGTGCTCATGCCATTTATCCCAAGCCAGGGTGCACATGGTCGCTTTGTGCACAGCATTGTTTGTAGACCAGCCACAGTTGGCATGTGCATGGCTATGGAGGTGTAGCCTACTGGTTCATGCACTGTCTCCATATGCAGTAGCCAAGGATTTGATTCCCACTTGTTCATTATGTGCTACTTGTGTCATTTCCCTGCCTGCAAAATTTCCTGGCTCTTCTGTGACATGCAGATACTCATCCTACTTTGTAATGCATTCTGGCCATACTTTGGGCCAGCAAACATTCTATTACCCATCATGCCCTTCTGAGAGCATGGCTTTATTGCCTCTGCTGCAGCCCATTGCACGGGGGTCAGACATGTTCGCCCTGCAGATGTCTGGCACCTGCTTGGAGACGTAGTGTAATGGTCATGGCACTGGCTTGGGAACCAAGATAGGCTTTGATGCCCATTATCATTCCTTTTGCAACAGTTTGGAACATGTTACTGTTGCATTTTATGTATGCCACAACCTTCAAGGAATGATCACACCTCCTTATGACCTTGGGCAGTTCACTTAACCCTCCATTACCTCAACTGACTGCAGATTCCTACAGTCCCTGTTTTTCATCAGATATTACCATGTTTTTGGTACAATGTACCCTGATGTGACTGCACTGATACAGCGGTATACTAACAGGCAGTTACATGCATACAGGTGTAACCTACATGTGAGACATGAGTCATGTATGACATCATGGCTGTGACTATACATCTTTGTCTCCATCACATCTTTGCAGTACATGTGGACACATCCTACCCCTCAGATCACCGGCAGGTATCAGCTCATGTCCGTATGTGCCCCATTTGTCCAGTTTGGATGACACTTATGCAGTTGTTATCTGCACATTTGTCTGGGGTGTTGCATGGTGGTTGTGTGGCTGTGTCAGGTGTGAGACCCACTTGTCTGGTATTAGGCCTTCCATGTGGCACTGACACACATTTTCCCACACAGTACATATCCATTGGGGATGGCACTTACAGAACATTGGTGCTGCCAGCCCTTACCACCCTCTCTTCTGTTGCCATTCTTCCTTCAGCCCATCCTGTCCACCTCTGTCAGCTGTGTGCAACATGTCTTCTCCATGCTACTCCATGCTACACCATGGCCTAAAGACGTACTCTTTTCCACATTTTGGCTCTTCATGCACACCTCTCCTATGCCTGCTCTGCACGTCACAACTCCTGCTCTGTCCTCCTTTCTCCACAAACATCCTGCCAGTTCAAACTCCACTGGGGAATATGTGTTCTACATCCTATGCCACACACTGACATTACTGCATTTTTTGTGGGCACCCCCAAGTGCATTGGTATAGCTGCCTCCCACATGCTCTTCCAACTTAATGGTTGCCATGTAGTTTGCCCACAGATCTGTCAGGCCCATCAGCTCCCACCTGTCCTTACATCCATCACCTTTGCATTGACTTTCCTTGATTCTCCCTTATCCAGCATTAGGTTGACAGCTGTTTTTGGACAGTAAGGTGCACGCTTGACACTTTAACACCCAGTGCCCCGTAGTGCCCTTACTGCTGGAACGCCTCCTACACACCCAGAACCCTTTTTGCTGCCCTTAACGCTCACTAATGTCTACTACCTTAATGCCCTTTAGTAAACATACCCCTATATGTATATTCAGCATGGATTGCTCTCTGGATTGCAGGGCTGAATATAAGTATTTTATTTAACTGCGGTGGCTGACATTTTAAAAAACAGCTACCGCAGTGGCTGAATATTGACCCGTATTTTTATTTCTGGCTGAGTGCTAACCACCACCGTGAGTTCTCTAATTCCTGCACCCTAGCACGGTCTTAGCACCCATAGCAAGGCAGCTCTTTCCCATCCTCTCACCATTTGGTCAGTGAAGCAATAGCTCTTTTCCAATTTTCAGTTTGTATATGTAATACTATGATTTAGAATGACATCAGACTCTGTTTGAGCTTGGAAAGGAGACCATGGTGAATAGATCTTTGGGAAAACCATCAAAACAAAGCAAGTTTCCTGGGGAATTTACAGGCACTTTTGGATGATTTTTTTTTTTTTTTTACAGAAAAGATACATGAAGGAGAAAATAGTCTCAATTTCCTGTGTAGACAGAGAACACCTCAGTGAATCTGGTAGTAGCCCAGATACCTTCTCCCTCCCTATTGGATAATAAATTGCCAATGCCTTAGCAAGCTGCAGAGCATGAGGTAAGCTGGCATGAAAGGCCCGCATATTTCAAAATAAAAACAATCCAAACCATGCTTCCCACAGCTTCCTTCACTCACAGCTGTCCTCTCCATGAAGGGTCAGCATACACAGGACATAAGCTACATGTGTGCCTTACAGACATCATGCGATCATCACCTGCACTCCTGTACTGCTGTCAGGGTCTTACACTCTTGCGATCCCACCTCATACACACCTGGAAGGCTGCATTCCCATTATCTAATAGAGAGGATTCTGCTTTAATTCATCCCGCTCTTATAGGCACCCTATCACCTTCCACAATGCAGCCATCGTACCTATTGGCCATCTAGAGTAGGATGCCCTGCACACCTCCTGCAACCACTGTCCTGAAGCAGAATGCATTCCAGTGTTCATGTAGGTAGACATGTCAGATACAAGCAAATGAACATCTCTTAAGATAAAAAAGAGATCCCTGCCATGCCCTTTCTCTGAAGCGTGCCGTTTAGTGTCGTCTAAGAACACAGGATGTCTGGGTTCTTTCAGTGCTATTAACCCAGCAACCTAGCAGTCACCCTGGGCACAGCAGAAGAACACAGGCACCATGTGCTCATAGCCTGACTGACAGGAGGATGACCAGAGCCAGCATATTTCCCACAGCCTCCAGCTCCCCACTATGTAAATCCTATAGCTAATCATCCAGGACCAGTTCTAGAATGAAGAGATGAACCCTGATAGGTGCTTCTTCCAGCCAATGAATGATGTCTCTAATGTTTAAAATGGCCACATTCACTCCCTGATACATCTAACATGTGCTGTCTCCTCTCTTTCTGCTTGAGATAGGTAAGGTGCCGGGTTTACATGCCGTGTTGATTAGCCCATTGCATACTGCCGGAGTGTGTGTCAGCCTTTTCTTTAGACTCAGATTCTGTTTTGTTCTTATTGGACTTAATTCTTTAATAACTGTCTTCTTTTACAAATGTTTTTCAAATTGACCCAGACCCTATGGGACGTCTGCTTCTAGTGCAGGTTATAGACTGAGGCACTCTGCTTCTTGTATGTCAAAATGCTAATATTTTGGAACCAAGGTTGTCTTGATGGTTGATGAAGAACCCTTACATATGACAACCCAAAGGACTAGTTGAGGTGATCCACCCAATGAGTATTTCTCAGTATATGTGTAATGTCCATTATGGAATTGTGTGTGTGTGTGTGTGTGTGTGTGTGTGTGTGTGTGTGTACATACTGTGACATTGTTTCCTTTTCTATTGTTTAGGTCTTATCTTCTGTTGCAAGCAGTGGAAATGCACGTGCTGTTTCTTTGTTCCTTGGCTGTTATCTGTCATTTGCTTGCCTTCTTCTCTTTTGGTGACATCGTGAGGCTGATTTCATAAGGACCACATGGAAAGCCACATGCTTTTAGTCCCCATTTTCAAGGACATATATGCGTGAAGTGGCTCTTCTGCATGCTTTGGCCAGTCTCTATTCTGTAAGCGTGTGTGGAACTGCCGACTGCGCGTAACTTCCATTGGGGTGTGAATGGGGGCAGAGTTTGAGAGGACTATAGGCATGGTCTCAATTGATGTCATAAGTTATAGAATATGATGACTTACATGCATCGATGTGCTGTTCTAGGCGCCACCAGCTATGTCTACTCTTGAGCTGGCATAACCATGGCACCTGCGTCCTGACACTTTGGTATGCCCCTATTTTATAAAGTGAAGTACACACATGCTTCACTTCATAAAATAGGCCCCAAATATGTGCGCAGCATTGCACTTTGCCTGCGCAGTAGTTTATAAAATTGCCCTCTCTAGATCTTCCCTTTTCTCTGAATCCTGCCTTTGCAACCTTTGTCCGTACATTTTAGTAGAGCTTACCTATATCTGAGCTTCTCCCCACTTGCAGTCTGTACACATTACCATTCATCGCAATTCGTACAGGAATTGCTACCACGCACTAGAAGTGCAAGAGGACTAGAACTTTAATCTAGAGCACAGAAATATAGCAATAAAGGTCCTGATATTCCAAGGCAATGCGGGCCTTGCTTTAGCCGCAGAAGCTAGCCGGACAGTGGTTGAATATCGCCGCTGCGCGATTAGCTTCTGGGTTCTGCATCCAACCCGGATATTCAGTGATGATGGTCAGATATAACCACTGGCGCTTGACTATTCGGATCTAGAATTCAGCGTTGGTGGGGAGCCGCTGTAGGAACACCAGCCGCCGGTGCTGAATTTCACGCCCAGTGCTTTTATAGCAGATGGTAAGGAGTTTGGATGTCTCCTGCTTCTGCAGCTGAGGGGAGGTTTCCTCACCTTTGTCTTTGTTCCGGCTGCGGCCGATCTTAGGTTGGAGGAAGAAATAAGCTAATGTATACATAAATCTTTCTGAAACCTGACCTAACCAAGGACAACAATTGTACATTCTTACAGAGAGTCTGCTTAATATTTTCTGGTTAACTTAACATGAACTTGCAATGGTGAAATAAAAAGAATACATCACCTGTAGGAGATGCATTTGTATTTTTAGTTCACTTGTTCCACATGAGTAAATCACTGACTAGTGGCTCTTCCACTCAGAGCCCTTCATGACTCAGGAAATGTGAGCACATGCATAATTCACTGAAATGATATATGCGTTACATGGATATAATGTAAAATAAAGATTTGATTCTACAAGGTTACTATACCTTTGAGGTTCTGTTTGAGTGTGAGGTGCATTTATTAACTGCTATAGGAGATGGAAAAATGGATATGTCTAGACAAACAGGGTTGCAGACCTTGAAAGGTCAAGGTCATTATCAGATTCTGATGGGAGCTGCTAGGCGTGACTCAACCATTAGGAAAGACTAGGCAGTTGCCTGCAGTGGCAACTTGTGATGGGTGTCAAAGAGCATCAGCAGTCAAAGCAAAACAACAGATCCTGACACACAAACAATCAAAGCAAAACTTAATATTCAACAGAACTACTCCAAGGGACGGGCTATAAAAAAGGGG
The DNA here is from genome assembly GCA_033557465.1 of Ichthyophis bannanicus. NCBI lineage: Eukaryota > Metazoa > Chordata > Amphibia > Gymnophiona > Ichthyophiidae > Ichthyophis > Ichthyophis bannanicus. The sequence goes on from CM066037.1 coordinate 64,995,925, forward strand.
AGGGGGGGGCCTGGATAGTTATGAATAAAGATTCCTGCACCCTAGTCCAGGTCATTTTTTTAAACAATTTTTTATTTATAAAGACCTTCATAATATATATCATAATTCTGGAAAAAATTGAAATAAACAAAAAGGTACATAATGCATAGTAAAAATAAAAAAGGCTAAACCTTGATAGACAACAATAACAGGGGGTCTAAGAAATTAACAATAATAAAGATACAATATTACAAAGAAGTACTAGGTGGGATTCAAATTAAACAGAAGTAACTGGATCACGCAGTACCCTAGCGCTATCCACAAGCGCAGGTCATTTTGATTAAGCTGGAGCTCCTAACAAGGCAGAGAAAATTTCTAGTCTCAAACAACCCCCGCCTCCCCTCCAGATGCTTGCTGAAAATGTTTGCAGTTCTATTTGGTTACATTTGCAAGGCATGCCAAAATTTCTCCAGGGGGAGGAGGGGAATAGTTAGTCATGGTGGTCAGCAGTTTAAAGCACCTGGCTGCCATGGCTAAAGCTGAACTTGGATATTCAGCACTGGAACCCAGATATCCTCCAGCACTGAATTTTTGGGTTCAGCGCCGACTGCCACCGCTGTCCACTATATTCAACTGTTAGCCGGATAGCGAAACCGCATAAAGTTAGGGCAGCCTTTCACATGGCCTTACTTCACTTGTGCACTTCTTCGGCCAGCGGATGAAAATTGTCTCTAACCGGATAAGCGCTGTGCCTGTCCTCGCCCCGTCTATGGACTGACCCAACATTGTCTGCATTGTGCCGAGGTGGTCTATGGGGATATTCAGAGGCACTGGCCAGCCCTTGCTGCTGAATAATGGGATGAATGGGGTTTATGAGATTAGCAGGACCTAACCCAGACCCTATGAGATTGACCCAAAAACCTCATAAGCCCTTTTAGATATCGGCTCCCCTGAGTCCAAAGTTGTAGACCGTAGTAAGGTCATACACCACATTTTAACAATTATAGAACAGTATCAAGTCATGAAGCACTTGAACGAAAACTTGAAGCTAATTATGCACAGTGGACTTTGGATTTAATGTTCATTGGGCCCAAATTTGAGCTGGGTGGTGCGGTTTTCCCACGCCTGACTTTACGGCGCAGAGCGCTGATCGTGTAGCATCGAAAATCAGTGCTACACAGGTAGCGCCATGGCCTGCCTCCATTCCATCCCGTAACGTCCCCAAATGCCCCAATGCTTTGCAGATAGCATCAGGGTGCGTTATGGCATATCCAGGATTTTAGAAGGACACTACCCGTGTGGATACCCTTCGAAAATCCCGGATAAGTCCTTTACACAAGTATTTAGGGACGTTACCCATGTAAAGGCCTTTGAAAACTGGGCCCATTGTTTTTATGAACAATCACTTGCTAAAGATACAGACGTTCCTCCAAACTACCGTCTCAGATTAATTATCCCATAAGATGTATAAATCCTCCAATTACTCATATCAGGATTTTTTTCTCTTTAATTAGAACCGGGTCTCAGACAATTATCAGTACATATTATGGGATAAAATCCCTTTTGTACTTAACTCGCATCAATGACCACGGTTCATTAGTTAGTCCCTAAATGTTAGCATTCTCTTATGTCGGTAAATCTGGTCTTTAAGTTTCCAACTCCACAATGATTTAAGATTACGCAAGAATGCGACAAGTAAATGGAACTTAACTTGCAGTTGATCTCATATGTGTTGGTCTCATTTATGCTTCTAGCTGAACCTTCCCCCTAGAAGCATAAATAAGACCAACACATATGAGATCAACTGCAAGTTAAGTTCCATTTACTTGTCGCATTCTTGCGTAATCTTAAATCATTGTGGAGTTGGAAACTTAAAGACCAGATTTACCGACATAAGAGAATGCTAACATTTAGGGACTAACTAATGAACCGTGGTCATTGATGCGAGTTAAGTACAAAAGGGATTTTATCCCATAATATGTACTGATAATTGTCTGAGACCCGGTTCTAATTAAAGAGAAAAAATCCTGATATGAGTAATTGGAGGATTTATACATCTTATGGGATAATTAATCTGAGACGGTAGTTTGGAGGAACGTCTGTATCTTTAGCAAGTAATTGCATCCTCTACAAAATAGACCTAAAGTATTGAAGTATTTATGAACAATTAGACAATGACAATTTTGTCCTTATTATACCCAACACCTCACTCTCTGGCTCCATCTGAGATGCTGTTTTTGTTTCTGTTTAGCTTTTTTTGTTTTTGCTGTTACGGTGGAGCTGCCTTTATGAATCTTTTTTTAACAGGATTCTAGCATAAGACATCTTTGCTTAAAAATTCATGACCCCCTCCCCCTCTATATGCTCATTACACTTTGCCTTGCAATTACCATTAACTGATTATTTGGGATTTTGTATTATTGGTCATGAACTAGATAACAAAAAAGAAAAAAAATCAAGCTTCATAAAGAGAATTTTTTCCGGTTTTGGACTGACATTTCTCTATGCTGCTAACTTTATATGCAACATCCGTATGCTGTTATTAAATCACTTAGAGAAATGCTATAGGGTCATTCACAACCACGAATAATGGGGATGTACGTCCCTGCTATCCGTGGAAATGGCTGTGCCACTCCAAAGGCTCCCCACACTTACAGCTGTGTTGCATGAGGAGCCTTAGATGGGGGCGGGAGGAGAGCAGAGAGAGGGCAGGTCATCACCCTGGACATACAGGGCTGATTCTGAGGTTGGTCCTGTACATCTGGGGTATGCTTATTAGACAGGGGACTTATTCAACCTCAGAGGTGGAATAAATTCCCCTGGATGCGGCATTTCATGTGGGAGGAGTAGCCTAGTGATTGGGACAAGGTACTTCAGGCCGGAAGGTCGGGGGTTCAAATCCCACTAGAGGACAGCAACCTTGGGCCGGAAGGACTGGGGTTTCTAGTCCCACAGATGCTCCTTGTGGTCTTGGGCAAGCCACTTAACCCACCATTGCCCATGTTCCCTGTAAGTATTAGTGTATGTGTCTCATATCCCCGCGTGTTAAATGTATCCCCCAATTGTGTTGTGACCGCTTTGATTGAAGGATAAGGCGGTATACAAAACTGTCTAAATAAATAAATAAATAAATTTCAGTGGTGGCCATCCGGGAAAAAGGAAGGTAGAGGCGCAGAAAGTTCCCCGCAGCTGGAACCTGGCCATGGGAAACCAGATCGGGGATCCAACTGTGGGGAAAGAAACTTTTGGGTGGCAGCTGGGGATCATGGCTCCTGAATGAAGCCGCGGTGCCATGGCAACGGGACGCCATGACACAGCGGCTCCATTCAGGAACCTGGCTGAGTTAGCCTGGCAAGTGGCTAGACGTCCTGGATGTCCAGCCACTATGCTGCAATTCTGCTCCTGTGGGGATGTCTAGCCCCCACGACAGCAGAATCAGGTGCATCTCCAGGCCATCCGGATGTCTGAATGTCTGGACGGCCCAGAGACGCATATCTCAGAATGTGCCTCTACATGATTAGCGGAAGATGAGCAGTTGTGGATAATAAAACACTGACACTCGTCTTTCTCATTGTAGGTTAGCCTGAGGAATCAGATTCAGAACTTTGCAATCAAGATGGTAATCACTGGTGAACATGAAGACGATAAAGACAATCAAGAGAAGGAGAGTAAAGAAGAAAGCATTCTGGCTATGCTCGGGATCATCGGAACAATTCTGAATCTTCTTGTTATCATCTTTGTTTACATTTACACAACCTTTTGAGTCGGATTCAGGGGATCCTTCTGGCCAAGTGATATGCAGAAGAACCAGTCTTCCAGCAGTTGACGTCTGGCTAAATCCAAACTGACTGCGCTCCGTTAGAATATGTTAGGATGCTGTTTCTGGGCAGCAGACCTGGGAGCACAATAAGGTGAAGACTGAGTTTTTCTTGCAACAACAAGGCTAAGCTTGTTTTTTCTCTCCCATGTATGCGGTCGCACTGAAGACTTCTCCCTGGAAGATTAGACTTTGCTGGTGCTGTGGAAGACGACAATATCATTTTAAAAAGTGCAAAGGAGAAGGAACTGTACAGAAAGCTGTGCATAGGTCCTCAGAGAGTGGATTCAGCCTTGACACAGCTCTCAAGCACTGCTCACTAGGCCAGCCTCATGTGAAGTCTTACAGACTGGAGGAACTCTCCTTTTGTACTCAATACGGCAACTCATCCATGTATTTATAAACAATTCCCCTGGAACAGATACGACTAGACATGGTACTATAGAAATTAATTCAGTCGTTTCACTTCTGTTCCATTCATTTGCATCTAGATATTGTTCACTCCAGTGCTGACTGAGAAATATTTATTTTTATTCAAATGGGCTATATTTTTAGCATGAGCCACATATCTGAAGATCCTCTGAAGTGCAGCTTTGCACTGTTTTGATGAAAGCTGTGGAAGTGAGTAATATAGCAAGTCTTTTATTGTTTAATTCAAATGTGGAGTGGACTGTAAGGGCACGTTACCATGCTGAATAAGAGGTTTCAGGGGAGGCGGAAGGCCTTTTATTTTGGGGGAGGCCCAGCTTTACCCTATCTCTGCCCCATGGGCAGAGAGCCTTCTTGTTCTGCACACGGAAGATCGGATCCCCGCGGGCAGAACAGGAAGGGTCTTTCCTGCGTCTGTGGCTTCTCTTCTTCTGCCTGCGGGGGATGGGATCCCCACGGGCAGCCTGCTGCCTGCCACTGCGATTTTTGGTGGGGCCAGGGCGCACATGGCCCACCCTTTTCCGATGCCTTTGTGAGGTTTCATCCAGAATCATTTCAAATGAAAAATTTGAAATTTTTTCATATAAAAAGTGTTATAAAATGTATCAAGGAAGATGAGCAAACAGATTTTTACTCAACCTAATCGTGACTAAATTGCACGAACTTTACCCATTAACATTATAAGAAATGGCTTGTACATACTGTACAGTAATATGGGATTTACAAGGAGACAACATGCAGTTTATGCACTGCCATCCTCCTGTGCACCAAAGGGGAGTAGAGGACCCCCAAATTATCCATCGTGCAACATAATTGTTTCATTTTCCACACAACAGTGATATATTTTTGCAGGGTTCTTATGCGCCCAACTTGCTTCACTAAACCTTTTTCCCATAGGCAGAAATAGGGGGGCGGGGGGAGGGGGCATCGGGCTGCATTTTCAGCCAGGCAAGGAGAGCCTAAGATGGAGGGCTGAAACTTAGCAGGCCATGTTAGGCACATTTTTAGTCGCACAAAATTGTGGCTGAATATTGTTCTAAATCTAGTTGGTCAAAACTCAGTTACCTGGAGTTAGGCAGCCAAACTTTAACTCACTGGAACTTATTCAATATAGATCTTTGTTCTTCTCTTTCCTATTGGTGCCATAAAACTTTCTGCCTATCTGCAGCATTTAGCAGAAATTTATTGACAATATTCTTTGGTATTTTTCATCAATAAAGGTCATAACCTTTAGCTTTTACAAACCTATCCACCTCTTTTCATTCCTTTACCTCATCGTCTTATGAAGGTTTCATTCTTTATCAGAATTTTGGGGAATGGGAGGATATGATGCATCTCTGTACAAGATGCTCAAACGTTTTCATTACAACAAAATGGGATGAACGGTGGAGACCTAAGAACAAGAATGTCGTCCTAAGGGAGAAATATGTATTCTTTAATGTTTTCCATTTCAAACTCTAGAACGCCTACAATGCAACTAGTAATTGTCTATTTCACCGGTTTATAAAACCAATATATCAGGAGACTATGGGGGGGGGGGGGGATATTCAGCTGCGGGAGCTAGCGCGGTATGGTTACAGTGACTAGCTGTCGCCATTAAAACTAACGCCCGAATAGTCAATGCCAGGCCATATCTGGCCACTGACATTAAATATCTAGTTTGCTGGAGAAGCAGGAAGACACTCAGCCGCTGCTCATTTAGTTTCTGGAGTGAAAGTTATGCCACCCTTTCAGGTGCCTACCATTTGCTGCTTAGCGATAACTGGGCAGTGACGATATTGAGTCGCTGTCTGCGCCATTGCTAGGTGTCACTTCTGCTCCGCCCAGGGAACGCCCCGATGCCAGCTGGCTAGCCCTGGGGACTGCAGCGGTGGCACCATGGACTAACCGTGGTAGTGCCACTGACTGTCGCAGTGACCATGATACATGCTGAATCCGCCCCCTATGGTCTTACATTACGTGCTGCACACCCAAATTTATTTTGGGGAGAGCCCTCAAACTGACTTTCTTTCACAGCTTCGGCATTAATGACAGTGCAACTGAATTCATTAATATTGAAGAATTTAGATGATTACAGTATTTTAACGCAAACACTTCTACTCTATGGGGGTTTGTGTACTTAGCTGAGTTAGCAGCTTCCTTGTGATATCGGAGCTGCGGCCCCATTGAATTCAATGGGGCTGCGGCTCCGATATCGCACGAAAGTCGCTACCACAGCTAAGTAAACAAACCCCTATGTCTTTGAACACAAGTTCTGGACTTTTTGGTAGTGAAAATGATTTTGCATCTTGTTTAGTGACTTGACTGTAACAGTGTAGTTTGTAAAACAGAAATTTGGCAAACAGTGAACACAACTGATGTCGTCCGCTAATTTTAAGGATGTAGAGGTTGGAAATTTATTGCTGACTTCAGTAATGGCTCATTTCCATATTTACAACTCTGATCCATATCTACATTAAAAAAATGGACACATAGCTCCTTAAATTGGTTACGTAATGCTTTACTGTTTTAGATCACTTATCGAGTTTTGACCATTTCTCAGTCACTGTTTGGAATGGAAAAATATCCCATTTGTTCCCTTGAAGGGTACAAACTCATGTAGTAATCTCCCTTCCCTGTGGCTTTGTGTAACTGATCAATTTCTGGTACAAGTGACTTGTTTTGCAAACATTTTGCTAGGTCCTTTAACTCAGGCAGCAAGTGAGCTAATACCAGCATTCAGAAGGTCCCTGGATCAAATCCTAACTCAGCAAGTGTGATTTTCTACTAGGTGAATTGGATAAGTAAAAACATTTGGGACAATATTTAAACTTTGCAGTCAGCATTTTGTTTAAAGCTGGCCATGGTAATTAAAATCCAGATATTCAGTGCTGCTATCTGGCTAATGACTGGATCTGAATCAGTGACCTGCCTATCCAGTGCAATCCTAAGCGCGATCGCATTGTGCCTCCCCCCACCCACAGGAATGCTGGCGGAGGACTCCCACGCAGTGCTTAACAGGAACATTGATCTGAATATCCAGATTCAGCACTGGCTACTGGCAATTTTCAGCTAGCTATCTAGAAAGCTGCCTGCAGAGTACTAGGGAGAGCTTGTTTGCTGTCCTAAATTATAAGGACAGCTTTCCAGACAGCAGCACTGAAAATCATCTCTAATTAGATAGCATCCATCTCTGCCCCCAATGCCACTCCCAGACTGCCCTGGCACAATCCGGATAAGCTGTGGCCGTCAGTCAGTGGGGATGTTCAGAGGCACTGGTCAGATTGTGCCGCTGAATATCACGGTCACTGAGGCTTATCTGGTTAGCACGTGTTGTTAACGGAATAAGCCCTGCTCGATATTGGACTGATTGGTCCGAAAAAAGAGCTGTTATGGGAGGCATTGATTTAGCTTAGAGCTGCATTACTAACAATCTTAACATGAAAGGCACATTTTAAATAATGCTAACTTTGATACTTTGTGTGTGTAAACATATAAGACTGCATTGTCTAAGCTTTTTAGAAAAGGACAGTAAGATTTCAATTTCAGATACAGCTCGTGACTTTCTGCAATAAAGATCTTTAATATGAAACCTTTGCCACTTGTTTCTTTGTGCAAAAAGATGAAGGAATGGTAATTTCTTGCTGTGAGCACTAGGGACTGATGCAAACTGGACAGGTATATAAGACTTTCTTTAGCCAGTCATTTCTTAATGGACCACACAGACTAATGCAAGTAATTTTATAAGAGACTTGAGCATTTAGGGCAGTATTTTATGCTCTCATGCAGGAATGTATGACATTTTCTCTGGGGGTATAGACACATAAAAGCACATACATAAGAACATAAGATATGCCATACTAACTCAGATCAAGGGTCCATCAAGCCCAGTATCCTGCTTCCAACAGTGGCCAGTCAAGGTCACAAGTACCTGTCCAGTTCCCACACCTGTCATAGGGTAAGCAGTGGATTTCCCCAGTCCACTTTAATAATTACATATCATTATTATAATGATTTTCCTCCAGGAATGTGTCCAAATCTTTTTTAAACCCAGCTACACTCACAGTTTTTACTACAGCCTATAGCAACAATTTCCAGAGTTTGATTATGCACTGAGTGGAGAAATATTTTCTCCAAATTAGTCTTAAATATTCTACTTTGCAGCTTCACTGCGTGCCCCCTGGTCTTTCTACTTTCTGAAGGAGTAAACAACCAATTCACCCTGTGCTGGGCACACAAAGGGAATCATTTTATAAAGTCATTCCCCCGTGTATGGGGCCATAAGCACACTTAAGCATCTCACAAAATACTGGGCAGTGTAAAAATGCACACTTTGGCATAAAGGTGTGTACTTTGCCAGTAGGCAGAGGTGGGGCCACAATCTTGGTGCGGTATGGGCCAGAGCTTTCACCAACACATATAGATTATAAAATACCTTAATCTAAGTGCATACAGGGTAAAGTGTGTGTGATCATTTACAAATGCTCCGTTCAAGGCGTGTTCTTTGCCACGTATAGAATATTTTATAAAGACAAGTAAGTGGCTCTGTAGGTACATAGCCATGGTGCCTTGTTCTAAAATTACCCTTATGGGGCAATTTTATGAGAAGGTGTCTAGTTTTAGGTGCCATGGCCTGTAAATGTTGGCATTTTAGGGCCTGATATTCAAAACAAAGCTGAGCTCTTAAGTTTAGGTCCCTAAATGTGTGCCCTGTTTATAGCCATACTTAGAAGCCTAATTTTTCATCTGAAAATTCATCCTAACTTAGGGACTTCAAATTGATGCTCCTAAATTTAGGCCTGCCTCATTTGCCTAGATTTATGAGCCTAATTTAGGTGTCTAGGACTGAAAATCAGGGCTAAGCTGCTAACTTTTTTCCCTGCCCTAAACCCACCCCCGTTGCCACCCACTCTTTATGCTACGAAATTTAGGTGTTTAGTGACATTTTATGTTAAATTTAGGCACTCAACCCTAGTAAATTTTCAAAGATGCCAATTCAGGAGCATAACTTTCAAAGTTAGGATCATAAATCCTTTGAATATTAGGCCCATAGGGGTATGTTTACTAAACCGTCTTAACGTCACAGCGGTGGTATTATCGCATGATAAGTGAAGTTATCGCACGATAATGTAAAATTATCGTGCGATAACATCACTTAGCATGCGATAATGTGGCTGTGGCGTTAAGTAACACTAACGCTGTGAAATCCGGCTCTGAAGGGTGGAGTAAGGCTTCCCAGAGGGAGGAGAGAAGGGGTCAATGGGCGGAGAGTGGGAGGGGAGAGGCTCCAGGCACACTAACGCTGTGAAATCTGGGTCTGAACACTAACGCCAGTGAAACCCTCGCGTTAAGGCACATTTACAGGAAAGAGAAACCATTTCAGTCAGCAATGTGCAGCAAAGCCAGGGAAACCCAAAAACGTGATAGTACTGATACATGTGCATGGAACAAAAAGGCAAATAAACATAGAAAATGACCTGAACCACATTTAAAATCCCAATAACCAAGCTGGCCAAACGTGATATTAATGATAAACATAAAGCAACACCACTGACAAAGCTCAAAAAATAAGATATCATGTTTGGAAGGGTCTATTCTCTGTCCCCCTACAAAGTGAATGATCCCACATTGAAATAGTGCTGATCAGGGTTTTTTCACGTCTATATTGGGCAGGTTTGTTATGGCGTGCACATCTGCAGTAACAGCAGAGTGGGCACGTAGGAAAGGGCAACTGTACTGATGCTGTAAATGGGATATAGAGGGCTGCAGGCAGCACATGCTGTGGTCCAGGTGGGGCACAGTGCATGTTAGGCAGATGCTTAGGTGGCACATAGGAATGCCGAACTGTAAAGCAGCAAGACATCAACTGACGACGGTCCAGGGGAGATTACCCAGCAGGTACCCCCAAGGGCACATAACATTGGCAGGCGGTGTGGGGGTATCTTATTTTTTGAGCTTTGTCAGTGGTGTTGCTTTATGTTTATCATTAATATCACTTTTGGCCAGCTTGGTTATTGGGCTTTTAGATGTGGTTCTAGTCCTTTTATATGTTTATTTGCCTCTTTGTTCCCTGCACATATATCACAACTATCACTTTTATGGGTTTCCCTGCCTTTGCTGTACATTGCTGACAGAAATGGTTTCTCTCTCCTGCAAATGTGCCTCTAGCGCGAGGTTTTCACTGGCGCTAATTTTCAGACCCTGATTTCATGGCGTTAGTGTGCATGGAGCCTCTCCCTGCCCACTCTCCGCCCATTTACCCCTTCTCTCCGCCCTCTGGGAAGCCTTACTCCACCCTTCAGACCCAGATTTCACAGCGTTAGTGTGCCTTAACGCCGCCGCTGCGTTATTGCGCGATAAGCGACGTTACCACCGCTGTGACATTACGACGGTTTAGTAAAAATACCCCTTAAACATGTAAATGTCGTCTTATTAAATACCAACTAGAATAAAAGTGTGCACATAGTCTACATTACCCGTACTTTCACTTGGGTGTGCAAATGGGCGGAATTTTGATGCAGCATGTGCAGTGTGAGCAAATATCCACCTATATTATACAATAAGGTCATTTATACGTATACTTACAAAAATGTAGGTGTGGTCATTTGCACCATTTCCAGGGCTAGTGTAAGTCATCGTGCCTAAAGGTAAGGTATGGTCTCTGCCACTTAGTATTTCACAAAGTCAAGTATATGTGCCCTTGACCTCACAAAATAGACATAAAATATGCACGCGAAAACACACGTTAACTAGGCATGATTTTCCAAAATTACCCTCCACATGTCTGCTTTTATGAGTTACACACATACAAACAATCTCGTGGGCAGAAAATGAGTGACAGGGAGGTAGGGTCGGCAGCCATGCTTGTGTTTTATAGAATACCCATTTTAAAGAAGTTATTTTTTCTGTATATCGTTTAGTTCTATTTTTCTATTTCTGCTTCCATATTTCTCTATTCTCTAGCTGTCCTTTCTTTTGCCTTATGGAATTCCTTTCTTGCTTTCATCGAAATTATTTTAGTTGTAAACTGCTTTGCTGCAAGCCATACAAAAGACAGTATATCAAGATATTTAATAAGCATAAACATTTTATAACGATATATAGAATAGGTGCAACATGGGCTCTTATGTGTCTTTTTTTGTCTAGGATCCCTGTAATATAATTCTGCCCTGCAAGGACAATTTTAAAAGCCATTTCTGCATGTAAAGCAGTGTTTTAGAACAGAACTAGAGAATTATAAAAATACACGTACAATATGAACGTAAAATTAGACACAACTTTACCTGGAATGAGCAGAGGTGTTCTCAAGGGGTGGGATTGGAGAGGGATTTGTGCATACTCTCATTTTAAAAATTTGCTGGCTCCTGCATAGAGAAAATTATGCATGCACTATTTAGATGATAGAACCGCTGTCTCAACCTCGTCCTGTCTTCTCTGACCTATTTAGAAACCTTCATAATATTGATCCCCTAACTCTCTCCTCCACCATCTCTCCATCCCTTTCCTCCATTATGTCCTCCAAGTCCGTAGACGAGGCAGTATCCTCTTATTAATGCTGCACTATCCTCGGCTCTTGACACCCTGGCCCCACCCACCCCACATCCTGTTAGACGTGCTACTCCCCAGCCCTGGCTTTCATCCACAACCCGCTATCTGCGAATCTGCGCTCGTTCTGCTGAACGTGCCTGGACCAAATCCCGCTCCCCAGAAGACCTTCTACACTTCAAATTCATGCTTGGCTCCTTCCAATCAGCCATAGCACTTGCCAAACAAAATTACTACATCCATCTGACTAACTCCCTCGCCTCTGATCCTCATTCCCTCTTTAATACCCTCAATTTTCTCCTCAAGGTGCCCCCACCCCCAATCCCGCCCTCCCTTACTGCCCAAACCATAGCCAACTACTTCCATGACAAAGTCCACAAGATTACCCTCCAATTCCCCACTCCCTCATCCACCTCCCCTCCCCAATTTTCCCCCCACCCTTACTTCCTCTGCTACCCTATCCTCCTTCCCTATGATTTCTGAAGAGGAAACTGCACTCCTTCTCTCCTCCTCCAAACCCACCACCTGTTCCTCTGACCCTATCCCCACCCATCTCCTACACCCCATCTCCCCCACCGTTGTCCCCCCATCTCTCATATCCTCAGCCTTTCTCTCTCCACTGCAACTGTCCCCATAGACTTCAAACATGCTGTTGTCACTCCTCTCCTCAAGAAACCCTCACTTGATCCCACCTGTCCTTCTAACTATCGACCCATCTCCCTCCTTCCTTTCATATCTAAACTACTAGAACGAGCAATCCACTGCCACTGCCTCATCTTTATTTATTTTATTTACATTCTCTTATATACCGCGCTATTCTGCATCAGTGCGGTTTACATTGAACAAACTGAAATTACATTGAACAGGGCATTATAACTTGGAGATAACTATTTTACAGGGAACATGGGCTATGGAGGGTTAAGTGGCTTGCCCAAGACCACAAGGAGCACCTGTGGGACTAGAAACCCCAGTCCTTCCGGCCCAAGGTTGCTGTCCTCTAGTGGGATTTGAACCCCCGACCTTCCGGCCTGAAGTACCTTGCCCCAACCACTAGGCCACTCCTCTCCTCCTCCACTTCCTCACCTCCCAGACCCTCCTGGACCCACTACAATCTGGCTTCCGTCCCCAACACTCCACTGAAACGGCCCTTACAAAGGTCTCCAATGACTTGTTCCTCGCTAAATCTAAGGACCTCTACTCTGTCCTCATCCTTCTCGACCTCTCTGCTGCCTTTGACACCGTTGACCACAATCTTCTCCTCAACACCCTCTCCTCGCTTGGTTTCAAAGGCTCCGTATTATCCTGGTTTTCCTCCTACCTCTCTCATCGCTCCTTTAGTGTATGCTCTGGTGACTCCTCCTCCTCTCCCACCCCGCTGCATGTTGGTGTACCCCAGGGATCCATCCTGGGCCCCCTCCTTTTTTCTCTCTATATCCAATCCCTCGGCGCGCTCATCTCCTCCCATGGCTTTCAGTATCATCTCTACGCCGATGACGCCCAAATCTACCTCTCTACACCTGATATCTCTCCAGCGATCCAGACCAAGATCTCTGCCTGCCTTTCTGACATTGCTGCCTGGATGTCTCATCATCGCTTGAAATTGAACATGGCCAAGACTGAACTCCTCATCTTTCCTCCCGGCTCCTCCCCTCCTCTTCCCCCCTTCTCAGTCTCCGTGGATGGATCTATGATCCTTCCTGTTTCCTCGGCCCGCAACTTGGGGGTAGTCTTTGACACCTCTCTCTCCTTCTCCACACATATCCAGCTCGTAGCTAAAACATGCCACTTCTTTCTCTACAACATCAATAAAATCTGCCCCTTCCTGTCTGAACACACTACCAAAATGCTTATCCACTACTTAATATCCTCTCGCCTCGACTACTGCAACCTCCTCCTTGCTGGTCTCCCCACGAGCCATCTCTTCCCCCTTCAATCTATACAAAATTATGCTGCTCGACTAATTTTCTGCCAGTCTCGCCATGCCCACATTACTCCTCTTCTCAAGTCACTTCACTGGCTCCCAATCCAATTCCGCATCCAATTCAAACTTCTCCTAATGACCTATAAATGCATTCATTCTATGGCCCCTCAATACCTCTCATCTCTCATCTCTCCATACATCCCCTCTCGGCAGCTCCGCTCCACTAACAAACTACTTCTATCTAGGCCTTTCACTCGCACCGCTAACTCTCGACTTCGCTTCTTTCACCTTGCTGCACCCTACGCCTGGAACAGCCTACCTCTGTCCATACGCCAGACACCCTCCCTGGATCTCTTCAAGTCCAGGTTAAAGACCCATCTCTTCACTGTTTATTTATTTATTTAAAGTTTTTTCTATACCGCGCTTTTCAAATTCAGCTCGGTTTACAATTAACATTAACTTTTCCAGTCTTGGAAGACCAGACTGGACTTACAGAGAACAGGGTTGGTAAACTTGGGTTGAACTGGGGTTGCGTTCAGATCCTGACTCTTATCCTTCATCTTAACCTTCATCTTAACCTAACCCTGACTCTTATCCTTCATCTTAACCTAACCCCATTATTTTCTTAACCGAACTGTAAATGACATGCTCTGTATTGTCACGTTTAGATAGTAAGCTCGGACGAGCAAGACTCGGATGAGTAGGGACTGTCTCGTGTATTTATGTCTGTACAGCGCTGCGTGCGTGGCGCTATGTAAGTGTTTAATAGTAGTAGTAGGGCGCTATAGGAGTACAAGGCCATAGAAGAGAAACTGAATGAAGATGTAAGGAAGTTACCCAAGCCTGAAATGGTATTTAAAGGTAATGTATCAGAAGAATTGAAACAAATTTTGATAAACCGGGAAGATGTATTATAACTATTTGATAAATTAAAGAGTAGTAAATCACCTGGACTGGATGTTAGATATCCGAGTGTGCTGAAAGAACTGAAATATGAGATTGCAGACCTACTGTTAGTGATCTGTGAACCATCACTAAAATCATCTGTAGTACCCTAAGATTGGCGAATAGCCAATATAATGCCAATTTTTAAAAAGGATTCCAGAGGTGATCCAGGAAGTCACAGATCAGTGAGCCTGATGTCAGTACCAGACAAAATGGTAGAAACATTATTTATTTATTTTATTTATAAGATTTTAGGTTACAAAGCCAACAAAATAAGGCAACTTAGTACCACAAAAGTAAGAACTAAACAACAAAAGAAATATATTTAGAGTACCTAAAAAAGTCCACATCGTCAGAACCAGTGTCCTTCTTATACACATGGAGGCACATTCCATAGAGCGGATAGAGGCCCCAGTGCGTCCCATCAGAACAGGATACACAGAGGCAGATCCGATTATGATCCAGAAGGGGCTAGACGTGCCCCGCATGATCAGAAGCGGATCTAGGGTCTGAATGTGCAGTCTGGGACTTGATTCTGATCGGCCTGTACATACAGAACCATGCCCGGCTAATGCTGTCAGGCTCCTGAATGGAGCTGCGGTGCCATGGCGTCCCATTGCAATGGCAGCGTGGCTCTATTCAGGAGCTACAATCCACAGCTGTGGACCACTCTTTTCTTTACCAGAAGCTTGACCCCTGATCTGGCCTTCCATGGCCAGGGTCAGGCTGCGGGGAACCCCTTTCACCCTCCTTGTGCTGCCCGGGCCTGCCACCCCCCAATGCCAGGGGGACTTATTCCACCTCCGAGGTAGAATAAGTCCCCCGTCCAGTCTGCCAACCCCAGACGCACAGAGTCGACTTCAGAATCGGCCCTGTATGTCCGGGGTCGCGGACCGCCCACTGCCTGTCTTAACTCCGCCTCCGCAACACCTCCTCCCACCCCTGTCTAAGCCTCCCCGTACAAACTCCTTGTTTGTAGGGGGAGGCTTTTGACAGGGCCGGCAGGGGGGCTAAATAGCGAGAATAGACATCCCAAGACGTCCATCCCTGCTACTCGTGGGACAGAATAGACCCCATAACCATATTAAGGAAAAAAAACCCAATGCCATAGGAGGCAAAAGGTAGAAACTATTATAAAGAATATAATTACTGAACATGTAGATAGTCATAGGGGTATGTTTACTAAACGGCGCTACGTGATGTTATCGCGCAATAAACACTGGGAAAGCTCAGCTGCTCCCCACCACTATCTGACATTCACCAGCAGAGGGCACGGTCAGTCTCCACCCACTGCACCCTGCAAGGTGTTCCAGCCAAACACATGCTAACTGCAGACAGTCTGCTAGCTAATACACAGTGCATGTTCCTGGAGGAACTGTGTGCACCCAAAAATGGGATGTGAGAGCGCGAGCGCGCGCACACACACACACACACACACACATACACACACACACACACACACACACACACATACACACAAGTACCGCCACCCCACCCTATCAAAGGCCTTCTCTGCATCAAAACTTATCAGCATCAAAACTTATCAACTGAAGGGAGCCCGTTTTCCACACAATAGTGCTGAGAGGCCAGAATCTGTCGTAAGTTCCTCTCCGCCTGTCTACCTTTTACAAAGCCTACCTGAGATGGGTGTACCAGCCGGGGCAACAGGGGAGAAAGGCGCTCTGCCAAGACCTTAGTTAAGATCTTGAGGTCCACATTAAGCAGAGAAATTTGGTGGTAAAATTCTGGCAGGAGTGGGTCTTTCCCTAGCTTTGGCAAGTGTGATCAGGGCCTCATTGTTTTGGTACCGGGCAATGTGCAATGTAGCCAATTGTTGGGACATATCCACTAGGGGTGCACAAATCTTGTCATTCAAGAGTTGGTAGAATTCCCCACTGAATCCATCTGTGCTGGGCACTCTTGGTGTGTGTAGAGTCTTAATCATGTGCTGTATTTCCCTTGGAGCGATGGTAGCGTTCAGTAGATTCCAATGTTCTGACTCCAACACTAGGAGGTTACAAGCCTCAAGGTATGTTCGGGCACTAGGCCCATCACACTCCTCCCCCACATACAGGCGGCGATAGTAAGCTAAAAATTCCTCCTCCACTTCACGTTGGGAAGTACTGACTCTCCTGTCTGTACAACACACAGCCACTGCTGGCCTAGAGTCTCCCCCGGCTCGAATAAACAACGAAAGAAGGCAGTCCGAGCAATTCCCGAACCTATACAAAGCATAGTGGTAATGTAACATAGATCTTTTGTCCCAGGCATGAATAAGAGTATTCAACTGGCTTTGCAAGGACTAGTAAGCCACCCGGTTCTCCTCTGTATCTTGGTGTATCAAACGTTTCTGCAAAACACGGAGCTGGCTACCCCAGTCTATCAGTTTGCGACTGGTTTCTCATTTGTGACGGCTAAGATAGCCAATTATCACTCCCCATAGATAGGCTTTGGCTGTTGCCCAGAACAGAGAGGGGTTATCCTTGTGTTCCCCATTAGTTTCTTCATAGATCACACATTATTCCCGCAGGAAGAGGATGAAATCCGCATCCACCTTGAGTCAAAACGGAAATCGCCTTGCCAGTCACCACCCCATTCCACTGTCCATTGAACATCGATCCAGACCAAAGCATGGTCTGATATCTGAACTGTCCCAATCTGCATGTCTCAGACCTGATTTAAAAATCCCTGAGAAAGCAGGAAATAATCTATCTGAGACCACGTCTTGTGGGCTTGAGAGAGATGAGTATAATTGCGCTCTCCGGGATGAAGGACCTGCCAGACATTGACTAAATCACAGCCATCTCATAGGCTCAGGAGCCAGTGGCGCTTTCTCAAGTCATTTCCAACCCCCCCCCCCCCCTGACCTGTCTACCCTGGGGTCTGGCACGCAATTGAAATCACCCCCCAGCACAATCTGATGATCAGTACCCCCAGTCAAACTCTGCACCAGCACATCAAAAAAGCCCCAATCATATTGATTGGGATCATATATTTTCCCCAGCAGCAAGGGCATACCCAACAAGCAGCCCTTAATAAAGAGGTAATGCCCCCCAGGATCGATAGTTACCTGGTCTACCTGCAGATCCACCATTTTGCATTTTGGGATCACAACTCCTGCCTGTTTACTGCGTGCAGAGGCCCCATAGACTGCCCCTACCCATCACCTCTTTAGCTTAGCATGTTCAGCCCCCGATATGTGAGTTTCTTGCAAAAAAGCAATGTCAACCCATAAGAATATAAAACCATAAGATATGCCATACTGGGTCAGACCAAGGTCCATCAAGCCCAGTATCCTGTTTCCAATAGTGGCCAATCTAAGTCACAAGTACCTAGCAGTTTAACCAAAAGACACAGGTTCCACAATGCTTGTATTGGGGCAAGCAGTGGATATCCTGGGTCCACTTTAATAATGGTTTATGGACCTTTCCTCAAGGAACTTGTCCAAACCTTTTTTAAACCTGGCTATACTAACAGCTTTTACTACATCCTCCAGTAACAAATTCCAGAGTTTGATTACACATTGAGTGAAAAAATATTTTCTCTTATTAGTCCTAACCCTGTAGCTTCATTGCATGTACCCTAGTCTTTCTATATTTTGATGGTGTAAACAATCGATCTACGTTTACCCGTTGCACTCCATTCATTAATTTATAGACCTCTATCATATCACCCCTCAGACGTCTTTTTTCCAGGTTAAAGAGCCCTAACCTTTTTAGCCTCTCTTCATAGGGGTAGCCTTCCATCCTCTTTACCATTTTGGTGGCGGTTCTCTGTACCTTTTCTAATAACGCTATATCCTTT
Source organism: Ichthyophis bannanicus (assembly GCA_033557465.1). Classification (NCBI taxonomy): domain Eukaryota; kingdom Metazoa; phylum Chordata; class Amphibia; order Gymnophiona; family Ichthyophiidae; genus Ichthyophis; species Ichthyophis bannanicus. Next base: position 65,014,344 of record CM066037.1, read on the forward strand.
TAAGATACGGTGACCAGAATTCCACACAATATTCAAGGTGCGGTCTCACCATGGAACGATATAGAGGCATTATAATATCCTTTGTTTTATTCTCCATTCCTTTTTTTATGGTACCTAGTATTCTATGTGCTCTCTTGGCCGCCGCTGCACACTGGGCGGATGATTTTTAACATGTTATCCACAATGACGCCTAAATCTTTTTTATGGGTGGTGGTTCCTAATGTGGAACCTTGCATCGTGTAACCATAGTTTGGGTTTTTCTTTCCTAGGTGCATAACTTTGCACTTGTCCACATTAAATTTCATCTGCCATTTTGGATGCCCAGTTTCCAATTTATCAAGATCCTCTTGCAATTTTCCACAATCCTCATGGATTTTAACAACTTTGAATAGTTTTGTGTCATCTGCAAATTTGATAACCTCACTCATTATTCCCATTTCCAGGTCATTTATGAATATGTTAAAAAGCAGCGGATCTAGCACAGATCCCTGGGGTACGCCACTATTCACCTTTCTCCATTGGGAAAATTGGCCATTTAGCCCTACCCTCTGCTTTCTATCTTTTAACCAGTTCCTGATCCACAATAGTACACTGCCTCCTATTCCATGACTTTTTAATTTTGCCAAAAGTCTCTCATGAAGGACCTTGTCAAAGGTTTTCTGAAAGTCCAGATACACTATATCAATCAACTCACCTTTGTCTATCTATTTATTCACACCGTCAAAAAAATATAACAGATTAGTAAGACAAGACCTTCCTTGGCTAAAGCTATGTTGGTTGTCTCCCGTGAAGTCATGACTATCTACATGTTCAGTAATTTTGTTCTTTATGATGGTTTATACCATTTTTCCCGATACTGACATCAGACTCACCGGTTTGTAGTTTCCCAGATCACTCCTGTAACCCTTTTATAAATTGGCGTTACATTGGCCATCCTCCAATCTTCAGGTATTACAGTTGATTTTAATGATAGTTCACAGATTACTAATAGTAGATCTGCAATCTCATATTTCAGTTCTTTCAACACCCTTGGATGTATACCATCTGGTTCAGGTGATTTGTTAGTCTTTTGTTTATCAAATAGTTGTAGTACATCTTCCTAGTGTATCGATAATTCTTTCAATTCTTCCGCAGCATCTCCTTTAAATACCATTTCAGTCATGGGTAACATTCCTACATTTTCCTCAGTAAAGACCGAAGCAAAGAATTCATTCAGTCTCTCCGCTATGGCCTTGTCACCTCTCAGTGCCACTTTTACCACTCTATCATCTAATGGTACAACTGACTCGCTCACAAGTTTTTTGCTACATATGTACTTGAAAAAGTCTTTATTATGCCTTTTTGCTTCCACAGCAAGCTTCTTCTCAAATTCTCCCTTTGCCTGCCTTATCAATGCCTTGAATTTAACTTGCCAGTGCTTGTGTTGTTTCCAGATTTTGTCATTTGGCTCCTTTTTCCATTTCCTGAAAGATGCTTTTTTTGGCAACAACAGCCTCTCTGACCTCACCTTTAAACCATGCTGGCAGTTTTTTGGACTTTCTTCCACTTTTCTTAAAGCGTGAAATACAGCTGGTCTGGGCTTCCAAGACAGTATTTTTCGACAACACCCATGCTTGATGTAAATCTTTAACCTTTGCAACTGCTCCTTTTAGTTTTTTCTTAACTATTTTCCTCATTTTATCATAGTCTCCCTTTTGAAAGTTAAAAGGTAGTACTGTGGATTTCCTTACCCTCCTTCCTCCATTTATTAAATCAAACGTGATCATGCTATGATCACTATTGACAAATTGCCCGAACACCCTTATCTCTTGCACCAGATCTTGTGTTCCACTAAGGACTAGGTCCAAAATGGTTTCCCCTCTTGTAGGTTCATGAACCAGCTTCTCCAAGAAGCAGTCATTTATTTCATCTAGAAACTTTATCTCCCTAGCATGTTCTGCTGTGACACTGCCCAGTCGATAATGGGGTAATTGAAATCACCCATTATTATTACTGTATTGTAACTTTTGTTAGCTTCTCTGATATCTTTGAGCATTTCATCATCCATTTGTTCATTCTGGCCAGGTGGTCAATAGTACACTCCCACTCCCACTGCCATCGCCTTCCCCTTTCCCTTGTTACATAGAATTTCAATCCATAGAGGTTCTACAGTGAATTTTGTTTTCGTTGGTCTCTAAGTGCCTTCAACACTTTATGGCGCTTTATAGGACAGCCAAGACCACACACATTCCAAAAAATCAGTCTTAGATCCTCCTTAGTCATGTGATGCCCAGGTGAAAGAAGTATCCCCTAGGAAAAAAACCCGTCTGTAATATGAAGGGATCTTCCCAGCCTAAGATCCCTTTCTCAACCCATATTGACCTCCTCTTGGTCCCCTGGAGTTCATCCCACCTTGTATTTCCTAGTTTTTCCCCTGGGAGGATTCACCCCTGTGCATGTGCTGATTGGAACCCTTCACACCCCTAACCCTTCTTCCCTTACTGAATACCCCACTTAACTTTCATCTAAGCAACCCATAAACCCTTTCCAACCCAAGCCCCCCCCCCCCATCCCTGCCCTTTCATCCCCCCCTTTACTTCCCTTCTTACTACTCTGCAACCATTGCTCCAACTTGGAGCCGTCCATGAAAATCCTGATCATGTGGGGCTCCCACCTCCCACCCAACTCCCTCCCAGATTCCTCCCCAGATGACCTTAGGCTCCCACCTATCACTTTATTTAACAGTATTGTACCTGATGCCCTTCAGCCCTGGTAAAGGTCGTGTCCTGCGGACAGTAAAATGCAGAGGAATCCTCCTCCCACTCCAGGGGCTGGCTAAAACTACAGGAGGTGACCCATCTTGTCTGGTGCACTTAGAGCTGGCAGATCCAAAACCGTAACCATGGGCCTGGTGTCTGCCAGGAAAAGGCCTTCAAGTAGACTTAGGGCATGGCCAGTCCATTTGGGAGGGTCTACAAAGCTCCCTATCAGGTCATAAACAACCCAGCCATCCCAAATTAACTCCCATCCCTCACTAGCGCAGTGCTACCCATATTTTTCATGGGAAGCTCTTTGGATACGCAGTTGGCATTAGTAGACCATGTGAACCCCAGTAGTTTGAGTGCAGGTAGAGGAACCCAAAAATGTATACCCAAGCAGTCCTTGTTTTCCCCACCATTGAGTCCCCACCTCCCCCCAATAGCCCAATTAGCCCAGCAAACAATACACCGTACCTGGACACGGGAAGTAAACAAACACATAACAACATTGGGCATGATGGACCTTGGTCTGACACAGTCTGGCATATTTGCAAGTCTTATGTTCTTATGTGCCAAGTAGGCAACTACCTGGTCCGCCCTGTGCACCAGCAACCCCCACTGCAAGACCCACATGCACGCTTCTTTACCCCATTTGCACACCATCAACATAGTGCCCTTTCATACTTGGGCACTATGCTGTAGCTGCTAATGGAGCACTACTATCACTGTCTTGGTCTCCCCTGTCTGTGCAGCACATTGCAGACATTTAAATAGGTTCTTTCTCCTCAAAATACACCCTTTCTATGAGGTTTTGATATGAGTTAAGGTTCCAGAAGGAGCTGCGGTGGCAGAATCAGCCCCAGTGAGAGCTGCAGCGGCAGAGAGTCCATTCCGGACTAGGAGCCACAAGACCCAGGGAGGTCCAGAGGCAGATCATCTCAAAGGAGAGCTGCAAAAGTTGTTCCTGATTGGACAGGAGTGCAAACCCCTCTCTGGATTGGAAGAGAGCTTGGAGGAGGAGGAGCCAAGGCTACAGCCTCAGCAATTGGACAGATCTACAAAACCACTCCTTTGACAAGCAGCCACCGGTCCAGAGCTCCAGCAGTGGGTGAGACTTGGGGCTGGTGGGCAAAGAGAAAGGGAGGGGAGTTAGGAGACAGATAGGTTAGATCCGTAATCTTGAAAGGTTTACTTAAGTCATTACATATAAGGATATAGTTGGTTGTTTGAACTGCCTTATCTCTTATCCTGTATTGTTATTTCACCTTACTTGCTTGAACCATATATTATAATATGGGTTGTACATACTGTATTATTTTATCACAATACTTGATGTATATATTTTGTAAATAAATTGTAAATACTATTTAAGCCAGCCTTGTTCACAGCGATGTTTTTTTGAGAGGTTTCCTGGGGTGAAAGGAGGGAAATCCTATCCGCTAACACCTTTCTTCCCCAGGTGGAGGCACCAGGTGCCAAACAGACAAGGACCGACGGAGCCTGCCTTCAAGGGGACTCCAGCCAGGCTAGTCGCGGACGCAGAAGCGCACCCAAGGGGGAGTTACATAAGTATGTAAATGATAAAGTACCATAATTTATCTGCATTCTTGACAAATCTAGGCATGGAATGCGTTGCCTGTTGAACTTCGCCTTGAATCCTCATTTAGAAAATCTAAGATTGCTCTGAAAATGTTTCAATTTGTGCAAACATTTCCCAAATCTTGATAATTCAATGAGAACTTTTAACCTTTTCTGCGTTTGGCTAAGGGGTACATTTACTAAACAGTGATAACATCGCAGCGGTGACGTTATCGCGCAATACATAACGTTATTGCGCGATACATAACATTATTACACGATAACATTACGTTTCACGCAATAATGTCTCCGGCGGCGTTAAAGTCACACAGAGGGTGGAGAGAGGGCGGAGAGAAGGGGTCAATGGGTGAGGGGTGGGCGGGGAGAGGCCCCTGCTACACTAAAGCCGGGATCTTAAGACCAGAACATTACCGTGAGTGAAAACCTGGCGTTAGAGGCACATTTGCAGGAGAGAGAAACCATTTAAGTCAGCAATGTACAGCAAAGGCAGGGAGACCAAGAAAAGTGATAGTAGTGATACATGTGCAGCAACAGCAGAGTGCCCACGTATGAAAGGGCACTATGGTGATGCTGTAAATGGGGTACAGGGGGCTACAGGCGCCTATAACAGTCAGACACATCTCTACAAACTGTGCTGCCAGCAAAAACACCCTCACCTCAGTGCCATAGCCTAGGGTGCCCTATAAGGCGCCCCATAGGGCACATTATACAGCGCCCTATAAGGCGCCCTGTAGGATGCCCTATAAGGCGCCTTATAGGGCACATTATACAGCGCCTTGGCGGACAAGGCACTTTATAATGTGCCCTATGGGGAGCCTTATAGGGCACCCTAGGTTACGGCATTGAGGTGAGGGTGTTTTTGCTGGCAGCACAGATTGTAGAGATGTGTCTGACTATTACAGGCAGCAAAAGGGATTGCCTTAGACATCCTTATTAGATGAGACCTCTGAGAGATCAAACCTCTGGCTTGGTAGTCATTGCATTAACCAGTGGGCTATACCTCTATAGCTAGTCTCACTGCGCTGGCACAAAATTAAGGTTACCGTGCGTAACAAGCCAAGGCGCCCTCTATCGCGTGATAAACAGCCTTTGCTACCTTGACGCCGGAACGCCCACTTCCTTATATGGCATTGCTCACGTTAACGCTGCACTATCCGCCGGTAACATTAGGATGGTTTAGTAAACATACCCCTAAGTGTCACCTTCCTCATTCTTTTCATGTCTTCTGTAGAACTATGAAACATCCTTTTCTTTTATCCCTGCCTCCCTCTTACTGTTTTGTCTTCCCCTTTTTATTCACAATGGAGGTCATTCCAGGATATGAATAAGCCAGTTAGATGTGAAGGAGAGACGTTTTTCTCGTAAAAATGTCTAGAACCGTATTCTGAAAGCACACGGCCCTGCAAGAACACGATACTAGCATGGGGATTTCAGAACGTGGGTGGGAAGGGGAGGAACGGGGGCATGGCAAGCTGTGAAGATGTATAAAGTGTATTCAGGAAAGGCCTGTGTACGTCCTGAGTGTTTCCCGTGGACGCCTACGTTATACCAGCGGCAACGTGGAATAAGGCCAGGACTTAGAAAAATGTATACTCTGATCTTCAACGCGTCCCATATAGATCAATGGCTGTGACATGTCTGTACTAAACTGGTGTGTCTGCTGTCTGGGAGAGCATAAGATGCAGTTGTAAAGAACAGAATGCACAGGTGAGGGACATTTGTAAGGTTAAAGAATAACAAACAACGCCCCTCCAGAAATATAAAGCACTTGTAATGGTCTTTATGTTGGCTATGCTGACATTTGCTGTTTGTGCTAAAGGGGCTTTTCTTGGCTTTCCTAACAATTCCAGTGTTCGGAAAAATGGGAATGTAGATGTAGGGATAGTAGATGAGGTAGGATGGAACAGAATCATGTTTGGCTGAGAAATGCAGATCAGATGTGGTGTCCTGAGACGCCATGTCATTATGTCTTCACAGCAGTTGTTTATAGGTGCAGAGCATGGTTTTGGCAGAGGTATATTATTTGTGACTGCAAGTGAGAGTGTGTATGTGTGTCTGTGGTTTAAGTGTTGCACGGGAGGATCTGGTGTGCTCATCCTCAAATCTGAGGGGACATGAATGCTGGCCAGTACCTGGACCATAGGTATGACTGCAACATCACCAAGTGCCAGTGTGATTAGGCAGAATAAATCAGAACAGGTTCTCTATAGCGCAATGTCAAAATATATACCTGTCACTAATAAGGGACCCTCATAATGGGAGCATTCAACAGTGCAAATAGCACTAATACATGCCCAGAAGCATCATCATTGGACATGCACATTTTACAGGGAGGGGGCGTGTCCATTCGTGGGTATGGAGTGGGAATGGGTGGGATCAAATACATCCATTTTTTCAGAATATAGTGAGCACGGCGACGTACAAAGTCATTTGCTGCATACAACCATGTCTTGTACTCCATAGTGCTTTGTTCATGCCGCGTCAAAAACATCTATGTCCCCAATTCCGAAATCGCAGGTGTGTCTATCACCGCGGCTGTGGAATCATATTTAAATCAGGCCAATTTTCGATTTGCATGAACCCGTGGGCCGGGCATGCATGTTCTGGAATTGGGCTCATTGTGAACCACTTGGATATTTATTGTTTTTGATTTGTGCTATATCACGTGAATAAACTATCAACTATAACGTGTTTTTGAACATTTATGCTCCTATTTTATAGAGTAAACTATGGGGATCATTTTAAAAACCTAAGTCATGATTTGGATATCTGAAAATGTGCATGCAGACGTCCATGGAGCCTTTTCACAAATGTCCAGGTAGGCTGGGGGCATAGAGAAAGCGATCTGGGGTGGTACAATGTACTTAGACATCCCTGCTTGATTTCAGATATATCAGAGACATCTGCAACCCCATTTAAGTTTAGATCTGCTCCAGGCAGGAATAGGTATCAGAAAAGTGCTTGTTTTGGAACTAAAACATCCAGGGTGTAGAGAAGATGGAGGGTTGAGTGTCTTACCCAAGGTCACATGGAGCAGCAGTGGGGTTTGAACACTAGTTGCCCTGGTCCTTACCCACTACTCCAACCATTAGGTTATTAGACGTCCTCTTTCTGGAGCACTCTTCCGGGGATGTCTTTGTAGATGTCTCCATAGACGTCTATATCAGGCACATCCACGTTCGTGAAATCGTACTTGACCCTGGATATCTCTGCTTTTTTTCAGATGTTTTGGCTTGGATGTCCCAGACTGCACTTGGACATCCTTTGAAAAATGTGCCTTCATGCGCATACTTTACTCAATAAAATAGTCATAAAATACATAGTAACATGGTATATGATGACAGATAAAGACCATCATGGTCCATCTAGTCTGCCCAGCAAGGTGGCAAGAGTAGGTGCGCTCGCCGCTCTGTAGGTCACCCGTCCCCATGCCTTTTTTTAGGGGTGTACTAACCACTCCATGCAGGACACCCCTATTTGTTGAGATAGCAGAGATAGTTTAGGTTATTTTGATTTTATCATTTTGCTATAAAGGGATCCACTGTGTCTGTCCCATGCCATTTTGAATTCTGTCACTGTATTTGCCCCCACCACTTCCATCGGGAGGGCATTCCAAGCATCCACCACCCTTTCAGTGAAAAAGTATTTCCTGACATTGCCTTTCAGTTTACCCCCTTGCAGCTTTATGTTATGCCCTCTAGTTTTACAGCTTCCCCGTCTTTGGAAGAGGTTTGTTTGGTCATTAATACTCTAAGTATTTAAAGGTCTGTATCATATCTCCCCTGTCCCTCCTCTCCTCCAGAGTGTACATATTTAGGTCTTCAAGTCTCTTCTCATATGTCTTCTGGCGTAGACTCCAAATTATTTTGGTCGCCTTCCTCTGAACCATTTCCAGTCTTTTTATATCCTTTGCGAGATATTGTCTCCAAAACTGAACACAATATTCTAAGTGAGGTCTCACCAGCAAATTGTACAGTGGCATTAGTATCTCCTCCTTTCTGCTGATAATTCCTCTTTGTATGCAACCCAGCTTCCTTCTTGCTTTTGCCACCGCCTTGTCACACTGTTTCGCCATCTTGAGATCTTCACAAACAATCACTCCGAAGTCCTTCGCCTGGTCCATGCACATCAACCTCTTGCCCCCTATTGCATACAATTCCCTTGGATCTCTGCATCCCAAGTGCATGACATTGCACTTTTTCATATTAAATCTTAACTGCCAAACATTAGACCATTCTTCCAGCTTTTGTAGATTTTTCATCATGTTATCCACTCCCTCAGAGGAGTCCACTCTGTTGCAAATTTTTGTATCATCTGCAAAAAGACAGACTTATTTATTCAGTCCTTCAACAATATCACTCACAAATACATTGAACAGTACTGGTCCCAGGACCGATCCCTGGAGCATGCCATTAATTACCTTCCTTTCATTTGAGTGAGTTCCATTTACCATCACCTTCTGTCGTCTGTCAGTCAACCAATTTCTGATCCAGTTCACCATCTTGGGGCCCATCCCCAAACTTATTGATAAGCCTCTAATGAGGAACGGTATCAAAGATTTTGCTGAAATCTAGGTAGATCACATCCATCGCATGCCCTTTATCTAGTGCTCTGGTCACCCAGTCAAAGAACTCAATCAGATTTGTTTGGCATGATCGTCCTCTGGTAAAACCATGTTGCCTCAGATCAAGCACCTATTGTTTTCGAGAAAGTCCACTATTCTTTCTTTCAGGAGCACCTCCACCACTGAGGTAAGGCTTATTGTCCTGCAGTTTGCCACTTCTTCCCTATTACCATTTTTGTGAAGAGGTTCCACATCAGCCCTTCTCCAGTCCTGTGGAACTTCTCCTTTCTCCAAAGATCTATTAAAAACATCCTTTAACGGCCCTGCAAGAACCTCTCTGAGCTTTTTCAGTATCCTGGGATATATCCTATCCAGACCCATGGCCTTGTCCACTTTCAGTTTTGCAAGCTGTTCAAACACATCATCTTCTGTGAATGGTGTAGTATCTACTCCATTCCCATATGTATATTTGTCAATCACAGGTAGTCCTTCTCCAAGGTTTTCTTTAGTAAAAACAGAACAGAAGTACTTGTTTAGCATTTTTGCCTATTTAATGTCACTTTACAGGAATCTGTTTTCGGTACTTTTGAGTCTTGCAATTCCATCACTGATCTTCCTCTTCTCCTGAATATACCTGAAAAAAGTTTTGTCATCATGCTTTAGATCTTTAGCCATCGTTTCTTCAGCCTTGGATTTTGCTATCCTTATTTCTCTTTTTGTCTCTTTTAGCTTTATCCTGTATTCTTTTCAGCGTTCCTCTGTTTGCGAACTTCCGAATTTTGTGAAAGCTGTGTTTTTTACCTTTATTTGTGCAGCCACTCTTTGGAGAACCAAATAGGTTTCCTTTTCCTCTTGTTTTTATTTACTTTTCTTACATATGTATCTGTTTCTCCTTTTATTGCCTCCTTTAGTTTAGCCCACTGCAATTCCACTTCCCTTATCCCCTCCAACCCTGCCAACTCCTCCTTCAGGCACTTGGCCATTTTACTGGTCAGCGTTTTTGAAGTCTAGGACTTTGAGCTTGCTGTGATTGGACTCCACCTTGGCTTTTATCTCAAACCACAACATGTGATGATCACTGCTGCTCACATGGACTCTCACCTGGACATTCAACACGCTATCTCTGTTGGTAAGTACTAAATCCAGCATCAAACTTTCCCTGATCGGTTCCATCACCATTTGTCTAAGCAATACATCTTGGAAGGCATCCACAATTTTTTTTACTTCTTTACAAATTTGCAGAAGGAATATTCCAGTCCACATCAGATAGATTAAAATCCCCCAATATGATCACATATAGAAAAACGTGCATTAACAATGCATCACTATATAAAATCACCCTCCACATGGCTAAATATCATAACTTAGATGTATAAGTTGCATGCCTGAGTGGCATCAACTCTGAAATATCCCAAAGCCTGCTCCTTTTGCAGATAGAGAATTTTGATTATATAGCGATATGTACATCCAAAACAGATTATGTGGTCGGCCCCATCACCGATTGTATAGCTGCTTTTGAGTACTGTAGCTGGGTTTAAAAAAGGTTTTGGACAAGTTCCTTGAGGAAAAGTCTATAAACCATTATTAAAGAGGACCCAGGTAATCCACTGCTTGCTCCAATACAACTATTATCAAACCTGTGTGTCTTTTTGGGAAACTGCTAGGTACAGTATGTGGCCTTGAAAAAGGCCGTTTTTACGTGTCAGTGATGGCTCAGTAGTTGAAGGGCCACCCTTTGTTCTTGACCACCTGACTGCACCTTGTTGGCATTGAATGAACCAGTCTGGCAAGGTGATCATTGGTGACAATGCAGTTCCAAGCTGCAATGAATGGCTCAATCAGCTCACGCTTTGATGTCGGATGCCTCTTGGATATTTCCAAGGCCACCTTTTGCCACAGGTTCTCGACTGGATTCAGATCTGGAGACTGGGCAGGCCAGTCCATTGACTTGATGTTGTTCCACTGCTTCCAGCTGATCACCTGTCTGGAGCGATGGCAGGGTGCATTGTCACCTTGGAACAGGAACTGGCCAGGAAACAGCTGGTGTGCTGATGGCACCATGCACTTTTGCAGTATGGTGATGTACTTGGCCCTGTTGACCATTCCATCGACGATGTGAAGATGTCCAATGCCACTGGCAGCCATGCAGCCCCAGACCATGACCTTCAAAGGATGCTTCACAGTGAGGTTGAGACACTCAGGCTTGAATTCCTCTCCAGGAAATCTCCTCACATAGGTGTGGGCCTGGCTACCAAACAGGCAGAAGATGCTTTCATCGCTGAATAGCACCTTTTCCCACATTTCAGTCGACCAGGTTGAGTACTTTCTCGCCCACACGATCCCGTTGCGCCTTTGTATGTCAGTCATCAGTGGCTTATTCCGTGCTTTGCAGCCCCGGAGAGCAAACTGCAGGCACCGGCGATGAACTGTTGATGAACTGACACTGACCTCACTCTTGTCTGACCACTCTCGAAGTAGCTAAGAAGAGGTCAACTTTCGATTAGTCAGTGAAATGCGTTGAAGTGCGCGGTCCTGGTGTGATGTTGATGCACGTGGATGACCTGAATGAGGCTTGTCCACCACTGAACCCATTTCTTTCTTCTTCTGTACAATCTTAACAACAGCGCTCTGACTGCAGCCAACTTTCCTGGCTATCTGACGGCTTGAAAATCCTTCCTCGCTCATAAAGGACACACAAACACGCTCCTCCAAAGTCAGGGTCTGAGTCATCTTCATGGTCAATCCAGAAAGCGTATGAAATTCAAAAATTCTGCATGTTTTTACAGCTGCACTGTTGGCTAGATATCGGCATTGTGATTGGTTAATTAATTTATATTCTCTTATATACCACGCTATTCTGCATCAGTGCAGTTTACATTGAACAAACTGAAATTACATTGAACAGGGCATTATAACTTGGAGATAACTATTTTACAGGGAACATGGGCTATGGAGGGTTAAGTGGCTTGCCCAAGACCACAAGGAGCACCTGTGGGACTAGAAACCCCAGTCCTTCCGGCCCAAGGTTGCTGTTTTCTAGTGGGATTTGAACCACCGACCTTCTGGCCTGAAGCACCTTGCCCCAACCACTAGGCCACTCCTCCACTCCTAATGAAACCAGCCTCCTGATTGGTCAGAAATAATGTGTGCATATTGGATAATCTCGATCCAGTTTTGACGCAGTATCCACAAATATCGCAATAGCTATCTCCCAGTGTCTGTAAAGTATTTAAATTGGAAGCAAGGAATGCAAAAAAGTCAACTCTAATAGCCAAATGTATCCCTTTTAACGTGGTAGAAAGATGAATATGCTGGGCTAACGCAAAATTTAAAAAAAGTTAGAAAGTATGAAAAACACAAAACTCACAAGTGATTCCAGACTTTTGCACACCACTGTACTTGTAACCTGGATTGGCCACTGTTAGAAACAAGATACTGAGCTTAATGGACTTTGGTCTGATCCAGTATGGCATTCGTTATGTTCTTATGGGTCTTGATATTTTCTGGATATTATTTGGAGTTCCTAAATGAGATGAAGTTAGATCTGTCTCTTCCTGGTGCTTTAACAATATAACCCAAAGTTGCATAATCTTCTGTCCATCACGGTCTTCTTCCTTAGGTCACCTTCAAGCAAAAACAGTATTCATTATTTTTAACTGGCTATAGGACTGGTGGAGGAGTAGCCTAGTGGTTAGAACAACTGCCTAGTACCCAGAAGATCAAGGGTTTAATTCCCACTGGCACTCCTTGTGACTTTGGGCAAGTCACTTTACCCTCCATTGCCTCAGAAGAAAAGGTTGGCAATCTACTTCCAGTGATACTTTGCCAAGAAAACCCAGAGGTAGTTGGGTCACCATGAGTCAACACTGACTTGATGGCACTAAAAAAAAAAAAAAGGAATGGTTATTAGAAAAATAACCAAATTAAGAAAAATTCAAAAAGTGTGCAAGTGAGATTTGCAGCTCAGTTTTCCTCGACTGCCAAAAAAGCAAAGACAATGTGCCTCTGTGTAGGTCCATGATGCAACTGTACTTTGAATATTGTACGCTCTTCTATTTGCCTCATATCAGAAAGGATATAGTGGAACTAGAAAAGGTTCAGACAAAATTAATAAAAGGACTAGGGCACCTCCCTTATGATGAAAGGCTAAACAATTTGGGAGTCTTCATCTTGGAAGAAAGACAGTTGAGAGGCATTGAAAAACATTTATAAAATCATGAGTAGGATGGAACGGTTAAATAGGGGATGTTGTCTTCTTTTCAAACAACATTGAAACTAAAGGACACTTAAGCTTGAAAATAAATTGTAGAAAGTACATTTTTCATGCAGCATGTTGTCGGAGGATGTGGTGAAGGCAACTAACATCGTGGGGTCCAAAAGAGGGTTGGACAAGTTTCTGGAGAGAAAAATCTTCAAAATGTTATGAGCCAGGTGAACTTGGGAAAGCCATCACTTATCCTTGGAAGTGAGCTATGAGGAATCGATGACCTCGATCTGACTCAGAATGACTTTTCTTATGTTCTTGAGTTTGAGAGGAATAATGGCCAGGTATTCTTGTTCTTCAGTATTTTATTGCCTTCTTTTTCTGCTCTGTTCCTGTACAAACCTTCACAAAGTCCTTCTGCATCATAACTACAGTTCTCAGAATCCAGGCGGAACGTTCATACCTTATGACAGGAGCCCGCTGTGCCACATTGCCAAAGGCAAAAGATTTGCAAGGAAGCCTTGGTAATGTTGAAGCTACCATAAATCTTAAAGAGCACAGTTCCTCGTTAGAGCACTTTAAAAAGTGCCAGATACTTCTACCAATCCTACTTGTCACTTCTAAAATGCTACAGGTGAACACAATGCTTTACAGATACGCATAAGAAACAGCCTTTGCTCCATGGAGCTTACATTCTAGTCAAGACAAACCCACATGACAAATAAGAGCCATTGTGAATTTGTTTATTATATATAGAAGTGGTCAAGATTTAAAAACAGCCTCAGAAAGGTGAGTTGTAGTCTGTATTTGAATACGGACATGAGGGAACATGGCACACTGACTCTGGAAGTCTATTTCAGGCATAAAACACAGTAGAGGTAGAAAGAGCAAAGTGGAAAATTGGCAATAGCGCAGAAGGACATAGATGAGAGTTCACAAGTAGGGATATAGGGAGAGAGAAGAAAGCAATGAGGAACTGCAGAGTGACACTTTTCAAAATGAGTGAGAGAGGCTTGAACTGTAGATGGAACCAGATGGAGAACCTATGTATGACTTGAGAAGAGGGGCTACTTGGTTGTCGTGACTTTGGACTTGAGTAGCAGCACTTTGAATTCATAGGTATAGTTTGGGGTGGGCATGGGGGGTTGCACCCTCCTATGTTGTGGGCACTAATGCTGAATTGGTCGCTCTCCCCCACTGCTAATAAGACTCGGTCTGCCCCAAAGTAAGAAGGCAAACTACAGCAGTTGTGGTCGAGAAAGATAGTTTAACGGGAGAGTCTAAGTGGGAGGTGATAAGAGAGTGGATGAGCATTTTGGTAACATGTCCAAAAAGTTAGGGATGGATTTTAGCAATGCTAACGAGGAACAAAAAATACACTTTGTTAACGGCAGCACCAGATGGTCTCAAGGCTAAAGGCCAAGGGAATTAGAAAGATGGGATTGCCGTCCACAGAGACAGAAAAAGAGGGAAGAGAGGAAATGAGTTTGGGAGGAAAGATAAGAAGCATTTCCAATGTGTTATTACAACTAATTAAGAGGAAAATATTTCTTTGGAGCTATGAATGGGAAGTGACCTATGGAAGGAGACACTAGCACAGGCAGATGCAGGTACTCTGGGACCATGCTCCTCTTCCTTTGCTGTGCTGGTGCACACCAAGGGTTAACAAACTTTGAATTTTCTCCTTTATTCATTCTGTTCTGACTTGAGGAAGGGGAACTTAGCTCAAAGCAGAAGTTTCACCTTATAATTTTTTTGTTAATCCTTCTGTGCATTCAGGTGGACTCACATGGCCACCACACTGCTCTATTCAAGTTTTGTCCAGTAACGTTTGTCCATGAGTGCTGCTGGGCATGTTGTGCAATGGATGAATCACGCCATTTCCGGAAGATATTGCCAAGATGGTACAGACAAAGAACATGAGGCTGTGCTACAGCCCTTTTAATTAATTAAGATCATGATTTACAGGTGTTTTCCCTGCCAGGGGCAGCGACTTGCTGGGGGCGTGGTGTGGTAGGAACAAGAAGCTGCATGTGTACCCCTTCCCCCCCCCCCCCCCCCATTTCATTCAGGGGCTGCAGACGGAAGATGGAAATTGTCCACATCTGGCTTTATATCTGTTTCCTGGCATGAATAGATTTTTGAAAGGTGCTTGTTTTGGCAGCCCTTTACAGAAGGGATTAAGAGGGAATCACCCTTAATCCCCCAACATTTATTTCCCCCCTTCAAATTCATGTGAGGTGAACGGCAAGTCCTTTGTGACTGGTTAAGAGTGGCTGCATGTCTAGGTTTGCAAAACGGCCAGGATACATAGGCAAGTGCCGACATTTACCCATGCCATTTTGAAATGCAAGTAAGTCACCAGAGTTCCCGTGCTGATTTTTCCCACATGCATGTTTGTGAAAAGCATCTCTCGCTACACGTGGATTGTCCATCCCTGTGAGTTCCTGTGCTCCCTTCTTTGATTCATAGTAACATAGTAAATGACGGCAGATAAAGACCAGTATGGTCCATCTAGTCTGCCCAGTAAGATGGCAAGAGTAGGTGCACCTGCCGCTCTGTGCAGGCCACCCCTCCCCATGTCTGTTTAAATTATCAGCACCTAGAAGAGCCACCTGCAGCTTTGGTAGGAGGAATGGGGAGAGGGGAACCAAAGCTGAAGGAACTGCACCCTCCAGACCACTTTCCCTCCTCTGCCGTAGCCTCTGTTAGAGCCTCCCACTGCCTTATTTGGACCCAGTGTCCCCCTCACCTTAGCACTATTTGCTGCACAGAGCTGCCTAAATGTGGACACCTCTGATGGGCTCAGCGGGTCTCTCCTTTCAGCTCCAGCAACCTGTAACTCTTACTGTCTAGACTGCTAGCCATGGCTTCTGCTATTACGAGTATCAGGTCCTATCATTATTGTGAAATGGCACCCAATATCCTTAGCAAACATTTTTGGCTCACTTTGCATTCAGTTCCAGAGCCCATTCGGTTCATCTTCTGGTGGCAAATCATTTGTCAGCACATTATAACAGCACATGATACCGCCTAACACTGTATGTATAGAAAATATTTTATAGCCCCACTGTATATAGCTCACTTTGTACATAGCTCAAACTAATCTCGCACACAATACAACACACACTCAACTAAATTTCACCCTCACTGCATGTATAACACACTCACTTTACCCGATTGTTTGCTGTGATACCACCTTGATTAATAAGATAAGGCGGTTTAGAAATACTGTTAAATAAATAAATAAATTTGTCACATCCGTTTCCATTGAAATGAATGGGGCAAGTGATTTTACAATATAACAGTGGGACTTTCCATATCTTTTCAAAGACATTTCCTTAAAACTTGCTAGCAAGCATCTATAATAGAGGCAACATTAATATAAGTCATCAAGAATTGCACAAAGACCGTACAGCACCAAAAAAAGGGGAAAAGCACCCTAACAATGGTATGAAGGCTCCAAACCACCAAAAGAAGGACAAAGTGGCACAGACAACAGAATGAAGACTTCAAGACATTGAATGAGGCAAAACAGTATCAGTACTGGCAAGAGCACACAAGGTATTTGGGAAGGGCTAAAACAACAGCAACATTGGCAGGAAGACTACAAGATATCAAGAGAGGGATAAAGCAGAAAGAAAACTAGCCAGGCAGCTGGATGAAAGTAGTAGTGAGACAGCCTGGAAGGAACACCTGAAGAAGGTCACAACATCAAGATTGGCTGGAAGAGCCCAGCCAGCAGGAGAAGGATGAAGACAGTCATCTTGTATGCTCTAAGTCACATTCCTGGCACTAAGGGCTTTGATTTCAGCATGAGAATTTGTAGCAAAGATCCCCCTGGAATAGGGAAACAAGAGGCATTCATGGATGGCTTTGGAAAGCTCCTGTGGCATTTACTGTAGATAGAGAGCAGATGAAACACTTCCATGAATGTCCAAAAGACAGGAGGACTGGGTTAAATGACAGCATCATTGTCTGGAAGAGACCAGAACACCTCAAGAGGGACAACACCGCAGCAAGATAGGCTGGAAGATCCCCACACAGCTGAAGAGAGACACCTCAAGGAACAGAGGATGTTTGTCATGGAGAAATGGTACTTTTAAAGGACCAGGAAAACCAATCTTTTAGGAGAGGGGCAAACCTGCACCAACAGTGGGGAAAACAAGCTGGGCAGTGCAAAAAGGTTAAAGCGGTTAACAACAACAATGGGATTAAGACACAAGGCACCAACTCACTAAGACCCGATATTCGAAAGGCACTTACGTGGTTCACAGCCCTGTAAACCATGTAACCATTCAAAACACATGTCCATGATCAGGAGTGAAGATAAATCTATATTTCATCGGGCTTACATGTGCCTCTAAGAGTCACGTAGCACTGCAGATGTTCTCGCTTGGACGTCCCTGCAACCACATAAACAGCCTTTCTAAAATGTGCTTTAAATGATTTCCCAAATCCCAGTTGCTGGCCCATTGTAATGGTTTCTAACAGCAGTTTCACCTGGAGTTGTTTTAACTTTATATTTGTTATTTAATTCATTGCACAATGTGCATCTGGTTTACAGGTACATGAGTGATATAGCCCTGTAGGACCTTAGTAAGGATGCCAGTCATATGTAGAAACTGATTTCAGTGCATGCACCAAGTCTTAACGTGGAGCAGAGGCTGTGAATATAAATCCCTAACAGAGCTGTCAAGTTACTCGTTTCCACGAGGGAGAATTCTTAGCTACTCCTGGTTTGAACTCCCATCCTACAGCGGTGTAGTATCTACCCAGGTCCCACAACGTAGCAGGATAGAGATGTCCAGAATCCAGTACTGGTCTGAAATCTCCTTCCTAGAACTGGGTAATTTGCATTTTCTCCTTTCCCTTATATTAGGTTACAAAAGGACACATCTCTTGTTCCGCCTACACCCTGTGGAGTTCTAAAGGACTGAGACATTCAAAGTAGAGCCATAGCACGTGTTTTTCAAATGTCCAGATTATTATTATTATTATTTGTATAATGCTACTTGACACGTACAGAAGACAGACCTTGCTTCTCGAAGCATACAATATCTTAAAGGCAGACAAACAGACAAGTAAAAACTGATAAAACACATGGGGGTGGTCTTTGGCTTAAAACAGTGAAGTCAGCTGCAAGGAGTTAGGCCTCTTTGGGATAGTGGTCAGAGTCCACTGATCAGTGGTATCCCGTTGCCATGGCACCGGCACATCCAACTGGAGCCAGCAATGGCCCGGACGCAGAGCAGCCCTGTTTTCTCGCTGTCCGACCCTCAGGTGGGGGCCCCCAAGGTCAGGATCGGTTGGTGGGAGCCCTCCCGTGACATTGGAATGGTGCAGGGGGACTGCAGGCTGAGCACAACACATCACCCGGCACTTGTTCCATCTTTGGGGTGGAATAGGCTGGGCATCTAACGTGCTGGCGGGGGACATATAGAGGCATGATCTGAATGTATGTCCAGCTATCTGGGCACGCCCCTGCCCCGCCCATGCTCCGCCCCAGCCCCGCCCCTCCCATTCAGTGCTTCCCGTACATCCTTTGTGTACGTGCGGGGAGTGCTGAGCCCCAAATCACAATCAGGGACTGTGCGCGGGTTGGACATCCAACATGGATGTCCAACCCCGCTATTTCTGGACCGGAATGACCACCATATTGTATTGTGCACACATTGTTACTGTGTCTGTCTGATGTATTTTCTTACATTTCAATAAAAAAAGATATGAACAAGTTTCAGGCATTTTGTGCTATTTTTCATGTAAAGCGCACTTTTGTGATGTCACTTTGCAAAAATATACTTTGCAGTAGCTGAAACAAAAGGCCAGACACATACAAAAGAAGATATGTGCAAAATCTGGCTTAGTTTTTTTCTCTTGAAGATGTCATCTCCATCTACAGCTTCTTTCTTCAAATAGCTGTCTCAGAGCAGCACTGTTCTGAAGTCCTCTAGCAGTGTTCATTAGTCAGGAAACTTCCGGCGAGTTCCTTACTTGGACACATTTGCATTTTGTAGAGCTCAGATGTTAAAAAAAAAATCCTAACAAGGAGATCTATAATGATTCCAAGGCAAATCATTCATCAGCCAATTACTGGAGGTTATTCAAAGGTTGCAGTACAAGTGCTCAAATGAATCAGAAAGATGGCTTAATTCATTGATAATTTCTGCTAAATTTAGACTCTGAACTCCTAAAGGAGCCTTCAAACCCGTTTGAACATCCACACCTTGGGGAGATCTTCCAGGATTCAATGTGTGACCTTGACAGCAACAAAAGTCAGTGGCACACCCCTTCCCCCTCCCCAATTCAGAGGTATGATGAGCACGTTTGCATAATTAATTCTGAGCTTTTCATGTGACTGACATGTTGACAGTGATTAATAAAGTTAATATTTATTAAGTACTCAGAGACTATCCCAAGTGGTTCAACAATGCTTTTAGACATGGTGGCTTTCTTTGCCCTTCATCCTCCGACTGTCTGACAAATAAGTTGCCTTGACAGTGTTTTTAACTCCCAAGTCCCCAGAATAAAAAAAGTACATATTACAGCTATGCCAACCAAGAATCCCCAAGGACTCAGCAGAGCTGCAGTGAATGGCATTATGAGACTTCTATTTAAAGGAAAAAAGCGGCAAACATTTAAAGGTGATTTGTTGAAGCGTTGATCTAGTTTCCCATTGCCATTTTCCTACTGTAACTGCTCTGTGAGCTGAATTCAAACAAATCTTCAATTAACTCTTAACTTCCCCGGTGCTTTCCTTTTCAAAGCGTGACTCTACCAGCAAAGTTTCATATTCACACTTTCTTCCTGTGGGCTTTAAAGTGCACGTATACATTAGAATTGTAATTTATGATTTCAAAGATATTGTTATGTTATTATTATTTCAAAGTTTCTGCAAACTTTCACATATCAAACATTCTAGTCAGGCTCCACTCTCATTGTGGAACAAGCAATGACCTCTTGAAACCAGAGAGATTAATAACAACAACCTAAAATTTGTGTTTTGAAAATGTGTTTATGGTTTCCATTCCATGCACAGGATAAGACGTCTATAACAAGTAGTGCAAAATATTAGTTTACCGAATTGGAGAAAATTCGATTCCATGTGGGTTGTGATGCCTTTCATTGACCAAAAAAAAAGACTTATCTGAAGGTGATGTAGCACCTGAGCTTTTAAGCCAGAGGGGCTCCTGCTGCACTATCCAATACTATATTTGGTAACCACAGAGAAGCTAAAGTGACACTAAGGGGTATGTCTACTAAGTCAAGCTAATGGTTAACCTGCAACTAGGTCCCATTGAAAAACATGTTAGCCCAGTTTAGTAGGCATACCTCTAAGGAACCCTTTTACTAAAGTGTGTTAGGTTTTTGCACATAACACACATCTAATGCAAAAAACTGTTGTTCTTGTTAAGTGCCATCAATTCGACGTCGACTCATGGTGACTCTGTAGACAGTTGTCCTAAACTGTGTTCAGTCTTTAGTCAGGCAGATAATTGTTGATAGAGAGGAATCCAGGCTGCTATTATTGTATCAATCCATTGCATTGCTGGCCTTCCTCTTTTCAATTGACATTCAACCTTGCCAAGAAAGATATTGTTTTCTAATGATTTTTCTCTTCAAATGAAAGTTGAAGTCTTGCAGTTGAGCTTTTAAAGAAAACTTAGGTTTGATCTCGTCTAGTATTGATTGATTTGTTCTTCAGACAGTCCATGGTATACACAGTATTCTTCGCCAGAACCATAACTCGAAGGCATCAATTTTCTTCCTGTCTTTTTTCTTCACTGTCCAACTTTCACATCCATATGAAGCTATTGAAAATACCATGCCTTGGACAAGTTGAATCTTTGCATGCACAGACATATCTCTGTACTTGGAAATCTTGTCTAGGTACTTCACAGCTGTTCTGCCAAGAGCAATGTAGTGCTGGATTTCTTGACTGCTTTTGTTTCTTCCAAGCAGGTTCATGTTATCTATTTCTTCTTCATCAAGGATGAAATTATTGATTTTGCCATTTGTCAGGATCTTTGTCTTCTTCATGTTAAGGCGTAGGCCCATTTTAAGATTATGTCCCTTGATTTTGATAAGCAGATGTTTCATATCATCTTCACTTTCATCCAGTAACGGTGTATCTTCAGCATAGAGAAGGTTGTTAATGAGTCTTCCACCAGTCTTCATATCTTGGTTGTATTCATACAGTCCTGCTTCTTTGATGATTTGTTCTGCATATAAATTGAATAGGCTTGGGAAATTATTCAACCTTGTTGTATCTACACCTGACATCTCTCTTCACTCCAAACTCGTATCTCTACTTGTTTATCTGACATCACCACCTGAATATCTCACCACCACCTAAAATTGAATATGGCTAAAACTGAACTTCTTATCTTTCCCCCTAAACTCTCCTCCCCTCTTCCTCCTTTCTTTATCACTGTTGACAACACTCTTCTTCTTCCTGCTTCCTCGACCCGTAACCTTGGGGTCATCTTTGACCTTTCCTTCTGCACACATCTTCAACATATAGCTAAAACCTGTTGTTTCTTTCTCTATAACATTAAAAAAATACATCCCTTCCACTCTGAACACACTACTAACACTCTTGTCCACTCTTTGGTCACCTCCCGTCTTGACTATCGCACCTCCTCCTTGCTGATCTCCCTCAGTATCATCTCTCTTCTCTTCAATCTATTCAGAACTCTGCTGAACGACTAATCTTCTGCCAGCCACAATACACTCATATAACACCTCTTCTAAAATCACTTCACTGACTCCCCTTCCATTTCCGTATCCAATTCAAACTTCTCCTTCTAACATATAAATGCATTTACTACTGCCACTCATTACCTTTCCTCTCTTCATTTCTCCCTATACTCTCCTTGTTGGGGGTGTGACTAGCATGTTTTCCACAGTTATCGTGCAGATGCCTACCCTAATGCATGGCACTATTACTGCGAGTGGACTTACCTCCACCTATTGAGGTGGCATTAGGAGAATCCACATAAATGGAAATACCAGGGCTTTTTTTGAGGGGGTACAGAGTGATATGGAATACTGGCACCTTTTTCATTGCCTGCTAAAATTGACCCATAGTCCTCATGTGTTAAGGAAAGAGCCCTGCATGTGAGTACTGACATCTTTTTTACTGGGAAAAATGCACTGGACAACACTGACAGCACACGAGATGTGCCACCACACTAACTGCAATGTGCTCACTATGCCCACTCTTTGCTCCTAACCCACCCATTCAGCAATTCAACACACGATTGGCAGCTAGCATGAAAATCAGCTTGTGTTAGCTATCATGATCCGATGGTAACTGTGTAGCACACTTAAGTAAACGTATTCCTAAAATGATGGTAAGAAGAGCCTGATTCAAATGAATCCAAAAAGGAATGGAGAAACCCAGAGGTCAATATTCAGATAGGTTTATGTGATTTGCAATAGTTGCAAACCGCATAAATCCCAGAGGCACTATCTGGATAGTATCACTGAATATCCTCACAGACCATGATAAAGATGCCTTTTTAATTCTGGGGTTGTCTATGGGTGAAGATGGGTGCAGTCCCAGCAGTTATCCAATTTGCCGCAATATTCAGCCTCAAACTGGACAGCTAACCACATAACAGTAAAGCAGGTCAATGGCTGTCCTAACTTTATGTGATTTTGCTATTCAGTTAGAGGGTCAATATTGCCATTAACCAGATAGCAAAATGTCTGGCTGGCAAAATTGGATATTTAGCCCCGATGCTGACCACTGCCATGGAATATTGACCTCTGAATATTTATATATAATGTGGCCAATACTCAAAAGCCCTTATCTGGATAACCATGAAGGTTATATAGTTATGGGCAATGATCTGCGAAAGACATTTAGTGGCAATATCTAGATTTTGTCACAAACCGTCTTAGCAATACATGGATAGTGTGGGAATGGTTTGTGGGTGGAGAAGGCTAGTATCCACATACATTCTGCCCTTATGCGGATGTCCTATCCACATGACTTAGGATAGCAGAAAAGATGTCCTAAGTAGTATCTGGATATGAATATCCAGAAGATATTTAAATGCCATGACTAACCTCCATGGTGTATGACTATCCAGAGTTTTGATTATCAGCAAATTATCAACTTATCTCTAACTCACCTTTCCTTTCCAAACTCATGGAACATGTGGTCCTCGTACTGCTCTCAGATCATATCCAGCATACATGTACTTTGCATCCACGTCAATCAGGTTTCTCCTTCTTCATAGTATGGAAACTATCATAATGTCAATCCTAAATAAAATTCACAGAGCTCTTGATCAAGGGGAAATAGCTAGAGCCATTTCTCTAGACTTATCATCCGCATTCCACCTGGTTGATCACAACATTCTATCAAAATGCCTTCATGACATTGACTTCTGAGGAATGGTGTTCTCTTGGTTTTAGAAACCTAGAAATATGATGGCAGAAAAAGACCATATGGCCTGTCTAGTCTGACCTTCCATATCAACTACTATATGCCCTTTTTTTCCTTTAGAGATCTTCCTGTGTTTGTCCCATGCTTTCTTGAATTCAGATTCCTTGTCTCTAGTCTCTCTACTGGGAGACTATTCCATGCATCTACTACTCTTTCCATAAATAACTATTTCCGCATATTACTCCTGAGTCTATCCCTTTTCACCCTCATCCTATGTCCCCTCATTACAGAGTTTACTTTCACTTGAAAGATGCTCTCCTCCTGTACACTTATGTCATGGAGGTACTTAAACATCTCTATCATATCTCCTCTATCCTGACTTTCCTCTACAGTATACATATTGAGACATTTAAATCTGTTTTCCTCCTTCTTAAGTAATCACTCTTTCCAGGTAAACATCTGCAAATCTCTCTCTGCTCTGCAAACATTTACCCCTGGTGTACCGCAGAGGTTTGTACTCTCGCCCCTGCTATTCAATATTTTCCTAAGCTCCCTAGCCACAATGATTTAAAGTTGAGGCATCTCCAACTATATCTATGCTGACGATATATTGCTACTTTCCTTCACTGATAAATTCTTTCTGGATTCATCCCCAGTCAATGCATGCTTAGATAGCAGTGCAACTTGGCTCCAAAATAACTCACTTAAACCTAATCCCAAAAAGACAGCAGCCCCTTGGTTTACAGGTTCACCCAATTACCCCTCTTTTGCTCCCATCCTTGAAGGAGTCTCAGTAACTCTCCAACCTACATTCAAATACCTGGGTATTCTATTAGATGCTGAGCTATCCTTTTCCCCACAGATTACTCAAGTAGTAAAGTCATCCTTTTTTGCACTCTGACATTTCAGAGCCATCAGGTCATTCCTAGATCCTATCGCTCAGACTACTATCATGCTTCATACAGTAATCTCTCGCTTGGATTATTGCAATATTGCATATGATGGATTCCCACTTTATCATCTAAAACGCCCTCAGAATGTTCAAAACATTGCATATGCACTCTTGCCCATTCCAGGAAATCTGATCACCGCTGGCTCCCTAATGGGTTGCGTATTTAGTATAAAATTTTGACATTAGCCCATAAGACCATTCAGGATGAGACACTGGATTACATCTCTTCTTTAATTACTTTATATGCTCCTACCCGTGCTCTTCACGATAATGGACTTCGCATCCCACCACCTTCTAAAGCAAAATGTGAATCCGCTCGCCAATCTGCTTTGTTCTTCCTAGCTCCTCCCTCTGGAACAGTCTGCCCACTCCCCTACATCAGGAAACCAATTTTAAACAATTTAAGAAGCCATCGAAGACTTATTTGTTTTAAGTCAGCATTGGAATCCCCCTAAGCCTGAGTACCTCTGGATCAAGGTGGGCAGAGCAAATCCTCCCCCACCCTCCCATTTTCCGTTTGGACTCCCTCTCTGTAACTTCCCTCGATACTATCCGCATTTCCTCTTTCTCATATTAGCAATGGAGTTCTTTTCTATGCTAACTAGGAGTTTTTGTAAACGGAATTGCTTGTTCGCATAAATGCGGTATATCAAATAAAGACAAAGATAAACTCAGTTAACCAGATTTATCATCACTAGTCCTTGAGGTAGATTGCCTCAGACATGTACTGTGTTAGAGGACATGGAGGTGGCATGGAGATAGCAGGATGATGCTTAAGGGCAGGTATTGTGTCAGCCGGATCATCCATATACTCCTGTATTATCTTAGGTGTGTGCTCAGGGCCTGGGATATATTTGCTCAGCAAGTACTTCTGTGCACCGCTTCACCTTATTGAATATTTTATATATTCTTGTCAAGTACTATGAAGCAGAGACCAGCTTTTTAAAAAGGAAGACTGGAGACAGCTGTAAGAGGTTATTGTACCAGACAGGTACTCTCTGCAGTCCCCATACAACATTTTATTTTAAAAATTCATTATTTATATTTGAGGAGCTCTTTGGTAGTTTTTTGATGACCTAAGGACTTTATATTCTTGCTTCGCCATTATTCTTTTGAATTATAATCAACTGGAGTGAATCTTGGTGGGGGTAAACCGGGACAGAGCAGCAGGTACAACCCTTAACAAAAGCATGGGAGGAGGTAACCTGTACAGAGAGGCATGTAGTATCCTTATGCAAAGGTATGGAAACTATAATTTGCATGGAGCTGGTAGTATAACCCTTAACAAAGGCATGGGAGGGCTAACTTGCACAGAGCAGCATATACAACCTTTCACAAAGGCTTGGGGGTGGGGGGTCACCTGCATGGAGCTTGAGGTATAACCCCAGCACTCTCTGCAACTTCCCCCTAGGTGTAGCTTTTAACAAATGTAGGGGGGGGGGGCAATAGGTACATACCTAACTACCTTGCTGGGTAGAATACATGGACACTGGAGTCTTTAACTGCTGTCAGGTACAATGTTGCTGTGTTCTTATTTTGATATTCTGATTAAAATATAACCAGGAGCATGGTTAGTCTTGCATGAAAAGAGAAAAATATGCAGAACGTTCAGTTCTTACAGCTGCTGGTGGGAAGTCGTTTGCAGACTTTACATTTTGGCACTGTTGCCTTTAGGGCAGTACTGCCAACACAAATGTGCAGGTAATTCAGCTGCCCTCCATAATAAACAGTTCTTTCAAAAGCCCTTGTTTTGAATCTAATCTAATGTGAGCACAGGCTAGCATTAAAAGCTTCTTTTCTGTTTAACCAGGTCCATCATCGTGAATTGAATCCTTTCAGAACAGAATGGAGACAGCAGACTCACAACCAGAGAATCTAAGGTTCGAATGCCACGGCTCCTCCTTGTGATCTTGGATGAGTCACTTAACCCTTCATGTACAGCTAAAATAACTGACATTTCATTAACCTACATTATTTTACCACCAGCATTTCAAATTATTCTTATATTCCGTGCAATATACATATGGAGGCCGATTCTGGTTCCTGCATATCCGGCTGCATTGGCCATGCAAAAACCGGATGTTTGGGAAATGTACCCGATTCTGCCGCCACAGGGCCTGGACGTACTCATATGCTGGCTTATTTCACCTTTGGGATGGAATAAGCCAAGCATTCATCACTGCACTGGGGGACATATAGAGGCCCAACCAGAATGGCCTCTATATGTCCGGGCGCGTTGGCCACCCCCGGTCCGCCTCTGCCCTGCCCCCTCCTGTACCCATCCAGCACTCTCCGCACAAACACTCTGTACCTGCGGGGAGCATTGGGACTGGAATAGCATCCAAGGCCTGTGTGTGGGTTGTACGTCCAAGCCGGAAATACAACCCTGCTATTTGGAGATCAGAATGACCACCATAGGAGTGCCGCAGAATATTCCAGTATAGGATTATGCACCACTATATGTATGAGTTTGACATAGAAGCACCAAATCGACACATGGAGGGTAATTTTGTAACCCCTGTGTTGTCGATGCACATCCCTGTGTGTGAGTAGCCAGCTTGTTTTATAAAGTGAGGCATGCATGTGCCCCACTTTAAAAAGCAGATGCATACCGACATGCCATACACTAGGAGCATCAGTTATGCCTGCCCTAGAGGAGGCATAGCTGGTGCTGCCTAGATCAGTGCTGGGACACATATGTCATAGTATTCTATAATGTTTACATGTCCCTCAAAGCCATACATATGCTCTGTCCTTGCTACACTCCCCATACTCTCCCCAACCTGGGACCGGCGCATAGGGTCCTTCTATGCACAATTATAGAATCTAGTCTAGGCAAAGCATGGTATTTTAGAAAGGACATGCAGGCGGTAGTGGAGAAGTGCAGGTAGAAATGTTTGGAGGGCAGAGGCGATTTTGGAAATGGGCACATGAACGCACTGAACGAACCAATATTTGCTGAGGCTGTACATCCTCAAGCTGAATGAGAAATGGGGCTCATAGAAATTGATTATAGATACAGAGCTACCATCATAAGACTCTAGGTCTACCTAACAATGTCAACAGATACTGTATCAACACGCAAAAAGTGTTGACATATGAAAGTAAACATCCAGAATCCATCTCCATTATCAAACTTGGA
Organism: Ichthyophis bannanicus; assembly: GCA_033557465.1. NCBI lineage: Eukaryota > Metazoa > Chordata > Amphibia > Gymnophiona > Ichthyophiidae > Ichthyophis > Ichthyophis bannanicus. The sequence goes on from CM066037.1 coordinate 65,041,942, forward strand.
CGGGCATTTCAATGAGTAGAAGAAATGGATGTGATAGTACACAAGGATAAGGAAGCAACAGAATTTGTCAAACGAGAGAAAAAACTGAAAGAATTAGATTGGCAAACTAGGAATAGCAAGTGGCAAATTCACAAATACATTGGGATAATATGTCATTACTCCAGGAGCTGTTTGTCAATCAAATCAGGATACATGAGTGGTTAATATAGCAGCCCAGGACAGTGGATTATGGATGAGATGGCTCACATTGAGCACAGAAAAGAATAGGAAAACTGACATATGTAGATTCTGTAAGGAAGAGTTGGAATTGTTTACTCATCTCGTAGAAAGGCATTATAAGGTGGTGCACCTAACCTGCTGGAAACTTTGCAAACATTGCAATATCACTGTGCTGGAAAAGCATTGAGATCACGGCCCTAGGAAAACTCTGGAAAATGAAGAGGTTATGAACACCTGGGACATTCCCATTCCATCCAATGAAAAGCTAGATGCAAGAAGACTAGACATCGAGTGTAGGGGAACACAAGAATGACATTGATAATAGACGTTTCAGGGCCAAGCGATTATCCATGCATTGAGTGGAGAAAGAGAAGATCTTTAAGTATCAAGCAATGCAGTCAGAGACTAAAAAAATGTGGCAGAAGAATATAGCAATTTTTCCCATCGTATTGGATGTTACATTTTGATTAACGGGAATTTTCAAGCATACCTTGATAAATTGTCAATAAATGTTACATCTTATGAACTCCAGAAGGAGGATCTCTTTGGCACGATGCAAGTAGTATGGCAAACATTAGCAGTCAACTTGAGAGTCTGAGCTCATACTCCATATACACTGGCTTAGGAGTGAGGTTCATGACTGTCATGGCAAGCGCAGAACTACCCATTTAAGAAACTGCCCCCGTAAGAAGTCATCTATAGGTGACTGAAACCAGAAACAATCTTTTTTCTTCTGTAGCCCTTGAAATTGCCTGATCCCCAGCACTCTGAGGGACATGCTACGCATATATAAGGGAGACCAAGAAATAAGACTAAAATGCTGAGTCCTGTTTTGTAAAACAAAAAGTGGACCGCAAATTCATGTTTTCTATTTGACTTGTCCAAGCCATTGTATTTTCAATAACGTCCCATAGATGTGAAAGTTGGGCAATAAAAAAGATAGACAGGAAGAAACTCGATGCCTTTGAATTATGATGCTGGCAAAGAATACTGGGTATACCATGGACTGCCCGAAGAACAAAGTAGTCAGTACTAAAGGAGATCAAACCTAAGCTTTCCTTAGAAGTTCATATGACAAGACTTTGACTTTCATACCATGGACACATCATGGGACGTGAGAGATCATAGAGAAAGACACCATGCTTGGCAAGGTAGAAGGTCAACGCAAAAGAGGAAGGGCAGCAATGAGATGGATCAATACAATAACAGCAGCTATGGATGCTACTCAATCAACTATTTATTTATTTATTTTCACAGACTTATATACCACCTTATCCGGTAGTCAAGGCAGGTTACAATGAACAGAGCTTGAACATTACATCTAACTTGCTTAACTTTGTACAGTATAACAGTGCATATGTATATATAATAGTGAATATTGAACAAGAAGTTAACCATTTACAATATAACTGGCAAGAAGGGATGGGGTAAGGTGGCAATATTTTGGACTATAAGTGGTGTACATCTGTGATAGACTGATTACAGGGTAGATGGGCAGTTGCAATGGAGGGACATTTGGGTCATGATCAGGGAATATTTACAATGTAGATATTACACAGCCTTTGTTAGGGTGTAGGTACTTTTGAGATGTGTTGACCATAGTGTTCTGTGAATAGTAGTATTTTTATTCTTTTTCTGAAGTCCATAAGGTTCTTTATTTCTCTTATTGCTGGTGATAGGGAATTCCATATAATTGGGGAGTAATATGAAAATGCTCTATTGCTCGTTGTTTTGTTTGTTTTGCGGAAGTCAGTTGGTGTAGATAGAGAGTTTTGGGAGCATCCCCTTCTCTGTCTGGTGTCTGGGGTTTTGAATATTAAAGAGGTAAGGTGAGATGGTAGTATGTTATGGATCATTTTAAAGATGATGACCAGGTTCTTGTATTTACTCCTACTGGCTATAGGGAGCCAGTGCAGACTGCGTAGGATTGGTATGATGTGTTCTGATCCAGATTCTTGCATTATTACATGTGCTACTGTGTTTTGTGCCAGTTTAGGTGTGCTAGTGTTTGCTTTGGTAGACCTTGCAATATGCTGTTACAATAGTCTATATGTGGAGTGATCATTGCCTGTATGACTGTTCTGAAGTCTGATGGTTCTAACAGGGGCTTTAGTCATTGGAGCATCTTAATCTTTCTATAGCTGGCTTAGGTGGATTTAGCTATATGTGTAGCAAGGTTCAGGGATTTATCCAGGATGATGCTTAAGTATTTTACCTCCTCCTTCACTGCAATTACTGCTTCTCCAAGTTGTATATGTGGCAGGGGCTGAATTCTTTGTCTCTGGTTATGAAGATGGCTTCTGATTCATTGAGGTTTATCTTCAGGTTGTTTGATAAGAGCCATTGGGCTGCTTCATGATAACATGGTGTAATTTGCTCTAGGTTAGTTTTTGTGGTGTTCATTGGAAGATACATCATGATATCATCTGCATAAAAGTGATAGAAAACTTTATGCTTTTGAAAGATTTTGCAGATTGGTTGGAGGTAAATGTTAAATAATAGGGCAGATAGAGCAGAGCCCTGAGGGATTCCTTGGCTTTGACTAAAGGGTTTTGATGTGTTTTGGCCAATTTTTACCTGTTGAGTGCTGTCCTTCAGGTATGAAATGAACCAGTTTAGGGCTATTCCGCAAATTCCAATTTGGTGTAATCTTGTTAAAAGTATATTGTGGCTGATTGAATCAAATGCTGATGCAATATCAAGGAATATCATTATGAATGCATTCCTGGGTTTTTCAATACCTTTAATGAGGGTATTGAATAGGGCTATAATGAGGGTTTCAACCCCATGATGTGTTCTAAAGCTGTACTGTTGTGGATTGAGTAGATTATTGGAGTCTAGGTGGTCTTACAGCTGGTTTTGAATTTTTTTTCTATTAACTTTGCTAAGAATGGTAGGCTCAATATGAGCTGCCTGACTGAAGACTGGATATAGTTTAGGACAACTATCCAGCGGGTCGCCATGAGTTGACATCAACTCAACGGCACTTAACAATGACAACAGCATTATTTGCAGAGCCAGCATCTTGATCAAGGGTAGAGATAAGGACACTTTGTTACCCTGTCAGTAATGTTTCCTAGCAGATATTCTACATATCAGACTTTTTCAATGCAATCAGCATCAGGATCTTTTGCTGAACAAGGCGATGCTTAGTTTCTCTTGTTGAGTATCTGATTTTATATTTTACGGTTTTTCAGATTTCTGCTTTGTTTACATTTGTCTTACTGGATTTTTATTCACCTAGCTTGTTATTTTAGAGGTGGAGAAAGGAGAGGAGTTTGGATGCTGAACAATGAAATTTCAGTCTCTCCAGGGAACTGAAAGAAAATTAACAATTGTGAAAGAAAACAGTCCATTCTCTTCTTCCCGTATATCACTGGAAAGAGAGTTATGCTTCTAGATGCAGTACTAGATTTCACAAGCATAATTACAATTAATTGTTCTGTGCTATTAATAAAACAAGCCCTGGTTTGAGTCTGTCTCTAGCATGTAGGGTCATACTCAGGACTGAGTTCTTCACAAAATCCTTTACTCTGGTGGGGCTTCTCTGGTAGGATGGGGGGGGGGGGGCGGGGAGCTTAACTTACAGACCAAGGCAAATCTATTAAATAAACCCATGAGAGGAAGACTGGTTTATAGAGTCCTGAAGGGAGCAGGAGGGGAGAGAAGGCACTTAAGAGTTGCCTTCAGTGACTTCTTGACCCTTTGCTGTACTATCAAACTTTGGAGATGAGCAGCTTACCCTTGGTGTGAAGACTCCCGGTCTCATGATAACATCATCAGATTGTGCCCCAAGGTGTGAGGGTGACACACTGCAGATGAAGACTGACAGAGGCCTGAGAGGAGTGAAGGTGCTGAAGAGCTGTCTTAAGTAACTTGTTTGTTTTCAGTTGTACTGTCAAACCTTGGAGAAGAGCAACTTCCCCTGTAGCAGGGAAGCCCAGTCCTGTGGTGACATCATCAGATTGCACCCCAAGACTGGAGGAAGCTGCAGATGTATGACAATGAGCAATGTCCAAAGGGGCATGATCAAAGGGTCATATCATAGGAACAACAAGATTGTGGATATTCAGGGAAATACTACACCAGTATTTCAAATTATTCATTAATGCACACTAACCCTTAGGCAACCTTTTTTTTTTCTTGGTTAGTGCTGCCTCTGGATTGTCTTGGCAATGTATCACTGGATGTAGATTGCCAGGCTGTTTCTTCAGAGGCAATGGAAGGTAAATTGACTTGTCAGTGGAAATTGAACCATTGATCTTCTGGGTACTAGGCAATTGCTCTAACCATTTGGCTGCTACTCCTCCGCTCTGTAGAGCACATACCCTGCTGTGATTCTTTCAGATAATGGAGGGCACTTCATTTATTTATATATAGCCAATCACTATCAGTTCTAAGAGATAGAATAACAGAACATAAGAAATACAATAATAAATTAAACAAAATAAAACATATCTAAAAACAAAACACAAAGTTAACCCAAAAATATATAATTAAAAATAATAATGAAACATCACTGAAACACCTTTCCTACAAATAGTTACATCAGAAAATGTCTTTACCTATTTGTTGTTGTTGAGTGCCGTCTGATGACCCTATGGATAGTTGTGACTATCCCCTGGGTTTTCTTAGGAAGGTGTGACCGGAAATAGATTGCTAGGCCTTTCTTCTGTGCAGTAAGCCTATGGCAGTCAGCCTACGGCACTTGGTATTACAATGTGGTCTCCCATCCCAGTGCTAACTAGGTCTGATTTTGTTCAACTTCCAAGATCAGATGAGCCTAGGTACAACCAGGGTGGCATTGCCATATCTTCACCTGTTTACAAAAATCAAATAGATCAGATTGTACTCAGGGTCAGCTCAAGGATGGCAGAAACACTGGGCAGGCTGTGCTGCTTCTCTCTTCCCACCATGCTGGCCCTCCCCCTGCATACATCATCTCACCTTGGGCTGGGCGGGCAGCGATGACACTACCCTTCCACGAATTTGAAAGCAGCGGCTTTGTGCTGCTGTTTCAGCACTTGCAGCAGGTCCATGCACTTTGGTGACTGTGGCAGATCTTAAAGCCCCTGCACACATACGCACATTCATGGCATGCCACTCCTGTTCCCTTCCAACAGGAAGTTGCGTCAGAAGGGGCAGGAGCGGCAAGCCTTGAGTTTCACGCCATGGGTGCTGAAGTGCATGGCCTGTCATGGGCGCCAAAATGTGTCACAAAGCTGCTGCTTTCAAAAATCATTCCGTGCCGCCCACCAGGACCAGCAGCCCTATGCAGCTGGTGGATGGACCAACCCTGATTGCAATCTAATAAGAGAAGGCAAAGAATTCCAAATAATTGGACCTGCTATGGGAAGCATCTGAGTAGCATGCAAGCAACCACATTTTGTACCATCAGAAACACCTTACGTGACAAAGCTGGTAATCTGACAAATTGATTTTAGATGTTAGAGTTGGTGGTAAAACAGAAGATGCTAAGATCCTGTTAACAAGGGGATTGTTTTCTTTCTCTCCAGGTCAGGGCTGTTTCCCCCTGCACAGGTGATGATTATTCAGCATGTTTGCTTTCTGGAAAGAATTACCAGAGAGGGGGAATACCTTGCACTCCATCGGCGGATGTCACCAGCTTTGAGTGTGAAAGTTAATCACTCAGATGGAGATAATGCTTGCTATTTCACCTAGAATATTTGGTTATTAGGATGTAATAAATGAAAAAGTACAGTAAATAAAGACATGTTTGTGTAATTTCAGCAAAGATGCACTAACAAAAATTTTATCTCAAGATGGAGTTACTGAGAGCTGCTGTGCTGAGGTACAAGATCCAAAGAAGTAGATAATTGATTGGAATTATTATATTAAGTGGAACATCTTGGACAATAAACTTGAGAATTTGGAGCATAATGTATACTGTAATAATTTAAGGTTTTTAAATTTTCCTTTTAATAATTTGATCGGTTTCCCTGATATTTCAGCTGTCACTCAAAACAGATGGGAATTTTTATCCCTTTGTACCAAAGGTATTGCTTTGGGGGTAGGGGAGTTTCTTCAGATTCCCCAGGGAAGTTCTTATGTGTGTTTATTTATTGACAGTAACCCAGAACCTGCATGATTTTCTGTAAGACTTGTCTTCTAGGGCAATTGACATGTAGTAAGTAAATGTGTGCTGTCAAGTCAATGCTGACCTAGCCTTTGGGTTTTCTTGGCAAGATGTGACTGGAAGTTGATTGCCAAACCTTTCTTCCATGCTGTAAGTCTACAGCACCTGGTATTCCAAGGTGGTCACCCATCCAGGTACTAGTTGGACCCAACCCTGTTTAGCTTCTGAAATTAGCCAAGATCAGACTCATTCAGGGTCCTAAAGCTGTTGAACACATATACCAGATTCTAAAAGTACACATCGGAGAGAAAGCCCAGCTCATAAATAAGGGAAAGATGATAAAAATATAGTTGTATAGTGACACAGTGAATGACGATAGATGGGGGTGTGTCCAGGTCCATCTAGTCTGCCCAGTTACCCCCTCTGTTTTGTAAAGTGTAAAATTATTTAAGATTGCTTTGATTCCATCCTCTGTTTCCTGAGTCACAATATCCCTCTTTTGTTCTTGGGAGTCTTTCTGGACTCAGTAAATGACTTGTGACCCTGCTGCTCTGGTCTCTGAGGTAATCATTCTGTCGGTAGTGAATTCAGCTGTATCTGTCATTATGCCAACATTTTTGCTGTGTTCAGTATCACACCCCAGGCACCGACTTTGCATTTCTAGGGCCTGTTGGCCACCAACACCTGAGGCTCATCCTGAGGGAAGGTGGTGTTTCAGATGGAAGTCCATGTCCTTGTTCTGGTGTCAATGAGTGCCCCATCTCATGGTTCTTCTTACCTTGCCTTTGCCTCAACCCTATGCCATCCTCTCAGCTGCCAATGAGAATCATCACCATGTGTATTTTATATGGGCCTTTAAAATCATGCTCATCAAACTGTCCACAGTGCTAAACCATTTGTAGAGAACTGCATTTCCTGGGATTAACATTATACAATTATACTATATTTGGCATTATCATCATATGAACAATCTATCACTGCCAAGAGGTTCTTGTCATTTTCTATCCATTGTTCTTTGTTTTACAGAAAGGAAAATAGAACATTTGCTGTGGGCACTCAGCTCGCAGGAGAAAATGTTTCCAGGGTCACCAGCAACTGCTGCACCTGTTCCAAGAATCCCAACCTGGCACCAGAGCTATTGCATAATGACTCCAGGGTGATGGAGTACAGTAGTGTGGCATTGGACCAGTAGCATAAACTGAGCAAAGGGCCCAAGAAAGACAGAGGCCCACTTGCTGCCCCTCCCAGATCTTCTGAAATAGACTTCTGCTATAAGGAGCCTTTGCCAAAATTGTCGTTGGAGGGTTTGTGATTTAACTTATGCCAGTGCTTCAGTCATAGGAGAATCCTCAGTTTGGCCCCCCGATACTGGTTTCCAGGTTCTGAATCCTGCCAAGATCTGTTGTGGCACCTTTGATGCTCAGCATCATAAAAAATGCTCCCTAGGGTCATTTTTAGCCCCAAAGGTTGACAAAGAGCAATCGGACAAGCTCTGTTCTTTAGCAGTGATCAGCTGTATTGGCAGAAAGCAAGCAGGGGCTTAGCTGCCAAGGGAAAACGCAGGGTCTATTCCTTTGCTTGGCATCTTCATTATTCATCTTTCAATGAAACCAGCTATATAGCAGTGTAGAACTCACATTCACCTGGACCATTTGCTGTGTGGATTTGGATTATTAGATGTATTACTCATCTTTTCCAGATCTGAACTCAAGGTGAGTTACGTTCAGGTACATAAGTTATTTCTCTACCACAAACATTTGCACCCAAGGCAACGAAGGGTGGAGCAACTTAAGCAAAGTCAAAAAGTGTTCCCATGGTAGAGGCAAGATTCGAACCCCTGATCTCAGCCTCCTGCTCTAAGCACTAGCCTACTCCTCCAGTTTAGGAGGTGGGCTTATAGTTGAGAAAGTTTTCTTATGAGAATGTCACTATTCTAGTTAGAACTAGTTGAGAAAAGTACGAAAAAAATTTATCTCAAGAAAAGTAAAGCATTTTGGTTTTTTTTTATACCTTGGCGCCATCTGCTGGCCTAAACAATGCCATAGGTGCCCAGATACAGTAACAAATAAAGCCGTGAAATGTGCCCACTGAAGTTTACATCTCTGTGGAAGGGGATATTCCAGTTATCCCTTTACATTGTGGCTTTTTTGGGGAAGAAAAGTGGGCAAATGGTTGAGTTTAAAGAAAGAAAGTATAGGGATAATAGTTCAAGGATCTTTCAATAAGGTAGTTCCCTCTTAGAAGAATCAAAATAAGGTTGTCTAGAAATGCAAAACTCAAGGCACAATGGTTTTACCAGAGGATAAAGGTGTGTATGGGGATAATTTTCAGTTTGTATTTGGATTCCAAATTATTTGGCTCTTTCAGATAATTAAAGTCAATGGGGCAAGCAATTGTTCGCTCCTAACAATAGGGATTTTCATCCATTTTTCATTGAACTTGCTTAAAACTTGCTGCAGGCATCTGCCAAAGAGACACTTCAAGGCATCAAGAGTGCCATGAAAACCTCATGGCACCAAAAGAGGGGCAAAGGGCATTAATGATGACATTACTACTACTACTACTACTCAACGTTTAAATAGCGCTACCAGTCATACGCAGCGCTGTACAGCACAGACAATCCCTGCTCATCAGAGCTTACAATCTAGTTAGGACAAACACATGAAACACGGAAGGCGTGGGGAGGGCAGAACAAGGAAGAGAAAGGAGATCAGGTTAGTCAAGGCATGAAGACTCCAAGCCACTATGAGAGGGGCAAAGTGCCACAAGCAGTAGAACGAAGACCCCAGGTACAAGAAAGGGGACAAAGCAGCATCTTTTGGCTATGAAAATTAATAGCCTGAAAACAGATATGTTACCTTCAGAGTGTAAACATAGACTTCTTTGTCCACTTTTGAGGAAACCATATCTAGATCCCTCCAGTGAAGGTATCTATAGGCCAGTTTCTAATATCCTCTTTATTACAAAGATAATTGAGAAGGCAGTCTTCCTACAATTATCTAAATACATGGAGGGGTATTTTAGAAAGGATGCCTAGGGGCTATCTGGGATGTCCAGGCCAAAATGTCCCCCAAAAACGGCTGGCACATTTAAGTTTGCAGCCGATTTCAGAAACATAGATGTCTCTGATAGAGACATCGCTGGGGGCATCTCCACAGACGTCCCTGTGACTGTATCATGTCCCAGCTTGCCATTCAAGTAGTGAAAAGTTTTGCAGCATGATAACCACAAAACAGATATCCCCAAATCCTATCAATTCTCTTTACTATTCTGATCTCTACTGAAGGTAAAAGAGTTCCATTTCCTCTACACCTTTCAACTGCTCTTCTGGGAAACCGAGCACTTTTTAGATGCCTATTCGTATCCTGGAGCAGGTATAGACTTCGACGGGCGGAAAAATGCTGGCCATTTCTGAAATTATGTGTGGATGTCTAAGGAATCTGGAATGACCTGGACACACCCCCATCCCTGCCCTGTGCAGGACATCTCCAGAGCCATTTTATAAAATGGCTGTGGGGATGTCTCCATGATTTGGACATCTGCATAGATGTTTTCAGACATCTAGATCATGATTAGAGCTTCTAAAATGACCCCTATAGAAAACAGAAATATTTTCCATGCCCAACAGTCCAAGATTCACCCACTTCATAGTACAGAGGGTAGTTTGATTGTAATGATCAGTGAAATTCAAGAAGCTTTAGAACACAGTCAAGTAGCCCTTTTGGTCTCATTTGACTTATTGTCAGCATTTGATCTAGTCAACCACCAAATACTACTCTAACAACTGGGAGATCTAGGGGTATGTTTACTAAACCGTCCTAATGTTACCGGGGCTAGTTGAAGCGTTAACGTGAAGAATTCCATATAAGGAAGTGGGTGTTCCAGCATCAAGGCAACAATAGCTGGTTATCGTACGATAGAGAGCACCTTGCCGTCATCATGCGATAGTGTGTGCGCCGTGGCTCGTTAGCACTTGGTAACCATAATTACGTAGCAGCGCCACAAAAATAGCTAAAGAGGTGTAGCACACTGGTTAATACAATAAGTTTGATCCCTCAGTGGGCTCATCTAATAAGGCTGTCCGAGGCAATTCCTTTTCATGCGTGTAACAGACACATCTCAACAAAACACCCTCACGCCAGTGCAGTAACCTAATGCGCCTTTTAGGGCGCGCACTCTAAGGCGCCCTATGAGGCACCGTAGGTTGGCACCCTCCAAGGCACCATATAAGGCATCCTATAAACTGCCGGAAACTAAGGTGCCGCCAAAGATGCCCAAAGGATGTTAAGGTGACTCATGAAATGGTGGCCAAGGGCAGTAAGGTGCCCCAAGTTGCAAAGCATGAAATGTATGGGCCAAACACAGATGTAACCCTAACACTGCACAGTGCACCAAGGAAAGGCAATGAAGAAGTGATAGAAGGAAGCAGATGGCGTAGCTGATGGACCTGCCAAATGTGCGTGCAGCCCATGTGGCAGCCTGTAAAGTGGACAAACATATCGGAGGCAGCTGTACTGATGCACAGGGTGATGGTAATGTAAATTGCAACAATGACAGTGTGTGGCAGAGGATGGGAATACGTGACCACCAGAGCAGGTAGAGGTGGCAGGATAAGTGGAATGACAGGAGGTCAGAGGAGTAGCAGTGCCATGCAGAGCAGACATAGGAGAGGCAAGCATGAAGAGCCACAATGCAGAAAAGGGTACCAGTGCAGTACATGGGGTAGTAGCCTACACATTAGGGCAGGACGCCACACAGCTGCCAGACACAGATAGACGGACAGAAGGATGTTTGGCAACTGTGATGAGGGTAGAATGTTCCGGCACACAGATCTGCACAGATATGACTGTTACAGTAAGGAAAAGTAGTTGTGTAGGACAGGCATAAAAAAAGGAGAACAGAGAGGAATCGAACCCATGACCACCAGCACAAAAGTCAATGCACAAACTGATAGGCCAACACCACCAACTTGAGCCACACAGCAAAGGCTGCATACAACAGCACTGCAGGACACCACACAAAAAGCCTGTTGTGTGCCAGGATAAGGCAACCACAACAGTAACCATGATGCAATACACATGCAGAAGAGCTGTGTACAGCTGATATCGCAGTCTGTAAGTGGGACGAGAGCCACATATAAACACATGTACACACACAATGAAATGTTATGCAGTGGAGACAGCATGCAAAAGAACAAAGAAAATAAACCCAAAGGGCGGCAGGGGATGCTCTGTGGAGCAGGGCAAAATGGGTAACAGAACAGAAGCATATGAGAATTGAACCTGCAAACTGAGACTGACCCAGACCAGCTCAACAACAACAATACCAATCCCCCAAGCCCACTGGCCACATGAACACTACAAAGAAAGAGGCATATGTAACAGCTAATATGCGGCAGATAGGCTGCATAGAGGGCACACTGTGGTGTACAGTGAAGAGATGGAAGGGTGTGTGGAGAGGTGACGAAGCTGCAGCCAGTTCATGATCAGGTTAGCACAACACAAGGAAGAAAGAAAACCATGTGGGAATCAAACCTGCAACCTATGGTGCTCCAACGCACATCTGTAACCACTATCCTAAACAACCACTACAAGCACCATACAAATATGTTCCATCAAAGGGAATGTGTGTATGGAAACCCGTAGCACCCTGTGATGTGGCAGACGATTGCCACATAGACAGCTGCCACCGTACAAGGATGTGAGCATAGGTGGCCCATGTACATCACGAGTAAATAACTAAATACGTGCGTCAGTGAAGCAGCAGCAGAGGCAAATGTGCGTCCAACACATATACTTTATTCTTGCAAATTAGTAGACATATTGTATATACCGCCTGTCATGATATGAAGCCGGTTCATTTACAGTGAACAAATTGAAACTACATTGAGCAGGGCAGCAACGCACATGCCGCATAAAAGTCACTGGGCCGTCTACAGATGATGAGCAGTACAGATAATATGCAGTAGCTGCATGGTGTGCACTATGCAGTAGCCCCTCCCCCCCCCCACATGCTGCTGCATGCCCCAAATGCCTTTGTCACATATGTGTGTATGTAGCCAGTAGGTGGTAAATGATGATGGCCCAACACACACCAGTCATGAATTGTCCCCAAAAACATATCTGCCTGCCAATATAGCAGGCGGAAAGCTGAGAAAGCATATGTAGAAAAATGTCAGCAAGTGCACACACACATATATATGTCACAACTGTCACATAATGCTTGATATAGCAAAGAAAGTGCCCTTAATTTCCAAAAATACACTGGCCAAATGCAAAATGAGGGTATGGTAACAGGTACAAGAGGAACATGATCCCACCGAATAAACAAAGCGCAACCTCACACACATGCAGAGATAGCACTATGCAGAAGGTCCGCTGCAATGGGTGGTGTGGATAAAGTATGCTTACACATATGGTACGGTACATGGAATGCACTAATGAAGGAAGAAAACGGACACCCACACTGCCACACTGCCAAGTTACTGGTGCAATGTGAGTGCCGGAATGTCAGGGGATAAATAGGACTGTGCAGACATGCAATGCTATGTTTGTTAATCAATGTAGAGCAGCACATCTGTACAGTAACCAAACACAATAACTTGTACAGAGAGGTTGAAAGAAAGGTAAAACATGACCCAGAAACCCACACAGAAGTGACACTGCCACGTGCCCTGGTGTACCAACATATTCAGTCACATGCACATGCACTGTGTACATTGAACTATGACACAGTGATGCCCCACATGCACTGTAACACCTGTGGTGAGGGCAAACATCAACCAAAGATGTTGGCGTGTACCAAAGTGGTGTGGTGCTAAATACCGTGTCATGTACAAGTGCAGGGTAGCCCCACAAATACAAGAGGATCTATACAATGTTCCCCCTGTGCCACAATCATGGCAGTATGCTCCTGGTGAACTAAGCAGATGAGGATATCCTGCGGTGCAGGTCACACACATGGCCAACACACACTAACACAATGTCACATCAATGTACAACATACAGTGAGTATGTCAGTCCCTGCTGCACATGTAGGGGCCAGTACACAATGTCCATAGTGCAAATAGCGTCTGCAAGCCAACATGTCTCATTAAGACTGTCTGTCAATCCCTGGGCATGCATAGTCAAGTGTGACATCTCAATCTGCCACACTACTGGAAAGGTCATGTGTGTCTTCTGCGATGAACACAACACCCAGCCAGAGCACGGTAGTAATGCTGTGTAGGACAGGCCTGTTATGCTCAAAGTATCAGTCCAACAATAATGTCCTTCATAGGCATGTGGGCCACTCTCAGAGGTCAGCCATCCTATGGCACCATCTCCCAGGGATAGGTGCATGGTTTTGCTGTGTTCTCCGATACGTGGGTGATGGTGCCTACAGATGCAGTGTAGTAGATGTGCAGTGTGTGTGCCCTGTCCTGTGTTGGAAGAAGGAGAAACACTGTCATGGTGTGCTACACAGAACATCAGGTCACAATGCAGGTAGGCAGACATCAATATGTATAGAATGAAACGTCAGACATGCAAACATTACATTATCACAACACAGAACACAGTGCATGTTGGGGAAATGTGGAAATGGAACCACAGACGAGGGTGTCATATGGATATGGTCATGTCCATGAACATGTTACACAGGTGTTCCACAGCTCCACCCCATGTCCATCAGCGTTGGTGCATAGAGACCCCACAGGAAAGGTCCATGAAACAAACAGCAAAACACAAACATATAAAGGCTGATGTCAGTCACAAAAGATCCAAGATGCAACCTACCGTGTGTCTGCAGCAAGTGTCTGCTAGGGATTGTCTGAGGCAGGCAAAAGCATAGTGAAGACAGAAGATGTCAGCAAAATCTGTATAATCACCATGTCCCCATTTCCAGCTGCCATTGAGGCATGTCCACATTATAGCGTCATCTGTGATACAGAAATGCTGATGGACAGTGGTCTGTCAGCACACAAGAGATAGGTCACTTCACAACACAAAACAGATGGGTACAATGTACACAAGGTCAACAGCAGTAAATTACAGATAGCAGAGTCACCACCCCTCCACACGTGTAAAGACACCACTCACCACATGATAATACAAACTGCTTGCACACTATATCATGACACAGCCACGCCAAAAACACACACACAGTATGATAAGGTGAGCATGCCACCGGTAGCATACAGCCTGTCTGTGCACAATTAGAGATTAGTGGAGATAAAGCTTGGGCAAATGCAATGATACCCTGCGTTTGGCTGATGCTACAATGTCATGCAATGGTGTATGTGCGGCCCACCACCAGAACACCTAGGACCTGTGGACACACGCAGCTCTCTTGGATGTGTCTCAGAAACAGTGCTGGATAGGATGAACTGGGCAGGAATACATGTGCATGTGTGTGCCAACATGAACATATGGGGTGTGGGGGTGCAGGGCAAAGAGGTGAACAACAACATATGTGCATTGGACAGATAATCTCATACATTTACCTGTATGTCCACCTACTCCAGTCCATTTACCTTTAGGTCCACCTACTCCAGTTTCCTGCACATTGATTGAAGTACAGACAGCTGCCACTGCACCACAGCACCAGGAAGGTCACAAAGCATATCCTGGGCATGTATAAATACAAGAGAAACATACATATGTCATGTTGTAGCTGTGCAACACACACAGCACCATCACATCCTCACCCCTCATGCCCCCCTAGATCCTTTATAGTCTGGCTTTTGTCCTTTACAGTGTATCGAATTGCCCCTGCCAAAGTCTCCACTGATGTGTCATTAGTAAAATACAAGGACCTGTACTCTATCCGCTCCCTTCATCATCTCTCTGCTGCCTTCGAAACTGTTGACCACAACCTTCACCTTCATATCCTGTCCTTGCTTGTCCCTAAGGCCTCTGTACTATCCTCCTGCCCCTCATATCTCACCCGTCGCACCTTCAGTGTGTGTTTTGCTGGCCCCACCCCCCCTGCGACCCTGCTCCCAGTTGCTGTAACACAGGGATATGTCTTGGGTCTGCTTCTGTTATATCTGCATAGCAAATTCATTGTGTGGCTATCTCCTCCCCTGGCTTTCAGTACCATCTGTATGCTGATGATTGGCAAATATATCTCACCACCCTTGAACACTGTGGCAATCCAGACCCCGAGCTCTGCTTCCGTGTCTGACAATGGTGGTGTCATGTCTCCCCACTGCCTGAAAGTGAACATGCCCATGCCCAACATCTTATCTCTCCCCCCAAACCCTGCCCCCATATGAAGTGTCTGTGTATAGGTTGCTACACCTTTCTTTAACTTTGGTACGCAATGTAGGGGTTGTCCTTGACTCCTCTCTCTCCCTCTCCACACATACCCATCATGTAGCTAAGACCAGCAATGCCATTCTAGATAACATTACCAAACTCCCCCCCCCCATTCTCCCTGAACAAATAACTGAAACGATAATGCACCCCTTAGTCACCTCCCT
Source organism: Ichthyophis bannanicus (assembly GCA_033557465.1). NCBI lineage: Eukaryota > Metazoa > Chordata > Amphibia > Gymnophiona > Ichthyophiidae > Ichthyophis > Ichthyophis bannanicus. Next base: position 65,057,721 of record CM066037.1, read on the forward strand.
TCCTGCTTACCGTAACCTACTCCTTGCTGGTATCCCCTTGAATCATCTCAGTCCGCCGCAATCTAAGCAACCTCCGCTGCATGGGTAATCATCTGCCAGCCTCATCATGGACATATGACGTGTCCTGTCAGTTCACCTCACTGGCTCCCAATCCATGTCTGCACCCAGGTCTAGGTACCCCCGCTGAGCTAAAATTGCAGTCACTCTGTGTCTAATCAGTACCTTTCCTCTCGTACCTCAACTACTACTAATACTACTACTACTGAGCATGTACAGAAACATGTAACACACAATCCGTGCTCATCAGTGTATGCTATGTAATCAATCCGCATATATCCCCCATTGTGACATCCCCATGTCTAGGCAACTGGTCCTACCTACGTACCGTGTTCCTACTGTTAACCCCACACCACACTCCATATGCCTTGCTGCTCCCTACGGCTGGACCAAACTACCCGTGTCTGTACGCCAGCCACCTTTTCCAACCATCTACCAATCCCGTGTGAAAGGTAACCTACTCATCTACCTCAACTAATCCAGACTCACCTGAACCCTGTCCACCTGCATTTACCCCTACACACACCTCCTGTGTTTGTGATTGACTATATTGTAAGCTCTGATGGGCAGGGATTGTGTTCCATATGTCTGTGTAGTGCTGCGTATGACTGGTAGCGCTATACAGATTTTCAGTAGTAGTAGTACATATATATCAAAATGTAGTTTCCAACATATGCAGTACTTACATGAGAAGAGCTCCGCAATCAGCTGGCACCTGGTTGCCATGCCCTCACGTGTGTCACCATGTCCACGTACAGGACGGCACGTAGGATCATCTTCCAGATCCTCATTAATTTGTACTGGGATATCGTGCCTGAGAGCAATGTTGCGCAGGATGCAACAGGCCAGAATTATCTGTGCCACAGTCATGGGTTTGTATTGTAAGGCTCCGCCGGTCCTATCCAGACACCTGAAGCAACTTTTCAAAATGCCAAAGGTGCGCTCGATGACTGAGCGGCTGGAGGCATGGGCCTCATTGTATCTCATCTCTGCACGTGTCCACGGTAGACACACGGGGGTCAGCAACCAGGGATGACACCCATATCCTGCATCACCTGCAGAAAGATATTTGGAAAGGTAAAGCGGGAGTTGATCCCCAACCACATGCACACAAGCATGTACATGCAAACCAACAGCACAGACAGGTCTGAGTGAAACATATGACATCACATGCTGACACACAACATCTATGCGGCAGATTTTGTAGGTGTGAGACAGGGAACACAGGGGAGGAGTAAGGTGTGCAAACTACATCATCTATAACCACAAGAAACACATGCCCAAACACCCATAGCCGAAAGGTAGTAGTGCCGCCTGCAAACACATCAGGCGCACACATGGCAATGCACCCTGGAGAAGGGTAGTGATGCACACATGTGCAAGCCTGTGAGAGCCATGATACTGTCCACACACAGCAGGTGGAACAGGAAGAGGTCCCTGAGTTGCCAAGAAAGGATGGCCAAGACAACACTACACTGCTGATATACATAAAGCACACATGTGTGTTGTACTGTGCCAACACAAATCACACAATGTGAATTGGCCATAAATGTCAGAGGTGAATGTGCCACCAACACAAAACACTGTAGCAAAGAAGACATGGAAGCAAACTACCCCCCCCCCCGAACACACACACAGATGACACACAAACGCAACTAGGGACACCCTACAAACACAGACATGTGCGCGTACGTGTACTCAGAGGAACACCATGTGCATTTCAGAGATGAAAAATACCCACCCAGCAGTATACAGCCCTCATATTGTCCGGCCTCAAACTGTCCGAATAGTGCTGAGTGATGCAGGATAAAGGAGTCATGGGTGGCCCTGCAAACCTAGGGACCTCATTCAGAATACGCATATTTGCATCACATACAACCTGAACATTCAGGGAATGGTAGTGTTTGCGGTTGTGGAACACTGCCTCCCTGTCTCTGGGCGGGACTAGGGCAACATGTGTGCAATCAATAGCTCCCATCACGTGTGGTATCCCCGCAACCTCCTCAAAGGTCTGGTTCAGGGTCCCCCACTGTTGCCTAGTGTTGGGAAGTGCAATGTAATTCCCAACCTGGCTGACCATGGCCCGCAATACCTGGTGGAGACAGCGTGAGAAGGTGGGGCGGCTCATGCCACCCACTGTGGCCACAGATGACTGGAAACAGCCAGAGGCAAAGAAATGTAGGGCAGCCAGGAGCTTGACCAAACCCGGTATGGCATGTCACCGACCAGTCAGGGGCTCAAGGTCAGGTCATAGATCCTCAAAGAGCTCCCTAATAGCCACTGTGTCCAGACGGTATAGGGAAATGACCTGGTCTTCACGCATGTCCTGGAGCTGGGCCCTGGGCCTGTAGAGGTGAGGCTGGCGAGGGCACAGCTCGGCAAGCCTCCTGCACTGTGCCGGCACAGTCCTAGCTTGAATTGTCCCCACAGCTGCAGGTCTGATTTGCAGCAGGACTGCACCCATGCCCTGTGCCTCAGCCGCATGGATACCATCTCCCTCATCAGGCAATCGCGGGTCCTGAACACCCCCCAACACACATGCAGCTACCACAAAGGCAGCCATCATCGACAACAGAAATATGAGACACAGAGGGTTAGTTCTCGCCTGCCCCTCACCTCACCTACACCACCTTCCACCTGTCACTCACCTCACCTTTTCCCCACCTCACCTGCTCCTCACTCCCCCTACCGCACCTCTCGCCTGCTCCTCACCTCACCTCACCTCCTCCACCTACAGCCTGCTCCTCACCTCACCTGCTCCTCACCACCCCTACTCCATCCCTTGCCTGCTCCTCATCACACCTCCTCTACCTCTCGCCTACACCTCACCTGACCTCACCTGCTGCACCACTCACCTACTGTAAACCTGACCAAATCCTCACCTCGCCTGCTCTGCACCTCGACTACTCAAAACCCTCGGCGTGTACCACGTGTGCATGCCAATGTATTAATATGTGGCTTGTGTGCGGCTTTGCATGTGTTGCACATGCGCAGCAGCGCGAGTGCTGTGTCTGCGCACATTGCGCATGTGCTGTATGTCTATGAGCGTGACCAATGCGCATGTGCTGCACGGGACTCCATGCATGCAGATGGCATATGCGGCATGCAGGTGTGGTGCATGCGCACATGATGAGTCTGTTTACCGTGTGGTGCGCATACACATCCCTGCCATCATCATGCACGGAACCCCTGCAGCACATGCGCACAGGACCCTCTCATATAGTGCATCTGCAATGCACGCAGCGCACACACCGATGCGCATGAGCAGATGGCGGGCATGCACCGATGGAGCGCATGCACTGATGCGCATATGCAACACGGGTCAAGCCACGCCCCCGGCCAAAAATGCATAAATAGGCATGCACATATGGTATATGCCGAGGGTTTTGTGTAGGCAAGGTGAAGAACAGGCGAGTGCAGGATTTGGCCAGGTTTACAACAGTTGAGGAGTGCAGCAGGTGAGATGAGGTGAGGAGCAATCGAGAGTGAGAGGAGGTGAGGTGAGGAGCAGGTGACAGGGAGAGTAGAGGAGGTGAGGAGCAGGCGAGGGCATAGTAGGTGAGGACCAGGAGAGGTGGAGATGTGTGACTGGGAGGGGGAAGACACTTGGAGCAGGGAGGTGCAGCGGCAGGACATGACAGGAGGGGATGAGGGGGAAACATCTGGCCAGCGGTTTCCAGAGGCAGCAGGGATGGGTGAGCCTGAGGTGGGGATTGCAGGGCCATTGGGTGTGTCCCAGCCCACCCAGGAGCAGCCTGAGAGGTCACCCAATACTAAACATAGGCGGATCCCAGTGCCAGTTGAGGAAAGGAAGAGGGCAATAACACCAGGATGTATATTAGACTTCTGTAATCAGGTCTATGGCCTCCTGGGGATAGGGTGGAATTAAACACATCAACAGGAACAACTACCATAACACCAGGATATATAATAGACCTCTCTAATCAGGTCTGAGGGCTCCTGTGGATATGGCAGACTTGCAAACAACACCATATGCTTGTATGATATGTGATATGTGATGATTGCTGGATATTGTGTTGCACAACTGCCACTGTGTGACCTGTCACCATACACTTACTTCACATGGGTAGTCGGCAGATCGATTATAGTGCCTGGTGAGGTGCCCCCATGCCCTCTTCACCCTGCCAAGGTCCTGCCACTTGGATGCTCCAGGGAAAAAGCGCCTCTGCCTTGTGCAGATCAGCTTGCCAAGGACTTTCAGCTCCCTCTGGGTAAAGGCTGGCTTTCTGGAATGGCTGTCCATTTTTTCTGATGTGCATAGCTTGAGGATACATGTCACGCATGCACCGTGGCACGCATTTACATGTGCTATCTCGTGCTACCTTGTGATACTATGATGCGCAGCACATGTGACATTGTCACAGCCGGTTCACGGCAAACTATCCTTAGCAGCACAGTGATACATGGCGCGAACGGTATTAGCCTTTTTACAATCCCCATCCGGACGATATCGGAGACATGGCCCCATTTAATTCATTGAATTGTTGACTAGCTCTTTATGTTACAGTGTGGCAGGCTTTCTGGCATCAGATGCATCATAGAGCGCCTTAGCTTACCACACCTTGTGACACGCCTTCTGCCAGCCCATACTCTGCGCCACCTTAGGTTACCGGACTAGGGTGAGGGCGTATTTTGCTTTAACCACAGACTACAGAGATGTGTCTGACTGTTAAAGCCATGAAAAAGGGCCTGGCCTCAGACACTCTTCTTGATGTTGTAGCAGTGGGGATTCAAACCCATGACTGCTGGCTCAGAGGTCATTGTATTAACCAATGCGTTATACCTCTATGGCTATGATCATAGCAATGGCTGGCTACACAACAACTGCAGGTCACCGCACAAACATTCTGCTGTGCTTACTGGGATAGGGGAAGCCCACAGCTAAGACACTTTACAGGGCACCTTAGGTTAGGCAAATGAGGTGAGGGTATTTTTGTCTAGAAAAAGGGATTTCAAATATATGTCTGTTACAGGCATAAAAGGGAGTTGCCTCTGACAGTCTTACTAAAGGAGGTCCACTGTGGGATTGAACCCATGACATCTGCCATATGAGGTCATCCTATTAACCATTGTGCTACATCAATATGGGGTTTTTTATACCAATGACTGGCCACAGAAAGAGTATAGGTCACCGGACAAACTGTGTGCTGTGGTATCCAGGATAGGATAGAACCAACAGTACCCCATAATGCAATTCACATGCAGAACAGCAGTCTACATCTGCTCACCAGATGGGGTATGCACCTCTACAGCATGTCAGCTTGGTAGGGGGTACTGACCGTGCGTGTTACTGCCACTGACTATCTACAGGCCATGCCATTGTGCGTGTTCTGTGCTCACCCTGAGGGTAAGGTGGGGTGGCCAGCACCAGGTCCGCAGTACCTGAGTCAGCTGAGGTAGACTTTGCTGTAGGTCTTCATCTGTGCTAGTGTATGATGGGTATTTTCAGAGCTGTTTGTGAACATCCTGTATCTGTTTGTATTTGCCAGGTATGTCTGCTCCTTGTGGACCATAATGCAACCAAACTAGTGCATATCCAGTATGTGTGCTTATAGTCACTTGTTTTCAGAGCAGGGGTGTGTGTGGAATCACATGATGATGATATACAAAGCAAGCCACCCTCTCTGGGTCAGGGTGGGGGACATCATCTGCCCCCAACAGACCCATACTCTGAATATTTCCAACAGGGGCAGTAGAGCAACATGGTGACAGGCTGTGGGACCAGCAACCACCATCTTTTTGGCAAATGGACAGTTGATGCAGATCGGTACCTGTGACAGGGCCACTGGCAGCAAGATAGTAGGCCTGATTAGCTCAGCTGCCCCCCACCACAATCTGCCATTCACCAGCAGAGGGCACAGTCAGTCTGCACCCTGCAAGGTGTTGCAGCCATACACATGCTAACTGCAGACAGTGTGCTAGCCCATACTTAGTGCATGTTCCCAGAGGAACTATGTGCACCCAGTTGTGGGATATTAGCACCAACACCAACACCAACACCAAGCAGGTATGTCAGTGATTGGGCCCCAGAAATTGGAACTCACAAATATTTCTTGTGGAAAACAGTGTATGGCATTATGTGGGAGACTAGACATGCCATGGTCACTGCTCAGTCAGAGTGAGAGTGACCTCTCAGCATGACTTGCTCTGGCCACCCTGTCCGTGCAGATGGCGTTCGATCACTACAATATCCCAGCCATTGCCCTATGCAGATGCATCCTGGATAAACCACCCTGTATGGGGCCATACCCACAATACCTTGCTCATCATTATGCACATTGGCAGGCTAACACTGGAACCAGTGCAAGCATTGTGGGCTCAGTGAGGTATAGGCAGCCACAAAACACTGGATAAACATACACAGACTGCCACACCTATTTCAGCATTGTGCAAAGATAGAGGTGGTTGGCAGCCCTGTCCGCAACACCAGTCCTGGGCTTAGTGCAGGCATTGTTACGATACTCAATACTGTTAGGGTCACTCTCCAGGGTGGTAAACACTGTCAGAAACTAAAGAGGGGGCACACTCCACATATATCAGAAAGGTTGCTTTGATGGATCTCTGTTAGAAACTTGTGTTTAATTTATGATTTGTTATCTGACATTGGTCATAGCTACCTTTTGGTGTATATGGCACGTGTTTCCATGTTAATGACAGCATTGCTAAGGTATGCAGGTGCTAGTGCCCAACAGCCTGCCTTTTCATGAGCCTTGGGATGGTGAAGCCTGTGGGTGTGGGTGTTTGTGCCCCTGTTGGCCGATGCTCTGGGGCAGAGGTTCCCAAATCCGGTCCTGGTGGTTCAAACAGGATTCAGGTTTCAGGCTGTCCTTAATGAATATGCATGAGGTACATTTGCATACAATGGGGGCAGCGCCTTCAAATGCATCTCATGCATATTTATTAGGGACAGCCTGACAATCTGAATGGTGTTTGGCCCTCCGGGACTGGGGTTGGGAACATCTACTCTGGGGAGTGCACATTTTTATTGTGTATGTGCTCTTTAGGGTAAAATATAGGGACATGGTCTAAGAGAGCCACAGCTGGGACTTGAACCTGTGACCTTCTGCCCCTGTGCACACTGACTGTGTACACCAAACTGTTGCCACAGAGGTAGCTCATGCTCTGGGGATACCATTACTGTTTGTCAGACAGACCTTGTCTCTTGGACTGCACACCACCCACCTAAGCAGGGCTTAGCCTTGGTCTGCTGTGGGCAGATGCCACTGCCCCCTCCACTGCCAGCACCCCTCTGCCACCATGCTGACATGCCCTTCTGCCGGTGGTGCTGGTGGTACGCAGTCCCAGCCCATCCAGTGTGCCATTAGGCAGCTGCCTATGGTGTGGGATCTGGGGTAGGGGTGCCTACATAGACATCCGCGCTTCCCCCCAGCACCGCCTGCCAATGTTATGTGGCCTTTGGGGTACCTGCTGCATAATGTCCATTGGGGCAATGTGAGACACACACTTGTGGACATGTGTGCCCTTGGTCAGTTGCTGTTGTGCTGACTTCCCGTTTCTGCCTTCCTATGTGTCACCTGGGCATCTGCCTAGCCCACACTGTGCCCCAGCTGCCCCACTGCATGTCCCGCCTGTGGCCCCCTGCACCCCATTTGCAGTCTCACCATAGTGCCCTTTCATACTTGGGCACTATACTGTTGCTGCACATGTAGCACTACTATCACTGGTCTGGGTCTCCCTGCCTTTGCTGTACATTGCTGACTGAAATGGTTTCTCTCTCCTGCACTTGTGCTTCTAACGCAAGGTTTTCACTCACGTTAATGTTCTGCCCTACATTTCACAGCGTTAGTGTGCCTGGAGCCTCTACACGCCCACTCTCCGCCCATTGACCCCTTCTCTCTGCCCTTGGAGATGACTTACTCCACCCTCTGTGTGCCTTAACACCGCCGGAGACGTTATTGGGTGAAACCTCACGCTATCGTGCGATAATGTTACTTTATCGCGCAAAATCATTACGGATTGTGCGATAACGTTATGTATTGTGCGCTAACTGCACTACTGCGACGTTATTGCTGTTTAGTAAACATACCCCTTAGGAATTTCAGGCATGGTCCTACACTGGTTCTAGTCATTTTTAGAAGACAGCTCTTTCACTGTTAAGCTTAAATCTGAGCAGTCAACTGAGAGGAACTTATGTATGGAATACCTCAGAGATCAATCCTATCTCCTACACCTTTGAATAAACATATGCATATCTATATCTATCTATCTATATATGTACATATCTCCATTGACCTTTCTGATACATTCTTTGGGCCCGATATTCAGTTGGGCGGTGCTATGTGCTGCGTTGGCGCATATCCTGCCTGCCATATGTCTAACCTGGATTTTCAATGCCAGGGGACATATGCGGCCCCGGCATTGAAAATACGGTTATCGCCGCACAACCCAGAAGCCGCAGGAGTTAGTCAGGTAGCACCGATTTTTGATGTTGCATGGTTAGCTCCATCGCCTTAAAGATAGGTGAGGGTTTTCCATGCCTCTCTTTAAGGCACTGAGGACTAACCGGATAGCATTGAAAATCGCTGCTGAACCAGTTAGCGCTTGCTTACGCCCCCCGCTCCTCCCAGGAATGCACCCAACACACACTGATGCTAAGCACATAGCATCTGGGCGCATTAGGGACTTAAGCGGGATTTTGCAAAGGTACTATCCGTGTAGATGCCTTTGGAAAATCCCGGTTAAGGCATTTATACAGGTGACATGGGCTGTTATCCGTGTTATCCTCCTCCCCTCCCCCCCTCCTCCTCCCCTCCCCCCCTCCCCCCCCGCTCTCTCCCTCCTCCCCCTCCTCCCCCTCCTCCCCCCCTCCCCCCCTCCCCTCTCCCCCCTCCCCTCCCCCTCCCCCTCCCTCTCCCCCTCCCCCCTCTCCCCCCTCTCTCCCCTCCCCCCTCCCCCCCCCTCTCCCTCTCCCCCTCCCCCCCCTCTCCCCCCTCCCCCTCTCCCTCTCCCCTCCCCCTCCCCCTCCCCCTCCCCCTCTCCCCCTCCCTCTCCCCCTCCCCCTCTCCCTCCCTCCCCTCCCCCTCCCCCCTCTCCCTCCCCCTCCCCCTCCCTCTCCCCCTCCCCCCCCCTCCCCTCCCCCTCCCCCCTCCCTCTCCCTCTCCCTCCCCCCTCCCCCTCCCCCTCCCCCCTCCCCCTCCCCTCCCCTTCCCCTCTCCCCCTCCCCCTCCCCCTCCCCCCCTCCCTCTCTCCCCCCCTCTCCCCTTCCCCCTCCCTCCCCCTCCCCCCTCCTCCCTCCCCTCCCTCCCCTCCCCTCCCCTCCCCTCCCCTCCCCCCTCCTCCCCTCCCCTCCCCCCTCCCCTCCCCCCTCCTCCCTCCCCTCCCCCCCTCCCCCCCTCCCTCAGCAGGTAACCATGGCACCAACACAGGATATGCACTATTCTGGGTGCATAAACCCTGGTCCTTCCAGCTGTCCTGTAGTAGGATTTGAAGCCCTGGCCCTTGGTAACTTTCCCCAACCACTAGGCCACTCACTGTGTCCAGTGGGCAGGTTAGCATTCTAAGTGGCAGCAATACTTAAGATCTCTTGAGGGACTTGGATGCACAAAATGTATGCCAATTTTGCAACTGAACATGTTAAGATCTTGGTCCCAGCACTGATCATATCTCAGTTTGATTACTATAATGTCATATATTTGGGAATGGTGTCTACAGTTATTACCGAACACAGCTGCTAAGTTTAAACTGAAAAGGAAAAAGTGAGAAATGGCAACTCCGGGCCCGATATTCAGCGGTGGTGGCTAGTGTTTGTAAAGCGCATAGCCGTCGCTGCCGGATACTAACCCCGGATATTCAATGCCAGATCCGTCATTAGATATCTGGGTCATTGCACAGTCCAGAAACTAATTGGACACTGGCGATATTGAATCACTGCCTGGTTAGCTCCCATGGGTAGAGATAGGCTGGCCTTTGCCATGCCTAACTTTACCCGGGGGTTGCTAACCGGGCAGGGGCTCAATATTGTCGCTTCCTGGTTAGTGGTGGGTACCACCTTCACTCTGCCCCAGACCGCCCATAACACGTCCCATGCTAACTGCAGAGCATCAGGGTGTGTAGAGGCAGCACCCACAGATATCCGGTGGTAGTTCCACCGGATATCACGCTAACCGGCATTTACATGGCTTGCAGATCTGCAAACCGTGTAAAAGCCTTTGACTATCAGGCCCATCATTTCTTGTTCAGTTACACTACCTTCCAATAATAGCATGAATCCAATTTAATTATTATGTTTTGTTTTTACATTTTCTATAGCTGCATTCCTGTCTAAATAGCCTCAGCTGTTCAATTCTTTCATGCCTCTAGAATTCTCCATTCAGTAACTAGGAACTTGTTAGCGGTGCCCTCCAGAAAGCCTTTATCTTTAAGCAATCTTTGGATAGATTATTTGGCAGTAGAGCCACACTTGAATGGACGGCATTATAACCCTAGGACATTAGAAACATGCCAAATTCTATGTCATTTAGGCAAGACTGAAAATATTATTGCTTAGAGAATTTTTACTGAATTAATATTTTAGACTGAAGCTGTATTAGAATTGATCTTAACCTATGGGCATGATTGTAATCCACTTGGAGCTTGGAATATAAACGAATGAGAAGTGAAAGCCTGAACAGTGGTTAACTACCTGGCAGCTAAGTTTCAATCCTAAAAAAATGCAGATTTATACATTTGGGGTGCAGAACACATTGTGGTATGTTTACTAAACCAGGCTAACAGTTAACCCAGGCTATCTGCAACTAGATCTCATGTTATTCAAAGGGACTGAGTAGCAGATAGCCCGGGTTAACCCAGTCTAGTAGACATACCCCATTATTTCTCGTGGTGATTATTTCTAGGGCTTTTCATTTTACATGCTTATCTTTTGGAATTTTAGGGGTTTATTTTTGAGGCAATCAGGTGCCTTCCCACGGTCAGAAAACTATGGGTTTATTGGTGCAAAAAACCCTTTTGTGGCTTTTGAGGTGGATTCCATTCAATGATCCAAAACATAATTTTCCAGCATCAGCCTCTTCTCCCAGCCCCTGCATCAGCCTCTTTTCTCAACCCCTGCATCAGCCTCTTCTCCCAGCCCCTGTATCAGCCTCTTCTCCCAGCCCCTGCAGCAGCCTCTTTTCTCAACCCCTGCATCAGCCTCTTTTCTCAGCCCCTGCATCAGCCTCTTCTCCCAGCCCCTGCATCAGCCTCTTTTCTCAGCCCCTGCATCAGCCTCTTCTCCCAGCCCCTGCATCGGCCTCTTCTCCCAGCCCCTGCAGCAGCCTCTTTTCTCAACCCCTGCATCAGCCTCTTCTCCCAGCCCCTGCATCAGCCTCTTTTCTCAGCCCCTGCATCAGCCTCTTCTCCCAGCCCCTGCATCAGCCTCTTTTCTCAGCCCCTGCATCAGCCTCTTCTCCCAGCCCCTGCATCGGCCTCTTCTCCCAGCCCCTGCATCAGCCTCTTTTCTCAGCCCCTGCATCAGCCTCTTCTCCCAGCCCCTGCATCAGCCTCTTTTCTCAGCCCCTGCATCAGCCTCTTCTCCCAGCCCCTGCATCAGCCTCTTTTCTCAGCCCCTGCATCAGCCTCTTCTCCCAGCCCCTGCATCGGCCTCTTCTCTCAGCCCCTGCATCAGCCTCTTTTCTCAGCCCCTGCATCAGTAAGAGCTCCCCTCCCAGCCCCTGCATCAGCCTCTTCTCCCAGCCCCTGCATCAGCCTCTTCTCCCAGCCCCTGCATCAGCCTCTTTTCTCAGCCCCTGCATCAGTAAGAGCTCCCCTCCCAGCCCCTGCATCAGCCTCTTTTATCAGCCCCTGCATCAGCCTCTTCTCCCAGCCCCTGCATCAGCCTCTTCTCCCAGCCCCTGCATCAGCCTCTTTTCTCAACCCCTGCATCAGCCTCTTCTCCCAGCCCCTGTATCAGCCTCTTCTCCCAGCCCCTGCATCAGCCTCTTTTCTCAGCCCCTGCATCAGTAAGAGCTCCCCTCCCAGCCCCTGCATCAGCCTCTTTTCTCAGCCCCTGCATCAGCCTCTTCTCCCAGCCCCTGCATCAGCCTCTTTTCTCAGCCCCTGCATCAGCCTCTTCTCCCAGCCCCTGCAGCAGCCTCTTTTCTCAACCCCTGCATCAGCCTCTTCTCCCAGCCCCTGCATCAGCCTCTTTTCTCAGCCCCTGCATCAGCCTCTTCTCCCAGCCCCTGCATCAGCCTCTTCTCCCAGCCCCTGCATCAGCCTCTTTTCTCAGCCCCTGCATCAGCCTCTTCTCCCAGCCCCTGCATCAGCCTCTTCTCCCAGCCCCTGCATCAGCCTCTTTTCTCAGCCCCTGCATCAGCCTCTTTTCTCAGCCCCTGCATCAGCCTCTTTTCTCAGCCCCTGCATCAGCCTCTTCTCCCAGCCCCTGCATCAGCCTCTTTTCTCAGCCCCTGCATCAGCCTCTTCTCACAGCCCCTGCATCAGCCTCTTCTCCCAGCCCCTGCATCAGCCTCTTTTCTCAGCCCCTGCATCAGCCTCTTCTCCCAGCCCCTGCATCAGCCTCTTTTCTCAGCCCCTGCATCAGCCTCTTTTCTCAGCCCCTGCATCAGTAAGAGCTCCCCTCCCATCCCTAGCACCTGCTACAGTGGCGGGAGCTTGTGCTTTTGCTTTTACAGCTCTCCGCTTCTTCACTGGCTCTGCAGCTCACACCGTGGGAAGCTTTGAAACATTTGAAGCATTTCAAACCCTTGTAAGTGCTTCTGGCAGAACAGACAAACCAGCAGGGAGAGGTGGGAAGAAAAGCAAGATCTCCAGTCTCTGCAAAGTGAGATGGCCATGTCTGCCGGCTCAGTGATGTCACCTGGTTACTCTACAATGGCAACTGCCAGGCTATGTCATTGGAGCGCTGGAGGAAAGGTGATTTTGGGGGGTTTCTGCGGGGGGGGGGGGGGATTATCAGGGGTTTTTGATTATAACCAAAATTTGGAAGCCCTAATTATCTGATGATTTTAAAATAGTGAAATGCTATAAGAACATAAGACATACAATGTGAGGTCAAAGCAAAGGTCCATTGAGCCCAGCATCCTGTCTCTGACAGTGGATCAGGTGACTAGGAAGTACCTGGCACCTCCCAGAGTAGATCCAGTTCTTCTTGCTCACTCCTGGGGATAAGCGGCGGCTTTCCCAAATCTAGCTAATTTTCCTCCAGGAACTTGTCCATATACCTTTCAAACCCAACTATCCTGGATGCCTTGACCACATTCTCTGGCCACAAATCCACAGTTTAATACTGTGTTGAGTGCTAAAATCAGGGCTGGCCCAACCATTAGACAAACCAGGCAGTTGCCTAGGGTGTCAACTTCTGTAGTGGGTGGTGACAAAGAACAGGGCATTCAAAGCTAAACAATAGATTTTGACAGCCGGGAGCGGGTAAAAAGTTTAAGGTCTGTCTAAGACATGAACACCTTGAACCAACTATGTGGCCAGCCCTGGAAAAAATACTTTATTCTATTTATATTAAATCTGCTACCTGTTAGTTTCATGGAGTGTCCCATAGTACTAGTACTCTTTGAATGTATAAATAGCTGTTTCTATCTCTTCCACTCCACCATGCTCGGGAACATAGCGAGAGTGAGAACTAGTTGAAAGAACGAGGCAATTGATCACAGCGTTCTACAGGTTGTTTGTGAGACCTTGCCTGGAATATTGTGTCCAATTCTGGAGGTGATGCTTCCAAAAGCATACAGTGTGCAGGCAGTCTAGAGAAGGGCTACCAAAACAGCACACGTTGAGACTAAGAGGTATCGCTATGTATATCTTAAAGGAGAAGCAAGACAAAGGAGCCTTGATAGAGCCATTCAACTACCTGAAAGGTAGTAATAGTGCACAAGAACCAAACTCTTTTCACTGAATGGGAATCTCTATTTATTTATTTATTTATTTATTTAACATCTTTTATATACCGCGCTATTTGTTGTCAGTGCGGTTTACATATAACAAAGGTTGCACATTCGGAGGACAATTGTGTGCTTACATTATAACAGGAAACTTAAACTTGGAACAACAGGGTAAAACTATAACTATGTACAAAACATATTAGATTCTTTAGTATTCACAAGGAGGGCTAAGGCAAGACCGCAGAGAACTTGAGGCGGAGTTGCCTATGAGGGAATTGGGAGTGGAGATTGAGAGTTTTTGGGTTTAGGAGTGCTGAAGTGGAGAAGGAAAATGTGGTGCTTGATTGCCTTGCAGAATTGAGTGAGGTCTTTAATTGCTCTTATTTCAGGTGGGAGGTCATTCCAGCATTTAGGTGCATAGAAGGCGAAGGTCCTTTTCTTGGTTGTCTGGGTGCATTTGATGGACTCTTTGGGGATGATCAGGGTGTTGTCCGTTATTGACCTTCTCGTTCTGTTTTTTGGGGTGAGGGAGATGAGATCATTGAGGGATGTGGGGGCAAGGTTGTTGATGATCTTGAAAGTGATGAGGAGGATTTTATAGGTTAACCTGTAATGAATTGGTAGCCAGTGGAGTTCCATGAGAATCGGGGTGATATGGTCTGATCTTGCTAGACCACAGAGCACCCTAGCAGCCGCATTCATAGCGAGTTGCAGCGGATTAATGATGTTCTTGGGGAGTCCGTATATGACGACGTTTGCATAATCAAAGTGAGGTAGTGTGAGGGCCTGGAAAATGGTCCGGAAGTTGTTATGAGGTAGCATGGGTCTGAGGTGCCTTAGCGTTCTGATTTTATTGTAGACAGATCTGGTGGTGTTCCGTATGTGTTCCTTAAAGTCAAAATGCTGATCCAGTGTAATGCCTAGGTAGCGAATAGATGGTTTACTAGGGAGTTCCGCATCTCTTACTCTTAGGGAGGATGGGGGGGAGAATTCTTTGTTTCTTGATATGAACAGAACTTCGGTCTTCTTGAAGTTTATACGGAGGTTTTGAGATGATAACCAGTCTGTGATGGCGTTGAAGCAGTGAATAAGGTTGGTGAAGTCTGGTTGTTTGACTTTAAATGGTGTAAACAGTAGGACGTCGTCAGCATAGATTAATGTGGAGATATCGAAGGTGCGTATGATGTCACATATAGGCTGTATGTATACATTGAACAGAAGCGCAGATAAAGAAGATCCTTGCGGAACACCTTGATGTTGGTGGAAAGGTGTGGAAGTGGTGGATCCGACTCTGACATGCTGCCAATGCTCCGATAGGTAAGACCTACACCATTCCCAGGCGAGGCCACGGATTCCCTTCTCCAGGAGGCGGGCGAGGAGTTGATTATGATTAACGGAATCGAAGGCAGCGGAGATATCTAGGAATATTAGGGCGAAGCCGTTTTCAGCCTTATCGAGACCTCTGTTCAGTGCGTTAGTTAGGGTGGTAAGGAGAGTTTCTACACCGTGTGATTCCCTGAAGCCATGTTGACAAGGATCAAGCGGTGAGGCTATATCGATGTGATGTTGTAACTGTCTCTGAACAACCTTCTCTATTATTTTGGCTAATAGAGGTATGCTCGAGATTGGTTGGTAGGAGTCGGACTTTAACGGGTCGAGTCTAGAGTTCTTCAGGAGTGGTCTTATAGAGGTTTGTTTGAGGAAAGAGGGGAACGAGCCTGTTGCAAAGGATAGCCCGATGAAGTTGATTAGGATTGGACTCAGTTCGGTACGTAGAGATCTGACCCAGTATGCTGGGCAGGGGTCACTTGGTGCTGTGGAGGTGTTGATGGAGGTGATGAGATCTTGAATGTTTTTCTCATTTGGTGTGGTGAACATTGTGATAGAAGGAAGTGGGGTGTGAGAGTGGGAGAACGCTGTAACTGAGACTGTGTCAGTTAAGGAGGTCTTGAATTGAAGGTAGTCGGCGTAAGACTGGGGGGAAATAGGAACAAGTTGTGTAGGTGATGGTTCTTTAATTAGGGATTTTGCTATGTTGAAAAGGTCTCTAGGTTTATTTAGTGAGCGGAGGAGAAGATTAGCATGGTATTCACTCATTCTGAGATAAATGGTTTCACGGTGGAGTTTGAGGTGGTTCAGGTATGTTACTTTGTCAGATTCAGAGCGAGACCTTCTCCATTTCCTTTCAAATTTCCTGAGGGAGAGGAGGGATGACCGAAGATCTGCTGTGAACCATGGCAATGGTTGTCTATTGTTTTGTTTGTTCTTATTGCTTTTGGTTGAGGCTGGTAGTTGTGCAAAAGACTTTAATGTGGCGTTCCAGTTGGTGATTGCTTCGTCGAGGTCAAAAGGCATTGAATTGAGTATAGGTAAGGCGTGCTTAATGAATTCTTCTTTGTCCAGTGGTTTGAAGTGAGAGGTAAGTTTGGGTTCTGTACTGGAGTTGTTAGGTGGGTATTTAGAATGAAGAGTGGGCATCTGGAACATGATTAGTTTATGATCTGACCAGGGGATGGGTGTGATAGTAGTGTTGAGGGAGTTCTGGCTGATAGCAGCGTGGGGAGCGAAGATTAGGTCCAGTAGGTTTCCTTTATTGTGGGTGGAAGTGTTCACAAGTTGATCAAAACCAAGTGTTTGCATGGCTTCTAGGAAAGCATCTGCTTGGTTGGATTGTAGGGAGGGTAAGTTAAAGTCTCCGAGCAGCCAATTGGAACTGCGCGGGTCGGCTGGGTTGCAGGCTAAGTCAATAAAGGTAGAGATGACCTCAGGTGGAGAAGAGGGGGATCTGTAGATGAGGTTTATGGTGATGTCCTTATTGGCAATGGTGATTATGTCCGCATGGATGGAGCTCTTGGATGTGAGAAGTCGAAATTCTAGATCTGTTTTTGAAAGGATAAAAACTCCACCGCCTTTTTGGTTAGTCCTGTGGCAGGTGTGGATGGAAAAGTTGGAAGGGATTATTTGGTTTATGAGAGCTGTGTCAGTATCCTTGAGCCAGGATTCAGTCACCATAAGGAGATCCAGGTTATGAACAGCTATCAGGTCCGGTATCACAGGCCATTTCTTGCGCACGGAGCGTGAGTTTATAAGGGCACAATTGAGGGAGAGTTGAGTTTTAGGTGGGGCTTTTTTGGGATTGTCTGATTGATTGAGGGCCACATATAGCAGGTGTGAGCGTCGCGGGTGTTGTGGGAAGCTGGTTGCAGAGTGATATGTGTTAGAGTGGTTCCTCTTACCCAGGTAGGGTAAGGTGGTGATGTGGCATTGCCCGGTAGAGAGGGCTATGGAGCATTGTAAGGTGTTTACAGCTAGGAATATAGTGGTAAGGGTAAGTAATGGGATGGCCATGATGGCTTGGTGGCTGTTGCGTTGGTCTTGATGTGTGTGGCTGTTGCGTTGGTCTTGATGAGTGTGGGTAGGGTACTACCTATTTGTGGCCCAGTTGTGGCGTGTGTACGAGGGTGTGTTATAGTAAAGACAGAGTAGTCGTGGAAGCAACAAGAGCTTAAATAGAGCTTTACAGGTGCTAGGAGGATTAGCACTACGGTATATAAGAATGAATATGTATTGTTACCCAGAGATAATTACATTTAGCAAGTTACCAGAGCTGAACTGAATGAGAGCATAGACAACAGAAACAACAGTCTTAACACTTCTATGGCTTATTAGCAATAGGAAAACAATGATGCAAAATGTGTACTAGTGGATTCTCAGTGTATCATTAACATATATTAATATTGTAGGTATCACATGGCAAGTTGTAATTATCCCGTAGCACTTTACTCGGGGATGGGGATGTGCACAGGAAGAAAGAAGAAAAGAGTGATGCTAGAGGCTTTAAGGAGGTAGATTCAGGAGCAATGTCAAGAAATATTTCCCTAAGTAGCCTTTTGAAAAACAGCACAGCATATGTGTCTATGTGCCTTTCCTGTCTAGAGGCTGTGTTATAAAATTAGCCTCCAGGCCCAATTTAAGTGAACTGTTTAGATTCAGCCATTTCCCCTTGGTCCCTTTCCTCAGGAAAGAGCTGCTCGTGATTTCCTTAGGTGCAGTTTGTTTGTTGTCCCTAAGAGCGATAACATCTTTGCAGTCAAGGAAACTGCTAATTGCCGATTATTCCAGCCAGAAAAAAGGAAGCAGAAAGGGCTTCATCCAATGAGAGCCAGATAGCCTACGTTCCTGCACAGCTCTGTGTCCAATAAAGCCCCATGCAGGCTGTGGATCTACACCACCGTCAGGCGTTGCATAGATAGCACATTCCCATACACCACCATCCATTTAATACAGGAGTTCTCAACCAAGTCCTCAGGACACATCTCCAGTCAGGTTTTCAGGATAACCACAATGAATATGCATGAGCAAGATTTGCACCCAATGGAGGCAGTGCATGGAAATCTCTCTCATGCATATTCATTGTGGTTACCCTGAAAACCTGACAGGCTAGGTGTGTCCCAAGGACTGGGTTGAGAACCCGATTTAATGTGATGACAGACAATCGTATATTTTCTACTCTTGCAACATTAGAACAAGGCTGCTGACAATGGTCAGAG
This sequence comes from Ichthyophis bannanicus, assembly GCA_033557465.1. Taxonomy (NCBI): domain Eukaryota; kingdom Metazoa; phylum Chordata; class Amphibia; order Gymnophiona; family Ichthyophiidae; genus Ichthyophis; species Ichthyophis bannanicus. The sequence goes on from CM066037.1 coordinate 65,076,199, forward strand.
GAATATAGAGGCTGTAGATATGTGGAGGGTTACGCATTTTTGTGCATAAAACAGCATTTTATGCACATAAATGGAATCTTATAAAATGGGGTCATGTTTAAAAACACTCAAGGCAGAAGCCTGCACATATTTGTACAGTAAGCATGTACAGGGGTAGAATTTGGGTGGAGCATGGGCAGAGTCATGATTTCTGTGCGTATTTTATAAAATCCCTGTGTATGTGCGTGAAGTGCGCACTGGCATTTACATCTGCTCTCACGCGCCTTGAATGTAGAGGCTGCTGCTGCCGGACTTACGCTGGTATTCTGTAAAGTCACCTAGGTGCCTTCGCGTCTTTATGAATAAGCAGAAAGCAGGCAAATTCCTGCCCTCTAAACCCAGGTGCCCCGGCATAAAATCACTCCCATAATGGAATTTAATTTAATAACAGACTTATATTTTGCACTTTATAGGTCAGGGACAGAGCTAAGTGGCTACAAGCCACTAGGAAACAAAAAAGAGCATTACTGACGTCAACATTCCGAAGATAATTTCTTGAGCTCCGGTGTAATTTGAGCGCATGAGTATGCGTGCAACTGAGGCCTGTTTTATAAAGTGAAGAATGCGCGTACATGACTTTATAAAATGGGGCATAAGTGGTATAAAAAAGCACACCGACTAGACACGGACACTTACATCTGTCCTTTGGCAGGGGTAAACCCGCCCACCTGGATTTTTCAAGCACATGCAGAAGTTATAGTTTTTTATAAGCTCCATGTGTAAGTTTACACTCTACCTACAGTATGCTGCATCCAAACTCCGTCCCTGTGCACACCCACACTGAAAGTATGCAGACACAAACTTACATGTGTGCTTATAGAATAGCGACTTCCTAAAGTACGTGTGTACATGCCGGGGCTGCTGCCAGGTGGTAAGCTCGCTAAGCGTGGCAGGAAGGTGCTGAGATCAGAAGGGAGCCGTTGCTAACCACCTGCCACCATCTTGCCGATCCCTCACGTCCCCGTTGCCACTGCAACTTCCACGCAGGATGGCAAGTGCGGCGCCAGGCAGAAGGCAGCACAAATCACGGCCCAGAGATGTGGATTCTGCCTACAGAAGCAGCATGTCCCTCTGCCTCTCTGGGCACAGATGATGGACAAGGGGGATGGATGTTACAGAAAAACAGAGGAGATGCTGGACATGGGGGGGGGGGGGCATTGGGAGGTGGAGGGGTGGAGGAGAGGTGCTGGATGTAGAGGGGCACAGGGAGGCAGAGGGGAGATGCTGGATACTGGGCAGGGGGCAGAATAGGGAGGCAGAGGGAACATGCTAGATATGGGGGGGGGGCTAGGGGATAAAGGGAGATACTGGACTTGGGAAGGGGCATACAAAGAGCAAGGTGGGGAGATTTTTGAGATGGAGTAGTGATGCTGAACAAGGGGTTATAGGGAGACTAAGGGGAGGTACTGGACATTGGGGGTGGAACAGAGAGAGACAGAGGGGAGATGCTGGACACAGGGATAATAGGAGGGAATGAAAGATATGGGGTAAGAGGGAGAGAGAGGGGAGAAGATGGACATGGGATGAATAGGTTGAGAAAGGGATAGAGAGTTGCTGGTCATGGGATTAATAGTGAGGGGATGGAATGGAGATGGGGAGATGATGGACATGGGGATATTGAGATGGGAGGCCAGTGCTACTGTTGACTACAGAAATATTTTTGAATATCAATCTACATGAGTACAGGAATAAATTTATGCACAGAATGGAGGCAAATATTTTAAAAAGACAGACGTGCTACTATTATTGAATATTTGTATAATGCTACAAGACATACGCAGTGCTGCACAGACACATATAAAAGACAGTCCCTCCTCATCAGAGCTTACAATCTAGTCCAGGCAGCTGTAGACACGGAATACATTTAGGGGGAAAGGTAAGGAAATCAGTGAGTCAAGATCCAAAAGTGACAGCAAAGAGGTGCGTTTCAGCTTGGACTTGAAAAGGGCCAGAGAAGTCTCCTGACATATAGGGGTATGTTTACTAAACTGTGGTAACGTTACATAACGCGCGTTATGTAACGTTTATGATCGTTAACGTTACATAACGCGCGTTACGTAACGTTAACGATCGTAGACGTTCCACGGCGCGGTAAACAGCGCAGAAGGAGGAGAGAGGGTGGAGAGAAGGGATCAATGGGCGGAGTGTGGGCGGGGAGAGGCTCCATTCGCACTAACGCGCTGATCTGAAGAGCTGAATCCTAACGCGATTGAAAACCTGCCGTTAGATGCACATATGCAGGAGAGAGAAACCATTTACGTGTCAGCAATGTACAGCCCAGACAGGGAGCCCAAAACTGTGATAGTAGTGCTCCATGTACAGCAATACCATAGTGCCAAAGTATGAATGGCCACTATGGCGATGGTGCAAATGGGGCATAGGGGGCCGCAGACGGGACATGTAGCATGGGCAGCTGGGGCACAGGGTGGACTAGGCGGGTGCCTAGGTGGCACATAGGAACATAGACACCGGAGATCAGAAAGACAGCAGTTAACCAAGGCCAAACACAATCCACCAATATCTACCTGGTCCACCCTAGCCAATAGTCGCTAGGGCACAGACTTGACATCCCCCCAGCCATCCCTCCCCCATGTGGTGGGGACATAATAGTGGTAGGCAGTGTTGGGGGGATGTGAGGATGTCCATGTATGCCCCCCACCCCGGAACCCACTCCCTAGGCGGGTGCCTACCTACACAGTAGATGGCCTGGGACTGCGCACTACCAGCACAGACAGCAAATGGCCACATCAGCTTGGCAGGGGGGCGTGTGCCCATACTGGAGGGGGCAGTGCCACCTCCCTGCAGTGGACTTAGGCCATGCTCTGCATCAGTACATGGTGTGCAGTGCAACATAAAAGGTCTGGCTGAGGAAAAGTGCAGGTAGCCCCAGGGACTACCATGCATCTGTGGCAACAGTGTGGTGCAGTACACCCAGCCAGTGTGCCCAGGAGCAGAGGGTCACAGGTGCAGGTCCCAGCTGTGGTTCCTGCAGAGCATGTCCCTATATTTTACCCTACAATGCAGATACAACAGCAACATGTGCAAAGCCCAAAGCAGCGGCGAACAGGGGTGCAAACACCCACTCACACAGGCTCCACAATCCAATGATGCATGGAGCGGCAGGATGTTGGCCCCAGCATTGGGATGATGTTATCACCAGAGCATTACTACTACCCCCTGCATAGTTTAGCAATGTCGGCACTGTGATCAGGACTAGTGTGGCGGGCAGGGCTGCCAACCACCCCTATCTTTGTATAATGCAGCAAAAGGAGTGAGCGTGTTTGTATGTCTATCCATTGTTCTGTGGCTGCCCACACTTCACTGGGCCCAAAATGTCCCACTGTTACCAGCGTTAGCCTGATTAGATGCATAATGAGGAGCAAGGTGTTCTGGGTATGGCCCGGACAGGGCAGATTGGCCAGGATGCATCTTCACAGGGTGTGGAGCAATGGCTAGGACACTGTAGTGCCTGACCACCACCTGCATGGACAGGGTGGCCACAGCATGGCATGCTGGGAGGGCACTCACTATGAACGAGCAGTGACCATGGCAGGTCTAGGTTCCCACATAGCGCTCTACACTGTTTGTTTCTAGTGATATATTTGTGTTCCCCAGTGCTGGGGTCCCAATCACTGAGATGCGTACTTGTTGCACATAGTTCCTGGTGGACTGTCTGCAGTTTGACTGCGCATGGTTAGAACACCTTTAAGGTACAGTCTGACTATGCTCTCTGCTGGTGACTGGTAGACAGTGGTGGGAGACACTTGGGGTTTCCAGACCTAACTCCAGCATTGCTGCTTTTCTGCCACTCTCCCAGTCATAGGTATGGCTCTGGCCCACCAACCCTGGAGGACTGTCTTGTACAAACAGGATGGAGGTTGCTTCCCTGGGGCTGGGGCACTGTTCCTTACCTACAACAGGGTGATGTGGGCCCTTTGGGGGATGTAGTGTATACCACTGTGACCTATACAGCAACTGCTACACCCACCTCATGCAAGTCTAGGAACCCCTCTGCCCTGATAACAGCTGCCCATGTCAGCCAGACCCTCACACAGGGTACACACTAATCTGGCTGGTGTCTGGTCCCACAGGGCCACATGTGACTGCAGGATACAGATGGACACCAAATTACCTTCGGCTGCACTGCACGGAACACCTGTCACACACTAGTAGTGATGGGGACATACAGCAGAACCTATCTCTAGCACCACATGTACTGTGGACCTAGTGCTGGGCACCACTCCTATCCCTCAGGGTGACCACAGAACCTGCACAATGGCATGGTCTGTAGCTACTCTGTGCCAGTATCACACACTGTCAGTTCGTCTTTCCCAGCTGAGGTACCAGAGAGGTGCAGACCCCATTTAGTGATCAGCTGTAGACAGCTATTCAGCATGTGCAATGCATCATGGGTACTGCTGTGACATACACCATGGAGGTATAGCCTACTGGTTAATACATTGCCATTCTTGGCAGTGTTCATTAGTTCAGTTCCTCATTGTTCCCTCCACTCATGCCTGTCCTACTCAAATAGTGTGCATGCCTGTAGAGGTCATATTTGTGCAGATCTGCGCTTCCAGCCCATAATACCCTTGCCACAATTGCCAACATTCCCTCGGTCTGTCTATCTGCGTCTGTCAGCTGTGTAGAGTCCTGTCTGCCTGTGCAGGCTGCCAGCCCATGTCCTGCACTGCTACCCTTTCCTGCATTGCGCCTCATCGTGCTTGCCTCGCCTGTGCCTGATCTGCATGGCACCACCACTCCTCTGTCCACCCATCATTGTAACTATCCTGCCACCTCCACCTCCACTGGGGGACACGTATTCCCATTGTCTGCCACCAACTGTTTTTCTGGTACTTTACATTGCCAACACCCTGTGCTATGGTATAACTGCCCCACCATGTTTGTCATCAGTACTGGCAGGCACATGGGATGCCCGCAGATATGGCAGGTCCAGCGGCTCCCACTTCTCCCTCCTTCACTCACCTGTTCATTGCCTTTCCTGAGTGCTCTATCTAGTGTTAGGGCTACATCTGTCTCTGTTCCGCACAGGTCATGCATGTCATTCTGAGGCACCTTGCAGTCCCTAGGACACACTAACCTAGGACACCATAACCTTGTTAGGCCACCTTAACCTATGGTTCCGTAGCCCAGGGTGCTTTCTGTGGTGACTTGTCCAAGGGTGCCTAATATGGCACTTAGCCTAGGAGGCCCTATAGGGTGCCTTCTGAGGCACCTTAGATGGCACCTTACAAGGCACCTTATAAGGCACCTTACAAGGCGCCTTACAGAGTGCATTGCAAGGCACTTTACAAGGCGCCTTGTAACGCTCGTTATTCTAAGGCGCCTTGTAACGCGCGTTAGTTGTCAGCTTGCTGTAACGATGCACCGCCCATGCCTTTATATGGGCATCTCTACCTTTACCATGGAACCTACCGTGAATGACATTACCACAGTTTAGTAAACATACCCCATAGACTCAGGTAGTTTGTTCCAGGCGTAAGGAGCAGCATCACGGTGAAAGGAGCAAAGTCTGGAGTTAGCAATGGAAGAGAAGAGCACAGATAGAAGTGATTTACCAGAAGAGCGGAGTTCCCGAGGAGCGGTGCAGGGTGGCTCAGCATCAGAGCCAACCACATTAGTCTTTTTAACTATCAGGCTCATTAGAGCTAATTTTACAGGAAGCCACATAAATAAACCCACCATTTAGATGCATAAAAGTAATCTACTTTAAATGACTTACACACATGAATGAGCACCTAACAGGGCCGGTGTTAGGGTTCCCAACGCACCCCTGAAACCTATAGATTAGCGCCCTCTCCCTCATTATTATTAATACACCTCAATGGGTAGCGTTAGCTGCACCTGCAGTGTTTTGCCACGTTGAAGAGCGGTAACTGCAGGGGAGTGTACCTGTCTTTCAGCAGTTAGCCTACAGCCCCACGCTGGTAACGCAGCCCACATGGAGCTTAGGGAAAATATTTCTGGGGTCAACGGTAGCACTGGACACTTAAGTGCTTTAAAAAACAAAACAAATCTCAGCAAGTCAACATATAATTTGACCATTTTATTCCCAGAACAGCCAAAGTTCTAAGTTTAAAACAGCGGCATGGTTTCTGGCTGAGCAAGGGCAGGCGAGTATTCAATGGGACTTGTGCGTTTACCAGTGGTCGCTAAATGGGTGCAAGCCTTCAGGTAGCAGGCCAGTCCTACCAGGGCTCCATGTCTCCTGAACTCCGTCCCACTCCTTCCCTCAGCTGACACACACTCCTATCGACAAGGAGCAGAGTCACGAAGGGAGAGGGAGGAAACCCTTGGCACTACGGTAAAGAAGCTCCTGGTGCTGAAATGTCCAACAATAGCTGGAAGCAATATTCAGCCCCACAGGTACACAGTCTTGGGCAACCGGGGTTGTGTCCCTTTTGTCTGTGATCCCAGTATCACTATTTGGCTTTTCAGCACTGGCAAAGGGATCCCGGGTTATTGCTCCTCAGTTCTTAGCAGAAAAATGCCCTTTTTCTCTCCTCTCTGATCCTATTCCTCTTCTCCTTTTAGCGCTTGGAAGCCAATCTCCTCACCACACCTTCTCCGGTAGACAAAGTTCATTAAAGTACTGCAGCCTCCACTGTTAGGTTTGGGAAGCAAACCAGTAGCTCCAGTCTCTCTTTCACACTCAGGCAGAGGTCAAGTTCAATTCACGATTGAAGGGATGATTCCACACTGGACATAAATGAAAACAGCTGAGCCCCAGTCTGGGCCTTAGTACACAACCAAACAATTTCCCATCCCAAAGGAAAACCACCAGTCACCATCCTGCGCACCAGGGTTTTATAGAGGGCAAGCAGCATCAGAGCCGGCCACCCCACAAGTGGGTCCTTCCAACTAGAGAGCATGCACATACCACCAAAACTAGAAATGGGCTAATGCATGGTGTGGATCCTGAAGGGATCCTTACGTAACTTAGTCCCTTATCCTTGGAGTTTCAGCAGTGCTAGACTGAAAATCCCTCTAAACGTCCCAGTACTATCCGTAGAGTGTTGGGGTGCAACTAGGGCAGGGATAATTTTATCACATATGACCTGATGCGTGAAGGCCACTGAGATGTCAGTTTTCGAAAGACGCACAGGTATCTATGTGGGGCAATATTCAATCCTGCTAACTGGCTGAAATGTGGTTACCGCAATATCTGGCGGCACTAACTGGTTAGTGCTGCTCAATATTCCCACAGACTTCCCCAAAAAATGCTCGGTGAAAATCTGAGCAGTCTGTGGGCAGAGCGGGGTGATAACAGCTGCTAATCTGATTAGTGTTGATAGTCGGCCATTAACTGGCTAGCTTCAGTGGTTAAAGATAGGACAGGTGACTGGTTGTCACAACATTAACCACTTGGCACTCCTCAGCAGCTGAATATTGCCGCTAAGCAGACAGCAATTCCAGTACGTGGGCAGCGATGGAAACTGGATATGTTCTGCTACTGAATATCTGGTTTAAGTTAAAGCAACGATGGCTAGGCGATTGATGTTGTCTAGCCATCATGTCTGAATAGTCCACCCATATGTCTTTATCGAACAATAGCACAAATCCTGAAGAAACAGCTTTAAGATTGAAGCTACTGACACTTATGCCGCTCGAGAGCATAAATGTTAGTATATAGTGTAAGAGCAGAAATCGTAACTCCACTCATGTTCCATACAAACTCCTTCCCCTACATGCAAATAGATGTCTAATTCTACTAGACACACAATTTTTAAAAGCCATTTTGGGGCTGATTTTATAAGGGGCATGAGGAAAGTTACACACTATTACACACATAAGTCCCTATTTTAAAGGGCACTTCTGTGCGCTCTTTGGGCTGTTCTGTAAGCACACACGTAAGTTTTTCCCTTGGAATGTGCACAGGGGTGGAGCTTGGATAGAGCATAAGCAGGGCCTCAATTTATGCACATATGTTATAGAATATTATAACTTGCGCACATGTTCTGCATATCTAGCCGCGGGGCACCTAAGCTAGCTCTAGACTGCGTATAACTCAGCCCTTATTTTATTAAGTAAAATATGTGTGTGCATCACGTAGCAATGCACTTTGACTGCCCAAGAGTTTGCACAAATTACCCTCCACATGTGCAAAAGGAGTTTACAGAATTACCTCCTAAATGTCCATGGGGTATGTTTACTAAACCGTCTTAATGTTACTGGCGCTAGTTGCAGCATTAATGTGAGGAATGCCATAAAAGGTAGTGGGTGTTCCGGCGGCAAGATAGCAATGAATCTGTATCGCGCGATAGAGAGCACCTTGGCTGGTCAACGTGCGTTAAATGTAAGATCATGCCAGCGCTGTGCTAGAAGCTATAGATATGTAGCCCACTGGTTCCACAATAGCTGCAGAAGCAGAGGTCATGAGTTTGATCCTGCAGTGGTGTTAGTTAATAAGGCTGTCTGAGGCATTTCCTTTTAAGTTAAATCTGTGCTGCCAGCAAAAACACCCTCACAATGCCATAACCTAAGGTGCCCAATAGGGCGCCCCATAGGGCACATTATATAGTGCCCTGTCTGCCAAGGCCCCTTATAATGTTCCCCATAGGGCGCTTTATAGGGTGCCCTATAGGGCACCTTATGAGGCACCTTAGGTTACGGCACTGTGAGAGTGTTTTTGCTGGCAGCACTGATTTAAATTAAAAGGAAAACCCTCAGACAGCCTTATTAAACAGCACCACTACAGGATTGAACTCATGACCTCTGCCTCCACAGTCATTGTAGTAACTAGTGGGCTACATCTCTAAAGCTGCTAATATAGTGCTGGCTGGCTACAGAAAGACTGCAGATTACCGCACAACCTGTCTGCTGTGGTTACCAGGATAGGGTAAACCCACCCGAACCCATGATGCACTGCACATGCAGATCAGCAGTCTACATCTGATCACAAGATGGTGTATGCGCCTCCACAGCACCTCGGCCTGGTAGGGGGAACTGACCGTGTGTGTTATTGGCACAGAGTAGCTACAGACCGTGACATTGTGCGGTTCCTGTGCTCACCCTAAGGGTGAGGTGGGGCGCCCAGCACCAGGTCCGCAGCACCTGGCTTGGCTGAGCTAGGCTGTACTGCAGGTCCCCATCAGTGCTGATGTGTGAGAGGTAGTCTCTGTGGATATGCCTGTGTCCATCTGTATTTTCCAGTCATGTCTAGCTCTTGTGGACTATGGTGCACCCAGAATAGTGTATATCCTGTGTGGTTGCCATGGTCACTTGTTATAGGAGAAGGGTGGTGTTTAGACCTAAAAGCAGATTATGTAGCACTACCCAACCCGACTTCACTGGGTTAGGGTGGGGGGGACAGGATCTCCCACCAACAGATCCACACTCTACATCGGCGGCTGTAGAGGGGGACCACCACCCCAGTCCTGCTTGGGAATAAGCACCCTCCAGGGCAGAGCAATGCAGGTCTGTACTTATCACATAGGGCACTAGCAGTAGGCCTCGAAAAGCTCAGCTGCCCCCCCACCACTATCTGACATTCACCAGCAGAGGGCACATTCAGTCTTTACTCACTGCACAGTGTTCCAGCCATACAGATGCTAACTGCAGGCAGTCTGTTAGCTAGTACATAGTGCACATTCCTGGAGTCACTGTGTGCACCCAAAAGTGGGATGAAAGCACACACACACACCAAGCAGGTATGTCAGTGATTGGGCCCCAGAAAAGAGAACCCATAAATATCACTAGAGAGAAACACTGTATAGCACTATGTGGGAACCTAGAAATGCCATGATCACTGCTCAGTCAGAGTGAGACTGACCTCCCAGCATGACATGCTGTGGCCAACCCTGTCCGTGCAGGTGGTGGTCGGGCACTACAATATCCCAGCCATTGCCCTATGCCCTGTGCAGATGCATCCTGCCCAGCCGGCCCTGTCTGGCCCATACCCACAATACCTTGCTCCTCATTATGCACATTGGCAGGCTAACGCTGGAAACAGTGTAAGCATAGTGGGTTCAGTAAGGTGTGGGCAGCCACAAAACACTGTATAGACTTACACACAGTTCCTCACCCATTTCAGCAGTGTGCAAAGATAGAGGTGGTTGGCAGCCCTGGCACCAGTCCTGGGCACAGTGCAGGCATTGCTAAGGTACTCAATACTGTTATGGTCACTCCCCGGGGTGGTAAACACTGTCAGAAAACAAACAGAAAGGAAACACACTCCACATATATCTGAAAGGTTGCTATGATTAATCTCTGTTAACTATTTGTGTTTAATGTAGGATCTGTTATCTGACATTCATCATAGCAACCTTTAGATATATATGGAGCGTGTTTCCATGTTTATGACGGCATTGCTAAGGTATGCAGGTGGTAGTAGTGGTAGCTGTTGCTCCGAGCAGGGCCCAAATGCCTGACTCTCCATGAGGATATGGATGGTGGGGTCTGTGGTTGTGGGTGTTTGCGCCCCTGTTGGCCGCTGCTCTAGGGTGTGCACATGTTTATGGTGTATGTGTTGTTTAGGGTAAAATATAGGGACAAGGTCAGCAGAAGCCATAGCTGGAACTTAACCCTGTGACCTTCTGCCCCCAAACACGCTGGCTGTGGGTACTGCACCAAACTGTTGCCACAGAGGCAGGTCATTTCCTGGGGATACCATGACTGTTCTTCAGACAGACCTTGTCTGTTGCACTGCACGCCACCCACCTAAACAGGGCCTGGCCTTGGTCTGCTGTGGGCAGCTGCCACTGCCCCCTTCACCACCAGCACCCCTCCCCCACCATGCTGATATGCCCTTATGCTGGTGGTGCTGGAGGTGCGCAGTTACAGGTCATCCAGTGTGCCTGTAGGCAGCTGCCTATGGTGTGGGATCTGGGGTAGGGGTGCCTACATAGACATCCGCGCTTCTCCTCGGCACTGCCTGTCAATGTTATGTGCCCTTTGGGGTACCTGCTGGGTGATGTCCCCTGAGACACTGTGGGACACACACTCGTGGGCATGTTTGACCTTGGTCAGTTGCTGGCTTGTGATTTGCAGTTTTTGCATTCCTATGTGCCACCTAGGCATCTGCCTAATCCACCCTGTGCCCCAGCTGCCCCACTGCATGTCCCACTTGCAGCCCCCGGTACCCCATTTGCAGCCTCACCGTAGTGCCCTTTCGTACTTGGGCACTATGCTGTTGCTGCACATGTAGCACTACTATCACTTTTCTTGGTCTTCCTGCCTTTGCTGTACATTGCTGACTGAAATGTCTTCTCTTTCCTGCAATTGTGCCTCTAACACCAGGTTTTCAAGCACAGTAATTCTCTGGTGCGGAGGAGTTGCCTAGTGGTTAGAGCAACTGCCTCAGTACCCAGAAGATCAAGACTTCAATTCCCACTGGCACCCCTTGTGACTTTGGGCACTTTAGCCTCTATTGGCTTGGAAGAAAAGGCTGGCAAGCTACTTCTAGTGATACATTGCCAAGAAAACCCAGAGGTAGCTGGGTTGCTATGAGTCAACACTGACTTGATGGCACTAAAAAAAAATAAAGTTCTGGTCTTAAAATCCTGGCATTAGTGTACCTGGAGCCTCTCGTCTGCCCATTGACTCCTTCTCTCCACCCTCTGGAGACACTTACTCTGCCCTCTGTGTGCCTTAATGCCACCTAGAGACATTATCGCACAATAATGTTACATATCATGCAATGATGTTAGTGCTGTTTAGTGAACATACCCCTATGTGTTAGTACATAAATGTGAGCCTAACTATGTATAACTGTAAACCTATAATTTTCTGTCTACAGTTAAACAGTGGCCTTGCCAGTCTATTTTATACCTCATTATGTATGCATTATTCTCCTGCAGTGTGCTTTACAGGTTTGGTGCCTTACCCTAGAAAAAAAGCAGAATATCAAAAGAATATAAATAACCATTCACACGATGAAAGGTTTTCTAGGCTTATTTGGAACACAGCAGCTAAGACCAATGTTGTACATACTAGCAAGTGATCACACTCCTGTATGCTGCTGAGAAACCTGCTAGAGAGAGAGAGAGAGAGAGAGAGAGAGGAAGATCTAGCAGCAGAAGGAGATAGTTGGTTCCAGTACTGAAAGAGGTTCATGCATGCACAGTACTGGACACTGGAGGAAGGAGACACTAGAAGGTCTTGTGCTAGTGAGAACCTGGGTTCCACAGTCAGGAAAGAGTGTTTCTGGCAAATTGATTCTCCTCTGTGTCATGTGACTACTGCATAACACAGACTGACATGGCATCTATGTGATTCTTGTGCTAGCAGGAGCTCACTTCTCAGAGGTAAGTTTAGATTCTATTAATGCCACGACATGCAAAGCTTCACAAACTACAGTTGACAGGGCTAGCTGTGCAAAACAGATCTTTAAACTAATTACACTTGATGAAGAACCTAATAAATTGCCATGTCCACAGAGACTCATCAAATCTTTAATAATCCACCCAACTGATGGATCATCCTTTGGGTTGGTCCATATATTGCACCTGATTCTTCTTTTTGGTCAGAAAGTCCTCAAAAAGGACTTCTTCCTGAAAGAGGGACAAAGATGTTCCTAATTCCTCCCCTTGAGCAAGATTCTGGCTGTGGGAATCCCAGTGAGTGACGGGTACTGGAGCATCAGATGACTTGGCGCTTTAATCAGAAGGGAGCTCCTATAGCTTCAGGTGCTGTCCCGCTGTGAGTGGTGACTGTGCCTCTTGAACGTGATGGATGGGAATGCAGTGAGGTGAAGGCGTGATGGATGGGGGCTGTGTAATCACTCAGTTGCTGGGCATATGAAGAATGTCTAGGGCTGCAGGTCTTGATACAGCACTAGTGAAAGTTGTAAGGCATTGTTATGCTGCATTTATAATATCTGCTTCCCTGAGATGGGCTGCATACCTGCGATGCCGTCTGCCACATGTGCATCTGAGTATATGAGGGTCATCCCTAGATTCCAGCACTGAACAAGGATTCAGTAGAATTTTCAGTTCCAACTAGTATGGACACAGAGCCGTGACAAGGCATTTCAGTGCCTAGCACAGGCAATCATGTGTGCCACTTCCCACCCTCACCCTGCTCCCTGGTTCTGTCTTCCTCTGCTCTGGTCCCCATTTTTCTTTTTTCTCTTTCCATTCTCACAGGATGTCAGCAGGATAGTGACACTCTTCCTGATTTTCCATCCTCTGCCAGTTCAATCGTTTTTCCACCTGCAAGGGACTTTGGGGCTGATGCAGAAAGCCAGTGTTAGAGGTGAGTGCAAAAAGCCGTACACGCGGTTTTCTAGTGCGAGTGTAATGCAGAGATTGTGCACCTGTATGTAGCAAGCAAATGGCATATGCAGTAAATGAGGTAGGCGCAGAAAGTCTGTGCTAAACTGGCAAGTACATGCTCACATGCATCTATGTTAGCAGTGCTTAGATCCTGCGTACAAAAAGGCACTTGTGCACATGTGCTGGAATTCTATGTGACACATATTTCTGCTCAATTCTGAACAATATTGGTGTCTTTGAATGCTGATCTTATTCACAGCAATATTCCGAGCAGTTACATTTAAGCTCTGCCAATCCATTTTCTTCTTCGTTGTTTCAAAGTCAGATTAAAGGAAGGGGATTCAGATTTAGCTGACACATTTTCAGTGGCAGTTCAAGTGTATCAGGCTCCATCTCTGGTCCTAGTCAAATCCAAGCTAAAACCTTCACCTTCTCAAGGCTGTGCAAGTTCCATGGAGCAGGGAATGTCTCTTACATATGTAGTGCTGCATATTGCTAGTAGCACTATACAAATGATAAGCAGGGACAGAGCTCCGCAGTCTCAATGCGTGGAGGAGATCATGGTGCAAGGAAGAGGGTTTTGGATTTGTTAGGAACTGGGCAACATTTTGGGGAAGGGAGGGGATTTTCTGAAAGGATAGGCTCCACCTTAACCGGGATGGAACCAGGCTGCTGGCATTAACCTTTAAAAAGGAGATAGATCAGCTTTTAAACTAGATAATAGGAGAAAGCCGACAGTCACCCAAGAGCACATGTTTCGGAAGGATGCTTCCTTGACAGGTACTAGCAAAAGAGGGAAATTAGGGCAGCCCGACAGGGAGGTTCCAATAAAGATAAAAGTATTCCAGAAGACCTTAAATACAGAGCAGACAGAGCTGAAAGATTATTTATTTATTTATTTAACTGGGTTTATATACTGCTCTATTTTGTAGGCAGTTTACATTAGAACTGAACATTTTACTTTAAACAGGAATGTGAACTTGGATGAAATTACAGAAAACATTAATTATTACATAATAGCACAACTTTATGATACCATGGAGGTTAACTTGGGAGATTTATAACAGCACTTGGGGTTGGTTAGTTAGTGGGGTTAGGTTGATGTTTGGGTTGATTGCTGTGGGTTCCTTCCACCTACTATGATATGTTTTCATAGTAGTGTTAGAATAAGTGGGTCCTTAGTGCTCGACGGAAGCTTGTGAGGTCCAGGCTGGTTCTGATTGGTTCTAGGAGCGTGTTCCAGAGGATTGGAGCATATAAGGATGGAACTCGGTTGCAAGTTGCTTGGTTGCTTTTCACCTTTGTGCTAGGGATTTCGGGGGTGTTTCACATGTTTTATTTTCTGTTCCTATTGTTAGGAGCGATATGTATGCGTGATGAGAGGGAGTCTGCAGATATGTGTATTATTTTGTGTATGATTTTAAATGTTGCCAATAGTGCTTTAAATTTTAAACGTAGAATAATAGGTAGCCAGTACAAGTGCATTAGAACTGGAATTATGTGGTCTGACGTTGATGCTCCCTGGAAGGCATGAGCAGCAGTGGTTTGTGCCGTTTGTAGTGGCTGCAGGGTATGTTTCGGGAGGTCTTGGTAAATGGGATTACAGTGATCAAACTGCGGGAAGATTAAGGCCTGGAACACAGTGCAGAAATCATGGGCATCCAGGAGGGGGTGAAGATGGTGTAGTGTTTTGATTTTATGTTATACTTATTTGGTGTTTTTATTGATATGGGGCTGCATGGTTAAATGCGAGTCAAGGGTGATTCCAAGGTAGCGGACTTCATGTTTAGCTTCTAGTTCAGCATTTGTTACTCTTAGGGGTATGTTTACTAAACCGTCTTAATGTTTCTGGCGTTAGTTGCAGTCTTACTGTGACGAATGCCATATAAGGTAGTGGGTGTTACGGTCTTAAGGTAGCATTTCAGATTATCGCGCGATAAAGTCCGTTATCGCGCGATAGAGGGAGCCGTGGCACGTGAAGGTGCGTTAGCCTTAATTAGGCACGCTGACCTGCAAACACAGCAGCAGAGGTGTAGCACAATGGTTAATACATTGACTGATAAAACAGGGGTCATGAGTTCAATCACCCAGTGGGCTTACTGAGTAAGGCTGTCTGAGGCATTACCCTTTACTTTAAATCAGTGCTGTCTGAGGCATTTTCTTTTTTAATTTCAATTAGTGCTGCCAGCAAACACACCCTCACAGTGCCGTAACCTAAGGTGCCGCATAAGGTGCCCTATAAGGCATTCCAGAAGGCACATTATAAAGTGCACTGTCCACCAAAGCACCTTATAATGTTCCCTATAGGGCACCTTATAAGGCGCCTTATAGGGCGCTTTATAGGGTGCCTTAAGGTTACAGCACTGTGAGGGTGTTTTTGCTGGCAGCACTAATTTAAATTAAAAAAGGAAATGCTTCAGACAGCCCTATCAAATAACACCACTGCAGGATCAAACCCATGACCTCTGCCTCCACAGTCAGTGAAGTAACCAGTGGCTACATCTCTATAGCTACTAACAAACCCCTGGCTGGCTAGAGAAGGACTGCAGGTCACCACACAAACTGTCTGCTGTGGTTACCAGGATAGGGTTAACCCACCCGTACCCATGATGCACTGCACATGCAGATCAGCAGTCTACAGATGATCACAAGATGGGGTATGCACCCCCATAGCACCTCAGCCTGGTAGGGGGAACTGACCGTGTGTGTTACTGGCACAGAGTAGCTACAGACCGTCACATTCTGTGGGTACTGTGCTCACCCTGAGGGCGAGGTGGGGCGCCCAGCACCAGGTCTGCAGCACCTGGCTTAGCTGAGATAGGCTATGCTGCAGGTGGCCATTAGTGCTAGTGTGTGATAGGTAGTCCTTGCAGACGCAGCTAGGATGCACCTGTGTCCATCTGTATTTCCCAGTCATGTCTAGCCCTTGTGGACTATGATGCACCCAGAATAGTGCATATCCTGTGTGGATGCCATGGTCACATGATTTAAGTGAAGGGGGTGTTTGGACCCATAAGCGGATTATGTAGCACCACCCAACCCGCCCTCTGGGGCTCAGGGTAGGGGACAGGATCTCCAACCAACAGATCCACATTCTACATCCCTGCAATGGTGGCAGTAGAGGGGACCATCAACCCCAGTCCTGCTGGGTAACGGGCACTCTACGCAGATCTGTACACATCCATAAGGCAATAGCAGACATACAGTAGGCCTGAAAATGCTCAGCTGCCCCAACCACTATCCAACATTCTCTAGCAGCAAGCACAGGGAGTCTCCAGCCACTGCACCCTGCAAGGTGTTCCAGCCATACACATACTAACTGCAAACAGTCAGCTAGCTAATCCATAGTGCATGGTCCTGGAGGAGATGTATGCACCCAAAACTGGGATGTGAGCACACGCACCAAGCAGATAAGTCAGTGATTGAGCCCCAGAAAAAAGAACCCATAAATATCACTTGAGAGAAATACTACATAGCACTATGGGGGAACCTAGCCATGCCGTGGTCACTGCTCAGTCAGGGTCAGAGTGACCTCCCAGCAGGACATGCTGTGACCACCCTGTCCGTGCAGGTGGTGGCCGGGCACTACAATGTCCCAGCCATTGCCCTATGCCCTGTGCAGATGCATCCCGCCCAGGCCACCCTGTCCGGGCTATACCCACAGTACCTTGCTCCTCATTATGCACATTGGCAGGCTAACACTGGAAACAGTGCAAACAGTGTGGGCTGAGTAAGGTGCAGGCAGCCACAACACACTGGATAGACAGACACACACTCCCACACCTATGCCAGCATTGTGCAAATATAGAGGCTTTTGGCAACCCTGGCCACCACACCAGTCCTGGGCACAGTGCAGGCATGGCTATGGTACACAATACTGTTGGGGTCACTCCCCAGGGTGGTAAACACTGTTAGAAACCAAAACTGAAACACACTCCACAGTTACCAGAAAGGTTGCTATGATGCAGCTCTATCAGCAAATTGTGCTTAACTTAGGAATTGTTATCTGCCATTAATCATAGCAACCTTTTGATATATGTGTAACTAATTCCCAAGTTTAGGGCGGCATTGCTAAGGTATGCAAGTGCTAGTACTGGGAGATGCTGCTGCGTGCAGGGCCCAATAGCCTGACTCTCCATGAGGCTTTGGATAGTGGAGCCTGTGGGTGTGGGTGTTTATGCCCCTGTTGGCCGCTGCTCTAGGGCAGAGGTTCCCAACTCCAATCCTGGTGGGCCAAACACTGTTCAGGTTTTCATGCTGTCCCTAATGAAAATGCATGAGATACATTTGCATACAATGGGGAAGGTGCATACTAATGCAGCACAGGCATATTTATTAAGGACAGCATGAAACCTGAATGGTGTTTGGCCCTCCAGGACTGCAGTTGGGAAACTCTGCTCTAGGGATTGCACATGTTTATGGTGTCTGTGCTCTGTAGGGTAAAATATAGGCGTTTCCAGCATGTTTATTTTATCTGCAATAAAGGAACTGTCTTTATTACCATGGTTTAGTACTGGGTAAAATGTGGGGAAAGGGTTGGCAGGAGCCACAGCTGGGACTTGAACTTATGACCTTCTGCTCCTGAACATACTGGCTGTATGTACTGCACCACACTGTTGCCACAGGGACAGCTCACTCCCTGGGGATACCATGACTGTTCGTCAGACAGACCTTGTCTGTTGCATTGCACGGCACCCACCTAAACAGGGCTAGGCCATGGTCTGCTATGGGCAGATGCCACTGCCCCCTCCGCCACCATGCTGCCATGCCATTATGCCGGTGGTGCTGGTGGAGCGCAGTCCCAGGCCATCCAGTGTGCCGGTATGCAGCTGCCTATGGTGTGGGTTCTCGGGTAGGGGTGCCTACCTGGACATCTGTGCTTCCCCCCACTGGCTGCCAATGTTGTTATGTGCCCTTGGGGGTACCTGCTGCGTAATCTCCCCTTTGACACTGTGGGACAGACACTCGTGCCCATGTTGGACCCTCGTCAGTTGCTGTCTTGCTGCTTTACAGTTTCAGCATTCCTATGTGCCACCTAGGCATCTGCCTAGCCCGCACTGTGCCCCAGCTGGACCACAGCATGTGCCGCCTGCAGCCTCCTGTATCCCATTTACAGCATCAGTACAGTTGCCCTTTCCTACGTGCTCACTCTGCTGTTGCTGCACATGTGCATGCCATAACAAACCTGCCCAATCTGAATGACAGAAACCCTGATCAGTGCTATTTCAATGTGGGATCATTCACTTTGTAGGGGGACAGAGCATAGACCCTTGCAAATATGATATCTTAATTTATATGCTTTGTCAGTAGTGTTGCTTTATGTTTATCATTAATATCACTATTGGCCAGCTTGGTTATTGGGATTTTAGATGTGGTTCTGGTCCTTTTATATGTTTATTTGCCTTTTTAGTCCCTGCACATGTATCACTTTTCTGGGTTTCCCTGCCTTTGCTGCACATTGCTGACTGAAATGGTTTCTCTTTCCTGCAAATGTGCCTTAATGCGAGGGTTTCATTGGCGTTAGTGTTCAGAACCAGATTTCACAGCGTTAGTGTGCCTGGAGCCTCTCCCCTCCCATTGACCCCTTCTCTGTGCCCTCTGGGAAGCCTTACTCCACCCTTCAGACCTGGATTTCATAGCATTAGTGTGCCTTAACGCCACCGCTGCGTTATCACATGATAATGTGACATTATCACACGATAATACCACCGCTGCGACATTAAGACGGTTTAGTAAACATACCCCTTAATGTTAATGGGGAGGTGAATGTCAGATCTCTGGTTATGTACAATACGTCTGTTGGTTGACTGCAAGGTTATGGTTTGTGAGCCATACTATTGAAGAGTGGTTGGGTTTTGTCATAGAGAAAGGTGCATATATCTCACACACACACACACACTGCCTTTGAGTCAGTCCTGACTCCTGGCAACCTAGAAGTTCCAGGGTTTTCTTGGCAGTGTCACTGGAAGTAGATTGCCAGGCCTTTCTTCCAAGGCAATGGAGGGTTAAGTGACTTGCCCAAGGCCACAAGGAGTGCTAGTGGGAATCATGGAGGAGTAGTCATATATATATATGTTAAAAGGTAGAGAAGATAGTGCTCATCCCTCTGAGACCTTGTGTTTCTTCTTATGTGGCTGAGGTGTGTGGTTCTATTTTAACTTGTTCTGACGTCCTGTAAGGTGTGATTTAATCCATTTTAAGGCTGTGTGTTGTATTCCTATTTCTTGCAAGCGGCATAATAAGGTGCTGTGGGATATTGAGTCGAATGCTGAAGCTAAGGCCATGAAGATCAGAATGAATCCTTGCTTTGTTTTCTTAATGCCTTCGATTAGTCTGTCGAGTAAGGAGGTCATGAGTGTTTCTACTCTGTGATGTTGCCTGAATCTGTGTTGTTGCAGGTCCAGTGGGGCATTAGTGTCAATATGGAACTGGAGTTGTTGTAACACAATTTTATCTAGTATCTTAGCCAGAAGTGGGAGGCTGGATGTAGGTCTATATGAGCTTGGAGTGAGAAGGTCAAGTTTTGCATTTTTTAGTAGTGGTCTAATTGAGACTGTTTCGAGGGGTGCTGGTATATAGGTTTGCAATTTTGGTGATGGTGGTGCTTAACTCCTTTCGGGCTATCTTGATCCAACTGATTGGGCATGGGTCGAGAGGTGATGTGATGGTATTGAGGCCCTGAATAATGTCTTTGATGTGGTCCTTGGTGAATGAATTGAAGGAGGATAATTTGAGAGTGGAGGTATCAACATACTAGTATTGTGTGTTTGTTAACATAAGAACATAAGATATGCCATACTGGGTCAGACCAAGGTCCATCAAGCCCAGTATCCTGTTTCCAACAGTGCCCAATCTAGGTCGTACGTACCTAGCAGTTTCCCCAAAAGACACAGGTTCCGCAATGCTTGTACTTGGTCAAGCATTGATATCCTGGGTCCCTTCTTAATAATGGTTTATGGACCTTTCCTCCAGGAACTTGTCCAAACTTTTTTTAAACCCAGCTACACTAACAGCCTTTACTACATCCTCAGGTAACAAATTCCAGAGTTTGATTACACGTTGAGTGAAAAAATATTTTCTTTTATTAGTCTTGAATAGTTTACCCTGTAGCTTCATTGCATGTCCCCTAGTCTTTCTATATACTGATAACGTAAACAATCGATCTACGTTTACCCGTTCCACTCCGTTCATTAATTTATAGACTTCTATCATATCTCCCCTCAGCCGTCTCTTTTCCAGGTTAAAGAGCCCTAACCTTTTTAGCCTTTCTTCATAGGAGTGTCCTTCCATCCCCTTTACCATTTTGGTGGCTCTTCTCTGAACCTTTTCTAATAACGCTATATCCTTTTTAAGATACGGTGACCAGAATTGCACACAATATTCAAGATGTGGTCTCACCATGGAACGATATAGAGGCATTATAATATCTTTTGTTTTATTTTCCATTCCTTTCCTTATGATACCTAGCATTCTATTTGCTCTCTTGGTCACCGCTGCACACTGGGCCGAGGGTTTTAACATGTTATCCACAATGACGCCTAAATCTTTTTCCTGGGTGGTGGTTCCTAATGTGGAACCTTGCATTGTGTAACCATAGTTTGGGTTGTTCTTCCCTAGGTGCATAACTTTGCACTTGTCCACATTAAATTTCATCTGCCATTTGATGCCCAGTCTTCCAATTTATCAAGATCCTCTTGCAATTTTCCACAATCCTCTTGGGTTTTAACAACTTTAAATAGTTTTGTGTCATCTGCAAATTTGATAACCTCACTCGTTACTCCACTTTCCAGGTCATTTATGAATATGTCAAAAAGCAGCGGACCCAGCACAGATCCCTGGGGTACACCACTATTCACCTTTCTCCATTGGGAAAATTGGCCATTTAGCCCAACCCTCTGCTTTCTATCTTTTAACCAGTTCCTGATCCACAGTAGTACACTGCCTCCTATCCCAAGACTCTTTAGTTTTGCCAAAAGTCTCTGATGAGGGACCTTGTCAAAGACTTTCTGAAAGTCCAGATACACAATATCAACCGACTCACCTTTGTCCACCTGCTTATTCACACTTTCAAAAAAATATAACAGATAAGTAAGACAAGATCTTCCTTGTCTAAAGCCATGTTGGCTGTCTCCCATTAGGCCATGACTATCTACATGCTGAGTAATTTTATTCTTTATGATGGTTTCTACCATTTTTCCCGGTACTGACGTCAGGCTCACCGGTCTGTATTTTCCCGGATCACCCCTGGAACCCTTTTTAAAAACTGGTGTTACATTGGCGATTCTCCAATCTTCAGGTATTAGAGATGATTTTAATGATAGTTCACAGATTACTAATAGCAGGTCTGCAATCTCATATTTCAGTTCTTTCAACACCCTTGGAGGTATACCATCCGGCCCAGGTGATTTGCTACTCTTCAGTTTATCTTATAGTTGTAATACATCTTCCCGATGTATCGATATTTCCTTTAATTCTTCCACACCTTTAAATACCACTTCAGTCATGGGTAACATCCCTACATCTTCCTCAGTAAAGACCGAAGCAAAGAATTCATTCAGTCTCTCCGCTATCGCCTTGTCTCCTCTTAGTGCCCCTTTAACTCCTCTATCATCTAATGGTCCAACCGACTCTCTCACAGGTTTTTTGCTATGAATGTACTTGAAAAAATCTTTATTTCGTGTTTTTTTGTTAGGATGTTGTTTCCTTTATGTTTTGGTAGTAGTTTGCAAATATTTCTGGGTATGTGGTATTGATGGCAGAGGTTTTGTTGAGGTATTTTACTAGGGATTTGACTATTTTGAATAGCTCACATGGTCAATTTAGGGATTGCATGAGGAGTTGTGATATTCTTTATGTTTTTCATTTATCATCTTTCAGTGTAATTAAGGTTGGTCATGCAGGTCTCTTGATCCCGTAT
Source organism: Ichthyophis bannanicus (assembly GCA_033557465.1). Classification (NCBI taxonomy): domain Eukaryota; kingdom Metazoa; phylum Chordata; class Amphibia; order Gymnophiona; family Ichthyophiidae; genus Ichthyophis; species Ichthyophis bannanicus. Next base: position 65,098,390 of record CM066037.1, read on the forward strand.
GCTTCTTGTGCGATGCTACTTCCTTTCTAGCTTTCTTAGTTTTGTTTTGCTGTGTACCAAATGTCTGTGTGTTGGAGTGTGGTTGCTGTTCTGCTGTGTTTATGGTTGCGTTCCGGGTGTCAATTAATGAGTTTAGGTTGGAGTTCTCTGTTTTCAGTCTTGGCAGGATCTCATCTAGAAATGCTTGCTTCTCAAATCATTGAAAACGTCTGTTCTTTTGTGTGCTTGCTATGTGAGGGATGTGGAAGATGATGGTGTTATGGTCTGACCATGGCACTGGGAGTGTTGGTGAACCATGAGTTTGTATGAGCAATGATTTAGGGGCAAAGATGAGGTCAAGTGTATTTCCCTTTTTATGGGTGAGCATGTTTATTATTTGATTGTAGTCTAGCGCATCCATTGTGTCAAGGAAGGACTTGGATTGTTTTATTGACCATGATGGTAGTTTGAAGTCAGCCATTAGCATTAGATGTTTCCTATGGGTGTTTGCATACTAATTCAAGGATTGCGGTAAGGTTGTCATCAGTTGCCAATGGTGATCTGTATACTAGGCAAATTGTTGTTAGTTTGTTAGTTATTATAATTGTGTTCAGGCTGTCCGTACTTGCAGATTCTATGGTGCTGAACTTTAGGTCACTTTTCTTTAGTATGAATATACCTTCACCCCTCCCGGTGGTCCTTGGACAATTGAAAAGGTAATAATTGGGAATGTTTAGTTGGCTTATTAGTATTGTGTCGGTCTCTGATAGCCATGACTCCATTACAAACAGGATATCTAATTTGTGTTGTTCAATGTAGTCTGTGAGAACTGGCAATTTATTCCTAACTGAGCGAGCATTGATCATGAGGCATTTCAATTTGTCTGTTCTCGGGAGTTTGTGATTTATTTATTTTATTTGGTTACATTTATATACTGCTTCTTCCAGCGATCAGTAGCGGTTTACATTGAACACTTCACACAGTGATCATTTTATACATTTACATATGCATAACACATAATTAGAATTGTACAGTAGGTCATTGGCAGGTTATATACACATTTACAGGTTGTATATCAGAGGTTTGTGCTTTGGGTCATTTGTGTAGTGCTGTTGCATCAGGTCAAATTGTAATATTCTTGGAATAAATAGGTTTTTTAAGTATTTCTGGAAATCTTTTAAATCATTGTTGCCTCTTAATGCATGCGGTAGGTTGTTCCATTGGGCGGGCGCTGTGTACGTGAAAGCTATGTTACTAGTGATGGTTTTGGCGTTGCTTATGTTCTGTGGGACGCATAAAGTATTTAAGTTGTGTGTCCTCCTGGTCCTGTTGGGGGGTTGTGTTGTGATGAGTTTGGAGAGTTATGATGGGGCTACGCTGTGGATCAATTTAAATATTGTTACTATTATTTTATACCTTATGCGGGCATGAATAGGGAGCCAGTGGAGTTCGATCAGTATTGGCGTGATGTGGTCAGAGACATGCACTTTCATTATAATTCGAGCAGTGACGTTCTGTGCCATTTGAAGTATGTTGAGGGTTTTTTTGGGTAGTCCTTGGAGAATGCCATTGCAGTAGTCCAGATGAGGCATGACCAGAGCATGGGCTACTGTCCGGAAGTCTGTCTGCTCAATGATGTTACATAGTGGTTGGAGTATTCTTAGTTTGTGGAATACGACCCGGTTTAGCAGTCTTAGGTGGGTTTCCATCTTAAGATTTTTGTTGAGTGTCACGCCCAGATATTTTATTTCTTGCTTGATGTTGTATGTATTGTTGTTCAGGAGTATTGTCGGGGGGGGGGGGGGGGGCTGAAGTATGGGTTTTTGTTTACAAACATTACTTCTGTTTTTTTATGGTTTATGCTCATGTTGTTCTGTTGAAGCCAAGCTTGCGTTTCCTTGAGGCATGCTTCCAGGTTACTGTAGTTTGGGTTACTCATGTCTATTTGCGTGTACAGCATAATATCGTCTGCATATAGTTGGTAGTTGATCTTGTGTTGTTGGAATACTGTGCAGACTGGTCTTAGGTAGAGGTTGAACAGTAGGGAGGACAATGCTGACCCTTGTGGTATTCCATGTGTTTGTGGGAATTCTTTTGATGTTTCTTGGTTGAAGTGAACCTGCTGTACTCTGTTAGATATGTATAGTATGAGCTGAACCATTTGAGTGGGGTTCCTTTTATGCCTATGGCTTCGAGTGGAGAGGAGGATTTTGTGGTTTACTGTGTCAAATGCAGCAGATATGTCTATAAATATTAAGATGAACATTTTCTTGCAGTTGTCAATGCCTTTGTAAAGTTTGTCAAGGAGCACTAGTAGAAGGGTTTCTACTCCATGGTATTGATGGAATCCATATTGCTGATCATCGAGTGCATTTCTGGAATCTATGTGGTCTTGGAGTTGTTGTTGGAGTGATTTTTCCACTGCTTTGGCTATGAGTGGGATACTCGAGATGGGCGATATGAAGCTGGGTTGTCTTTCTTGAGGGTCTTATGAGTGATCTTTTGAGTTCTAGCGGCATGATTCCTTGCTTCATTGATTGGTTTACTATGTGCAATATTGATGGGGCGATTTCTGTTTTTGTTGCCTTTATCCAGGCTGCTGGACAAGGGTCTAGTGGAGACATAGTGGTATTCAGGTTTGAGATGATGTTCATTAACTGCCTATCCTCGATGGTTTGAAAGGAGTCCCATTCTTCACCGGTGTCTAAGGTTTCCTGATGAGGTTGTGGGGTGCTGCTCATGGAGAGTGTTTGCATGCGGTAATCTTCTGGTGGATTAAGTTTGCTAGCATAGTGATCAGCTGAGGTTTGTACTTGTATTTCATTGTTAGGATTGTCATCCTGTCTTGCTTTGGTAGTAGTGCACTGTTGTAAGTTAGAGGTCTATGTGGATTAACAAGTTGCAATCCTGATTTTGAAATGTGTGTGAGCTGTTCGATAGGTTGAAGTGATTATGGCATCTGAGTCCTTGTATGATGGGTATAATATCTGGTTGTGGTGATAATAAAGCTCCATTTTGTGTGATAGCTTGTGTGAGGACCAGTGTAATGCACAGTACGAGAGCAAGGACAGTGTGCAGATGTACCATTTTGCCTGATCTGCAGTGTGTCATACTGTGAGTGGAGGGATGGGCCAAATTACCCATCACTCCAACTGATAGCCAGATTAACATGAATAAAATACTACGTCTAAAATGCCTGTATGCAAATGCTAGAAGTCTAAAAAATAAGGTGGGAGATCTAGAATATATAGCGCTAAATGAAAGGTTAGATATGATTGGCATCTCAGAGAGCTGGTGGAAGGAGGACAACCAATGGGACACTATGATACCTGAGTACAAACTATATCGCAATGATAGGGTAGATTAAATTGGTGAAGGGGTTGCACTCTGTGTTAGAGCGGGCATTGAGTCACACAGGATAAACGTTTTGCAGGAAACAAAATACACTGTAGAATCTCTATGGATAGAAATCCCATGTAAAAAGGGAAAGGCGATTGCAGTAGGGGTATACTACCAACTGCCTAGCCAGAATGAACAAATGGATGATGATATGCAAAAAGAAATCAGAGAAACAAACAAAAGTTACAACACAGTAATAATGGATAATTTCAATTATCCTGGTATCATCTGGATCAATGTCACAGCAGGACATGCTAGTGAGATAAAGCTTCTAAATGAAATAAATGATTGCTTCTTGGAGCAGCTGGTTCATGAACCGACAAGAGGGGAAGCGATTTTGGACTTAGTCCTTTGTGAAACACAGGATCTGCTGCAAGAGATAAGGGTGTTGGGGCCACTTGGCAATAGTGATCATAGCATTATCACATTTGATTTAAGAAGTGGAAGAAGGTTGGCAAGGAAATCCACAGTACTACCTTTAAACTTTCAAAAGGGAAACTATGATAAAATGAAGAAAATAGTTAAAAAATGCTAAAAGGAGCAACTGCAAAGATTAAAGATTTACATCAAGCATGGGCATTGTCTAAAAATACTATAAAAGTAGAAAGACTAGGGGACACACAATGAAGCTACAATGTAACCCATTTAAGACTAATAAGAGAAAATATTTTTTCATGCAACGTGTAGTCAAACTCTGGAATTTGCTACCAGAGGATGTAGTAAATGCTGTTAGTGTAGCGGGGTTTAAAAAAAGTTTGGAGAAGTTAATGGAGGAAAGATCCATAAACCATTAGGGACCCGGAAATCCACTCCTTACTCCAGGACAAGCACTGTGGAACCTATGTACCTTTTTGGAAACCTGACAGGTACTTGTGATGTGGATTGGCCACTGTTGGAAACAGGATACTGGACTTCATGGACCTTGGCCTGTACCAGTATGGTATGTTCTTACGTTGTCCTCATCCCCAAAGAGCTTAAATTGAAGCTTGCAGCTAAGGCAGTAAAGGATATGACTGTAAGATCACAAGGAACAGCAGTGGGATCTGAACCTGGCTTCCCGTATTCTGAGCCCACTGCTGTAACCATCAGACTACTTTCATGCATTCCCGTTGCCTTTCCTCATCTTCACCCATGTCGCCCCCCCTAGGGTAAAAAAAGAGTCAAAGTAACTCTCATAGCTCTGTTATTTACTGTCATTCTAGATAGTTTTTATAATGACTAAGGTTCCCTTTTGCTGACCAGCTGATGTGCATTATAACGTGCAATAACTGGCAGCTAAGTGTGGCCTACTGACCACCAACGTGCACGTTAAAAGGCACTCACGTGCTAATGTGAAGAGTGACAGGTTAGGGGCGGAATGTGGGTGTGGGGAGCACATTAGCATTTCATAACCATTAACACGGCAATTAGCAATGGTGCACCTAACAATAGAGAAACATAGAAACAAAGAAACATAGAAATATGATGACAGAAAAAGACCACATGGCCTATCTAGTCTGTCCTTCCATATCAACAACTACAACAGTCCCCTTTTTTTCCTTTAGAGATCCTCTGTGTTTGTCCCATGCTTTTTTGAATTCAGTTACTGTCCTCATCTCTACCACCTCCACTGGGAGACTATTCCACAGATCCACCACTCTTTCCGTAAAAAAAATATTTCCGCAAATCACTCCTGAATCTATCTCCCTTCACCCTCATCCCATGTCCCCTCGTAGCAGAACTTGCTTCCAATTGAAAGAGGCTCTCCTCCTGAACATTTATGCCACGGAGGTATTTAAACATCTCAATCATATCACCTCTATCCCGCCTTTCCTCTAAGGTGTACATATTAAGATCCTTAAGTCTGTACTCATATGCTTTATAATGAAAACCACTAACCATTTTAGTAGCCACACTCTGCACCGACTCCATCCTGTTTATATCCTTTTGAAGGTGCGGTCTCCAGAATTGCACACAATACTCCAAATGAGGTCACACCAAAGACTTATACAGAGGCACTATCACCTCCTTTTTTCTGCTAGCCATTCCTCTCCGTATGCACCCAAGCATCCTTCTAGCTTTTGCCGTCGCCTTTTCTACCTGTTTAGCTACTTTAAGATCATAAGACACAACCACGCCCAGGTCCCGCTCTTTAGTGGAAAAGGTACTTCCCCCCCCCCTATACATCTATGGGTATCTCACCCCCCCTCATATAATTGAACCATGATATAATTTGTAAGTACCTACAATGTAAATATGTTATAATATTTTATTGTTCAAACGTTATATTGTTACTTGTAAATAGTTCACTTGTTCTATGTAAAACGACTACGTATGCACTATCACATACCATATAATTTACTGTTCCTTGTAAACCGCATTTGATACTTGGGAAAGAGCGGTATAGAAATAACTGTTAAATAAATAAATAAATAAATGAGGTGCACCAACATTAATTGAGCCGCTCGCTAAGATACTCATCCTTGTATTAAGTGCTGGGAACATGCTGATTAAGTCCCCGAAAGTTAACTTCAGAGGTTTGCACTTATCTTGTTTTATAAACACACGTTAAGTGCATTGCCGCACTGGGATTTAGTAAAAGGGCTCCTAAATTAGGAATGTATACGAAAGATGTGCAAAAGGACAGTAGTTAGGGTTGAAGCCTTGACAACTGGCACCGTTGTTCACAAGTTTCAGGCTTGTGATCGTTCATGTCAGTTTATCACTGTAACATGAAAGACAAACTGTGCTTTAATAAAGCGGGATTTTCTCCTGGTTCTGCTGAAATTTGCTGGGCAGGAGTAAACAACATAAGGCAAGAGAGGGGTTGGATAAGAAGATGTCAGTACAAGCCAGACAGGAGCAGGGGACAGCTGGGCTACGTTTACAAGCAGTGCTACGGAGCCTGCTATGTCCTAAAAAAATCCCAGGGCTAGTCTTAGCTTTGTCCCAGTTCACTCCCTTATCCCTCCTGTCATCAAACATCGTAGACCCACCGGCTGCATTTTTGTTTACATGTTGATTGAACTACAGTCAAACCTCGGTTTTCATTTGCCCCGGTTTTCATACGCTTCGGTTTTCAACGTCTTTTCTGACTGAGATTTTGTCCCGGTTTTCATGCATTGCTTCGGTTTTCAACGTCTTTTGACTGAGATTTTGTCCCGGTAGCAGGGAAGAAAAGCTGTCAACGTAAGCAGGAGATGTTGCATGAATGTGGGAGGCAGTTCTTTCTCTTGCAGGGTACGTCTGAAGCTATATCATTAAGATTTTCTGCCATTCTGAAGCATCGAGTAGATAATGTAAAGGTATTTTAATGGACTGAATTCAATGTGATTCCGAAGAGAGCTGGGCACAGCAGCTTGTCAGGGGTGGCTAAGGCCAGATGTTAACATACTGTACTGTACAGTACTGTACTTAGCTTGCTTTCAGTGATGTTAAATGTTCATTTATCCATTTCATTAGTCATTTATATTTATTTCTCATTGTTTTCTGTATGTAAAAATATAGTTATTCTCTATAAAATGTATTTTTTGTGAATATTTTTGGGTGTCTGGAACGGATTAATTGGATTTACATTATTTCTTATGGGAAATATTGCTTCAGTTTTCATACGTTTTGGTTTTAGTCAGACTTTTTCGAACGGATTAATCATGAAAACCGAGGTTTGACTGTACGTCTTTTTATCCATCTTTTCATGTGTAAGAGGAACTTCTGACTGCCAATGAAGCAGCGTAAGTACAGTTATGTGCGTGTAAACCATATTACTTTAAACCGGGTTCTATGCAGCATTTCTAGGTAACAAAGACTTCATTGATTAATTTATTCAATTAAACAATTATCCACAAGAGGGCAGAAGACAGACATATAAATTCCAGAACTGCTGTGACCTGCCGAAGGGAGCATTAGCTCCCAAAAGCTAATCAAGAAATATATGATTATATGAAGCTAGTCCAATAAATATCAATGTATATAAAAACAACAAAATATGGGCGCAATATTGAGCGCCGGCAACTAGTGCTGCTAAAGCGATGAGTCGTTGATGCTGAACTTCAAACCCAGACACAGCCGCATCGATACTAACTGGTTAGCAGTAGCATGAGTAGCAACGGCGCCCACAGATATTCGGCAGCACTACCGTGGGGGAAACCTGGCAGCCATGCATGGAAGTTCTGGCACTTCACAACGAACATGCATAAATGTCACTACTTACACCTACAAACGTAGACGTGCAGATGCTCTAAATGAATTACAGAGGACACTTTCTTGACCCCATTTCAAATCTGAGAGAGAAACAAATATTGGGGGATTAAGGGTGATACCACTCTTAATCCCTCTTGTAAAGGAATGGCCGACAGAAGCACCTTTTAAATCCCTGTTCATGCCAGGGAGCAGATGTAAATTTGGATGTGGACAATTTTGAGCTTGCACATGCCTACCCTATATGAAATGGGGGATACTCATGCAGATTTTTGTCCTACCCAAGCCATGCCGTAAAATGCCCACCACCAGGGTCGGAGTAAGGGTATAAGATGCCTTAGATCAGGGGTCTCAAACTCAAATTGCTTTGAGGGCCAAATGAGGACTTGTAGAGTAACCCGGGGGCCGCACAAGACGCAGGCCTCATTTGCATAAGGGCATCATTTGCATAAATATTTGCATAATGTTACCATACACTAACGTTTAGTAAACATGCCTCTTAATGAGTGTATGGATAAAGAAAGACTAAAAGATTTCTACATTACTATAAACCAGTGCCAACCGCCAGGCACATTAGGAACTACTAGAAACACTGCTCATTTAGAACCCATAGCAAACCTGCCGTGTCCTAACAGCACTACCAGGACTCACAAAGCACCATACCCTAACTATCAAAAGGCAACACTGCAAATATTAAATCAACACATTTCAGAGAATAACAATACATGACCTACTCGGGAAAGAGAACAAGTGGCAATGTCAAATAGGAATTACATAAACAGAATACCTCAGCTCAGTTACACATGCAGAACATACACCATCACCAAACAAGGAATCACAATTTAGAAACAGGAAGACAATTAAACTGGGAACCCCAAAAGCCAAACTTAGAATGTACAACACTGTAGAAATAAAACTATACATTGATTTCCTCTTGTATTAAATAAAGTGCAGACGTTAAAGATGCACATTTCCAAGAGCTGACATATTTCAGTTAATAAATTCAAAATAAAGAGATATTTTTCTACCTTTTGTGCATTTTTTTTCAGTTGCAATTGTTCCATTCACTTTCTTCTGGTTTCTTTGTGTCTTCTGCTAACTCTCCATCGTCTGCTGTCCATTTGTCCTTTCTTCTTTCCTAGTTTTTTTCCATTCTCTCTACATCTGCTTTAACATACTAATCATTCTCCTTTTGCTCTTTCCTCATTCCTATTTCATCCACTCAAATTTTACCCCTCCATCCTCAATCCCCACTTACTCTCCCAATACCCGGCCAATTGTAGATTTTTCTTCCCTCCCACACAAAATATATTTCCCCTCTCCATTTCACTCTCCCAGCCCCATCCCATTCTAATCGTCCCCCAACATCAACTCCCTTCTAGCTCCTGCCCCACCCAGCATCCGCTCCCTTCTAGTCCCCGCATCATCAGCCCATTTCCAGTCCTAGCTCCCTCCCCTCACAGCCCATTTCCTTTCCAAGCCCCCCTCCCCATCAGCCCATTTCCGAAGCGGAGAACTGGCAGGCAAGCAGGATGGAAGGGGGGGGGGGAGCGGAGCCCGCGGGACTTGCGATATTGCTGCTATTGCCGGCCACGGCAGCGGCGGCAGCAGCAGCAGAAGCCGGGGTGTTTTTTTTCCCCCTATGCATCGCGGGCCGCACAAAGGTCTCTCGCGGGCCGCATGCGGCCCGCGGGCCGCGTGTTTGAGACCCCTGCCTTAGATGAACCTCATTCCAAGGGTCCCCTGGTCCTATTGCCACCGCTGCTGCCAGAGCTGGTGCTAGGGTTTCTGGCACCCCCCTGCAACCTACAGATTGGTGCCCCTCTCCCTCATTATTATTAATGCTTGCTACACCCCACCCCCTTCTTTCCAAAACTCCTTTGTAAACTGTTCATTCGATGCTAGTATTTCTCCTTCAAGTCCAGTGTTGAAAAAAATTGCAGTGAAGGGGCAAATGCATAGCCAAAATAAAAATAACTACCAAGCAGTAAATACTTAGCATCATATGAACAGGCTGTGATAGTCCAAGAGCAGGCTAAATTTTAGATATGGATCAAAACAAAAACCCTCAGCTGTACAGACAACTCAAAAATATTTTACTCACTGAAAAAATAAGCAGGAGAAAAATTTTGTGCAGAATGTAAGAATCAAAAACATGATAACCATGTAGTCAATGTTCATCTAGAAACTATAAGCAAAATTGGTATAATGTTGATTCAAAGAATAGTCGCAATATAGGAAGACAGTATAGCATTAATATATTGCTGATTTAAACCACATGTATTAAACAGGTTTCGATGACAAACCAGTAAGTCTATGCTCTCCCTTTGTAGGATCACAGGATGTGTTTTCATTTCCTGATCAAACATGTGTTATTCTAGCTTCCTCTTCCTCTAGCTTCACTTCCTACTGGCAATCATGGAGACAATGCACTGGCAGTAGGAAGTGAAGGTGGAGCGAGAGAAAAGCTAAACTAATATGGCCACTTTCCAGCCAGACCAGGGAACAAGTTCCATGCTTTTTCCATCACTCTTAGGTTGTCAGGATTTCTTTCCCAAAATTATACTTTCCTCCAGAGTGAGGAGCGAGAAGGTACTCTCACATGCAGGCATCTGCATTGTTTGCAGAAACTAAGATAATGGCTCAGTGTGGGTGCAACTAATGCCATCTCAATAGGTGACCTTAGTTGCTCCTGCAGCCCTTTTGCCATGCTGAAATGTTGCAACTGCAGGGGGATATAGCTATCTCTATGAAATTAGCCTACGGCCCCATGCCAATAATGTGGCCCACACATGTCACTAGCACAGAGCTTAGGAATCATGCTGCTAAATTTGCCAAACAAGAAGAGGGGCTCAACAGCACCAATGCTGCGGCTCCTACTTCCACAAAACCAAGAAGAGCAACTTGGCAGCCCCAACACAGTATTTTCCACCTTCACAAAAACAAGAGAGTCTCAGTGGCCTCTACATAGCACTTCCCATTCTCAGATAAACAAGAGGGGCTTTGTGACCCCAACACAACATTTCCCCCTCCAATATAAACATAAATAGAGACTTGGCATCTCCAATTTAATTCAAAACTGTGCACTGGACCAGCATGGTGTTAATGCAAATATATATTCTGCAAAAAACAAAGGAAATGCAAGATGTTTGCACACCAAAGAACTAATAGAAAAAGCGAGAACACAACACAGTTTATAACACCAAATTATAAAATTATAATTCATTTTATTTTGTTGTTATAAACTGTGTTATTGTTCTTGCTTTTTCTTTTTGAACATATATTCTGCATCCATAGAACACCCTTCATCGACAATGGGTACAGAGCAGAATTAGGACATTCATCCATAGAACTCAATATCTAAAAAAAAAAATCTGATTCTGGTCATCTCACTAATAGCAACATAAACATTCTCCAGTATCAGGCATATTGTAAACTAATACAAAATCCTACAAAAGTCACTGAGGATCTATAGAGCAAATCTACCATATCATACCAGCTCAACTTCCAAAACTTCCATAAGCTTACCCCAAAGAAGCAGCACTTTAAATATTGCAGTAGGCCCTGGAACGTCCAAACACCTATTTGAATAGCTGAACAATTCAGATTACTGCATTACAGATCCCTACATACAAACTCCATGTTAACAGAACACCTGGGGGTATGTTTACTAAACTGTGTTAGTGTGATTCGCGTTAGGAGCTGCGTTAGTGGAAGAAATGCCAAAAAAGGACATGGGCGGTACATCGTTACCGATAACACGCGTTATAAGGTGCCGTGCAGCAACGATCGTTACAGGGCGCGTTACTGCGTGTTAAGCTTAAGAAGGCGCACAGACACCCAAATGCAGAAACAGAGCTGTAGCACAATGGTTACTACACAGACTGATGGTGCAAGGGTCATGGGTTTGATTCCCCAGTGTGCCTAATGAATAAGGCTGGCTGAGGTGTCATGTGTAACCCTTTGAAGGCCTACTATAATATTTTAATCCACATTCTGCAGCCGGGTTAATGTTTGCATATTTCAGGAAAATTGTACCCGTCTTATTCAATATGTCCAATAGTGACGTTCCCTCTGCCATGGTCATGTATTATATACCATTTGATAGGAATATTTAGGCAGAAGTTTGGATCCCGAAAGTTTTGGGCTTGGCCTGGAAAGGGTTAAGTATTGGGCTGTGAGGAAGTTTAGTTGTACTTTAATAGTGCTACCAGCAAACACACCCTCACAGTGGCGTAACCTAAGGTGCCACATAAGGCACCCTAGAAGGCACTCCATAGGGCACATTATAAAGTGCGCTGTCTGCCAAGGCACCCTATAATGTCCCCTATAGGACACCATATAAGGCACCTTATAAGGCGCTTTATAGGGCGCCGTATAAGGCGCCTTATGAGCCACCCTAAGGTGACAGTACCCTGAGGGTGTTTCTGCTGGCAGCACTAATATACAATAAAAATAGACAATGCCTAAGACAGCCCTATTGATGAACTCCACTGTGGGTTTTGAACCCATGACCTCTGGCTCCAAGGGCAGTGAAGTAACCAGTGGGCTACAGCTGCTAACAAACACCTGGTTGGCTACAGGAGGACTGCACGGCACCACACCCACATTCTGCTGTGGTTACCAGGATAGGGTCAACCCATCCGTACCCAGGATGCACAGCACATGTAAATCAGCAGTCTACAGATGATCACAAGATGGGGTTTGCACCCCACAGCACCTCAGCCTGGTAGGGGGTGTCGACAGTGTGTGTTAGTGGCACAGAGTAGCTACAGACCGTCACAGTGTGCGGGTCCTATACTCACCCTGAGGGAGAGGTATGGTGCCCAGCACCATTCTCACAGCACCTGGCTTTGCTGAGATAGGCTATGCTGCAAGTCCCCATCAGTGCCAATGTGTGATAGGTAGTCCTTGCAAACACCCCTAGCTGGTCCACAATGCATGGTCCTGGATAAGATACGTGTACCCAAAACTAGGAGATCAGCATACACACCAAGCAGATAAGTCAGTGATTGGGCCCCAAAAAAACCCCATAAATATCACATGAGAAACACGGTAAATAGCACTATGGGGGAACCTAGCCATGCCATGGTCACTGCTCAGTCAGGGTGAGAGTGACCTCCCAGCAGGACATGCTATGGCCACCCTATCCGTGCAGGTGGTACCGGGGACTACAATGTCCGAGCCATTGCCCTATGCCCTGTGCAGATGCGGCCAGACCAGGCCACCCTATCCAGGCTATTCCCACAGTACCTTGCTCCTCATTATGCACATTGGCAGGCCAATACTGGCAACAGTGCTAGCAGTGTGGGCTGTGGAGGGTGTTGGCAGCCACCACACACTGGATAGAGAGACACACACTCCCCACACCTATTGTGCAACTATAGAGGTGTTGGGCAGCCCAGGCCACCACACCAGTCCTCGGCACAGTGCAGGTATGGCTATAGTACGCAATACTGTAGGAGTCACTCCCCAGGTTGGTAAACACTGTCAGACACAAGACCTGTAGCACACTCCACAGACATCAGAAAGGTTGCTATGATGCAGCTCACTCAGAAAATTGTACTTAACCTAGGAATTGCTATCTGCCAGTAATCATAGCAACCTTTTGATAGATGTGTACCATATTCCCAGGTTTAGGGTGGCATTACTAAGGTATGCAAGTGCTAGTATTGGGAGATGCACGCAGAGCCCAAAGTCCTGCCTCTCCAGGAGGCTTTGGATAATGGGGCCTGTGGGTGCGGGTGTGTCTGCCCCTGTTGGCTGCTGCTTTACGGCAGAGGTTCCCAACTCCAGTCCTGCGGTGCCAAACACTGTTCAGGTTTTCATGCTGTCCCTCATGAATATGCATGAGATACATCTGCATACCATGGGGGTGGCGCATAGAAATGCAGCACAGGCATCTTTATCAGAGGCAGCATGGAACTGGAATGGTGTTTGGCCCTCCAGGACTGCATTTGGGAGACTCTGCTCTAGGTAATGTGCATGTTTATGGTGTCCTTGCTCTGTAGGGTAAAATGTAGGTGTCTTGGGCATGTTTACGTCATCTGCAATAAAGGTGCTGTCTGTATTAGCACGTTGTAGTAGTGGGTAAAATATGGGGACTGGGTTGGCAGGAACCACAGCTGGGACATGAACTTGTGACCCTCTGCTTTTGAATACACTGGTTTTGTGCACTGCACCACCTTGTTGTCACAGAGTCAGTACATTCCTTGGTGATACCATGACTGCTCGTCAGACAGGGCCCATCTGTTGCAGTACATGGCACCCACCTACACAGGGCTAGGCCACGGTCTGCCCTGGGCAGCTGCCACTGCCCCCTCCACCACCAGTATCCCTCAGCCACCATGCTGACATGCCCTTCTGCTGGTGGTACTGGTGGTGTGCAGTCTCAGGCCATCCAGTGTGCAGGTAGGCGGCTGCCTATGATGCGGGTTCTGGGGTAGGGGTGCCTGCATAGACGTCCACACTCCCCCCCAGCCCCGCCTGCCAATGTTCTGTGCCCTTGGGGTAGCTGTTGGGTAGTATCCCCTGTGACACTGTGGAAAACACAGTCGTGCCCATGTTGGGCCTTCAGCAGTTGCTGTCTGGCTGCTCTGATGTTTCAGTATTCGTATGGGCCAGCTAGGCATCACCCTAGTCCGCACTGTGGCCCAGCTGCACCACAGCATGTGCCGCCTGCGGCCCTCTGTATCCCCTTTTCCGGCATCTGTCCAGTTGCCGTTCCGACATGCCCGCCCTGATGTTGCGGGACATGTGCATGACATAGGAACCTGTCCGATGGAGTGGAAAACCCTGAGCAGCGCTATTTCACTGTGGGCTCATTCACCTTGTATGGGGACGGAGTGTAGACCCTTCCACGATTTATATCGTTTCTATGGAGCTTTCTCGGGGGGGGGGGGGGTTGATGTTTCTCATTAATACCACTATTTGCCAGCTTGGTTATGGTTTTTTTCCAGTTTGTTGAGGTCATTTTCAGTGTTTATGTGCCCTTTTGTTCTGTGCACATGTATCACACTTATCACTTCTTTTAGGTTTCTCTGCCTAGGCTGTACATTGCTGACACTGAAATGGTTTCTCTCCCCTGTAATGTGCATTTAACGGCAGGTTTTCATTCGCGTTAGGATTTAGCTCTTCAGATCAGCGCGTTAGTGTGAAGGGAGCCTCTCCCCGCCCACTCTACGCCCACTGATCCCTTCTCTCCGCCCTCTCTCCACCTTCTGCGGTGTTTTACCGCGCCGCGGAGCTTTACGATCGTTAACTGTACATAACGTGTGTTATGTAACGTTAACGCTCGTTAGCGCATCATAATGCATGTTATGATGCGCTAACGATCATTAACGTTACATAATGCATGTTATGTACCGTTACCGCAATTTAGTAAACATACCCCTAGGTGTGCCTGCAAGGACTACCTCTCACACACTGGCACTAATGGGGACCTGCAGCACAGCCTAGCTCAGCCTAGCTCAGGGTGAGCACAGGAACCGCACAATGTCACGGTCTGTAGTTACTCTGTGCCAGTAACACACACGGTCAGTTTCCCCTACCAGGCTGGGGTGTTATAGAGGCGCATACCCCATCTGGTGATCAGATGTAGGCTGCTGATCTGCATGTGCAGTGCATCATGAGTACGGTTGGTTTACCCTATCCTGGTAACCACAGCAGACAGTTTGCATGGTGACCTGCAGTCTTTCTGTAGCCAGCCAGCAGATGTAGAGATGTAGCCCACTGTTTACTTCAATGACTGCAGAGGCAGAGGTCATGGGTTTGATCCCACAGTGGTGTTATTTAATAAGGCTGTCTGAGGCTTTTCCTTTTAATTTAGATCAGAGCTGCCAGCAAAAATACCCTCACAGTGCCGCAACCTAAGGTGCCTCTTAAGGTGCTTGATCGGGCATCCTATAAAGCGCCCTATAGGGCATATTTTAAGGTGCCTTGGCAGATAGGGCACTTTATAATGTGCCCTATGGGATGCCTTATAGGGCGCCTTATGCAACACCTTAGGTTACGGCACTGTGAGGGTGTTTTTGCTGGCAGCACTGATTTAAAGGACATGCTTCAGACAACCTTCTTACATAACAGCACTGCAGGATTGAGCCCATGACCTCTGCCTGCACAGTCATTGCAGTAATCAGTGGGCTACATCTTTATAGCTTCTAACACTGCGCTGGCATGAAGTTAAGGTTGACGTGCATTAACATGCCATGGCGTCCACTATCATGCGATACAGATTCTTGCAACCTTGCCGCCAGAACACCCACTACCTTATATGGCATTCTTCACATTAACGCTGCAACTAGTGCCAGTAACATTAAGACGGTTTAGTAAACATACCCCTTAGAGAATAAGTCCAACAACATAGAATAGTTGTAAACAATTAAGCATGGTACTTGGCATACCACAGCACAACTGTGAATCTAAATTTCTCTCACCAATCATTTGGCACTGTAATTTGAAGTCTGCTTTTCCAAAAGATTCTCAAGATGGCTTATACCATTACTTGAATTTGTGTATAATACCCCCCCCCCCCCAAAGAGCTCACAACTGGGTACCTGAGACAATGAGAGAAGGAATGTCATTGGGAAAAGTGGTTCTCAGCCCATTGTTCTAACCCTTAGGTCAATCCTTCTCCCATGCAATGAAAAGGCAGCTTTAGTGATGCACTTTAGCCTCATCCTTAAACCAGAATTTTCTCTCGTCTAATGGATTCGTCAAATATTGTAGGATGTGATGGGCTATATAACCAATTTCATCCGAGACAAAAGTTGAAAAATACTTCACATGTAACTGAGAATACTCAGTGAAAAGCAATGCACAACATCATGAACCAACTAGTTACTTGTGAAGCATTTTTCAATGTTTGTCTCGGATGAAATTTAGATTTACTATTTTCCATGAACAGTCGCCATTGACGGCCCTATTATTAAAGCCCATCCATCTGCTGCAATGTATCTTTTATGTTTTATAGCCCCAGGCTTTAAACTGGAGGGAGGCTAATTTGCTGTACTATAATTCACAAAAGCATTAAGCACATTCATTTGCGATATGCATTGGTAATGTTACATGCAGCTCACTGAATGGTAGATAGAGGCAGCTGCAAACATATCTTAAATTAATTATAATCACTTCAATAAACCTTTTTAATAATACATCACACACATATTGCTCTTTAGATAAATTGAATCATAATGGATGAAAGACGCAATCCCTGCACTGAACCAAAAGCAGCAGAATGTGACTCGGTCAACCAATGTTAATGCACAATGAATACAGATGCATTTCTACTATAAGAAAATAATATCATTTAATTATGTAATGCCTCTGGAAAAATGCCATGTGCGCCATCCACCCAAATTTATTTTGACCACCAGAGGTCAAATATTGAGAGCTATTTATTTTTTCCCTCAAATGCAATTGTGTAAAAACCAAACAAAGCTAAAACCGGACTTTGCATTTTCATTTTGTCAAGTGTTGTTCCATTTCTGCAATGTGCTTTTCTGTTCTAACATGAAACAGTGCGGGCTAGAAGGTAAAGAAGCTCACTAACATAAACAAAGTGAGACATAAATAAAGAAACAAAACAACGCAACAATTTTTCCCTCGCACACCCCTATAACAACAGAGGTTCCGAATGAAAAAATATTTGTTATGGCCTCAAAAATATATAGTCACGCCATGTCAAAAGGAGAGGTCACAGTATCCTTTTCACTAACGCATTTGACTCTGTCCAGAACTTGCCTCCCAGGCCCAGTTCACAAAAACTAGACTGAGCCATTTGTCTTGCTCCGTGAGAGAAGAGCTTATGTCTCCTAGGATAGCCAGAGGACAGAGGAACAGTGCTACTTTAGGACTGCTGTTGCCTTGCTGAGATGGTGTCTCAGAGACCAGAGGTAAAGCATCAGGTCCTGGAAGGAGAACAGCAGCAGTTGTGGAGGCCGCAGTTGCCCTCTTCCTCCTCCTCATCGTTTGCCAAATCTATCCCAGCTTCTTAGGAGGATGAGGAGAGCGGCAGTGTGGAGCATCTGCCTCCTCAAGCCCATTGTGTCTTATTTTGAACCATGTTGGAGTAGGTTGGCCCACATGTTCCAAAGAGCACCACCGGTCCCAGGCAATAGAAGGGACACAGCCCAGAGGTCCACACTACTGCTGTCCTTTCCCTAATAAAGAGATGGAAGCCTGACTGAGGGGATTAAAGGGTGGGATGAGAGGTGAGAGAGAAGGTGGGGGACAAGAGTGAGAGAATCTGAGGGACTGTGGTTTGTATGGGAGAAGGGGCAAGAAAGTGAGTGAGGAAATATGGTGGGGCAAGACAGTGAGAAAAACAAATGTATATGGGAGGATGGGAGAGAGTAAGTGAGAGGCTCTTGTGGGGGAAGAGGAGAAAGTGAGGGAACGTGGTTGGGGAGCAAGAGTGGATGAGGGGAGTGGGGGATAAGAGAATGAATGTGGGGATCTGAGGTCCTGCAGGGTGAGAGTGAGGGGGTGCTGGGGTTACTATGAAAGAATCAGGGGATCAGAAGGGATACTGCAAAGTGTGGAGAATAATTGAGATCAGAAATGCTGTGGGATGTGGTCGAGGGGATGAGAGGAACAGTGGGGTGTGAGTGGATCATCCCCCATCTCCCATCGCAGATCCTGCCTCACTCCAGGATTTGCTCTTTCTCTTCCTCTCCACTCATTCTGTTTTCTTTTCTTTCCTCTACTCTCTGATTCCTCCCTTTACTCCCCTCCCTCTATCCCTCCATTCCCCCCCCCCCCCCATCACCTGTCCCTATGTCCCTCCTCCCCTCTTTGGGGATTCTCTCTGTGTTCCCATCATCCACCTCTACTCTCTAACCTCACCCTCCCCTCCTAGCACCAACCGTAGTGATCCCTCCCCTACAATCAGGGGCAAATTAATTAACTGGGTACATAAAAAGGTTAGAAAATGACTAGATTTATAGAGTAAGATACAATTGTACTTATGTGTTATGGTATTTGCTTCCTGCCTACACTGCTTCTGCATTTAAGCGGTTATATAATTGATAAATAAATAACAATTTTGCATAATTCAATATGCAAATGCATATAAAATTATGCAAGCCCCTCCCCCTCCAGCCAGCCTGGTTAGAATACATTTTTCCCAATGCTACCTAACATGAAATGAATATGACACCTGTGCTCTAGAAAATGAAATAATCTTTCCTCCTCTCTCCAACGTCTTCTACCATCCTTTCCTAGCAGCCCTGTATTTGGGTCAGACTTTACTAGTTATAGCCTAAATCTTCATACTTTCATTTCCTAGTGTTCTCCATGAAAATCCATCCTCATTTCCCTTGATAATTATATCCTAGTGATGCAGACCTGATTTTATACAGGAATAATGTATCCTTTATTATTCTTTCCATGAGTTTCAACGCTATCTGCAATCATGTGACACAATAACCATGAAACAATGTCTTACTCACTTCAATGCAGCACTTACAAGATCTGCTTAAGATACACCATCATGACTATTCCTTACAAATCACAGACATTCTAATGGGGTGGGTTGCACAGGCCATGGCCCAACTCAGTTTAGGCAGGGCAGCAGTCCAATTAGCAACATTTTCCATGGGGTCTGGAAATTCCACAGTGTTCCGCATTTTCTGTAGTATCCGGTAATAATGGCCTGTGAAGTCATAGGGCAGACTGACAATCAATCAGCCAGTGGGAATTCACATGACTTCTGAGTTCTTATTCATTCTTTCCCTTTGTTCATAATATGGGTGCAGAAGAAGAAGACGGAAGTTTGCAAAAGCCAGCACGTCCCCCTGCCACCTCCATTTCCTTCTCCCAATCCTACTGACCTGTCGCTTTCTTTTGCCACCACTGACTCTCTGCTGTGGTGCTGTGAATTCTGCAATAGCAGCTTCTGCGTTACCCCTTCCAAGACCTCCTGCTGCCTGCATCCTGTCACAGACCCAAGAAAACTCAGAAAAAAAAGCACTGAGAAGATCAGAGAGAATGGGATTGTGGTCGGACTTGGAACCCTGTTTTTATGATGAAATCTTACCAGAGGGGGCTTTGATATATATGCACTGGAGAATATACCCTAACCTTTATCGAGAGCATGCACTGAAAAATATCCATGAATTAAATATAAAGACTCTCTTTCTTAAGTCGCACAGCTGTTCTATTTAAAGAGGTTTACAGGCCAAGCAATAATTATGGATAAAGCTCCACTTTTTAACCCTTAACCTTTTAAAAGGTTAAAAAGTGGAGCTCCGAGAAGTGACAATTATTTATTTTGTTACCAACAAATCATGGAAAGTCACCCAATTTGGAAACATACTTTAAGTTTTGCTGAGGATAGGTTAAAAAGTGGAGCTTTATCCATAATACATAGCCTAACAGCGATCAGCTCCGAGAAGTGACAATTATTTATTTTGTTACCAAGCAATAATTATAGCACTCAGTTGCATACATGCGTATTTTCTTTTGGGATCGTATGCAAGGAGAATATGCATCAGATTCTGCATTATCAATTAAACTGGATTGCTGTGCGTTCACTATGAATGGCACGTGTAGTCCAACTGTTTAATATACACATTTTTTCATCCTCAGTCTTTCATTCTTATTCTAATACTTATCCTGCCGCCACATATAAATGATCTGGCATTCAATTTGTAGCACTATTCCCCCCCCCCGCCCCCTCCTTTAGAAGAAGCCATATGTATCTATGGGGTATGTTTACTAAACTGTCTTAATGTTCCCGGCGCTAGCTCCAGCGATAATGTGAAGACTGCCATAAAAGGAGTGGGCGTTCCGGTCTTAAGGTAGCAATCGCAGGTTATCGCGCGATAGAGGGAGCCGCGCACGTTACCGCACATTAACCTTAACTTCGTGTGCTGAGCTGCAATCACAGCAATAGAGGTGTAGCACACTGGTTGTTACAATGACTGCTGAAGCAGGGGTCATGAGTTCAATCCCCCAGTAGGCCTAATGAGTAAGGCTGGCTGAGGCAGTTCCTTTTCCTGCTTGCAACAGTACATCAATCTGTGCTGCCAGCTAAAAATACCCGCACCCCAGTGCCATAAACTAATGCACCTTTTAGGGCATACCAGAAGGCACATCCTAAACCACAATGTCAGCCAAGGCGGTTTATAATGTGCCCCAGAGGCCATGTCGAAAGGCTGCCAACTCCCAAGGCACCATAGTAGGCACCCCATAAGCTGGCTGAATCTAAGGTGTGGCTTAAGATGCCCCAAGGATGTATAGGTGACCCCAAAAATGTTGGCCAAAGGCTGTAAGGTCCCCCAAGTTGAAAAGCAAGAAAGGTATGGGCCAACACAGATGTAACCCAACATTGCACAGAGCACCAAGGAAAGACAATGCACAAGTAATGGAAGGAAGTAGATCTGAGCTGATGGACCAGACAAATCTGCGTCCAGCCCATGTGGCAGCTGGAAAAATGGACAAACATATCGGGGGCAGCTGTAGCGATGCAAAGGGTGATGGTAATGTACCATGCAACAATGACAGTTTGTGGCAGAGGATGGGAAGACGTGTCCAGCAGAGGAGGTAGAAGTGGCAGGATAGGTGTAATGACAGGAGGACAGAGGAGTAGCAGTGCCATGCACAGCACACACAGGAGAGGCAAACAGGGAGAGCTGCAATGCAGAAATGTGTAGCAGTGCAGGATGTGGGGTAGCAGCATGCACATCAGGGTAGGACGGCACACAGCTGGCAGACACACATAGATGGACAGAAGGATGGTTGACAACTGTGATAAGGGTACAATGTACTAACAGCACAGATCTGCACAGATATGACTGTCACAGGAATGAAAAGTAACTGTGCAGGACAGGCATACAAATGAACGAGAACAGAGAGGAATCAAACCTATGACCATTAGCACAAATATCAATGAACAAACCGGTAGACAACACCACCAACATGAGGTCATTAGCAAAGGCTGCATACAAGAATACTGCAGGGCATCACACAAGAAGCCTGCTGGCTGCCAGGATAGGCAAACCTCCAACAGTAACCATGATGAAATGCACATGCAGATCTGGTGTGTACAGATCAGATCACAGTCTGTAATTGGGACCAGAGCCACATATAACTGCATGCATACACACAATAAAAAGTTATGCAGTGGATACAGCATGCAAAAGAGGAAAGAACCTAAACCCAAAGGGTGGCAGGGGATGCTCTTTGGAGCAGGGAAAAATTTGGAACAGAACAGGTGAGAATTGAACCTGCAAACAGGTGTGCCACAGACCAGCTGAACTGCAGCAATGCCAATCCCCCAAGCTGACTGCCATGTAAATGCTACAAAGAAAGAGACATATGTAACAGCTAATATGTGATGGATAGGCAGCACAGAGGGCACACTTTGGTGTACAGTGAAGAGATGGAAGGATGTGTGCATAGGTGATGAACCTGCAGGTACCTAATGGTCATGTTAGCCCAAAAGAAAAAAAAAAGTAAACCCCATGTGGGGATCAAACCTGCAACATATGGTGTTATAACACATGTCTGTAACCACTATCCCAAACAACCGCAACAAGCATAATGCAAAAATAGTACCTCAAAGGGAAGATGTGTATGGGAACGTGTAACACCCAGTGATGTGGCAAACAGCTGGCAGATAGACAGCTGGCACCGTACAAGGATGTGAGCACAGGTGGGCCATGTACATGACCAGGAAATCATTAAATACAAGTGTCAGTGTGATCAAGCAGCAGCAGAGACAAATGTACGTCAAACACATATTTTTATTTTGGCTAATCATCACAGATAGTGTAGATACCACCATCATAATATCAAGGTGAGTGGATCCCAGGTGAAAAACGGAAAACACATTTTGCAGGGCAGCAACCCACATCTTACAGAAAGGTCACTGGCCCGTCTACAAATGATGGGCAGGAGAGATAATGTGCATCAGGTGCATGGTGTGCAGTATGCATTAGGCCCCCACCCCCCACATGCTGCTGCATGCCCCAAATGTGTTAGTTACATATGTGTGCATGTAGACAGTTAGTGGTGCATGATGAGGGCCCAACACACATCAATCATGATCTGTTCATTAAAACATATCTTTCTGCCAACACAGGAGGCACACAAATGAAAAAGCATATGTTGTTAAAAGTTTGAAAGTTTAAACACACATATCGAAATTTATGTTACAGCTGTCACATAATGCCTGATATAGGAATCAAAGCTGCAACAATGTAACCCTAAAGAATCGTCAAATGCACAATGAGGATATGCTAACAGGTAGCAGAGGCACATGAACACAGAGTATTCAAAAGAAACCATCTGCAGAAACATGCAGAGATAACACTATGCAGAAGGTCCCCCTGCACTGCTTGGTGTGGATACAGTGTCCTTACACATATATCACGGTACATGGAATGCACAAATGAAGGAAGAAAATGGACACTCACACTGCCACACTCCAAATATAATGGGCCAATGTGAGTGTCGTTACCTCAGGGGATAAATAGGACTGCACAGACATGCAATGCTAGGTGTGTAAATCAATGCAGAGCGTCACGTCTGTACAGTAAACAGACACAGTAACCTGTATATAGAGATGGAAAGAAAAGTCAAACATGTTACTGTAACCCACACAGAAGCCATATTGCAACCTGCTGTGTTGCACCAACATAGTCAGTCACATGCACATGCACCGTGTATGTTGAAACATGATACAGTGATGCCACACATGCACTGTAACACCCTTGGTGATTGCAAACATCAATCCAAGATGCTGGTGTGCAGTAAAGTGGTGTTGTGGCAAATACTGTGTCATGTCCAAGTGGAGGCTAGATGGACATGGACAAGAGGACCTCTCCATTGCTCCCCCTGTGCCACACGCATGGCTGTATGCTTGTGTTAAACCAAACAGATGAGCGTATCCTGCATTCCATGTCATGCACATGGGCAAAACACAACAACACAATGTCAGAAGGATGTACAACATACAGTGACAATGTCAGTCCCTGCTGCAAACGTTGGGACCAGTACACAGTGTCCAAAGTGCAAAGGGTGTCTGCACTCCAACAAGTCATGTTACAACTGTCCTTGAAACCCTGGGCATGCAAAATCAAGTGTGACATCCCAATATGCCACAGTACTGGAAAGGCCATGTGTGTCTCCTGCGATGAACACAACACCCAGCCAGAGCACAGCAGCAACGGTGTTTTGGACAGGCCTGTCATGCCCAAAGTAGCAGTCCAACAATAATACTGTCCATCCTAGGCATGTGTCCCACTCGCAGAGGTCAAACATCCTATGGCACCATTTCCCAGGGGTAGTTCCATGGTGTTGTTGTATTCTCCAACAGGTGGTTGATGGTGACGCCGGATGCACTGTAGTAGATGTGCTTTGTGTGTTCACTGTCCTGTGTCAGAAGAGGATAAACAATGTAGTGGTATGCTGCTTGCAACATCAGCCCAAATTGCAGAGAGTAAAACATCAATATGTATGTAAGGAAACATCACACAGGCAAACATAACATGATCACAACACAGAACACACTGCATGTTGGGGACATTTTGAATTGGAACTGCAGACGAGGGTGTCACATGGATATGGTCATGTCCATGCCCATGTTACACAGGCGTTTCACAGCTCCACCCCATGTGCATCAGCGTTCGTGTACA
Source organism: Ichthyophis bannanicus (assembly GCA_033557465.1). NCBI lineage: Eukaryota > Metazoa > Chordata > Amphibia > Gymnophiona > Ichthyophiidae > Ichthyophis > Ichthyophis bannanicus. The sequence continues at coordinate 65,122,584 of CM066037.1, forward strand.
GAGACCCAACAGGAAATGTCTATGAGACAAACAGGAAATCATTAACATGTAAAGGCTGATATCATTCACAAAAGACCAAAGGTGCAACCTACCGTGTGTTTGCAGCAAGTATATGTTGGGATCCCTGAGGCACTCAAAGGCCATAACACGTCACAGTGAAGGGAGAAGATGTCATTGAAATGTTTAGAGTCACCATGTCCCCATGTCCAGCCACTGTTGATGCATGTCCACATTATGGCGATATATGTGATACAAGAATGCTGTTGCGCAGTGGTCTGTCAGCAACAAGAGATAGGTCAGCTCACAACACACAACACATGTCCACAATGTCCACAAGGTAAACAGCATTAAGGTAGAGATAGCACAGTCCCCACCGCTGCCCAGGTGTACAGACCCCTCACACCACATGCTAATGAAAAATGCCTGCATGCTGTATCATCACACAGCCAAGCCAAAAACACACACCCACACAGTATGCTAAGGTGAGCGTGCCAAAAGTAGCATATGGCCTGTATGTGCACAATTGGAGATTAGTGGAGATAAAGGCCTGTTAAATGCAATGATACCCTGCTATTGGCTGATGCTACAATGTTAGGGAAGGGTGTACGTGCATTTCACCACCCAAACACCTAGGGCCTGCACACACACACAGCTCTGTTGGACGTCCCAGAGACAGTGTTGGCTCTAAGCACGCAGTACTATCCTGTGTCCCCCATATCGCTCCCAATGCCCCTTCAGTGTGTGATCTGGTGTCTCAATGTCGTCTGCTACACCCCTGTCAGTTCCTGTAACACAGGGAAATATGCAGGGGCTCCATCCTTATCCTCTGTCCATATACATTTTCTTGGTGTGTATATCTCATACCTTGACTTACATTAACAGCTGTGTGCTGATGTGTTGCAAATATATCTCTCCACGCCTGAGTTATGTCTGCCAAACCACACCCCGATGTTCAGTTGACATTGATGGCTGCATGTCATCCCACTGTGTGTAAGTGTTAATTGCAAAGCATGGATATTCTATATGTGCACCTAAACCCTCCCCTCCCATCAGAGCGTCTTTGTGTGTGTGTCCAAAACTTCCTCTCTCTAAGGTCCGCAATGTAGGTGTTGTTTTGGACTGCACTCTCCTCCTCTACACACATACCCAGCTTTTAGTTGAGGCTTGTGGTTTATGTCTAGTTGTCATCAGCTATATCTCCCCAGTCCTCCCTGAAAATCCAACTAAAACCCAAATACCTCCCCCCCATCAGTTCCTGGCTTGCCTACTGTAACCTACACCTTGCTGATCTGGCCTTGAATCATCTCTGTTTGCCTGCAAAGATGCAACACTGCACTGCATGGCTATTCTACAGCCACACACATAATGGCACTAATACTCCCCCTGTCAGGACACCTCACAGGTTCCCTATCCGTTTCCACATCCATGTCAAGGCTATGTGCTGACCTATACATACAGGCACACTGTGGTGTTGCAGTAACCTCCCCTACTGATCTCAAATACTAGTAATCAAACTACTACTCATCATGTATATAGTGCTATGTATCACATGTAGCACCATACAAAAACAACTAACACACAGTCCCTGCTCATCAGAGCATACCAACCACACAATCAGCTCAAATTACAAAATGTTAAACACACACATCTAGACAACTGGCCCCATCTATGGTCTGCTCTCCTACTGTTTACTCCATACTACACGCCTTTCACCTTGCTGCACCAAAAGCATCAAACTAACTATCTGTGCCTGTACAACAGCCCCTATCCCAATCAGCCACACATCAGGTATGTCAGTGTAACACCTCCCACAAGCCTAAAAATACAGACACACATAATCCACCTCCACCAGCTGTTGTGGCCTGCTCACATCTTCTGTGTTTCAGTCATGACTAGATTGTAAGCTGGGATGGCAAGGCAGTGTCTGTTACATGTCAGTGCAGTGTTGCATCTTACTGATATTGGTATACAGATGTTAACTAGTGGTAGCAGTACACACATGTTGAAACAAATGTAGGTGGCAACATATGCAGTACTTACATGAGAAGACCTCCTCAATCAGTTGCCACCTGACTGCTGTGCCCTCATGTGTGTCACCACGGGCATGTACAGGAGGGCACGTAGGATCATCCTCGAGATCCTCATTAATTTGGACAGGGATATGGTGCCTGAGAGCAATGTTGTGCAGGATGCAACAGGCTATAATGATCTCTGCCACAGTCTGTAGTCTGTATTGTAAGGCCCCGCCTGTCCTATCCAGACACCTGAAGCGACTCTTTAAAATGCCAAAGGTGCACTCTATGACAGAGTGGCTGGAGGCATGGGCCTCACTGTAACTCCTCTCTGCATGTGTCCATGGCTGATGCACAGGGGTCAGCAACCAGGGGCAACACCCATATCCTGCATCACCTGCAGAAAGAAATGTAGAACGTTAAAGCAGGAGCCCATGCCCACATAAATGGACACAGGTATGTACGTGCAAACCAAATGCATGACACATCCTGACATATACATATAACAGCACATGATGGGACACTACAACTATGCATCAGCATGTGAAGTTATGACACACAAAACAAGGGGTAGGTGTATGGATTGCCATCAACATAATCTGTAACCACAACAAAAATGCTACCGTCCATTCTACCATCATCACACACCACCATAGCAAAGTAGAGCTGGAGGGCACCCCCTCCCAGCGTTAGATCACACACAGACAGATGAGACACACACACATGTCAGAGATGAGAAATACACACCCAGCAATATACAGTCCTCATACTGTCCAGCCTCAAATTGTCTAAATAATGCCAAGTGATGCAGGATATAGGAGTCATGGGTGGACCCTGCAAACCTAGGGACCACATTCAGAATATGCATATTTGCATCACATACAACCTGAACATTCAGGGAATGATAGTGTTTGCGGTTGCGGAACACTACCTACCTGTCTCTAGGCGGGACCAGGGCAACATGTGTGCAATCAATAGCTCCCATCACGTGTGGTATCCCGGCTAACGCCTCAAAGGCCTGGTTCAGGGTCCCCCACTGTGGCCTAGTGTGGGGAATGGCAATGTAATTCCCCACCCGGCTGATCATGGCACGCAGTACCTGGTGGAGACAGCGTGAGAAGGTGGGGCGGCTCATGCCACCCACTGCGGCCACAGATGACAGGAAATAGCCAGAAGCAAAGAAATGTAGGGCACCAAGGAGCATGTGACCGACCAGTCAGGGGCTCAAGGTCAGGTCTTAGATCCTCATAGAGCTCCCTAATAGCCCCCATGCTCAGGCGGTAGAGGGAGATGACCTGGTCATCACGCATGCCCTGGCGCTGGGCCCTGGGCCTGTAGAGGCGAGGCTGGTGAGCCTGCACCTCTGCACGTCTCCTGCACTTTGCCCGCACAGCCCCTGCCTGGCCTGCCCCCACAGCTGCAGGTCTGTGTTGCAGCAGGACTACACCTATGCCCTGTGCCTCAGCCCCATGGACACCATCTCCCCCGTCAGGCAACCGCAGCCCCTGCTCACCTCCCATCGCAAATGCAGCAAACACAAAGGCCGCCATGAACTCCACCCGACCAACTCCTCTAACTCACTCAAACACAGACACTCACCTCACTAACCAAGCCACACACCTTTCCCACCACACACAAACTCAGCCACACAATACAACCACAACTCACAAACCCAGCCACACTCCACGATACACCTGCTTCTGACTCTCTCCTTGCTTCACCGACAACACACGCCTTCTCTCCCTCACCTACACAAACCCTTCAATGTGATCCAGGTGTGCAGGTGTATTTATAGGGTTTTCTTATGTTGTGTGCATTGCGCATGCGCAGCAGTGCTAGCACAGCAGCTGTGCACGTTGCGCATGTGCCACAGGGATGTGGTAAATGCGCTGTGCGTGGAGTGCACTGTGCATGAGCGTGAGACATGCGCATGTGCTGTGTCCTGTTACATGCATGCGCCATGCCTCACGAGCATGCACAGCATGTCTGTAATGGTGTCCCGCGCATGCACCTTCCATGCCTCTGTGGCACATCGCAACACGCGCAACGTAAAAACACCCTATAAATACACCTGTACACCTGAATCACGTTGAGGGGTTTGTGTAGGCGAGGGAGAGAAGGCGTGCATTGTCGGTGAAGCAAGGAGAGTCAGAAGCAGGTGTGTCATGGAGAGTGTCTGGGTTCGTGAGTGGTGGTGGAGAGTGTCAGAGGCAGGTTTGTTGTTGAGAGGTGTGTGGCAAAGCAGGGGAGAGAGTGAGGGGGAGGTGAGGAGCAGGTGAGAGACATGAGCTGAGCTGAGGAGCAGACAGCAGGGAGAGTAGGAGGGGGCAGAAGCAGGTGTGAGGTGGAGCTGAGGAGCAAAGGAGCAGGTGTGTGTGACAGGGAGGGAGAGGGCACAGATGGCAGGGAGATGGAGAGACAGGACTTGGCAGGAGTGGAGAAGAGGGAGCACCTGTTCAGCAGGACCCACAGCCGGCAGGGAGTGTTGGGCTTGTGGTGGTGGCTGCAGGCCCATTGGGTGTGTCCCAGCCCACACAGGGGCCACCCAGCGCCAAATGAAGGTGGATACCTGTGCCATCTGAGGAAAGGAGGAGGGCTGTTAGGTTCAGCCAGCAGGAGAACCACATCCTGCTGGCCAGTGTTCTGGAGAGGTATGATGTGCTTTACGGCCACCTGAGCACAAGCACCACTGTGGGCACACGGATACAAGTGTGGGAGGAGATCCAGGAGGCCATAGCCCAGGCAGGGGGGCCATCCAGGGACCTCGATATCATTAGAAAAAGGTTCAGTGATATCAAGCGGGGTGTCCGTGCCCACATGGTGGCAGAGAGGCAACATGCCATGGGCACCGGAGGGGGTGGTCCCTTTGCCCCAACTCTGACACCCCTGGAGCAGGTACTGGCAGACCGTCTGGGCCCCAACTACCTGTGAGGGCTGCCGGAAGCACTGGACACCGCCCATCCACAGGCAGGTAGGTCAGAGATATGCTACACATGTAAACCACATGGTCCAGTACATGCCTGCCATGGATGGGAAGGTGGGGGGGGGGGCTATGTCCTGAGAACACGTGTGCCCTAACACAGGCAACTGGGGTCCACATATCAAGCAAAACATGGCTGTGTAGGTACAGGGTGGGTGTGACAGGTACCTGGGGCTTCTTGCACGACAGCCACAGTCCTGGACGTTTTACAGCACTGCACAGGTATAGATATGTGACCTGTGCTAACTCATCCTTGCTGTGTACCTTGTTCTACCCCCCAGGTGACATCCAGGCCATGGAGGCATATGAGGAGGGGGATGTGCTGGCGCCAGGGGATGCTGAGGGGCCAGAGGCCGCTGAGTCCGGGGAGACCCCAGTTAACATCGTGCTGGCTGAGGCAGAGGACTAAGCGGTGGATGCTAACACACAGGTGGGGGCCAGTAACAGCAGCACACAGGCTGTGGAGGATGCAGAGTCGGAGGGGAGTCCCCACAGGATGCAGGCACCAGGAACATCACGCACGCAACACACCAGTATAGATATCATCCTTGCAGAGCTGCAGGCTCATACTGCCTCTGCAAAGCATGATGCGGAAGGTGGGTAACAGAATACACAACAAGCCCCCTGGGGGCTGACGGAACATCCACAATGAGATTCCATGTGCCCCCTAATCTTAGGACACCATAGCACATAGTTCTGTATGTGTAGTGGGGGTGGGTGCCCCCCCCCCCCTTGTATCATGTGCCATCTGGTGTTGTCATGATAATGGGCCCATACATCTGCCTACTATTCACCACAAAATATCCCCTGGAGACATACAGTGGTATACACCTACCCCAGATCACCTATACAGTTTACCTGTCGAACCCCTCTCCCTGGGTAGTGGTACATAGCAGAGATAGTCAGAATACTCAGTACTGTGCGTCAGGTTTAGAGTGAACAGTGCTCGACAGATATCTATCTGTGTGACATGAATTCCCACATTATCCAACCTATCCCATACGACCAGTGCACAGATACAGCAGTGACACAATGAAGTGAGACACAGTATCATGTGTCATATCTGTGATCACCACGACCCCAGTGGGATCATTTGCTGGCCTGTGGATGAGTCATGGGACACGCAGATGTAAACATGGCACTGCGCTGCTAGCCGTCACATACATAGTTGGTCTGCGGACTGGTGTGTTTGGATACGCCGTACATTTGCATGAGTCACAGTGGGGGGGTGCAACACATGTCTCACACATCTCCTTGTGTCTCACCCACAGCCACTCGTCAGGTTCTGATGGGCATTTAGGAGAGGATGGACCGGATGCATGCCCCAGCTGAGGTGATGGCAGTGGCGCTACTGAGGATTGAAGATGCTCACGAGGCCATGGCTGGGCATTCGCAGCAGCCAGCCACAGCCCCAGAGGCAGCACCAGCGGAACCATAACAACGGGGTTGCATGGGCCATGGTCACCGTGGATGTGGGTGCCCACGCAGGTCCTGATTGGGGGGATTGGGTCACTGTGTGCCAATAAAGAAGACAAAACCTGATTATACCTATGTGCCCATTTTCGGTGTTTGACATTGTACTCCCCTGAGTACCCTGTCCCCCATATTGTCAACATGGTCACATGTGCCTCCCCAGCTCCCTTAGGGGTGTGGCGTATGCACTACCACCAATCAACGCACAGACCTTATACCATGACCTGTGTGCCTGGAACCATGCCATGTTTGCACCCTTCTACCTATGCGTGAGGGTATATCCTACCTCTCCAGTTAGGCAGTAATATGTATATGTTGGTACATGTATGTTTTACAGATCAGTCAGTCTCTCACACCCCATATCCTCTCCAGTGCCCCACCCACATGTGTGCCATTCCCTCTGACCCACACCAGGGCCTACATGGCTGTTTAGCTGTAGATTTTTGTGTAAGACACAGGCAGACATAGGTAACTAGCTACAGTCAGTTGTTTCCCCCTGCGCCTGTAGTGAGCCTCTGCTCTCCCTCCAGACCCACATCCACCTGTCTTGACCTCATCAGCTATCCCCCTGGGCAGCTCCTGGGTACAGCAGTCCATCTCATCCTTCTTGCCACATACCTTCTGCTGGCCGTCCCCACTATTCCCCTATGAGCATGGTGCATCAGATATGGTGCCCACACATCACAGGCAGCATGCATGTGACCATAGATGTTGGGACACACTGCACATTGGCACATCACAGGGGCACCATGGGACACAGACGCCTACGCACATGGGCAGCCCCCACAACTGCATGTGGAGATGGTCCATGTATGTTACCGATGTCTACCATGCATACACATAGTGTTCTACACACATGTCCCATGCTTACGTCCACAGTCTGTCTGTAAGGGAGACACATGACCATTGTGATGTAGTAACACAACTGTATTTAAAAACATATTTACAACAGGTATTATATACCAAAGCCCACATGTTGGGTCCTGGGAGACAGGACAACACAGGGCACATGTGTGGGCACCACAGGGGCCATCACACGCTTCTGGGACACCCATCAGGGGATGGCTGTCGAGATGCAGCGCCCCTACACACCACACACTGCATCTTGGCAGCCATCCACTGAATGGAGCCTGCCAGACACCAGATGGTAAGGTCCTGGGCCCGCAGGCGTTGCACCATGCCTTCCATTGTCACATACAGTCCTGGATGCACCTGCCACCACATACACACAAGATGCCAGGTGTCTATGTGGTGGCATGTGCGTGGGCCCTGTCTGTGGCAATGGGTGGCGTAGCTACACCCAGACGGTCACCATCGCCACACACATGCGGCAGCTGGCAGGGACCCACAGTGCCCTGTGCTGTCCTGTGTTCCCTCCCACCCCCCTCTTCCCCCCCTGGCACCTCCCACCCACCTTCGCCACCCTCCATGTTCTCCTCCTTCTCCTCACCCCCCAAAACATCACACCCACTCTCTCCCTCCCCTCCCCTCCCACCCCACCCTCCACCCCCTCCATGTCCCCATCATCCTCTTCCACCTCTGCCGCCTCTGCCGCCTCCTCCTCTGCCACCTCCTCCTCCTCCTCCTCCTCCGCCTCCTTCTCCTCCTCTGCCTCCTCCTCCTCTGTCCGGTGTTGTGCTGTGGGGCGTGTGCCCTGATGTTGAGGGGCCCTCGCCAGCAGGAGCATCCTCTGTGGGGATGACAGTCATTAGCACACTATCATGTGAGTCACATACCACATGTACATAGTTTGGCCGCGCACAGGCTGGTAGGCCACTGTGACATTCTGTACTGAGCTGCAGAGGCCGCAACACTCACCTCCACTTCATGCCATCGCCCCCCTCTGGAGGTGGGTAAGGACCTCCAGGCAGTGCAGCTGCAACTCCCAAACCTTTTTCCGTAGGTCCTCTACCTGGGAGGGAAAGCAATGGGTGGGAGCATTAATGACCATATATCTCTAGTCATATATCTGTGCCCAACACATATCACACATCTCTGTGAGCAGCATCATGCTGCTCCTGCTCCTCTGGCCAGTGTGTCCTCTACTAACTTTTGCCAGTGCCACCTGCATGTGTGGCTGTGTGTCTGGCCATGTGTGCAGTGCCTCCTATGTGTACTGTGCGTAACACCCCGGACACCCCATACCCTGTTCCTACACGCTCCTTGCATGACATGGCAGCACCATGCCACGTGTGGTTTGGCCATGCTGGTGTCCAGGGGAGGTCTTCCCTAACTCCCTGTGTGGTCTGGCAAACACATGTGTGTTTGCCTGACCTACACACATCATCCGACATACCCGCCATGGCATCATGATATCCTACCACGCATGGGTGATGTGTTCTGACATAGAGCGGAAGGTGGGTGGCCCTGTGCACCTTGCCAGGCCCCAATACCATGACACTTGGCTTTCTACTATACCTCTATGGTCATGACTAGGGCCTCCTGTGATTAGGGCAGTTGTGGCTGACTATAACAGGAGCATGGCCCACCACACCTAGCTGGCCTATCAACATCTGTGCTCCTGTCTGGGGTTATGGCAGAGCTGTGAAACCCCAACAAGTGCATGTACCCTTACACCAGCATCTATAATGTTCCTCTGTGATCAGGTATGGGACTTCTGGGGAGTGGGCAGATGTGTGACCTGAAACTGCGTACACTTCAATGATATCTGGATTTGTTACAGTCCTTCGTAATCAGGTATCAGGGCTCCTGGGGGTGAGGTGGTTTAGAGCACATCCACAGCTGCACATACCATACCATCAGGATCCATAACAGACGTGTGTAATGAGGTCTGGGCCTCCGGGGAATAGGGCAAATGTGTGACCTGACCCGGAATAACCTACCACAATATCTAGATGCCATACCCACCTTTGCAATCAGGCCTCAGGACTCCTGTGGGTAGGGTGTCTTAGCACACTTCATCAGCAACTAAACCATATCACTAGGGTGACTGACAGAACACTTTGAGCAGGTCTCAGGACTCCTGGGGGTAGGGTGGATTATAACACATCAACAGCAACATAAACCATACCACCAGGGTGACTGACAGACCACTTTGATGGGGTCTCAGGCCTCCTGGGGGTAGGGTGGATTATAGCACATCAACAGCAACATAAACCATACCACCAGGGGGCCTGACAGACCACTTTGATGGGGTCTCAGGACTCCTGGGGGTAGGGTGGATTATAACACATCAACAGCAACATAAACCATACTACCAGGGTGACTGACAGACCACTTTGAGCAGGTCTCAGGACTCCTGGGGGTAGGGCAGGTGTTTAAACCTGCAAATGCACACACAACCATACCACCAGGGTGACTGACAGACCACTTTGATGGGGTCTCAGGCCTCCTGGGGGTAGGGCAGATGTTTTAACCTGCAAATGTACACACAACCATATTGCCAGGGTGATTGACAGACCATTTTGAACAGGTCTCAGGACCCCTAGGGGTAGGGCAGATGTGTGACCCTCCAACTTCAGAACCTACCATATCAGCATGCTGTTTACCAGACCTGTTTAGGCAGATCTAGGGGCTCCTTGTGTTAGGGTGTATTTCAACACATCAACAGCAGCAGCTGCCATAACATCAGGTTGACAACTGGACCTCTGTGATCAGGTCCTTAGCCTCCTGGGGATAGGGCAAACCACTTTGATGTGATAAATAGGTGGTATATCACGTGAGTTTAACTAAAAAACATAATGAGATAGAATGCCTACACACAGCAGCATACACAGCTACAATCAACACTGGATATGTATATGGATATACTGACCTGTCCCCATACACTTACCTCACGTGGGTATTCAGCAAGACGATTATAATGCCTGGTGACGCAGTTTCAGGCCCGCCTTACGCACCCGAGGTCCTGCCGCTTGGAGGAACCAGGGAATAGTTTCTTCTGCCTAGTGCAGATCAACCCTGCAAGATTGCGCAGCTCCCTGCGGGTAAAAGCAGGCTTTCTAGAATGAGTTGTCATTTTCAGCAATGCCTTGCTTACGCATGCTGCATATGCGCACCACCGCGCATCATTAAGATGCGCTAGCAACGTGCCCGTGCCTGTGCCATGGCCGGTACACAGCAAACGGTGGTGCTGTCAATATATATATAAAGATCTATGCTGCAGACACACATTGCAGTGATGTGTCTGACATTTAACACAATTTGTTTATTATGCATTTATCTCGGTGTTGGCACACTGGGGTCTCAAACCCATCACCACTGGTTGTGAGGGCATTGTATTAACTGGTGTGCTATCCCTTTTCACATAGCAATGGCTGGCTACACAGTTACACCAGGTCATCTACATACACTTTATACTCTGCTTACCAGGCTAGTGTATGGACACAGCTAGGGCACTTTACAGGGCACCTTGGTTTGGCCAACTGAGCTGCAGGTGTTTTGGGTTGTGCACACGGATTTCATATCTATGTCAGACTGCTACATGCATAGACAGCCGTATCCTCTGACAGTTATACTGATGGATGCACTTTGTATACAGCTCACCAGCTAATCTAGCAACCTGCAGCCCACGCCACTCTTCCAACATAACCACTGCATGCGACTGGCCACACTTTTGGACATATTGTCATGTGGTAACACACTCTGATGTGATGATAATACACTATATCCTATACATCCTGATACATCAATATACAGGTGCACTGGGGTATTGAACCCATGACCTCTCCCACTGAGGTCAGTATATTCACCATTGTCCTGCAACAATATTGGCTGTAATTAAACTATGGCTAGCTACTCAACCAGTACAGGTCACCAGACACACTGTCTGGTGTGGCTAACAGGATAAGTTAGCACCAAGGGTACATCTGCTCACCGGATAGGGGTTTTCAACTCTGCAGCACATCAACTGGGTAGGGGGACCAAGCATGCATGTTACTGTTACAGTGTGCCTACTGACCATGCCATTGTGCAGGTTCTGTGATCACCCTTTGAGTAAAGTCGTGGGGACAGCACCAGGTCCACAGTACCCGGGATGTTTGCAGTAGGTTTTGCTGCAGTTCACCATCACTGCCAGTGTATGGGGTATTCTTTGCAGACAGCCTTGGAAGTTTTCTATGTACATTCCTATATGCTATTGATGCGTAGCCCATGTGGACCAGGATGCTTGCAACATAATGCATATTGAGTGAGGTTGCCATGGACACCTGTTTTTGGAGAAGGGATGTGTCTGGACTCACATGAGAACGATATATGGAGCAAGTCCACTCTCTGTGGGTCAGGGTAGGGAACATGATCTGGACACAACAGACACACACTATCATTGTTTCCAATAGGGCCAGTTGAGCTAAATGATGACAGACTGTGGGTTCAGCAACCCCTGGCCACTAAGGAACAGAAAGCTGATGCAGATCTGAACATGAAACTCAACCACTGGCAGTGCAACTGGTCAGCTAAGCTGCCCCCTCACTACATTCTGACATACAACAGCAGAGGGCAGTCAGTGTGCACCTGCTGCATCTTGCAGGGTGTTGCAGCCATACACATGATAGCTACAGACAGTCTGCTGCCACATACATAGTTTATGTTCCAAAAGGAACACTGTGCACCCTGGTGTGGGATCTGGTGCACACACACAGCACAGAGTTATGTCAGTGATTGGACCCCAAAAAAAGAAACCCACAAATATGAGAGAGACACTATATAGTACTATGGGGGAACCTAGCCATGCCGTGGTCACTGCTCAGTCAGGGTGAGAGTGACCTTCCAGCATGACATGCTGTGGCCACCCTGTCTGTGCAGGTGGTGGTCGGGCACTACAATGTCCCAGCCATTGCCCTATACCCTGTACAGATGCATCCTACCCAGGCCACCCTGTCCGGCCCATACCCACAGTGCCTTGCTCCTCATTATGCACATTGGCAGGCTTACACTGGAGACAGTGCTAGCAGTGTGGGCTCAGTAAGGTGTAGGCAGCCACAACACACTGGATAGACAGACACACACTCCCACACCTATGCCAGCATTGTGCAAATTTAGGGGCTTTTAGCAGCCCTGGCAACCACACCAGTCCTGGGCACAGTGCAGGCATGGCTATGGTACGCAATACTGTTGGGGTCACTCCCCAGGGTGGTAAACACTGTCAGAAACCAAAACTGAAACACACTCCACAGATATCAGAAAGGTTGCTATGATGCAGCTCTATCAGCAAATTGTGATTAACTTAGGAATTGTTATCTGCCATTAATCATAGCAACCTTTTGATATATGTGTAACGTATCCCCAGGTTTAGGGCGGCATTGCTAAGGTATGCAAGTGCTAGTATTGGGAGATGCTGCTGCATGCAGGGCCCAACAGCCTGACGCTCCATGAGGCTTTGGATAGTGGAGCCTGTGGGTGTGGGTGTTTATGCCCCTGTTGGCCACTGCTCTAGGGCAGAGGTTCCCAACTCCGGTCCTGGTGGGCCAAACACTGTTTGGGTTTTCATGCTGTCCCTAATGAATATGCATGAGATACATTTGCATACCATGGGGGCCGTGCATACAGATGCAGCACAGGCATATTTATTAGAGAAAGCATGACACCTGAATGGTGCTTGGCCCTCCAGGACTGCAGTTGGGAAACTCTGCTCTAGGTATTGCAGATGTTTATGGTGTCTGTGCTCTGTAGGGTAGAATATAGGTGTTTCAGGCATGTTTATGTTATCTGCAATAAAGGTTCCATCTTTATTACTACGGTTTAGTATTGGGTAAAATATGGGGACTGGGTTGGCAGGAGCCACAGCTGGGACTTGAACTTGTGACCTTTTGCTCATGAACACACTGACTGCGTGTACTGCACCACACTGTTGCCACAGGGACAGTTCATTCCCTGGGGATACCATGACTGTTCATCAGACAGACCCTGTCTGTTGCAGTGCACGGCACCCACCTTAACGAGACTAGGCCATGGTCTGCTGTGGGCAGATGCCACTGCCCCCTCTGCCACCAGCACCCCTCCGCCACCATGCTGCCATGCCATTATGCCGGTGGTGCTGGTGGAGCGCAGTCCCAGGCCATCCAGTATGCCAATAGGCAGCTGCCTATGGTGTGGGTTCTCGGGTAGGGGTGCCTACATGGACATGCGCGCTTCCCCCCCAATACCGCCTGCCAATGTTATGTGCCCTTGGGGGAACCTGCTGGGTAATCTCCCCTGTGACACTGTGGGACACACACTCGTGCACATGTTGGACCCTCATCAGTTGATGTCTTGCTGCTTTGCAGTTTCGGCATCCCTATGTGCCACCTAGGCATCTGCCTAACATGCACTGTACCCCAGCTGGACCACAACATGTGCCACCTGCAGCCCTCTATATCCCATTTACAGCATCAGTACAGTTGCCCTTTCCTACGTGCCCACTCTGCTGTTACTGCACATGTGCATGCCATAACAAACCTGCCCAATATAGACGTGAAAAAACCCTGATCAGCAGTATTTCAATGTGGGATCATTCACTTTGTAGGGGGACAGGGAATAGACCCTTCCAAACATGATATCTTATTTTTTGAGCTATGCCAGTGGTGTTGCTTTATGTTTATCATTAATATCACTTTTGGCCAGCTTGGTTATTGAGCTTTTAGATGTGGTTCTGGTCCTTTTATATGTTTATTTGCCTCTTTGTTCCCTGCACATGTATCACAACTATCACTTTTCTGGGTTTCGCTGCCTTTGCTGCACATTGCTGACATAAATGGTTTCTCTTTCCTGCAAATGTGCCTTAACGCAAGGATTTCACTGGCGTTAGTGTTCAGACCCTGATTCCACAGCGTTAGTGTGCCTGGAGCCTCTCCCCTCCCAATCTCCACCCATTGACCCCCTTCTCTCCGCCCTCTGGGAAGCCTTATTCCACCCTTCAGAGCCGGATTTCACAGCGTTAGTGTGCCTTAACGCCGCCGCTGCGTTATCGCGCAATAAATGACGTTATCGCGCAATAATGTTACATTATCGCATGATAACATCACTTATCACGCGATAATACCACCGCTGCAACGTTAAGACAGTTTAGTAAACATACCCCTAAGAAAGGCCGTTGGCAAAGCAATATGATTTATTCATCCCAGCTGGTGAGGCCTCAACTGTAAATAAACTATTTGAGGCAAATAGGAAATATTTTATTTTAAACTAGAAACTTTTCCTTCTGAAGGAAATATTATCTAGGGATGTGAGCCTTCTGTATGCAAATCGAGTGCTGCCTGACTCGATGATGTCTGCTTGTTGCAAAACACCTTCTTGAGTTGGGAAGGGTTGTTTCAGTCACCAGTTGAGCTGGGAAATGTTTGGTAATCGTGCTTATAATCTAGTGAGAATATGTCTCCACTGTTAACAGATATATTTCAAACCCAAGAGCAGGACGTGCTTGGTCTTGGGTTTCAAACTCCCTTTCAGCACTGGGTGGCAGGGAGAAGCAGCACAAGCTCCCGCCCCACTGAGGGAATCTGCCTGCAGCAGTCAGCTCCAGGGACATCACCTGGCTGTGACGGCAGCTGCTGGGTGACATCATTGGAGTTGCAAAGAAGGGGCCATTATTCAGGAGGTTTTTGGTTGTAACTGAAAATTCCCAAATCTCCTTCAGGAGTATTTTATCAGGGATTTTGGTTACAAGTGAAAATCCAAAGCCCTAATTGTAATTCAATGCACTTTACTAGTGCCTTTATGATCTTGTTCAATTTTAAGTGACTGACTTAAGCTTGAATGGATACGAGCTGTTTAAAATGATCCTCTTGAGCTTTAAGTGCTGGTGGGGCATTATGTAATGTATTTATTTATTTAAAAAATGTACAACCCACCCTATCACTATATTATAGGGTAGCATACAATAAACATATATAATTCCACAGACAATACCCAACATACATATACATACACTCTCAGAATTCCCGTAAAACAATGCCAATCCCACAGTGTCCCATATGGAATCAGGTGAAATTAGAATTCTCTAAATTTGAGAGCCACAATATACATTTTTGAGGTGAAAGATGATCTCCCCTTCAAAGATTGCTAGAAGATAGTTGGAGAGTAATTTTTTAACCCAAGAATTATTTCTAAATATGTTAGGAAGGTACAGTCTTCACTCTGGAAATCTGGCCAATGATTAATGTAAAAAGTATTATTTCTAAACCTATGAAGACTTGGAATAAATTGAGTGTTCGAGTACTAGAGGTGTTTGCTGGCTAGGGGTTAAGGTTAATGACCCTTCAGTCTGGGTCTGTCTGCTGCCACGCAGCAAGGCATAAGTCTTCCTCGCCCATTTTTGGAAAGAGCTGTGACATGCATGGAAGCAGGAATGATTCTCTTATAATTCCTGGTACCACCTAATAGTTCTCATGAAAAACCTTTATATTGATCAAAAAGCAACAGTTCAGATAGAATAAGGAGAAACAGAATGGTTTAAAATTGGCAAAAGCGTACAAGATGGCTGCATACTTTCTCCTGACCTGTTCAATTTATATGCAGAACAAATCATCAGAGAAGCAGGACTGTATGAAGACGACTGAGATGTGAAGATTGGTGGAAAACTCATCAACAACCTTCACTATGCTGATGATACCACAATACTGGCTGAAAGCGAAGATGTTCTGAAACATTTGTTTCTCAAAATCAAGGAACATAGTCTTAAAATGGGCCTGCACCTTAACGTAATGAAGACAAGGATCCTGACAAATGGCAAAATCAATAAGTTCATCCTTGTTGGAGAAGAAAAAGAAATAGTAGACAACTTTAACCTGCTTGATTAAATAATCACTAATGAAATTTCAAGTAGTCAGGAAATCCGACAACACATTGCTCTTGTCAGAACAGCTAATGTATGAAGGACCTGGAAAAAAATTTTAAGTGCAGAGATGTTTAAATCATTGGTTTAAATCAATGGTTTAAGTCATTTCTATCCAACCATCAACAGCAGGTCAAAGTAGACACCCAGACCTCACTCCCATTCAAACAACTACAAGGGGTACCACAGCATTACTTTTTAACATACACATTCAACCATTATGCCCAATTATAAGAAAACACAACATCCTCTTCCATGTATATGCAGATGATATAATAATCTACTTACCCTTCTCTACAAAAAATCCAGACTACACAGTCATAACTACATGCCTCCATAGTATCACCCAATACCTGGCAACCATCAATCTTTCAGTAAATTACAACAAATCAGAAGCTCTCCACGTCACACTTCATCTCCCCCCCCCCCCCCCCCCCGCAAAGCTAAGAATCCAACCTCCTCGCACACATCCTGAATATCAGAACTGAGGTCAAACACCTAGCCATCACAATTAACCAGAACCTTAACATACTCTCCCACACCAAGAACACCGCTAATGCTGCCTATCATGAACTCCAAGCATTACGGAATTTGTACCCACTACTGGAGCCAAATGATTTTAGATCAGTATGCCAAGCCATAATCACACCACATCTTGATTATTGCAATTTTCGATATCAAGGTCTATCTAAACAATCCCTTTACCTGCTACAGATGGTTCAGAACACTGCCGCCAGGATCATCACAAGATCAACCAGATATGAACGGATCACACCTGTCCTAAAGTCCCTCTACTGGTTCCCGATATCAAAATGAATCGTTTACAAGATAATTATCCCCATTTTCAAGCTCTTGCAGAACAAGCTCCCAACTGAACTACAGAACTTAATAAAGTTCCAGACACAAGATTACGATGACGCAAAACACAAAACCTCCTCTCCATCCCAACTAGCAAAATAAAGAGTACACTACAAACAAGCAAAAGAGTCTTTACCCTATTTGCACACACATTTGCAATTTACTCCCTGAAAACCTATGTTCCGCAGTCACTGTTCCTGAACTAAGAAAAAATGTTTAAAAAACACCATTTCCTGAATACTTTGCATTGGATGATGGAGAATAATCCCCCCTCTCCAATGATTTCCTCACCTCCCTTCTGAGTGAAGTGCACCAATCTAACGACCGCGGTGACCTTTCCCTTGTGGTGGCCCTGGATCTGTCCTCCGCTTTTGATATTGTCGATCACCACACTCTTCTTGCCCGTTTGGCCGATCTTGGGATCCACAGTTCTGTTCTTTCATGGTTACGTTCCTTTCTCTCTTCCCGCTCCTTCTCTATCCGGACCAGCTCAGCCATTTCTCCCCTCCTGGCTCTCCACTGCAGGGTCCCTCAGGGTTCAGTTCTTGCCCCCCTCCTTTTTAACATCTTTCTCGCCCCTCTTGCACTCATTGTTCAGCAATCTGGTATCTCTAGCTATTTCTATGCAGATGACATCCTTCTTATGCACCACACTAGTTCCCTCACCCCCGATCTTTCTGCACTTAGTCTTTGTCTCACCCATGTTGCCTCATGGCTAAGCAGTAACTTACTTCATGTCAACCCCTCTAAATCAGCTGCTCTGTGGTTTTCTTTCAGTACCCCCCCCCCCCCCACCTGCTCCCCTATTTTCCTCTCTACCCCTATTCCTCTGGTTTCTTCTCTCTGCTATCTCGGGGTCTCCCTCGACTCCTCTCTCTCCTTTCATCACCACATTACCACGCTCGTCCGTCGCTCTTTCTTCTTCTTGCACCAAATCCACGCTGTTCGCTCCTTCCTTCCATCCTCTTCACTCATCTCTCTGGTTCTTTCCCTTCTTATTTCCAGGCTGGACTATTGTAACACTGTTCTGACCGGACTCCCACAATACCAGCTTCAGCGCCTACAGTTGCTTCAAAACACAGCCGCACGTCTGCTCACTCACTCCTCCCCCAGTGACCATGTCACCCCCCTCCTTCTTGGTTTGCACTGGCTCCCACTCAACTTTCATTTCATCTACAAACTCCTCATTCTCACTCAAAAAGCACTACACACTGGTACCCCCCAATATCTTGCTGATTCCATCCGTTTTCAGCCTTCCCCCTGTCTTCTCCGTTCAGCCCACGGCAACCGCCTCTTTCTTCCCTCTCCCTCCTCAGCTCACCTGGAATCCACCCGTCGTTCCACTTTTTTCTTCCTGGCCCCTGCCCTTTGGAACTCCCTCCCTTTTACTCTTGGCACTGAGCTGTCCTATCAACGCTTTAAGGGCCTACTCAAAACACACCTCTTTCAGCAGGCATTTGACCTCCCAGACCCCTAATGCTCACCCTTCCCCCAAGCCTCCTCTCCCACCAGCCCTACCTCCCCTTTACTCTTTTGACTATCTCTATACTCTTTTGACTATCTCTATTCTGTCTCTTCCTGTCCCCTTTCTTTCCTATCCGATTGATGGCGTTCCTTTCTTTTCTAATTTCAATTTGTTTTTATTCTACACTGCCCTACGCACAAGCTTGGGCGGTATATCAAGCGATGAAATAAAGATAAAGACTAACCACTAACGCAGTAATACCATTACCACTATAACCCCCCTCCTCCCAGCATTCCAAGTTCATCCCTCCCACCCTGCACTTTATTGTATATAATTTCAACTTCATTTGTTATGATGTAACTGTTCCAGTTTTCAGTTAAATATAAACCACTTTGATTGTATGCTAAAGCAGTATATAAAAATGTTTAAATAAATAAAATGTATCTGTGCATACAAAGATTTGACTTGTCCAAGCCATGGTATTTTGAATAATGTTATATGCATGGGAAAGTTGGACAGTGAAGAAGAAAGGTAGGAAGAAAATTGATGCCTTCAAATTATGGGGCTGGCAAAGAATATTGTGTATACCATGGACTGCCCAAAGAACAAATCAATTGGTACTAGAGGAAATCAAACCAATGCTTTTTCTAGAAACTCAAATGACAAGACTTTGACATTCATACTTTGAACATATCATGTGAAGAGAAAGATCATGAGAGAAATTCACCATGCTTGGCAAATTTGAAGGTCAGCACAAAAGAGGAAGTCTGGCTATGAAATGGATCGATACGACAACCAATGCAGTAGACGCCACTCTATCAACAATTAACTACCTGACTGAAGACCACAGTTTAAGTCAACCATCCGCAGGATCACCATGAACTGACATTGCTTTGATGACACTTAAGAGCAAAAACCATTTGAAGAAAAAATATCTTGATTTTTCTATCGCTTATGGGTAACTGCAGTATCTTAAGCCTGCAATGTGCGTTTGTAATTACAAATTGCTGGCTGTTCTAGAAGCCTCTGAAGTACTAGAAAGGAATCGTATACTGACTTCTTTCTTTTCCAGGACAGACTCACTAAGGTGGCCATCAGGGGGTAATTTTATAAAGTCTCTTTTGCATGTATGCAACATGAAGGCGGATTTTAGATAGGAAGTAGAGAGGGGGATTTAAACGGAAAATTCCCAGTGTAGTTTGCAAGAGGCTCTGCCAAATACAGAAGCTCTTGCAAACTATGTGTAAGGATGTACAGGACTGCTTGTTGATGTCTCCTCATGTCCAGCGAGAGCTGCGATTTTAAAAAGCTTCACGTGGGGGAAAAAACGTGCAACAACTCTCCTCATGGGTATAGGAACAGCTTTTTAAAATTACTGCTCCCGATCTCCATACACACTCTGATCCTGGAGCATCAGACCCCTTCCCTCCAACAGTGATCCTCCGATTTTCTCCCTGACATCCCGATCATCCCCACCCCTCAAAGGCATCTCATCACTCCCCTGATAAGTGATCACCCTCCTGGTGCCCCCAAGCCATCTGATCCCTCTAGGCATCAATATTGCAGCATCTGAGCCCCCCAGCATAAAGAACCCCCTGATTTCCACCCTCCCTGTTCCCCTACTCTGTTTCTCACCAGGGTCACATGGACTCTAGTGTCTAGTGGGAGCATGATTGATCCCCATAGTGGTGTTCCTTTGGTTCTGAGTTCCAAATTGGCACCTGTGACCCCCTAACAGTAATCACTGTACTACTGCTAAGGGTCAGGCTGCCAAATAAGGGATGGGGAAAGGTGAGAGGGGGGAAAGAGGA
Organism: Ichthyophis bannanicus; assembly: GCA_033557465.1. Classification (NCBI taxonomy): domain Eukaryota; kingdom Metazoa; phylum Chordata; class Amphibia; order Gymnophiona; family Ichthyophiidae; genus Ichthyophis; species Ichthyophis bannanicus. Next base: position 65,142,952 of record CM066037.1, read on the forward strand.
GGAAAAAGGTAGCAAGGGCAGAGATAAAAGCTGGTGAGGAAAAGAGTGAAGGAGCAGGGTGAGTGCAGTATGTAAGTGGTGTGCTGGGAGGTGAAGGATGTGTGCGAGGAGGCTGGACAATATGGCCAGGTCCACAGAATTACTGTAAGTCAGCAAGACAGAACTTCTGTAGGCTGATTAGGCAATGGGCCCAGAAAAAGGAGATCCAGCAAGCTTGAGTCCCCTCCCCAACCCCCCAACCCCCCACTCCTATCCCCTTTACCCATCAGGCTGGAATCAAGTCAGGGTGTCTGGAAGGAGGAGAGTTGCTGGAAGAAAAGCACAGCTGACTTGCAATTCTCTATTGAACTGTGACTATTGTGGTGGGAGTCTTGAGGACCACTGGAGGAATTATATTATGTGAGGATGTAGGACTATCAATTCATCCCAGGTTGATGAAGCAGGTGATCCAGTCCTGGTTTTGCCCTAGTGCTTATATGGAGTTGTAGTTTTGATGGTACCACTCATTTACCTTAATCAGAGGTACAAAGGGAAGGGGAGATGACGGACACAGGGGGAGGGAAAGGAAGGGGGAGACACTGGACATAGACGGGCAAGGCATTAAGCTGCTCCTGGAGTGTGAGGTCGGCACCCAATTGAAGGTTCTTCTAGGGCAGGGATCTCTAACCAGTCCTGGAGGGCTGCAAACCAGTCAGGTTTTCAGAATGTCCATAATGAATATGCATGAGATATATTTGCATGCACTGCCTCCACTGTATTCAAATCTATCTCATGGATATTCATTAGGGATATTCTGAAAATCTGACTGGTTTGCAGCCCTCCGGAATGGGAGTTGGAGACCCCTGTTCTAGGGTATCAGATATCCTTGGCCAGACCTGTATGAAACTGGCATGAATCAACTGAAGCATCAATTAATGATTTTTTTAAATACCTTTCATTGGCATCATTAAAAAACATTTCATTTTTGAAAAGGGTTTCTTCTATAAGTTATTTGGCATCCCTGCTTTTTGATGGTATTATTTTAACATCAGTATTGGGTACAGACATGTAAAATTTGTTAATGACTGATAGGCTTCAGTATGGCAAATTGTCAGACTGAGGCTAATTTGGACACAGAGAAAATCCCTTGATCTGGCATTCTCAGAAGTTGTACCTTCCAGAATTCATCCTAGTCAAGATGTTTGAGGGATTCTAGTAAAAAACTAGGTGGCACCGGCAGTAAGACAACACTGAGGAGAGAAACCTAAAGAATTGAATGGGACAGCCCCCACCCTTTCCCCAAGCACAGAAAGTACCTAGTCTGTGTGAAGGCAGGCTTTGTTTGAGGGAGAGAAGTCCAAGAGATGAAGCTTGTTATGTACTCGTTCATTTTGACCCAGGAGTTGGCAATGGGGCTGGGGCTGTGCCAGCTGCTAGAGCTTGTGACAGCAGCTTGGATTCAGCCGGAGCCGCCTCCTCCCCCTCTCTCTCTCCGCCATCCCTCCTCCTCCTCCTTCTCCTGCCATCGTCTCACTGCCCTGGATGTACTCCTCACAGAGGATGAGAGACGTGGGAGGACCGTGCCCTACCCGCACCTACTGGGCAGGATCAGATTAAGCCAAAAAGCATCCCCGCCCCCTCCGGTTTGCTGCCACATTCTGCACTCTCTGCCCTACCTGTCAGCTGCAACAGCCAGCCACAACCCTAGCATCATGGACCTCTCTTTTATGGCAGCACAGGTAAGAGATCAGCAGAGCACTGGCCAGCAACGGTTCACAGCTTTAGCAATCGGGGATTGTTATTATTATAGCAGCAAAATAAAAAATTCAGCCGGTTGTTAGGAGACAGTGGGTTGATAGCATCAGCGTCCTGTGGATATCATTATTAGCGGTTGTCTGGCACAGAAAGGGAGAGCTTTCTTGGGTGCAATCCAAAAGGAAGGGATAATCTAACGTTCCTTGTCATAGTCCTCTGCTGTTCAGGGTGGAGGGAGATCAAGGTGTGGCAGCCCCCGAATGAGTTACTCTGAGAAACAGCAAGTTTCAGGGACTGCAGGAGGAAAGGGGGTGTATGATGAACCACGGTTAAAGTAAAAAGCTAACCAAAGCCTGCCACTTCTGTTGCTGAGACAGGCAAAGGTGATTCGGGATAGCAAGCATCATGGGGCCTTACTTAGAATTTGCACAATTTGTTGTTTTGTCAAATGCTTCAGAGATTTCACATTTGATTCCCTTAGAAGCTTTAGACACTGTGAAACAGCAGAATGTAGAGACGGCACCCCCCCCACCCCCCGCACCCCCCTTGCAGGGCACATCCACTGATCCAAGCATATCTTGTCTAATTTACTATATGCCGTGATGTTTACTCTATCTTGACTAAGTAACAGCAGCAAAGCCGTCTGCCTTTCAAGCACAGCTAGAGCGAAGAAGCCTTTTCAGAAAAATCAGTCATGTGCTCTCATAGTTCAGAAAAGCGAAAACACGGCTTTTGTTGTCCCTTGCTTTTCCTTTCTTCTGCGTTTCTGTTGGCGCACCCCGATAAAGCCTCAGCATGTTGCCCAGTTGCCTTCTTATTAAGCTAGCTTTCTGTGAATGGCTAGCCTTGTTCCCCACGTCCTTTCGAACAGAAGAAGCTCCATCAGTTTGCATCCTTCATGAAGCATCAGGCCATGTTAAGGTCAGAGAACCCAGGTGTTACATCAAAGAAGGGGGGAGGCGGCCGTAGGACAGTCCTATGGATAAGGGGGACAAAATAAGCTTTGCACTGCAATTTTTAAATGATTAAATAATAATTAAATAATAATAATTAAATAATAAAATAAATAATAATTAAATAATCAACTATCAATTAAGAAGCAACAAGCAGTCAAGAAATCAGACGACGCATTGCTCTTGGCAGAATGGCTATGAAAGACCTAGGGGCATGTTTACTAAAATCCGCAAAATAGCGCGCCGCAAAATAGCGCACGGCAACGCGGCACTGAAACGCGCAGAAACGCGTTTAAACGCCCCGCACACGTGCGTGTCACCCCCGCACAGGTACGCGGCTCACTAACGGGCCCCGTACAAGTGCGGGCCCGCAAATGTCCGATAGAGGCGTGGAACGGCGAAAGGAGGGCGGAGGAAGGCTCCGGAGGGGCGGAGGGACGGGGTCAATGGGTGGAGAGTGGGAGGGGAGAGGCTCCCCGCACAGTATCGGGCCCGAATTTGCATGTAAAAACTACCGCGAGTGAAACACTCGCGGTAGAAAGCATTTAAAGGGAAGAGAAACCATTTCCGTCAGCAATGTACAGGAAAACCGGGGAAACCAGCAAAACGTGAGCAGTGTGATATATGTGCACAGCACAAAAGTGAAAATAAAAATAGAAAATGACCACAACAGAACTATTAAAAATAGTAATTCAGCTGGGGAACAGTTATAGTGATGGGCAAATACAGAAATCACACCCAGCAAAGCTCCAGAAAAAAGAAATGAATTTTGGAAGGGTCTACTGAGAGGAGACTCTTCCAAAAAACATTTCCACGTTTTGGAGCTTTCCTGGGAGTGTTTGCTATGGTTGCCCATTAATATCACTGTTGCCCAGCGTGGTGATATTTTGTCCCACATTTCCCGTGGTCATTTCCGGGGTTTATGTGCACGTTTGTCACCAGACAGGGTGCATATGCCCACAGTAGAATTGCGTAGAGCAGGGTTTGTGACTCCATCCTGCCAGGCTTACTGCCTCCAGGGGCTGCACTGTCTCTGTGGCCAAAGTGTGGTACAGCGGACAGAGTCATTACCTCTAGGACCAGAGGGCAGAGGTTCAAAACCCAGCTGGGGCACCTGCCAGCCCAGTCCCTATATTTTACCCACCACTAAATAAAGATAGCGCAGACACCCCTGTATGCATGGGGAAAACACCCATATTTTACCCAACACCGCACACACACCACAACAATGGGCATTACCTACAGCCAAGTCCCCCAAATGCAGTCCCATACTGCCACATTGCAATCAGGTCAACTGCTTTTTCTGAGAGAAGTTCATGCCAGCATGTTGGCGGACAAGTACATGTGGTGCAGGGGGCAGTGGCTGCTAACCACAGAAGACAGAGGCCTAGCCATGTGCAGGCTGGCACAGTCCACTGCAACAGACAGGTCCTGCCGGATCCACAGTCATGGACAGTCCAGGGAATCCAACCAATCTGTGGCTACACAGTGGTGCAGTGCACACAGACTAGTGCATACAAGAACAGAAGGTCACAGGTTCAAAGCCCAGTTGGGGCTACTGCCAATCCTGCCCACATATTTTTCCCACAACTAAACAGTGATAGTAAGGACACACCTTTCATGGCGGGGACATATGCAATGGTAAGACATCTATCTTTTACCCCACTGAGCACAGACACCATGAACAGGGGCAGTACCTAGAGCAGAATCACCCAAATGCAGTCCTGGTGGGCCACACACCAGTCAAGTTCCATGCTGACACTCATACAAATGCCTGTGCTGTATATCTATGCACCACCCCCATGGCATGTAGATATAGCCCATGCATATTCATGAGGGATAGCAGGAAAACCCGAACAGTGTGATGCAAACCTGGACTGGAGTTGGGAATCTGTGCCGTAAAGCAGCAGCCATCAAGGGCAGACACACCCACACCCACAGGCCCCATTGGCCAATGTCTCCTGGAAAGGCAGAACATTGGACCGTGCATGCAGCACCCAAAACGAGCACTTGCATAACTTACCAATGTCACCCTACACCTGAGGTATACGGTACACAGCTCGGAGACGTTTGCTAGGAGCACAGGCAGGCAGTTATCCATACGTTACGTACATACTGCTAGTTGACCCCATCCAAACAATCTGTTAGGTGTTTGCGGGGCATGCTCCAGGCCTGGCCTCTGACGGTGCTTACCACCCTGGGGAGTGACCACCAGCTGTAATGCGTACCATATCCATGCCTTGCCGTGCTCAGGACCGGTTTGGTGGGCAAGGCTACTTACCCCCTCAATCGTAGCACCATGATGGCAGAGGTGTGGAAGTGTGTGTCTGTCTATACAGTGGGTGTTGGCTGCAAGCCCCTTCAACAGCCCGCACTGCCAGCACTGTTGCCAGTATTGGCCAGTCAATGTGCATAATGAGGTGCAAGGTACCATGGGTATAGCCAGGGCAGGGTGGCGTGGCCAGGATGCATCTGCACTGGGCATAGGGCCCTGGCAGGGACATTGGCTGGGATATTGTAGTGTCCGGCCACCACCTACACAGACAGGGTGGCCAAAGCATGTCCTTCTGGGGGATCACGCTCACCCTGACTGTGCAGTGACCACAGCATGGCTAGGCCCCCTCATAGTGCTGTATAGTAGTTCTCTCATGTGATAGATATGGGTTTCTCTTTGGGGCCCAGTCACTGATCTATCTGCTTGCTGTGTATGCAGACAGCCCAGTTCTGGGTGCATGCATCTCCATTGGGAACATGCACTATGGACTAACCAGCAGACTGTTTGTAGCTGGTAAATGTCTTGCTATAATGGCTTGCTGCAGGGGAATATCTGGTGGTGGAGTGCAGCTTACCATACCCTGGGCTTATGTCTGTCTGCTATTGTGTTATGGCTGTGTATGGAGCTGCCTGCCTGGGGGGGGGGGGGGGTGGTGGTGTTCCTCAGCAGGACTGGGGTTGATGTTGCCCTCTACTGCCACCTTTGCAGGGAGGTAGAGTGTGGATCCCTTGATGGGGACCATGTTTGCCACTGGGGGGGGGTGCCTGATGGCGGCAGACAGGGATATCCATGGTGTTTGTGCAGAAACTAGCTATCTTACACATTAACACTGCTTTGGAACGCCCGCTTGGCCTCCATCAGCCATGGCAGGTGTTGTTGACCTGGTCCTGGCCACCTCATTGCACACTCAGGGTGAGCACAGTACCCGCACGATGTAACGGTGTGTGGCTACTCTGTGCCAGTAAAACACCCGGTCAGTGCCCCCTACTAGGCCAAGGTGCTGTGTGGGTGCACCCGGTCACTTCCCCCAACAGGGCCGAGGTGCTGTGGGGGTGCATTCCCCATCTTGTGTCCATCTGCGGACAGCTAATTTGCATGTGCAGTGCATCATGGGTACGGGTGGCCTAACCCTATCCTGTTGACACCAGCAGACTGTCTGTGAGGTGACGTGTAGGCTATCTGCAGCCAGCCAGGGGCCTGCTTACAGCTATGGAGCTGTAGTGCAATGGTTACATCACTGCCTGTGCAGCCAGAGGTCATGGGTTCAAACCCACAGTGGGGCCCTTTGGTAGGGCTGTCCACAGCTTTATTTTTATTTACTGTACATATGTCTATGCCGGCAAGACCACCCTCAGCTTACTATACCCATTAGGTGCCTCTGAGGGTGCTTCATAGGGCGCCCTGTAGGCCACCTTATGGTTGCCATCCCTATAGGGTGCACTATACATTATCCTGTGTCGCAACATACATGCTGCCCTATAGGGGTCATTCAAGGGTGCCTTGGCGAACAGTGCACTGTAACATGTGCCTTATGGGCCGCCGTATGTTAACATGCTGGGAGAGTGCGTTTGCTAGTAGTGATAACAAAATACAATTATACAGCCTCCTACAGCACTCCACAACATAATACATACTGCCTCAGCAGGCATTTTTCACTGGGCATTGTGAGGAGTTGAACCCCTGATCCCTGCACCATTGGTCAGTGTTTTAACCATTGTGCTGTGGCTCTGTTCCTGTGCTTGTGCATCAGCGCGCCGCCTTGTGCCTATCAGCGCGCCGCCTTCTGCCGCCCAAGGGGACCAGTGCGCCGCCTTCTGCTGCCCAAAAATAACTGTGCGCCGCCTTATGCCGCCCAAAGAGCACTGTGCGCCGCCTTCTGCCGCCCAAAAATAACTGTGCGCCGCCTTATGCCGTTCCAAATTAATTTGCCTCCTAAAACAATGTTAATCATTACAGTTACTGCCTCAGCTGACCTTTGTCGTTGCGCACACTGGGGGATTGAACCCATGGCCCCTGCACCATTGGTCAGTGTCTTCACCGTTGTACCACGGCTCTGTTGTTTTGTATACTCAGCAGCGCGCCACTTTGCCTTTCCACGCGCTAATGTCGACCCCCGCACATTAGCGCGACGCACACACGTCCGGTTGCTTACTACCGTTTTTTTTCTATTTTCTGCCTGAACCGCCCACTCCTTATATGGCACAGGCACACTAGCACGGCCCCGCACGTTAGGAATGTTTAGTAAACATGCCCCCTAGATAAGATTCTCAAGAGCAGAGATGTCTCTCTCCATACAAAGATTCGACTTGTTCAAGCCATGGTATTTTCAATAACATCATATGGATGTGAAAGCTGGACAGTGAAAAAGACAGACAGGAAGAAAATTGATGCCTTTGAATTATGGTGCTGGCGGCGAATACTGTGTATACCATGGACTGCCCGAAGAACAAACCAGTCGGTACTAGAAGAGATCAAACCTAAGCTTTCTTTAGAAGCTCAGATGACAAGACTTCGACTTTCATACTTCGGACACATCATGCGAAGAGAGAGATCATTAGAGAAAGACATCATGCTTGGCAAGATAGAAGGTCAACGCAAAAGAGGAAGGCCAGCAATGAGATGGATTGCTACAATAACAGCAGCTACGGGTACCAGTCTGTCAACAATGAGCCGCCTGACTGAAGACCGAACACAATTTAGGATAGCTATCCAGAGGGTCGCCATGAGTCGACTCCGACTCGACGGCACTTAACAACAAATAATCTTAAAAAGTTGATTCAATCTTAACTTTTAAAATCTAACTGAAAACTAATTCCTTGTGTATAGACAAGGGCCTGATATTCAGCCCACCACGGACAGCAGCTTCAGAGTGCCTCACCGCCGTGAGCAAAACTAAAACTGATATTCAGCCCCAGTATCTGAATATCCTTGAGCGATGTTCCGCTGCTTTCCAATAGTTGAACCGCAGAAACGTTAGGATGGTTAGTGACATGACCTACCTTTATGTGGCGCTTATCTGGTTAGCAGAGTGAAAACTTCCTCTAACCCGATAACTGCAGGGGGCACCTTCTCCCGCCCAGGGACCGCCCTTACCCGACCCTCACTCCGCCCAGGGACCGCCTTCGCCCTGCTCAGGACCCGTCTTCTCTCTGTCCAGAGACCACCCCCGCCCCACCCAGGGACCGCCCTCGCCCCACCCAGGGACCGCCCTCGCCCTGCCCAGGGATTACGCTAACCCCACCCAGGGACTGCCATAGCCCCACCTACAGATTGCCCTGGCAGTCAGGGGGGATATTCTTCAATATTGTCTGGTTAGTGATGCTGAATATCCCTCTCAGTGGGTTTATCCAGTTATTGGGTCCTGCTAACTGGGTACATTTGAATATCAGGTCTCGAGAATTTAAGGGGAAAATAAAATTTCTCTCACCAAGTAGGACTGTTGAGGGATAAATGAGCAGAACATAGCCTTAAATTTTTATGAAGCAACCCATGGAGATATAAACAAGGGTGGGACGCATAGCCTAGGTGGTATTAGTAGAGATGCAGGATACAGCTCCATCAAATCAAGAAAGCTGGCCACAAGATCATTTAAGATTTTGGCTGGTGTGCACGGTGTTCCTGTGGCTCCTGTTTCTGAAAGGCTTGTGGTGTTGGGAGTTCTGCTCGGGGACAACCAGGGCCTGTTTCCACAGTGATGACACCCAATGATCAGCATCAGCATTACAGGAACAGTAATCCATAGAAAAAAGGACCAATCCATCCTTTCCAGTTTGCCCAGTTATTCCTGCCCACAGCCCCAAGAACTATATTTCGGCTGCCAGCTACACAGCGTGACTGCTTGACTAGTCCTCCTTACCCAAAACAGTTTTTGAGACTTCCTCGAACCTGTTGGATAGCTGAGCATTCGAGGTCCTCTGCTTAGTTCACACCAAGCTCTCCCCCCCATTCCCATGTCTACCCACAATAACAATCTCAGTAGCCAGCAGTGTTAACGAAGCTGTTACCTGCACATCTTACTTGCTAGTGCCTGTAGCATTTCCAGACGGTAGCCCACCACCACCAAACTGCTGCACTGGCCCAGCAGGTCTCTCTAGGGTCCTAGCTTTCTTTCCACAAGCGCTATAAAGCTTGGTTATTTCTGGTTGCATTTAACTAGTATTCATTAGGGATGTGCAGTCATTTGAAACGAAATAAGAAAAGTCAACAACATTTCATATACTTTTTGATGTCATTTTCGAATGAAAATGAAAGATCGGCCCCTGAAATTTCATCACTTCCCATCTGTTGTTAACAGCATGCACTATCACGCCCCCTAAACGAAGTGGTGCCTAATTCTATAACTTCAGGTTCCTATAACTTAGTTAGAGGTTGTAGGAATGTCCCTACCCTGGATGTGACCTTCATGAGAGTCAACCAGGATCTGGTAAAGGGAACAAGGAAACTTTAGCACAAAGGCAAAGTACAGCTGCATAATACAACTTCTACTCAGTAGCGCTCACCCGAAAATGACAAAAATAGGAAAGGAGTTGTGGAATATAGTGAATGCAAGTGCTTTAGTGATACAGCATAGCTGGGGTTACTCACTGCTACCCAGGGCCGCCCCCTCTGCTGCTGCAGATTCTTCTCAGGAGGGGGAGACGGGCAGCGGCAGTATTTCCAAAAGCAGTGACTGTTTGCTGCCGCTTTTGAAAATACTGCTACTCCCCAAATGGAATCGGTGGCAACCGGGAGGGTGGCGCAGCCATCCATGTGTGCCGCTGCCATTGCCCATCCGAGCCACTGCTGCCACCCACCCAGGCCAGCCGCCTTAGGTGACTGCCTAGCTCACCTAGTTGATGGGCCGACCCTGCTCCTACCGAGCCTGATATTCAAAGCGACTAAGGTGCTTAGCAGACCTGCTAGCCATGTTAATGACGACGACCGGTATATTCAGCGACACTGACTGTGTTAGTGACGCTGAATATCTGCGGGTACCACTGCTAAATGCCCCGATGGTAGCTGACTAGCACCGGGACATTCTGAGGGTAGGCATCGGGGATATTCAGTCACTGCCTAATTATTCCTCGGCAGTGAAAGTCAGGCGCAGTAAAGGCTAGCCTAATGTTCACTGCCAAAGCAAACCAGGCAGCGGCTGAATATCGCTCCCGCCCGGTTAACTTCACCGCTATCTGGCTGCCATGGATATTCAGTGCCGATGAGCAGATATGGCCCCTGCACTGACTATCTGAGTTTAACCTTCAGGGCGATGGCTAGTGGCTGTAATCATGCTAGCTGCCGCTGCTGAATATCGGGCGCAGAGTAAATAAAAAAATTGCCAAAACCTGTAATCCTTAGAAATAATACAGAACATACCAGAGCAGAGAGAAGTGTGGAGTTTCCTTGGGGACTTTGGGTTAGAGATGAAAGAACTCCAATAGCTGTCCAATATCTTTTTCAATGAGCCTAGAAAAGAGCAAGACTGATGGATTTACTATGTTTAGAGGGTCACATGTTGCAACAGTAGATGATTTAATTGTTTTATCCACAGATGATACTCTTCAGAGGGCCAAACCAACCCTGTCAGAAAGAATTGAACAGATAACAACGGGCCCGATGCTCAAAAAAAGTTGAGGGTCTGATACTCAATTGATTTATGCTCTTAACTTTAAGAGCTCGGCTCCTAAATTGACCTATTTGAAAATGTACCAGGACTGAGTTCGTAAATCTATACTCAAAAGTTCACTAAGGGGCAGATATTCAAAATCATTTATCTACTGCCCAGATAAATGCTGCTGAGGCTGATATTCAACGGCACTTTCTGGATATTATTACAGACCCACCTCGGCACTTTCCAGAGACTGTCGGGGCAGTCAGGCGGCAGACAAAAAATTATCCAGACAAGGACCATTTCCAGCTGCTATTAATTAATTAATTACGTTTAGACCCACGACAAGACTATGGGGTATGTTTACTAAACTCCGAAATTGTGCGGGGCCGTGGTAGTGTGCCTGTGCCATATAAGGAGTGGGCAGTTCAGGCAGAGAAAAGAAAAAACCGGGAGACAGCAACCGTACTTGTGCGCATCGTGCTAATGTGCGGGGTCCACATTAGCGCGTGGGAAGGCTAAGTGGCGCGCTGCTGGGCACAGAAAAGAACAGAGCCATAGTACAACAGTGAAGACACTGACCAATGGTGTATGGGTCATGGGTTCAATCCCCCATTGTGCACAACAAAAGCTGTTGTCTGAGGCAATAACTGTAATGGGTTAAAGTGCTGTAGGAGGCATATTAATTTTGTGCGGCATAAGGCGGCGCACTGTTAATTTTGGGCGACATTAGGCGGTGCGCTGTTAGGTGTGGGCGTCATAAGGCGTAGCACTGTAAATAGTGGGCATTAGGCGGTGCGCTGTTAAGTTTGTGCGGTTTGGGCGGCAGAAGGTGGTGCGCTGCTATGCCATGAAGGCCTAAGGCAGTGCGGCAATGTCCAAGCACAGGAATAGAGCCACAGCACAATGGCTAAGACACTGACCAATGGTGCAGGGATCAGGGGTTCAATCCCTCACAGTGCCCAGTGAACAAGGCTGGCTGAGGCATAACGTATTATGAGTATGAGTGCTGTAGGGGGCATATTAGTTCTATTTTATTTATCAGTACTAGCAAACTCACTCTCAAAGCGTGTTAACATAAGGCGGCCCATACGGCACATGTTAAAGTTCACTGTCCGCCAAGGCACCCTAGAATGTCCCCTATAGCTCACCATATATGTTGCGTCACAGGATAATGTATAGTGCACCTTATATGGTGCACCTTATCCACATACATATGTTCACATGTAAATAGTTGATCACTGTTCACTGCAATTAACTGTATATTATAATTTAGTTCATGTTGCTTACTCTGTATCCAGTTATTCGTTCCTTGTAAACAGTTGAAATATACTGCCTTTATTGTTATATGTAAACCGTCTTGATTCGTAGAAAGATGGTATATAAAAAATGTTAAATAAATAAATAAATAAAATATGGACGGCAACCATAAGGTGCCCTATAGGGCGCCCTATAAAGCATCCTCAGCGGCACTTATGGGTACAGTACGCTGTGGGTGTTTTTGCTGGCATCAACATATGTACATTAAATAAAAAAGACTTTGGACAACCCTAGCAAATTACCCCACTGTGGGCTTGAACCCATGACCTCTGGCTTCTCAGGCAGTGAAGTAACCATTGGGCTACAGCTCTATAGCTACTAACCAGCCCCTGGCTGGCTGCAGAGAGCCTGCACGTCACCACACAGACAGTCTGCTGTGGTCACCAGGATAGGGTTAGCCCACCCATACCCATGATGCACTGCACATGCAAATCAGCTGTCCACAGATGAACACAAGATGGGGAATGCACCCCAACAGCTCCCCGGCGTGGTAGGGGGAAGTGGCCGTGTGCACCCACACAGCACCTCGGCCTGGTAGGGGTACTGACCGGGTGTTTTACTGGCACAGAGTAGCTACACACCATCACATTGTGCGGGTACTGTGCTCACCCTGAGGGTGTGAAGAGGCGCCCAGGACCAGGTCCACAACACCCTCCATGGATGAAAGAGACCATGCCAGAGCTCCATAGCAGTATTAATCTGTGAGAAAGGTAGTTTCTGCAGAAGCACCTTGGATATCACTTTCTGTCTTAGTCAGGGGAACCCCTTATGGACACCTAGGTGGCCTATGTACCACCACCCAAGGTTGAAAAAAACAGAGTCTCCTATCAGCAGATCCACATTCTACCTCCCTCCAATGGTGGCAGTAGAGTGGACCATAAACCCCGGTCCTGCTGGGGAACAGACCCCTACAGGGCAGTCAAAGCAGCTCTATACACCTCCACAACACCAGACAGACATTAGGCCTGGATATGCTAAGCTGCACTCCACCACTATCTGATATTCTCCTGCAGCAAGCCTTCAGCCGCTGCACCCTGCAAGGCGCTCCATCACAACACAGACCAGCTGAAAACAGTCTGCTAGCTAGTCCTGGTGGAAATGCATGCACCCAGAACTGGGATGGCAGTGCACACCAAAAGATAAGTCAGTGACTGGGCCCCAAAAGGAAACCCATATATATCACATGAGAAAAATACTATATAGCACTATGGGGGTGCCTAGACATGCTGTGGTCACTGCACAGTCAGGGTGACAGTGATCCCCCAGCAGGACAGAAAGAGATCACCCTGTCTGTGTAGGTGGTGGCTGGCCACGACAATGTCCCAGGCAGTGCCCTATGCCCTGTGCAGATGCATCCTGGCCAGCCCACCCTGTCTGAGCTATACCCATGGTACCTTGCTGCTCATTATGCACATTGGCAGGCCAATAATGGCAACAGTGCTGGCAGTGTGGGCTGTGGAAGGTGTTTGCAGCCAACACACACTGTATAGACCAGGGGTGGGCAATCTCGGTCCTGGAGGGCCGCAGACCAGTCAGATTGGCAGAATATCTGTAATGCATATATATCGCATGCTTATTCATTAGGGATATCCCGAAAACCTGACTGGTCTGCGGCCCTCCAGGACCGAGATTGCCCACCCCTGGTATAGACAGACACACACTCCCACACGTATGCCAGTATTGTGCTACTATAGAGGAGTTTATCAGCCTTGCCCACCACACCAGTCCTGGGCACAGCACAGGCATGGATATGGTACGCAATACTGTTGGGGGTCACTCCCCAGGGTGGTGACCACTGTCAGAGGCCAGACCTGAAGCACACACCGCAGACATCAGAAAGATTGTTATGATGGAGCTCAAAGAGCAAACTGTGCTTAACCTAGGAATGTCTATCTGCCAGTACTCATAGCAAACGTTTGAGAGCTGTGTACCGTATACCCAGGTGTAGGGTGGCATTGCTAAGGTATGCAGGTGCTAGTATTGGGAGATGCACGCAGGGCCCAATGTCCTGCCTCTCCAGGAGGCATTGGCCAATGGGGCCTGTGGGTGTGGGTGTGTCTGCCCCTGTTGGCTGCTGCTTTACGGCAGAGGTTCCCAACTCCAGTCCTGGTGTGCCTAACACTGTTCGGGTTTTCCTGCTATCCCTCATGAATATGCATGAGCTACATATACATACCATGGGGGTGGTGCATAGATATGCAGCACAGGCATTTGTATTAGAGGCAGCATGGAACCTGAATGGTGTGTGGTCCTCCAGGACTACATTTCGGAGACTCTGCTCTAGGTAATGCCCCTGTTCATGGTGTCTGTGCTCGGTGTGGTAAAAGATAGGCGTATTACCAATGCGTATGCCCTCAGCAATAAAGGTTTGTCCTTACTATCATGGTTTAGTTGTGGGAGAAATATGTGGACAGGATTGGCAGTAGCCCCAGCTGGGCTTTGAACCTGTGACCTTCTGTTCTTGTACACATTGTCTGTGTGCACTACACCACTGTGTTGCCACAGATTGGCTGAATTCCCTGGGAGGTCCATGACTGCACATCCGACAGTGCCTGTCTGTTGCAGTGGATGGTGCCATCCTGCACATGGCTAGGCCACTGTCTTCTGTGGCTAGCAGCCACTGCCCCTCCACCACCTGTACCCTTCCGCCATCATGCTGGCATGTCCTTATCGTAGTAAAACCATATGACCTGATTGTGTTGTGGCACTCCAGGCCTGCATTTGGGGGACTCGGCTGTAGGTAATGCCCATTGTTATGGTGTGTGAGCGGTGTAGGGTAAAATATGGGTGTTTGCAACATGCTTATGTTCTCTGCAATAAAGGAGTGTCTTTAACTATCTCTGTTTAGTGGTGGGTAAAATATGGGGACAGGGCTGGTAGGTGCCCCAGCTAGGATTTGAACCTGTGACTCTCTGGTCCTAGAGATACTGGCTCTGTCTGCTGCACCACACTGTAGCCACAGAGACAGTGCAGTCCCTGGAGATAGGAAACCTGGCAAGAAGGAGTCGGAAGCCATGCTCTGCACATTTTTACTGTGGGCTCGTTCACCTTGTCTGGGGACAAAAGTGCAAATACACCACGAAAATGCCTGCAAAAAAAGGGGTAAAAAAGATAGCCAAGCTGGGCAACAGTGATATTAATGGGCAACCATACAAAACACTCCAAGGACAGCTCCAATAGCAAGAAATGATTTTTGGAAGGGTCTCCACTCCGTAGACCCTTCCAAAATTCATTTCTAATTTTATGGAGCTTTCCAGGGAGTGTTTTTTGTTGTTTCCCATTAATATCACTGTTGCCCAGCTGAAGTACTATTTTTAATATTTTTGTTGTGGTCATTTTCGCTTTTTATTTGCACTTTTGTTCTATGCACATGTATCACACTGCTCACGTTTTGTAGGTTTCCCCGGTTTTCCTGTACATTGCTGACGGAAATGGTTTCTCTTCCCTTTAAATGCCCTCTACCGCGAGTGTTTCACTCGCGGTATTTTTTACTTGTATATTCGGCCCCGTAAATGTGCGAGGAGCCTCTCCCCTCCCCTTCCCCGCCCATTGCAGCCGTCTCTCCGCCCCTCGGGAGCCTTCCTCCGCCCTCCGTTAGCCTTTCCATGCCTCTATCGGACATTTGCGGGCCTGTACTTGTGCGGAGCCCGTTAGTGTGCCGCGCACGTGTGCGGGGATTCATCGCACGTGTGCGGGGCGCTTAAGAGCACTTAAGTGCTGCTTTTAGTGCGCTATTGTGCGGCGCGCAATTGTGCGGTTTTTAGTAAATATGCCCCTATGTTTGAAGGGAAATTAAGCATAAATTTAGGAGCTCAGGTTTATGGGGTCGATATTCAAAGTCCTTAGATGCACAGCTAATGGCAATGATCACGATATTCAGCCGCACTATCTGATTAGTGTTGCTGAATATCTCCAAAGATCACCTCAGCAGAGGCGGTAGCAGTTTGTCGACCCTTGCCCGGTCAGTGGGATTTTAAAGCAACCCAGTGTGCACAACTTAGGCCTAAGTTGCAATCCGGACAAAGGCTGACTCAAAAGCGCACTAACCGGGCAAATGTTGGTACTTGCATAGTTCACACCTCTGAACCCGGATATTCAGTGACAACTCCAATCCGGTTGTTGCCTCTGAATATCCTGCCATGACATTTAAATATCATCCTTTCTGAATTTCAGCCCCTAGGATTTCAGCTGAATATTCATCTTATAAGGAGCTTAAAAGTTATGCTTATCAATTTAAGCCTGCCACCACGGGCAACAGAATGGCCAAATGTTTGGGGGGCCCCAAGCTCCGTCCCTAGCTCCCACAGCCTTCCCCATCTGTTCTGCCCATGGGATCTGATTTCCCGATCCCAGCAAGCAGAAGAGAAGGAGAATCGCAGCAAAGACTCCTTCTTTCTGCTCCGATCTCCCGCGGGCAGACTGAAGGAGTCTTTGCCGCAATCACGGCCATTCCCTTCTCCTCTCCCCATGGGCAGGATCAGGAGGAGAAGGCCACAATCGCAGTTTCCATGCAAGTTGTCTGCTCGTGGGGATTCGAGTTCAGTAAAATTTTGTGTATAAATTTAGCCTCTGAGCCCTGGTACATTTTCAAGGACGCCAATATAGGAGCATAATTCTGAAAGTTAGCAGCTTACATCCTTTAACTATCAACCTCAAAGTGTTTATGGATGGCGTTGTCAAATGCAGAATATGCTAATTGATAAATGGTCAGAGCAGTCTAAAACATTCTAGCAAACCTGGGGATGTTCTTTAAAATAATAAGTGAAACCTTCGTCAGAGAGCACAGTAGCAGCGATTCCCCTAGATGTTCATATCTGAAATACGGCTTTTTGCAGTTCTGCAAGAAAGAACACATCAAAGAAGTTTATCGACAGGAAGAATTTATGGTATTCTTTTTAACTGAAGACATTATCTGAGTGCATTGAATATTGCTGACATGTAATCAATGAAAGAATTTCTTTCATCTTTTTCCCATAGCTACCGTTCCATCTGAGAGCTGAAAGTGATGCAGTTTGCATGGCTAACCATTCAATTTAGAGATAGCTGGGGGAAGGGGAGGCCCCATTTCTCTTTGAGTTTCTCGCTCCTCCTGAGAGTCATGACTTATTTTCTTATTATTTGCCAGGTTTCTGCTAGGCCTGTTGAACAAGCTACCTAATCTTGGCTTGCTTGCACAGTAGCATGGAATACTGTTAAATAAAATGCATTTTCGATATCAGAATATCAAGGGATTTGGCCCAGAAGCACGTCTTCATGGAGTGAATTTGCATATCTGCCTTTTCCTTCTACGTAACCAATTATAGTAGATCTTGTTGTTTAGAAGCTGGCCTTGCCCCTTGCTTTAGTTACCTCTCATGCTATCGTGTTGAATCGGTTACTAAGACTGAGAGATTATCACTCAAGAGTAGCAGTGCTGTTTCTATCTCTTTGCAAGCAGTGTTCATGGCTTAAAGTAGGAAAAAATGCGGAGTGGGATGGCAGTTCCATATAGAATAACAAATATACTGAAGTCATAGATTTTAGCTGCTCTGGGTTCGTTGTCTACAAGAGGTCTGGCAACTACCTTGCCCAGCCCCAAATCGGGAGATCATTCCAGTGGCTTGATGGCTGTACTGAGCAATGCCATGTGGAAGGTCTCCAGCAACAGCTGGGTCCAAAAATAAACGGCAACTTTGGGATGAAAATAAATGTAGCCCCCTTTTCTGGGAATGATTTAGAGGGTATATTCTGTTCCAGATCCCCATTCCCATGAGTATTCTAGAAAATCTGACATGGATTCTCTGACAAGGAGAAGAATAACTTGACTCCAAAGCCCTAGATAATGTTTAATGTTTAATGTTACTTGATATACCGCTCAGGCCGAAGCATCAGAGTGGTTTACAATACAATATAAATGTTACAGAAAATAGGAAAAGAACGCCATTTATAAGATAGGACAGAATAAGAGATGCAGTGATTAGTCAAAGGGATAGAAGAGACAAGAGAGAAGGAAAAAGCAGGTTACAACCATGACATACCAGCATGACAGTTCAGTCCAAGCTGTAATGTACGGTTTTAATCAAACGGCACGGAGTCATGCCTAAGGGCCATGCCACAGGGCCCTCTGGTGAGGCTCTCAGGACGCGGGCCCACAAGGCACGGGCGCGCCTCATAAGCGGCGGTTTTAAGCCATTACAAAGGGCTGCTGATTGGCAGGCTCCGGTGGTGACAAGGAGCTCCTGCACACTCTTCCGCTGACAGCCGCTGCTCTCCCTGATACATTCTTACAAAAGAGACACTCCAGACAACGGACCTGGTGCTCTAAAAATAAAATTTGTCCTGAAAGTATTTTTCTTCACCTGAAAACAGCATCTTACTCAAATGTAAAACAGAAAATCTGGAAATACTGCAGTTAAAACGAAATAGAGAGGAGATCCCCCACGCTTCTTCTCTTTTTCTTATTATGAGGCATCCTTCTCCCCTTCCTCTAGATCACAGAGGTTCCTTGGATCCCAAGGAGCTCGTATACTCCAGAGTTTTCCAATGCTTGAACCTCCTTAGAGATGTCTCTCTTTTCCTCCTCATGGATTCCATCGGGCTCCAGGATGCAGCACTACATGGGGAGTTCTATCCGTCCTTCTTATTGCACAGCTTTGGAAATCCTGCTTTAGACCAACACAAAAGTCAGAAGCACCCCTAAATACTGCCCTGCTGGATCCTCTTCTTCCACTACAAGAGGGGCTCAGAATGAAAGCTCAGCTTTCTGCTTCTCCGGCTCTTTTGTCGTCTCTGTGGTGAGAACTGAGACCAGGTCTGCAGGCTTCGGCCTCTCCCAAACCACCTCACAAAACAGAAAGACAGCAAACACCTCCTGCTCCTTCTCTCTGCTTCCTCAGAAGCTTTCTCCTAGAATTTCTTTAGTTTTATTTTCAAGATTTCTTTGCAATAAATCAAGCAAACAAGAATATCTAATCCATAGAGAAGATAAGAATATAAAATATGCAATACTGGGTCAGACCAAAAGTCCAACAAGCCTGGTATCCTGCTTCCCACAGTGGCCAATCCAAATCACAAGTACCTGATACAGTCTCAAAGGATAGACAAACTCCATGCTGCTTATCTGAGGAATGAGAAGTGGATTTTCTCCAGTCCGCTTTAATAATGTTTTTTTGGACTTTTCCTCCAGGAACTTGTCCAAACCTTTTTTAATCCCAGCTACACTAACAACGTTTACTACATCCTCTGGCAACGAATTTCAGAGTTTCATTATGTGTTGAGTGAAAAAATATTTTCTGACTGCATGGCGATGAGGTTTGCTATTGCCACGACTCAGTTTTATTGTTTGCTGGGTTGTATTAATTTGCCCCTGACGCAGGCAGATTGTGCCAAAACACAGCCATGTCAGGCTAAATAAAATGACTCTGTGGCTCCTCTTCATGGACCAAACCTTTTTGCTTTTCTTAACGTGTAGCAAAGCTACTGAGCCACTGCGTTGGCTTCCTGCTTACCTTTTATATTTCTCCCTTTTGCACCCTAGTTTGAAAGTTGTCAACGCTATGCTTGATGAAAATGCAGAAACCAGTTTACTAAGCCTAGTGTGCTTTATCCTTCTTGAAATATAATTTGTAAGTGGGAAAGATAGCTCAGATCATTAATAAACATAATAATAGTGAATACACTATAGAATTGTTTATAAACTCTAACATAGAGTGTGATATTTAGCACTACTACCCATGAGAAAAATTGCATGTTGGAAAACTCACATGCATGCAAAGGAGTCTGCTTACTAAGCCAGGCTAATGGTTAAGTCGTGCTTATTTTAACTAGGTCCCATGGATTAACTTGAGACCTAGATACAAATAGCATGTGCTAACCATTAGCCCAGCTTGGTAAACATGTCCCTAAGGTTTATCTAAAGATAGTGGGGTAATATTTAACCTGCACCAGTGGTCACCATTTTTTTTTTTGCATGCTGGCTGCCATGGGTAGAAACAGCTAGCTATTCAGTGCAATATCCAGAAAGTGGCTATCCCTGACTATCTGGATTATGTGGGTGCTATGAGGCTGATTCTGACAGATGCACGGCCAGGCCATCAGGAAGCCCAAAACATGGACGGGCCCAACTTGTACCCAAATCTGCAACCACGGGAGCTGTACATTCCCATGGCTGCGGAATTGGGCACTTAGATGGCCCAGCATGCACCAGATTCCATGCCATTAGCTGTCCACAATCCTGCATGTCTAGCACTCACAACGCTCCAGCTGGTATGCTGGTGAATGGTGTCCTGTCACCATGGCACCCACATATCCAGCTGGAGGCACAGAATTGCAATGCCCCAAGCGGCTCCTCACCCCATTGTCTGACCCTTGCCGGGGGGCTCCCATGGCTGGGATCGGGCGGTTGACACTCTCCTGTGGTGGAACAATGGGTCTAGGGGCTGCAGCATGCATTCTTCTCACTGCCCGGCACTTATTCCACCATCGGGGTGGAATAAGGTGGGCATCCATCTCAGCACCAGAGGATGTACAGAGGCCCAACCTGAATGGCCTCCATATGTCCCTGTGCATGGCTCCACCCCCATTCTGCCCCTGCCCCGCCCTGGCAGCGCCCCCTCCCACCCCATTCAGCACTCCCCACACAATGGCTCTGTATGTGTGAGGAGCACTGGGGTCTGAGTAGGGTCCAGGAACAGATCGCGGGTTAAACGTCCAATGCCACTATTCCTGGACTGGAATGACCCCTTTCTGGATAGTAGTAATATTCAGCTGCTATCCGGATAACATATCAGAGATATCACTGAGGACAGCTTTTTTGCTGTCCTAAGCTATCTGGATAATTTGGATAGTGGTGCTGAAAAATCACCACTATCTAGATAAAGTCTGTCTCTGCCCCCGACCATCTGGCACTATCGGGATAGTGCTGCAGTGGTCTCTAATGATCTTCTGCAGCATTATCCGGGTGCTTCTGCCCAGATGAAGGCTTTTGAATATCGGCCTCAATGTATTTCAGTGTTCAGCGTGACATAGAATACATCTTCACAACCTATAAAGAGTTCTAGTCCCCGAGAGGAGTGCTTTCCCACGGCTGTGCACAGAGGAGGAGGCGGGCTGTGTCCCGGGCTGCCCCGACGTCATTGGGGACTTTGTTAAGATCTGCTGGATTTCTCCCTTTATCTAGGAGTGACTGTAAGGTGCGCAGCCATGGCGTAACCAAAGGGGCATGACACAAGGGGCATTTCAGGCCCCTTGGGAGCCCCTTGGAGCACCGACGGAGCACTAGATATATGGGAAACGCAAGAAGAAAGCATTGTTGCCTGCAGCTGTGATCAGCGGACCTATGGATAAACATTTGAAGCCCAAAGGAGAGAGGATTTCCCCTACAGGTACCAGGACCACTTCCTCTCAAGTTTCGGGGGCCTCTTTAAGCTCCCCGGAGCACTCTCCACCAGCTCCCCCTATTATGTCACCACCTGACCGAATGGATGTTAGCACCTTATATCATAGTTTCATGGTTTTTCATGTAATTGTACATAGTTAAATCATTTTATTTTTAATAATTGTTCTCTGTAACTGGTTTGTTTAATGTAAACCACCCCTGATCTCTGGAAGGGGTGGTATAGAAAAACTGCTTAAATAACTAAATAAATAAAATAGTTTGCCTTATGTTTCTGTTGTGCCTTTTAAGCCTGTAGTCTGGTCGCCTTCCCCCTGTTGAAGCCAGAGAGATATCCTTGGGGGATATTTGGAGGGTGGTTACTCAGACTGAGCAGACTTTGGTTAACACTGTTTCCCAGCTATGTGGTTTCTCACAAGAGAAGGTCCACGACTGGCTAAAGTTGAGAAACAAGTGGACTTACTTACTATTCAGATTTCTAAATATGATAGTTCCTTTTCCTCTCTGAATGTGGTTAACGCCTCTCATAATAAGAATAGTCTAATTATGCATCGAAGATTGGAAATGTCAGAGAATAATTCTAGGGTAAAAAATATCTGATGCTTGAATTTTCATTATTGTCATCTTTTGTCGCAAAAGTTTTGTTTCAAAAATACCTTAAGGAGGCTCTGGGTTTATCCACTGCAGACTCAATGGTATTTTCAAAGTTGCTGTATTTGCCTGGTGAGACGGTGTCCAGTGAGTCCCCTGAGGTCTTTGATATCTTGCAGCCTCAGGTAAACTTTAATTTGACTTGGTTCTTGGAGGACTCGCTGGAGGTTATTTCCACTAGGGCTACTCGTTTGGTTACATTTCTTTCAGAGCAGGATAAGACTTCCATGTTTAGAAGTTACTTTAAAAATAAGGTGTTTATTTTTGGTGTGTCACGATTTCAGTTGTTTCCTGATGTCTCACGGACCACACAGTTGCCTCAAAGGGCCTTTTTGACCCTCAGGCCAAGGGTGTTGGCCAGTGGGGCATCTTTTTTTCTAAGGTACCCCTGTTGGTGATTGGTCTCTATTCAGAGAACTTAGTTTACTTTCCTAGACGCTCCGCAATTGGAGGCTTTTTTAGCTGACAGAGAGAAAAAGGCTTCAGAGGGGTGAGGTTTTGGTGGGATAAAATATGGGCGGTAAGTATAGGATTTTTCTTTTCCCTAAATTTTCTTGGTGTAAAATTCCTTTTTGTATGTATCTCCTCCCTGAGATATGGGCTAATGGATTTGTATATTAATTTCTTTTGATGGTAGTTTTCCTTTGGTGGTTTCAATCATATTTCTTGTTTACTTGCTTTGTAAGTATTGATTGTTAAATATTTCAAAAATAATTTTAAAAAAAAAGAGTTTGAGTCCCCTTATTTTGACTTTCACTATTACCTATTGCAGTACGCCTTGTAGCATTATTCAAATGATAAGTAGCAATAATGAGAGCAATTTGCATGTCCATCCTTCATTGTATGTAAATCTCTCTCATAGCTATGCATTGTGAATATCCTGAAAACCGGATTGGCTGGGTGTGTCCTGAGAACTGTCCTATTGTAAAGAAGAGATGCGCGGAAAGCGTTAGACCGCATATTGTTCTATGATGGAACTTTTCCGTATGAGTTCCATGAGAGATCCTCCAACCTGTCGATTTCTGAATGTGGATGATTTTGTCTTTCTTAATGAAATGATTAGATTTTAAATAGAATTATTTAAATACTTGGGAGCATAATGACTTTGAAGTCCATAGAGGTCAATAATGCGATAAGGAGGGTAATCACAATCGCTTTAAATTTATAGGAACTGATAATATTAAGAGTCTGATGATGAGACTGAAATGTAAGTGGAAGAGTGATGTTGAAGAGGTGGTGATAACATGGCCAGTAAGGCAACAAGGGGGATGTCTTGATTTCATTGACATGATGATACCAAGTTCAATAGAATGAGTTGGATGATCTGTTTTGGCTACGACAAAACTGAGCATTCATTTGGCCAATATGGATGCAGTATGGAACATTTTATTTTCACAGAACAATTTAAAAAATTAAAAGTGTGCAGATGTACGAAAGTAAGCACTAATGAAAGAATAATTTCAACAGAGCTAGGGAGTTCCAGGTTTTTATTAAGACCAGCTGCAGCTTACTAGCAGTTCATATAGTATGCACCTATTGAAAGTACGTAAAGAGAACTTTTAGAAAAAAAACTGATCGCCTTTGTGTTCTTTACCATGGATCCAGACATTTTCCTCTCTCCGGTGATTCTTTAGCGATTTGCTGATGCAATTGCAGTGATGCAGGGCTCCAGGAACTTCCCTTGGATATATCCCAGCTGGGGAGGAATAGGGGCTCCGGAGAGAGCGCTCCAATGCAACATTTGTACTGCTTCTCAAAAGACGATGCAGGGACATCAACACCACTGCTACAGCTACATCTGTCATGCTGTATTTCACCTTACTAAGAATAATTTAGATTTTTGCAATATATGTTATTCAAACTGGAATTTTAGAACTCAGTACTTCAGAAAGATGAATAAAGAGCTGGGGTATACCTGCAAGCTTGTGCTGCCTGATCAACTGGGCAGATTTTTAATATCCACTAATAGTCAAACTGAGCCAGGGAGAGCTAAAACCACTTACAGTGTCTGGTAAAAGTATTCATCCCCTCGGAGTCCGTCTGGTTTTCTCACATTACAACCTGGAATTCAAATAGTGTTTTGGGGGCTAGCACCATGTGTATTATACAACATGCCTATGACTTTGAAGGTGCAAAGTATCCTTTACTTTGTCGCAATCAAAAATGAAAAAAAAAAATCATATTGTAAAAAAAAGGAGGGTGCATATGTATTCTCCTCCCAAAGTCAATAAACTGTCGAGGCACATTTTGATGTAAGTCTCTTTGGGTGTGTCTCTATCAGCCTAACACATCTAGCCACTGGGATTCTCAACCATTCTTCAAGGCAAAACTGTTCCAACTCCCTCAGGTTAGATGGGTTGCATTGGGGTACAGCGAGCCTCAACCCATGCCACTGATTCTCAATTGGAGTGAGGTCTGGCCTCTGACTAGGCCATTCCAAGACATTTACATATTTCCCATTGAACCAGTTTTATAGGGATGTTTATGGTCATTGTTGTGCTGGAAGGTGAACCTATGTCCCTGTTACAAATCTCATGCAGACTAAAATAGGTTTTTCGCAAAAATGGGCCTTTATGTAGTGCCAGCATTCGTTCCTTCAATCTCAGCTGTTTGCCTGTCCCTGCCGATGAGAACCGTCCCCACGGCATGATGCTGCCACCACCATGTTTCACTGTCTGAATATTGTTTGTGGGGTGATGGGTTAATGTCGCACATGGGTGATTCCCATGATGGTCCTAAAGGTCAATTGTTCCATTTTTTTTCATATCTGACTAGAGAACCTTCTTCCATGTGTTTGGGGGGTCTGCCACATGCTGTTGTGTAAACCCCAAAAGTGTGTTCCTTTTTTTCTCCTTAAAGCAATGGTTGTTTTTTGGGCCACACTTCCATAAAGCACAATTCTATGGAGTGTATGGCCTAAAGCGGTGTTATGAACAGATAAGCCCATCTCTGCTGTGTATCTATGCAGCTCCTTCAGTGTTATCCTTGGTGTCTTTGTAGCATCTCTGATTAATGCCCTCCTTGCCCAGTCTGTGAGTTTTGGTGGTTGGCCTTCTCTGGTCTGGTTTGCTGTGGTGCCATATTCTTTATAGTTTGTTATAATGGATTTAATGGTGCTCTGTGAGATATTCATAATTTGGGATATTTTTTTTATAATGCAACCCTGATCTATACTTCTCCACAACTTTGTCTCTAACCTGTTTAGAGTGCTCCTTGGTCTTCATGTTGCTTGCTTAGTAGTGTTGCAGGGTCAGGGGCCTTTCAGAACAGGTATATTTATACAGGCATCATGTGACTGATCATTTGACACAGATTGCACATAGGGGGACCCTAATCAACAAATTTTGTGCATTTTGCAGTTACTTGGTTGGACCAGATCTTATGTAGGGGTTTCACAGCAAAAGGGATGAATATATATGCACTGTCAACTTTTCAGTATATTAATGTTATATACTAGGTGTTTTATTGTCATTCCACCTCACCTATTAGAGTAGACACCCAGGAAGGTGTAGATAACATGAGGAGGGATCTAGCTGAGCTTGAAGAATGGTCTAGAATTTGGCAGCTGGGATTTAATGTTAAAAAATGTAAGGTCATGCATTTGGGCTGCAGCAATCCAAGGGAGCAATATAGTATAGGGGGTGAAGTACTTTTGTCCACTAAAGAAGAGCGGGACCTAGGCATGGTTGTGTCTGATGATCTTAAAGTAGCTAAACAGGTAAAAAAGACGACGGCAAAAGCTAAAAGGATGCTTGGGTGCATACGGAGAGGAATGGCTAGCAGAAAAAAGGAGGTGATAATGCCTCTGTATAAGTCTTTGGTGCGACCTCATTTGGAGTATAGTGTGCAATTCTGGAGACCGCACCTTCAAAAGGATGTGAACAGGATGGAGTCGGTGCAGAGGGTGGCTACTAAAATGATTAGTGGTCTTCATTATAAAGCATATGAGGACAGACTGAAGGATCTTAATATGTACACCTTAGAGGAAAGGCGGGATAGAGGTGATATGATTGAGATGTTTAAATACCTCTGTGGCATAAATGTTCGGGGAGAGAGCCTCTTTCAATTGAAAGCAAGTTCTGCTACGAGGGGACATGGGATGAGGGTGAAGGGAGATAGATTCAGGAGTGATATACGGAAGTATTTCTTTACGGAAAGAGTAGTGGATCCATGGAATAGTCTCCCAGTGGAGGTGGTAGGGATGAGGACAGTAACTGAATTAAAAAAAGCATGGGACAAACACAGAGGATCTCTAACGGAAAAAAGGGGACTGTTGTAGTTGTTGATATGGAAGGACAGACTAGATAGGCCATGTGGTCTTTTTCTGTCATCATATTTCTATGTTTCTATGTTTCTATTTAGTCTATATTGCTAGGACCATAACCTAACATCCAAATGAACCTCCATTTTCAATTCAGGTTGTAAACAATGAATCAAAACAGGAAGAAAACCCCGAGGGGATGAATTATTTTGCAAGGCACTGTACCTGAGGCTAAACAGACCCACAGGAGCAAAGGTTTTGAAGCAAAACAGCTCCCACCACCCAGGAAAAAGATTTAGACATCATCGTGGATAACACATAGAAACCCTCCGTCCAGTGTGCAAATAGAATGCTAGGAATCATAAGGAAAGTAATGGAGAACAAAACAAAGCATATTATAATGCCTCTGTATTGTTCTATTGTGCGATTGCACCTTGAATATTGTGCGCAATTCCGGTCGCCATGTCTTAAAAAGGATATAGCAGAATTAGAAAAGGTACAGAGAAGAGCCACCAAAATGGTAAAGAGGATGGAAGGATACCCCTATGAGGAGAGGCTTAAAAGATTAGGGCTCTTCAACCTGGAAAAGAGACGGCTGAGGGGAGATATGATAGAGGTCTATAAATTAATGAACGGAGTGGAACGGGTAAACGTAGATCGATTGTTTACCTTATCAGAATATAGAAAGACTAGGGGACATGCAATGAAGCTACAGGGTAAACTATTTAAGACTAATAAAAGAAAATATTATTTCACTCAACGTGTAATCCAACTCTGAAATTCATTACCGGAGGATGTAGTAAAAGCTGTTAGTGGGTTGTTGTTGTTTTTTTTGCGTGTAGCTTGGTTTAAAAAAGATTTGGACCAGTTCCTGGAGGAAAGGTCCATAAGCCATTATTAAAGAGGACCCAGGAAATCCACTGCTTGCTCCAATACAAATGTTGTGGAATCTGTGTGTCTTTTTGGGAACCTGCTAGGTACTTGTGACCTGGACTGGCCACCATTGGAAACAGGATACTGGGCTTGATGGGCCTTGGTCTGACCCAGTATGGCATTTCTTATGTTCTTAAGCTCAAAAAGAAGAGAATGGCTCAAGTCCATGGAATTTACCAAGTTGAAAACTGTCAGGACAATGCAGAAAGCCAGTGCTGAAGTCACGTTCTATCAGCTTTTTAAGCCTATTTGCAGCATAATAGCGCGCGGCTTTAACTTCGGCATGCAGAAAAGGTCTTATATGCAAATTAGCCATGGTTTTATTTAGTGCCTTTAAGGCAATGCTGACGCCTGGTGACCCAGCGACTCCTGGGTTTTCTTGGCAAGGAATGACCAGAAGTAGATTGCCAGGCCTTTTGTTCTGAGGCAATGGAGGGTAAAGTCACATGCCCAAGGCCACAAGGAGTGTCAGTGGGAATCAAATCCAGATCTCCTGGGTGATAGGTTATAAGAACATAAGAACATAAGATATGCCATACTGGGTCAGACCAAGGTCCATCAAGCTCAGTATTCTGTTTCCAACAGTGGCCAATCTAGGTCATATGTACCTAGCAGTTATTGCTCTAACCATTAGCCTATTCCTCCACTGGCTAGTCATTTGCTAAACTGTGCACAAATGTCAGTGTTAAACTGGAAGAGCAAGTCTAACACAGGCGCACAAGAAGTCAGTGCAAGTTAAGCATGCTATCCCAGAGAAACAGGGGCACCATGTGGCTAATTTACATATGAGTTCCGACAGTATTTTGATGGCATCATAGGCTTTCGCAGATGCCTGGATTATCTGAGAGGAAATGACAAACTCCTTTCAGATGATCTAGGCATTGGGGAAAGCCCCCGATGTCATCAAAATACTGTCAGGGGCCTGTGCCCCCGACAGAAAGCAAATTCCTGATGGCCCAATGGTCCTGATCCCCCATCCCAACTAAAAATAAACCTGGTGGCCCAGCAGCCTTGAACCCTCCACTCCCCAGAGCGGGAGTGCTGCTCCCATGCTCCCACTCTTACCCCACCATCTTAAAAGATGGCAGCTCCTGGGATGCACTGGGTGAGGTCACACTGCCATATAAGTTAGAATATGCCTTACATGGCAGTCTGACCCCACCTGGTATAGGTCACAGTGAAAGCCCAGGATGCACCTCATGGGGTCAGGTACTACCATTTTTCAAGATGGCAGGCAAGAGCGGAAGTGCATGGACAGCGCTCCCACTCATTTGTAAAGGTACCGACAGGGGGGGGGGTGGGGGGTTTGCGGCCACTGGGCCACCAGGCTTATTTTTAGTTGGGTGAGGGGCCGCTGGACCACCAGGTTTATTTTTATTTTTTGGAGGGTGGGGGATTCAGGGTTGCAGGACCACCAGATTTATTTTTAGTTGGGAGGGGTGGGAGGTTTGGGGCTGCTGGACAACCAAGTTTATTTTTAGTTGGGATGGGGTGGGGGGGGATCGGGGCCGCTGGATCACCAAGGTTTTGCTTTCTGTTGGGGGCACCAGTCCTCGACAGTATTTTGATGGCATTGAGAGCTTTCACTGAGAGAAAGCACCTGATGCTATTAAAATATTGTCAGAGGCACATATTAGATGTTTAAGCCACCTCAGAGCCAGGCATAGAGATATTGGTGCTAAGGCTGGTAGTAAAATTCTCTACTTGTTTCTCTGCTTTGAGCACAGCCAATATTTGCTTACCATTTTTTTTTGTGCAGCTCATTTGGTTGAGTGGGAGGTGACAAAGGGTACAGGTAAATGGAGCTCACTCTGAGAAGAAGGAGGTAACCAGTGGTGTGCCACAAGGATCTGTTCTTGGTCCGATTGTTTTTAACATCTTTGTTAGTGATATTGCGGGAGGGCTGTCGGGGAAGGTTTGCTTGTTCATGGATGATGCCAAAATCTGCAATAGAGTAGACACACAGGAAGGAGTAGATAACATGAGGAGCTTGAAGAATGGTCTAGAATTTGCACCTGACAATTAGTGCTAAAAAATGCAGTGTCATGCATTGGACTGCAAAAATCCAAAGGAGTGGTATAATGTAGGGGGTGAAGTACTTCACCCCACGAAAGAAGAGTGGAAGCTGAGCATAATTGTGTCTGATGATCTTAAAGTAGCTAAACAGTTAGAAAAGGCGATTGCAAAAGAAGGATGCTTGGGTGTATAGGCAGAGGAATGGCCAGCAGAAAAAAGGAGGTGATAATGCCTCTGTATAAGTCTTTGGTGTTACCTCATTTGGAGTATTGTGTGCAATTCTGGAGACCGCAGATATAAGCAGGTTGGAGTCGGCACAGAGGGAGGCTACTAAAATGGTTAGTGGTCTTCGTTATGACGCATATGGGGACAGACTTAAAGATTTTAATATATATACATTAGAGGAAAGGCAGGATAGGAGCGATATGATAGAGACATTTAAATACCTCCATGGCAAAAATGCACAGGAGGGTCTCTTTCAATTGAAGGCAAGCTCTGCTATGAGGGGACATAGGATGAGAGTGAAAGGGGTTAGACTCAGGAGAAATTTGCGGAAAATGTCTTTACAGAAAGAGTGGTAGATGAGTGGAAGTGGAGGACACGAGGACAATATCTGAAAAGCATGGGACAAACACAGAGGATCTCTAAAGATGAAAAGGGGATTATTGTAGTTGATATGGAAGGGCAGACTAGATGGGCCATGTGGTCTTTTTCTGCCGGCATGTTTCTATGTTTTTACATTTAAATACTCTTGGCATTAATTATAATTAATAATTATCTGCTAGTTTTTCCTTTGCTGTTTATGCGCACGTCTGTCTTTTCTGCATTTGGCAGTAGTGGTAAGTGTGCTTAAAACTGACGTTATCTGTGCTTAAAGTCCATGCTAGTTTTTTACATCAGCCAATGTGCTAGTAGCATATATTATAAAACCACACAGTTACCCACATGGGAAAGACATTCAGCAAAACAGAGACCTACTCGTGTTATTTCTCTAATGTGGTATATATTATTCAATGCAGAAAATGTGAAGTAGGATGCTACACTGGGGAGACAGGCCAAATGATAAAGACAAATACCAATTCACAGAGACGCCACAAAGCAAACCAAGGTGACCCTTCTGTGGAGAAAACTTCAGGATCATAGCACTGCCTCGATGACCTTATGGTCAGAACACTAAAAGGAAACTTTAAAACAATCCAGGAACATAAAACATTATAAGTTAAAATGATAAGACACTTTGGAACTATCAAGAAAGGATTTAACAAAGATCTGTGTTTCCTATGACATCATAAAGCATAAAATTCTACTGCTTTGTCACCTTCTGTTCACCCATCCATCTCTCCCTCCCCACTCTTGAGTCATCACTGGAGTGCTTTTGCAATTCACTTATACTTTCTAGCATTGCCATCTTTTGTCTAACCTGTCGAAGAAGTTTATATCCTCCAAAAGCTAGTCAAAAATGTATTAAGCTTGGCCAATAAAAAAGCATCACTCTATATGCTTATGTTTATGTTTATTTTTACTTGCTATACGGTCTTTCAGTGAATACTGGAGTGGTTTAAAATAAAATGATAAAAGAAATAAAAGAAACTACAATCAAAATAGTACAGGAGAAATGTAGTACAGCAGAAGAAAGCACAGGCTGTGGGCAACTAGATCACTACCCCACCCCAATCATAACATTCACTATTTTGTCAATTATTTTTATCTATTAACCTTTAAAGTGGACTAATACCACACTATTTTATCTGGTAAGCCACACATCCTCCCTATCCCAATATAAAGATATTCTCAGGTTGTCATTACTCAGAAAAATATTTTTAGGACACATGGAACTGAATTTCCAAACTTACAATCGGTACTTTATGCAGTCTGGACAACGTGACAAGCAACACTTAGGGCAGCACTTTTCAAACTGTTATCCCGTATTTTAATAACTAAAAATTCACATGACCCCCAGATGATGATGAAATCGAAATAGCAGGTCTCCAGCCTCCTCGCCCCCTCCACTCATGTAAAGCAGAAAGCTGTGGCAACAGCAACAGCAGTCGGCACAGGGACCCTTGTGTCAGTGTGCAGTGTCGGGGTCATTCTGAACCATGAATAGCGGGAATGGACATCCATCCCCGCTATTCGTGCCCTTGCTTGCCCGCAAATAACTTCCCTACCAGTTATGCGGGGAAGTTATATGGGGGCGGGGAATGGGTGGCCCGGGGGCAGAGTCTGGGTGGGCAGTGGGCGGTCGCCGGCACTGGACATACAGGGCCGATTCTAATGTTGACCCTGTATGTCAAGGGCAGGCAAAATGTCCAGGGAAGTTATTCCACCTCCGAGGTGGAATAACTTCCCTGGATGTGATTTTTTGCAAAGCCCGGGGCGTGGATGGGGCAGGGGAGCCCAGGGTTTATTCCTCACAGCCCGACCCTGACCTTAGGAGGCCAGATCGGTTGTCGGTCTGTGGGCAGTAAATCCTCTTTGCTGGCGGCCGGCATTGCGGCTTTTAAATGGAGCCGCGGTGCCATGGCAACAGGACACCATGGCACCGTGGCTCCATTTAAAAGCCCTGACTGAGTTAGTCGGGCAGTGCCTGTACATGCAGTCTGGACTGAATCGCAATTCCAGCCTGCACATACAGGCCTGATCGTGATTCTGATCCCATAGGGCTAGATGTACCTCGTGGGATCAGAATCGCGATCCCCTCTGTACGTCCAGTTCAGACCAGATGTAAAGCAGGAATCTACGTCTGGAACAGAATCAGGCTGTATGTGTTTACAGACCCCAGTACTCAGCATGGGTTTCCAACCTAACAGGAAGCTCACCCAGGAGGGGGCAAGGGCCTATGAATGTTCACTGGCTCACAGGCCACATGCTGACTGGTGACTGCCACTACTTGGCATAGGACACAGTGAAAGCCCAGAGAGAAGGGGAAATGGCCATGTTTCTGTGGCCCCATCCATTGATGATGTGACGCCATTTGGAGTCATACTTACTAAGCTGCGCTAACAGTGCAGGCTATTTGTAACCAGGTCCCATTGAATAACATGTGACCTAGTTACAAATAGCCCTTGCTAACCATTAGACCAGCTTAGTAAGCATGCCTCTTACAAATGCACATGTACCTTTTGTCCTACAGTAACTGACACAGAAGGGAATTTTATAACAGAGCATCTAAAATAATTTCCAACATGTGCCTATTTTATGCTTATTTTAAAGGGGCCGTATAGACCCCTATGCGTCTTTCTGAAACAAGCACCCAGGATGCACTAAAATGGATTCACACATTGACATCTGCTCTGAGGCTGGTATGAATGCGGGCACATGTGCATTTTATAAGATATGCATGTTCATCGCAAATCCACTCCCTGCTACACCCAAACGCCACCCACTCTGCAGTGCCGATATAAGTACGAACATTCTTATCGGTGTATGCACCTATATGTTCGTGGACGGCTGCAAGACTTTAGAAAAGCTCATTTTCTGCATGTCAATGAGGCTTTACACCCAGAAAAGCCTCCCTAAAATAAACTCCATAATTGCTTGCAATAATACAATTAAATAAAAACCTTTGTTTCCCAGTTCCCCATCTATACATGCAATCATGTTCCAGCATACTCCTATGCAAAATAGCCATCTCTCTCTCTCTGAGGGTTATTTCCTAATGGTTAGTGAGTACTAACACCATTATCACATGTTATAAACTGCAGGGCTTATTGCATAAAATGGTCCATCAGTAAATAATACATTGCAATGGTGTCAGCATGGGCTAATCATTAGTAAATAACCCCCTTTATGGTTAAGGGGTCAATAACATTATCCTAAATTGGCTTCATAGTTTGCCAAAGAGATTATACTCCTTCATTTGTTTCTGCATTAGTGGTAATCAATTCCAAAGAATAGGGGGAGTACTAGAGAGAGAACACCGTTGGGCATGTACTGTATTTTACTAACCTCCATCTGCGGCCACCTAAAGATTCTTACCAAAACTTGATCTAATTTCTGTTCACTGCAAGATTGTCTGCACTAGTTCCATAACTCCAGATAGTAACAGACACCAAAGGGGGATAAATGTTTCAAATATGTGGGCAATAGCACCAATTGTCAGGACTTCAGCTACTGCTCACACATTTCATACCTGTGCTAATTCAACCCCTTTGCTATGCCTGGTTGTGATGAGGCTTTACTTTACTACTGGGGCATTGTGCAAGGAAAATACATTAAAAAGCAAGATACAGACAGAGAAATCATTCATCCATGGCATGATATTGATGAAGTCAGTATGGTAACAAGCTGCTTACTTTTAGACCCAACAAAACATTGTTACCTGGACTTTGTGCTGGAATTCGAATCCAAAAGAAAGAAGACGTGTGAAAGATCACTTAAGTTTTCAGAAAATGCGTGAGGCTTGGATTTTTTTGTCCGCCCTTTATATTCCAGTTTCACAGTAACATAGTAACGTAGTATATGATCCACAAATATCGCAATTACTCCAACAATATGAGAAATTTTTGAAGTTAGTCTTAAACTTCCTATCTAACTTTGTATATATATTTTTTTAGTTTTCTTTGTTTTTCAATAAAAGAGTGAAAATCAGGTCTCAGACTTATAAGGAGCTACGGTAATGACACTGCAACCAAATGCTCCAATTTGCATCAATGACTCCTCTTATGTTTACTATGGTTTGCTTTCTTATAACCAAACGTAATTTTCAAAAAAGGATAGAAAAAAGTCTGGCTTATCTTTGTTAAAGAATCCCAACGTCAGACTCAGCGCTGCTACGTTTCACAGTTACTTCGTTTCTTCAGGGGCTTACAAGCCGACTTCTATCTAGTATATGATGGCAGATAAAGACCAGTATGGTCCATCTAGTCTGTCCAGCAAGGTGGCTAGAGTAGGTGTAGCTGCCGCTCCGTGCAGGTCAACACCCTTTATTTGATGAAGTATATAAGATAGTTAAGTTTATTTTAATTTTATCTTCTTGCTGTAAAGGTATCTACTGTGTCTGTCCCATGTCATTTTGAATTCCGTCACTATTTGCTCGCACCACCTCCATCAGGAGGGCATTCCAAGCATCCACCCTTTCAGTGAAAAAGTATTTCCTGACGTTGCTTTTAAGTTTACCTCCTTGCAGCTTCATTTTATGCCCTCTAGTTTTACAGCTTTCCCTTCTTTGAAGTAAGTATTTAAATGTCTGAATCATATCGTCCTTATCCCTCCTCTCCTCTAGGGTATACACATTTAAGTCTTCAAGTCTCTTCTCATACATCTTCTGGCGTAGGATCCAAATCATTTTGGTCACCTTCCTCTGAACTGTTTCAAATCTTTTTATATCCTTTATGAGATACGATCTTCAAAACTGAATACAATACTCCAGGTGAGGCCTCACTAATGACTTGCACAGCCACATTAATACCTCCTCCTTTCTGCTGGTTATTCCTCTCTATGCAGCCCAGTAACCTTATGGCTTTCACTACCACCTTGTTGCATTCCTCAGACACTATCACTCCAAGGTCCTTCTCCTGGCCAATGCACACCAACCTCTCACTCCCTATTGCATACATTTCCTTTGGATTTCTGCATCCCAAGTGCATAACTCTGCACTTCTTCACATTAAATCTTAACTACCAGTATTAAACCATTCTTACAGCTTTTGTAGATCTTTCCTCATGTTGTCCACTCACTCAGAGGAATCCACTCTTGCACATTTTCATGTCATCTAGAAAAAGGCAGATTTTTCCCTTCAATCTTTCAGCAATATCACTCACAAATACATTGAACAGTTCCAGTCCCAGGACTGATCCCAAGGCACACCACTATTCAACTTCTTTCTTCTGAGTGAGTTCCATTTACCACCACCTTCTATCAGTCAACCAATTTCTAATCCAGTTCACCACCTTGGGACCTATCCCCAGGCTACTCAGTTTATTGATAAGCCTCCTATAAGGAACAGTATCAAAGGCTTTGGTGAAATCTAGGTAGATCACATCCATCATACGTCCTTGATCTATTTTTCTGGATCACCCAAAGACCTCAATCAAATTTGTTTGGCATGATCATCCTTTGGTAAAACCATGTTGCCAAAGATCCTGCAACCCATTGGTTTCTAGAAAGTCCACTATTCTTTCTTTCAGGAGCGCCTCCATTACTTTTCCCACCACTGAAATAAGGCTTACCAGCCTATAGTTTGTCACCTCCCCATTACCACATTTGTGAAGAGGTACCACATCTGCTCTTCTCTAGTCCTGTG
This sequence comes from Ichthyophis bannanicus, assembly GCA_033557465.1. Classification (NCBI taxonomy): domain Eukaryota; kingdom Metazoa; phylum Chordata; class Amphibia; order Gymnophiona; family Ichthyophiidae; genus Ichthyophis; species Ichthyophis bannanicus. Next base: position 65,178,296 of record CM066037.1, read on the forward strand.
GAACCTCTCCCGTCTCCTAGGATCTATTATCCTTTAAAGGACCTGCTAGAACCTTTCTGAGCTCTTTCAGTATCCTGGGATGTATCCCATCCAGTCCCATGGCCTTGTCCATGTTCAGATTTTCAAGCTGTTCAAAAGCATCATCTTCTGTGAAAGGTATGCTATACAGAAATATTTGTTTAGCATTTTGTTCTGTATTCACAAGAAAATCCTGATTGACAAATACACAAATGGGAATGAAGTAGACACCACATCATTCACAGAAGATGTTTTTGAACAGTTCATTTATTAGTTTGCACTTGTTCTTGGGATTTGGTCTATTTGCTTATTTATCAACTGCAATTGTTATTGTTTTATGCTTTGATTATTTCATGTTTTACTGTATGCTTCCCTGAGTGTGTTGAAAACTGGATGACTATCACATATGAGTAAATAAATAAATAGATTTCTCTAAGGTTTAAAATCACACTCCAATGTTCAGTCTTATAATAATTGTGAGATACCTGCAACCTGATCTCAACAAGCCAAAACATAGCTACATTGCCGGGATCTTTCTTCACGACATTGATAGGGGGACAATCACCCAGAAATTGCTTGGATTTTGCCCTTAGGAAAAAGGAAATTTTCATAAGTCATTTACCTGGGTAAGTACCAATTTACTCGGGTAAAAGGGCTGTCTGAAATCTGCCTTGCTTTACTCTAGCCCTTGCAGGGTTCCAGTGCGGGTTCCACGATGCATGCCCTTTTAGTCATATCAAGAAAAGGCATTCCAAAAGGTGTGTTTAAATCAGGAAGAAAACTATGGAGGGTTTCAACTAATTATCCATGATGATTCCTAAATCCTTTTTCTGGCTGATGGTTCCTTATGTGGAACCTTGCATCATGTAACCATAGTTTGGGCTGTTCTTCCCTAAGTGTATAACTTTGCACTTGTCCACATTAAATTTCACTTACCATTTGTATGCCCAGTCTACTAATTTATAGAAACATAGAAATATGATGACAGAAAAAGACCACATGGCCTATCTAGTCTGTCCTTCCATATTAACAACTACAACAGTCCCTTTTTTACCTTTAGAGATCCTCTGTGTTTGTCCCATGCTTTTTTGAATTCAGATACTGTCCTCATCTCTACCATCTCCACTGGGAGACTATTCCAAGGATCCACCACTCTTTCCGTAAAGAAATATTTCCACATATCACTCCTGAATCTATCCCTCTTCACCCTCATTCCATGTCTCCTTGTAGCAGAACTTGCTTTCAATTGAAAGAGGCTCTCCCCCTGTACATTTATGCCACTGAGGTATTTAAACATCTCAATCATATCACCTCTATCCCGCCTTTCCTCTAAGGTGTACATATTAATATCCTTAAGTCTGTCCTCATATGCTTTATAATGAAGACCACTAACCATTTTAGTAGCCACCCTCTGTACCGACTCCTTCCTGTTTATATCCTTTTGAAGGTGCGGTCTCCAGAATTCCACATTATACTCCAAATGAGGTCGCACCAAAGACTTATATAGAGGCATTATCACCTCCTTTTTTCTGCTAGCCATTCCTCTCCTTATGCACCCAAGCATCCTTCTAGCTTTTGCCGTTGCCTTTTCTACCTGTTTAACTATTTTAAGATCATCAGATACAACCACGCCTAGGTCCCGCTCTTCTTTAGTGGACAAAAGTACTTCACCCCCTATACTATATTCCTCCCTTGGATTGCTGCAGCCCAAATGCATGACCTTACATTTTTTAACATTAAATCCCAGTTGCCAAATTCTAGACCATTCTTCAAGCTTAGCTAGATCCCTCCTCATGTTATCTACACCTTCCTGGGTGTCTACTCTATTGCAGATTTTGGTATCATCCGCAAAGAGGCAAACCTTACCCGACAGCCCTTCCGCTATATCACTAACAAAGATGTTAAAAAGAATCGGACCAAGGACAGATCCCTGGGGCACACCACTGTTAACTTCCATCTCCTCAGAGTCAGCTCCATTTACCTGTACTCTTTGTCGCCTCCCACCCAACCAATTTCTAACCCAAGCAGTAACTTTAGGGTCCATCCCTAGGGTGCTGAGTTTGTTTATAAGTCGCCTGTGAGGAACAGTGTCAAAGGTTTTACTGAAGTCTAAATACACCACATCTAGGGCTCTCCCTCGGTCCAACTCCCTGGTCACCCAGTCAAAGTAATCAATCAGATTTGTCTGACAAGACCTGCCTCTGGTGAATCCATGCTGCCTCGGATCTTGTAATCTGTTGGACTCCAGAAACCTCACTATTTTCTCTTTCAGCAGTGTTTCCAATAATTTACTCACCACCGAAGTTAAACTAACCGGCCTGTAGTTTTCAACCACATCCTTACTTCCGCTTTTGTGTAAAGGCACCACATGAGCCTCTCTCCAGTCCTTTGGCACCACTCCCAACTCCAACGAGGCATTGAAAGGGTCAGTCAGTGGAGCTGCTAGAATGTCCCCAAGTTCCCTCAGTATTCTAGGGTGTATCCCATCCTGTCCCATCGCTTTGTCTACTTTAAGTTGAGCTAGTTTCTCACGAACACAGTCTTCTGAAAATTGTTCAAGATGTCCCTCACTTCTGTTCCTGTTTGTGGGTGTTTTCTGAGGTCCTGCCCCTGGTTCTTCATCTGTGAACACAGAACAGAAATATTTGTTAAGCAATTCCGCTTTATCCTCATCAGCTTCTACATATTCCTCCCTTTCACCCTTGAGTCTGACAATACCACTTTTGCCCTTCCTCTTCTCACTAACATATCTGAAAAATGCCTTATCCCCCATTTTATTGCATTGGCTATTTCCTCCTCTTTTTGAATCTTTGTTTTCCTGACTACTTTGCTAGCTTCTCTAAGTTTTTCAAATATAGATGCCTGTCTTCCTCTCTCTGTGATCTCTTGTATTTCATGAAGGCCTCCCTATTTTTCTTCACCTTTTCAGCTACTTCTTTCGAAAGCCATAGGGGTCTCCTTTTCCTTTTACCTTTATTTACCATTTTAACAAAAAGGTTGGTTGCCCTTAAACTATCCCCTTTCAGTTTTGCCCACTGTTTTTCTACATCCCCCAGCTGTTTCCATCCCGCTAACAACTCCCTGAGGTATTGGCCCATCTTGGCAAAGTTAGTCTTCCTAAAGTCTAAGACCCTCATCTTTGAATGGATTCTAACAGCCCTAGTCCTCATACTGAACCACATCATCTAGTGATCACCGGATGCAAAATGATCTCCCACTATAACATCAGAAACACTTTCACCATTGGTAAGCACCAAGTCCATTATTTAAGAACCTAAGAACATAAGCTATGCCATACTGGGTCAGACCAAGGTCCATCAAGCCCAGTATTCTGTTTCCAACAGTGGCCAATCTAGGTCATATGAACCTAGCAGTTTCCCCAAGGGACACAGGTTCCACAATGCTTGTATTGGTTCAAGCATTGATATCCTGGGTCCCTTCTTAATAATGGTTTATGGACCTTTCCTCCAGGAACTTGTCCAAACCTTTTTTAAACCCAGCTACACTAACAGCCTTTACTACATCCTCTGGTAACAAATTCCAGAGTTTAATTACACGTTGAGTGAAAAAATATTTTCTTTTATTAGTCTTAACTAGTTTACCCTGTAGCTTCATTGCATGTCCCCTAGTCTTACTATATTTTGATAAGGTAAACAATCGATCTACGTTTACCCGTTCCACTCCATTCATTAAGTTATAGACTTCTATCATATCTCTCCTCAGCCGTCTCTTTTCCTGGTTAAAGAGCCCTAACCTTTTTAGCCTTTCTTCATAGGAGTATCCTTCCATCCCCTTTACCATTTTGGTGGCTCTTCTCTGAACCTTTTCTAAAATCGCTATATCCTTTTTAAGATACGGCGACCAGAATTGCACACAATATTCAAGGTGCGGTCTCACCATGGAACGATATAGAGGCATTATAATATCTTTTGTTTTATTTTCCATTCCTTTCCTTATCATACCTAGCATTCTATTTGCTCTCTTGGCCGCTGCTGCACACTGGGCCGAGGGTTTTAACATGGTATCCACAATGACGCCTAAATCTTTTTCCTGGGTGGTAGTTCCTAATGTGGAACCTTGCATCGTGTAACCATAGTTTGGGTTGTTCTTCCCTAGGTGCATAACCTTGCACTTGTCCACATTAAATTTCATCTGCCATTTTGATGCCCAGTCTTCCAATTTATCAAGATCCTCTTGCAATTTTCCACAATCCTCTTGGGTTTTAACAACTTTAAATAGTTTTGTGTCATCTGCAAATTTGATAACCTCACTCGTTATTCCACTTTCCAGGTCATTTATGAATATGTCAAAAAACAGCGGACCCAGCACAGATCCCTGGGGTACACCACTATTCACCTTTCTCCATTGGGAAAATTGGCCATTTAGCCCTACCCTCTGCTTTCTATCTTTTAACCAGTTCCTGATCCACAATAGTACACTGCCTCCTATCCCATGACTCTTTAGTTTTGCCAAAAGTCTCTCATGAGGGACCTTGTCAAAGGCTTTCTGAAAGTCCAGATACACAATATCAACCGACTCACCTTTGTCCACCTGATTATTCACTCCTTCAAAAAAACATAACAGATTAGTAAGACAAGATCTTCCTTGTCTAAAGCCATGTTGGCTGTCTCCCATTAGGTCATGACTATCTACATGCTGAGTAATTTTATTCTTTATGATGGTTTCTACCATTTTTCCTGGTACTGATGTCAGGCTCACCGGTCTGTAGTTTCCCGGATCACCCCTGGAACCCTTTTTAAAAATTGTTGTTACACTGGCGATCCTCCAATCTTCAGTTATTAGAGATGATTTTAATGATAGTTCACAGATTGCTAATAACAGGTCTGCAATCTCATATTTCAGTTCTTTCAACACCCTTGGATGTATACCATCCGGCCCACGTGATTTGCTACTCTTCAGTTTATCTAATAGTTGTAATACATCTTCCCGATGTATCGATATTTCCTTCAATTCTTCCGCACCTTTAAATACCACTTCAGTCATGGGTAACATCCCTACATCTTCCTCACTAAAGACTGAAGCAAAGAATTCATTCAGTCTCTCCGCTATCGCCTTGTCGCCTGTTAGTGCTCCTTTAACCCCTTTATCATCTAATGGACCAACTGACTCTCTCACAGGTTTTTTGCTACGAATGTACTTGAAAAGGTCTTTACTTCGCGTTTTTGCTTCCGCAGCAAGCTTCTTCTCAAATTCTCCCTTTGCCTGCCTTATCAATGCCTTGCATTTGACTTGCCAGTGCTTGTGTTGTTTCCAGGTTTCGTCGTTTGGCTCTTTTTTCCATTTCCTGAAAGATGCTTTTTTGGCAACAACAGCCTCTCTGACCTCACCTTTAAACCATGCTGGCAGTAACCGGGTAGCCGAACCCGGCGCTCCCCCAACCCCCACCCCCAATTTACCACACATTATATCCCCATTTTTCTTCCTCCTGCCCCTTCCCACAAAATGCACAGACCGCCTTATAGTGGTAACAACTGGTCGCAGCTTTATTTTCCAAACAACATATTTACAATAAACAGGAATGCAACAAACCCCAGAGTGGATTCGCCAGCCATGCAACTAGCAAAGCGACACCCGCCTCCGCTCCAGCCCCGGTCCCACCACCGGCAACGTTCCGACCACCCCTATCCGACTTCGCCATATTACTAGCAAAAGTCTTCCAGGGGTAGTCCGGGCCGAGGGCACCCCGCCCCCTTCCCAAGTCGCCTAAGGCTCCGGACCCCGGAAACCTCCGGGATCCCGCCGTTTCCCCCCCCCCCAGCTGCGACAACCCGATACAATTACTCACCCCTACCCGCCACAATAAGGGGTGGGCGGGTGGGCCGATCGCCTTCCCATCCGGCCGCATGTGCTCACGCGCGCCCCCGCGCACGCTGTAGCACATGGCCGGACCCCTCCTGATTGGCTCCGCTCTAGCGCGCTCGAGCAGAGCCAATCCCTTCAAAAAATGCACCCGCACGGTGACGCGGCATGCTGCGCGCGCCCCCTCACGCTGCCCCCCCCTTCCTTCTTCCAGCGAGCAGGGTCCGGGCCGGGCCGCGCACCCGGTTACACTCGGGCGCCGGGACCCTGCCCGCGCCATCGCGACTTTTCTGGACTTCCTTCCACTTTTCTTAAAGCGTGGAATACAGCTGGTTTGGGCTTCCAAGATAGTATTTTTCAACAACAGCCAAGCCTGATGTACGTCTTTAACCTTTGCAACTGCTCCTTTTAGTTTTTTCTTAACTGTTTTCCTCATTTTATCATAGTCTCCCTTTCGAAAGTTAAAAGGTAGTACTGTGGATTTCCTTACTATCCCTCCTCCACTAATTAAATCAAAGGCGATCATGCTATGATCAGTATTGCCAAGTGGCCCCAACAACCTTATCTCGTGCACTAGATCTGGTGTTCCACTAAGGACTAGGTCTAATATGGCCCCTTCACGTGTGGGGTCTGTTACCAATTGCCTGAATAGTTCTCCCTGTAGAGAATCCAGGATCTCTTTACTTCTAGATGATACTGCAGCAGGAATGTGCCAATCAACATCTGGCATATTGAAATCCCCTATCAGTGGCACTTCCCCTTTCCTATTCAATGCTGCGTATGTCTTCAATTAACTCTCTGTCCACCTCTTCCTCTTGTGAGGGAGGTCTGTATATCATACCAATGCAAATAGATTTCTCTTTCCCTCTTTCCAGTTTAATCCACAATGCCTCCTCTCTCCCTCTTTCAATTTTTCACAATCCTCTTGTGTTTTAACAACTTTGAGTAATTTTGTTTCATCTGCAGATTTGATCACCTCACTCATTCCCATTTCCAGGTCATTTATGAATATGATAGTAGTTTGGCCCTGCACATCTCCCAGGAGGGAGTGTGCCTCCTGCTGACCAAGGGCCTTTTCGCCGGACATCCCATCGTGCTCCCGCTGCCCAATCGGGGCAGATCAGCGCATTTAAAAAGAAGCGCCAGCAGGCGCACCCGCGCCTGGTGGGCCCACGCCTGAGGGCCTCGCTAGAGGGCCCTTTGGCGTGGCCCTTAGGCAGCTGGCCCACATCGAGTCACACAGCACAACTGCTGGAAACTCCAGGACTGTCGCCCTGAAGGATACATAGACACAACTGTCCAGCAGCTTGAGCTCCCCCGAGTTTGAGCTCGCTCACCAATGGCTCAGTCATAGTCATACTCATATGGACAGCCCAACGCCAGCAAACAGACACCACATGACAGTGGCCTGAACCGACATCTCTCTCTGGATAATTGTTTCCCCTGCTGCATGTCGCAAGTATAGCCGTCGCAAGTTTAGCCACTAATATTTGTTTGTAATCATTAATCCTTCCATATTTACATCAATAGAACTCTGTTACCACATTTGTAAGCTCCCTGCCACTTGCGTTGCTAGTACTTTTTACTACTCTTCTTACCAATACTTTGCTATTATTGTATCAAGCCACCATCTGCAATCTCCCTGAGAAGGGACGAGCTCCCGGGCCGCCATCCAACCCAGACACTCCAGCCCAATCGTTCACCGCTTACCATTGCTATTTAATCACTATAATGTTGCCAGTAGCCTTATCAGTGATAGTCACCATTGTACTGTTGCCAGTAACTTACCATTGCTATTTATATCACTATACTGTTGCCAGTAGCCTTATCAGTGATAGTCACCATTGTACTGTTGCCAGTAAATTACCATTGCTATTTGAATTACTATACTGTTGTCACTATACTGTTACCCTAACATGGCCATCTCCTTATTTGCTATATTTAGCTTTTACCTCCTAGCCGACACCATTCAAAATACATCAGCTTTATCACCCATCCATAACTATATCCCTATCCTACATAGTTTGGGAAGGAGAAAGAATAGTAGTTCCCACCACACACAACCACATGCACATCATATCAGGCATTCACACCTACTATATATTTCCATTAATAACTCCTATAGTACAGAGCCTAAAAACACTCTCTTACAGAGCAACCTAAAATGTGCTCTTATCAACTCATGATCAATTCAAAAAAAATGGCCAGCCATCACAGATCTTATCACCACTCAGAACCTTGATATCCTCATGGTCATAGAAACCTGGCTATCAGACACAGATACCGTCATCATAAATCAATTCATCCCCCACAGCTATGTGATGCACGCTTGTCATAGAAGCAACCGGAAAGGAGGAGGAGTCCTCATCCTATCAAAAAGTAATCTCCAGCTCCAATTGCTATCCTCAATGAGTATCCTGCACATGGACACGTTATCCATTGCTAACAAATATATCAACATAAATCTCATTTACAGAGCTCCCTCTTCACCTCCAGAAGATCTATCCAACATTATAGACCTTGCCTGTAACCCTGAAAGCCCAAGTAAACCTAATTGGCTGATTGGAGATTTTAACCTCGCCTCATTGCAACCTAACTACTCTAACTCATTCCTCGATACTATGAAGGACCTTGGTTATACCCAGTTGGTGAACTCTCCAACACACCTCAAGGGAAATGCCCTTGACCTCGTCTTTGCCCCTCAGTCAGAATCTACCAAGAATATCAGCCTATCATCCACTCCGGTCCCTTGGTCAGACCACAATGTGATCTCCTTCCAAATCCCATACCAACATACCCAAACTCCGACCAACCAATCAAACTCAGCCTCTTCAGGATCAAAAATTTGTTTCAAATCCCTAGACAGAGATAACTTCCTCAGCAGCACTCTTCCAGCACTCAGTCAACCAGCGCAGAATCTCGATGACATGATCCATAGATGGAACTCCACCCTTATCGCTTGCTCACAGCTACCCTCATCTAAAAAATCACCAGCATCCAACAAACTACCACGAAACAGAAAACCAGCCCCTTGGTTCTCTGCTGAATTACGTGCATCGCTTCAGCTTCTAAGAAGGCAAGAAAGAAAATGGCGCAAATCTCGATCTACATCTGACAAATCAACTTATGAGAACACTCTAAAGCAACACCGTGAGAAAATATACAAAAAAAATGAGAGAGCACCACACGGATACCCTCCGCCTCCTTCTATCATTAAATAAACCACGTGACCTCTTTAGCATTGCTAAAGCTTTAGTCAAGACACCTTCCTCCAATCAAACAGTTTCTATTCAACCCCAGTCCTTCGCCGAGTACCTACAATCTAAAATCATAAAAACAAATTCTACACAAAGCTCCACACCATGCTTCTTCTCCCAGATACATCAACCATTGACAAAATTCACCTCTCCGACAGAGAAGTACATTGCTGACCTTATTGCCACCATCAACACTACTACGGCGCCGAATGATCCTTGTCCTGCCCATTGGATCAGATCGATGCGTGTAGAACTCAACTCAACTCTAGCCTACATCATGGAGCTCTCCTTCACAACAGGAACATTCCCAGAAACCCTGAAACAAACTTCCATACGCCCTCTCCTGAAAAACAACAAACTTGACCCAGCAAAAACAGACTCATACCGCCCGATTTCAAGTATACCCTCTCTACCCAAACTTATAGAGAAGGTGGTTCAAATGCAACTACAACAACACATCGACATATCAGCCCCTCTTGATCCTTGTCAGCATGGATTCCGTGAGTCCCATGGTGTAGAGACCCTACTCACTATACTCATCAATACATTATCCAGAGGTATTGACAAAATTGAGAATGGGTTCGTACTCATATTTCTTGATATAGCGGCTGCATTTGATTCTGTTAACCATGTACAACTCCTCTCCCGCCTCCAGGAAAAGGGAATTCATGCCCTTGCCTGGGAATGGTGCAAATCCTATCTCATGAACCGCTGGCAACAAGTACAGATAGGCTCCTTAACATCGGAACCATTCCATCAGCAACAAGGAGTACCCCAAGGATCATCCCTTTCGGCTCTACTCTTTAACATTTATATGCAACCCATTTGTGATATCATCCGTTCTTTTAACATCTCCAGTCTGATCTATGCGGATGATGTACTGATCTTCGCGCCAATTAAAATCAAGCACCCAAACCTTGTTCCACTTATTGAATGCTTCAATGCAATTACTGATTGGCTCCTGTCCCAAAATCTTCGCATAAACTTTAAGAAAACTGAAGTCCTTTTCATAACCAGGAGCAAAAACTTCTCTCCTCCTGCCTCATTGAAAGTTCGTGATGCCGAGCTCCCATGCAAGACTGTAATACGATATCTAGGGATTACAATAGACCAGCAGCTCAACTTCAAAGAGCACATAAAGAATACCACCAAATCCATTTACAACAAAATACGGACACTACGACATCTAAGACCTCTACTAGCCCCAGACGACTTCAGAACAATATTCCAGACACTCGTAATGCCACACTTTGATTATGCCAACATCATCCTACATGGACTCCCCAAGAGCACTCTCAATCCTCTTCAGATGGCGATGAACACAGCAGCCCGCATTCTCTGCGGCATCTCCAGAAAAGACCACATAACTCCCATACTCATGGATCTACACTGGCTACCATTACAATGCAGAATCACCTACAAGGCGTTAATCCTATCATTTAAAGCAATTAACTGGATATCCTCCACATCCCTCTCTTCACTCCTGACCAGTACCCCTACTAACAGGCTAAGAAGGTCAACAACTAGCAATACGCTATCTATACCACCTGAGTCCACTAAATGTACCCAAACAACTAGAAACAGAGCATTTACATTATATGCTCCTAAGTGCTGGAACAATCTCCCACCTCATATAAGATCAATTGCTGACCTCTCACAATTCAGAAAAGCTCTTAAACATCACTTATTCTGCCTTTATTTTACCCACCCTAACCTAACACATTCACATCCAACACCTCATCTCACCCACACAGCATCTGACGTACCAACAACATAATTCCCAGTGATTTACAAAACTCATCTCACCCACACAGCATCTGACGTACCAACAACATAATTCCCAGTGATTTACAAAAGAAGCTCACCATTAGGCACATTCACAATGAACATGATTACATTAAATAATTTATAAGCTCCTTTGTTTGAACTGTACATAGTTACCCTGCTACCTCCAAGTTACAATCCCTGTTACAATGTAAGCAAAAGATCTTGTTCTAATGCAAAATGTTGTTATTATGTAAACCGCACTGATACTAAATAGCGTGGTATATAAGAATTTGTAATAAATAATAAATAATAATAAAAAACAGCGGGCCCGGCACAAATCCTTGGGGTACTCTGCTATTCACCTTTCTCCGCTGAGAAAATAGGCCATTTAGCTCAACTCTCTCTTTTCTATCTATTAATCAGTTTCTAGTCCACAATAGTGCGCTTCCTTCTATCTGATGACTTTAATTTTGCCAAGAGTCTTTCATGAGGGATCTTGTCAAAGGCTTTCTGAAAATCCAAATAAACTATATCAACCAGCTCACCTTTATCTGTATTTTTTCGCACCTTGAAAAAAATGTAAGAGATTAATAAGACAAGATTTTTCTTGGCTAAATCCATGTTGGGTTTCTGCCATTAAGCTGTAACTGTCTAAATGTTCAATAATTTTGTTCTTTATAATGGTTTCTACCATTTTGTCTGGTACAGACATCAAGCTCACTGGTCTGTAGTTTCCCGGAACAAAACAAGAGCTAGGGGCATCCTATAACTGACTCCCTTGGAATTTGGCAGATGCTTCTGGTTACTCTGATGTCCTCAGAGAACATTTGTTTCAGGTAAGCAGCTTTGCTATTTGTACCAAGTAGAAGGAAAGGCCACTATAGACATTATTTTTCTGTTGGTTACTAAGGAACCCAGGCTTCACCAGAAGTCTTTGTAGAAGAGGAACGGTGGGCCACTTCCCATCTCTGGGCCTCATTGCTGATGTAGCATCATTCTCCAGGTAGGGAAACCATGGGGCATGTTTACTAAACTCCGAAATTGTGCGTGTGCCATATAAGGAGTGGGCGGTTCAGGCAGAAAGAAGAAAAAAACCCGACCGTACGTGTGCGCGTCGCGCTAATTTGCGGGGCCCACATTAGAGCGTGGGAAGGCTAAGTGGGGCGCTGCTGAGCACATATCAAAACAGAGCTATAGCACAACAGTGAACACACTAACCAATGGTGCAGGGGCCACAGGTTCAATCCCCCATTGTGTGCAACAAAAAGCTCAGCTGAGGCAACACCTTGAATGTGTAAAAGTGGTTCAGGAGGCAAAGTACTTTTGGGCGGCACACTGTTCATTTTGTACGGCATAAGGCGGCGCACTGTACTATCTGGGCGGCACAAGGCAGCGCACTGTTCTTTTTGGGCGGCACAAGGCGGCGCACTGTTCATTTTGGGCGGCACAAGGCGGCACACTAATTGTGGGCAGCAGGAGGTGGCGCGCTGATGGGCATAAGGCGGCGCGCTGATGCCAAAGCAAAGGAACCCAGCCACAGCACAATGGTTAAGACACTGACCAATGGTGCAGGGACCAGGGGTTTGATCCCTCAGAATGCCCAGTGAAAAAGGCTAGCTGAGGCAGTATGTTATATGTTGTGGAGTGCTGTAGGAGGCTTTCTAATTTTATTTTGTGATAACTACTAGCGAACGCACTCTCACAGCATATTATATAAGGCGGCCCATAAGGCACATGTTACAGTGCACCGTCCGCCAAGGCACCCTAGAATGTCCCCTATAGGGCAGCATGTATGTTGCGACACAGGATAATGTATAGTGCACCCTATATGGCTGGCAACCGTAACGTGCCCTATAGGGCGCCCCATAAAGCACCCTCAGAGGCACCTTATGGGTACAGTACGCTGAGGGTGGTATTGCTGGCAGCAACATATGTACAGTAAATTAAAATAAATCTGTGGACACCCCTATCACATAACCCCACTGTGGGTTTGAACCCATGACATCTGGCTGCACAGGCAGTGACATAACCATTGGGCTACAGCTCTATAACTGTAAGCAGCCCCTGGCTGGCTGCAGATAGCCTGTACGTCACCTCACTGACAGTCTGCTGTTGTGAACCACCCGTACCCATGATGCACTGCACATGCAAATCAGCTGTCCATGATTGAACACAGGATGGGAAATGCACCCCTAAAGCTCCCCGGCCTGGTAGGGGGAAGTGTCCGTGTGCACCCACACAGCACCTCAGCCTGGTAGGGTGTCCAGAGTGGGTGGACAAATGGCAAAGAGTAGCTAAACACCATCACATTGTGCGGTTACTGTGCTCACCCTGAGTGTGAGATGTTGCACCCAGGACCAGGTCCACAACACCAGGCATGGCCGAATGTGGCAATGTCAGAGCTCCAAAGCAGCAATAATCTGTGGAATAGGTAGGTGCTGCATAAACATTTTGGAGATCTCTGTCTGGCTCAGTTAGTGGGGACCCCCACCCCCATGTGGATAAAACAGGGCTTCCCCTCAACAGATCCCCACCCCGATGGCAGTAGAGTGGACCATCAACCCCAGTCCTGCTAGGGAACAGACACCCTACAGGGCAGTCCAAGCAGCTCCACACACATCCATAACACAATATCAGACAGACATTAGGCCTGGATATTCAAAGATGCACCCCACCACTATCTAATATTCACCTGCAGCAAGCCATCAGCCACTGCACCCTGCAAGGCACTCCATCACAACACATATCAGCTGTGAGCAGTCTGCTGGCTGGTCCTGATGGACATGCATGCACCCACAACTGGGGTGGCAGCACACACAGACAGATAGGTCCATGAAGAGGCCCCCACAGAACACCCATACATATCACATGGGAGAATCACAATATAGCACTATGGGGGTGCCTAGCCATGCTGCCGTCACTGCACACTCAGGGTGAGAGTGATCCCCCAGCAGCACATACAGAGGTCACCCTGTCTGTGTAGGTGGTGGCCGGGCACTACCATGCCCCTGCCAGTGCCCTATGCCCTGTGCAGCTGCATCCTGGTCAGTCCACTCTGTCTGAGATATACCCATGGTCCCTTGCTACTCATTATGCACATTGGCAGGCCAATACTGGCAACAGTGTTGGCAGTGTGGGCTGTGGAAGGGGCATGCAGCCAACACCCACTGTATAGACAGACACACAATTCCACACCTATGCCATCATGGTGCTACTATTGAGGAGGTAATTAGCCTTGCCCACCAAACCGGTGCTACGCTGGTGCTATGCTACGCAGTACTGCTGGGGGTCACTCCCCAGGGTGGTAAACACCGTCAGAGGCAAGGGCTGGAGCACGCACCGCAAACACCAAACATTGTTCGGATGGGGTCAACTAGCAGTATGTGCGTATCGTATGGATATCTATCTGCCAGTACTCCTAGCAAGCGTCTCAGAGCTGTGTACCGTATACCTCAGGTGTAGGGTTCCATTGCTAGGGTATGCAGGTACTAGTATTGGGAGATGCACGCAGGGTCCAATGTTCTGCCTCTCCAGGAGACATTGGCCAATGGGGCCTGTGGGTGTGGGTGTGGGTGTGTCTGCCCCTGTTGGCTGCTGCTTTACGGCAGAGATTCCCAACTCCAGTCCAGGTGTGCATCACACTGATCGGGTTTACCTGCTGTTCCTCATGAATATGCATGAGCTACATCTACATGCCATGGGGGTGGTGCATAGATATACAGCACAGGCATTTGTATGAGTGGCAGCATGGACCCTGACTGGTGTGTGGCCCACCAGGACTGCATTTGGGAGATTCTGCTCTAGATACTACCCCTGTACATGGTGTCTGTGCTCAGTGGGGTAAAAGATAGATGTAGTACCATTGCATATGTCCTCGCCACGAAAGGTTTGTCCTTACTATCACTGTGTAGCTGTGGGAAAAATATGTGGGAAGGATTGGCGATAGCCCCAGCTGGGCTTTGAACCTGTAACCTTCTGTTCTTGTATGCACTGTCTGTGTGCACTGCACCACCTTGTAGCCACAGATTGGCTGGATTCCCTGGAATGTCCATGCCTGTGGATCTGGCAGGGCCTGTGTGTTGCAGTGGACTGTGCCAGCCTGCACATGGCTTGGCCTCTGTCCTCTGTGGCTAGCTGCCACTGCCCCCTGCACCACATGTACTCGTGCGCCAACATGCTGGCATGAGCTTCTCTCAGAAAAAGCAGATGACCTGATTGCAATGTGGCAGTACGGGACTGCATTTGGGGGACTTGGCTGTAGGTATGCCCACTGTTGTGGTGTGTGTGCGGTGTTGGGTAACATATGGGTGTTTCCCCCATGCTTATGTTCCCTGCAATACAGGGGTGTCTGCTCTATCTTTGTTTAGTGGTGGGTAAAATATATGGATGGGGCTGGCAAGTGCCCCAGCTGGGATTTGAACCTCTGGCCTTCTAGTCCTAGAGATCATGGCTATGTCCTCTGCACCACACTATGGCCACAGAGACAGTGCAGCCCCTGGAGGTAGTAAACCTGGCAGGATGGAGTCACAAACCCTGCTGTATGCATTTTTACTGTGGGCTCCTTCACCCTGTGTGGTGACAAACGTGCAAATAAAACCCGGGAATGACCACGGAACAAAGGGGGAAAACATATACCCAAGCTGGGCAACAGTGATATTAATGGGCAACCCTAGATAACACTCCCAGGACAGCTCCAGAAAAAGGGAAATGTTTTTTGGACGAGTCTCCGCTCCGTACACCTTTCCATAAATCATTTCCATTTTTTTGGAGCTTTCCTGGGTGTGTTATCTAGTTTTGCCCATCACTATAACTGTTCCCCAACTGAATTACTATTTTTCATATTTTTGTGGTGGTCATTTTCTATTTATAATTGCACTTTTGTGCTGTGCACATGTATCACACTGCTCACGTTTTACAGGTTTCCCCGGTTTTGCTGTACATTGCTGACGGAAATGGTTTCTCTTCCCTTTAAATGCATTCTAACGCGAGTGATTCACTCGCGCTATTTTTTTTTGGAAATTCAGCCCCGATAATGTGCGGGGCGCCTCTCCCCTCCCCTTCCCCGCCCATTAACCCATTCTCTCCGCCCCTCCGGGGCCTTCCTCCGCCCTCCGTTAGCCTTTCCACGCCTCTATCGGACATTTGCGGGCACGTACTTGTGCGGCACCCGTTACTGTGACGCGCAAGTGTGCGGGGCTTCATCGCACGTTTGCGGGGCATTTAAGCGCTCTTAAGTACCGCTTTTAGTGCGCTATTTTGCGGCGCGCTAATTAGCGGTTTTTAGTAAACATGCCCCCATGACTCCTTGTGACATCACTGCCAGTCTGCTGATTCTGCAGGCCTGCTGAAGACGGTGGGGTCCTGCAAAGGAGTATACCCTTTGGGCTGCCCTTTTCAGAGACCTTTGTAATCTGCAGACTCATACAAAAGAAAGATGTATCAGTTATTTTATTGGTTTCTTTTTAGGGTAGTGGTGCTGCTACCTTCAATAGTGTAGTAAGAATGTATTTTGTACTGCTTGTATTAACATTTCCATAAAGAATTGTATTTCAGATTTGTATTGTATTGGTATTTATTTAATGTGTTTATTTGTGATATATTGCATCACATTTGTTGATTTAATTGTTGGTCATTTTGGGTAGTATTCTTTTCTAAAAAGGAAGGCTATGAAACTAAAATGTAATATAAAAGTAAAGATATGAAAGATAAAATATAGCAGGACAAAAAGTGAAAGGAGAGCTAGCAATGTGACCCAACAAGGAGGCAGCAGAGCTAAGAAACAGCTGCCCAAGCTGGTGTTCGAAACCTCTATAGCTAGTATTATTGGGTCATTGATTCCACTCCCCAATGTAATACTGTGAGCAAGGAAAACAACTCAAAGGTCATTTTACTGCTCTTCTATCACTTATTTGTCTAGTCTGAGTGGAAATGGACCAGCTGGTGTTATTAAATGTCAAGTGAGATTTTTAACATTCAAGGAACAGAACCATTGCTGTAGCTCTGCCTCGTGATTTGCTTCTAATCAGTAATTAAAAGGCCTAGCAATGCAATAAGTCACTGCCAATGTGTTGATTGGGGTCTTTACCTCTATTACCACATCCAAAGTTTCTGAAATCTCTCCAAAAATATTAGTAGACCCTCCAGCGGGTACCCTCTATTAACAGGGAAATAATGTTAACGGTTGTCATTTGTCCATGTCTTCAAATACAGCTGAAGAGAGGCAGCACAATACAGAAAGCTGCCCCGTAATTACAAGGCTTGATAGATTGATAGATTACCTGCCACCACGCAAATTGTGTTTTGCCAAAGGTGTGCCAAAAGTGTGCCCTTTCCACAGCTTCAGAGCAGCCACATCAGCTGCTTTGGCGTGCTATGTTGACGTGCACAGATGGGGATACCAGTAAAACGGATTTGTTTTATCTATGAGAGAGGCAGCCTTCTCGGTTCAGTAACACTCTACCCAAAGATGGCGTGAAGATTCAGAAAAGGGTGTTTATTCTCACCTTGCTTCTGCTCATACCCTTACCCTTTACACTCAAGATCCACAACAAGAAAGATCCATATTAAAAACAATACGTCTTTTATAGAAGATTTATAATTTTGTAATGTTCCAGAGTTAGCAAGTCCAGAATTGCACGGCAACTTCAAAGGTCGTGTTTTATAACTTCATAAGTTGCAGGTGTGTGTCTTGCAGTTGCTTCTGGGTTGTGTGTGTTGAGAAGGGGTTGTGGGGGTAGTTGAGAGGGCTGTGCAAGGGAGGGAGGTGTGTGTGGAGGTGGGAGTGTATATGTCTATATAAATATTGGCTCTTGCACTTCACTCCATGATCTTTCCCCTATCTCGTACTCCCTTCTACTTCCCCTCCCCACTCTGCTTCCTTACTCTCTCCCCTCCCCATGCCACACTCTTACACTCAATCTTCCAGTTGATTTTCCTCCCCATCTCTTTGCTCACTCTCCCCCATTCGCTATTCCCATGCCCTCTCTTCCTCTTTCCTCTGCACTAACAGATGAACTTCTCCAGATCTTTGGTTGGTTATCCCTGAGGATCTCCACCAGCCACTTTTCTTTGTCTCAGCTTCTCTTCAGTTAACGAGGCCCAATCTGCCCTGATGCTCCAAGTATACAATTTTGCTTTGTCAACTTGCCCGCCACATCTCTTATCTTAAAGGTTTACATTTGTTGCCAATTGAATACCAAGTGTGATTTAAGGGACGATGATGATATTTGGGCAATTCAGGGGGAAGGCCCTCATTTTCTTAGAGCAGGGGGAGGATCTAACATCAGGCAGGATGAGGCGACCACCTCAGGCAGAAACATTTTGGGGACAGAAACAAGGGCCACAAAACCCCCTTTGGCAGCTGCCTCACTTTGTTTCCTGGCAGAGAGAGGCTACACTGGATCTACCAGACAGATGCATAGTGCCAGTCCTATTACCATTGTCAAAAGGAAGGCACTGGAAGAGCCCCCAAATACTGCAAAGAAGTGGGAGTAAAAGTAAAAGGTGGAAAGGGGTCTTGGAGACCCTGCATATGCTCAATGTCTGTCAGTCCTACCCCCTTTGAAACAGGAAGCAAGGGTGGGACAGTCTGACCTAAAGCATGCATGCAGCATAGGGCCAATGGAAGCGAAGGGAAGAAAGATGTCACACCTAGGAATAGAGGGAGAGGAAGCAAGGAGAGATGCCATACAGGGGTGTAGAGCTAGAATGGAAACAAGGGAGATGAGGAAGGTATGGTGAAATTCTAGGTCTGGGGGAAGGGGGTAGGAAATGAAGCAAGGGAGAGGTGCAGGGCCCGTGGTGAGGTATGGGAATAGAAGTGGGCAGAGATTCTGGACCTGGTGGAGAGGGAAAAAAGTATGTGTATGGGGAGGAGTAAATGCTGGACCCCAGTGTACTCTCTAAAGTGCATGGCAGTCCTCCACGAGCATTCTTCCTGAGGGGTGGGAGTGCAACAGCCATTCTGCAGATTTGTGTTGGCAAGGGCTTGCAAATTCTTCAGGATTTCAGATGGATATGTCTCTTCCCAGTTGAAATCGTGATATTCCTGCACCACTCCCTATGGTTGGAATTTGGGTGGAGAACTCCTGCATACCTCAGAGAGAGGTTGCTGGACATAGGTGAGAGATAAAGAGAGGAAGGGGAGATGCTGTGCATAGGGGGTGGAGGTCTAGAAAGAAGGGAGATGCTGAGCATGGAGGTAGAGTTAGAGAGAGAGGAGAGATGCTGGGCATGGGGGAGAGGAAGAGCCAGAGAGAGAGGGGAGATCCTGGGCACAGGGAAGGAAGAGATAGGGAGGAAAGATTCAGGACATGGAAAGGAGAGAGAGAGAGGAGCGATAGTGAAAGGCTGGGGAAAGAGATGGAAAGCAGAAGATAAATGCAGTAACAATATGGAGCTTGAAATCTCGATGGTGAGAAGGACGGGATGAAATCTGAGTATATAGAAAGGCAGAAAAAGAAATGGAAGAAATCTGACAGTGAAGATCAATGTAAGAAATGGATATAGGGCAGGAAGTGAAGAAGACTGGATGAGAGAAAAGAAATAGCACATGAACAGGAGACCATGTGAACAGAGTTAAGAGAAGATACAGAGGAAAGCAGAAACCAGGGACTAGGACCAAGATGATTAAAAAATAAAATTGCCAGACAACAAAGGTAGAAAAAAAATAATTTTATTTTCAATTTAGTAATTGGAAAATGTCTGTTTTAAGAATGTACATCTGCTATCTTTATTTTTTATACAGTACGGTAGAAGAGGAAATACAGCACTGGGGTTTCAGTTTAATTTTTGTCCAAATATTTCTATTTTTAGCTTGTGGCAATTTATTTTGTACTTGGTGACTGCCTATCTGTGTTCTGCAGGCATGCGTGCCTGAGACCAGGTATTCTATTACACGGAATTTCAATACAGGGCCGGTGTTTGGGGGTGCAACCCTACCACAAGAGGCCTCAACACTGCCCAAAAACTGAAGAAGACACAGCCTGTCAATTAATTTTGATGCCTGCTCTCAAATTTCTGCTCTTGGCTGCTGTATCTCTAAAATTGGTGCTGTTTTTTTGTTGCATAATTTCGTTGTGACCTCACCTAAAGCCTTCGTGGCTTTGACTAGTATCCTTGCTGAATGTGACCTTGTTCTCTGGCTCCCAAGTTAACGTTGATTTTCTAATTTAAAAAATGTTATCTTGGAACTATTTCTTGAAGAGCATAGGCCATCTTCATTTAAACTAGTGGTCATAGCAGGATAGTGTATGGAAAGAGTCGTCAACAGCCCCAAGGCTTGACATGCTATGGGCTACCTTTGACAATCACTGACAGGGTCACAGTCAGACTATATCCCCTACCGAAGTTATACCAGGAGAAGAGCTAATGCCTTCAGCACTCAGAAATTGCATCACAACCCTTTAGTACACACCCTACTATAGTACATTTATGAATTATTTACTTATTTCAAGATTTTCATATACTGTTATTCAACTAGTACAGCATTTAAATGTACAAAAAGTCAGCTTGTAATTCTTTTTTTAGTTTGAGTAGCACAGTATAGCTGTGCAAGCCACTCGTGGGGGCCTCTCTGAGTCCTGTAGACATTTATGTATGTAGGTAAGTAGGTATCTGTTATGCCTACACACTGCCTTCCGAAAGTAGTGTGTACAAAAAAATTAAAAGCATGATACAACTGAAAACAAATAAAAATACATCCAAAAACAAAAACTGCCAAAAAAGCACCTTGCACATTCAAGCATGTCATCTTTACTACATATGTTTATGGTTGTCACTTTTCAATAGGGAGAGGCTGATGTAACCCTGGTTTTGCAGGCATGGTGTATAGTTCTGACGTCTCTGAGCAAAGCAGGACTGCAGCTTCATGTGTACAAAGCTAGATCAATGTCCTGAGGATGAGCTAGCTGAGCTGGCAAACCTACCTACGGCTTTGCATATAGTACTGCTGTCCGAGTAGTGAGTGTTTCAGGTGAATGATTGCTGCCTATCACAAGGACTCTCTTTTCTGGTCCCTGTGGTGGTGACGTACTCACTGCGGTTCCATCACTATTACTTGAAACTGTTCATCCTTGATGTAAGTGGAAATACAGACCAAGATCACTACAGCGCTCCTTATCCCTGTGAGGATCTAGTTTAATCAGACCAGCTCAAGGACAGAATGTGAGATGAGAGGAATGTATGAAAAGCAGAGGATGAAAACACAACAGAACCAGGTTTGAGTTTGTTTAATGGCATTTACTAGAAGCAAGTTAAAAAGTGCGTGCACAGAGGTGTGTTTCACTGGCAGAGTGTGTGGCTGGTTTGTAATCTGTATGAGTGTATATGGGGCTTTACGATTTGCAGGAGACTGGATGAGTTAGTGAGTGGCTGGGGAAATTAAGAGTGTGTTGTGGATCTGAGTGAGTGAGTGGGTGAGATAAGCTCAGTGAGTGGATGGGGAATGATCCGTGCTGAATGGATGGATGAGTAGATGGGGGAGGTTGACCGTAGCAGGGGGTTGGGTGAGTGTGTAGATAGTGGGGTGATCGGTGGTAAGCTTAAGTAAGATCCAGTTAGTGGCTGAATCTTGCGACAAACACCGCCCCCACTTGGCAAACAGACCACCCTGGTTTTAACCATGTTTTTTTGGCAGTCTGTGGAGATATTCAGCGGTGACTGAGTTTTAGCCAATTAACAGGTTGTGAATCCGCTAAAATGAACTGGCTGACATGTTTTGAATATGTCCCCACCAAGATTTTTGGATTACTGCCTAAATATTTTGGTGAAATTTGCAGGGATTTTGAAAATTGCTCGCTAAAATGAGATTGTCCCATCTCTAACGTAAACTGGGGGAGGAGGAGAGTTTTTAAACACCCTACAAAGCTTTCCAGTAAAAACTGCACTGCAACTGGTGCTATGGGGTTTCCTTACCCTGTGTATTTTGCAAGGGCAATGGGCCTGGGCAAAGCAGTGGGTTACCATGTTAGTCCCCTTGAACGCAGAGAAATAAATATTAATAAATGTTTAAGAAAGCAAAAAAATATAACAGGTATCAGGTGCTTGGATTTCCAAATGAAATCCCTGTGCATACTTTCGCCGGCCTACTCTGATCCCATCTCCAGCTCCTGCCGTTTCCTGTGGGGAAAAGTAGAAGTGTTATGGACAGCACATATTTTTCTGAGTATGGGCATTTGGGGGGCAATTTGCAAAGGGATTTTTTTTCCACATGGGAAATTATCCATTTAATTGTGGAAATACCTTTGAAAACAGCCCTTAGGGAAAAATAAACTGAAGAATTAACATGTTCCTTTTATTAGAAGAAAGCTCCGACTAGTGATTAGCAAGCCTAACTGGCAATAATGCAGTGGAATAAGCTACAGATCTTATTACGCCTGCTTTCATTTTTTTCGAGTGACATTTTGATCTTTTCTCCTATATTTTTTATCCTGTTATTATTATTTATTGGTTGTGCAAGATTTATATCACACTGGTCCAAAGAAGCTTGCTCTTGCCAGACTGCAAGCAATAAAAACATTAAACACAAAGACAAAAAATATAAAAACAAACTGTAAAAAAAAACCAAGCAATACAAGATGAAGAATTCAGACAAAGTACATACGGCCCAAACTCAACAAATCAGAAAAGAACACCAAAAAATAATCAGAGCCAGTTCCCAAAGCGTGACTAAAAAGCTTACAGTTTTCCCCCAAAATATTGACTACATAATGCAATAGATTAGGTAAAGAAGTCCATAGAATCTCCTGTCCTGGGTACCTTATCTGAACTTTCAACCTTACCCCCACTACCTCCCATCCTGAGACTTTGCAAATTAAACTCAACAACCATGATCATCCCAATGTCACCCTCACACAATAATCCTGTAAAAATGCATAACTGGACATCATGGGGCTGATATTCGAAGTCCTTAGCCAGCCAACCAATAGGAGGCGAGCCGACTAAGGGCACGGAATGGGATATTCAGCGATGATTATCTAGTTAGTGCAAGGGCAGTCTGTGGCAGACAGAAGGAATGTTGGTGTTAACGGGATAAATGCCGCTGCTTAGCCAGTTAGCTTGATATGTCGGTAGGATGTCTGCGGGCAACCTGTGCTGTTTAAGTTGCTATCCGCAGGAGTACCTGCTAAATATTGGGCTACCCAGATAATTGCCATCACTTATCCACTTAGCCTAAACAGATGGGATGTTCCATAGCAGCTCCTATCCAGATACCGTCGCTGAATATCCTGCCGTTATTTATGCGCCGTGTCTAATCTCCATTGTGTTTAAATATCAGCTACTCTGAATACTTTTAAATATCGAACTTTGCTTTGTATGTATGTGTGAGCCTACTCTCTCTGTAGCTAAAATAATGTGTTGATGGCTCTTTGAGTTTTGGGGGCCGTAAGGATCTATCTGTTGCTGCTCTCTGTCACGAAGCTGTCACTCTAGGCAACCATCTAGACTTGCCTTATAGTTGAGCCGGCCCTGATAGCGGCTTTGGGCTAAGCTATCAAAGGCTCAAAGATGCTCCTTTTTCAAGACCATTTTCATCACTGCCCCTCTTATACTACTGAGATCAGCCAAGCTGCATGCAACTACCAGTTCTCCAGGGCACTATTGAAGAGATTCGCCAGAGCAAGGTTGATTAAGAGGTCTGTGCTCTTCAATGCTAGAGATCCAAGAAAGTTTTGTAATTAAGAAAGCTTTCTTTGAAATGATTATTGTCCACATAAGATCTCCAAAAATTACTGTGTCACTGTCTTAATGGAGGAAAACTGCTGGCAGCTTGTGAGAAGCTGATTGCTGTTCTGATGCGTGAGTTGAAGCATTTTACATTCTTCCTTTTATTCTCCAAAGTGATCATGGTCACTGGCATTTTTTGATGTGCACTAAGTTTGATAATAATAATTAGGAATATTTATCAGGGCCATAGCATGGGCTGTGCAAATGTGCGGCCGCACAGGATACTAGCACACAGTACGGGCACTGATGTCATTACTGGTCTTCCAGGAAGCCCAATAAGAGCGAGTTTCAGCACAAGGCTTGAGGGGGCACCAGGGTTTCAAATCACATAGGGCAGATCTCTAGCATGTTATGGTCCTGTTTGTTATAATTAGGCTAGAAGCAAACTAACAAAAGGACTGAATCTTTAATTTCAGCCTTTCGACTTGGTTGTCCTTGGCAATAAATCAGAAGCAATATGTTGTCTTAGGTCTTTCATTAGGACCCGGCACAGATTTTTGTGATTGATCTTTATTTTACTGGCAAGTCCAATAAGTTGTTAGCAGAAAATAAATATGCATATCACCTCACAACCTCATTGTACACCATTATGGACACCTTTAATCGTTTTAATAAATATTGGTACTGAGCACAGCTTGGCATGCTGTTAGACCAAAGAGCAAGAAAATTGATTTGTTGTGAGTTTTTAGCTCAAATCGTAGTGGCATTAAATACATTTACAATAAGGATAGCACATGAGCTATTAATCAGGCTTTCATCTGAAGATGGTGAAAAGCTAAAGAGAGCATCTGTCCTTGAGAAATCAAAACACCGTAAACCGCACTGATGTTGAATAGCGCGGTATAAAAGAGACTGGAAATAAATAAATAAATAAAAACACACATTCAGTTCATGCTCGATAAATTCATGGTAACTCAAGAGAAGCTTCTGGTGGATTAGCTTTATAGCAGATATGTATGTGTTGGGTCACTCTCCCTGCAGGTAAAAGAATGTGCTGATGACTCTCTTACCTGGAGGGTGACGATATTCAGACCACTTGTTGTTGTTAAGTGCCGTCGAGTCGGAGTCGACTCATGGCGACCCTCTGGATAGCTATCCTAAATTGTATTCGGTCTTCAGTCAGGCGGCTCATTGTTGACAGACTGGTACCCATAGCTGCTGTTATTGTATCGATCCATTCAGACCACTAACTGGATAAAATTAGGACAGCCTTTTTCCGGTACTGATTTTATGTGGATATTCTTCCAGATAGTGGTTTGAAGATCTTCGCTTTCCAGATAATTTGCTGCTCTACCTACAAACCACCCCAGCAATATCTGGATAGTGCTGAGGCAGTCTGTAAGATATTCAACGCCTAAGCTATTCAGCGCCACTTAATAGTGATGGATTGCCCCAGCAAGTGCCACTTATCCAGAGAGCAGCACCTGCTATCTAGATATGCGGTTTTGATTATTGACTTCCTACTGTGTAAATTCCTGGTAGGGATATGGTGTAGGCAAAAAATGGCTAAGGACTGCTGGTATAAAAACATGGTCAATGCTGCACACTAGCACCGGGGCATGTTTAAATCCCTTACACTAAGTAGGTAAAACTGGTTCTTTCATACTGTAGATCTGATTTAAAGTGGTATTATCTAGATCTGGAGACCTCTGTGGATCCAATTCAAGGTTTATGTTTATGTTTATTGATATTTGATATACCGCACCTATAACAAGGTAGCAGGGTGGTGTACAATGTAATTCCCAAAAAATAAGTAAGTATGAAAAGAACGTCAGTATCTGGATTGGAAAGCGATACAGTCACACGACAACATAACCAGATAGAGGGAGACAGGAGAAGGGAGCTAGGAATCCGGGAGGGAAAGATTAAAGGCCCTTTGGAAAAGGTGGGTCTTGAGGAGGGATTTGAATTTGATATAGGAAGGCTCCAGATGCATGGTCATAGGCAGGGAGTTTGAAAGGGTGGGATCAAGAAAGCAGAGGGCTGAGGTGTGGGTTGATTCTAGATGGGCAGCAGAGGGAGGGGGGAGGTAGAGGCGGTTTACATGGATATTCCAAAGAATATGGGAGGATGGGGGGAGCGTTGAAGTGTAGATGATTGAGATGTACCTGGTGGTATTTGTATAGAGAGCCTTGTGAATAAGAGTAAGGAGCTTGTACTGAGGGTGAAAACATAGGGGAAGCCAGTAAAGTCAGATGAGAAGTGGAGTGATGTGGTTGAATTGTGTAGCTTGGGCAATAATACATGCAACTGTGTTTTTACCCAATTGTAACCATTGAATCTGGTAATGAGGAAGACCAAGAAGAGCCGTGTTGCAAAGGTCAAGTCTAGACAGACCCAAGGCAAGGAGGAGGGAAGTGAGAGATGAAGGTGGAAAAAAAGGCCGAAAGGCGCGGATACGACGGAGAAAGAAAAAAGAGCGCTGGATCAAGGAGGAAATATGTGCCTGGAAAGTGAGAGAGTCTGACTCCAAGATAGTGGAAGGAGGTTGCCATGGGTTTTCGGCCAGGGGAAAAAGAGGGGGCCAGAGTGGGTGGGGAAGCTTAAGCAGAGAACCAAACAACCGTGGACTTGAAGGAATTTAAATGAAGAAAATTGTTGGCCAGTCAAGAAGAAATAAGAGCAAGACAGATACTAAATATCAAGGCCGGTGAGACTAGTATGCTGGAGTAAAATGATGTCATCAGCATAGTAATAGGCTGAAATTCGTGACTGCTAGATAAGGAGTGTCAAGAGAATAAGGAAAATATTGAAAAGTAATGGTGCATGAACGGAGCCTTGAGGGACACTACAAGTGAAGGGAATGAATAGAGAAGAAGAGGGACCACCCAATGCAGAGAAAGAGCGCTGGTGAAGAAAGGAGCGGAACCAGCAATGAACAGAACCACAAATACCCAGGGAGTACAGTTGATCGAGAAGAGTAACGTGGTCCACCAGATCAAAGGCAGAAGAGAGGGCCAAAGAAACAGCTACATAGATATCATCCTGATAGTGCGCCTGACGGATTTCATTTAAAAAGGAGAGAAGAACAGTTTCTGTACTGTGTCCTGTGCAAAAGCGTGACTGACGGAGATGGAGTGCGTGGGTTGAATCCATGTGGGAGGAGAGGCGAGCAAAGACCAGTTTCTTGAGGATTTTGGACAGAAAAGGAAGAGTCGAGACTGGGCGGTAATGGGCAGGGACAGCGAGATCCAAAGAGGAGCTTTTCAGAAGCGGTCTAACCAAAGCCCTCTTCCAGAGAGAAGGAAAGGTACCTGAAGAGAGGATATTATTAAAAATGGACAGGATCAGAGGGAGAAGTGTAAGGGATGGCTCAGTGAGCCAAGCAGAGGGCACAGGGTCGGAAGAGCAGGTGGTTTTATTTGAGGACGACAGAGTAGTGTGCAATTCAGTGGCAGAGATGGGCTGGAAGCTTGTCCAGGTGTGAGTATGAACAGGGGAAGGGAAGGGGGGGGGGGGCTGATAGGAGGCGATGAGACAGGTACGGACGGAGATAGTGGTGGTGGGCAATTACCTAGATCTAATGGATCTGAAGGATCCTATTTCCCCAACACTTTTCGTCTCCAGGTACAGCCAGAATGGGCAAGAAGTACCCCAGCTATTAGACCTGTTGGCTGGCCCAGGCTGTGGTGAGAATGCTGTGCAGTGGGAGAGGGCACAGTGGGAGGGGAGCAGCTGTGAGCGGCAGTGCTGGCAAGGAGGAATGATGCAGGCAGTAAGAGCATCTCTCTGGTACACATCTCCAAACCCCCATGGCAGCAAAAGGCCACAAAGCAGAAAACATTACACAGCATCAAAGGATGCTATGTTGGTGCTTGGTCACATGGCCACATGGCAGACAAAATCTGTGGTGTTTGATTCCTTATGCCCATATCATCAAATAAATTTATGGAGTTCTACTTTTTCTGATATTTTGGAGACTCAAGCTCCAATGAAATTATTGGAAATTAGGGACAGGAATTCCTTTAGTCCTTGGTACCATGCAGATCTAATATCTCTTAAGTAGCAAAGATAACAGCTTGAGAGAGTGTGATGACAAACAGGTACTGAAGATGACAGGCAGAGATGTAGGGCTCAGATCAGGACTTACAGGGAAGAGATTACAAAATCTATGCAAGATTAGATGCTTCACATCTTTGTCTACCACACTTTTGCCTCAATAATTGAGGGGATTATTTTGTGACTAAGACTGCTGATAAACATTCGTCTTTCAAGACCAAAGTGCACCTCATCCCATACAATCATGTTGTATTAAGTCCTGCAAACAAGTTACAGTTCCACGGTTACAACATGTCGTAAATTTATAATTTGAGTCCAGTTCATTTCTAACCTTTCTGAAATTCACTATATTTTAAAAAGAGTGGACTTAAATGTATCATCTGCTTACAAGGGCCAGTTTCATAACTGGCATTTTGTAGGCAAATTTATTGAGAAATTTGTATACCATCAGTGCTTAGATTATTGTGAGAATAATAATCATCTGAAGACCAGGATGGTCAGGTTGGCCTTGGAGAGCAGAGAGGAGGGCTAAATGGTCAATTTTCTCAATGGAGAAAGGCAAATAGTGGAGTACCCTAGGGATCTGTGCTAGGTCCGCTGCTTTTTAACATATTCATAAATGACCTGAAAATGGGAATAATGAGTGAGGTGATCAAATCTGAAGATGACACAAAATTATTCAAAGTTGCTAAAACCCAAGAGGATTGTGAAAAATTGCAAGACGACTTTGATAAATTGGAAGGCTGGGTGTCCCAATGGCAGATGAAATTTAATGTGGACAAGTGAAAGTTATGCACCTAGGAAAGAACAACCCAAACTTTGGTTACATGATGCAAGGTACCACCATAGAAACCACCACCCAGGAAAAAGATTTAGGCATCATTGTCTTTAGGAGAGACTGCTAGGTACTAATGACCTAAATAGGCCACTGTTGGAAACAGGATACTGGGCTTGATGGACCTTGGTCTGACCCAGTATGGCATATCTTATGTTCTTAACCCTCTGCTGAGTGTGCAGTGGTGGCCAAGAAAGCAAATAGAATGCTAGGAACCATAAAGAAAGGAATGGAGAATAAAACCAAGCATATTATAATGCCTCTGTATCGTTCCATGGTGCAACCACACCTTGAATATCATGTGCAGTTCTGGTTGCCATATCTTAAAAAGGATATAGCAGAATTAAAAAAGGTACAGAGAAAAACCACCAAAATGGTAAAGAGGATGGAAGGATACCCCTATGAGGAAAGGCTTAAAAGGTTTGGGACTCTTCAAATTGGAAAAGAGACTGCTGAGTGGAGATATGATAGAGGTCTATAAATTAATGAATGGAGTGGAACGGGTTAAAGTAGATCGGTTGTTTACACCATCAAAAAGAAGAAAGCCTAGAGGACACGCAATGAAGCTAATAAGAGAAAATATTTTTTTACTCAACATGTAGTCAAACTTTGGAATTCATTACTGGAGGATGTAGCTGGGTTTAAAAAAGGTTTGGACAAGTTCTTGGAGGAAAGGTCCATAAACCAAAGAGGACTCAGGAAATCCACTGCTTAGCCCAGGATGAGCATTGTAGAACCTGTGTGCCTTTTTGGGAACCTGCCAGGTACTTGTGACCTGGATTGGCCACTGTTGGAAACAGGATACTGGGCTTGATGGACCTTGGTCTGACCTAGTATGTCATTTCTTATGTTCTTAACCATTGAGAAACTGGAAGCCAATGCTCTCTTACTAAAAGAGGAGTCACATGGTCTGTTCTCTTAGCTCCATGAAGCAATTTTACGGCTGTGTTATGAATTTATTTGGACTGGCCTGATAAGGGCTACAGGAAGGAAAACTTTGAATTTACCATTAATTTCCTTCTCTGAAATCTTACCAGAAGAGTCCAAGTTATTGAGAGCTCTGGGTAATGTTATTGCTTTGGGGGAAAAAAGAAGAACCAGCGAAGAAAGAGTGGAAAAGTGGGGACTACTGAACAGTAGCTTGAGCGATGAGGTCTTAGATGCTCTACCCTCATGGCCTTTGACTGGGCAGCCTAGGCATTTTGCTCTGGGTTGAAATGTTCCATAGTTTTAGTTTTGGGATTGTTCATTAATCCACTGTTGCCTACAGGCCCAAATTACTTGGCTATGGGCTTGCTAATATATACTGACTAGAGAACTCTCTAGTAACAGTCTTAAAGGGGCAGAAAGTTCCTTTGACATGCTTCTCCCTGTCTCCATCTGCTGGTAGAGGGATATAACTATTTTGTCTGGCTTCAGGAAAAGGAATTAACAGTTAAGTTCAAATTTCATCAGTAGAATTCTTCAATCTCTTGGGATGTTTTTTTCTGAAGGAACTAAGAATAAATCATAAAAATGTCCATCAAACTGTAACAATTTCTAAATTTAAACCACAGACTAAGGATCTCCATTCTCTAAGATCGCAGTTTGTGTTCCTTTCCTTATTTATTCTTCTGGCAGTCCATGGTATACACAATTATCTCCACAAGCACCATATTTTGAAGGTATCAAATCTTTATAATACTGTATATGTGAAAAGTGAATATTAAGAGCATCACCTATGTATTCATGAATGTCCAGTTCATTCAGCTCACTGGTGGTCTTAAGGGATACTTTGGAAGACTGCATTATGTTGAAAAGATAGATTTCCAAAATGTCGGGGGTGATTTTTATTGGTAGCAGCCAGTCTGATGAAAGCAGCTGGCCATCGCCGCTTTAATGTTGAACCAGATATTCAATGCTTGGGTCATATCTGGGCCACCAGGATTGAATATCCAGGTTGGCTGGATAACCAAAATTAGGATAACCATTTAGCTGCCCTAACGTTCGCTGGTTAGGGTAATACGGCAGCAGCTGAATATCGCCGCTGCTTGGTTAACCCTTGGTGCCTCCCCTGCTCCGTCTCCAGAATGCCCCAAGGCTAATTGATTAGAGTCAAGATGTCCAAACCCAGTAGTTGTTCAGTGCCACTGAATATCCCACAGACTGTGATTTAACCAGTTAACGGGATTGCTAAGCAGTTAAATCGTTTTGAAAATGCCCCACCCTTGGCGCCAGTGTATTCTCCTATTCTGAGAAATTGCATTCAGATGATCATCTCAGAATAATGGGTTAGTCACTCTTTTGTATTGCATTACTCACTGCGTTACCATATTGGAGGTGATTTTATAAGAAGGCTCCTAGTTTTAGATGCCAACAATGTGCATAAATGTTGGTATTTTAGTCACTTATGCGTGGCAATGACCTCTTATAAAATAACAACTAGCGGGAAATTATGCATATTGCTTGCATCGCGTGTACTTTCACTGTGGCGTGCACATGGTCAGAGCTTGGGTGGAGCATAGTTGGTGTGAGCAAGCGTGTGCATTGCTTACAAAATATTAGAATTTATGCACAAACTTGCAAAAACGAGGTGTGATGATTTATAGCAGGTTTAGGGCTGGTGTAAGTCATCACATCTTAGCTTAAGACGCATTCACTGCAAGTTACACCTGTATTTTATAAAGTCAAGGACGCATGTAGTTGACATTATAAAATAAGTGTGAAAAACGCATGCAAAAAACCCACATTAACTAGGTGTGTCTTTATAACATTGCCCTTATTCTCTCCAAGTGGAATTTTAAATTCATTTTTACGAAATAGCAACAGTATATGAGGTGTAATCAAAAACGTATCAAGACTTGTTGAGTAGCTATATAACAATACATCACACCACGTTGCTATTAGGCATGCAGTGACCTAGTTATGTGCTCTGCATGTGCATAGTGTAGCATGGCTGCAGCACACCTGTATTTTTTTAAATCACGTGATGTTTGGTATCGTGTAAAAGCAGTTCGTCAAATTTATGATGAGTAAAAAAATTGAACAGTGAATTTGCATTAAATTCTGTCAGAAATTTGGAGATTTGTGCAAAGAGACTTATGTCAAGTTGCAGCAAGTGTATGGCGATGAATGCATGAGTCGTGCTCGAGTTTATGACTGGTACAAATGTTACCAAGAAGGCCACCAAAGTGTTGACAGTGACGAATGTTTTGGAAGGGCAGGAATGAAGACAAAGTTGAAGCAGTGCATGCCGCAATAGACTCAAATTGTTGATTGACTATCAGGGAGCTTGCTGAGAACATGGACATCAGTTTCGGGTCAGTACAGTCCATTCTTACTGTCAGTTTGGAGATGAGACATGTGTCTGCAAAATTCGTTCCAAAACTCCTGTCTTCTGACCAAAAACAAGACTGACTGTCTGCAGTCAAGCAGTTGTTGGAAGGTATTGAACATGACTCAGATTTCCTCAAAAAGATTATTACTGGTGATGAATCATGGGTTTAAGGTTATGACCCAGAAATTAAGTCCAAAATTAAGGCTCAGTCCTGACAATGGAAGACTCCAAACTCTCCCAGACCCAAGAAAGCCTGTCAGGTGAGGAGCAAAGTCAAGGTCATGCTCACAGTTTTCTTTGATTACTAGGGTATCGTTCATCATGAGTATGCTCCAAAAGGACCAATCATCAATAAGGAGTACTACATCCAATTCTGACTCTTTTGAGAGATGCAGTTCGTTATAAGAGGCCAGAGTTGCACAGGAATGGTGAGTGGTTGCTTCATCACGACAAAACCCCAACTCACGCACCACATCTTTTCCAGCAGTTCTTGGCCAAACACCAAATCAGGCAAGTCTGTCAGCCTGACTTCACTCTCTGTGACCGTTTTCTTGTTTCCAAAACTGAATTTACCACCAAAAGAAAGGAGATTCAACAACTTGGAGACCATTAAGCAAAATTCAACACAGCAGCTTCACAGCATAATGAAAGAGGCATTTCAAAATTGTTTCCAGCCATGACAGGAACACTGGAGAACGTGTTTTTTTTTATTAGAAGGGGACTGAGCGCAATTACTGTCAACGTTACATTTCTTGTGTTATTGTACAAGTCTCGATACTTTCTGATCACACCTCGTACTTAAAGGTTAACCAATGTTTCTAATAAATTAAAGTATACAAAAAATCTTTGTTTTCTAATATTCTCCCATCCTTATTTACAGCTTCCTGTTATGGGCGGGGCTTTTATGGATTCACCCAGTGAGGACTTTGGTGCTGAATACTCCTTATTTAACTCTTCGTCCAATGTGCATGCAGCCTCAACTCAGAATGCACCAGAAGAGCCACCCCGTTCCTCAAACGATGCCATATTGTTATGGATTGCCATAATTGCAACAATCGGAAACATTGTGGTTGTAGGCGTGGTCTACGCCTTTACATTCTAGGAAGATGGGAAGCTGTGGGAACTACACAAGTGAAAAGATGAACCCGTGTTCTGCTTTTCTGTATACACTTCATGTTTGCTTAGTGCTGATAATCCAAATTTTTTAAAAGAGCTGCCAGTTATTAATAGGCTGGTAATTACTTAAGGATACATTTTGTAATTTGAAACTTTAACAGAAACTTACGGCAGAAGATACTTTGCATCTGTAAACTGTGCACATCTCAACAAGTTGTCTATAGAGAAGTAAATATGAAAGATTATCAGGAAAATAGATCTTGCATTCCACCACCCTCAATTAGGATTAGTGCTCCTCCATGTTTGCTTCTTGTTGTGGATCAATATTTTGAAAATGTAGATGTTCACATGTCAGACTTGTTACAGTCCCGGGACA
Organism: Ichthyophis bannanicus; assembly: GCA_033557465.1. Classification (NCBI taxonomy): domain Eukaryota; kingdom Metazoa; phylum Chordata; class Amphibia; order Gymnophiona; family Ichthyophiidae; genus Ichthyophis; species Ichthyophis bannanicus. The sequence continues at coordinate 65,211,526 of CM066037.1, forward strand.
TCTGATGAATTGGTTTCCCAGCTGTACTAACGGGACAAAAAACATTTCCCAGTTCTAATTGACAAATTTTTCAGACTTGCTGGAAATGGGTCAATGCAGTCACAAGGATAACTAGAAAATTCAGATGAGCATTCTGTCCTGGTCATTAAAAAAGAAGAGATATTTTTATCAGAGTGTTCTCTCTAGGAGCATTATGGGCCTGTTTTGCTAACCTCTTTTCCTATAAACATTGGGGTGATGTTTCAGTGGCAGTGATGAATGGCTTAATTTGCTGCTAGATGCACAGTCATTGGCAATGAAGATATATAATTGAAGTTGAGCACTGCCACTATCCACTTAGTTTAGGCCTGCCGTTAACTGTGTTTATCCCCTTTATTCGAGATATCTCCGGATGCTGCCCCTGCAAGCCTCGATGCTATCCAATTAGTATCAGTCATTCCGGGCGTATTCTGGGGGTGGCTCCAGGCCCTAACTGGGTAGCAGTGATACTGAGCTTCCTGCCAATCTGGACAACCAGAATATTCAATGTCAGGACCCGGATATGGCCCCCGGCATTGAATATCCGGGTTTAATGTTCAGCGGCGGCAGCCAGCCACTTTACCAGCGCTAATCACTGCCACTGAATATTGAGCCCATAAACTATGGGCCCAATATTCGAAAGGCATTTGCACGGTTTACAGCCCTGTAAACCCTGTAAATGCCGCTATCCGGGATATTCCCCTCTCTTCTCCCTTACACACCATGATGCAAACCGCTAATCGCTATATGGATAATGTTTTGGTGCTGCCCTTGCTCTACCCCTCCACTAGGGGGGATATTCACAGCATTTTAACCGGTTAGAGAACCTGCTAATTAGCTAAAATATTCTTTGCTTAATATTCAGCAGAACTAACCAGTTTGTGCCACTGAATATCCCCACAGACCACGTAAAATAATGCCCAGTTAAAACCGGGGCAGTTAGTGGGTGGATCGGGAGGCAGTGATGGCCACTATTCTGTTAGCCATGATATTCCACCATTAACCAGAAAGCTCAGATGGCTAAAGTTAGGTCGTCAGTGGCTGAACATTGCTGCTAACTGGAGAGCTATTAGCGATGTTGCTGTCCGGTGAATCCGGATATTCAGTACTGGAAACTAGATACATTCTGATGCTGAATATCTGGTTAAATTAAAGCAGTGGCAGCTAGGCGCTTTAAATAGCCTAGCTGCCACCCCTGAATATGCCCCTCCATGGAGTCCGATTCTGAGAAGAGCACGTCCGGGCCTTCTGGACAGCCCCGAGCAGAACGGACCCATTAGGACCCAATTCTGTACTCTGGGAACAAAACATTCCCATGCACACAGAATCAGGCCCAAGGATGGCCCGGCATACCCCTGCATGCCTCTGGAGACGTCCTCCCTGCAGGTTCCTCAGCTCCTGTGGCTCAGACCCCCCACTTCCCCGCCACCCGACCCATGGCTGGCCAGCCGTGGCCTGAATCGGGCAGCGGGACCCCCTTGCAGCCAGCCCCAGCCCCAATCACCCGGTCAGTGCTGATTATTCCACCTTTGAGATGGAATAATCAGCACATCCCCTCTGACCCCACAGGACATACAGGACCGTGACCTGAATCAGCCCTGTGCATCCTTCTAGCTCGGACCACCCCAGCTCTGCCAGACACGTCCCCTCCCGTCCCCACCGTTTCTCCCTGTCCTGCTGCTCTGGCCATGCAGGGAGAGCCGGAGGGCGAATAGGGGCAGGATGGCTTGCGACTCACAATCAGGCCCATAGTGACTGAGAGGTTAGATTATGTTTCCAGCACGATTATCCATGTAGTGGCTGAAAATCCATGTACAGTGGAGTTATACGCTCACCAGCAGCCAGTGAATGTATAGATCTGTTTGGAAATAGACTCATTAAACACAGAATGGGAAAAAAGCCTTAATGAATTTGACCTGATACGTAGAATGACAGATATATAGCTACACAAGCAAAACGTTTTCCTTGAGGCAGAAAGGTCTTGCAGAACACATGAGAATTTTGTCATCAAATTTATGGCAATAAGAACCAACAAACAAGTTGTGCGGTAGGTGATATCTTTTAATTGGACTAAATTAATATATTAGTTTCCTGTTTTTGGGCATTTCCCTCTGATGGAGAGAACTCTTGAAAGCTTTTTATAGATATATTAAGATTGTCCAATAAGAAGGTATCACCTACAACGTGTTTGTTGACCGTTATTTTGACATATCCAAGTAAACTAACATGGTAACCGCAATTCTATCATCAAATGCCACACATGGTTGAAGCGTTTTGCAGTGCAGGACGAGGCATTCTGTGACTCTGTTTTAATTTTTGGTTGCATGAGATCAATATCTGCCTTCTGGTCTTTTTGGTAGTAAGCATTCCACAATGAGATGAAGAGCAATCTATGGTGTTTTTGCTCATCCAGTTATGACATGTGTAAACAGCAACAGCCATGTCATTAAATACAATGTCGGAGCAATCATTTTGGAGTGAAACGGGTGATAACTAAATTTGTCCAAAGCCATGTGAGCAATCTATGATGGATTACTTAGGAGAAGCAGGGATTTAGAAACCTCTTTCCCTCGAGGAGGGGGGATATGCAAGATTGTTTCTATAGGCTCCTTTCCTACAAGGGCACTTAAATGCTCATGTTTATGGACATACAGCTTTCATATTGAAAACTCTGGAATTTGTTACCGGAGGATGTAGTAAAGGCTGTTAGTGTAGCTGGGTTTAAAAAAGGTTTGGACAAGTTCCTGGAGGAAAGGTCCATAAACCATTATTAAGAAGGGACCGAAGATATCAATGCTTGACCCAGTACAAGCATTATGGAACTTGTGTCTCTTGGGGAAACTGCTAGGTACATATGACCTAGATTGGCCACTGTTGGAAACAGAATACTGGGCTTGATGGTCTGACCCAGTATGGCATATCTTATGTTCTTATGTTATGTTAATCTACAGTCTGACTACTACCAAAAAGAGAACCTATATATCAGAGTCATAAGCTTACACACAATTGTGCAGATGAACAGCTGAACCTAGTCAATGCTCTCTTGGTTGGACATTCTCTTGTTGATGTTGTCACTGCAATGGACAATCATTCTTTCGAAGACTCTTGATCATTTAGGCACCTATTTTCCAAAGGTGTCAGTGCAGAGTGCTTTATTCTTGTTGTATGGAAATGATTTTCAATGAGACTATGTTGGTTTGAGTAATTAACTGAAGTAAGAACCCAGTTTGGTAGGATGCTTGCACTTCTGGGAACATTTTAATGGCCAGGAGAGGGAGAGGTAATAAGGGAATGTGAGGAGAGGTCCTAGCTTCTTTGTAGACTGCAATTTTTGAAGGAATAAAGGTGTTAAAATGATCAATTTTGTTGACCAAAGAGAAAGTTAGGGACCTTGTGTCATTATATTGCGCCTTGCAAGGTAATGCCCTAAAGTCCTGCATGTTGCCTACGAAATCTATTTCTATCTTGGTGTACTTCTTACATGTCTTGCCAGTTAGTGGTTGGCTTGATGGTTTAGAAGGAATATGCAATGCATTGGACAAAATGACATATAAAATAAATGAGGTCAGGAAAAACTTGATTTTGCTGTCATCAAAAGACTAACAGGGCAGTTAGTAAGAAAGAAACACTTTCAGTGAAGTTAAGTACAACCTACAGAAAACCCCATTTAAAGCATGGGAACTGAACCCCTTGTAGCATGAGAAAGCCTGTAACATCTGACAGGCCGGATTAAAGTGGGTCATGATGAAGGTTGCATCGGTATTCCAGGACATAATTCCTAACAGCAGATCGGTATTCCAGGACATAATTCCTAACAGCTTTCAAGAACCCAAGTGAAAGGGCTTTTTTGAAAATTGTTCGCCCTGTACATAGATAACACGGGCCCATATTTATGTCTATTAATTAGGGAATTTCTAAAATCAGATAACCACTTTGAGTTCAGTCCTGATCTCCACAGGCACAATACCTCTGGTCGGCGGCTGATGGACTACTAGGGCATTAGCAAAGATAACAGTTATTTGCAGGATTGGCCTGATGGCTCAGTGGTAGGCCCCTGGTTCGATCCCTGTGTCTGATCTTCCACTTGCTGGGTTGACTGAGGCAGGGAATAGCGCAAAGGCTGTGTTCACAGCCACCACCATCCCCAGAGTGGAGGGGAGGTGTGGCCACTGCTTAAGGGTGCTACTTAGTGACTACATTCAGGAGCCATGATTGCAGCATCCCAGAGGGGCCCCTGGTGCATGGCCCCAGCCGAAGAACTGCAACTGCAAAAGCCACACTCGGCGTGGTGAGGGGATGGGATTAGTTGTGGATCAATTCTCGCGGCACCAGATCCTAGGCCTAGTTGCAATTAAGCTGCAAGTACAAAGGAGCGAAAAAAACCCTACTAGACACAAAAAAGGAAGAGGACTGGAATGTTTTTGTGTCCAGAGTTAAAGTCCTGAGACAAAGATGCTTTAAAATCAAAATCCCTTTTGGCCTCATATGCACATCAGGGAATATGCAGCCTAGCAGGGCCTGAAGCACACAGAAGTGGGAAATATACCAGCAGATATTCTGACAGCAATGAAATTATTTAAGGCAGGGCAAGTCTGGCTACTACAATACATGGAAACAGCAACAAAATCAATACTGTACTAGACATGAGCAAGCGCCCTTCATTAAGACCTCATTATGTTTTATATTAAATACAGCAAGCAGGAAGTCAGATTTCCTGTTGTACAGTAGGTAATTAGAACAGGCTTGCAATGCTTAGCAAAGATTATTTTTCCATGAATGTGCAATGGAAGAAAATTATAAGATGTTAAATGACCCATGTTATTCTGGACCTGTTAAGCTGATCCTGTCTTTTCTAACTCCCATCCTCACTATATTCTTGCACTTCTAAATGTATTTTTCCTATTAATCCTATTAAAAACTATGGCAAAGTGCTATCCAGAAGGCAGGAGCGATGAGGGAGGAATAGGGGAGGAGGAGGAGGAGGGCTATGGACAGCAATTGGCTCTCTCTTTTCAGGGCAGGCTGATCCTGGTCTTGGTTTTACCGCACTGCATGGACAGACATGTATAACGCTGCTTTTCTTTCAGGAAATCAGTATTACAAATCTATGCACACAAGCCTGTATCAGCCCACCTATGACAAATTAGGTCAGTTGGCATGGCAACCAAAAGAAAATTCCTCATTGAATTGGTGAACTCAGAGCATCTAATTTTTTTAAATATCATTTCTATACCATTTTCTATAACCAAAGTTAATTCAATGCAGTATTTCACAAATAATCATTTCACACAATACAAAAACCGAACAACTGTAATAGATAATCATTAAGAAAGGAATAAAAAAGCCTTCAATTTTTTAAATAAAGTTCAGCAAGTTGGTTTCCTAACGTAATTCATTTGGCGGACAGTTCCACACCTGTGGAGCGCCTTTCCATAAAGCTGGGAATCTCCATCATACCCTGCAAATCAGCAATCTAGAAGTAACCACCACCAAGTGACATCCTTGGCTAGATCTTAATGTTCCATCTGGTTTATATGGCACTAAGCTATCACGTAAATAAGCAGGCCTGCTCGTCTGGAGAACTTTGAAAGCCAGTATCACGATCTTAAATTGAATCTGTAGGGTTTTTTTTAATTGGCAAGTCTTGCAGACTAGCCAAAGATGAGTGGATGCTTTCCCTCTTACTACAGCCAGTGATGAGCTAGACTATCAGCAATCTGTTAAGAGACTTTCCTGGAAGACCTATGCACAAAGCATTACAATAATCCATAGTTCTCATTCTCCCGTTCTCATTCTCTCATCAAGCACAGTTTGACATAGGTGTTTTGACAAGCAGCAGATGTTTGAGATTTAAGAGGAGACTTGTGCATCCAATTTCACGCCCAAATTCGTGACAGAGTATGAGAAAGAGATAGCTTTCCCTTTAACCAAAGATCTACCAGAAACCCGAGGCAATTTGACCTCCCCAAACCATAACAGTTCCGTTTTTTGAGTATTAACCACCAACTCATTAAATCATAACCAGCTGACCACTACTTCATTGCAAGAGTTTAACTTGTCAATCAAGGTTTCCTAGTCTACTCCAAGAGTGACTATCCTGTATATCATCCACATGTTAACAAGAACAACCAAAAGCTCAAATATCTGACCGAAGGGCTATAAAAAAATACTAATTAGCAAGGGGGAGAGGGAAGACCAGATGAGATAACATGTAAGAAACTCACTGCCGACTGCCTTGCCTCTGCCTTCATAATAACTGTGCAACCCATGACTTCCATGTAGAAAGTCTGTCATGCCTTTGATAAATTTAAGCCACAAACCAGTAAGCCACATAAGGATTTTTTTAGGAATACAATCAAGTCGAATATTACAATTATGCATTCTTTTTTAATGTTTGTAAGCTTTTTTACCTCTCTGTGTTGCTTGAATAATTTTTGTAAAATGGTGCCTGTAGCGTCACTTAAGTGGCTGCTGTTTTCCCTCGCTAAACACTAGATCATGACTTCACAAACCTGCCCTGGGGACCCCACAATCAATCAAATTTTCAGGATATCTATAACGAATCTGCATGAGAGAAATCTGTATATGCCGGGATTTCAGTTCATGGAGATTTATCACATGAAGATTCATTATGGATATCCTGAAAACTTATTGGCTATGAGGTTCCCAGAGCTGGTTTGGGAAGCTTTGTGCTAGACTGCTTCAGGGCATAAAGGCTTTCAAAGGGCAATGAGCCCTTTAAGAGAAAGCCTTTTCCAAAGCTGATTTAAAAATATGAGAAATACATTCCTGGAATTTCTTACTCCCAATGTAGCACTTTTTGGGGGCTTCATGCAGCCCCGCTTTTATACAGGATGGACAGTTTTACAAAAAGAAAACCTCTATTCTTGTAACAAATTGCTCATGGGCTATGGATGCTTTGTACAGAGGAAGCGTTTCCTGGAGTTGTTAAAGACGGAGGGAATTTTTCAGTGTGTGGGGGTTTGTTTTCTATGGTTCACTGATTTCCAGTGCAGGTCAGATAGTAGGAGAAAAGTGATTTGTTATCCTCACTGTTCTGTTTGTGATACAGTTATCTGCATTGTGATTGTAATACTGCTTTTATTCTTCTACCGTGTTTAGTATTAAAATATGGTTAATCTCAAACTCACTCTGTGCAAGATTCTTTTTTTAAAACAATAATGAGTTAGTAAAACTCCTCTATTTTATTCCTTCATCTGGAACTTGGATTACAGTAGAGATCTCCTTCTGGATGAAGCAATATAAAGTCAAATCAGACTTCAGGCAATTATTATAAATCCCATTTCACCCTGGCAAATGGGAAGTGGGGGGCATGCTGCTTGGTAGAGATGGGAACAAAACGAACATTTCAGTGACTTGCCAGTTTTTTCTCTAGTTTGCATTATTGTGGCCCTTATCTGTTGTCCTTTTCCATTGTCTATGAGTCCATAAATCCTATCTGCAGACAAATGCAGGGTTCAGAAGATGGCTTTATGCTTATGACAACAGTTGTCCATTTCACATCTGCAGGGATATTTTCCAATACCAAACCTGCCTTCGTAGAAATTAAACAATTCTGTAAATGCGAGTTGTGAAGTCCACATACTTGGCCTGTTTGCCATAGTTCTGGCTTAATTGTGTTAAAGTAAAAGGTTCATTCTGTTCCAAGAAGTGCTAGGATGCTACCAGAATATATCAAAGTATTTGCCAAATTATCATGCTACAAAAATCAGGGGAATACTCGTAATATAGATTCACACAATGATGGCAACTGGAGGGACAGTATACAGAAGGGCACAATCTGCTTTCCGCTGTAATATTTAGTGAAAATTATCGAAGCAACTGCTGTAACCCAGTTAAAGGATTATTTAAAGGGTTTCAATTTATTGGACCAAAGCAGTCATGATACATTAAATACCTTTATGGAAATGGGTAACAGGGGTAACATATGGAAAGCAGTGTGTATTAATGCCCGTAGCATGGGAAATAAGATCCCTGAAGTTGAAGCTTTGGTGGGAGTGGCTGACTTGGATTTAGTGGCAGTTACAGAAACATGGTTCACAGAAAACCATGACTGGGATGTAACTATACCTGGCTATACTTTATTCAGAAAGGACAGGGTAGGAAGAAGGGGAGGAGGAGTGGCACTATATGTAAAAACTACTATTAAAGCTTTGGAATTACAGAGCTTAAAAGGGAGAGAGGAGGCATTGTGGGTTAAACTAGAAAGAGGGAAAGAGAAATCTATTTGCATTGGTGTGATATACAGACCTCCCTCACAAGAGGAAGAGGTGGACAGAGAGTTAATTGAAGACATACGCAGCATTGCTAGGAAAGGGGAAGTGCTACTGCTAGGAGATTTCAATATGCCAGATGTTGATTGGCACATTCCTGCTGCAGTATCATCTAGAAGTAAGGAGATCCTGGATTCTCTACAGGGAGAACTATTCAGGCAATTGGTAACAGACCCCACACGTGAAGGGGCCATACTGGACTTGGTGCTTACCAATGGTGAAAGTGTTTCTGATGTTGTAGTGGGAGATCATTTTGCATCCAGTGATCACCAGATGGTGTGGTTCAGTATTAGGACTAGGGCTGTTAGAATCCATTCCAAGGTGAAGATCTTAGACTTTAGGAAGACTAACTTTGCGAAGATGGGCCAATACCTCAGGGAGTCGTTAGTGGGATGGGAACAGCTGGGGGATGTAGAAAAACAGTGGGCAAAACTGAAAGGGGGTATTTTAAAGGCAACCAACCTTTTTGTTAAAATGGTAAATAAAGGCAAAAGGAACAGGAGACCGCTATGGTTTTCGAAGGAAGTAGCTGAAAAAGTGAAGAAAAAGAGGGAGGCCTTCATGAAATACAAGAGATCACAGAGAGAGGAAGACAGGCATCTGTATTGGGAAAAACTTAGAGAAGTTAGCAAAGTAGTCAAGAAGGCAAAGATTCAAAAGGAGGAGGAAATAGCCAATGCAATAAAATGGGGGATAAGACATTTTTCAGATATATTAGTGAGAAGAGGAAGGGCAAAAGTGGTATTGTCAGACTCAAGGGTGCAGGGGGGAAATATGTAGAAGCTGATAAGGATAAAGCGGAATTGCTTAACAAATATTTTTGTTCTGTGTTCACAGATGAAGAACCAGGAGCAGGACCTCAGAAAACACCCACAAATAAGAACAGAAGCGAGGGACATCTTGAACAATTTTCAGAAGACTGTGTTCGTGAGAAACTAGCTCAACTTAAAGTAGACAAAGCGATGGGACCGGATGGGATACACCCTAGAATACTGAGGGAACTTGGGGACGTTCTATCAACTCCACTGACTGACCTTTTCAATGCCTCGTTGGAGTCGGGAGTGGTGCCAAAGGACTGGAGAGAGGCTCATGTGGTGCCTTTACACAAAAGCGGAAATAAGAATGTGGTTGAAAACTACAGGCCGGTTAGTTTAACTTCGGTGGTGAGTAAATTATTGGAAACGCTGCTGAAAGAGAAAATAGTGAGGTTTCTGGAGTCCGGCGGATTACAGGATCCGAGGCAGCATGGATTCACCAGAGGCAGGTCTTGTCAGACAAATCTGATTGATTTCTTTGACTGGGTGACCAGGGAGTTGGACCGAGGGAGAGCTCTAGATGTGGTGTATTTAGATTTCAGTAAAGCCTTTGACACTGTTCCTCACAGGCGACTTATAAACAAACTGAGCACCCTAGGGATGGACCATAAAGTTACTGCTTGGGTTAGAAATTGGTTGGGTGGGAGGCGACAAAGAGTACAAGTAAATGGAGCTCACTCTGAGGAGAAGGATGTTACCAGTGGTGTGCCCCAGGGATCTGTCTTTGGTCCGATTCTTTTTAACATCTTTGTTAGTGATATAGCGGAAGGGCTGTCGGGTAAGGTTTGCCTCTTTGCGGATGATACCAAAATCTGCAATAGAGTAGACACCCAGGAAGGTGTAGATAACATGAGGAGGGATCTAGCTAAGCTTGAAGAATGGTCTAGAATTTGGCAGCTGGGATTTAATGTTAAAAAATGTAAGGTCATGCATTTGGGCTGCAGCAATCCAAGGGAGCAATACAGTATAGGAGGTGAAGTACTTTTGTCCACTAAAGAAGAGCGGGACCTAGGCGTGGTTGTGTCTGATGATCTTAAAGTAGCTAAACAGGTAGAAAAGGCAACGGCAAAAGTTAGAAGGATGCTTGGGTGCATACGGAGAGGAATGGCTAGCAGAAAAAAGGAGGTGATAATGCCTCTGTATAAGTCTTTGGTGCGACCTCATTTGGAGTATGGTGTGCAATTCTGGAGACCGCACCTTCAAAAGGATGTGAACAGGATGGAGTCGGTGCAGAGGGTTGCTACTAAAATGATTAATGGGCTTCATTATAAAGCATATGAGGACAGACTTAAGGATCTTAATATGTACACCTTAGAGGAAAGGCGGGATAGAGGTGATATGATTGAGATGTTTAAATACCTCCGTGGCATAAATGTTCAGGGAGAGAGCCTCTTTCAATTGAAAGCAAGTTCTGCTACGAGGGGACATGGGATGAGGGTGAAGGGAGATAGATTCAGGAGTGATATGCGGAAATATTTCTTTACGGAAAGAGTAGTGGATCCGTGGAATAGTCTCCCAGTGGAGGTGGTAGAGATGAGGACAGTAACTGAATTCAAAAAAGCATGTGACCAACACAGAGGATCTCTAAAGGTGAAAAGTGGACTGTTGTAGTTGTTATGGAAGGACAGACTAGATGGGCCTTGTGGTCTTTTTCTGTCATCATGTTTCTATGTTTCTATGTTTCTATGATTTAGAACCGTGTTCAGTATGGAGACAGTCATAAGAGGTGTAATGGGACAGTTATGAGGTTTATTGGATAGAGGAAAATCGGGGACTGCTGGTGCAATTAGATTTCATTGCAGCCTTTGATTTGATGTTGAGGGGACTGTGCAGAGCTGGTTCTTCAGTTTTTTGTCAGGTAATAGATGGTGCAGAAGAATCTGAGAGGTTGTTAATAAGATTTGGAATAATATTCATAGTATTTTTTATTTTATTCATAGCATTTAGCTCACACCTTTCCATTAGATGTTCAAGGTGAGTTACAGTCTGGTACAGTGGATATTTCCCTGACCTTGGAAGGCTTACAATCTAAGTTCATACCCAAGACAATGGAGGGTTAAGTGACTTGCCCAAGGCCACAAGGAATGCCAGTGGGATTCTAACCCTATCCTCTATGGTCAGAGGGCCACCTCTTCTAGTCAATATTTATATGAAATCATTAGATGGGTTTTTGGAGAGGATGACAGTAAATTATTCAGCTATGCAGATGACTTTCAGTGGTCATACCAATGGAAGATTCAATGAATCAGACGTAAGAGCCACTAGATAGATACCTGACCAATCCAAAAGATTGATTAGGTTTAGCTGGGTTGGCTCTGTTAGTTAGGCATAATTTTAAAATGATTGTTTTTTCTTCCAATTAATGTTTTATCTTCTTTTACATATTTGTAATCTATGAGGGTTATTTTTAAAGTAAGGTCCGACTGGCTGTAGCTTTGTAAATTTTTTCCCCCTGTAGAAACAAGCATGCGTGCCGGCTCCCGGCATGCCTTGTGCAAAAGCAGATACCATTTGCAGTCGTAGCGTCACTTTGTATGGTTTATACTGAGACGTTAAAATGTTTAAAACAATTGAGCGGCCCTCCGACTGTGAAATACGGTCTGTGATTCGGTTTTTGAAAGCAAGGACTGTGTCATCAACAGACAGTCATCGCCAGATATGTGAGGTGTATGACCCCAATGCGATGAGTGACAGCAAAGTGCCTAAATGGGTAATTGAAATCTCCCATTATTACTGTGCTGTAAAATTTGCAAGCTTCCCTAATTTATTTTACTATTTCATCATCTGTCTGTCCATTCTGGCCAGGTGGTCGGTAGTACACCCCCATTGCCATCGCCTTCCCATTTTTACATGGAATTTCTACCCATAAAGATACTACAGTGTATTTTATTTCCTGTAAAACCTTAAAATATAATGCCATCCTTCCACCTATGTGATCTTTCCTATCATTGCGCTATAGTTTGTAGCCTGATATCACAGTGTCCCACTGATTGTCCTCCTTCCACCAGGTCACTGAGATGCCAATTATATCTAACCTTTCATTCAGTGTTATATATTCTAACTCTCCCATCTTTTTTTTAAGACTTCTACAATTTGCATACAGGCATTTCAAAGTTTGTTTTTGTTCACATTGACAGTCTGGCCTTTGGATGACAGGGATAATTTGGAATCTTTCAACTCGGTCTAGTTTTTACTTAAAGGTACCTGGCTTACTTCTAAATTCCCAGTTTTGCTAGTATCCTTTAAAGATACATCATTCTGAACCATGTGCTTTTGGGAAACTGTCAGCTTTCCCCCATTTTCTAGTTTAAAAGCTGCTCTATCTCCTTTTTAAAGGTTAATGCCAGCAGCCTGGTTCCACTCTGGTTAAGGTGGAGCCCATCCTTTCAGAAAAGTCCCTCCCTTCTCCAGAATGTTATCCAGTTCCTAATAAAACCCTCTTCCTTGCACCATCGTCTCATCCATGCATTGAGACTTCAGAGTTCTCCCTGCCTCTTCGGTCCTGCGCGTGGAACGGGAAGAATTTCTGAGAATGCTACGCTAGAAGTTCTGGATTTCAGCTTTCTACCTAAAAGCCTAAATTTAGTTTCCAGAACCTCCCTCCTACACTTTCCTGTGTCATTGATACCAATATGTACCAAGATGACAGGTTCCTCCCCAGCATTATCTAAAACCTTATCTACATGGCGCGTGGGGTCTGCTACCTTCACACCAGGCAGGCATGTTACCAGGTGATCCTCACGTCCACCAGCCACCCAGCTATCTACATGCCTAATGATTGAATCACCAATTATAATGACTGTCTAACCCTTCCTCATGGACACATGGCCCTGAAGACATGTACTCAGTGTGAGAGGGTATTACATTACTTGGAGGACAGGTCCTAGCTATAGAATCACTTCCTGCCACCCCACATTGATGCTCTCCTTCCAAGTGACCTCTCTCCTCCATGGCAGGAGAAAGGCTGCCAGACTGGAGGTGGGACCTCTCGACCACATCCCTGTAGGTCTCATTTATATATGTCTCTGCCTCAGCTACTGCAAGTCTGCTACTCTAGCCTCCAGAGATTAGACTCATTCCCTGAGAGCAAAGAGCTCTTTGCACCTAGTGCACACATAAGACCTCTCACCAACCTGGAGAAAATTATACATGCAACAGTGCAAAAGGCTGGATAGCCCCATCTCTCTGCTGGACTGCTGTCTGCACCATAAGATTTAAAGATTACTTTTTAAAGTTGTTCAATTGTTTAAAGTTGCTAGGGGATAGGGATACTTGAACCAATACAATTATACGTAATAAGTGTAAGATCTTTTAGTTTTCACATCAAGGTGAACTGCAAGGATTTGATTAATCAACTTCTAAGGCCTAATAACTTGTGTATTAAGATAATCAGTTAAACCCGAAAATGAGCAAGATCACTCCCTTCACCTTAACTAGTTTAGAAGGCTATAATAATGTTGACCACAACTGTAGTAAACCCTAGCTGCCTTTAATTTAAATAAAAGCTGTCTTGTTATAGTAAGTCCTAATTGCCTTTAATTTGAATGAAAGTGGCTTTCTTTAGTATACACTAACTGACCTAACAAAAACACTGAATTTTTAAAATACACAGATTCTATGAGATGTAACCCAAATAATTCACTTTTCCCCAAGATTTAGAGAATTTCCCAGCAGGTAAATACTTACAAGTGCAGATTTCTTCCTAGGAGTAGCAATCCCTCATCTGACAGGGAAGCTCCAATCCATGATGGCTTGTCATCAGGACCAATCGGAGCAGTCCTTACAGATTTCCAACCGAGCTGCATGTTCTCAGTGCTTTTTCCCCAAGTTCAGACAGAAGAAAGGAGTTGGAGTGTATTGAAGAACGTAGGATCCAAAACAGAGAAAGCGGAAAGATCTTGAGCAGAGCAAAGACTAGCTTTTCTGTGTCTGAAGCAGAAAGTCAGAATTACACATCCTCCGCCCCCTGCCCCCCCCCCCACACTGTTGTATTTGAGGACGCTTTAGTCGTGAACAATGTGGTAAAGGTACATAGCTGTGATTGTGGCTGCTTTTGTGGGGAAATTGTATAAAGACAATGTGTCTATGTGTCTTTTTAAAATAGGTGACTGTGGAAGCAGGTATGAAATTGACTTGAGTCAAGCTATGACATTTTATTAGTAAGAGTTTATGCCCTCCTGACAGCCCCCCCATCCCCCCCACCATCTAACACTGGGGCAGCTGTCTCCTTCTACCCCTAGTCCCGGCTCTGTTCCTGAGAGTTTCTTCCCCGCAGCAGGTATCCATCCAAATCTGCTGCAGTGCGTCTGAACTGAAGGAGAAAAGCAGTGCCAAGTCGTGCTCTAGAGCCAGTAAGCGGGGGACATCTGAGGTTTCATCCACTGTAAGCTCTTGGTACCATAGATGATAACCTGATTTTAGTCAAGCATCAAGTAAGCTGAGATGGATTTGTACTGTTTTCATGGCATGTATTCCAGTGTGCCATTAATCAGCAAGCTAAACCAGCTCAACATCCACAAGAGAAGGCTTGCTTTCTTAATTTCCAACTGTTTCTTACGAATAAGCCAACAAGGAACGTACTGTAGATAGCTGAAACCAAGAGTGTTGCACCGATTCTGGTTTACTGCAAGTGCGAAAAATCTTTCTGTAGTTACTTCTGTTAAACAATTGCCTAAGGGATGGATTGTTCACATTAAGTGACAGATCCTCTGGCTAAAAGAATGATTCCATGGTTGAGTTATGTAAAGGAATGGATGACTGAATTGACTGGTGAAAAGATGATGCAATTTCAAGGGCTAGATGGGAAGGACAGCAGCTTACTTTCTGAGTACGAGATAGAGACTTTTTGCTCTAGAAGGAGGGGTATAATAGATGATCTATAGGATACAGGTTTCTACAGATGACCAGTAGGGTCAAAGGCTACATCCTGGGCTGAGGCATGAGCCAGGAAGGTCACAAGGAGAAGGGTGAGAATATGACATATGCTGTATTCAGCCTGTAAGAGTAAAGATGATATGACCTCTAGCAGGAAGCTCCTCACTTCGGTTTACAGGCTGATAACACAATAAAGAAGATAATGTGAACATTCATACACAAACTGTGGGGTAGAACAGGATTTACTATCCCAAACCCCATCAGCGAACACACAGCCGAGGACTCAGCCCATCAGAGACCACATCTTTCACAGACTTACGGCAATTTCTGCGAGGAACTTGGCTATGCCCTCCACTTGATGTTTCCGGCTGTGTTAGAGTTATTTGGGGTCCCCTAACATTGTGGGGGCCTTTTACTAAAGTGCACTATGCAGTTAATGTGGGGTTTGGTGCACACTAACTACATGCTCTAGCCCATGGTAACTGTTGGCGTCAGGCAATTGCAGCGTGGGCTGATTTCTGCGCCGTGAATTGCGTGAAGTGCTAAATGGGTGGGTTTGGGCGGATAGTGAACACGGTGAGTGCCGCGCAATGGGCGCAGGAATAAAGACTGCACACTAACTGCATGTCTTGCAATTAGCGCAGGTATAATTACCTCCACGTCTATAAGTGAAGTTAACCGCACAAGCGGTAATGCCGCCTCGAGTTACCATATGGAACCATGCATTACCTGCCAGGGAAATGCGTTGAAACCCCCAACAAGTAACGTGGTGGTTTTGCACGTAACGCACCTTGATTTTGCACACTATTGGCACATTAGGTGCAAAATCACAGCACACTTTATTAAAAGGGCCCCTGTGACTTCGTAGTGCATCATCTAGAACTCGACACAAAAATACTTTCCTAAAAGAGATCATTGGATGTCAAGCCTCTCCAGGTTATGTGACCTTTTAATTAAGACTAGAAAATGTGGACATTTTTTAGGGACTACAGTGGGAGTACACAGTATGGCTTGTATTTTCATTATTTATGTATCATTTAAGTCAGTGGTCAAAGTGAATACTCCGTTTGTGCTTCTACTAAACATTTTTGGGTTACATCCGAAGTAAAGAGCTGCTTCCCCTGAGCTCTGTGAAAGTATTGCATCCTTTGTGTGTGGTGGCAAAGTGGCTGACTGTGAACAATGATTGCATTTGGTGGTAGTAAGAAAAATGCAGAAAAATAGAGCGTGGACTTAAGATCAGTGAGGCACTTGTCACTCCAGCTAGATTCCCAAATCTGTAGTTCCCCAGTCCCTTCTGGGTTTTTCTTAGAGAGCTGGTAAATGTGTGTTTTTCTGTCTTCTATGGTGGCATCTCTCCCTTGGTGACCAGTAACTAGATTGACTTGAGGAGAGCACTACATGTGTAATGTACTAAAACCATAGACCTCTTAATACAAAACATGGCTCTTTAACATAGCAGCTCTATGTGTTAGCTCGTTCAGCCCACGTTAACTGGGTTGGAGGTATGTGGGACCAATGACTGTGTGCTGCAGGGGACATAATGAGGGGTTTCTCTACCACTGTCCACCCCCTCTCATCCCCGAGCAGGAATACAAGCCTCCAGAGAATCCCTCAACAATCTCAAAATGGGCCTCCAATACAGTGAAGCCCTCAGCACCAATCTCCCACTCGTTTGCAAAAAACAGCTCTTGAGTCTTTGCCTACATGATGGAACCAGTCTTCTCTTCCTGGTAGAGATGCCAAACCCAAACTAGCACTGCTGACACCCTGATTCACATCTGCTGGCACCATTTTGGCACTGTTGCTGGAAATAGGCAAATTGGCTTCTTCCTTCTAGCAAAGATTCATGGGACATTTTTACAAGAGAGTAGAGATCTTGGGTTTTATGAACTAAGAGGCCCATCGCTCAGTTCCAGAAAGGATGGAGTTGAGTCCAAAAGCACCCAGAGGTGAGGGATACTGGGGTGAACTGTAACTCAGGAAGGTCTCGATGTCTGATTAGTGTTGGGGCAAGGGTGCAGGAGGCTTCAATGACTGGTATTGTTTTTAGGCAGGGAGTCTAGTGCCATCTTACACTCCTTACAGAATGAGACTACTTAAAACTGGAACTTCTGCCTCTTAGCACCAGGCATTTTTTAGCCTCAGCTTAACGTTCAAGCTCATCGGGTATCTCCGAGTATCATGGGGAGAGGGAATTGCAGCCATGGCAAAACAGTGATGCCCATAACTGAGATTCAGGCTGCACACGTACAAGATTTCAAAGCAAGTCATGATCTGTAGCCCACTATAACCACCACATTGAATGGATTATAGAGGATGGAGGGGAGGAGCCTAACTGGGAAATAATATTCAAGCCATAATAATTAAGACTCACGGCACTTCACCTTCATATTCTGCCCTATCCTAAGTGCCAATGACAGGAGCAAATTCTCACTCAAGTACAAGATCAGATCTAGGGACGGCAAGCCAGGGGAGAAAGTTTTTAATGTCAGAAGTATAAAAAGCTGCAAATGCAATCATAGATTTTAAGATTAGAGTTCTCCTCTTCTGCAAACCTTCTACACAGATTTTCATTATGTTATATACTGAGGCAGGTCGCAAAGATGAAAATCATTTTGAAAGACATTTGCAAAATAATTGCATGATCCTATTTGTGAAAAAGTCAGTCCTGAGTGAATAGGACGCCAGAGTTGACAGTATTTTGCAAACATGGCTATTGCAGGTGGGTTTTCAGCAGTCAGCCTTGCAAACGGCTCCCAGGGGCTGTGCCAGGAAAAAGCTCACGGATCAGTTTCTTCCATTTTATAGCTCAGAGGACTAGCACTCCTATCGATTGTGAAAAAAGCTGGATCCTCTCTGCAGGGGCTGAATGCTAATAGGTTTTACTGAATCGGTACAAAAATAATTCTGCTGGAGCTGGTAGCCTGTCCCAAATTTTCTGCTTTCATAGATCCGCCATTAGAGAAGCAAACATCTTCTCACATAACTTCAGCTCCAGTAAGTACCTGGAGTTAAATTCCATCCTGCAAACGGGCACAATTTTAAAACTGGTGCAATATTACAAATATTGGCCCTCCTCCTGAACTAACCTGCCATTGACCCCCTCCATAGCATCAAGATGCAATAGACAGCTTCGGTCGTATTCTTTGTTATGGGATAAGAAAGCTGCCAGCTTCTCTTGGCATTTGCAAGTTCTCTTTTTTGTTTTCCTTCCGCTTTTCAATCCTTGCAGTGCTCTAACATACGAGAAGTAGAGAAACCTAAAAGCATTTTCGATACGGTAGGGGCGCACATTCCTTTGTCGGCATTCAGTTCATGAGTGTGCCTTTATTTATTTAATGGGGCTATGTACCGCTTTTCCAAGGATCAAGGCAGTTAGCATGTAACAAAAATTTAACATCACATTAAACATTGTAACACTGTAACACAACTCTAATGTATCGGATAATATTAAAAACTGTATTCAGTTAATTAGTGGGCCTCAAAAACTGCTAAAAATTCCCTATTATAACAAATGTATAAACATAACCAAAAAACACATGAAAATTCAAAAAACTTTGTGTAAAAGAACAAAATCTGAATTTTTCTTGCCTGTCTATATCCGTATATCATATGTACAGTACTATAACTAAATCCAGGCCTACCTTACTGACTGCTTTCCCACACAGGCATAAGCGCATTATAGGATAATTTTGCCTGTTTCCATGGATACTACATCAATTTGTTTTTGAGATAATTGAGCCATTTATTCTAGAGTAAAACCTAATGCTTAAATCATTCCAAAGAATACAGAAAGTCAAGGAATTTGAGTGCGCATAAGCAGAGCAGCTTTGAAATCCAGATGGCATTTTAAGTAGGCGACACTTAACCTGGTTTCTTTCAGCATGTGCCGTGCAAGACAATTCACGGTTTCTGTACATATCATCCCATAAAAATCAGCAAAGGTTAGAAAAGACTACTGTATTAGCAAAACTCACACAATTAAATAAGGTGTTCTATGCCCTGTGCAAGATTTTAAGCAGAATTCTAAGCCAAAATAAAGTGCCCATCGCAAAAGAGAATTTCTAATTGGTTGCTGCAGAGATTTATTGCATGATTTATATGAGGTAAGAAATGCATTCTGCCGTTCGGAGAGGGGTCAGCTCTGACTTTCTCATTATATGCCCACTATCAGCCTATTTACTGCAGTTAGTGTAGCTGGGTTTCAGAAATGTTAGGACAGGTTCCTGGGGAGCGGTCCATAAACCATTACTAATGAGGGGCCCAAAATATCCCCTGCTTGCCCAATATATGCACTGTGGATCTTGTGGCCTTTGGGGAACCTGCTAGGTACTTGTGAAATAGATTGGCCACTGTTGGACACAGGATACTGGGCATGATGGACCTGTAGTGATTGAGAAGAAAAAAAGAAAAAAAGAAAAAATAATAAAAAATATTTTTTTGTGATAAAGTATGATGAAATAAGTTATGAAGAACTAAACGCACATATTCAACAAGATTTATTCCAGCATATAGTCAACGAAAAAGTAATGGAGTTCCTATTTAGCTAAACTTTCTGATCACATTTGAGGGTATTATTTATAAACAGAATTATTAGCCCTTTGAAGAAGTTGGTGTGTTTCTGCCTTGAGTTTCAAATCTGACTCCATAGATTTTAGCAAGATCAGAAAAATTCCCACAAAAAACTAAAATAAGAAAACCCATACAGTGAAATCCAATAAGTAACAACGGGAAACCAGAGCTGAAAATATGTATTCTTTTTGTGAGGTAGTTTGTATATAGGGAGAGTAAATCTCCTTGCATTAAACTTTCCATTTTTTCTTTTTAATAGCAAAGAATTAAAATACTTGTGTAAGACTTATCTGAGCAAAAGATACGATGGTTTTGTAGCAGGAATACGACGCTTTTAAATAGACCTTTGCGGTGAAGCCAGAACAGAGAACAGATCCAACTAGGTTATTTTGGGAAGGGATTTTTTTCAACTTGATATAATCCTGTATCACTTTATCACTAATTGAATATGGTGCCTGCACACACTAATACATTTGTATATTCAGAGGAACAGCTGAAGCAAATTCTAAAACAATCAGCAATGCTTGAAGATGGGGGTGAATCTGATCATTCCACCCCTTGGAAAGATTTAAAGACAGCATATAAAAGGCTCATTCGAGCCCAGCTACATGGAGCTTCCCTGGTACAATATTTATGCACTTGGATTATACCAAGGAGTCTGCGGGTGAATAAACCACCAAAATTATTGATGGATGAATCGGGTTTTCTTTCAGAATGGAATGACATTTTGAATAAATGCTCCATGGACTTGATAACATTGTTGGCAGAGAGGACAGCTGCAGAAGAGGAAGTTATTTCGGAACAGATAACAAGTTTAGAGGAGAAGTTACAACCAGAATCTGGGGATCAAACTATGCTACAGTTGGAGGAACTTACTAGGCAAATGACACAATTGAAGGAACACCTGAAATCCCTGAAAATAAAAAAGTTCAACCGGGATCAGACGGACCATACTAAAGGTTATGTTTACGTCTGGATGTCTACAGTCCCAACACAGGTAGCATTTGAGGTTACATCAGGTGAGTCAGGGGAGAGTGAGGATGAGTTAGGGTTTTCTCGGAATAAACAAGGCTGCGGGGCCATGTACCTCAAGGCCGCGGGTAACCGGGCCAGCGGCGCGCTGTGTGGTCCTGATGTTCAGTGGGGCTGCAGAGGAGAGAAGGCATCGCGGGAGGCCGAGGAGGGCATTATTTAAAATGACTGGATCCCGCGGGGGAGTGTCGGCGGTGGGAGCCAATCAGGAGCCGGGGGGCTGCAGGAGGGAGGGGGTTAGAAGCAGAGAGTGGTGGGACCAGAGACGATGCCTGAGAGCCGGAGACGAAGGTAGCTGGAGAGATCGGGAGCTGTCTGTGTGGCGGTGTGGGGGGGTTTCGGCCGGAGAGGAGGAGAGCGGCAGGAGTTTGAAGGAGCCAGCAGGGGAGACTGCAGGACAGCGGAGGTGTGCACGGAGTGTCAGAAGCATTGGGAGCCTGCAGGAGTTTGACTGGACACGTGGAGGGCTGATCTGGTCCCGGGCAGAGCTGCGATCCACTCTTCACGAATTGGGAAACCCAGGCAAGCATTAGTGGGTGGGGAGGGTTAGAGGCTAATAAAAAAAAAAAGGAAAAGAAATGCAAAAAATTAATCCAGAATCATGCCGCTTTGTAGAGGCCGGTCTGGGAGGGTGAGTGGAGCAGGAAGGGCAGCACAGCACCAGGATAGGCCTCCGCGGGGCACGGAAGGTGATTCAAGTGTGGGGGGCAGGGAGAGGAGGAGTAAAGGAAGGTGTGGGACAGAGGCAGCATCAGGGGGGTCTGCAAAGGGTTAGGGGGGTCAGAGGATGGCAGGGGGAGGCATCAAGTTAGCCCAGGAGGGGTAGGGGTAGGGCCTGGGCGAGGGGGGTGTGGGGGTCAAGTCGGGGGGTACCATCTAGTAGGGTACAGGATACGGATGGCAGGGGGGCGAGGGGGCAGCACCGCTGAAAGAGATGGCAGTTGGTCAAGGGCAGAGTGTGCCTCCTGCTCAGGTGTGGGGGGGTGGCAGGAGTGCAAGGTGGGGGGATGTCGGCCAGCCCGGGAGGGCAGGGTCTACAGGGCAAGGGGATGAGGCAATCAATGCATGACAGGTATTATGCTGTATGCGGTCCCACAGCATGGGACTATAGATGGGGAGGGGGCAAGGGACCTCCAGGGTGGAATGGCTGGGGGTGTGGCAACCCTCCTGGCCCCCAGTAGTCCCCCCCTGTGTTCCCTTTTTTCTCTCCACAGGCACCTACAGTGTGACAGCAGCCCGGTGAGCACGCGGGTAGAGGGCCAGTGCGAGTGGAGAACGTGGAGTCGAGAGCTGCAGTGGGGGAGCGTGATGGTGGGCTTCCTGGCAAGCAGCATCAAGATGGGCCATTGGAGAAGGCAATTTGGCCAGAGGCGGCAGGGGATGAGACGTGACCAGCAGGTGAGTTACTAGTAGGGAGCGAGGGGGGGTGGAAAAAGGGGAGGGAGCGCGCGTGGGGGTGGGAAGAAAGTCATGGAAGAAAAGGAAACATTCCTGTCAGCGGCATCGCAGTTCTTCTTCGTCGTCTGGAGAGTCCTTGTCATCCACTTCGGGGGAGAAACGGGGGGTATGAATAGAGGGTGGTACCACTGCTGAGGGGGTTGGGGAGAGCGGGGGTACACCTACGCTGGCGTCTTATTCGGAGTTATGGGAAGGGGTTCCGAGGACCCTGCACCGGAAGATTCGGAAGAGAAGGTATATAAACATTTTTCATTTATTGGAAGAGAGGCGGAGGTTGGGCGAGAGCCGAAAGAAGAGAAAGGAAGATGAGAAGGCAGGAAGGGTCAAGAAAGTTTTGCATAACATCGTGAATAGGACAAGGGCTTTTTTGTGGCTCACAAGTCTGTGTGGGCATCGGTATCCAGAGCAATATGGGACGTTACTAGCATACGCAGATTCTATTTTTGAGGCGGCTCAAACGCATGATGGTTGGGCCTGGCTTAACTACGATGAGAAATTTAGGGACAAGATGGAAGAGAATAAATTATTGTCCTGGGGGATGCAGGATATTAGTTTGTGGTTGATGCAAATGTCGGCCAGGTCTGGGGCTGGAGGGACAGGGGGAACGGGGGGGGGGGGTTTGGGGGAGCTGGGAGGGGGGCGGTGGCTGCGACAGTGACAGGGAGGTCCTTTCAGGCAGGAGGGGCTCCCACATTGACAAGAACGGGGGGCAGTGGAGCGGGAGATATTTGCTGGCGATTCAACAGGTCGTCGTGCCCATTTCCCAATTGCAAGTTTCGGCACACGTGTTCTATCTGTGGCGGAGTGCATTCTGCACTCAAATGCACCAAAAAAGGGGCTGCTGCTTCCCCCCTCCCGGTTCCCAAGTAGTTCTGACATAAGAGGACTGGCTTCCACACCGATACGGCTGGAAGCTTTGCATCCATGGCTTCAGCGGTACCCGAGGCAGAGGGACTGGGAGGTGCTAGAGGGGGGGGGGGTTAGGTATGGGCTTAGTATACTGGTGATAGGAACAGTGGAGTTGGTACTGGCTCGGAATGCTGTATCGATGAGACGTTTTTCCCACATAGTGAGGGACAAGTTGCGGAGGGAGTTGGAGTTGGGCAGAATTGCTGGTCCATTCTCGGAACGGCCATTTGCTAATTTGGTGGTTTCCCCGTTGGGTATCATACCAAAGAAAGAACCAGGGATGTTCAAGTTGATTCATAACCTGTCTTTTCCTGTGGGCACCTCGGTAAATGATCATATCCTGAAGGAGTTGTGCGCAGTGAAATACGCTTCCTTTGATGCGGCGGTGGGATTGGTTTGCAGATGCAGCACAGGAGTCTTGATGGCGAAAGTGGACATTGAATTAGCCTTTCGATTGCTGCCGGTCCATCCCTCAGCATTCCCTTTGTTGGGGTTTTGCTTTGAAGGGAGCAGTTATTTTGATAAATGCATGCTGAATGGATGTTCCGTTTTGTGTGCCTATTTCAAAAAGTTTAGTACGTTTATGCATTGGGCCTTGGTTCAAAAAGTCAGATGTGCGAATGTGGTGCATTACTTGGATGACTTCCTGTTCGTAGGTGAGGCGCAGTCTGTACGGTGCCGGGAGCTACTGGAGGGATTTGTGGAATTGTCGCGTTTATGGGGGGTACCCCTGGCGGCTGGGAAAACTGAAGGTCCAGCGACAAGCATCACTTTTCTGGGTCTGCAGCTGGATACCGTCGAGATGGTGGTGCGCGTGCCGGTGGAGAAGGTAGTGAGACTGCGAGTTTTGGTGGCCAATGTTTTGGGATCACATAAGATAACGTTGAGAGAGCTGCAGGCCTTGATAGGCTCTTTGAATTTTGCGTGCAGGGTGATACCGATGGGGCGAGTGTTTTTGCGACGATTATCAGCAGCCATGGCTGGAGAACGGAAGCCTCATCATTATATCAGGTTGTTGAAGAGTGTTTGGGTGGATTTGAGAGTCTGGGATGTGTTTTTGCGGCAATTCAATGGGACTTCGGTTCTGATGGAGGCGGCGATCTCCAGTGCGGACCTACAACTATTTACGGATGCAGCAGGGGGGGGAGGTTTAGGTATCTACTTTGGTGGTTCTTGGTGCGTGGAGGGTTGGCCGCAGGCATGGCAGGCGGCGGGTATCACTAGCAATATCACTTTCTTGGAGCTGTTCCCGATATTAGTGACGTTGGAGCTGTGGCCGGAGCAGTTGCGTAATCGCAGAGTGGTGTGGTGGTGTGATAATGAGGCGGTGGTTAGTGTGATCAACCATTATACGCCTCGTTGTCTGCCAGTGGCGGCATTAATGAGAGCAGTGGTTTTAACCTGTTTGCGCTTGAATGTGTCAGTTAAGGCTCGTCATATACCAGGTTGCACTAACAGGATTGCTGATGCTCTTTCTCATTTCAAGTGGGACCTGTTCAGGACACTGGCACCGGAGGCAGATGCTGAGGAAGCGAAGGTCCCAGAGCACTTATGGCAAATTGGCCTGAGGAAATGCTGATGCTGCTGCAGAGGTCGGTGTCGCCAACGACATCGACGGCTTATCGGCACGGTTGCGACAGGGTGGTGCAGTCAGGGCAGGTGGCGGATCGGCTGATGGCGGAATATGTGATCTCTGCAAAGGTCGCGGGGGCGTCGAAAGCAACTGTGCGAACGCACATAGCGGGGTTTGCTTTTTTTGCGCGAGTGGTGGGCTGGGGCTTCCAGGGTGGCAGGTTTCTGATGTGTAGACTGTTATAAGGGTGGGAGAGGTCTCAGCCAACGCTGCGTGATGGTAGGATGCCCATTACGCGTGACGTGCTGCTGAGAATCTGTGCAGCATTGTCGCGGGTGACGCGGTCTCACTATGAAGCTCCTATGTTTCAGGCAGTTTTTTCCTGGCATTTTTTGGGGCCTTTAGAGTGGGAGAGTTAGTAGCAGGGTCACGCTGGTCCATGGGGGAGAATGGGATGGAGAGGCACCAGGTCCGATTATTGGAGGGAGAAATCAGGGGCGGCTCAAGGCAATCTGCTGCCTGAGGCGAAGTATGAAAAGGTGCCCCACCACCACCACCTTAGAGGGGGGCAGGGCTTTTTCAGAAATCCATTCAGTGACTGAACCAAACCAAAAAGGCTATTAGATTATATGGAGGAAATGCAAGATGTTTGCACACAGGACCATATCGAGCTGCAATCGCACCCTGTGCGACTTGCAGCTCGGACACATGCGCCCCCCCCCCTCTCCCCCATACCTCCGTCCAGCGCTGCCTGCTCTTTCCCTGCTGCTGCCACCCTCTGTTTTTCTCACGGAAGTGCCGGCAGCAGGGAAAGAGCAGGCAGCGCTGGACGGAGGTATGGGGAGGAGGAGGGGGGCATGTGCCCAATCTGAAAGGCGCCGGCACTTTAAGAAGATCTGTCCCTCCCTACTCTGACATGGCATCAGAGAAGGGAGGGATCAGACCTGCTTAAAGTGCTGCAAAAAAGGCTTAGGGAGCACATTTTGTCTGCCTGCTTGTCTTGCCAGCAGCGGCAGGGCAACAGCAGACAGCCGAAATGCACCCCCCAAACCTTTCTGCCCTGTGCAGCTGCACAGCTTGCTCAGGGCTTGTTATGGTCCCGTTTGCACACCAAGGAATTAAAAGACAGCAAGAACCAACAGCACAGCTTATAAAACTAAATTATAACTCATTTTTATTTTGTTGTTTTAAACTGCATTATGGTTCTTGCTTTTTCTTTTTTAACATATATTCTGCAGCCACAGTAGGTGCAGAGCAGAACCAGGACATTCACCCACAGAACTCAATATTTAAAAAAAAAATCTAATTCTGATCATCTCACTAACAACAACAACCACTATTTTCCAGTACCAGGCATATTGTGAACTAATACAAAATCCTACAACAAAGAGCAAACCTACCATACCATACCATATCAGCACAAACTTCCAAAACGCACATAAGGAGCCCATCCAAAAAAAGCATCACTGTAAATACTACAGTGGGCCCTGGAACATCCATACACCCATTTGAAAAGCTGAACAAGTCAAATTACTACAGTACAGTATAGATCTTTATGTACAAACTCCATGTTAACAGAACACCTGACCTCAGTCAAACACTCGCAACATCGACCCTCACCAAGTACAGAATAAGTAACCACAATCTAAAGTAAAAATAAAAATATGTAGACTAAATTTAAATTGAAACCCCAAGAAGCCAGAGTCCACATGCACTGCAATATCAGATAAATAAGAGATGCAGTTCCCCAATACTGTGAAAAATATAAAAATAGCACAAAGTCCAATAACTAAAATTAAATAAAATTATTTTTCTACGTTTGTTGTCTGACCATTTTATTCTCTGATCATGCTGGTCCTGATCTGAGGCTTCAGCTTTCCTGTCTTCTCTTAGCTCTCTTTCTGTGGTCTATGGTCCATCTGCCTTTTCTTATCTCTTCTTTTGTTTTCTTCACTTCCTTCCATCAGCCCATTTCCAGTTCCAGTAACCCTCCACAGTATCAGCCCCCTTTCCAGTCCTTCCCTCCCAGTACCTTCCAATGTCAACCGCCTTGCATTCCCATGACTGCAACTGGTGTCCATTCCCTTTCAGTCCCCCTCTTTCCTCACTCTTCCAGCCCCTTCTAGTCCAAATACCATCCCAGATATCAGCTCACGTCCACTCTCAGTGCCACCCCCCCAGTCAGCTCCCTTCCAGCCTCCTCCCCATTACCCACCCACCTACCACTCCCATCCCCAAATGTCAGCTCCCTTCCAGTCCCCCTTCAGTACATCCAAGGTGTCAGCTCCTTTCCAGCCCCTCCTTCCCCCGTGTCAGCTCCCTTCGTGCCCCCTCCTTCCCCTGGCACACCCTCTCATTATCCACTCCCTTCCAGTCCTATTCTACCATCCTCCCGCATCAGCCCATTTGTACCCTAGCCCTAGTTTTCTTCTAGGGCCAGCAGCATTCTCCTCCCCTCCCCCATTAGCACATTTCCAGTCCTATCCCCCTTCAGCCCACTCTAGTCCTAGCCCCCCAATCAGCCCATTACCAGTCCTAGCTCATTTCCAGTGCTAGCCTCCCATCTGCCCATTAACAGTCCTAAACACCCCCCATCCACACATGTCCAGGCATAACCCCCCCATCAGCCCATTACCAGTCCTAACCCCTCCCCATCAGCCCATTTCCAGTCCTAACCCCCCCCCCCATCAGCCCATTACCAGTCCTAAACACCCCCTATCAGCCCACTTCCAGTCCTAACCCCCATTATCCCATTTGCAGTCCTAGACCCCCCATAGACCATTACTAGTCCTAACTCCCCATCAGCCCATTTCCAGTCCTAGCCCCCATAGCCCATTACCAGTCCTAAACAACCCCCATCCAGTCCTAACCTACCCCCCCATCAGCCCATTTCCAGTCCTAGCCCCCCATAGCCCATTACCAGTCCTAAACAACCCCCATCCAGTCCTAACCTCTCCCCCCCATCAGCCCATTTACAGTCCTAGACACCCCCCCCCCCTTTCCAGTCCTGGCCCCCAGGAAAATAATTACACTCAAATTTCTGCTGCTGCCGAGTCCGCTTCTTGGCAGCGGCAGACTCACCTCTCCTCTATAGCAGCCGCGGCTCCTGCTTCTTGGAGCCACGGCTGTACTAGCGCGAGGATCAGCCAGCCACTGCAGAGCCTTCCCATGCAGCAGCATCCCGCCTCCAAAGGAACTTCCTTTGGGAGCGGGACGCTGCTGCACGGGAAGGCTCCACAGTGGCTGGATGATCTTGCGCTAGTACAGCCACGGTTCCAAGAAGCAGGAGCCGCAGCTGCTATAGGAAGGAGCAGTGAGTCTGCAACTGCCGAGAAGCGGACTCGGCAGAGGCAGAAATTTGAACGTTTGGATTTTTTTTTAAAAAACGTTTGAAGGCGAAGTGAGGCGGCTGTTTTGGGGGCAAAATGCCGCCTTTAAAACTTTGCCGCCTGAGGCAGCCGCCTCACTTTGCCTCATGATAGAGCCGCCCCTGGGAGAAATACACATTTTGCTTGCCAAGTCCAAGACGGATCAGATGGGAAAAGGTCATTGGGTGGTGTTAAGAGCGCTTAGGAGTGTTCCGACATGTCTGGTGCCATCTCTGCAAGAATACTTGCGAGTGCGGCCAGCAGTGGTTGGGTGTCTATTTTTGCATGAGGATTCTAGCCTCTTGACGCGTTTTCAGTTTGCGGCAATGCTGAGGTTGGCTCTGCGGCAGATAGGCATCGATCCTCTGCGGTATGCCCCGCATTCCTTCCATATCAGAGCAGTGACCAGTGCAGCAGCAGCGGGGTTGCCCTACAGGGAGATTCAACGCATTGGGCGATGGCGTTCTAGAGCATTTCACGGATATGTGTGGCTATGAGCGGGGAGCGGTTTGGAGGCGGCTGCTAACTGTTGATTTTCTTTGCAGATGGGGAAAGGAATCCAGGTACTTGCTGGTTAATTGGTCACTCGTTCGTGCACTGGGCGGAGCAATGAGCTGTGGTGCGCCCAGTGGGGCCTAACATTGGTCTAGATGCAACGGAGGTGACTGTCCTATGGCTGGGCGAGCACAGTCTGCGTTGGACTCAGCTTTTACCTTTGCTGCGGCACCACAGTCAAATGAAGGAGTGGCCTGCAATGATCTTGATATACTTGAGAGGCAATGACCTGGGTTCCTGGACCTGTAAACAGTTGATTAGGGCAGTTATACGGGATATGGGGGAAGTATTGCGCATGTTTAAGGATGTCATTTTGTTATGGACGGTTATTATTCCATGGCCTGCCTGCTGGGACCAGCCGTGCTGGTCCCGTGGTCTGACCAAGATCAATCGCCAGATAGGCTACTGGGTGGGGGAGCAAGGGGATTACCAAATACAGCATCCCTGGGTAGAAATAGCATGTGCGGGTTTGTACCGGCAGGATGGGGTACATTTATCCCCAGTAGGTTTGTACTTGCTTCTCAACGACTGGCAGGAAGCCTTGGAATATGTTCTCAGGCGGGAGGTTCGCTGGTCGCAGCTTTTGGGGGGGGTGGCTCAGGGACGTGGAGGTCGCCTGAGCCAGTGGCGGGATCTCAGAGGTTTCTGGGGTCTGGAGTCTTAGCTATTATTAGGGCGGGGGTGGGGTACCCCCCAACCCGGATAACCCCTGTGGGCTTTTGCTAATAATATGGCGAAGCCAGAAGAAGGATGCAACATTGATAGCCGTGGGCCTGTCCGCGGTGGAAACGGAAATGAAGTCACTTTGCTACCCACATGGCTGGTGAGACATTTCCACGGACTTAATGGTTAAGATGTTTGGTTGAAGTTGTTGTTGGATATGGTTAAAAGAGAATAAAGCTGCGACCAGTGGTATTCCCAACATTGTAGTTGTGTGATTATTGGAGTGGGGAGAGGGGGAGGCGAACCGGGGGGGTTGGAAAAAGAAAAAGAGGGGCGCACTGCGTCTGTCGTGGCTCGGTTATTATCATCATTGGGATTTTTTAGAGGAAGGACACGAATACCGTGGAGCAAAATCCAAAGGTTAGTGCCCATGCAATCGTCACAATTCAGGGCCCAGTGACCCGGTCGCATTCATCCACAGTAGTGAATCTTTCAGGTGCGATTTTAACTCCTGCCCAGGTTTTGAACCTGGGTTTATCTTTCATGCCTACTGTGATTCATTTCAGATGCAAATTTTTTAATATAGATTTTTTCGTGAACTGCAAGTCAGTTTATTTGGTGCATCACATATGATTTCTCAGAATGATTCAATTGTGCGAAATCCTTCAAAATGGATTCCTCCGAATTCTTTGGACTCTGTCAACTTTTAAGAAGACTGTTTTACGCAATTTGACGATATGAGGCTTCTATGCCAAAACATAGATATAATTTGAGCACTAAAGAGTGTAGAACGCTATCAGATTTGTCCACCTCTACAGAATTTATTATACGGAAGGCAGATAAGGGGGGAGCAATATTATTCCTTTCTCCTGAATATTATCATATGGAATTCATTTCATATCTTAATAATGTTCATTATTATCAATTACTGCCAGATGACCTCACACCCATACTTCAAAGTTGTATTGGGATTCTTAATTTGGAAGCATTACATGCCGATTGGATAACAGCTAAAGAACAACAATTTTTGGCCCTGTCTCACCCAAAAGTGCCTTTTATTTACTGTACATGGTGCCAAAGATTCATAAATCCCTCATCAGATCCCCAGGATGTCCTATCGTGTCCTGTTGTGGTTCAATATTGGAATCCTTGAGCAAACAGGATGAGAAGGTTCGTTCTTTTATCAAAGATGATGCATGATGACTTTGGAGGATCTTTCTTGCATTCCTGAAACAAGTTGGTTGAAAACATTAAATGTTGCAGTTCTGTACATTAATATTAATGAGGAGGAGGCTTTGAAGATAGTGTTGGAGCTGTCATTAGACTTACCAATAATGGTTACCACAGCATTTTGTTTTGGAGGTGCTTACCCTGGTATTGAGGGAGAATTACTTTTGTTACACCACTCAATTTTATTTGCAGGTGTTTGGGGTGGCCATGGGAGCGACAGTAGCTCTATCAATTGCTACGTTGTACATGGCCTGGTGTGAGGACCAGTTTATTTATCCCTCACAGTTCTTTTCTCAAGTACTAATATGGAAGTGCTTTCTGGAGAACATATTTTTTATATGGACAGGGGCTCATTCTGAACTTGATCAATTCGTGGATATGTTGAATAACAGTAAATCAAACATTTCTTTTTCTGCTTGAACTGAGTATACGCTCATTGAATTTTTGGCTATTACAATTTTTAAACATCAGAATTGTCTGGCTATAACTTTATTTCGTAAACCAGTAGAGAGGAACACATTATGTAGGTTCCACAGCCATCATCCAGCAAGCCTTAAGAAGGGCTTACCATTTGTCCAATTTCTTTGATTACAGCAGCTGTGTTCGTCTTAGGAAGATTTTTAAAAATATGCCATGGAGTCATTTAAGGGATCGTAGTTATCCATCTGATGTTTTGTCCAAAGCCTTGAAACAGGCTTCTAATGTCCACTGTGAATGACTTTTCACTCCCCACTCACCTTCTGAGGATGATCATTTTGTGGGTGTCTTACCTTTTATGGAGGGTTCTGTAGGCGGTGGGCTCAATTCTTAGACAACATTGGCACCTTTTGCAGTTACATCCATGTTTTCAAAAGGACTTGACATTGGCCTATAGTAGGGAAAAGAATATTAAAGATCATGTAATGCGAACCAGAACAACACCGGGGATTAGTTCTAAAGTAGCACATGGTTAGAAGGGACATTTTTCAGCTGATGATTGTTTTTATTGTCAGCAGGCTATAATGGGCCCTTCCTGGATGGACACAGCTTCCCTAAAGGTGTATTTTGGAAAAGGTTATATAGATTGTAATTCAGATCATGCAATCTATATGCTGATATGCCCATGTGGGCTAAAATATGTGGGCTGCACTGTTCACCTGGTGAAACAAAGATTGGATGAACATAAGTCCAGAATTTCTAATTGGGTCCAGTCTGCACTATTAGTAGATCACCGCCTGCAATTTAAACATACTTTTGCTCAATTTCAATGGCAGATCATAGATTTTGTTCCTTCTACTTGGTGCGGTGACATGACTGCCCGTCTTCAATTTTGTGAGTACTGCTGGATTTTTCAATTACATACAGTTTCTCCAGCCAGTTTGAACTTGGAATTTGAATGGCAATTTCTGCTTTGAAATCTTTTGTGTGTGATTGAGTATGATCACGACTTTACAGGCGACCTGATCTCAGCTAAATTTATGTTAATAGGTCATGGGCTGCTTCCTCTTAGCAAAGCATTGGCGAGTGGTCGGCTTGACATTAGATGCCCGGTTTTTAAAGCGCGGGAGTTACAATTTTCATTAGAATACTTTGGATGGAAGCATGCTATTGTGATGACCAGTGATTTATTCTGTCCTGAGGCAGAACCAGTAAATTGTTATGGTTCGAAACAGGCGCTCCATCGGGGTTGTGGTGAGCAGTGCCATTGGACAGTAATCATCTGGCAAGAAAAACGATTTGAACCTGTTCTCCATTCTGGCTCCACCACAAGGGTCTATTTCAAAGTGTTGTATTTCTGTACAAGACCATCATATGTTTTGCTCAGATAAGTCTTACACAAGTTTTTTAAGTCTTTACTATTAAAATGAAAAAAATTGAAAGTTTGTTGCAAGATTAATTCTCCCTATATACAAACTATCCGACAAAAAGAATACATACTTTCAGCTCTGGTTTTCTGTCATTACTTATTATCTGTAGACTTTAGTGGCTCGATTTAGGCAACATGTTGTTCAGGGAATCGTGTTTTTCTGCCCACATAGCATTTACCTTCTTTCCATGCTCCAATATGTGCTTACAGTCTTTCAGAAAGTCCAAGCCTTCCTCTTCAGGCCTCTCATTGAGGGTTCTAACTCAGTTAGCGGTCATACTGCCCAAGGGTAATGTTTGCACTGCTCACCTGATGTGGATAGTAGATAATGTTGTCAAAGATTCCTCTACAATTTCCGCTTCTTGAGTCAGGGTCAGAGACCTGCACTAACTGCAGGCCTTTGGTTTCTCTGAGGATGTGCACTCCAAGTTGTGCGTACTCTCTCTAGTCCTGCAAATAGTCAGCGTTCTACTACTATAAAACCTTTTCCATCTGTTGCTGCTCCTAACTCAACAGGATGGACTTCTTCCTCATGCTGGACTGCCAGAGCCTATTCAGCACATGCTTAGAGCTCCCAAAGAACCATTTCCTAGATATGCAGATGTGCGATTTAATATGAGGTGATTTTCTATCTAATGTTACCTTAATGTCCTACAATCTGGCAACATTTTATAGTATGGATGTCACTTGTTTCATCTGAGAGCCTGAATGTCTTCCACCAGAGTGCTCCTTAACTTTGGGCCTATCATGTTCCAGTTGATAGCCTTCCAGCTTCTCACTGTCTCGTCATCTTGCAGTCATGAAGTTTTTCTTCAACTAAGACTTCCAATGAGGAAATCCCCTGTACTTTGAAGTTATCTACACTCATGCAGTCACTCGTTGGCCTTTTCCAACGCAATCCTCTTCAATTCCTCATCCAGAAGGTACTCTTCCTAGAGTACTTACCTTGCAGGCTTTACTAACCCATCAGCTCTATGCTTAATCCGAACTCAACTGAAGCCTTTTCCTAAAGTTCTAAAGTTCTAAGATAGAGCCTCCTATGTTTTCTCCTGCACAGAACACAGCATTAATGAGTTTATGGAGAGGGTCCTGAAAGGGAAATTTAAATCAATCCAAGTGTGTAAAACATTTGAAATGAAGATGATAAGAGATTTTCTATTAGACCAGACAGGACGTAGCAAATAAAAACCCTGCCTATTATAATTGGTATGAACAATTGTGTTCTATGCCTGTGAAGCATTTTGAATATAGGCGCTGCCTACAAGCTGCAATATCATAACTAATTCATCTGCCTATATGTATTGTTAGCCAACCATCTGAATGTCACTCCTCCCTGCATACATCCTCGGACAAAGCTTCCGGATCCCACTCTGTACCCCAGGGGGTATGTCTGCTCCCATGGATCATTTGTCTCTGCCAGTGACTCTCCTTTCTAAGGACTACTGCATGTGGCTTTACTTTGCTTATAAGCCAAAATGAAGAGGCTATCTCTTTTCTCTTTAGAGCACTATTAAATATTACTTCCATTTCCTAGCACTATGGTAATTCTGCTATAAAAAGCTGAAGGTTGGAAGGCTCATGTTGTAATTAGATCCCCAGTGACACAGCAGAGTACAAGACACGAGACGGCTGCTTCCTCTAGGTGACTTATGACTAGATCCGTCTGCCTGGCACATATTGAAACAGAGCACAACCTTACATGGGCGCTTGGCTTTTTCGGAGCAACAAATAGAAGGAAGGAGCAGGGGAGAAAGGCAACTTCTTTTTCTCCTCTTCTGCACAAATCCAGGTGACTGCTAGTGCCACATCCAGACTGGCATATGGACCAGGCAGGTCCAAGAATATTCCTTAACACCTGCCACTTCCTAACCTCTCCAAAAATAGGGGAAGGTTTTTAAAGAGACACTGGAGCAGATTTAGGCAAAGATTCCTGAGGTCTAGCAATGAAGATAACCTGTAATCTTGCTATGTCCCTTGAATTACCCTAGTCCCCAGTTGTTGTGCGGTCTGTCTTGATTAGATTGTAAGCTCTGATGAGCAGAGACCGTCTCTTAAATGTTTATGTACAGTGCTGTGTACGCCTTGTAGTGTTATACAAATGATAGGTAGTAGTAGTGGTAATAATTCTAATGGGAAAAATATTTGTTCAAAGTGTCTCTAATGTGACAAATGGTCATTAACACTCAATTGCTGACCTTAACACTCTCATACATTCATTCGTCCTCTGAAGATGATATGGAACCAGTGGGCTCATGTTACCCATAGTATTTGTCTATGAATCGTTCCATGTAAAAAAAAACATAATCCCAGCCCCTATATTTTCATAAATTGGAAGCCTGTTTTCCCAGCTCCTAACCTGTGTCTTTAAAGTATTAGAAATAAAGCCGTTGCTTTGACAGGCTCTTTTGCTATAATGACCATGCTGTTAGTAACCTCTATAGAAGTAGAATAAAGACCAAAAAATACATAGAACTTCCCTAGTTTGTTTATTTAACATTTTTTTATAGCACTTTTCTAAGAGTCAAAGCGGTTTACAGTGAACTAGGCAATGTAGACAGAGCATGGACTATATGATCTGTCTTACAGAATAACACGAGTACAGTTAGAACATTGCTGAGGGGGGGGGGCCCTAGTCTTCATGTAAGTTCTAAATGACAGTAAAGCTAGGGAGAGATTAAATCATTTGCCTTAAAGCCGATCCCGTCTAAACCAGGAAAGAAACCTTAGCGAGAACTGTGTCTGACCTATTCGTGACTTGGCCTCTTTTTATCAAACGTAAGGTCTGAAGGGAAAGTTCAGAATGAGATCTTCCTGATCTTTGGTCTGAGATCGTGAACCTAAACATTGAAGGGGATTAATACCTGACCCAAATGGTGACATGAAAGTGCTTGGACTTTGGCCAAACCAAAAAGACTAAACTCCCTCATCCCCCATTTAAAAGAAAAAACAGTTTGACCTGGCTTATTTTCCTTTCAATAAACAGAATGATTCATGACACACTTGCACTAACCATAGCCGGTAAGGAAAATATATATTTGTGTTTCAGTGTCAGGCTTAGTGCAAAATGACTCCAAGGCATAAGGCATGAAACAACCTTACTTGTTCTTCTTAATACAATAAGCCCAATTTTCTCAGCCAGCTCATATGAAAATTGCAGCTACAATGATTTATTCCTACATCGAAAATTATCTTTTGTAAAATAGGTTTACATGGGATACATCATGAGGCAGTTTATCAAATTAACTCTAGCCAGCCATAAATAAGTTATGAGAGACATTCAAACTTCAACAAGTTTGAGATGTTACCAGAAGCATTAGAGACAAATTTTAGGCATGTTTTGAGTAAGTGATAGCGCTATTGGGATGGCTCAATTTGTTTTTGTGGTTTTTAATGTTGCCTGTCAGTATGCATAGGTTTATTTGTGCCTGCAGAAATGATGTTTGCCCATCCGCAGGGACCCATCCCCAGCATCAGAGTGCAGTGGCGCACGATCCTGCCTGCCTGCTGCCGTCAGAAGAGTGAGGCAGGCCTCAGCTGTGATCGAGGAACCTAAACAAAAAGATTGTTTTTTAAATTATACTGAAGGGAATTCAAGGGGGAAAGAGAGGACATGGGGACTATATCTTCTCACACAGGCACTTACATGCACAAACACACACACACTCCTAGATTTCACCCCACTTCATAACTCATATACAGATACACAATGAGCTCTTCAACATATCAATCCACGCTTGTGCATACAAACACACACCCCTTCACTCCACCTTCCACACCCATGCACTGAAAATGGAGACAAATATACACCCACTGAGGAATAACACAGCCCCTGCTAGCCTAATGAGACAGACTTGATCATGTCTTTTCACACCCAGGAGGAAGGGAAATGCACCAGTCTGTCACACTATACATGCGTACTTTTGAACTTGTATTTTTTTCCATTTTATCCCCTCCCTCAAATTATGCATCCCATAAACACCGACTCACCTTCCAAGGCATAATCACCTTTACATTTTCACTGTATTATATCATATTAAACATCTCAAACAGCGGCAGCCCATCTAAAGATGACAGTGGGGACAAATGTACCATGAAGCATGTGAAGGATAATTTCATAAACTCCCGTGAAGTAACACACATTAGTGCACTCATATTTAAGGCCTATTTTATACAGTGAAGTGCTCTAAAAACGTATGCAAACTAGGTGTTAGCCCTTCCACCTCCTCAATTGCAGGTGTAAATACTTGCGCCTATATTTTTCAGTATGGGCATTAGTTATAGCATTTTATAGCATGGTGCTTTTGTCTATATCTGACCATCACACCAGGGCATGCCTGAAAACCCTGCTAAAAGGATGAGACGATCCCATTCAGATACATGTAGGAGAAGCTCTGCCAACTGCAGTAAGCAAATGCATCAATTTCCCACTAATTGGAGACTAATTGTCACATTTCTTGTCAGCTGAAAGGTTATAGAGTTTTCAATGCTGCTCGACACATGATTACAGCCACTTCTCATCCTTTTGGCTGATTGAAATGGTGCGTCAGGGGAGGTCTCTCGCTTTCTACAGGCTGCACAGTAAGTGACTGTTGGTCAGGCTGCATGTCTTCTGTTAATATTTGCTTTTTTTCCCTGTCTATCTTATGGTTTATGGACTTTTCCTCTAGGATCTTCTCTAAACCTTTCTGAAACCCAGCTACACTGACTGCTTACCACGTCTTCCAGAGCCTAACTAAGTATAGTGAGTGAAAAAAATATTTCCTCCTCTTTATTTTAAATGTACCACCTTGTCACTTCATGGTATGTCTCTAAAGAATAAACAACTGATTCGCGTTCACCTGTTCCACTCCACTCAAGCTTTTATAGATCTCTATCAACTGTCTCTTCTCCAACCTCCTCAGCCTTTCCTCACAAGGCAGTCATTCCACACCCTTTATCATTTTGGAAAAACTGAGACTGGTGTGCCTGCAACTGCTTTTTTTCCATAGTATCGTTGCTCTCCAGCATCAGTAACAACATTTGCAAAGCCTTCTAAACAGCTGGGAAATGACACGACAATTCCGGCTGTAGAGCAAATAACCCTGAAGAAATAATCAAAGATACAACTGAGATGGTCTTTGGCCGCCTTGATGTGACATTTCTTCAGCATGGAGAATTCATGTTGCCTAATCTATTCAGTGCTGAGGCACTTTCAGATTACACCACTTCAAGTTGCGTCATATCACAGCAGGCAGGATACAGTTCAGATTTTGGAAATCTCACACTCTAACTGCTGAGCTTAACAGGCCAAATAGATTTGGGATATTTTTTTTGGGAGGGGGGACAGATTTCTTTGGTTCCTTTGGGGGTCCAGCTCTTTGGAACCAGTGCTGGGATCTGATAGCTTTAGCCTTCATTTGCAACTACCTAGTGATTTTTAGCTCTTATTTCCTTTTAATATACCCTTCCTTACTCAACCCAGTTTCGTAGTGACAGGTTCTTCCAGAATCCTGCAATTATTAGCTTAGCTTATTTCTATTTGTTGTGGAGCCTTTCAGGGCAGCAGCAAAGCAGCTTACAAGAAAAAGCAATAAGAAAGACATATACAAAAACTGAACACAGGAGGCAATGAGAAAGAAATACCAACATCCTTAGAGAAGAATTAGGTCGAAAAAAGTACCAAAGGTGGAGTAAGGTTAACAGATTCGAAGAGGATGGGAGGTAGGTTTGCAAGCAGAAGTTTATGGAGTCGGGTCTTAAGGTTCTTGGTAAAGGAGATACAGCTGCAAATTTCCCTGAGAGACTGAGGGACAACGTTTCAAAATAGCAAGGCCTGGTAATTGCAAGGACTATGCCAAGTGCTTTCTAAGTGCATTCCCCCAGAGATCGTTTGTGCTTGTCCCAAGTTTTCTGGAATTCATATACAGCCCTTGCCTGCAGCACTTCCACTGGAAGGTCGTTCCACGCATTCATCAGCCTTTCATTAGATTACTTCTGAGTCTATCCTCTTCCACTCTCTACCTATGACCCTTTGCACGTACTTTGCAATTCATAGTAGTAACATAGTAACATAGTAAATGACGGCAGATAAAGACCAGTATGGCCCATCTAGTCTGCCCAGCAAGGCGGCAAGAGTAGATGCACCTGCCGCTCCGTGCAGGTCACCCTCCCCATACCCTTGTTTAGGGGTGTACCCACCGCTCTGTGTAGGTCACCCCTATTTGTTCAGATATAAAAGAGACAGCTATGTTTATTTTGATTTTATCCTGTTGCTATAATCAGAATAAACATAACTGCAAATGCCTGCAGATTTCATCCAGGCTGAGATTGGATCTTCTAACAGAATCTGAACACTCCTAGATTTATATTCGTAGAAAGCCCCTACCCCCTTCCCCGCCAGTCACGGCATGTGTTACTGCACTGTATAAAGTCTTATCTTAACGTTCAATTCAGTGTTTCAAAAAAATGGAGTAACTGGTAAAATACAACATGGTACAACTTACAGCTGAAGCACTTTTATACATGAAGACCAATTTAACAACCTGACCTCAGACAGCACACAGGGAGGAAAACTTTCACAGTAAACAGCACCTGTGGTCAAGAAGGCAAAGTTCCTTGCCAGCAAGGAAATGGGACCACACTCCCTGGGTCACCAACAGAGCCAGGGTGTGTGGAGCCCTCGCCCAGCTTTGAGTAACCTTTTTAACTTCTCTGTGCCTGCACTGCTAGTTCCCCCTCAGTGCTCCTGTCAGACAGTCTGTATATAGCTAAATTGTAAGGTTGGTTTGCAACAAATGTTCCTTGTGCTTGCTTGGCTTTGTGGTGGTGGGGTTTTTTTGGAGGGCGAAGGTGGAAAGATAAGTGTAGCTACATTTCCCTGTGTCTACAGAGAAACCCCCATTACAGGTAAGCAACTTAACTTTCTCCGTAGACAAGCATGGAAGTGCAGGTCCACTACCTGATGATTCCAGAGCTGAGGGTCATGTCCATATTGTTGCTATTTATGACCCGATAGAGGAACAGGTGGAGGTTGATAGAGAATTCTAGGGAGCTAGTGTGATAACAAATTTCAGAGAACAGCTTGGCCAGTAGCTGTATCTTGAGCAGTTGACTGATCTAGGCAATAGGTAAATGTGTGCATCGAAGCCTATGTGGCTGCCCTGCAAATGTCCTGCCTTAGACACCACTTGCCATGGATACCACTTTTACTTAGAGTTGGTGTGGGCCTAGTGTTCCTGGAGGCCGTATATTGTTTAAATAAAGCAGAAGATAATGCAGTCTAATACCCAGACTGACAAAGTCTTTTTCAAAGATGGATTAGCAGAGTCATTTGGGTTAAAGGAAACGAATAATGGAAAAGGTGCTACATTGTGTCCTTCATGGCATTAAGAGAGTAAAGAAGCTCATGTCTGCAGTCCAATGTGTATGGAGAAGATTCTCTTGGTTGGCTGTGCATTAGGAAAAGAGATGGGTAGAACTATAGATTGAGTCATGCGAAATTCCAAGACAACTTCAAGAAGAAATTTGGGATGTGTCTGGGGAATGACTCAATTTTAATAGAACTGAGTGTATGGTGGGTAGTGAAGGACAGCCTGGAGCTCACTCATTCATTTTGCTACTTCCAACCATTAAGAAAATAGTTTTCCAGGTGAGATACTTCAATGAAGCCATACCTAGGGGATCAACTGGGCTCTCCATGAGACACATGAGAACAAACTTAAGGTCCCAAATGGGAGAGGGTGGTTTTAGGGATGGCCTCATTTTCATGAGACCTTACATGAATCTAGAG
This sequence comes from Ichthyophis bannanicus, assembly GCA_033557465.1. NCBI lineage: Eukaryota > Metazoa > Chordata > Amphibia > Gymnophiona > Ichthyophiidae > Ichthyophis > Ichthyophis bannanicus. Next base: position 65,251,504 of record CM066037.1, read on the forward strand.
ACTAAGGGGGATCTGTGGAAACAGATTTTTCATTAATGTGGTTCTGGTGAGCTGCTATAGCTGTGACATGAAGCCTAACTGAAGAAGTCTTGAGATCTGGTTGAAACAGGTGAAAACGATACAAAATGACTTGTATACTCAGACAGGCAAAAGGATCATGCTTGTGTTCTTTAACCACTGGGCAAAAACAATCCCAAATGATCAGATTTGCAAGTTGATGGCTGTCTGGAGGCCATAAGAATGTCCTTCACATCTCTTGAAACAGAAAGAGAATCTATAAGTTTCTATTCACCTTCCACACTGGTAGGGAGAGTCTTTTGAGGTTCAGATGTATTGGCTCCACTGTTGTCCTAGAGCCCATGGTAGGGCAGATGTGAGGGCAAGAAGTCTGGGTCAGTGTGGAGCAATGAGAATAATCTGGTCTTTGTCCCTGAAAATCTTTTACAACATCCTTGAGATGAACTAGAAGGGTGAAAAAGTGCACAGAAGGTCCATAGTCTACAGAATTGCAATAACATTGTGTGTTAGGCAGTCTAGTCCGGGTTGAATGGAACAAAAGAAGTGCACATTTGGTGTTGTCCATTGTGACACAGATCTGCTTTTGAGATTCCCCATAATTTGAAGAGGCTGTGGGCAACTTCTAGCTCCAGGAACCACTCATGTGGATCCAGCTGTTGGCTGAGAGATCTGCCAGTTGATTTTGTTAGCCGGGCAAGTAAATCACTTAGAGCGAGATTTGATTGGGGCAGGCCAAATGCCAAAATCTCATCACCTCTAGAGAGAGATGCAGGGAACCCAATAGTCCTTGATTGTTTAATTAAAATATTGCAACCTGACTGTCCTGATCAAGGCTACCTTCCCTTGATGCCACATTTTAAAAGACCCTTATGGAACTGAAAATGGCTCAGAGTTTGAGAAAGTTGATATGTTGAGACCATTCATCTTGGTTCCACAGGCCTTGTGGACTTAGGTGGAGAAAATGCCCTCCCATTCCTGCAAGGATGCAACTGTAATGAGGACAATGAAGGTCTGGAGTTGAAAAAGGGTGACCCACCAAAAGGTTGCTGAAATTCTGAACAGATGACAAAATAAGAATGTTGTTGCTGTGCAGCTGAAAAAACACTGAATCTTGTGTCTACTGAAGTGCCACTGTAGCAATCTCATGTGAAGTCTGTCTAGAAGAAAAACATGCACTGCAGCTGACGCATGTCCTGGAATTCTGAGGATAAAGTGCGCTGTTACCAAACATGCTTAGCTGAGGTTTGTGCAGAGTTGTACAAGTATGGAAGCAGGCCTTTGCCTGCTTTATGCTACGAGAAACATAAGAAATGCCATATTGGGTCAGACCAAGAGTCCATCAAACCTAGCATCCCGTTTCCAGCAGCGGTTAATCCAGGTCACAAGTACCTGTCAGGTTCCCAAAAAGGTACAGATTCCATTAGGCTTATCCAAGGGATAAGCAGAGGAATCTGTAAAAAAAAAAACAACAACTTTTAAACCAAGTGTACAACTCGATCTGTTGGGTGTCACAGAACTGAAATGGACTGGCATCGGGCACTTTGCATTTGATGATCACATCGTCCATTATGCTGGAAATGAAAGACAAAGAAGAAATGGTGTTGCATTTATAATAAAGAAGAAACTTGCAAGAACTGTAATGAAATACAATGTGACCAGTGAACACTTAGGGGTATGTTTACTAAACTGCCTTAGTGCAATTCGCGTTAGGAGCCGCGTTAGTGAAAGGAAAGCCAAAAAAGGACATGGGCGGGACATCGTAACCAATAACGCACAGTTACGTGCGTTATTGCGCGCCGTGCAGCAACGATCATTACAGCGCGCACGCTTAAGACAGCGCGCAGACACCCAAAGACAGAAATAGAGCTGTAGCACAATGGTTACTACACAGACTGATGGTACAAAAGTCATGGGTTCGATTCCCCAGTGTGCCCAATGAGTAAGGCTGGCTGAGGCATCCTGTGTAACCCTTTGAAAGCCGACCATAATATTTTAGTCTGCAGGCGGGTTACAGTTTGCATATGTCAGGAAAGGTGTATCCTTCCTATGAAATATGTTCCAATAGTGACGTTCTCCCTGACATGGTCATGTATTATATACCAGTTGATAGGAATATTTAGGCACACCCTATAAGGCGAAGTGTAAGGGCGCCCTATAGGGAGCGCCTAAATATTCCTTTCAAATGGCATATAATACATATAATATAGGGCGAAGTGTAATGTGCGCCCTATAGGGCGCCACGTAATGTGCGCCCTATAGGGTGGCGTGTAAGTCACGCCCTATTGGGCGCCACGTAAGGCGCGCCCTATAGGGCGCCATATAAGGCGCTCCATAGGGCGCCTTTTGAGCTACCCTAAGGTGACAGTACCCTGAGGGTGGTTCTGCTGGCAGCACTAATATACAGTAAAAATAGACAATGCCTAAGACAGCCCTATCAATGAACCCCACTGTGGGTTGTGAACCTACGACCTCTGGCTCCATGGGCAGTGAAGTAACCAGTGGGCTAGAGCTGCTAATAAACACATGGCTGGCTACAGGAGGACTGCATGGCACCACACCCACATTCTGCTGTGGTTACCAGGGAGATTACTTACCACCACCCAATACACCCTCGAGGGCTCAGGGTAGGGGACAGGATCTCCCGCCCACAGATCCACTTTCAACCCTCTGCAATGGTGGCAGTAGAGGGGACCATCACCCCAGTCCCACTCAGGATCAAACACCCTACAGGGCAGGCAATGCAGAGCAGTACACACCCGTACAGCAAGAGCAGACAGACAGCAGGTCTGGAAATGCTCAGCTGCCCCCCACCATTATCTGACATTCTCCAGCAGCAAGCCTCCATCCGCTGCACGGTGTTCCAGCAAGACACATACTAGCTGCAGACAGTCCGCCAGCTAGTCCATAGTGCATGGTCCTGGAGGAGATGCATGTACCCAGAACGGGGACATCAGCATACACACCAAACAGATAAGTCCGTGATTGGGCCCCAAAAGGAAACCCATAAATATCGCATAAGAAAAATGCTATAGAGCACTATGGTGGAACCTAGCCATGCCATGGTCACTGCTCAGTCAGGGTGAGAGTGACCTCCCAGCAGGACATGCTATGGCCACCCTGTCCGTGCAGGTGGTACCGGGCACTACAATGTCCGGGCATTGCCCTATGCCCTGTGCAGATGCGGACAGGCCAGGCCACCCTATCCAGGCTATTCCCATGGTACCTTGCTCCTCATTATGCACATTGGCAGGCCAATACTGGCAACAGTGCTAGCAGTGTGGGCTGTGGAGGGTGTTGGAAGCCACCACACACTGGATAGACAGACAAGCACTCCCCACACCTATGCAAGCACTGTGCAACACTAGAGTTGTTGGGCAGCCCAGGCCACCACACCAGGCCTGGGCACAGTGCAGGCATGGCTATGGTACGCAATACTGTAGGAGTCACTCCCCAGGTTGGTAAACACTGTTAGACACAGGACCTGTAGCACACTCCACAGACATCAGAAAGGTTGCTATGATGCAGCTCACTCAGGAGATTGTACTTAACCTAGGAATTGCTATCTGCCAGTGCTCATAGCAACCTTCTGATAACTGTGTAACATATTCCCAGGTTTAGGGTGGCATTACTACGGTATGCATGTGCTAGTATTGGGAGATGCACGCAGAGCCCAAAGTTCTGCCTCTCCAGGAGGCTTTGGATAATGGGGCCTGTGGGTGCGGGTGTGTCTGCCCCTGTTGGCTGCTGCTTTACGGCAGAGGTTCCCAACTCCAGTCCTGCGGTGCCAAACACTGTTCGGGTTTTCATGCTGTCCCTCATGAATATGCATGAGATACATCTGCATTCCATGGGGGTGGCGCATAGAAATGCAGCACAGGCATCTTTATCAGAGGCAGCATGGAACCGGGATGGTGTTTGGCCCTCCAAGACTGCATTTGGGAGGCTCTGCTCTAGGTAATGTGCATGTTTATGGTGTCTGTGCTGTGTAGGGTAAAATGTGGGTGTTTTGGGCATGTTTACGTCATCTGCAAGACCGGTTCTGTCTGTATTAGCCTGTTCTAGTAGTGGGTAAAATATGAGGACTGGGTTGGCGGAAACCACAGCTGGGACTTGAACCTGTGACCCTCTGCTTCTGAATACACTGGTTCTGTGCACTGCACCACCATGTTCTCACAGAGATGGTGCATTCCCTGGTGATACCATGACTGTTGGTCAGACAGGGCCTGTCTGTTGGAGTGCACTGCACCCACGTGAAGGGGGCTAGGCCACGGTCTGCTCTGGGCTGCTGCCACTGCCCCCTCCACCACCAGTATCCCTCAGCCACCATGCTGACATGCCCTTCTGCTGGTGGTGCTGGTGGTGTGCGGTCTCAATCCATCCAGTGTGCAGGTAGGCGGCTGCCTATGGTGCGTGTTCTGGGGTGGGGGTGCCCGCATAGCTGCCCACGCTTTCCCCCAGCACCGCCTGCCAATGTTCCGTGCCATTGGGGGTACCTGCTGGGTACTATTCCCTGTGACACTGTGGGAAGCACACTCTTGCCCATGTTGGGCCCTCAACAGTTGCTGTCTGGCTGCTCTACTGTTTCAGCATTACTATGGGCCAGCTAAGCATCACCCTAGTCCCCACTGTGGCCCAGATGCACCACAGCATGTGCCGCCTGCAGCCCTCTGTATCCCCTTCTCCAGCATCTGACCGGTTGCCCGTTCCGACATGCCCGCCCTGATGTTGCGGGACATGTGCACGCCATAGGAACCCTTTCCGATGGTGGGGAGGTCCCTGGACAGTGCTATTTCACTGTGGGCCCATGCACCTTGTATGGGGGCGGGGTATGGACCCTTCCGCGGTTTATAAATACATAACTAAAATAAAGAAATACATACATATCTGTTCAATGGAGCTTACTCGGGGGGGGGGGGGGGGGTTGATGTTTCTCATTGATACCACTATTGGCCAGCTTGGTTGCTGTTTTTTCCAGTTTGTTGGGGTCATTTTCAGTGTTTCTGTGCCCTTTTGTTTTGTGCACATGTATCACACTTATCACCTTTTTTTGGTTTCCCTGCCTAGGCTGTATATTGCTCACATTTAAATGGTTTCTCTCCCCTTTAATATGCCTTTAACGGCAGGTTTTCATTCGCGTTGGAATTCAGCTCTGAAATTCAGCACGTTAGTGTAATGGGAGCCTCTCCCCGCCCACTTTCCACCCATTGACCCCTTCTCTCCGCCCTCTCTCCGCCTTCTGCGTTGTTTTACCACGCTGCGGAGCATCACGTGCGTTAGCGCGTGATAACGCGCGCTATAGCGCGTTTACGATCGTTAATGCGCTACAGCGCCCGCTATAGCACGCTAACGATCGTTAACATCGTACAACGTGCGTTATTCACGTTTACCGCAGTTTAGTAAACATACCCCTTAATTTCTATTCAGCTATGAGGCACGCCCATCAACAATTTTAATTCAGGTATATGCTCAAAAAACAGCTGCAGAAGAGGATGACGTTGATGAGTTCTATGAACAAGTACAAACTGAAATTGACAGAACATGCAAACAGGATATCCTGATAGTCATGGGTGACTGGAACGCAAAAGTTGGCAACAAAGAAGGCGGCAAAGTAGTTGGAAAATATGGACTTGGCAACAGAAACGAAGCTGGAGAAAGACTGATAGAATTCTGCAAGACCAACGATCTATTCATCTCAAACACCTTCTTCCAGCAACACAAGCGGCGACTGTACACATGGACTTCACCCAATGGATTGTACAAAAATCAAATTGACTATATCTGTGGAAGTCAACGATGGAAAAGCTCTATAATATCAGTAAAAACCAAACCTGGAGTCGACTATGGTACATATCACCAACTAGTAGTATGTAAAATCAAGCTAAAGTTGAAAAAGAGCAGATCACTCATGAATGTAGCAAAATATGACCTTGAGAATATACCACCGAAATTTAAAGACTGCCTGCAAAATTGATTTGCTTCTTTAGATACAAATGACAAGAGCTCCAGAAGAGTTATGGGAGAAGATCAAGAAGGTTGTATTGGAAGAAAGTGAGAAGTCTCTACAAAAGATGAAAAAGCAAAAACGGCCAAAATGGATGACGGAAGAAACTCTGAAAACTGCCCAGAAACGCAGAGAAGCTAAAGTCAGAGGAGAAAGAGAGGCAATTGCAGAACTCTGAGATTTCCAATGTGCAGCAAGACAAGAAGTACTACAATGACACATGCAAGGAAATTGAATCAGAAACTATTAGAGGAAGAATAAGATCGGCTTTCCTAAAGCTACGAGAGTTAAAGAAAAAATTCAAGCCTTGAATTGGAATGCTACATGATGCTCAAGGATCCATGTTGAATGATGCTGAGAAGATCAAGAAAAAGGTGTAAAGAACATACAGAGTCATTATACCATAGAGATCAAGTGGACCAACAGCCGTTTCAACCTGTACCTTATGATCAGGAACCATTGGTGATGAAAGAAGAAGTCGAAGCAGTATTGAAAGCCTTATCAAAGAACAAAGCACCAGGCATTGATGGCATTCCCATAGAAATATTACAGCAATCGGATGCAGCTCTACCAGGAAATTTGGAAGACAACACGATGGCCAACTGACTGGAAAAGATCTGTGTTTATACCAATACTAAAGAAAGATGATCCAACTGACTGCGGAAATTATCGCACAATCGCGCTGATCTCCCATGCCAGCAAGATTCTACTCAAGATTATTCAGCAGAAACAACAACCATATCTGGAACAAGAACTGCCTGAAGTGCAAGCAGGGTTCAGAAAAGGTCGAGGAATGAGAGATATCATTGTGGATGTGAGATGGATCCTTGAAAAGACAAAAGAATACCAAAAGGATATATATATGTGTTTTATTGACTACAGCAAGATTTTTGACTGTGTAAACCATGAGAAACTCTGGGCCACGTTAAGCAGCATGGGTATACCAGAACACCTGATAGTTCTCTTGCACAACCTTTACATTGATAAAGAAGCAACAGTTCGAACAGAACAAGGAGAAACAGCATGGTTTAAAATCAGCAAAAGTGTACGACAAGGCTGCATACTTTCCCACTACCCGTTTAATTTATATGCAGAACAAATCATCAGAGAATCAGGACTGTATAAAGACAACCGAATTGTGAAGATTGGTGGAAGACTCATCAACAACCTTCACTATTCTGATACCACCACATTACTGGCTGAAAGTGAAGATGATCTGAAAAGCGTAGTCACTCACCAGTAATAAGTGTTCTCTGTGGACAGCAGGAATCAGTCCTCACATATGGGTAATGTCAACGCCGATAGAGCCCTGCACAGAAGCTTCTCCCCAGCTTTCTTTTTTTTTTTTTAAACTTTTATTTTCATTTTGGAACATCGAAACAAAAGGACATACAGAATAAAGACACGACAAATAATATTATACAATCACGGACAGTAAACCCCCACCACCCCCCTCCCCCCCTGCTTCTTCTCTGGGATACGTAACAATCCAGTATCGGGTGTATATATACATTATTATCTTTCGAGATAATATAATTATCTGCAACATGATGAGTGTAGCTATACGGCTATATTGGAGCATCTGGCAATCTGAACATAGTCATTAAGCATCTGCCACTTAGACAAGTGAGAGCAGTCCTGAACCTGGAATGCCATCCGACGGGGTATCTGCTCATATGTACTATATAAGCAGACAGAATTCCACCATTCGGTAAAAGTTAGGCGGGAGCCATTCTTCCAATTTTTCGTGACTAAGCATACAGCCATACCCAACATAAAATCTAGGAGGAAGCGGCCTGTCCTGGGAAGAGAGGGGATCCCCGCCACAGAGCGGAGTCCCACAATCTTCCAAGAAAGGGGCTCCCGGAAGTGTAGGATACTTTGAATCCGGTCCCAAACCCGCCCCCAATATTGCTGTAGTGCTGGACATTCATAGATAACATGGGCGAAGGTACCCACCGCTGTATGGCAGGACCAACATCGATAGCTTGTATTGACATTCCATTTGGCCATCTTCTCAGGAGTATAAAAGCATCTGTGGGCAAAATAGAAGAGCGTTTGAGTGACAGAGGCGGATCTAGAGACCCGCACCACTTTGCTCCAGACTATCTTCCATTGCTGGGGAGTTAAAGTGATGTGCAATTCGCGCTCCCATGCCTGCTGGGCCCTAGGGGTGTCCCTGCCTGGACTATGAGTGAGTATTTTGTAAAAGTTAGATGCCACCCCTGGTAAACTCCCGATACAGCGAATCACCTCTGACAGCCCTTCCACGCTAGTATCAGAGCGCAGAGTGACCCGAGCGCCTTTAAGGCAATGTTGGAGCTGCACCCATTGAAAGTAATATTTCGCTGGTAGACCAAATTCCGTTTGTAAAGCATTAAAGGTTTTCCAGCGATCCCCAGCAAACAGCTGCTTAGGTGTCCAAATCCCCCTAGAGTACCAGGGTCTCCATGCTATCGTTTTTTTGTTAATTTGAAATCGAGAGTTATGCCATATCGGGAGATGGTCCGGGGGGCACGCCTGCGGACCTAGAGATTGAATGAGGGCATTAAAGGCCACTAGAGTGTCTACAACCATTGGTGAATGGCGGGAGTCTGAATGATGGCACATTCCGGGGAAGTAGGCCAGCGGAACTGGTCCACTAAGCTCTTCTTCAATATCTAGCCACACCGGGCGGCCTGCTGCCGGGGTATCCAACCAACGGGCACCTTGCTTTAAGAGGAAGGCTTTATGATAATTGAGAAAATCTGGAAATCTAGCTCCTCCTCTCGCTTTATCAGATTGCAAGTATTGTTTAGCTATCCTGGGTGTTTTACCCTGCCATAGATAACGAATAAGAAGGCCTTCTATATCTTTGTAGATGTGTCGGGGCAGTAAACATGGTAGCATTTCGAGAATGTAGTTCACTTTAGGAACTATCATCATTTTCACTGTTTCCAAGCGGCCCCACCATGTAAGGGTTAGTGGAGACCACCGATTGGTAAGTTCACGGACTTTGGAGATTATCGCCTTGGCGTTGAAACTAATAGTGTCCTCTAAAGGATAGCAATAATGGACCCCGAGATATTTCACCATACTATGCTGCCAGAGAAAGGGAAAGGCTTGCATGTCGGCCGCATGTACCCGGTGGTTAAGTGGGAAAGCAACCGATTTGGTCCAGTTGATCTTATAGCCCGAGAGCTGCGAATACCTGTCTAGTAATTCTAAGACTACTGGGACCGAGTCCAAAGTTATAAAAAGCATAAGATCATCTGCATAAGCGGAGAGTTTGATCTCTCTGTGTCTAAAGGGGGCACCTCGGATGTCTGCGGACTGCCTAAGTAACAGGGCTAGAGGTTCGAGCGCCAAGTCAAAGAGCAAAGGGGATAGGGGGCACCCTTGGCGTGTACCTCTTTGAAGGCTGAATGGCTGAGATTTGATAGCATTCACACATATACTGGCTGTGGGTTCGGTATACATGACTTGAAGAAACCGGAGAAAGCCCTCCCCAAAGCCGTACCAACGGAGAACAGCAAATAAGAAGGGCCATTCGAGACGGTCGAAGGCTTTCTCGGCGTCTAGGGAGAGGCCAACTAGTGGTAGATCTAGGCTTGCAGCATTAGTCAAAACATGACATAAAGTCCTAGCGTTGTCGGCAGTGGATCTTCCGGGTATAAAACCACATTGATCAGGGTGGATTAGTGTAGACATTTGGTCAGAGAGTCGAGAGGCTAAGATAGTCGCAAAAATTTTATAGTCTGCGTTAAGAAGGGAGATTGGGCGGTAGTTAGCTGTTAACAGCGGATCCCTCCCTTCTTTTTCAAACACTACCACATTCGCCGCCGAAAAGGATCCCAAGCAAGATGTGTCTTCAGCCAGAGCAGTGAAATAGAGTTTTAGGTGGGGGGCTAGATCAGCACTGAACGTTTTATAAAATTCGGCCGGAAGACCGTCAGGGCCTGCGGCGCGTCCCGAGGCCACACGTTTAAGGGCGGAGTGAATTTCATTAGTAGAGAAGGGTTTATCCATCGCAACCCTATCCTCTTCGGAGAGGGTCGGCCGTTGGATTCCGGATAATAATCGCTCAAAAGCCTCTGACGTGAAGTCACATTCTGATTTATAAAGACGAGTGTAAAAATCCCGGAAGAGCTCTACTATCTCTGTATTATTTGTCACTATGTCCCCTCCTACCGGGTTTCGGAGAGCCGCTACCCGTTTGGCTTCTTTTTGACCTTTCAAGGCATTAGCTAAGAGTCTACCAGCACGGTTGCTTTCCTGATAGTACATCCCTTGCTGCGATGCGATATTTTTAGAAGCTGCAGCAGACAGGATTGAGTTATATTGAAAGCGTAGGCGTTGCAATCGTAACAACACACAAGGATCAGTGCGGGAAGTAAGAACCCGTTCCCCAGCTTTAATTTGTTGCTCTAATATTAATAACTGTTGCTTACGCTGTTTCCCCAAGCGAATTTGATAGCTAGTAATGGTTGCACGAATGGCTGCTTTAAAGCCCTCCCACCAAGCCCAACCCGTGGTATCATGTGGTAAGTTAAAATGGAAGTAGTCCTGAATGGCGGCCCGAATGTCTAACTGAAACTCTTGTTGCTCTAACAGGGTCCTATCAAAAAACCAATTTCCCGGATTCCCACTGGGCAGGTTAGCGTGCAACTGGAAGGAGATGGCAGCATGGTCTGAGATATGTAATGGGTGAATCATCGCTGTGTCTACCTGAGATACCAACACTTTAGATATTAGGAAAAAATCTATTCTGGACTGTGATAGATGGGGGGGAGAATAGTAAGTAAATTCCAGTTCAGCAGGATGCAACAATCTCCAAAGATCCACTAAAGCGAGATCTTTGATCAAGGAGGTGAGTGTGAGGGAGCTCTTGGGCAGGCCAATCGTTCTAGGCGGTTGCCTGTCTATCAGAGGATCGACGACTTGATTAAAGTCGCCACCTATTATCAATGAGGTGCTAGCAGAGGCCTGCGCAACCTGAGCAATGGTAGCAAAAAAGGCAGGATTATCCACATTGGGGGCATATATACATATACATGTTAGTTCAAGGTGACCAATTTTAAGGTGGACGCGGGACCATCTGCCCTCCGTGTCAGAGCTAGTGGCAATAATGGTGACAGGCAAGGATTTCTTCACCAGAATAGCTACCCCACATTTCTTAGAAACAGCCGGAGAGTAGGCAGCTACCATGTAAGGTTTAATATTGAGTTTCAGAGTTTCGGTAGAATTTAAGTGCGTTTCCTGAAGAAAAACCAAATCCGCCTTTTCATGACTCAAATAACTAAGGATTTTCTTTCTTTTAATCGGGTTGTTGATTCCCTTTACGTTCAATGAAAAAACCTTACATAGGGCCATAAGACATTGTCATACATTTGACGTAAAAGCGCAGGCGAGTATGGAATATATACCACATCTGTACATCTATTTCATACACATCAATTAAGATACCAGATACACCCCATATGAGAAAACAAGCACCGAAGTGCCCCAGAGAAGAAGCATAACCCCAACTATAAATGGCGACCATATGTCTGCGGGAGGAGGCCCAAGAGAGTGCGAATGCAATATTCGAACCCTTCTGTTATTATAGTCTCCGATCTCCACCGAAGTAGCTGTGGGCATGATAGAGCAGGGCCATCAAGGCTAGTGAAAGCCAAGGTTGTGAATTGCCAAGGCGGTCTCCAAGGTAGAGAGCGTCCGACAACAAAATGGCGGGTTTTACCAATATAAGGTCAATTAGCTAAGTGTTCCTTGGATCAACGCATCTGATCTGCCTCTTTGGACTCCAAAAATTCCGCAAGTAATTCAGGATCATCAAATGTTCTGGTCTGGTTGTGCAGCGTTACCCTAAGTTTAGCCGGGTACATCAGGCCATAGCGAGCTTGCAGTTGTTGTAGCCTCGGTCGAAATTCCAGGAATCGCTTTCTACGGTCAACCGTGGGCTTGGCCAAGTCAGGGAAGAAAGATATCCGGTGGCCCTCAAACTCGATGGGGCCTTTTGCGCGAGCGGCGTTCTGAATTTGCTCAACATGTTGGTATCTTAAGAGCCGAAAGATAATAGGCCTCGGGGTCTTCCGATTGAGCGCCATATTTGAGGGCACTCGATGAGCCCGGTCAATCTCCAGGTCTTTAGCAAATGTGATCCGAAGTAGGGAAGGAAGCGCCTTACAAAGAAACTCCTTCATGTCTCCAGACTCAGCTCCCTCCGGTATGCCCACGAGCCATATGTTATTGCGGCGGGCCCGATTGTTGCCATCTTCCACTTCTTTCTGCAGGGCCCGTATCTGGCGCTCTACTTTGTCAAGTTTCGCCAACCGGACCGTGTGTGAGTCCAGTATGCCTTCCATTTTGTCTTGCCGTAGGGAAAGCCCTTCAAGTTTGCTTTGCAGCATGCCGAAATCTTCACGCAGCGCTCGGAGTGACTCCCCGTTGGATTGCACAAGGTCTTTTACCCCTCGTATTTCAGTGAGGATCTCCTGCTGCATCTCGGTACCTTCCCGCGGTGCGGGCTGCTTCTGCGGAGACGGGGGCTCGGTTTTGGAGCGTTTACCATGGGAATTCATTGGGGTCCCGAAATCTAGACGTGCTGGTTTGGTCCCCGCCATCACCTCAAGGTACCCCGGTAGAGTCAAAGCAATATTCAGAATTAAAACGGTTCAAAATTCAGGAGTCTTGGTAGGCCTCTCGGGAGCCTCAGCACTATGCGACTATCCCGCTGGACATCAGGCTCCGCCCCCCCCTCCCCAGCTTTCAAAGAAAGCCATTGGGAGATGAACCACACGTGCATGGTCCCCATCCTGCCCGAAGGTGCCATCTTGCCTCAGTCAAATGACATAGCTAAAGATGGTAAAAATGATAAAGAAACAACTCCATGGGGAGGAGGGAGGGTTGTGAGGACTGATTCCTGCTATCCCCGGAGAACGCTTGTTACAGGTGAGTAACTACACTTTCTCTGGGAACAAGCAGGAAGTCAGTCCTCACATATGGGACTCCCTAGCTACAGGCTACCGAAAAACTTGTAGAAATGCCACGGGTGACCAGAAATGGTAAGCCATGAGTAGCAGCAAGTGAGTCTTAAGGAGACACTCAAGAGACCCAAGTGTCCAGTGAAAACCAGCACTCCAGTAGCCTGAACACAGTAGGGTCGGAGGGCAGATGTTGCCTACACCCTGAATAGATGACAGAGTATGGCCTGGCTGAAGGCGCTGTCCCGTTGGGACTCCCAGCTGCAAAGTTGTGGACTGAAGATCAGGTGGCAGCCCGGCAGATGTCCGACAGAGGTAAAGAATGCCGGTTTACCACAGACGCCGCCATAGCCCTGACGCTGTGCACCATGATCCAGCACTTCAGTGAGAGCCCAGCCTGCTCATAAGTGAGGGCAATGCAATCCACCACCCAAATGGACAGAATTCGCTAGGTCTCTGCCTCCCCCAGCCGACTGGGGTCACAGGAGATGAAAAGCTGGGAGGCTTTGCAGTGGCCATGGATGCATTGAAGGTAGAAGGACAGGGGCCTCTTACAGTCCAGGGTACGAAAGACAGTCTCCGCTCTGCTGGCGTGAGGCCGCAGAAAGAATGTGGGGAGCACCACCTCTTGATTGAGGTGGAATGGGGAAACCACCTTGGGAAGAAACTTGAGGTGAGTGCAGAGCACAACCCTGTTCTTATAGAAACTTGTGTGCAGCAGATCTGCCACTAACGCCTGAAGCTCACTGACCCTTCAAGCAGATGTGAGCACCACTAGGAAAACGACCTTCCATAAGAAGTACTGTAGATGGCAGGTAGCCAGGGGCTCAAATGGTGGCCTGGGGAGCTTGGATAGCACCACATTGAGATCCTACTGCACCGCAGGGGGGCAGATGGGGAGCTTGGATAATAGGAGGCCTCATAGGAAGTGGGTCATGAGGGGCTGCCCTCTATAAGATGGTGGTGCACTGCTAGAGCACTTAGGTGCACACAATCGAGTTGGACTTCAGTCCTATCTACGACAGGTGGAGAAAATATTGCAGTACAAGCTACAGAGCACGAGAACGGGTTAACTTGTTCTTCTGCACATCACACTGAGAATCTACACCATTTGAAGGTGTATGCCCATCTTGAGGAGACCTTACAGGAGGCCAGGAGGACCTCTTTTACCTCCCCTGAAAGGATGAATAGGGCCAGAGCTACTATTTCAGCAGCTAAGCTGTTAGCGACAGGGACCCCAGATTGGGGTGTAGGAGGGAGCCCTCCTTCTGTGACAGTAACCCTGGGGTACTCCCCAGGGGGACTGGAGCTGCTAAGGCCAAGCAGAGGAGCAGTGGGAGTAACATTTTATTTATTTAGCTATCCTTATATACCGCTTTTCACCGGGTCAAAGCGGTTTACAGATATATGCTAACAGGCACTATTTATTCCTTTGTCCCCGAAGGGCTCACAATCTAGGTGTATCTGAGGCAATGGAGGGTTATGTGGTTTGCCCAAGGCCACAAGGAGTGGCCATGGGACTAGAGACCCCAGTCCCTCTGGCCTGAGGCTACTTGTCCCTATGTGGGAATTGAACCCCTGGCCCCCCAGCCTGAGGTAACCTGTCCCAATCACTGAGCCACTCCTCCCTCCATTTGCCTGGGCCACCGGGGGAAATCAGTATCAGTGACACCCCATCGTGCTTAGTCTTGAAAAGGGTCTTGGCAATCAACAGCATGGGCGGGAAGGCATACAGAATGCCCTCCATCCATGGGATGAGGGATGCATCGGCTGCCACTCGTGAGGGGTTTGGTTGGCGGGAGCAGAGGTGTTGCAGCTGAGCGTTGGATGGACTCATGAAGAGGTCCATCAGCGGAAACCCCCCCCCCCCCCAGAGCTGAAAGAGCAGAGAGGCCACCCTGGGATCCAGCTGCCACTTGTGTGGTTGGAGGACCCTGCTCAGCTTGTCTGCTAAGGCGTTAAGCTGGCCCGGCAGATACACCACCCACAGGAGCATCTTGTTGCAAAGCACAAAGGAGCAGAAAGCTACTGCCTCCTGACAGAGGGCATAGGACTCTGTGCCCCCCCCCCCTCGCTTGTTCATGTAGAATATTGCCACCTGATTGTCCATTTGGACCAGCACCGATTGGTGTTGCAGGTAGTGGCAAAAGGCTTGGAGAGCTAGGAGTATGGCTCAAAGCTCCAGCAAGTTGATCTGCAGTTGGCTCTCTGACTGCGACCAGCTGCCTTGGGTGCAGAGATCTTTGCAGTATGCACCCCAACCCAGCAGGAAGGCATTCGTGGTGAGGACCCTCTGGGGATCGGGGCCTGGAAAGGCATCCCCACCTGGAGGTGCTGTGGAGCCTGCCACCAACCAAGGGAGCCTGCAAGTTGGCAGGTCACCGTCACCCTGTCCCACAGCAGCCGGTGGCATGGGTCCACTGCGAGTGGAGGCACCATTCCACCTCTGTTCTGCTCAAACTACACCCCTGGAATGCCCATATGCAGACTGCATAAAAAATGTGCATAATTTTTGCATATCTATGCCATTGCACAATTTTATAAAAGTCCTTTTCTGCTTCACACGAAGGAAACACTTTATAAAATTACCTCCAGGAAGTGTATCTTGCACAGAAAAATGTGATTTCTTTACTACTGCTAAAATGCGAGAATGGAAATTAAGTTCAGAGTCCTGGATAATTCCTAAAATTGAGATGGTTGTTTTAAGAGGATTCTGTAGTCTAGAAATGACAGGGATATCAATGGCAGGTTAGTCCTTCTCTCAGTCCAGAAAACTACAGATTTTTATGGCTATCTACAATTTTAGTTTATGGGTTCCAAGCTAGTTAGTGACTGCTGTCCGACAAGTGTTCAATATCAAAGTCTAGAGACAGAGGGTTGGTAGATGTTACCAACTGGATATCATCAGTTTAGAGATACCCACTGGCTAAGGGGACAAGAAAGAAATTGAAAAGTGTAAGGGATAGAAATGATCCTTAAGGAACTCCATGTGTGAGAGGATAACACTGAGAGACTGGATCCCATTCAACAGAGAATGATTGTTTAGTGAGGAAGGACTGGAGCCAATCCTGGACCCTAAATCCATCAACTTTGTGCTTACGTGCAGCCCGAAGTGATGAATCAGTGGTTTCATGAGCAGACTCCTTAGGACCCCTCGGCTAGGGCATCTGCTCATGACATCACTTAAGTCTCTGCCAAATATTTCCCAGCTGATGCTGACAAGGAGCCCTTTCTGTTCCTCCAGTGTGCCAGAAGAAGCCCCACGGTATTTGTGCCTTTAGAGGGTGTGTGGTGTGACCCCATTTTTAAACTCTGTGGGCCATTTCATTTTGGCTAATATTCTTGAACCAAAGAGCTGCCAGCTACATGTAAACACTATTAGAGGAACACCAGGCCTGGATCAGGCAAACAGGATTTTCTAAGTTTTGGCATTATTTTGAGAAAAGAAGGGGTGAATGCTTGAGAGATGATGCAAAGGAGAGTTAATGTTGGGGGAGATGACTAGGAGAGATAAGGAGGCAGTGTCACAAAAGGGGATGAATGAGGAGAAAAGGAGGGGGCTGAATGCTGGGGGAATCATGAGAGGAGGAAAACACTGGAAGAAGATGAAATCTTTATGCCCACATGTATCACTTATGATGCACTATACAATAAATTAAAGATTGCTTTAAATGGATGAGTAGACATTTAAAAAGTAAATTCATAGAGAGTAGGGCTGGCCCATCCACTAGGCAGGCTAGGCAGCTGCCTAGGGCGGCAGGCCTATGTGTCCAGCACAGCACAGCACCCTCGGCAGGCCATGTGCTTCAGCATATATGGTCTGAAGTTTCTGACCCCTCCTCTGACATGCTTTTTTCCTCTTCTAAACTTACAACCTGTTCCTCTGATCCTATCTCCACCCATTTCCTTAACTCCATCTCACATATTCTCAACCTATCACACTCCACTGCAACTTTCTCTGCAGCCTTCAAGCATGCTCTGGTCGCACCTCTCCTCAAGAAACCTTCACTTGACCCTACTTGTCCTTCTAATTATCAACCCATCTTCCTTCTTCCCTTCGTTTTCAAAATTCTTGAACATGCAGTTCTCTGCCATTGCCTTGAATGTCTCGCCTCTCAAGCTCTTCTAGATCCATTTCAGTATGGATTTCATACCTTACATTCTACTGAAATGGCTCTTGCCAAAGTCCAAGGGACTTTACTCTGTCCTCATTCTTCTTGACTTTCTGCTGCTTTTGACACTGTTGACCACCACCTCCTCCTTGATATATTGTCCTCACTTGGTTTTAGGGGCTCTGTACTGTCCTGGTTCTCTTCTTATCTCTCCTATTGCTCTTTCAGTGTTTGTTCTTGTGGTTCCTCCTCTACTGCTATCCCTCTTTCAGTTGGTGTACCCTGTTCTAGGCCCTCTCCTTTATTTACATTCTCTTATATACCACACTATTCTGCATCAGTGTGGTTTACATTGAACAAACTGAAATTACATTGAACATGGCATTATAACTTGGAGATAACTATTTTACAGGGAACATGGGCTATGGAGAGTTAAGTGTCTTACCCAAGACCACAAGGAGCACCTGTGGGACTAGAAACCCCAGTCCTTCCGGCCCAAGGTTGCTGTCCTCTAGTGGGATTTGAACCCCTGACCTTCTGGCCTGAAGTACCTTGCCCCAACCACTAGGCCACTCCTCCACTCCACTCTTATACCCAGTCCGTTGGTGTTCTCATTTCCTCCCATGGCTTTCAGTATCATTTTTATGCTGATGACTCTCAAATCTATCTTTATATACCTTATATTTCTCTTACATTCCAAGCCCATATATCTGCCTGCCTATCTGATATTGCTGCCTGGATATTTCACTGTCATTTTAAATGAACATGGCCGAAACTGAACTTCTTATTTTTTCCCCTAAACCCTCTTTCCCCCCCCCCCCCCCGCCTCCTTTCTCTATCTCTGTTGATAACACTCTTCTGCTTCCTGTTTCCTTAGCCCGCAATCTTGAGGTCATCTTCAACTACTCCCTCTCAATCTCCTCACATATCCAACAGATAGCTAAAACCCGTCGTTTCTTTCTTTATAACATTAACAAAATTCACCCCTTCCTTTCTAAACACACTACTAAAACATTTATCCACTCTTTAGTCACCTCCCGACTCAACTATTGCAACCTCCCCCTTGTTGGTCTCCCTCTGTCATCTCTCTCCTCTTCAATCTGTTCAGAACTCTGCTGCGCGGCTAATCTTCCGCCAGCCCCAATATACTCATTGAACCCCTCTTCTCAAATCACTTCATTGACTTCCCTTCCATTTCTGTATCCAATACAAATTTCTCCATCTGACCTATAAATGCATTCATCCCTCACTACCTTTCCTCTCTCCTTTCTTCCTACACCCCTCCTCGTGAACTCCGCTCTTCCTCTGGCTTGCTTCTCTCTATGCCCTTTTCTGCCACTGTCAACCCCAGACTTCGATCCTTTCACCATGCTGCTCCTTATGGCTGGAGCAAACTACCTGAAACTTTACATCAGGTTTCATCACTCCCCCTTTTCAAATCCATGTTAAAGACTCACCTCTTTCAGGCCACATTTGAATCTTAATCCCTTGTTCTCCTTACACTTCCCTATTGTACCTTTATTCTCATCTATTGTACTATCTGTCTTGATTAGAATGTAAGTTCTGATGAGCAGGGACCGTCTTTTATATGTGTCTGTACAGTGCTGCGTACACTTTGTAGTCCTATATAAATGATTAATAGTGGTAGTAGTAGGGGGCAGGTCAGAAGTGGGCCGCCGCTGCCATGGTGCCGCACCATGCCGCCCTGAGCTGTCCCCCCACCTGACCTCGCTGATGGAATCAGGAGCGGTGGGGGGCAGCACTGTCTCGACAGGGGGTTTGCAACAGAGCTGGGGCATCTGCCTGGGGCGTCAGAAATCCTTGGGCCAACCCTGAAAGGGAGATGCCAAAATGCTGGTATTTTAATCATTTGTGCATTTAAGTAGCCACATACGTGCATAAATTTATTTATTTATTTATTTATTACAGGCTCTTATATACCGCACTATTTGAGATCAGCGCGGTTTACAATATAACAACAATATACCAGAACAACAGGTTCCTTATCGGTCCTACAGTTCAGTCCTCCACCACTGGGTAGTGCACCTCCTCCTGCAACATGGAGACTGGACAAGTCAAACTTGTGACATCACTGGGTATATCCTGCTGGTCTTCTCCCATGATCCCCCAGTGTGTCCAGTCTCCATGCAGCATGAAGACGTAGTGAGCCTAGGTGCTGGGCTCACTTGAGAAGCAGTTTAGGAGCAGTTAGTCAGGATTTGATTTACCTTGCATTTCTTTTGCCCTTCTTTAGGTGTAATCCTGTAAATTGAATTCATTTTCATTTAATTTCATTTACTTTTACTTTATTTATTTTCACCTAGTCTGCCTTAGTGTAAAGGGGGGTTCTGTCCCTTTTCAAAGTTCACACTGCCAGCTAGCCTCTCTGCTTGGGATTCTTCGGTCTCTGTGCCCGGTGATGATCTCTCCCCCAGGACTGTACGGGGGAGAGCTCTGTGGAACACCTGCATTTTGGCAGTGTCCATGCGGCAGATTCCCATCGCAGTGGGAGCCTCAGGCCGTTCGAGGTTCTTTAGCCGGTGGGCCGGGGCTCGCAGCATCTGCTACTTCTGGTGGCGCGAGGCAGCAGCGTGTCTGGACAGCTCTTCACCCCGCAGCTACAGCGGGGTAACTGCTGCATCCCGACGCCACAAGGGAGTCTCTCGAGTCCGCATGGAGGGGCTCTGAGCTCTTGCCGCCTCTGTGGTGTTTGGCGCCAAATGGGCCTGCTTCGGATTGGCGCCATTTTCTCGGCAGGGCTGAGGCCTCGTGGCGGAGAGCGGAGCAGCCCCGCGTTTGAGCAGACGATGCTGTTCCACGCGGCTACACCCAGATAAGGACTTCCTTTTGCTGTTACTTTTAATTTTAATTCTAATTTTAATTTCCTTTTAATTTTAATTTCCTTTTAATTTCATGATAGTTTATAGTTCTTTGAATGCAATGTGATTGGTTTGGGTTTTACTTCTTGGGGGGTGCCTTTACCTTTGTCTGCATTCTGGCAGTTAGCGACGTCTGTCAGCAGCAGGTTTCCGTGCTAGGATTTGGCCATTCAGGGTCATCGGCGGCACAACCACCTACAAATTGAGCCCTTTCTGAAATTGTCATTTACATAAGGATGCTATTTCCATGTTTATACGCTTGGAAATTGTGCAGACAGCCTCTAAATGTCGTTATGCCATCTGCAAATTTGATCGCCATGCTTGCTGATCTCTTTTCCAGATCATTTCAGTGCAGTAGATGTTACCAGATGCCAGTTCCAGTGCAGATCCCGAGACATTCCACTATTTACGGGTCTCCTGTGAGAAAACTAGCCATTTAGTCCTATTGTGTTCCTGTTTTTTATCCATTTCCCATTCTATAATAGCACATCATCTCCTTCCTCAGGAGAAGTTCATAAGGGGCTTTGTCAAGTACCTTCTAAAACATCCAGATACATATCATTTGGCTTACTCACATGTTAATTAACCCTTTGAAAAGACAGCTTGGTGCTGCTTTTCAGAACAAGTTCTATCATTTAACTGGCACTGAACTCAGATTCATTGGTCTGTAGTTTCCAAGATCGCCTTTGAAGCTCTTTAAAAAAAACAAAAAACAAAAAAAAAAACAATTAGTGTTACATTAGTAACTCTTCAATCTTTAGAGATCATTAATACTAATGTTATGATTGAGCCTGGCTGATATTATGAATGATCACTATTCGACAAAAATTAGCTAGGTTAAGACACTTTGATTTGGTTTTCTGCACTATGTTATCAGAGCGCAGCTTGCCCATTTGGCGGGAACACTGCCCATCTGGGCCATCTGGGGAAAGGCCCCTGCTGGGGATCGTGAGAAGTGTTGCTGGATGGCACAGTCCGGGGCTTAGTGTTCTAGGGTCCTGGAAGGGTTGATAGCGGCAGTCAGGCCTCCCTGTCTTTGCTATGACGGTCACCTAGGTTCAAGCGTCCTGTGTTTTGGGTGACAGGAGTGGGACACCTGGACATGTGGTGCTGGATGTTGGATAGGCTCATACTTCTTAGGTGCACTCTCCTTGAGTGCGTCTGCATGTCCGTGTTCCGTCTGTGATCTCATGCTCAGGTGATTGTTGCAGCAATGACAGAGATCGCTTGGGATATCGTGAGCGGGTTGTCATGGTGTTGCATGGGGTTGCCAATGCAAGACGGGGCCATCCTGAGGAGTTTGGGCCTCAGTCATCAGCTTTCCCTTCGATGGCCCGGCTGTCCAGGAGGCACCCCTCCAGATCCGCCGGTCCAGTTCTTCTCTGCCTCTTCTCAATGTGGGCAGGGGGGCTGGCAGATCTGGAAATTCACGTCCACTGCACGTTCTACTGTTTTACCTCTGTCTTGGGGTTCTGAGGTCATATATTCCCAATCATTTGTTTGGTGGGGTGCTGCTGTCTGTTGTGCAAGACAAGGTGGTCAACAGTCGGAGGCTGTCGTCTATTCCCCTTACCCCTGAAGGTGCTCACAATTTAAGTTTTTTGTACCTGCGGAGGTGTATGTTGTTAAAGGCTAGCAGGCGCACCTGTGGGACCAGAATCCTCGGTTCTTCCGACCTTCCGTTGAGGTGCGCGTGTGGGGTTTACTCCCTTGGTCGGCTAGCAACTTGCTTCACCCATTGGGCCTTCCCTTTCCTCAAGGCATCGTTGTGTCCCACTTCTTCGTGGGGGCTCGCCGCAGGGCCTGGAGTTATGCTCAGCCGGTTCCAGCCAGGGCTGAGTCCTTGGGGGGAGGCTCCGATCCTAACGATACAAGGAGTGCTGGGATCCGTTCAACCAGGTTCCTTCGGGCCCAGCATACGTCGTCTTTTGCTGGCCGGTTTAGGTCTTCGGGTCGTGGCAGTGCTCCGAGAAGACCAGTAGGCTGCACAGTGCTTGTCTTGGAGCAAGCGCGGGATATCTGTAGGTTCATATTCAAAGCCGTCCGGTTACATGTCCCTCCATTGTGGAATGCTGTACTAGTAGGCATACTTCATATGCTGGGCTTACAAGTTGGCTTCCGCGCTGCTCGGCATCAGCCAAGGTGACTGCCGGTTTAGGCTGTGGAGTCAGCCTGGAGGAGGGGCCTTGCATTCTCTGGACAATGCCCTGTTCGGTTGTGTGCCTTGTGGCCCTTATGGAGTTGTAAAAAGGAAAAAAAAAAAAAAAAAAGAAGAATCAAACAGGAAAGCCTTCCTAATTGTCCCCACTTCTTTTTTATAAGGTTCGGTCCCTTTCTTCCGGGAGCTTGGCCGGAGCATGGTTAGACTCAGCTACATTTTGGGGATCCTTTAGGTACAAGGCGTTTTAGTGTATGCAGCACGCCCAGTGTTCCATCGTCTGACTGGAACGGTACGCGGTACGTCAGCCGTGGCAGGCATTCACGGACACGGTAGCGGATCGAGTGCTGTAGGTGCTGTCTGAGATCTCCGGGATGGTGGCCTATTTCGATCGGCAGGGTGGAGTCGGTCGGGTGGTCAGGGTGGCCCGAGCGAAGGGACAGCGTGCGCGGTTGAAGCCTTGGCGGCCTGCATTTCGGTGGGGACACTGTGGTGGCGAATGTCCTTAGCGGGGTCCGAGTGTTTGCCGGAGGAGTGAGATTGCATCAGGCGGTGTGCGCGCCGCGTGTGCTGAGATGCAGTCAGCCCATATTGGACCTCATGGCGACCTGTCAGTCTGCGGCGACGGGTCGATGTTTAGCAGAGGACATATGAGGCTACTGGATAGCGTCGACGCATTGGTACGGGGGCGTGGCCCGGTCCATTCTATGCCTTTCAGAGGTCATAGTGAAAATGGCCAACTGGGTCTGGTTGCTAAGATATGTGCTCTTCATTAGTCAGTGGGGACCATTACCAGTGTATTCTGCAACATTTGCGTGAGCTTGCATAATCTTTACTTGCAACCAATCGAAATAACTGTCCAAAACCAGTTGATGCAGTCGCTACTTAAATTTGCCTCGCTTGACAGTAAAAAAAAAAAAAAAAAAGACATATTTATTTTATACCGATAGGTCACTCACAGCATATTTGGCGATTCCTCGTCCTGGTGTTAATCATGCAGATAATTTCTGCTCTAGTTGTGGTGATGTGACTTTTACATCACAAAAATGGCATATGACTGTGGCGGTTCAGAAAGCCTACAATTTATATTTTGGCTGCAGAATAAAAGATCAGGATAAAAGCTAGGCGCCACACATATGCTGCAATACATGTGTAGCAGATCTCAGGCTGTGGATGGATGGGAAAAGACCATCAAAGTCTTTTGCGGTTCCAATGATCTGGAGAGGGCCCATGGATCACATCGATGATTGCTACTTCTGCATGGTTCCTCCAATTCCGGAGGGCATATCCAGGTGATGTAAGCGGTTGGCCTACTGGCATTGCGTCATGGGCGTGGCTACCAGAGTCTCCTTTCTTTTTTGTCACACCATGTAAGACTCCACATCTTCTGAAACAACGCTGGACTCTGGGGCACTTGACACCCTCTTATATGCCCTTGGTGGATCACGCTTGGTTTATTGCAACTCATTGCTTAGCTGCATTCCACATTCTCAATTAAAAAGACTCCAACTGGTCCAGGACATAGCTGTAGAGCTACTTTGTGTTGCAAAGAATAAAGCCCTTAAGAGGTGTGACAAATAGGGTGTTTGACGCTGGTGGTTTTTCCATTTCCCTCATTTTGCTTCCCACCTCTGTCTGGATGGACCTCGGTTCCGTTCTCCCTCATGGAATCCGGCTGTGCCTGTCTAGTTGTCGGTTTGGGACTTACGCAAGAACACTTTGCTTGTAACCTGCGTTCCTTGGACCTTAGGTGAGGTTCCGTCACTTTCTGGGAGGTCTCTTCGCTGCCTGTCCCTCCGTGGAGGCGGGTTCTGCGGGAGAGCAGCGGTTGCTAACACTTGACACCCTGGTGGGGTCGAGAGCAAAGGGGGAGCTCAAGCGGATTTTTCAGGCGGAGCTCCGGTAGCCGCCTCAGTAGGTCTGTTTCTAGGGCGTTCAGTGTGTTTGCGATGGCGAGTTTGTCTTTCTGAAGCACTAGCGCTGCTTGGGGCAGAGTTCTGTGCTGTTTTCACCAGTGAAGAGGATCCAAGTGGGCTCTCGGTCGTGTCTTCCTGGTTGGCTTACCGCCTGTTGACGTGAGGAGCGGGCTGGGGTCGGTGCCTGCTCTGTTCGTTTAGGGGCCGAGCCGACTGGATAGGTCCCTCCCAATGATTACTGCTCTGGTACATCCCAGTGGTGGAGGACTGAACTGTAGGACCGATAAGGAAATGGAAATTACACTTACCTGGTAATTGATGTTCCTTGAGGGAGTACAGTTCAGTCCTCATTCCCGCCCAGGGATGGATGTTTCAGACGCAAGGCGTCAGTTCCGAGTATGCTTTCGGATCCTAGAGTCGGCAACGGGCTCTGATTGGCAGGTAATCGCGAGAGCAACCTTTTCTGCCTATACTCTTCCTTAGTTCTCCTTCCTTCTAGCTCTCTGTCTTCCGCTGTTTGGTGTGCAGGGGGACAGGGGCACGGAGGAGGGTGTTTTCGGCCTTTCTTTTTGGGGCCCTGTGATTTTAAAGTTGAAGTTTGAGCATAGCTTTGTATTTAGTACTTTAACTGGTTGTTTGTTTGCTCCTTTGAGTCTGCTTTGACAGTAGGTCACTGGGGGATCATGGGAGAAGACCAGCAGGATATACCCAGTGATGTCACAAGTTTGACTTGTCCAGTCTCCATGTTGCAGGAGGAGGTGCACTACCCAGTGGTGGAGGACTGAACTGTACTCCCTCAAGGAACATCAATTACCAGGTAAGTGTAATTTCCATTTGTTTGGTTTTACATATAACAGGAACAAGAACTTGGATAAAACAAGGGGGAAACATTTAAACAAACTATTTACATATGTAATTACATGTATATACAGCAGTATTATTCTTAGATTGGGAACAGGTGGAACAGGTGATTAAAAGGAGATGGGAGGTTAGGTCGGTGTTTGGCTGGTCTGGTAATATTGGGGAAATAGGTGGGATTTGAGTGCTTTTCTGAACTGCGTTAGATCGGAGATAGCCCTAATCTCCGGTGGTAAGATGTTCCAGCACTTAGGGGCATAGAAGCTGAAAGCCCTGTTCGACGTCGTTAGGGAGCATTTTGTTGCTTCCTTAGGGATTATTAGCGCATTTGTGGAAATAGTTCTCCTAGCTCTGTTAGGTGGAACGGTCTGTATGAGGTCTATTATAGATGAGGAGGTGATGCCTTTGATAGCCTTGAAGGTGAGTAATAAGGTCTTGAACAACAGTCTCCCATGGATGGGGAGCCAGTGAAGTTGTTTCAGAATAGGTGTTACATGGTCTCTTCTTGATGCTCCGTAGAGGACTCTGGCAGCGGTGTTCATGGCAAGCTGTAAAGGGTTTAAAGTAGAGTGTGGGAGACCTTGAAGAATGGCATTAGCATAATCGAGGTGCGGTAGGGTTAAAGCTTGGAATATCATTCGGAAGTCCTCAGGATCAAGCAAGGAGCGAAGGTGGCGGAGCGTCCGGATTTTGAGGTAGATCGCTCTGACAACATTGGTTATATGTAACTTCATATCCAGGTGTTGGTCCAAGGTAACCCCAAGATATCGGATTGAGGGCTTTGTTTGGAGCTCGGCTTCCTTCACCTTTATATGAAGTGGCGGTGTGAAAGATGGGTCCCTGGAGATGAAGAGAACCTCAGTTTTCTTGTGTTGAATGCGGAGGTTCTGGGATTGAAGCCATTCAGAGACTGCATCAAAGCATTTGGTTAGCGGAGAAAGATCCATGTTGACTGTGGAGAAAGGCATGTAGAGAAGAATATCGTCTGCATATATCAAGCAGTCGACCTTGAAGGACTTGATGATGTTGCAGACGGGCTGTATGTATATATTAAATAACAGAGATGATAGGGATGAGCCTTGTGGCACACCTTGTCTTTGATGGAAGGGTGTGGATGTTGTTGTACCAGAGGTTACATACTGCCATCTCTGGTCCAGGTATGATCTGCACCAGGCAAGAGAAGTGTCGTTGATGCCCTTTTCTTTTAGCCGCCCAATTAAAAGATCGTGATGTACAGAGTCAAAGGCAGCAGCGATGTCCAGGAAAATAAGAACAAAGCCTCGGCGGATGTTGTCAATGCCTGTGATAATGTTGTTGCAGAGGGTGGTGAGGAGGGTTTCTTTCTACACCGTGGCACTCTCTGAAACCATGCTGGCATTGGTCTAGAGGGGAGGCGGTGTCTATATGGTCCTGTATTTGCCTTTGAGCTTCCTTTTCAATTATTTTAGCTAGAAGGGGTATACTAGCTATGGGTCTATAAGATTCAACCTTTTGTGGGTCAAGCTTGGTATTCTTCAGGAGAGGTCTAATAGATGTTCTCTTGAGGGCTGATGGGAAGGAACCAGATGTAAAGGATAAGTTCATCATTCTAGTGATGAGAGGGCTGAGATCGTAGCGTAGCTCCTTTATCCAATAGGCTGGGCAAGGGTCGGTTTGTGCAGTGGATGTGTTGAGTGCAGCGATGGTGTTCTCTACATGTTTTCTAGATGGTGTAGAGAACATGGATAGGTTCGAAATGCAGATTGTATCTTGAGAAGGGATTGTTGCGATGTTGTCAGTTAGGAGCAGCTTGGATTGCAGATATTCAGCAAAAGCTTGTGGGTTAATGTGTTCAGGTTGTTCAGACGAAGGTTTCCTTAGCTAAGGTCTTGACAAGATTGAAGAGATCACGTGGTTTATTTAGTGATCTCTTGAGTGTATCGGTATGGAATTGTTTCATTTTAGCCATGACTGACTGTCTGTGCATGGATAGGTGTATTTTGTAGGCTGTTTGGTCTTCCATGGATCGCGATCGACGCCACCGTTTCTCCAATCTTCTTAAGTGTATGAGGGAAGATCGTAGGTCAGGGGAGAACCAAGGAGAAGGCTTCCTTTTCTTCAAGATGTTACTCTGGTTTGGTTGTAGGGCAATGACACTGAATTGGTTATTCCAGGCGGTGATCAGGTTCTCCAGGTTGAGGGAGGTGTCATTGAGGAGAGGACGAGTTTCTGCAAGAATAAGCTCTTTGTTAAAGGCTCTGAAAGCCCGAGATGATGCTTTTGTTGCACTGATAGAATTCTTGTTGAGATTAGGTGATGTCTTGCTCTTGATGGGAATGGGGAAGGTGATTAAGTTGTGGTCTGACCACGGTACTGGAGTTATAGAGGAGTAGAGGTTATTGTTAGCATCGAGGGCTGACAGAGGGGCGAAGATCATGTCAAGGATGTTTCCTTTTTTGTGCGTGGGATCTTTAATAATTTGCTTGTAGCCTAGTTCATTGATTGCTTCTAGGAAGGATGATGCGTGGCTAGGGTGAAGTGTTGGGAGATTGAAATCTCCTAGTATCCAATTAGGAATGCTAGGGTTGCGTGCGTTGGCTGCAATTTCTAGAATGTTAGGCAGGTCATCAGGGGATGATGAGGGTGCCCTGTATATTAAATTGATGGAGCAGTGTTCGTTTGCGATGGATATGACATCCATGTTGTTTGAGCTTGAGGAGTCAACGGTGTGGAAATGTAGATCAGCCTTGGTAAGTATAAGAATACCTCCTCCTCTCTTGTTTTCCCTATGTTGGGAGTGGACGGAGAAGTTGGCCTCTTGTAAAAATAAATGACCTCTTGTAAAAACCGAGCACGTTAAAAGTGCGCACGTTGTTTGCATGGCGTGTACTTTCATGTGAGCAGAAGCAGGCAGAGTTTGAGCAGTATCTGGGCAGTGCAGGCGAGGATGCACATCGATTATATGAAATGTGATCATTTACGTGTGGACTTGCAAAATATAGATGCATTCATTTACACCAGCTCTGGGGCCACTGTGAGTGTTCACAACTTAATTAACGCATCTACGTGTCTTTCTAAAAGAGGCTTAATTTAGGAATATGAAAATGCGCTGTAGCAAAGCGCATTGTGATGAAATTACCGTCTTGACTAGTTTCCCTGAAACATAATGTAATACCAAATATGAAGGAGGAACAACAGACCAACGATGAGATCCATCCACTCGTAGGAGTTAATTCAGCAGCTGCCGAGTTAACAGAAAATGTTTAAAATGTCCTTTTTAAAATGATGGGTTTCTCTATTTTTAGAAATCAGGGTTAACAAATTAGTTACGGGTCAGGCAGAAGCAAGTCCACAATTCACATTAGTGATGACAAGAAACCTTCAAAATGTTAAACGGTCACACAAACTGTACATTTTGAATACTCGTCTTGTACCTCTAACACGGAGGTTTTAAAGCTGAAATAAATGATCAAGCAAAGATTGTGTGTCAGGTTGTTATTTGGGTAAGGCATTAGGGAGAAAGATCCCCCCCCCCCCAGCAGAGGTTGAACAGAGTGTGATAAGAGCAAGGCTAGGAGAGAGAGACTAGTGTGGTGGGCTAATGGAGGGGACAGTGAGTAGTGGATATGGGCTTGGGATGTGGGAGAACAGTCTGAAAAAGAGGTTTTTTAATCTACATATAACTCAAAAACAACCAGAAAAATAAAACACCAATGTGTCAACTATAAATGTTGAACTCTATTTGGATTTGAGAGCTCATCTACTGTAACATCTTTTGATTTTAAATTTTTTTTAACCTAAAACAGGAAGCTTTAATTCTAGTATATAGTGAGACAAAACTGTGTGTATGTGTGTGTACATATGGACACATATCGATACGCAGGTGCAAGTGACATTTTAGAAGGGATGTAGGGAGGGGATGTCCCATGTCCATCTCTGGATGTGGAGAATTAGAACAGGATTTTACAAGAGGTTCTGCTAAATGTGGAGCCCCTTGTAAAATAGTCTCGACTTCAGCCCAGCGGGGAACAGCCTCCAGGCATGTGGAAAACTTACAAGAACAGAGGTAGTACAGCAAAGATGATCAAGTAAGTTTGCTGCCACCGCTGCCACCCCATGGGGGGGGGGGCATACCACCACTACAATGGGGGGACCTCGGCAAAATTTTGCTTGGGGGCCTCTCATTGGAACTTACGCCACTGCGTACCGGTGTAGCACCACAGATCTGTGCCCCTTCCATCCACATTCCAGACCTCAGGAACCCCTCCCCTAGCTGTCCATAGACCCAGTAAATAATCCTCCCCCCCCCCCCCCCCCGTGGTGCTCGTTTGATTCCCTCTCCCTCCCTCCCCTGAAGTATACCAGCGATCCCCCTCTTCCTGAAGGCCCTCCCAACCAAATACCAAAACAATAACTCCCCTTTGAAGACCCCCTTCTCTGACAGATTGGGGCCCCTCATACCGTCCCCCATCACCAAATCTAAGCTTATTGGGGTAATTGGGGCCAGTAGGAGCAGGAGAGAAGCAATACCATGAAATTATTGCTAAGGGTCATCGGCACCATGCTGAGTATGAGTGAGTGGACTTCGTTCCTGCTCTCATTGGCCACCAATAACCCCAGTAAACCCAGGGTTGACAATTGGGAGTGTGGGGGGTCCAAATTTGTCAGGTAGAGGGTCTTCAAGGGGGGTGTCATATTGGTATTAATGAGAGAGCCTTCGGAAGAGGGAAGGAGGATGGATTGGAAGAGTGTCCCAGGAGGAAGAGAGGGGGATCAGAAGAGTGCTTCGAGGGGTGTTACTTATTGGGTCTTGAATAGCCATGGGAGGGGTTCCTGGGGTTGGGAATGTGAGTGGGGGGAGCCCAGCATCGGCATGTACACCTGCCCCTGTCAGCAGGCACTTATACGGGGGCAGGTGTTATTGCCGACATATAAAATGGGGAATCCACATCTGCAATGTAGGCCCTGCCCCAACCATTCCCACTCCCCACCCCCACCTCTCCCCCCTGGCAGGGTAGACATGGTAAGCATTCTCTTGTCTGCAAAATGTATGTTCTAAAATGGTATTGAGATACATATTTCAATCTACATGTTTCAATACTGCTTTTTGGGCATGGAAAATGCTTCTAAAATAGCCCCCATATTCAAAAAACCAGGTCGACAAAATATTTGCAGAGATACATGATAGCAGGGGTGGCACAAGGGGGGGGCTGTGGGACCATGTGCGGAGATTCATTGGGGGCCTCATTTGCAGAAGGAACCTCATTTGCACATATATTTGCATAATGTTAATGTGTACTAACTTTTAGTAAATATGCTTCTTAATGAGTGTCTGGATAAAGAAAGACTACCATATTTCTAAATTACTATATTCCAGTGCCAACCGCCAGGCTCATTAGGAAGTACTACAAACCCTGCTCATTTAGAACCCATTGCAAACCCGCCATATCATAACAGCACTACCAGGACTCACAAAGCACCAAATCCTACTTATCAAAAGGCAACACTGCAAATATTAAACCAATACATCTCAGATAATACCAATACATCTCACTGGGGGAAAGAGAACAAGTGGGACTGTCAAATAGAAACTACATGAACAGAATACAGCAGCTTGATTGCACATGCAGAACATAGACCATCACTACACAAAGAACAAGGGATCACAATTTAGAAATAGGAAGGTAATAATTAAACTGGGAACCCCAAAAGCCAAACATGAAATGTACAACACTGGAAAAATAAAACTATAAATTAATTTCCTCTTGCACTAAACAAAAACGCAAAGATGTTAGCGATACACATTTCCCAGACCTGACATATTCCAGTTAATAAATTTAAAAAAATATATTTTTCTACTTTTTGTTTGGGCATTTTATTTTTTAGTTGCAATTGCTGCAGTCTCTTTCTTCTGGTTTCTTTGTGTCTTCTTCGAGCTGTCCATTTGTTCTTTCTTCTCTCTTCTAGATTTTTTCCATTCTCTCTCTACATCTGCTTTCTTTATTCCTTTATCATCCAAGCAAATTTCACCCTTCCATTCTCATTCCCCCCTTACTCTCCCAATATCCGGCCAATCATAGATTTTTCTTCCCTCCTACACAAAATAGCTTTTCCCCTCTCCATCCTCATTCCCCATCCCCCATTCCCTTCTAGTCCTCCTCCAAAATCAGCTCCCTTCTATTTCTAGACCCACCCAGCATCCGCTCACTTCTAGTCCCATTCTCCCATGCCCCCACATCAGTCTATTTCCACTCCAAGCTCCCCCATCAGCCTATTTCCAATCCTAGCGCCCCATCAGCCCATTTCAATTCCTATTCCAGCCCCCATCAGTCCATTTCCAGTCCTATTCCCCCATCAGTCATTTCCAGTCCTATTCTAGCCCCCATCAGTCCATTTTCAGTCCAAGCTCCCCATCAGCCATTTCCAGTCCTATTCCAGCTCCCCATCAGCCTATTTGCAGTCCAAGCTCCCCCATCAGTCCTTTTCCAGTCTTAGCTCTCCCCATCAGCTCATTGCCAGTCCTAGCCCCCTATCAGCCCATTTCCAGTCCAAGTTCCCCCATCATCCAATTTCCAATCCTAGCCCCCCGTCAGCCCATTTCCAGTCCTATTCCAGCCCCCATCAGTCCATTTCTAGTCCAAGTTCCCCCATCATCCAATTTCCAATCCTAGCTCCCCCATCAGCCCATTTCCAGTCCTGTTCCAGCCCCCATCAGTCCATTTCCAGTCCAAGCTCCCCCCATCAGCCCATTTCCAGCCCCAGCCCCCCCCCCCATTGCCCATTTCCAGTCCTATGCTAGACACCCCCACCCGACCGAAGAGCCCCGCGGCCGTCTAAGGAGCCCGTGTGAGCCCCGGCCCCCTCTGCACAGCCACCAGCATGAAGAGTGTTTTCCCTCACGCTGGCGGCTGTTTCTGTGAAGCGCGCTGAATACTGGGAAAGGTTAAAGGGCATTTCCTGGCGCTCGCACACTTCACAGAAACAGCCACCAGCGTGAAGGAAAACACTCTTCACTCTGACGGCTGTGTAGAAGGAGCCGGGGCCTCGCGTGGGCTTTCCCAGCTCCCTCTGAAGCCGTCCATCTGTGCGAAAATGAAGTTCACACGGGGCCTCCTGAAGCACGGGGCGCTGTGCGAACAACATTCTTGCACAATGGACGGGCCGGCCCTGTATGATAATTTAGATTTTCCAAATTTATGCAAACATTTTTTTAGAGAAGCACCCCCCCACACCCCCACACCCCTTTTCATTGAACTATAATGACATGTAGACAGCCTAAGACCTAGATGGGTTTGTATTGTGTAAACTCAATGTAACTGCATTGCTTCTTCATTGGCTAATGAAGAGACAATAACTCTTGAAAGACTATCAAAGATATGTTAAATTAGTTCAATAAAAAGGTATTATCTACAACTTGTTTGTTGACCCTTACTTGCAAAGGGCCCGACAAGAAAAACCTTATTGCATGGCATGCACGTTCACTTATAGATGCCAAGGCTAAACGTGCAGCATCCAATATCGATGCTGCACAGTTAGCCTTGTTGGCTTCCGGGCAGTGCGGCCAGACCCAGATATTCACTTTCATTGCTGCAGAAGTGAATATCCAAAGTATGGCGTGGCAGACAGGGCTAAACAGCTATGGTGCTTAGCCCTGCCCAGTTGAATATCGGGCCCAAAGTATATAAATTCTAATGACTAGCTGGAACATACATAGAAAATGAAAAGAACAGATAAAATAAACATAACAAAGAGACAAGAAGACAAAGAAGAAAATATGAAGATCCACAGTTGTTCGGCCATTCCAAATGCTATCCAGACGGACTCTCAGATATTGCAAAAGATGGCCATCACACTCTATTTAAGCCATATATTTGGGGCCAATTTTCAGATCTGTGCAGTTTTAAACTATGCAGGCAATTCTAACAAATGTATTTGTGAAAATTGTGAAAGACAAACTCCCTCATTGTTTCTCTTTAAAATTAGAAAGTGGAAAGGACTTGGCAACTGCTATCTGTGGACAAAGTTGCATATGTATGTTTAGAAGTCAAACATATATGTGCTGTTTTTCTCCCTTGTCCTAAACACACACATTTGCAGCTAAAATGATCTCTTTATCTTATCTTCTGTGCCTTGTGGAATGCACACTCCATCTCAAACTTGCCTTTACTCATGAACTCTTTACCTCTAGTGCTCTCCATCTTCTTGGTCTAACTGAGACCTGGCTAATCCCAGAAGACTCAACGTCAGTCATGGCAGCTATCAGTTCTTCCACACGCCTCATCCCACTGGCCATGGTGGTGGTGGTGTTGGGCTTCTACTCTCTCATTCCTGCCAATTTCAACCCCTCCTGCCTCAGTCTCACTCCTTTCCCCCCTTTCAAGTCCACTCCATCCGCCTTTTCACTACCTCTCTGGTTAGTTGTTATTTATCGACCTCCTGACAAGTCTACTTCTACCTTTCTAACTTATTTTGACTCGTGGCTTTCCTTCTTTCTGGATTCCTCTTCCCCCACTCTTATTCTTAGGGACTTTAACATTCATGTTGATAACCCCTCTGATCCTTATGTTTCTAAGCTCCTTTCCCTTACCTCCTCATTTGACCTCCAGCTTTGTTCTACTGCCCCCACTCACCAGCATGGCCACTGTCTCAACCTTGTCTTCTGTAATTGCTTACCCTCAAACCTCTGTACCTCAATTCTTCCTTTATCGGACCATCATCTGCTAAGCTTCACTCTTCATCACTTGCTGCCTCAACTTCACCCTCTGTCCTCCAACCTCTTTAGAAATCTTCATATTATTGACTCTTTGGCTCTCTCCTCCACTGTCTCATCACCTCTTTCTTCCACTATTTCATCTGAGTCGCTGCACTCGCTTCTGCTCTGGATGCTCTTTCTCCGTCCATGCACGTCCTGCCCTGGCCATCTTCCACTACCCGCCATCTACGTTCCTGTGCCCATTCAGCTGAGCATGCTTGGTTCAAATCCTGCACCTCTGCAGACTTTCTATACTTCAAATTTGTGCTTGTCTCTTTCCAGTCAGCCATAGCACTCGCCAAACAAGACTATTATATCCATCTGACTAACTCTCTTCCCTCTCCTCTTTACAAATCTTAACTCTCTCCTCCACCTCTGACTCTCCTTCCCTTTCTTCCCAAACCCTGGCTGACTATTTCCATGACAAAATCCACAAGATAACACTCCAAATCCCCATGAGGTCAGCTACTTCCTCTCCTCCTCATCTTCACTCCCAACTCCCCCCCCCCCCCACCTCTGCTACCCTTTCTTCCTTTTCTGTGATCTCTAAGGAGGAAATCACACACCTTCTTTCCTCTTCCAAACTCACTACCTGCTCCTTTGATCCTATGCCCACCAGTCTCTTAAGCCCCATCTCTTCCACTGTTGTCCCATCTCCTCCACTGTTGTCCCTTCCATCTATCATATTCTCAACCTATCAATCTCAACTGCAACTATCCCTGCAGCATTAAAGCATGCTATGATTACACCTCTCCTCAAGAAACCCTCACTAGACCCTACCTGTCCTTCTAACTATCAACCTACCTCCCTCCTCCTCTTCATTTCTAAACTACTTGAATGTGCAGTTCACCGCTGTTGCTGCGACTTTTTCTCCTCTCAAGCCTTTCTGGATCCTTTACAATCTTGCTTCCATCCTGTACATTCTACTGAAATGGCTCTTGCCAAAGTCTCCAGTGACTCGTTCCTGGCAAAATAAAAGGACCTTTACTCAATGCTCATCCTCCTTGACCTTTCTGCTGCTTTTGACACTGTTGACCATAACCTTCTCCTTGATATGTTGTCCTTGCTTGGTTTTAAGGGTTCTGTGTTATCCTGGTTCTCTTCTTATCTCTCCCATTGCTCCTTTACATGCTCATTCCATCCTGGATGTATAGCCCTTTGTTACATTCGTTTTGAACTGGACATACAGATGGGGTTGTGATTCTTATCCCGTGGGGCAAGTCTAGCCCTGCGGGACCAGAATTGTGAACAGCCCTGTACATGCAGGCCAGGACTGCAATTCAGCCCGGCCTGCATGTACAGGGAAAGCCCAACTAACTCAGTCAGGGCTTTACAATGGAGCCGCGGTGCCTTGCCGTCCGGTTGCCATGGCACCGTGGCTCTACTGTAAAGCCATGTTCCCAGCCACTGGCTGAACAAAGGCTTTCCCCACAGACCAGGATTGGGCTGCAGGGAATGTCTTTGGGCCCCAACCCCATCTGCGCCCCAGGCCCACCGAAAAAAGACATCCAGGGAAGTTATTCACCTCGGAGGTGGAATAACTTCCCCGCACAAGTCGCCGGCTGCAGGGGCGGCTCTATAATGAGGCGAAGTGAGGCGGCTGCCTCAGGTGGCAAAGTTTTGAGGGCGGCAAAAAATGCCCTCAAAATAGCCGCCTCACTTCGCCTTCAAAAGTTAAAAAAAAAAAATCAGCGCACAAGTTGCTGTCGCTGCCGAGTCTGCTTCTCAGCAGTGGCAGATGATCCCCCTCACCTTTCCATGGCAGCCGCGACTGTGCTAGGGAAATGCAGTTTAACTAAAAGTCAAACCTGTGCGGAGCCTTCCGTGCAGCTGCGTCCTGCCCCCAAAAGAAGTAGCAACTACTTCCTTTGGGGGCGGGATACAGCTGCACGGTTCCTTCACCAAAGGCTCTGCACTGGTTTCACTTTTACTTAAACTGCATATCGCTAGCATGGCCATGGCTCTACGAGGCTTTATTTTATTTTATTTATTTACATTCTCTTATATACCGCGCTATTCTGCATCAGTGCGGTTTACATTGAACAAACTGAAATTACATTGAACAGGGCATTATAACTTGGAGATAACTATTTTACAGGGAACATGGACTATGGAGGGTTAAGTGGCTTGCCCAAGACCACAAGGAGCACCTGTGGGACTAGAAACCCCAGTCCTTCCGGCCCAAGGTTGCTGTCCTCTAGTGGGATTTGAACCCCCGACCTTCCGGCCTTATTCATCAAATTGTTTTTTTTAACGAAGCAAACGGAAGCGGCAATGTCATTTCTCCATTTTGATCATCTCTGACTCTGAGTGGCACCTGGAGTGATCTATGGTCTCTGGTAAGTGCAGTTAATTTTCCATTTACACTTTTCTCAAAGTTGGAAGATAAATTAAGGGTCCATGCAAAAGTGCACATTGCAGAGTTTTCCAATTTTTAAAAATTGTTTATATAAATTATCTTCTAGCCAAGATTGCCTAGGGCAGAACTATAACTACACGTGTGCTTCTGCATTGTGGAATGTGAGTTCATGCTGGCTTAACAGTGAGGATGAGGCGAGATGGTCAAGGGTACTGCAGATGAGTGTTACAGAGACAATTCAAATTGTGATAGTCATTGACTTTAACAGTACTGTCCAGTAAAAAGAACATCTTAAAACTTTAAATGTGTGAGCATTTCATAATGCCTCATTTCCTTTTTTGACCGCAGGTACTAACCAATGGCAGGGAAGCTTTCAAAATGCTCAAGATATCACAATGTGCTTCTTTGACCTCCCTTGAGCTTTTAAGTGAACTGAACTACCCTATTTCCATAGGATCGAAAAAAGAAACAGGAATTCTAACCAACTGTCAGGGGTGTCAAAGACAGATAAGAAGCATGTTCTAGGGACCTTAGGACACTTTGACAGAAATTGAATGAAAGATTCAAAAATTATTAGGGGGACACATTTACAGGGGAGGACTGGAAGACAGACCCAAATATGAAGAAAGAAAGAAATGAAGAGGGTTCTCTTAGAAGCCTTATGATTTCCATGTGGAAACGACTTCCATTTGTAAATGATGATTATGGGGTGGAATGTCCACAGGGAGATCCTTAATAGAAATTGCAAGATGGTGTGGTGGGAGTGTGATTTAGATATGGCCTGGCTGGGACAAAAATCCAGGGGTGGCTCTATAATGAGGCGAAATGAAATGGCTGCCTCAGGTGGCAAAGTTTTGAGGGTGGCAAAAAATGCCCTCAAAATAGCCGCCTCACTTCACCTTCAAAAGTTTTAAAAAAAAAAATCAGCGTGCAAGTTGCTACTGAGTCCGTTTTTTGGCAGCGGCAGACTCCACCTCACCTTTCTATGGCAGCTGTGGCTCCTGCCCCTTAGAGAACCGCAGCTGTGCTAGGGACATGCAGTTTAAGTAACAGTCAAACCAGTGCAGAGCCTTCCATGCAGCTGTGTCCTGCCCCAAAAGGAAGTAGTAACACGGTAGCAGCTACACGTTTCCTTCACAGAGTCAGTTTCACTTTTACTTAAACTGCATGTTGCTAGCACAGCTGCGGATCTAAGAGGCAGGAGCCCTGGCTGCCATTGAAAGTAGAGGGTGGGTTTGCGGGGGAAGGTGGGGGCTATAAGTGGGCTGACATGGGGTGGGTGGGAAGGAGGGACTGGAAGGGAATTGACACAACAGGAAGGTGGGATCTGCAATGGGGCTGGCACGAGGGGGAGGAGGGGGCTGGAGGGGAATTGACATGAGGGGAAGGTGGGGTCTGCAACTGGGCTGACACTGGGGAAGGAGGGGGATGACACTGGGGGAGGAAGGGGCTGGAAGTGAACTGACAAGGGGAAGGTGGGGTCTGCAAGGGGACTGCACCGGGGGAGCTGGAAGGGAGCTTATACAGGGGAAGGTGGGGGCTAGAAGGGGGCTGACATGGGGGGGAGGGGCTGGAAAGGAGCTGATACCTGGGGATGGTACTGGAGAGGGACTAGAAGAGTGATGATACTAGGGAAGGGAGGAGAGGGATGGAAGGGAGCTGACACCTGGGGATGGGACTGCAGGGGGACTGGAAGAGAGCTCACACTTGGGGATGGGACTGGTAGGTGGTTGGGTAATGGGAGTGGGGGCTGGAAGGGAGGGGGCCTTGGCACTGGGATGGTATTTGGACTAGAAGGGGCTGGACAGTGGGGAAGGAGGGGGACTGGAAGGGAATGAACACCAATGGAAGTCCTGGGAATGCAAGGGGGTTGAAATTGGAAGATACTGGGAGGGGAGGACTAGAAAAGGGGGCTGATACTGGGGAGGATTACTAGGACTGGAAATAGGCTAATGGAAGGAAGTGAAGAAAACAAAAAAAAGACAAGAAATGGCAGATGGACTATAAGTGTAGACCATAGAAAGAGTTAAGAGAAGACAGGAAAGCAGAAGCCTCAGATCAGGACCAGCATGATCAGAGAATAAAATCGTCAGACAACAAAGGTAGAAAAAATAATTTTATTTTCAATTTAGTGATTGGATTTTGTACAATCTTTAAGATCTTTAAGGGGAACTGTATCTCTTATTTATCTGATGTTGCATTTCATGCAGAGTCTGGCTTCTTGGAGATTCAGTTTAATATTTTGTCTACATATTTTTATTTTTACTTTAGATTGTAGTCACTTATTCTATATTTGATGAGGGTCTATGTTCTGAGTGTGTGACTGAAGCCATGTGTTCTGTTAACATGGAATTTGTGCATAGGGATCTGTACTGTACTGTAGTAATTTAACTTGTTCAGCTTTTGAAATAGGTGTATAAATATTCTAGGGATTACAGCAGTATTTATAATGTGTTGTTTTTCTGGGTAGGCCCCTTATCTGAGTTTTAGAAGTTTATCCTGGTATGGTATGGTAGATTTGGCCTTGTAAATCTTTGGTGACTTTTGTAAGGTCTTATATTATTTACCAATATGCCTGTTACTGGAGAATCTTTGTTAGATGACCAGAAACAGATTTTTTAAAAATATATTGAGTTCTGTGGGTGAATGTCAAACTTCTGCTCTGCATCCATTGTTGAGGAAGAGGTTTCTGTGGATGTAGAATATACTGTATATTCAAAAAGAAAAAGCGAGAACCACACCACAGTTTATAACAAAATAAAATGAGTTATAATTTTATAATTTGATACTATAAACTGTGCCATGGTTCTCACTTTTTCTTTGTTCCTTGGTGTGTGAGCATCTTGCATTTCCTTTGTTTGTTTTTTTTGCAGAATATATATTTACATTAATGCCATGCTGGTCCAATGCGCAGTTTCAGGAGTTATGTTGGGGTTGCCAAGCCCTTTTTGGTCAGAAAGTCTCTCTTGTTTTGCAGAGGATGGGAAGTACTGTGTTGGGGCTCAAAGTTGCTCCTGTTTTTGTGGAAGTGGGAGATGCTGCATGGGTGCTGTTGAGCCCCTCTTGTTTGGCATATTTAGCAGCATGTTTCCTAAGCTCTGCGCCATACTGGGTCAGACCAAAGTCCCTCAAACCTGACAGATTCCCAAAAAGGCACACAGGTTCCACAATGCTTGTCCCAGGGCAAGCAGTGGATTTCCCAGGCCCTCTTTAATAATAACTTGTGTCTCTTGGGGAAACTGCTAGATACATATGACCTAGATTGGCCACTGTTGGAAACAGAATACTGGGCTTGATGGACCTTGGTCTGACCCAGTATGGCATATCTTATGTTCTTATAGTTTATAAACCTTTCCACCAGGAACTTGTCCAAATCTTTTTTAAACCCAGCTAAACTAACAGCTTTTGCTGCATCCTTTGGTAACTAATTCCAGAGTTTGATTACACGGGGCCATAGTCTAACTGCAGAGTGGCCTTTATATCCCCCTGCAGTTACCACATCCCAGTGTGGCAAAACAGCTGCAGTTGCAACTAAGACCACCCACTGAGGTGGCATTAGTTGCTCTCGCGCTACTTGAGCTGAGCCATTATGTTAGTTTCTGCTGACAATGCAGATGTCTATGTTTGAGAGTTCTTTCTCTCGCTTCATCTGCAGTAAAGTATAATTTTTGGAAAGAAATCCTGTAAATCTAAAGAGTGATGGGTAAAAGCATTTTTTTTACTACATATGTCTGTTTTTAGTTTGTATTAATATATTCCCTACTTGGTGAAGATCTAGCTCTGTTCTACATGTGTGACTGAGGCTACATGTTCTGCTAGCATGGAGTTTCTATGTAGGGAGCTGTAGTAATCCGGTTTGTTCATTTTTCTGAATAGGAATATGGATGTTCTAGGGCCCACTGCAATATTTGTGGTGCTGCCCTTTCTGGGTACACTCCATGTTGTGAGTTTTGGAAGTTAGTGCTGTTATAGAATGGTAGATTTGTTCTATGGGTCCCGTACACTGGGTTTTTGATAAAGTCAACTTTAGGGTATAGGGGAGGGGGGGAGGGTTACTGGAATATGTATTGTCTTTGAGATTTGTGTTCTTTATGCTGCCAGACTGAAATTTAAAATATTATGTAAGGTCAGAGTCAAGGAAATTTCAAATTTTAAGGGAACATCTCTGTTTATTTTTGTTTAGTAGTCTGTTAGCTTCACCGCTGTTGACTTCCAGACTTTTCCAGCTATATCACAATCCAATCCAGCTTTTGAATTCATGGCTACCAGGATTAGTTTCTCATTTTATGTCTTCCCTCCTCATCGATAATCTGGTCAATTCAAAATAAATCTGATGTGCAGATTGGTCGTGGTCTGATTGGAGGGGGGGAGGGGGACGGGACAGGACGGTGTAAGTGGCTTTTCATTAATCAAATTTAATGTTTTAATATGTTTGTTTTATTGTAACATCTGTTTTACTAACTTGCATGTATATGTTTGGATTTAGATTGGTGGCATATACATTTTAAAGTAAAGTATACTAAATTTATGCAAATAATGCTGCAGTGAATCTCTGCACATGGCCCTGCATCACCCTCATGTCGCCCCTGGGAGGAAGTAGAAGGGGGGGGGGGAGTTGGAGGAAAGCAGAAAGCTCAGATGGGGACCAGCATGACAAGAATAAAATGGTCAGACATCAAAGGTAGAAGAGAATTTTATTTTCAATTTAATGAACAGTCTTGGTGCTATCTTTATATTTTATAAAGTACAGGGAAGTGCATCTTTCTATTTCTCTGGCGTTGCATTGTATGCAGAATCTGACTTTTTTGGGGTTGCAGTTTAATTTTTATCTACATACGTTTATTATTAGGTTATGGTCATTTATTCTGTACTTTGTTGAGGTTCTGTGTTCTGCATTTGTGGCCAAGGCCAGGTGTTCTGTTAACATGGAGTTTGTATGTAGGGATCTGTACTGTAGTAATCTGAATTGTTTCAGCTTTTCATATAGGTGTTTGGATGTTCCAGGGTCCGCTGCAGTATTTACAGTCATGCTTTTTTTGGGTAGGCTCCTTATGTGAGTTTTGGAAGTTGGGCTGGTATGGTATGGTAGGTTTGCTCTACAAATCCTCAGTGACTTTGTTGTAGGGTTTTGTATTAGTTCACAATATGCCTGGTACTGGAGAATGTTTGTTAGTGAGATTATCGTAATCAGATTTTTTTTAAGATATCACTGGTCAATATTGAAATCATTACTGACTTTAAAAGGCTCTAATCTGTAGTATCTTGGTGAGCTGAACACAAATATAACATTAAAAATATTTTATTGGCTCTCGTTTTGAAGATATTGCATGTAGTTCATTTTTGACGTTTCACCGTGTAAATTTATCCAGTAGGACATCAACAACATCCCAAATAAGCCTTGAATGATGTAATATTGCATCACATTGCATAATACCAGTATGCACACATCATCCAGAGTTGATTGCATCATTTTCTGATGCAATGCAATACTACTGCCAGACGGCTGCTGAAGCCATCTGACGTCAGCAGTGTACTATATGCAGTCGGAAAGGTTGAGCATTTAAAATATTTCAGACTGTGTGCGAGACAGTTTAAGCTACTGTTACATGTAACTTTTATTAATCATATAATTTTAGCCATTTAGGTAGAATACAGAACAGTAATGCCGCGAAAGTGCATTAATACTGTTGACAATTTCTGCTACATTTGTGGGGAAGTGACATTTGCCAACCAGAAGAAAAGTATCACTTCTCAACTGAAGAAGGCATATCATCTTTACTTCAGATGCAAAAT
This sequence comes from Ichthyophis bannanicus, assembly GCA_033557465.1. Lineage (NCBI taxonomy): Eukaryota > Metazoa > Chordata > Amphibia > Gymnophiona > Ichthyophiidae > Ichthyophis > Ichthyophis bannanicus. The sequence continues at coordinate 65,293,291 of CM066037.1, forward strand.
TGGTGACCAAGACAAGCCTTGGGCCCCACATATATGCTGCGCTACATGTACAACACAGCTTTCACAGTGGTTGAATTGCAAAAGACCATCAATGCCGTTTGCAGTCCCCATGGTGTGGAGAGAGCCAAGCAACCACATAAATGACTGTAACTTCTGCTTGGTTCCTCCTCTTTCCAGCGAAATAACAAAGCAAAAGAAGTCGAGCATAGTCTACCCAAACATTCCGTCTGCACTGAGACCTGTTCCACATGGTGAGGGACTTCCTATTCCAGAACCTCCCAGAATATTCTCTTGATTCATCTGATGAGGACAAGGGTGAGCCGACCTGTTCTTCTCCTGGTCCGTCAGCATGCAGTGACCCAGATTTTCACTGGGATGCATATCAACTCCACACAGAATAACACAGGAAGAACTAAATGACCTGGTTCGTGATTTGGACTTATCCAAGAACAAGGCAGAATTGCTAGAGTCAAGACTCCAACAATAGAATCTTCTAGAAGAAGATGTCAACATTACTTCATATCGAAAGCGCCACCAGCAGTTGGAGCCTTTCTTCAGAAAGGAAAGTAATCTGGTATTCTGTTCCAATATTGAAAGCCTCATGAATGCCTTAAAAATCACTCATGACCCACAAGACTGGAGACTATTTATAGACTCTTCGAAACTGAGTCTGAAGGCTGTGCTTTTGAACAATGGAAACTGTCTTCCATCTATTCCAGTAGTGCATGCCATCCACATGAAAGAGACATACGATAACTTAAAGCATTAACTTCCATTAACTATAACAAGTACAGCTGGCACCTCTGTGGTGACTTGAAGGTAGTTGCCCTTTTAATGGGACTGCAGCAGGGATATATAAAATACGTACATGTGTTTCTTATGCGAGTGGGATAGCCGAGCAAGCGATTGGCACTACTTGCGGAAGGAATGGAATCGCAGACAAAATGTAACAGTTGGAGAGAAGAATATCCAGCACCCAGCTCTGGTTGAGACTCACAAAATCCTGCTACCACCCCTTCACATCAAACTAGGTTTGATGAAAAACTTTGTGAAAGCCATGGACCGCACTTCGCCAGCTTTCTGATACCTGCATGAAAAATTCCCTCGACTCAGTGAAGCAAAGATTAAAGAGAGAGTTTTTGTGGGTCCCCAGATTCGAGAGCTCTTCAAAGATGACCGGTTCAACAACTTGCTGCAGGGTGATGCGAAACAAGCATGGAATGCTTTTCTCCTAGTGTCAACAAACTTTCTCGGGAATGTTAGGGCAGAAAACTACAAGGGACTAGTAGAAGACATGCTGATTTCCTTGATTCCCATCTTGATTTCTTTCCTGACAACTGCGGTATGGTTAGTGATGAACAGGGTGAACGTTTTCACCAGGATATCGCAACGATGGAGCAAAGATACCAGGGAAAATGGTCCACTACAATGCTGGCTGACTACTGCTGGACACTCTCCAGAGAAGCTCCCGAACAGCTGTACAAGAGACAGGCATAAAAATCTAAGAAGTAGTCTCTGACTTGTTTTTTTACAGATATTAACCGAAGGCCTATTATATTTGCTATTGACATGCATTTTGTGATGTAAACATTAATTCTTGTAGATTAGAAAAAACTAGAGCCAACTTTGCAATTTCACTGTCATATTTGTGTTCAGCATATAAAATTTGATAAGAAATGACTATTTTTATTTCAATAACATGACTTTTGTAAAAATTTGTTGACCAGTGTATTGAGTTCTGTGGGTGAATGTCCTAGTTCTGCTCTGCACCCATTGTTGAAGGAGGGAGTTCTGTGGATGCAAAATATATGTTCAAAAAGAAAAAGCAAAAACCATAACGCAGTTTATAACAACAAAATAAACATGAGTTATAATTTGGTGTTATAAACAGTGGAGTTCTCACTCGTTCTTTTAGTTCCTTGGTGTGTAAACATCTTGCATTTCCTCCACATTATCTAATAGGCTTTTTGTTTTGGTTCAGTCCCTGACTGGAGTTTTGAGAAAGCCTCCTCCCCCTGCTTGGGGGGGAGGCACACCATCTCATCACTCGCCTCAGGCAACAGATTGCCTTGAGCCGCCCCTGGCCGGCCGACATTAGAATCGGCCCTGTACATCCAAGGCTGGCAACGCCCATTGCCTGCCCTAACTCTGCCCCCGATCCGCCCCTTCCCCACCCTCGTCTAACTTCCCCATACAACCAGTGGGGAGGTTAGATGCTTGTGGGGAGGGCACGAATAGTCCATCCCCACTATTCATGGGACAGAATCGGACCCTTAGTGTTTGTTCTGGTGGATCTTCCTCTGCTGCTATCCCACTCTCAGATAGTGTATCCCAAGGATCTGTCTTGGGTCCACTCTTTTTCTCTCTATACCCAGTCCCTTGATGAACTCATCTCTTCCCATGGCTTTCAGTACTATCACTGAAAACTCCCAGATTTGGCTCTATACACCTGAAATCTCTCTGACAATCCAGGCCCAGATCTCTGCCTCCCTTTCTGACATTGCTGCTTGGATGTCTCACCACTGCTTGATATTGAACATGGCCGAAACTGAGCTTCTTATTTTTCCCCCTAAACCCTCCTCTCCCCTTCCTCCTTTCTCAGTCTCTGTGGATAACTCTCTACTCCTACCTATTTCCTCGGTTCATAACCTTAGGGTCGTCTTTGACTCCTCTTTCTCCTTATCCACACACATCCAACTAAGAGTTAAAACCTGCTGTTTCTTTATAACATCAACAAAATCCGCCCATTCCTTTCTGAACACACTTCTAAGACACTTATCCGCTCTTTAGTCACCTCCCGTCTAGACTATTGTAACCTGCTCCCTACTGGTCTCCCTCTGAATCATCTCTCTCCCCTTCAATCTGTTCAACACCCTGCTAAGCGGCTAATCTTCCACCAGATTCGTCATGCTCGTATTCCCCCTCTTCTCAAGTCACTTCATTGGCTCCCTATCCGTTTCCAAATCCAGTTCAAACTTCTCCTGCTCACCTATAAGTGCATTCACTCTGCAGTTCCTCACTACCTTTCCTCTCTTATCGCTCCCTATACCCCTCCTCGGGAACTCCGCTCTTCTGGCAAATCGCTTCTATCTGTGCTCTTCTCTTCTATTGCTACTCCAGACTTCGCAATCAACATAAATGCTCACAGTCTAGAAAACAAAGTTCCTGACTTAGAAGCCCCAATGGTGGAAATGAATTCAGACATTGTAGCAATTACAGAAACATAGTTCAATGAGTACCATGAATAGGATAGCTCCTTACCTGGCTGTAATCTATTTAAGGAGGTAGACTGGGCAGAAAGGGAGGAGGAGGAGCCCTATGTTAAAAACAATATCAAAACAGTTGAAATGCAGGGGATATGGGGGGAAGAAGAGGCACTGTGGCTTGCTTTGGAAAGAGGAGATGGTATTACCTTTCACACTGGTGTAGTTTATAGACCTCCAACTCAAACAGAAGAAATGGACAGAGACTTTGGGCTTCATGCAGATGCTGTCTGGGTTCGATTCCCCCTCCGGTTCTCCCCATATGTCTTAAGCATCAGGATAGGGAGAGCTGGTGGGGGGCAGAAGGGGTGGGATTAGGGCAGGCCAGCCTGACAGCACCTACTGGGCTGATTCAGGTCATCGCCCTGTATGTCCTGCCGGGGCCATGGGGATATGCTGCTTATTCCACCTCAAAGCAGCACTTTTGGCACAGTCTAGGCTGGGAATCCTCCCTGGGGCCGGGGCTGGATGCTGGGGGGTCTCTGCCGCCTGATCCAGGCCCTGGCTGGCTAACCATGGGTCGGGCAGCAGGGAAGATGGGAGCCGAGCCCCAGCAGCCAGGGGAGCCTGCGGGGAAAATGTCACCACAGGCAGGCAGGGGCACGCCGGGCCGTCCTTGGGTCCAATTCTGGTTACCACGGGAACGTTTTGTTCCCACAGTCCAGAATCGGGTCCAAATGGGCCCGTCTTGCTTGGGGCCATCTGGATAGCCCGGACATGCCCCTACCTGAATCGGTCGCCACATCAATGATATTGCAAAGGTGGCAAAGAAGGGAGAAGCGATGACGATACTGTAAAGCGCAAAGAAATCTATGCGTATGTGAGAGACAAAATCAAAAAGACAAAAGACAAAAGGAAGCTCCCTGACAGGCGCTATTGTTTATGTGAAACACACCCATAAAAGGGACCCATCTAGAAATGTTAGCCCAGGACCTCAGAAAGTGTTTGCATGAAGTGTACTGCATTGGAGATAAGCTCCTCATCTTTCCCGCTAGACCCCCCTCCCCCCTCCCTGGCCTCTCTGTTTGTGGATAACACTACACTCCTCATTGTTTCCTTGGGGTCATCTTCGACTCTGCTCTCTTTCTCTGCACACATCCAACAGACAGCTAAAACCTGTCACTTCTTTCTCTATAACATTGGCAATATTTGTCCCTTCCTTTCTACACACACCACTAAGATACTTATCCACTCTTTAGTCACCTCCTGTCTAGACTATTGCAACCTGCTCCTTGCTGGTCTCCCTCTGAGTCATCTCTCTCCCTTTCAATCTGTTCAAAACTCAGCTGCGCAGCTAATCTTCCACCAGCCTTGATATGCTCATATAATCCCTCTTCTCAAGTCACTTCACTGGCTCTCTATTTGTTTCCGTATCTAATTCACACTTCTCCTACTGACCTATAAGTGCCTTCATTCTGCTGCTCCTCACTACTTTTCCTCTCTTGTCTCTCCCTACACCCCTCCTCAGGACCTCCGCTCTTCTGGCAGATCCCTTCTATCTGTGCCCTTCTCTTCTACTGCCCTTCTCTTCTACTGCCAACTCCAGACTTTGATCCTTTCACCTTACTGCTCCTTATGCCTGGAACAAATCCGAGTCTGTACGTCAGGCTTCATCTCTGGCCCTTTTCCAATCCAGGCTGAAAACTCACCTCTTCAAGGCAGCTTTTGAATCCTGATCCACTTACTCTCCCATGTGTTCCTTACCATTCCCCTAGATATATCCTTGTCCTCGGCTGTTGTGTTGTTTGTCCTGACTAGATTGTAAGCTCTGATGAGCAGGGACCATCTTTTACATATATCTTGTAACGCTATATAAATGATAAGTAATAGCAGTGGTAATTAGAGAAGGGAGAAGCAACATTGTTGGGGGGGAAGTTGGAAATGCTTGATGGTTGGGGAGAAGGGGAAGGAGACTGGGGAGATGCTGGACTATTGGGGGGGGGAGAGTGGGCCACTATGCAAAAAAATCCCCAATGCCACTACGCTCCTGAATCTTCTCCTGCTTTCTAAGTCTATTTGGAGTCAGATACCATCTATAAGGGATTTAACATCCTGCATCCTGTATCCCTGGCATTTATTCCACCTCGCTACCTTCCCCCTAAATATTGTCTCACTCCATAGGAGATAGTACTTAGTAAGTATCTTTCTCCCATGATTTCATGTGGTTATACTTCATTTTAAAAGGGGTTTTGCTCATGAGGGAATCCGCGTGTGTACATGTGTAGAGTGAGAAACATGCTTGCTGGGGAAAATGATGCACCTGTCCACTAGATGGTGCCACTGTCCCAACATATCCTGAACACTTCTGTTGTCCTGAAACTGCTCTAAGGACCGAATTGCCAGTCAACCACCTTACCACAACCTGCCTAGAGTCCACTGGCCCCAGCTAGACCTCTTGAGGAGATAAGAACAGCATTTCACCACTTATTTGCATGCCAGTTTGCTGTTACCCTCCTCCTTTTCGGTTTCTTACTGTTTGCTGTATTGTTTCATCTCTTCCTTCCTTCTCTTTTCTTTGTAATCATAGGACAACACAAAAATGGCAGCTTTTGTCTGAATTCAGCATTAGAGAGCATAGCATTTACAGCATGGCCGCATTTTGCCTGCACTTCTGAAGTGTGTATGCCTGACTGACTCTCGCAGCTTGTCTCTCTGGAGGCTGCTACCCTGCAATCCCCATTCTATCTGCTCATCTCTCGGAGTGTGTAGCTGAGGCGGAAATTCCCAAGATGCCTGTCAGAGATCCTTTGCTTGGCTGATACTCACTCCGCAGAATCCTTCCCAGCTCAGTGTATAGGATGCAGTGATATAAAACTGCACACAACAGAACTCTTGCTGACTTCAATGGGATTCCTCTATACCATACAGTACAATACAATTTATATTTATATATTGCTCTTCTTCAAAAAGGAATTTAGAGTGGCTCCCATCGTAATCAAAATCCATAAAATCAAGTGTTATTTATTCAGTATTGAAGTCATGTCTTTCCAGTAGTAATTCAGGATGAGTTGCAATCAGGTACCTTAGCACGTGTTGACTGCCAGTGTTGCAATAAATGCAGGTGCATCTACTGCCACATCAGTAGGGGGCGATGGTTTCATCCACACTAGTTGCTGGGGGCAGGAACATGCTGTGCAGTAAATGTCAGGCACACGCTACCCACACCCCCAATAATTACTACAGAGGCTTTGCACTTACCGCCAGTTAGTTTTAGCACTAAATGTACAGTGGGTGCAAAATCCTACCGCACTCTAGTCAAAGGGCCCCTAAATTTGTACCTGAGGCAATGGAGATATAAGTAAGAACATAACAAATGTCAATGGGTCAAATCAGGGTCTGTCAAGTCCTGTATCCTGTTTCCAACAATGGCCAATCCAGGTCACAAGTATCAGGTAGGTTCCCGAAACAGGTACACAGATTCCACAATGCTTATCCTGGAGCAAGCCGCAGAATGAATGCACTTGAGGAGACGTTTGAACTGGATGCGGAAATGGATAGGGGGCCGGTGAAGTGGCTTGAGAAGCGGGGTTGCATGAGCATAGCGACACTGGCGGAAGATTAGCTGTGCAGCTGAGTTTTGAACAGATTGAAGGGGAGAGAGATGATTCAGAGGGAGACCAGCGAGGAGCAAGTTACAGTAGTCAAGGCAGGAGGTGACTAGTGAGTGAATAAGGGTCTTAGTAGCGTGCGTAGAAAGGAAGGGATGAATTTTTCTGATATTATTGAGATAGAAGTGGCAGGTTTTAGCTATCTGTTGGATCTGTGCAGAGAATGAGAGCGTAAAGTCAAAGATGATCCCAGGGTTGCTAGCTGAGGAAACAGGGACGAGTGTAGTATCATCCACAGAACCAGAGAAGGGAAGAAGGGGGGAGATGGATTTAGGGAGAAAGATAAGGAGCTCAGTTTTGGCCATGTTTAATTTCAGACGGCGGTGAGACATCCAGGCAGCAATGTCAGATAAACAAGCAGAGATCTAGGCCTGGATTCCTGGAGAGATTTCAGGGGCAGAGAGGTAAATTTGAGAGTCATTAGCATAAAGATGGTACATGATGAAATCCATGGGAGGAAATAAGTTCACCAAGGGCCTGAGTGTATAGAAAGAAAAGGAGAGGTCCCAAGACAGAGCCCTGAGGTACACCAACTGAACGCGGGATGGCAGTAGAGGAGGGTCAACCAGAACATACACTAAAAGTGCAATGGGAGAGGTAAGAAGAAAACCAGGACAGAATAGAGCCCTTAAATCCAAGCGAGGACAGGGTATCGAAGAGAAGATGGGGATCAACAGTGTCAAAGGCAGCAGAAAAGTCAAGAAGGATGAGGATCGAGTAAAGGCCCTTGGATTTGGTGAGGAAGAAGTCGCTGGAGACTTTGGCAAGAGCCATTTCTGTGAAATATAGAGGATGAAAGTCAGACTGCAGTGGATCTGGACGGGTTTGAGAGAAAAGAAAGTCAAGACAATGAGGGGAGAGATAGGCCAATATGTGGAAGGATAGGTAGGATCTTGTGTAGGCTTTTTGAAGAGAAAAAAGGGCTCCTCAACTTCGGTACATTCATGAAATAATGCAGAAATAAAGTCCACAAACAAATCATAGATGATAACTTTTGCAATTGGGACAGGAACACAATTTTTTGTTTTCTTTTCATTTCTTTTTGTTAATATATTTTGTTGTTTATTTTAAATAAATGAAACAAAATGAAACAAGCAATACATTTAAAAAAAGAAATGAAAAATCAAACAAAAGAAAGTGTCGCACACACCCCCTTGTGGACACAAACCTTTGCTTTGTTCTGGGATGCCTTTTGTAAAAATAACAAACTTGCTATTTGGTGAAATAATCCTGCTCATTATACTTAGTACTTTCACACCCTGATTACTTCCTTCCGAGTATTTAAGATAATTAGCAAGAGATGTCTGGCAGAGCAGGCCGGCTGTGGACTGGCATGAGCTACCATGACCAGATCTAAGAGCATAGGAAAGGTCAAGGAGAAACTCGGGGAAATTTTCCAGATTAACTTTACTGAGACAAGTGTCCGCAGGGGCCTTCTCTCCTTCAGATTTTGCACCCGTTTTCAGAGGGAAAGAACGCACATACTTTCAGTTTGAAACTTGCAAAGGGCACAAAGTACCTGTGGACTTTACAATGCATTTTCATGGAAAATTACGTGCAACATTTTTAAATGCAGTCTGTGCATGCTATCTTTCTCTCCTGACCTAACATGCTTCTGGGAACGCCTATTCCAAATTTGGATAAGAGTGCATGCTGACCCCCATACAGAGACTTTTGGCAACATTGATGGAGGGCAAGTCGGTTAATATAGATAACATGTGGTCTACCCATATAAATTGCTTTGAATACTGGCCATGGGTTATAGATTCTTTAATGATACACAAAAGAGCTTAGAGTCCCAAAAGTGCTCAAGATAATAAACAGTAAAATGTTTTGATGAAATGCACTGATACTATGCAGAGTTTTTCTCTTGGTACTGGCTCCTTTAAATACTTTTAATTGCTTTACAAGTTTATAGTTTGCAAAAATGCTTTTGCAAAACTGCAGACTTTTTGATTATAAAATCCATTTATGCCACTCTGAGTTGTTAAGTTTCAGAGAAACCTCGGCATTTATGAAATTTACACCAATGTTTGCTAAGTGCAATCGGGAACAGACAGAACTGCAGGATTATACAGTTCCTAAGCATTTCTGAACAATTTCTGTGAACAGAACTGGAAACTGTGAAGACACATTTCAGATAGGACGCGGATGAGAGATCAAGGGCAGGACATACTCGATTTTGGTGGTATGTTAGAAACAGCTCTGTAAAAGGTGGAAGTGTTTCTAAAATACGACGCAGCAGGTGCAGGGATACATGGGGATTTATAGCGACGAGCAGTGGGAGGAGCCTCTTCACACACATACGCATGGGAAAAATCAACAGAGTTTGAAGCCCTGCCACTTACGCATGTAAGAACTGGCATTTCGGAAAGCACACATGTAGCAAAGCCATTTTGCAGATCTCGCTACTTGACGACTCTCTGTCTTTATGTCATTTCAATATGGAGGGAGACTTAAACATTGGATGATTAAGGGGAGCATCCCCTTAATTCCTCCTGTAGAGACAGCAGGGAGCAGGTGTAAATCTGTAAATGGACAAGAGCCATCTCAGTAGAATGTAAGGGACAAAAGCCAGATTGTAGTGGATCCAGAAGGGCTTGAGAGGAGAAACTTTCAAGGCAGTGGCGGTGAAGTGTATCAAGAAGTTTAGCAATGAAGGGAAGAAGGGAGATGGATCGACAATTAGAAGGACAAGTATGGTCAAGTGAAGATTTCTCGAGGAGAGGTATGGCCACAGCATGCTTGAAGGTTGCCGGGACAGTTGCCATGGAGAGCGATAAGTTAAGAATATGAGAGATGGAAGAGATAACAGAGGAGGAGATGGAGTTAAGGAGATGGATGGAGATAGGATCAGAGGAACGGGTAGTGAGTTTAGAGGAGGAAAGAAGATGAATGGTTTCCTCTTTGGAGATCTTAGAAAAAGATGAAAGGGTAGCAGAGATAGAGGGGAAGAGTTGGTATTGAAGAGGGGGAAGGGAGGATGAAGATGATTTTGTGGGGAACTGGAGTTTAATTTTGTGGACTGTGTCATGGAAATAGTGGGCTAGGGTGGGGCAGAAAGGGAAGGGGGGGAGTTTGGAAGTAGAGGCAGAGTTAAGAGTTGAAAAGAGACAGTGAGGCTCAGAGGCAAGAGAGTTAGGGGTATGTTTACTAAACTGCGCTAATGTGCGCTAATGTGCGCTGTGCGATGTTAGCGTGCGCTAAGGTACCTTAGCACACGCTAATGTCGCGTACGGGGCACAAATATGCACGCTCATGTGCGCGGCGTGCTAATGTGCGATGAAGGCGGGGAAAGGCTCCCGGAGGGCAGAGGAAGGCTCCCCAGGGGCGGAGAGAAGGGGTCAATGGGTGGAGAGTGGGAGGGGAGAGGGTCCCCCGCACATTAGCGAGGCTGAAATCCGAGGCAAAAAATACCGCGAGTGAAAACCTCGCGTTAGAGCCGATTTAAAGGGAAGAGAAACCATTTCTGTCAGCAATGTACAGCAAACCCAGGGAAACCTACAAAAAGTAATAAGTGTGATACATGTGCACAGAACAAAAGGGCAAATAAACACTGAAAATGATCCCAACAAAATATAGAAAAAACATAACCAAGCTGGGCAACAGTGGTTTTAATGGGAAACATCAAAAAACACTCCCGAGAAAGCACCCATAAAAAGATATGAATTATGGAAAGGTCTACCCTCCGTCCCCATACAAGGTGAATGATCCCACAGAAATAGCACTGATCAGGGTTTCCCTCTGCATCGGACAGGTGTCCTATGGCGTGCACATATCCCGCAACATCAGGGCGGGCATGTCGGAACGGGCAACTGGTCAGATGCCTGAAAAGGGGCCACAGAGGGCTGCAGGCGGCACATGCTGTGGTGCAGCCGGGGCACAGTGCGGACCAGGCAGATGCCTAGGTGGCACATAGGAATGCTGAAACTGTACAGCAGCCAGCCAGCAACTGATGAGGGCCCAACATGGGCACGATTGTGCATCCCACAGTGTCACAGGGGATAGTACCCAGCAGGTACCCCCAAGGGCACAGAACAGCGGCAGGCGGTGCTTGGGGGGAAGCGTGGATGTCTATGCAGGCACCCCTACCCCAGAACCCGCACCATAGGCAGTCGCCTACCCGCACACAGGATGGCCTGAGACTGCGTACCACCAGCACCACCAGCAGAAGGGCATGTCAGCAAAGTGGCAGAGGGGCACTGGTGTTGGAGGGGCAGTGGCAGCTGCCCACAGCAGTCCAGGCCCAGTCCTGTGTAGGTGGGTGCATTCCACTGCAACAGACAGGCTCTGTCGGATGTACAGTCATGGACTCCCCAGGGAATGCAGTATATCTGTGGCAACACGGTGGTGCAGTGCACACAGACAGTGTGTCCAAAAGCAGAAGATCACAGGTTCAAGTCCCAGCTGTGGCTCCTTCCAACCCAGTCCCCATATTTTACCCCTGAAGAAAACATGGTAGGAAAGACTGAACCTTTATTGCTGAGAACATAAGCATGGGTCAAACACCTATATTTTACCCCACACAGCACAAACACCATAAAAATGCGCATGACCTATGGCAGAATCCTACAAATGCAGTCCAGGAGGGCCACAAATCCGTCAGGGTCTATGCTGTCTCCAATCTAAGGATGGAGCGGTACTGGTGGCAGAGGTGGCAGCGGCTGGTGCCCACAGCAGACCATGGCCTAGCCCTGTCCAGGTGGGTGCCGTGCACTGCAACAAACAGGCCCTGTCGGATGTACAGTCATGGACTCCCCAGGGATTGCAGCATGCCTGTAGCAACATGGTGGTGCAGTGCACACAGACAGTGTGTCCAAGAGCAGAAGATCACAGGTTCAAATCCTAGCTGTGGCTACTGCCAATATATTCCCCATATTTTTCCCACTAAAAACACGTGTAGTAAAGACTGAACCTTTGCTGCCCAGAACCAAAGTGTGGGTGAAATGCTCATATTTTACGTTAAACAGCACACACCACATAAACATGTGCATTACCTAGAGCAGAGTCCCCCAAATGCAGTCCTGGAGGGCCACAAATCATTCACGTGTCATGCTGTCTCCAATATAAGGACATGTCAGCATGGTGGCGGAGGGTTACTGGTGTTGGAGGGGGCAGTGGCTGCTGCCCACAGCACACCATGGCCTAGCCCTCTTCACGTGGGTGCCATGCACTGCAACAGACAGGGCCTGTCGGACGAACAGCCATGGACTCCCCTGGGAATGCACTGCTTCTGTGCCAAGATGGTGGTGCAGCGCACACTGCCAGTGCCTTCAGGAGCAGAAGGTCACAGGTTCACATCCCAGCTGTCGGCCCTGCCAACCCAGTCCCCACATTTTACCCACCACACAAATGTGGTAATACAGACAGAACCTTTAGTGCAGATAACGTAAACATGCCCAATACATCTATATTTTACCCTACAGAGCACAGACACCAGAAACATGCGCATTACCTAGAGCACAGTCCCCCAAATGCAGTCCTGGAGGGCCACAAATCATTCACGTTATATGCTGTTTCTAATAAAGATGCGTGTGGTTCATTTCCATGCGCCGCCCCCATGGTATGCAGATGTATCTCATGCATATTCATTAGGGACAGCAGGAAAACATGAACAGTGTATGGCCCACCAGGACTGGAGTTGGGGACTTCTGCCCTAGAGCAGCGGCCAACAGGAGCAGAAAGAACCACACCCACAGGCTCCATTATCCAAAGCCTCATGGACAGGCAGGATATCGGGCCTTGCGTACATCTCACAATACTAGTATGTGCAGACCTTAGCAATGCCACCCTAAACCTGGGAATACAGTACACATATATCACAATGTTGCTATGATTACTGGCAGATAGCAATTCCTAAGTTAAGCACAATCTGCTCATTGAGCTGTATCATACCAATATCTCTGATGTCTGTGGAGTGTCATTCAGGTCTGGTGTCTGACAGTGTTCACCACCCTGGGGAGTGACCCCAACAGTATCGCATACCATAGCCATGCCTGCGCTGTGTCCAGGACTGTTGAGTTGGCCTGGACTGCAAAAACTATCTATAGTAGCACTATGCTGGCATAGGTGTGGGAGTGTGTGTCTGTCCATCCAGTGTGTGCTGGTTGCAACACCTTACTCAGCCCACACTGTTTGCAATGTGTCCAGTGTTAGCTTGCCAATGTGCATAATGAGGAGCAAGGTACTGTGGGTATAGCTCGGATAGGGTGGCCTGGGCAGGATGCATGAGCACAGGGCATAGGGCAATGGCTGGGACATTGTAGTGGCCGGCCATCAGCTGCATGGACAGGGTGGCCCCTGCATGTCCTCCTGGGAGGTCACTCTCACCCTGACAGAGCAGTCACCATGGCATGGCTAGGTCTCCCATAGTGCTAACAGCATCTCTTTCAAGTGATATCTATTGGTTGCCTTTTGGGGCCCAATCACTAACCTATCCACTTGGTGGGTGTGCTGACATCCCAGTTTTGGGTGCATACATTTCCTTCAGTAATATGCACTATGGACTAGCTAGCAGAGTGGTTGCAGTTAGTATGTGTAAGGCTGGAACACCTTGCAGGGTGCAGTGGCTGCAGATTCAGTGTGCTCGCTGCTGGAGAATGTCAGATAGTGGGGGTGGGCAGCTGAGCATTTCCAGGCCTCCTGTCTGTCTGCTATCACCATATGGATGTGTACAGAAATGCATGGACTGCCCTGTATGTTGTCTCTCCCCCAGCTCGACCGAGGTTGATAGTCCCCTCCACCATTGCAGTGATGTGGAATGTGGATCTGTTGGTAGGAGATCCTGAGCTCTAGAGGGCAGTTTGGGTGGTACTACATAATTCGCCTATGGGTCCAAACAGCCTGCCCCCCGGGTCACATAATTCATGTGGCCATGGCATCCATACAGGATATGCCCAATCTGGGTGCATCAAAGTGCCCAAGGGCTAAACGTGACTGAGAAATAAAAGATGGACACAGGTGTATTTAGCAGTGCATCTGCAAGACCTACCCATCACACACTGGCACCGATGGGGACTCACACCATAGCCTATCTCAGCTAAGCCAGGTGCTGTGGACATGGTGCTGGGTGGCCCATTTCACCCTCAGGGTTAGCACAGGACCCGCACAATGTGACGGTCAGCACCTACTCTGTGCCAGTAACATTGTTTAGACCAGGGGTCTCAAACACGCGGCCCGCGGGCCGCATGCGGCCCGTGAGACAACTTTGTGCGGCCCGCGACGGAGGAAAACAAAAAACCCCCAAAACCCTGGCTTCTGCCGTTGCCGCCGTGGCAGCGGCAGAATCAATTGTCAAATTTTTAAAAAAACTTACTTCTGCTGCTCAAGCAGCAAAATCAGCTGTCCTGCGGCCCCTTCCCCTGTGCCCGGAGATCCAAGTCTGCTCTATCAGTGGCGTGCTTTTCAAGCCGCGAAGAGAGTATTCCCCTCTCGCGCGGTTTCAAGCCGCGCGAGAGGGGAATACTCTCCTCGCGGCTTGAAAAGCACGCCGCTGATAGAGCAGACTCGGATCTCCGGGCACAGGGGAAGGGGCCGCAGGACAGCTGATTTTGCTGCTTGAGCAGCAGAAGCCAGTTTTTTTTTTTAATTTACCTGGGGGGGGGGTGTAGGACTGGAAATGGGCTATTGGCAGGGGGGGGTATGACTGGAAATGGGCTAGTGGCCGGGGGGGGTATGACTGGAAATGGGCTATTGGCAGGGGGGGGGTATGACTGGAAATGGGCTATTGGCAGGGGGGGGTATGACTGGAAATGGGCTATTGGCAGGGTGTGGTATGACTGGAGATGGGCTATTGGCGGGGGGGGGGGTATGACTGGAAATGGGCTATTGGCAGGGGGGGGTATGACTGGAAATGGGCTATTGGCAGGGGGGGTATGACTGGAGATGGGCTATTGGCGGGGGGGGTATGACTGGAGATGGGCTATTGGCAGGGGGGGTTATGACTGGAGATGGGCTATTGGCAGGGGGGTTATGACTGGTAATGGGCTATGGTGGGGGCTAGGACTGGAAATGGGCAGGTGGGGGTTAGGAAGGACTGGAGGTTGGCTGATGGGGGGAGTTAGGACTGGTAATGAGCTATGGAAGGGCTGACTGAAATGGGGTAATGGGGGTTAGGGCTGGAAGTGGGCTATTGGCAGGGGGGTTATGACTGGTAATGGGCTATGGGGGGGTAAGACTGAAAATGGGGTGATGGGGGGTAAAACTGGAAGTGTGCTATGGGGAGGTTAGGACTGGTAATGGGCTGGGGGGGGGTTGCTAGGACTGGAAATGGGCTGAGTGGAAGGGGGGCTTGAACTGCAAATGGCTGATGGGGAGGGGGGCTTGGAATGGAAATGGGCTGTGAGGGGAGGGAGCTAGGATTGGAAATGGGCTGATGGGGGGCTAGGATTGGAAATGGGCTGATGGTGAGGCTAGGATAGGACTGGAAATGGACTAATGGGGGGACTAGAAGGGAGCGGATGCTGGGTGGGGCTGGAACTAGAAGGGAGCTGATGTTGGGGGAGGATTAGAATGGGATGGAGCTGGGAAAGTGAAATGGAGAGGGGAAAAATATTTTGTCTGGGAGAGAAGACAAATCTACAATTGGCCAGGTATTGGGAGAGTAAGTGGGGATTGAGGATGGAGGGGTAAAATTTGAGTGGATGAAATAGGAATGAGGAAAGAGAAAAAGGAGAAAGATTAGTATGTTAAAGCAGATGTAGAGAGAGAATGGAAAAAAAACTAGGAGAGAAGAAAGGGCAAATGGACAGCAGACGATGGAGAGTTAGCAGAAGACATGAAGAAACCAGAAGAAAGTGGCTGGAACAATTGCAACTGAAAAAAATGCACAAAAGGTAGAAAAATATCTCTTTATTTTGAATTTATTAACTGGAATATGTCAGCTCTGGGAAATGTGCATCATTAATGTTTGCGCTTTGTTTAGTACAAGAGGAAATTAATTTATAGTTTTATTTCTACAGTGTTGTTGTACATTCCAAGTTTGGCTTTTGGGGTTCCCAGTTTAATTATTGTCTTCTTGTTTCTAAATCTTTTAGGGGCATGTTTACTAAAGTCCGCAAAATAGCACCCCGCAAAATAGCGCACGGCAACGCAGCACTGAAACGCGCAGAAACGCGTTTAAACGCCCCGCACATGTGCGTGTCACCCCCGCACAGGTACGCGGCTCACTAACGGGCCCCGTACAAGTGCGGCCCGCAAATTTCTGATAGAGGCGTGGAACGGCGAAAGGAGGGCGGAGGAAGGCTCCGGAGGGGCGGAGGGACGGGGTCAATGGGTGGAGAGTGGGAGGGGAGAGGCTCCCCGCACAGTATCGGGCCCGAATTTGCATGTAAAAACTACCGTGAGTGAAACACTCGCGGTAGAAAGCATTTAAAGGGAAGAGAAACCATTTCCGTCAGCAATGTACAGGAAAACCGGGGAAACCAGCAAAACGTGAGCAGTGTGATACATGTGCACAGCACAAAAGTGCAAATACAAATAGAAAATGACCACAACAGAACTATTAAAAACAGTAATTCAGCTGGGGAACAGTTATAGTGATGGGCAAATACAGAAAACACACCCAGCAAAGCTCCAGAAAAAAGAAATGAACTTTTGAAGGGTTTACGGAGCCGAGTCTCTTCCAAAAAACATTTCCTTTGTTTGGAGCTTTCCTGGGAGTGTTTGGTATGGTTGCCCATTAATATCACTGTTGCCCAGCGCGGTGATATCTTGTCCCCCATTTCCCGTAGCCATTTCCGGGGTTTATGTGCACGTCTGTCACCAGACAGGGTGCATATGCCCACAGTAAAATTGCATAGAGCAGGGTTTGTGACTCCATTCTGCTAAGCTTACTACCTCCAGGGGCTGCACTGTTTCTGTGGCCATAGTGTGGTGCAGCAGACAGAGTCAGTACCTCTAGAACCAGAGGGTCAGAGGTTCAAAGCCCAGCTGGGGTACGTGCCAGCCCAATCCCTATATTTTACCCACCACTGAACACAGATAGCGCAGACACCCCTGTATTGCAGGGAACATAAGCATGGGGAGAGCACCCATATTTTACCCAACAACGCGCACACACACCACAACAATGGGCATTACCTTCAGCCAAGTCACCCAAATGCAGTCCCGTACTGCCACATTGCAATCAGGTCATCTGCTTTTTCTGAGAGAAGCTCATGCCAGCATGTTGGCGGACGAGGACATGTGGTGCAGGGGGCAGTGGCTGCTAGCCACAGAAGACAGAGGCCCAGTCATGTGCAGGCTGGCACAGTCCACTGCAACACAGGCCCTACCGGATCCACAGTCATGGACATTCCAGGGAAATCACCCAATCTGTGGATACACGGTGGTGCAGTGCACACAGACACTGTATACAAGAGCAGAGGGTCACAGGTTCAAAGCCCAACTGGGGCAACCACTAATCTTTTTCCCCCAATTAAACAGTGATAGTAAGGGCACACCTTTCCTGGGGAGGACATATGCAATGGCAATACGTCTATCTTTACCCCACTGAGCACACACACCATGAACAGGGCCAGTACCCAGAGCAGAATCACACAATGCAGTCCTGGTGGGGCACACACCAGTCAGGTCCCATGATGGCACTCATACAAATGCCTGTGCTGTATATCTATGCACCACACCCATGGTATGTAGATGTAGCTCATGCATATCCATGAGGGACAGCAGGAAAACCAGAACAGTGTGATGCAAACCTGGACTGGAGTTGGGAATCTGTGCCGTAAAGCAGCAGCCATCAGGGGCAGACACACCCACACCCACACCCACAGGCCTCATTGACCAATGTCTCCTGGAGAGGCAAACCATTGAACCCTGCATGTCCTACCAATGTCACCCTACACCTGAGGTATATGATACACAGCTCTGAGATGTTTGCTAGTTCCACACATACTGCTAGTTGACCCCATCCGAACAATCTGTTAGGTGTTTGCGGTGCGTGCTCCAGGCCTGGCCTCTGACGCTGTTTACCACCCTGGGGAGTGGCCACCAGCTGTACTGCCTACCATATCCATGCCTTGCCGTGCTCAGGAGCGGTCTTGGTGGGCAAGGCTGATTACCTTCTCAATAGTAGCACCATGATGGCATAGGTGTGGAAGTGTGTGCTTGTCTATACCGTGGGTGTTGGCAGCAAGCCCCTTCCACAGCCCACACTGCCAATGTGCATAATGAGGTGCACGGTACCATGGGTATAGCCAGGACAGGGTGGCCTGGGCAGGATGCATCTGCACCGGGCATAGGGCACTGGCAGGGACACTGTAGTGTCCGGCCACCACCTACACAGACAGGGTGGCCAAAGCATGTCCTTCTGGGAGATCACGCTCACCCTGACTGTGCAGTGACCACAGCATGGCTAGGCACCCCCATAGTGCTGTACAGTCTTTCTCTCATGTGATACATATGGGTATCTATTTGGGGCCCAGTCACTGAGTTATCTGCTTGCTGTGTATGCTGGCAGCCCAGTTCTGTGTGCATGTGTCTCCACTGGGAACATGCACTATGGACTAACCAGCAGACTGTTTGTAGATGGTATGTGGTTTGCTGGAATGGCTTGCAGGGTGCAGTTGGCTTGCTGCAGGGGAATACCTGGTGGTGGGGTGCAACCTACCATACCTGGTCATATGTTTGTCTGTTATTGTGTTATGGCTGTGTGTGGGGGGTGTTCCTCAGCAGGACTGGGGTTGATGTTGCCCTCTACTGCCACCTTTGCAGGGAGGTAGAGTGTGGATCTCTTGATGGGGGACCATGTTTGTCTCTGGGGGCAGCCTGGGGGGGGGGGCGTGTGCTACGGCTGTGCCTGACTGGGATATCCATGGTGTTTGTGCAGAAACTAGCTATCTTACACATTAACACTGCTTTGGAACTCCCGCTTGGCCTCCGTCAGCCATGGAAAGTGTTGTAGACCTGGTCCTGGGCGCCTCATTGTACACTCAGGGTGAGGCCAGAACCCGCACGATGTAACGTTGTGTAGCTACTTTGTGCCAGTAAAACACCCGGTCAGTGCCCCCTACCAGGCCGAGTTGCTGTGTGGGTGCACCCGGTAACGTCCCCCAACAGGGCCGAGGTGCTGTGGGGGTGCATTTCCCATCTTGTGTCCATCTGTGGACAGCTAATTTGCATGTGCAGTGCATCATGGGTACGTGTGGCCTAACCCTATCCTGTTTACCCTGGCATACTATCTGTGAGATGACATGCAGGCTATCTGCAGCCAGCCAGGGGCTTCCATACAGCTATGGTTAGGTCACTGCCTGTGCAGCCAGAGGTGATGAGTTCAAACCCACATTGGGGTTCTGTGAGACAGGTGTTCAAAGCATATTTTTTTAGTTTACTGTACATATGTTGATGTCAGCAATAGCACCCTCAGTGTACTGTACCCATAAGGTGCCTCTGAGGGTGCTTTATGGGGCGCCCTATAGGGCACTGTATGGTTGCCATCCATATAGGGTGCACCATACATTATCCTGTGTCGCAACATACATGCTGCCCTATAGGGGACATTCTAGGGTGCCTTGGCAGACGGTGCACTGTAACATGTGCCTTATGGGCGGCCCTATATTAATATGCTGTGAGAGTGCGTTTGCTAGTAGTTATCATAAAACTAAAATTATAGAGCCTCCTACAGCTCTCCCCAACATAAAACATACTGCCTCAGCTAGCCTTTTTCTCTGGGCTTTGTGAGGGATTGAACACATGGCCCCTGCACCATTGCTCAGTGTCTTCACCATTGTGCTGTGGCTCTGTTCCTGTGTTTGAGCAGCAGCGCGCAGCCTTGTAGCCATTGGCGCGCCGTCTTGTGGCGCACAAAATTAGAATTAACAGCGCGCCGCCTTCTGGCGCGTAACATTAACAGCGCCCAACATGGGCATGCCCCTTAAAATACTGCCTCAGCCAGCTGTCTTCAATGGGCACTGGGGGGAATTGAACCCATTGTGCCTGCATGGGTGGTCAGTGTCTTAACCATTGTCCTATGGCTCCATTCCTGCTATTTGCACATCAGCGCGCCACTTATCCCTCCCACTATTGGGCTGCCCCCTCACACATCAGCGCGCCGCCTTCTGCCCACCGGCTCGCCGCCTTCTGTTGACCAATTTTATCAGTGCGCCGCCCTCTGCCGCCCAACCTTAACAGCGCGCCGCCCTCTGCCGCCCACAATAAACAGTGCGCCGTCTCATGCCGTTTAAAAAAATAGGTGCGCCGCCTTCTGCCGCCCATAATCAATATGCCTCCTACACCACTTTTGCCCATAAAATTTGATGCCTCAGTTGGTCTTTTTTGTTGGGTGCAATGGGGGTTTGAACCCCTGAACCCTGCACCATAGGTCAATGTCTTCACCGTTGTACTACGGCTTTGTTGTTTGGTTGTGCAGCAGCGCCCCACTTAGCCTTCTCACGCGCTAATGTGGGACCCGCACATTAGCGCGACTCACAAACCTACGGTCCGTTTTTTTCCTTTTTCTGCCTGGCCCGCCCACTCCTTATATGGCACCAGCACACTAACGGGGACCCGCACAGCAACGGACTTTAGTAAACATGCCTGTTAGTCTTTCTTTATCCATACTCATTAAAGAGGCATGTTTACTAAAAGTTAGTGTATGGTAACATTATGCAAATATTTATGCAAATGAGGCCCCTTATGCAAATGAGGCCCCGCGTCTTATGCGGTCCCCGGGTTACTTTACAAGTCCTCATTTGGCCCTCAAAGCAATTTGAGTTTGAGACCCCTGGTTTAGACTGTATATTCTATATATAATATGATATTCCTTGTAAATATGTTCTGTTATAATATGACGTTCCCTGTAAAACAAACTTGCTTTGTTAACTATTGTTCACTGTAAACCGCAACTGAACTTTGGAAGATGCGGTATATAAATGTGTATAAATAAAATAAAAAAATAAATAAACACACACGCTCAGTACTCCCTACCAGGCTGAGGTGGTGTGGGGGTGCATACCCCATCCTGTTGTTATTTGTAGACTGCTGATTTGCATGTGCAGTGCATCATGGGTATGTGTGGTTTAACCCTATCCTGGTAACCACAACAGACAGTTCGTGTGGTGGGCTGCAGTCCTACTGTAGCCAGCCAGGAGTTTATTAGCAGCTATGGAGATGTAGCCCACTGGTGATGTCACTGCCTGTGGAGCCAGAGGTCATGGGTTCAATCCCACAGTGGGGTTGTTTGATAGGGCTGTCTGAGGCTTTTTCTTTTGTAATGTAATTTGGTGCTGCCAGCAACAACACCCTCAGTGCTGTAGCCTGAAGGTGCCTCAAAAGCGCCCTATAAGGAGCCCTAAATGGAACAATATAAGGTGCTGTGGCGGACAGTGCACCTCATAATGTTTCCTCTGGAGTGCCTCATAGGGTGCATGATGTGGCACCTTAGGTTATGGCATTGTGAGAGTGTGTTTGCTCTCAGAACAAATCAAATAAAAAAAAGCCGCACAAACCACTGCTGATATCAAAAAGTAATGTCCCAGGCAGTCATATTGAATAGCCACACTGGGTGAATGAACCCACGACTCCTGTACCATAAGGCGGGCTTGCAAACAATGTGCCACACCTCTGCCACTATGTCTGTATGTCAGCACACCTACTTAAGATTTCCATGCGTTACAATGCACAGTGCTGCCATCAGAAACAGTGCTCTGACCTTGCGGCGCCTCATACGGCACCCTATAAGGAACATTCTAGGGTGCCTGGGCGGACAGTGCACTTTATAGTATGCCCTCTGGAGTGCCTTATAGGGCGGCTGATGCAGCACCTTATGTTACAGCGCTTTGAGAGTGTGTTTGCTAGCAGCACTAATTAAAACAACATTAAATTGCTTCATAATGCAATTTTACACATAACAGGTAGTGCCTCAGCCAGCCTTATTCATTGGGCACAGTGGGGGATTAAACCCATGACCCCTGCACCATCAGTCAGTGTCTTAACCATTGTGCTACACTGCTGTTTCTCCTTGCATGTCAGCGCACCTACTTAGGATTTCCATGCATTAAAATGCACAGTGCTGCCATCAAAAACAGTGCTCTGACCTTGCCGTGCCTCATTGGGCACCCTATATGGCGCCCTATGGGCCACCCTTTAAGCAACATTGTAGGGTGCCGTGGCGGACACTGCACTTTAAAATGTGCCCTCTGGGGTACCTTATGGGGCGCCTTATGTTACAGTGCTTTGAGAGTGCGTTTGCTAGTAGCAGTAATTAAAATAAAATTAATATGCCTCTGAATGCAATATTACACATAACAGGTAGTGCCTCACCCAGCCTTATTCATTGGGCACAGTGGGGGATTGAACCCATGATCCCTACACTATTGGTCAGTGTCTTAACCATTGTACTGTGGCTCTGCTCCTGTTCTTGCACATCAGCGCGCCTGCTTATGCTTCCCGCGCGCATTTCTCATGCGCTAAGGTGCACGGCGCACATGAGTGCACAGCGCACATTAGTGCATGATTAATCCCGGTTTGCTTTTTTCAGACTGAAACGCCCACTCCTTTTATGGCATCCCGCACACTAACGCGGCGCGCACCTAACGGGGTTTTAGTAAACATACCCCTTAGTCTGATGGACATAGTAGTTTTGCTTGGTGAGTGCTATAGCTGACTGGAAGGAGGAAGCATGAATTTGAATGGAAGAAGGTCAGCAAGGGTGTGGGATTTGAGCCAAATTTGCTCAGCTGAGCAAGCACAGGAACGTAGATAACGGGTAATCGATAACAGGAATGTAGATAATGGGCAGCTAGGACTGAGGTATAGTCCGTCTGACAGGTCATGGCATGGTGCAGAGCAAGAACATCCAGGGAAGAGGCGTGTGTAGTATTATAGGAAAATACAGCCTCATCAACAGACTTACAAGACAAGGTGGAGGAAAAAGGTGATGAGACAATGGTGGAGAGAGCCGATGGATCGATAGCATGAAGATTTCTAAAAAGGAAGGAGGAGACTGGGTGAGACTGAGGTGGGGAGTGAGGAAGAGTGAAGCTTAGCAAGTGATGGTCAGATAAGGGAAGAACTGAGGTATGGAAATTAGAGGGTAAACAATTAAAGGCCAGTTCCATTTGTGCACGCCCGGGCTGTCCGCACATAAAGAAATCTGGATGGCCCAGAGATGCAGCTGATTCTGCTCCCATGGGGGCTAGACAGCCCCATGGGAGCATAATCATGGCATAGGGCCTGGATGTCCAGGATGTGTCCTGATTCAAGCACCCCGGATGTCCAGGCACGTCCTTGGCTAGCCAAGCCAGCCAGGTTCCTGCATGGATCCGTGGTGCTATGGCATCCCATTGCCATGACACTGTGGCTCTATACAGGAGCCACGATCCCCGGAAGACCCCGCAAATTCAATTTACCCACCATCTGACCCCCGATCGGGCCTGCCATGGCCGGGGTAACATAGTATATAACGGCAGATAAAGACCAGTATGGTCCATCTAGTCTGCCCAGCAAGGCGACAAGAGTAGGTGTACCTGTCGCTCCATGCAGGTCACCCCTCCCCATGCCTTTGTTTAGGGATATACCCACTGCTCCATGTAGGTCACCCCTATTTGTTCAGATATAAGAGATAGTTATGTCCAGCTGTGGGGAACCCACTGCCCCTGCTCACCTCCATTTCTGCCCCCATTGTTTGCTGTCATCTGGGGAGACTTATTGCACCTCCGAGGTGGAATAAGTTCCCCATCTAGAGTGCTAACCCTGGACATACAGGGCTGACACTAGAATTGGCCTTGTATGTCCGGGACAACGGTCCTGCCTCCGGCCCGTCCTTGCCCCTCCTCAGGTCCACCCAGGGAAAGAGCTCCCCACACATTTTGCCTGTACATGTGGGAAACTCTGTTGGCGGAATCAGCACCCAGGCATTTAGCGGGGCTGGACATCTGAATCGGAATTGACCCCCTTAGAGAAGAAAACAAGATCAAGGCAGTGACAATGCTGATGAGTGGGGGTAGTAGAGCAAAGCTGGAGGTTGAATGAGGAAGTAAGAGAAAGGAGCAATGGGGCATAGGGATCAGAAGGGTTGCAACATGAATATTAAAATCACTGAGATTAAGGGAGGGGAAAATAAATCCAGGAAGAAGGAAAGCCATGAGTCAAAGTCGGAGAGAAAGCTAGAGGTGGACTTGTCTGGGGGTCTATAAATAGCAGCTATCCAGAGAGGTAAGGGATTAAAAAGGTGGATGGAATGAATTTTAAAGGAGTTAAAGGAGTGACACTGAGATAGAAAGATGGGTTGAAATTGTCAGGAAAGAGAAAATAGAAACCCAACACAACCTCCATGGCCAGTGGGACGAGGTGTTTGGGAGAACTGGTAGCGACCGTGACAGAGGACAGCGACTGAAGCTGTTTCATCAGGGAGGAGCCAGGTCTCAGAAAGAGCCAGGAGATGGAGAAAATTAGAGAGAAAAAGATCATGGATAAATGCGAGTTTATTAGATATGGAGTGTGCGCTCCAAAGGGAAAGAGGTGGGAGAAAGGAGAGGGATATGAATGAGATTGGAGCAGTTGCACGAGGAATTGTTTTGGGAGTGAGAGAGAAATCTAGGTGGACTAGGGTTAGGATTAATATCACCAGAGGAGAGAAGGTAAAGGAGAAGAAGAGTGTGGGGTGGAGAGAGACAGCACGGCAGAAACGAGCGTGGGGTTCTTTTAGAGAGAGAGGAGAGGAATGGATGAGAGGAAGAAAAAAGTGGAGCTCAAGAGCTGAAGAAAGGGTGGAAGACAAGATGAGGAAAGAAATGAGGACCTCAGAAAACACCCACAAATAGGAACAGAAGCAAGGGGCATCTTCAACAATTTTCAGAAGACTGTGTTCGTGAGAAACTAGCTCAACTTAAAGTAGACAAAGCGATGGGACTGGATGGGATACACCCTAGAATACTGAGGGAACTTGGTGACGTTCTAGCAGCTCCACTGACTGACCTTTTCAATGCCTCGTTGGAGTCGGGAGTGGTGCCAAAGGACTGGAGAGAGGCTCATGTGGTGCCTTTACACAAAAGCGGAAGTAAGGATGTGGTTGAAAACTACAGGCCAGTTAGTTTAACTTCAGTGGTGAGTAAATTATTGGAAACGCTGCTGAAAGAGAAAATAGTGAGGTTTCTGGAGTCCAGTGGATTACAGGATCCGAAGCAGCATGGATTCACCAGAAGCAGGTCTTGTCAGACAAATCTGATTGATTTCTTTGACTGGGTGACCAGGGAGTTGGACCGAGGGAGAGCTCTAGATGTGGTGTATTTAGATTTCAGTAAAGCCTTTGACACTGTTCCTCACAGGCGACTTATAAACAAACTGAGCACCCTAGGGATGGACCCTAAAGTTACTGCTTGGGTTAGAAATTGATTGGGTGGGAGGCGACAAAGAGTACAAGTAAATGGAGCTCACTCTGAGGAGAAGGATGTTACCAGTGGTGTGCCCCAGGGATCTGTCCTTGGTCCGATTCTTTTTAACATCTTTGTTAGTGATATAGCGGAAGGGCTGTCGGGTAAGGTGTGCCTCTTTGCAGATGATACCAAAATCTGCAATAGAGTAGACACCCAGGAAGGTGTAGATAACATGAGGAGGGATCTAGCTAAGCTTGAAGAATGGTCTAGAATTTGGCAGCTGGGATTTAATGTTAAAAAATGTAAGGTCATGCATTTGGGCTGCAGCAATCCAAGGGAGCAATACAGTATAGGAGGTGAAGTACTTTGGTCCACTAAAGAAGAGCGGGACCTAGGCGTGGTTGTGTCCGATGATCTTAAAGTAGATAAACAGGTAGAAAAGGCGACGGCAAAAGCTAGAAGGATGCTTGGGTGCATACGGAGAGGAATGGCTAGCAGAAAAAAGGAGGTGATAATGCCTCTGTTTAAGTCTTTGGTGCGACCTCATTTGGAGTATAGTGTGCAATTCTGGAGACCGCACCTTCAAAAGGATGTGAACAGGATGGAGTCGGTGCAGAGGGTGGCTACTAAAATGATTAGTGTGCTTCATTATAAAGCATATGAGGACAGACTTAAGGATCTTAATATGTACACCTTAGAGGAAAGGCGGGATAGAGGTGATATGATTGAGATGTTTAAATACCTCCGTGGCATAAATGTTCAGGGAGAGAGCCTCTTTCAATTGAAAGCAAGTTCTGCTACGAGGGGACATGGGATGAGGGTGAAGGGAGATAGATTCAGGAGTGATATGTGGAAATATTTCTTTACGGAAAGAGTAGTGGATCCATGGAATAGTCTCCTAGTGGAGGTGGTAGAGATGAGGACAGTAACTGAATTCAAAAAAGCATGGGACAAACCCAGAGGATCTCTAAAGGTAAAAAGGGGACTGTTGTAGTTATTGATATGGAAGGACAGACTAGATAGGCCATGTGGTCTTTTTCTGTCATCATGTTTCTATGATAAAGAGGGGATTATAAGGAGGATGAGTATGAAGTTGAAGGTAGGAGGGAAGAAGATTAGGGAGTGTCAATAGTAGGAGGAAAAAGCGATGTGGAGCCATAAGAAGAGGTGGTGAGGAGAGGAGAGGACAGAAGAAATAATTGAAGGAAGGTAGGAGGAGGGTTGAGGGGAAACAGGGAGCAATATGGCAGTAGTTGAGGTAAAAATAGCTTTAAGAGGTGGCTGTGTAGGAGGGAGAGGTTCTGTTAAAGAGAAAGAGGAAAGGGACGAAGGCAAATGTTCAGGTAATATGAAAACAATTAAGTATTAATAAAAAAAATAGTTGAAAATTCCAGATTGTTAAAATGTTCAGAGAGAAGGAAACTTGAGGGTACTGTCACCAAAGGTTCAATTCTTCAGTTAGGGATCTGTGCCGGGCCCGCTACTTTTTGACTGGAATGATGAAGCAGTATAAAAAAACCTGTAAAATAAATAAATAACATTTATAAATGATCTGGAAACTGGAACAGCGAGTGAGGTGATCAAATTTGCAGATGACACCAAATCATTCAAAGTTGTTAAAATACAAAAGGATTGTGAAAAATTGCAAAAGGACCTTGATAAACCGGAAGACTGGGCGTCCAAATGGCAGATGATATTTAATTTGGACAAGTGCAAAGTTACGCACTTAGGGAAGAACAACCCAAACTACAGTTCATGATGCAAGGTCCCACGTATGGAACCACCACCAAAGAAAAGGATTTGGGTGCCATCATGGATAATATGTTAAAACCTTCCGCCCAGTGTGTAGTGGAGACCAAGAGAGCAAATAGAATGCTAGGAATAATAAGGAAAGGCATGGAGAATAAAACCAAGGATATTATAATGCCTCTGTATCGTTCCATGGTGCAACTGCATCTTGAATATTGTGTGCAATTCTGGTCACCATATCTTAAAAAGGATATAGCACAATTAGAAAAGGTACAGAGTGACAAAAATGGTAAAGGGGAATGGAAGGATACCCCTATGAGGAGGGGCTCTTCAACTTGAAAAAGAAAGAGCTGAGGGAGGATATGATAGATGTCTATAAATTAATAAATAGAGTGGAACGGGTAAATATAGATCAGTTGTTTACCCATTCAAAAGGCAGGAAGACTAGGGGACACGCAATGAGGCTACAATGTAACCAATTTAAGACTAATCAAACTCTGGAATTCGTTACTGGAGGATGTAGTAAAAGCTGTTAGTGTAGCTGCGTTTAAAAAAGATTTGGCAAGTTCCTGGAGAAAAGGTTCATAAACCATTATTAAGGTGGACCAGTATCAGATATTCAAATGAAAAGGAGACAGCACCTTCGGCATGAAGTGGGGGTGAGTTCTAAGGATGACCTTGTCATGGTGGAACCATGTGTAAGGTGGATCTGTCACCAAAGCTTGAAGCTCACTAATGCGTTTAGCTGAAGTGAGGGCAATAAAGAAGATGACCTTCCATGTTAGAAATTCGAGCAAGGTCATGGCCAAAGGTTCAAAAGGCAGCTTGAGAAGTTGGCCTAGAAGGACACAGATCCCATGCCACCGGTGGTGGTCTGATGGGAGGCTTGGTCAGCAAAAGGCCTCTCATGAAGCGCACTATGAGCGGCTGTGAGGGAATAGGCTGTCCATCCATTGTCACATCCAGTTTAAACTTCTTCTACTGACCCTCAAGTGCATTCATTCTGTGACTCCTCACTGCCTTTCCTCTCTTCTCACTCTACACCCTTCTCAGGAACTCCGCTCCTCTGGCAGATCCCTTTTATCTGTGCCCTTCTCTGCCACTGCCAACTCCAGACTTTGTTAATTCAATCTTGCTGCTCCATATGCCTGGAATAAACTACCTGATCCTTCTCTAGCCTATTCAAATCTAGGGTAAAAACCCACTTCTTTGAAGATGCTTTTGGATCCTGATGCTCCTCACTCTCTTGTTCACTACTTATGTGTATCTTGCCATACTCTAGTCCCCAGTTTTGTGGTGGGTTTATTTTCTGTCTTAATTAGATTGTAAGCTCTGATGAGCAGGGACTGTGTCTAACATCTATAGGTACAGCGCTGCATATGCCTTATAGCGCTATACAAATGATTATTATTAGTAGTAAAAGTAGTAGGAGTTGCCACCTGCTTGGCGCTACGGTAACTGTTATTGCAGGATTAGGGAGCGCATGATAAGCACCTTGCAATTAGCGTAGGGATACACACTGCATGCTATCAGTGTTGCCACCCACAATAATAGCGCTGTGTGTCAGGATACTCACCCACACGTTAACTATCGGGAGCACGCTGCTGACAGTCACCATGGAGGCTTTGCATTTAACGCACATTCATGTCTATGCTAAATGCACGTTAGTATTTAAAGCTCTCATTCTTAGCTGTTACATTTACGGGTGCCAAGTCTACTTCTCCCCCTACTGCACAGACGTCCATTCTCCCCTCCCTCCTGTCATACAAACCTCCAGTTCTTTCCCTTTTTATGCCCACGCTTCAGCTTTCAGATCTCCATTTCCTCTCTTTCCCCCACCCCACTACTGGCCTTCACGTCCTCTGTCCTGCCTCCAGCATTCACTTACCCTCCCTGTTCCATCCAGGGGAACCTGCAGGGCCAGTCCTGGGCCTGGCTCTCAGGTGATAGCAGCTACATCAGCAGGGTTGTTGATTAGCATAGGTAGGACTGGGAACAGAAGCCACCATGGTCTATGGGGGAACACAGAGCTCTGCAACCCTCAGGTTGCTAAAAAGATTATCAAGTCCCTGGTGGGCATCCTTTTGGTAATTCAAGAGTCATGGTGAACCCCCGCTTTCTAGTGAGGCAAACCCATTGGGTTTCAGAACGAATTTTGTATTTTTATGTGTCCAGATGGCACGAAGGAGGATGGGAGCCAGAATTTGCCTCCAAGGCCCTACAGTGACTATCCACTCAACAACTAGTTTCCTCTTCACACACAGATCCTCTGCCTGGTGTTTACCAAATAATGCCACAGCATGCTCTTGGGTTTAAGTGAATGCCAATTTACAGAACAAAAACATGAGCAAAACACAGTGCATAGTTGTTTTTCCCTAATTCAGATCCGGAAGACAGTATTTACAACTCCTAAGCACTACTTAAGCAATGGTTTCTTTTCTGAATTTTTGTGGGTTTATTTCTTCTCTCCTTGGAGTTACCTCCACACATACACAGACACACGTGGGCTCCTACTCACAACTCCCAGAACATTGCAGGTTCTCATCTCTCAAAATAGTCTTCTGTCTTCTTTCTTGCAAGCTTCTTGAAAGTTGCCTCTTTCCTCAAACCACAGTTGTGTTAGCTTACAGATGAGTCCCCCACTTCAGTTTGACTGCAGTTCCACCTCACTGGCTCCTCTGGGTCTGGGTGGCAGGATACATTTCTAAACTACCCACCAGACTCTTTTTTGGATTCTCCTATCAGGTGAGGCTTAATCAGCACTCTGTTACTCTCTTTCATTTGTCTCTGGCCTAGGCCCGCATCAGAGATCCTGCAGACTCCAGATGTTGGTCCCCAGTCAGTTTGACAGAAAAGAGCCTCCACTGGTCAAAATCTTGGCAAGCACAAAGCAGGTACCAAGACCATGCATGGTTGAACAAAGACCCTTTTCATTCCAAAACAGGACTTTTAATTACCCAGGGCATCCTCTAGCTAATACCCAGGCTCTTCTCTTCTTTGAGAAGTCAGTTACAAGATTCCTGTTAGCAGACTTCCTTTGCTGCTTCCAGGGCAAATCCACTCCCGAGAGGGCATCTCAGGGAAATGTATCTCCTGCTGTGAGGATTTTGTGACACCCAGATTAGAAAAGCTACAGCCATACTTTCCATATCACGGCAACCAATGATTCCCCTTTAAAGGTAAGGTTGTGCCTTCTATGGAGCTGTGGTGGTGCTCCCCTTGGAACTTTGTGAATGGTAGTGTCCCTTCAAAGCCACCACCATACCCTGAAGCAGCAGCAGGTCCCTGATGTCTATCATTGGCCCTGAACAAGAGGGACTATGGGGTAGTCTGCGCTCACTGGCTCCACAGTGGCCCTACCCCTCCCTCTCCTGATGCAGGACTTCAGTGAATGTGATACAACCACTGCAGGGATCGTGGGTACATACTGACCCACAGTGCCTGTGCTTAATGATGACCTGCCATCGCTACCACTACTCTCTCCCAGAAGCCAGGCCCGGGATAGTTCCCAGCAGTTTCTCTTGTTTCTAGAACAAGAGCTGGTCAGCATGTGGGGGAGGGACACTGGAAAAGGACTTGAGGCATGTAAAGGGAGAGAGGGTGAGTGTCTGCTGGTAGGAAGGCAGGTGGCTGGCAGATCGCCAGCAATTAACCAGCTGGTTCAAAGGTTCTGCCACTGCTGGGTTCTCTCAATTAAAAGCAGCCTAGGCCAACCAAAGACTGGTTAGTTCATGACTCCGGTTGCCAATGGCATATGTTCAAATTCTGAGCACCCAAGCATAGATTTCAAACTGGGATCCTGATGGCTCCTTCCTAAAGTTATGGCAGTGAGGGTGGGAGAGTCCCCTCTGAAGAGCCATCATTCAGAGCCATATTATAAGCCCTTGAACGTACAAAGACAGATGCATCCTTCCAAAGGCCCTTAAAGGGACAGGAGCACACAAGCCAGCAGAAGAGAAGTGACATTTCTGACGCTGTCACATCAAACCAGGCTGTGGACCGTGCTAGCGCTTAACAGTTCCACTGCTTTTATTTTTCAACCCCATGGCCTCCCCCAGCTCATGTCCCTCTCTCTCCATGGCCTCCCGTGAACTCATAGTAACATTTTATTTATTTATTTTATTTATTACAGGCTCTTATATACCGCTCTATTCAGCATCAGCGCGGTTTACAATATAACAACATACCATAATGAACAAACTGTTTGGTTTTACAGAGAACAAGGTCAGAGAACTTGGATAAAACATGGGAAGTCATTACTGCAACTATTTACAAGAGTATTTACAAGTATACATGACAGGATTTGTTCTTAGTTTGGGTAGTGATCAAGATTGGTTAGTTGGTTAAGTAATAATGGGGGAAGAGGTGGGATTTGAGTGCCTTTCTAAAAAGGGATAGATCAATGATAGCACGAATTTCTGGGGTAGAGCGTTCCAGCATTTAGGGGCATAGAATCTGAAAGCCCTGTTGGATGTCACTGATAGGCATTTTGTCGCTGCTTTAGGGATGATTAGAATATTTGTTGATATCGTTCTCCTGGATCTGTTGGGTGGAGCGGCCTGAATGAGGTCTATTAGAGAGGAGGAGGTGATGCTTTTAGTGGCCTTAAAGGTTAGTAATAATGTTTTGAACAATATTCTGCCATGTATGGGGAGCCAGTGGAGTTGCTCTAGGATGGGTGTTACATGGTCCCTTCTTGATGCTCCGTAGAGGACTCTAGCAGCGGTGTTCATGGCGAGTTGCAGAGGGTTTAATGTGGAGTGTGGGAGGCCTTGAAGAATGGCATTGGCATAGTCAAGGTGTGGTAAGGTTAAGGCTTGAAATATAGTTCTGAAGTCATCAGGATCAAGCAGGGGGCGAAGATGTCGAAGAGTCCGGATCTTGAGGTAGATTGCCCTGACTACGTTGGATATGTGTAGTTTCAGATCCATGCGTTGGTCAAAAGTGACTCCAAGGTAACGAATGGAAGGTTTTGATTGGAGCTCGGCTTCTTTCACCTTTATATGGGATGGGGGGGAGAAAAGTGGGTCCCTGGTGATGAAGAGAACCTCGGTCTTTTTATGTTGAATTCGGAGGTTCTGGGATTGCAGCCATTCGGATACTGCATCAAAACATTTAGCTAGCGGGGAAAGGTCCATGTGAACTGTGGAGAAAGGCATGTATAGGAGGATGTCATCTGCGTATATCAAGCATTCAACCTTGAAGGACTTGATGATATTGCAAACCGGTTGTATGTATATATTGAAAAAGAGTGAGGATAGGGATGATCCTTGCGGTACGCCTTGCTTTTGGTGGTAAGGTGTAGATGTTGCGGTCCCTGAGGTAACGTACTGCCATCTCTGATCGAGGTATGACTTGCACCACTCTAGGGCAGTGTTATTGATGCCTTTTTCTTTTAGTCGCGCTATTAACAGATCGTGATGTACAGAGTCAAAAGCCGCAGCAATGTCTAAGAAGATAAGAGCAAAGCCTTGGCGGATGTTAGCAATGCCTGTGATGATGTTGTTGCAGAGAGTGGTAAGGAGGGTTTCAACACCGTGGAACTCTCTGAAGCCATGTTGGCAGTGGTCCAGAGGGGAGGAGACGGTGTCAATGTGGTCCTGTAACTGTCTTTGAGCTTCCTTTTCAATTATTTTCGCTAGTAGGGGTATGCTAGCTATGGGTCTATAAGATTCAACCTTTTGTGGGTCGAGTTTATGGTTTTTCAAGAGGGGTCTTATGGATGTTCTCTTGAGAGCTGGTGGGAAGGAGCCGGTTGTAAAGGATAAATTCATCATTTTAGTGATGATGGGGCTGAGATCTTGGCGTAGTTCCTTTATCCAGTGGGCTGGGCAAGGGTCAGTTTGTGCAGTAGTCGTGTTAAGAGCAGCGATGGTGTCCTCAACATGTTTTCTGGATGGTGTGGAGAACATGGATAGGTTTGATATGCATATGGTGACTTGAGAAGAGATAGTTGCAATGTTGTTGGTTTGAAGCAACTTGGATTGCAGGAAATCGGCGAAAGCTTGGGGATGAATGGGTTCAGGATGTTTTGGTGAAGGTTCTTTAGATAAGGTTTTGACTAAGTTGAAAAGATCGCGTGGTTTATTTAGTGATCTTTTCAGCGTATCGGTATGGAATTGTTTCATCTTGGCCATGACTGACTCTCTGTGCACAGATAGATGTGCTTTGTAGGCTGCTTGGTCTTCTGAAGAGTGTGAGCGACGCCATCGTTTCTCCAGTCTTCTTAGGTGTGTGAGGGAGGCTCGTAGGTCAGGGGAGAACCAAGAAGAAGATTTTCTTTTCTTTGGGTTGTTACCCTGGACTGGTTGCAGTGCAATGGTACTGATAGTGCTGTTCCAGGATGTGATCAGATTTTCCAGATTGAGAGAGGTGTCATGTAGGAGAGGGAGGGTTTCTGTAACTATGTGTTCTTTGTTGAAGGTTTTGAATTTCCGAGATGTTACTCTTGTCGAGTCAATGGAGTTTTTGTTTCTGTGTGGTGACTGTTTGCCATTGATGAGGATGGAGAAGGTGATTAAATTATGGTCTGACCAAGGTACTGGGGTTACAGAGTTGTCAAGTTTATTGTTGGAGTCAAGAGCTGTAAGAGGGGCAAAGATCATGTCCAGGATGTTTCCTCTCTCGTGCGTGGGGGTGTCGACAATTTGCTTGTATCCCAGCTCGTTGATTGCTTCAAGGAGGGCTGAGGAGTGGCTGGGATGTAGTGTTGGGAGATTGAGGTCTCCTAATATCCAGTTGGGAATGTTGGGCTTGCGTGAGTTAGTTGCTAGGTCCAGAATGTAAGGTAGGTCATCCGTGGAGGGTGAGGGTGCTCTGTAAATCAGATTGATGAGGCATTGTTCATTTGTGATAGTTAAGACGTCCATGCTGTTTGAGCTTGTGGAGTCCACGGTGTGGAAATTTAGGTCATTCTTGGTAAGTATGAGAATGCCTCCTCCTCCTCTCTTGCTCTCTCTATGTTGGGAATGGGCAGAGAAGTTGGGGGGTATGAGTTGGTTAAGGATTACATTATCCGCGTCAGATAACCAGGTTTCGGTTATCATGAGGACATCTAGATTATGAGAAGAAATTGTGTCAGTGATGACTGGCCATTTCTTGCGGATAGACCGTGCATTTATGAGAGCACAGTTTAAGTAAGAGGGTTGAGGGGGTAAATGACGGTAGATAAAGACCAGTATGGTCCGTCTAGTCTGCCCAGCACGATGGCAAGAGTAGGTGCACCTGCCGCTCCGTGCAGGCCACCCCTCTCCACGTCCCTGTTTAGGGGTAAACCCACCACTCCATGCAGGACACCCCTATTTGTTGAGAAATTAGATGGTTCAGTTTATTTTTATTTTATCCTGTTGCTGTAAAGGGATCCACTGTGTCTGTCCCATGCCATTTTGAAGTCCGTCACCGTGTTTTCCCTCACCACTTCCATCAGGAGGGCATTCCAAGCATCCACCACCCTTTCTGTGAAAAAGTATTTCCTGACATTGCCTTTCAATTTACCACCTTGCAGCTTCCTGTTATGCCCTCTAGTTTTACAGCTTCCCCGTCTTTGGAAGAGGTTTGTTTGTTCATTATTTCTCTTTAAGTATTGAAAGGTCTGAATCATATCTCCCCTGTCCCTCCTCTCCTCCAAAGTGTACATATTTAGGTCTTCAAGTCTCTTCTCATAAGTCATCTGACACAGGCTGCAAATCATTTTGGTCGCTTTCCTCTGAACAGTTTCCAGTCTTTTTACATCCTTTGCAAGATACGGTCTCCAAAACTGAACACAGTATTCCAAGTGAGGCCTCACCAGTGACCTATACAGTGGCATAAGTACCTCTTCCTTTCTGCTGGTGATTCCTCTTTGTATGCAGTCCATCATCCTCCTGGCTTTTGCCACCGCCTTGTCACACTGTTTTGCCATCTTGAGATCTTCAGAAATAATCACATCAACATCTCGCCCCCTATCCTTCTCCTTCTACCTTTCTCTCATCATCACCTTTTCCTGGGTCCTTCTCCCCTATCCCAAAGATCTCCTGATGTTATTGTGCTGCAAAGAGGTAAACTTAAAAGCAACATCAGGAAATCTTTTTTCACAGAAAGGGTGGTGGCTGCCTGGAATTCCCTCCCAAAGGAGGTTGTGGAGAGCAAAAACGTGACAGAATTCAAAAAGGGATGGGGCAGACACACAGGAGCACTACGTAGCAAGAGGATGGGATCAAAGCAAACGTAAATAACTTATAAATTACCGGGTAGACTAGATGGACAATGCTGGTCTTTATCTGCTGTCACTCACTGTATTACTACTACTAGATCTCCACCCCTCATCCCAACTTATCCCATTTGCCCGGTTCCCAGCCCCATTACTTGCAATCGTAAGTGGCAGCGCTAAGAGTGAAAATCCGCAGGGAGCCTGTGATCTTCCATGCACTCACAAGCTCCTCACATAGGTTTCCTTGGTAGCAACTATTCTGGGGCAGTGGACCACCAGGCCCTCTTCTTGCTTGGTTTCCCCTGCACTGTATGGACATGGACGTCCCAGCCCTCTGTGCTCCCGGTCAGAACCAGACGCACAGAGTGAGCCGGGATTCTGATCCCGTGGGGCATGTCTAGCCCCATGGAATCAGAATCATGTCCAGGCCTGTACGTGCAGGCCGGGACCCCGATTCAGGTCGGCCTGCATGTACAGGCCTTCCCCGGATAACTCAGTCAGGGCTTTTGAATAGAGCCACGGCGCCATGGCATCCCGATTGCCATAGCACTGTGGCTCCATTCAAAAGTTGCAATTCCCAGCCACTGGATCAAAAAGTGCATTCCCCGTAGTCTGACCCCCGATCTGACCTCCCAAGGCCAGGGTCGGGCTGTAGGAAATGTCCTCTGCCCCTTCTCACCACTTTCCAGTCCTGGGCCAGCTCAATCTTCCTGACTAGGGGAACTTATTCCACTTCAGATGTGGAATAAGTTCCCCGTTCAAGCCGCCGGCCCCGGGCATACAGGGCCAACATTAGAATCGGCGCTGTACATCTGGGGCCGACGACCGCCCACTGCCCACCCTAACGCCGCCCCTGATCCACCCCTTTCCCACCCCCATCTAACTTCCCCGTACAACACGCCTCAGAATGACCCCAACAGTGTAGAAAAGCAAGAGAAAAACCGAGCCAATAGCACCCCCTTCTGGTTACTCAAAGTAAATCAATGAATTAGAGAATTAAAGCAGCATTTTACACAGGCTAAAAATGAAACACAGCAAGATTATTGCAGATACATTCTAGCCACATACACTGCCAAAACTAACTTTTTATGTAAAAGATACATCCTCCGTAAGTTTTGGTCTAGTATGTAGAGCTGCCAACTGGCTACAGATTTGCTCACTATGGTTGATCCAGGATTGATCTGCATTAATCCCAGTGCATGCAGGGACTTGTAGTTTTGCATTTCTTAAAGAATGCAATTGGGAAAGCAGAACCACAGGTCCCTATATGCAATGGCATAAACCAGAAGTGGATGAGACCTGTTGAGCAAATCTGAAGCAAGATGACAACCCTACTTATGTGATGGTTTTAGAACTCACTTCTGACGCTATGGAGACCTAGGCCAAAACTTTCAGACAGAAGTAACACAGAAAGGTCATAGAACTTAGTACAAAATTAAAGATTTTATTTATTAAAGGCACATTCACAGTGCTGTAGAAGCAAAGCAGCTTTTGTATTTTAGCTGACTTTGGCTAGCCCGTGGAGAGTGACACTAACCTGCCGTAATATAAAATCTGCTCTGTGCTCTTAGTTTCTGTAAACAGTGACCTATGAAAGAGAAGTCATCCAGCAATAGTACGACCTGCATGAAACAAGGTCATTTTCCTTACAAAGGACTTGTATCTAAAGTTGAGTACTGCTAGCGTCCTTTTCTGATTTCCATGATTTTATCAAGTATAAACCGCCTTGCATCTAAAATAAACATAAACATACTTATCTACTGCTGACTTTTTGACAGCACATGCTGGAAGAGTAGCTTTTGGGAAGCAATCCTTGGCTAGTCATTCTACACCGCGGCTCCACTAACATTTCCAAACAGCTGCCTCAGTCAAGGACATGCCACTCAGAATGACAAAGACACTCGGGGCCTGATTTTTGAAGGCATTTATACATGTAACTTCCCTAATTACCCGTTTAAGTGCCATATCTGGGATTTTCGAAGGGCACCTACCAGATAAGTCCCTAACGCTCTCAGATGCTATGCGGTTAGCAGTGGGGCATGTTAAGAGCATTCCAGGGCAGGGCGAGGGCGGAAGAAAGGGCTAACCAGGTAGCCCATCCCATTTCCGCCTAACCCGGATTTTCAATGCCGGGGCCGCATATGTCGCACAACCTGGAAGTCGCAGGCGCTAATCGGGTAGTACCGATTTTCGATGCTACCCGCTTAGCTCTCTGCACCTTAAAGATAGGCGAGGTTTTTCTGGGTTAAACGGAAGGGGGGGGGGGCAGGCTATGCACCGGCACAGCGCATAGCACCACCCAGCTGAAAATCGGGCCCTTGAAGTCCAATTTTGTGTGGGTCATCTATGTTGGAAAAGGGATGTCTGAGTCTGAATGTTCACAGTTTGCAGAGTATTTTACAAAAGACATTCTAAGCACAGAGCCTTTTGCAAAATGCCTATAAGACCATGAGGAAAATACACACACAGTAGGAACAATCTTTTTACAAAAAAAATGTGCATTCAAGCAAAGAATAGCATCACGTGGGGCTTTGTATGTGTATGTGATGAAAATTACATGTCAACAGGGGTGGTCCAAAGGGTATCCAGGGCCATGTGCAGAGACTTATTGCAGTGCCTCATTTGCATAAGGGGCATCATTTGCATAAATATTTGCATAATGTTAGCAAGTACTAACTTTTAGTAAACATGAACATAAGAACATAAGATATGCCATACTGGGTCAGACCAAGGTCCATCAAGCCCAGTATTCTGTTTCCAACAGTGGCCAATCTAGGTCATATGTACCTAGCAGTTTCCCCAAGAGACACAAGTTCCACAATGCTTGTACTGGGTCAAGCATTGATATCTTCGGTCACTTCTTAATAATGGTTTATAGACCTTTCCTCCAGGAACTTGTCCAAACCTTTTTTGAGTGTCTGAATAAAGAAAGATTAACAGATTTCTACATTACTATATTGCAGTGACATCCACCAGGCCCATTAGGAAGTACTAGAAACACTGATCATTTAGAACCCATAGCAAATCCACCGTATCATAACAGCACTATCAGGACTCACAAAGCACCAAACCCTACCTATCAAAAGGCAACACTGCAGATATTAAAACCAGTACTTCTCAGAGAATACCAGTACATCTCACTGGGGGAAAGAGAACAAGTGGGACTGTCAAATAGAAACTACATGAACAGAATACCTCAGCTCGGTTACACATGCAGAACATAGACCATCACCAAGCAAAGAACAAGGGATCATAATTTAGAAATAGGAAGACAATAATTAAACTGGGAACCACAAAAGCCAAACTTGGAATGTATAACAACACTGGAGAAATAAAACAATAAATTAATTTTCTCTTGTACTAAACAAAATGCAAAAATGTTAATAATGCACATTTTCCAGAGCTGAAATATTCCAGTTAATAAATTCAAAATAAAAAAATATTTTTCTACCTTTTGCTGTTTGTGCATTTTATTTTTCATTTGCAATTGCTCCAGTCACTTTCTTCTGGTTTCTTTGTGTCTTCTGATAACTCTCCATTGTCTGCCGTCTATTTGTCCTTTCTTCTCTCTTCTAGGTTTTTTTTCCATTCTCTCTCTACATCAGCTTTAACATACGATCTTTCCCCTTTTGCTCTTTCCTCTGTTTCTTTCTTTATTCCTTTTTCATCCACTCAAATTTCACCCCTCCATCCTCATTCACCACTTGCTCCAGTACCTGGCCAATCATAGATTTTTCTTCCCTCCCACACAAAATATCTTTTTCCCTCTCCATCCTCACTCTCCCAACCTCATCCCCTTCTAGTCCTCCCCCAACATCAGCTCCCTTCTAGTTCCAGCCCCACCCAGCATCCGCTCCCTTCTAGTCCCATTCTCCCATCCCCTCACATCAGCCCATTTCCAATGCTAGTCCCCCCATCAGCCCATTTCCAATCCTAGCCCCCCATCAGCCTATTTCCAGTCCTAGCTCCCCCATCAGCTATTTCCAGTTCTATCTTAGCCCCCCATCAGTCCATTTCCAGTCCAAGCACCCCATCAGCCATTTCCAATCTTAGCCCCATCAGCCATTTCTAGTCCTATCCTAGCCCTCCCATCAGCCATTTCCAGTCCTAGCTCCCCCATCAGCCCATTTCCAATCTAGCCCCCCATCAGACATTTATAGTCCTATCCAAGCCCCCCATCAGCCCATTTCCAGTCCTAGCTCTCCATCAGCTATTTCCAGTCCTATCCTAGCCCCCCCATTTTCAGTCCAAGCAGCCCCATCAGCCCATTTCCAATCCTAACCCCCCATCAGACATTTCCTGTCCTATCCTAGCCCCCCATCAGTCCATTTCCAGTCCAAGCACCCTCATCAGCCCATTTCCAATCCTAGTCCCCCATCAAATATTTCCAGTCCTCTTCGAGCCCCCCCATCAGCTCATTGCCAGTCCTAGCTCCCCTATCAGCTTTTTCCAGTCCAAGCCCCCCACCATCAGCCCATTTCCAGTCCTATCTAACCCCCCCCTTCAGCCCATTTGCAGTCCTAGATCCCCCATCAGCTATTTCCAGGCCTATCTAGCCCCTCCATCAGTCCATTTCCAGTCCAAGCCCTCCCCCCAGTCTATTTCCTGCCCTACCCCCCCCCCATCAGCTATTTCCAGTCCTAGCCTCCCCTCCACCCCACGCTGAAGAGCCCCGCAGCAGTCTGACTGCCTTTAGAGGGCTCCTGGCCGGCCCCAGCTCACCTCTGAGAGCGCTGAAGTGAAGAGTGCCATTTTTCTTCACTATAGGCTGCTGGCATGCTGAGTGTCAGGAAACAGGGAGTTCCCTTTGACCTCTTTACTTTGGCACTGTCAGAGGTGAGCCGGGGCCTGCTGGGAGCCCTCTAAAGCTGACCCTGCTGCTGCTGCCGCCGGTGCTGATTATGTGAGATGTTAGCACGTGGTCCCCTGAAGTGCGGGGCCCTGTGCGAACAACATTCTCGCACAATGGACGGGCCGGCCCTGCATGTCAAAGGCAGATTTTGTGCTTACACATGTAGGTGCTGAATTTTGCAAATCTGCACACCCAAGCGTTCCAGTCAAAGAACCAGGCTTCAAGACAATTTTTCTAGCTGATGGAGGTGGCTTTGAACACAAGAGAGATGAGCACAATTCTCCCAATCACTCCTCCGAGCCCCAGGTCCAAATGATGAGCTGGCTGATAGCTCTGCGTGCCTTTGAGCAGGTGTAAATGTCAGTGGGGAACATTTTTGAATTGTGTGGGGTTTGCTTACTAAGCTATATTAGGCTTTTGCAGCTAACGAGCCTTTTTTGTGCAAATAGCACAGCATTAGTTGCAAAAGCTAGGTGGTATCTGTTGGGGGGGACATGCCTAGAATTTCCCCAGTAGATATCACACCAAAAATACAGAAAGCATGGTCGGACAGCAGCCTTGATACAGCTAATGACACCCATTGTGGGGATATTAGGTGTGCCTGGACCGTCTGCAAATCAGACGGTTACTGCATACAGTTGAGGTCTACGGTAACTGCCTATTGCAGACATGCCCACTCTCTGCTCTAATCCCATGCGCTCATGCACATAACGCGCTTTCTGCAAATAGCGCTGAAAATCGCTGCGCTATCTGCATTTTGCATGCGCTATCTGCTGCGCTAAGAGTTAGCATAATTTAGGAAACATCCCCCTGTGTGATTTCCATTGCAAAACAGGGAATGTGTGCATACTTTAGCAGCTTTAGAAAAGTTCCTACTTATATTTGTCTATCCACAGCATGCATAGATTTGAAGGGTTCGTGTTCTTTAAAGGTCCACCCAAACCATGCCCAGGACACGGACCCTTCATATCTATGCAATCTGTGGGTAGGCAAATGTAAGTACAAACTTTCTAAAGTTGCTAATTACATGTGCAAGCCAATTAACACATGTAAATGAGCTTTTCTACTTATTAATGGTACATGGCCCTTCGAACATCGCCTCTTTACCTACGATCTGATTTTATTTCAAATGAAACATGTTTCTTTGGTTATAATATCCTCTGTCACTTTGCAGAAAGAAGCCAAAGAAGATCTAGGTACTAAGACTTCTGACTGGTGTAATAAAAGATATCAGAAGCTGGAAAACATTATATACCAGTTATGCATCAGGGCTTGTAATGTGTTGTCATACCAACAATGGAAGCAACATTAACTCTGTCAGCTTCCCATCGGTAATCCTCTCTCTTGCTGAAAATGAGCCTTGCTTAATGTGCACATATCCAAGAATGGGTGTAGTAGGGACCCCAGATTGATTAATGCTCAAGGGATTTCTTGCTCGCTGCATTATAACACTTTTTTCTTACTTCCTTTAAGGGGGTCATTTTATAAGGAGCTGTCTAGGGCTGGGGCAAATGATCCCACCTTAAGTTAAGGCACATTTTCAGCCGCTTGCACTAGTATTTTATATAGGAAAGTGGGTGTCTGCTTTTCTTTATAAAATAGGCACATTTTGCCTGCCTTAAACTAGGTGCTCTGTTAAAAAATGACCC
Organism: Ichthyophis bannanicus; assembly: GCA_033557465.1. Taxonomy (NCBI): domain Eukaryota; kingdom Metazoa; phylum Chordata; class Amphibia; order Gymnophiona; family Ichthyophiidae; genus Ichthyophis; species Ichthyophis bannanicus. The sequence continues at coordinate 65,334,911 of CM066037.1, forward strand.
TCCTCAAGTTTTAATTTTTAGATTTCTGATAAAGGATTGGCCAGTCATGAGCCAACAGAGGTTTTCAGTACGGATCCTATGAGAACGGACCTAGGAGGGTTTGCAACCAAAGGCAGCTCGGTACAGGGCCTTAAGTCAGGGAGGGGGAAGGGAAAGGGGGAGCGTGTCGGCATAACTTGCTGACCAAGGAGCAGGTGGCAATGGCAGGAGAGTGTGAGCTGCCCCTTCCCCACCTACCCTGCATCGGCCACCAAACATCTGATTGACTCGTGGGCCGGTCAGGCTGGGAGGGAAATTCCTGAGAGCATAGGATCAGGAGGGTCACTCATCTCTTCTCATGCTGAGTCCAATCGCAAATACTCCGACATGCTGATGAATTAGAGCACTGTCTATTATTCAGAGAACTCCACATTCCATTCTTAACATTCATTCCGTCGTCGCACCAGAAGAGGCCCCACCGTCAATCAACATTCTTAGAGGTCTTGTGACCGTCAGCAGCAGGTTCTACATTCTCAAGGAGAAGAATGCTTTCAAAGCATTTGTAAATACAGTACTGGGGAAGGGAGGGGGTTCCAAGAAAATAAAATAACATATCCCTTTGTGATGCAAAAAGCAAACAAAGATGTAGAGCTTTGTTAGATTAAGAAACTTCAATGTCTGAATGCCCTCCTCAAAGAAATCTATTAGAGGGTCCTGCACGATGTAAATTTTAGCTTTGGTTTGCACATTAATCCAGAAGGCTGGATTCCATGGGTAGGGCCTAAAAGAGGTGTCAGGCATTCATGCTTCCTCATAACCCATTCCAGAAAGGCATAGAGTCTCTCAACAAAGTAAAATGCATCTCAGAATGATGCAGTTATGTATTTTCACGGAAACAGAGCTAGAAGGAGACCTTAGAAATGAATTCATTGATGACATTCAGGTCATCCAGGTATATAGATGCCCCCAGCTCTGCTCATCACAGATTTCAAAAACTTATTCTGAGTGAAATTTCAAGCCATTATTCTGTGGTCCATAGGAAACTCAGGTCCTCTACTCTTGTATTCCTTCAGTCCTGTGAGCTTCATAGTGAGGTTAAAGACAGATACTTGGTCATATGCTGGCCAGGATGAACACAGGACCCCACAAATTCTAATGACTACTACCCCTGATCGTTGACTGAATTATGCAAACCCATTAAGGTTATCATATTGCTCTTTGCTGGTGGGAAAATCTGAAGCAGTCCTGGTTTCCCACCTATAACATGTATGGATTTGCATAATTCTTGTTTCTTAAAATTTAAACCTGCAAGTTCATGCAGCTCGAGAGAGTAAATGCATCTCTCAGCCCTCTGCATTAGGAACATGGTGTCTGCACTTTCCTGAAGGGTCCAATCCATGACAGGCTGAGGGAGAGTTTTGCCATCCAGACTAATGCTTTGTTTTGCATTTGCCGGACTCAGTCAACTAATGGGCATCTTATTTATGGGCCAATATTCCTCAGCAGTGGCCACAGTATTATTGTAATTACCAGCTCCAGTTTTTAAATAAATAGGTATATCTAGCACCACTACACATGTAGTCCGCAGTGGCCCCTACTATATACAGTATTTCGTTTAGGCCTACTGGATAGCAACTCAAGATCCCAACTATCTAAGTAACTTTCTTGGCCCATCCTTGGTCTGCTCCAAACCTGGTCCTTCACAATATGGATAGTATGCCTGTTGGATGGATTTTATTTTTCCCAAGATAAGAAAGATATCCATTTACTAGCACATAAGACTTCCTTTGAATATCAGGCCCCTAGTTTTTAAAACTGACTCAGACTCCATAAAGCATCTGCTTCTGGTTCTAGGATTTGAATAGTTCACCTTCTTCCTGTATCCCACATGGCAGAAGTAGAGGGAAGGCATGACATCCATTGACTGAGGGAGGCAAGTCATTGTCACGATGGCCTGGAAGACCAGCTGTAGAAGGTGGAGAGGAGCCCACCACATGAGTATTTTTCTACATGTGTCATTGTCTATCAGGATGTTGTGTATTGTGTGTCATCTGTAACGTCTCGCATGGTTAAGTTGAGTTTATTCAAAGACTTTCCTGGCTGCCTTTGATTACAAGATTATGAAGGTGTCAAAGTGAGAGGCAGCAAGGAAAAAGAAGGGACATAAATGCGGCAAAGTGCCTGAAAGATGGCAGGATCCCTGCCTTCAGCACCAACCACAATCATCGTCACTTACTGATGCCCTCAAAAGCTTCAGTAAAGGAAAGGTTTTGAATTTTGAAAAAGAGAATTTGGTCCTGAGTTCTGGTGGAATGGAGGAACACGGAGAGGAAGCTAAATCCACAAAGGCAGTGCAGCAAGTGGGCTTAAGATGTTTGAGTGCAGGTGAGAGGAAGGTCAACAGGTTATCATGCTGGTGCCGTAAAGGATGGAGTAAGAGGATTTGCTACATATTCAGGGGTACCACAGTAAAGAGGTCTGTGGGAAAGTATGATCACAGGTCCAGATTCCCCGGATCTTGGTAGTGCAGGGAGGAAAGAAACAGAATCAATGCTCTGCGGCTGTAAAAACCGTAGGTACTTCTAGTGTGCAGCGCTGGCCAGGTTTCTATTCCAGCAGTGAATCTAACGCCACATCTGGATCTGCTGGATCGAACTTGAATCTTTTACTGCTGGCAAAGAAACATAGCCAGCGCCTGACACTTGCACAGGGGCATGTTTAACCCTCGCTGCTAAAAAGGTAAAACCCGGATCCTCCACAGTTCTGATCAGGGCCACTTCAACCCCTTATGGGGCCCTGGGCAAGTTTCCAGTGGGGCCGTCCCCATTTAAAGCCCTCTCCCCCATTTATATAGGCCCCCTCTTCTCACCACCGCTGCCGCCCCACTCCTAGACATGCAGTGGTGACGCCATGGCGCCGGACGTCCCTTCCATTCTGGCAATCGAAGGGGGGAGGAAGCTGAAGAATGAATGGCGCTGCGGCGCTGGAAGTGAGGGTAACACTGGCGCTGTGGTAACTTTCTTTAATGTATTGCCCCTGCTCCACGTCCTGGAGAAGGGCAATGGCGGGGAGCAGGAGCAGGATCTCTGTTATCTTTGGGGTGCAGAGCACCTGGGCCCCCATTGCGCAGGAGCCTGGAGCAGCTGCCCCTTTTGCCTATGCACAGAAGTGGCCCTGCTCTGATTTAAGGTGGTATTACCTAGATCTGTAGGATCTGGCTTTTGCCTATTTCCTCAATTAAATTCGTGTTCTGGCCAGTGATGTAGTAGGACAGGCTGAGGTCTCATTGCTGGGCACTTTGAAGTGGAGTCTCTGCTGCTCGGGGGGTGTCCTGGTCTTGCAGGTGACTTGGGGTCCCAGAAAGATCTGTAGCGCTCCTGCACTGTGCATTAATATGCCCTCTTCTCTCTTCATGCTCCCTCGCTGTGGGCTAAAACACTTTCTTATCCCTTGGCGCATATAATCTGCAAACAACCCTCTGTAGGCCCTCCCCCCAAAATATAGGCCTGATCTCAGTGTGGAAATAGGAAAAACCCAGCTCCTCAAGATCTTCGGTGTCCTTTGATTACCACCTTACATGACAATTGTGCTTTTTGTTTTGACTACTTCCCCAGCTGTCTGCTTGTTTTATCTTATTACATTACACAGAAATCTGATTTCAATTAGACATATGCATGCAACTAAACTTGCAGCCCATTAGAGTGCAAATCAAATAATTTTATTTCAAAGTTTTATTTTTAATGATAATCGAGAAATAACACATGAAATTAATTATGCTTTAAGGAGGTCTGAATTCAATAATCCATCAGCTGTGGCTGCCTGACCCAGAGCTGTTCTATCCAATTTGATGTGAAACATTTCATTGTGATCTCTCTCCCCTTCAAACTCTAGGTAAAGTAATTCAGCTTCCACTGTGGTCCATTAAGTAGCAGGGGATCCTGCCATAGGCTGTGGGCCTCGGAGTACCTTTGTACAATTTAAACTGCTTTAATTAATTAATTTCTTTCTTTCTTTGACATTTTTGGAATACCGCACAACGGATACTGATATCAAAGAAGTTTACAAACTGGAGGGCACATTGTGAAAGTGATGCCCAGTGAATATAACTATTTGCAGATGGTGTCTGAACTTTTCATTAAATTATTGACCATTCTTACACATCGTGCTTAAGGGCGTTATTGCAAATAAGATGTTGCTTACGGCAAACGTCATTGACAACTGTGTGCTAGAAAACCGCTGAATCATGAGGTAAATAGAACAAGGAAGCTTACATGTATCAAACTTGAGGAACTTAGGCTTGTTTAAAGTGAAAAAGCTATTTTGAGGTGAAGGCTACACTCCATTTTGGCTAAGTCAAATACTGTTGTCATAATATGATATGGCAATCGTTTTATTGGTAACCTGCTACTTTGACTTAGCCAAAAATAGAATTTTGTTCACTGTATGGTAACACCTATACGTCCAGCTGTGCCACATTTTAAAGTGTGACCTTTTATTATTTATTTATTGCTAATACTTACACATTGCATTTGCAATTTGTTACTGGCCTTCCCAGGAAAATATCCAAGGTGAGGTAATGTTGATCAGTGCAGTTAGTTTATTAAAAAAATGTCCTATTAGTTCGATGAATGTCCTATTGGTTGCGTAAGTCCGATTTAAAAAGAAAGTGGATGTATATTATAGGTCTGAAATTTTGTAGTATGGTTTGTTTTGTTTTGGTGTGTATTTGGGGGTGTGTATTTGAGACGGTTAGGTTACACTGGTCAACAAATGTTTACAAAAGTCATGTTACTGAAATAAAAATAGTCATTTCTTATCAATTTTTATATGCTGAACACGAATGTGACAGTGAAATTGCAAAGTTGGCTCTAGTTTTTTTGTAATCTACAAGAATTAATGTTTACATCACGAAATGCATATCAATAGTAAATATATAATAGGCCTTTGGTTAATACCTGTAAAAAACCAAGTCATAGACTACTTCTTAGATTTTTTCCCCTGTCTCTTGTACAGCTGTTCGGGAGCTTCTCTGGGGAGTTTCCAGCAGTAGTCAGCCAGCATTGTAGTGGACCATTTTCCCTGGTATCTTTGGTCCATCATTGCGATATCCTGGTGAAAACGTTCGCCCTGTTCATCACTAACCATACCACAGTTATCAGGAAAGAAACCGAGATGGGAATCAAGGAAATGGATCTTTAGAGACATATTGCAGCCAAGTTTCTGATACTGCATCAGCATGTCTTCTACTAGTTCCTTGTAGTTTTCTGTCGTAACATTTCCAAGAAAGTTTGTTGACACTAGGCGAAAAGCATTCCATGCTTGTTTCGCATCACCCTGCAGCAAGTTGTTGAACCGGTCATCTTTGAAGAGCTCTCGAATCTGAGGACCCACAAAAACTCCCTCTTTAATCTTTGCTTCGCTGAGTCAAGGGAATTTTTTATGCAGGTATCGGAAAGCTGGCGAAGTGCGGTCTATGGCTTTCACAAAGTTTTTCATCAAACCTGGTTTGATGTGAAGGGGTAGTAGCAGGATTTTGTGAGCCTCAACTAGAGCTGGGTGCTGGATATTCTTTTCTCTAGCTGTTACATTTTGTCTGTGATTCCATTCCTTCCGCAAGTAGTGCCAATCCCTTGCTCGGCTATCCCACTCAAATAAGAAACACATGTATTTTATATATCCCTACTGCAGTCCCATTAAAAGGGCAACTACCTTCAAGTCACCACAGAGGTGCTAGCTGTACTTGTTATAGTTAATGGAAGTCAGTAGATGCTTTAAGTTATCGTATGTCTCTTTCATGTGGATGGCATGTGCTACTGGAATAGATGGAAGACGGTTTCCATTGTTCAAAAGCACAGCCTTCAGACTCAGTTTCGAAGAGTCTATAAATAGTCTCCAGTCTTGTGGGTCATGAGTGATTTTTAAGGCATTCATGAGGCTTTCAATATCGGAACAGAATACCAGATTACTTTCCTTTCCGACTGCATATAGTACACTGCTGACATCAGATGGCTTCAGCAGCTGTCTGGCAGTAGTATTGCATTGCATCAGAAAATGATGCAATCAACTCTGGATGATGTGTGCATGCTGGTATTATGCAATGTGAAGCAATATTACATCATTCAAGGCTTATTTGGGATGTTGTTGATGTCCTACTGGATAAATTTATACGGTGAAATGTCAAAAATGAACTACATGCAATATCTGCAAAACGAGAGCCAATAAAAATTTTAATGTTATATTCATGTTCAGTTCACCAAGATACTACAGATTAGGGCCTTTTAAAGTCAGTAACAATTTCAATGTTGACCAGTGTTATTTGTCTGCTTGTGAACATTGAGTTTGGGCTAGTGTCCAAAGTTCTGTCATAGCACAAAGTAAAAGGGCTACTTTAAAAGATCTTGGTCACATTTTTTAATGAAATATAGTATAAATTTCATTTTGGAGTCTTTCAATTGCACCAAAAGATTTTGGGACCCTTTTACTATGGTCCACTAAGGTTTTGCACGTAACATACAAAGCCTCTACTTTAGCTGTCGGGGACGTGACATTTCCGGCAGCTAGAGTGTGCTGGCTCACTCTAAAGTGCACTCCAATAAGGGGGTTCTTTTAACACCCATAGAGGTGCTATTAGGTAAACACGCATTAAGAGCCACTTTGCCATTGAGCAGGCAGCAAGTGTCTTAGTGCTAGCGGTAATGTGCTCTCCATACTCCCATCTGCCCATACCTCCCCCCCCCCCACCTCCTCCATCTCGCCATGGCAGGTTAACACACATTTTAGCGGGTGGTGGCCTGCACGCTCTCACATTAGTGTTCCAGGCTACCAGTTGCCACATGTTAAAATGCACGTTAATTAGCAAAAGGACCCTTTGTCTTATTTTAGAATAAATTTGAAGCTAATTAGGAATTCTTATGGCTGCTATTACTAAGTGAAGACTGCAAAACTGATGAAAAGTAATAGGGAAACTTGGTGTCTTTGTATAACTGTGTTGTACGTTGGTCTTTTGTCCATGGTCCACTTACTGCTTGTTGCTATTACATATTGTGGCACTACTCCCTGCTTTTTGGTTTGGTGTCTACTTGTGTAAACCGAGACTGGAGTCCTTCCAGCAACCAGTGTGAGAATTCTCACAGCTTATCTCCATCCTCAGCACTCTTGGCTAATGTCTGGTTTTACAGCATTTGCGGCCCCAAAACAGATGCTGTCTTGTTTGGAAAAGGTTTTTTGTTTTTGATCTTCTTAGTGGCTACAGTTTACATGGGGGGGGTGGAATCTAGGATACTTGGAGTAGCTAAAAATCACTAAATCACTCCCGGACAGCATATTCCACTTGGACTGGGTTTTAATATTCTTTGGTTATTAATATACTCTGTCAGAAAAATAACATAGTTTTCCAACTTTTGCTCTCTCTGTCGCCACTGAAATCGGGGACAGGAGATGTTTATAGTCCATGGCGTCGCGGATACCACCCCAAAATCAGGGACAGCCTCCAAAAACTGGGGATGTTGGGTATCCTTAGCTACTCTATAATGATGGGTTGCTTATTTGAACCAAAGGATGCTGTTAGAGGTTTGAGATTTCCACCACCAACCTCTTTCCTTCCTTGGCCATGTGCTGTTTCTGATAAGCCCCCCCCCCCCCCCCCCCCCGACAGACTTCATTTTGACATCAGAATCAGATCTGGAGGATGTCCTCTGCATCTATCTCTACTGTCAAAATGAACCAGTAAAAGTCGCATCCTCCAAGGATCCAGTTTAAGGCGGAAAGCATAGGAATCCGGAGGATTCGAGGAATCGTGTAGATTTACCCAGACCCACTTCTGAGGTGTATTATAAACAAACTGGAAATAGACCAGGCTTTCCAGGCAGGCTGTTTCCCTCTGGCACAGCTCCAGGTCTGAGGTCTGTCACTTCACTGTTCAAAAAACATGAGTAACACAGTTTCTCCATGGACCATCAGGATGGCATCAGCCACACATGGTGACGTCCTCCAATGGCGCCAAGATACAGAAGTGCTCTCTTAGAGCTCAGAAAGGTGAGCCTTTCTGAGCCCGCCCAGATAGCCCACCTCACCAGCCCGCCCCCTAGCAAGCCAGTCCTTTTCCTTCCGCCTTGCCAGCAAGACGGATTTTTGCTCTCTCTAACTTCTACATAACAATCTTCAATCAAGTGATGCCGAAATCAGGTTTTAAGAGCTGCACGCGCTGCAAGCATAAAATGAGCATCACCAATACTCATGAGGTTTGCTTACGCTGCCTGGGTTCGGAGCACTCGACGGAGAACTGTTCTAAATGCTCACGCATGTCCCCGCGGGCTAGGAAAGCTAGGGGACATGCTCTCCGAGAATACCTGGCATCTGCAGCATCTTCATCTTCAAAGACCAGCTCTTCCAAGGCAAGTTCCTCATTAGCCAATGTGCCGGCTCAGGATGCGCCCCCTGTGGCCTCCGTCCCCAGCCGTGCTTCAGAAGCAGCCTCCACTCCTGCCCATGCTGTCTCCGGCTCTCCCAGAAGCGCCAATGCTGCCATCCTCATCTCCGGCGCTCCTCCTCAAAATCCTGCTCCTCCACGAAATCCGGCCTCCTCGCCGGCCGGCCACGTGGCACCTGATAATGGCGCTGCCCTGCAGGCCAAACTCTGCCCTGCCCCGCAAGCTTCCGGCTCCTCCCACTTCTGGCGTGATGCGCCTCGACGCAGCTTCAGCCCTCGGGGCCGTCTCTACACTTCTCAGTCTCCTCCCCCTCGCATCTCCACGCCGAAGGACACATACGGCGCCGAGGAGAGAGACCAACACCGGCGCCGTGCAAACAAGCGCCGGCGCCGCGACTCCAGCAAACACCGGCACCATAGGAGCCGGCACGATCACGGAGGATCCGGGAGGTGCAATGCAAAAGACCGCAATGCAGACCGCGGGAGAGACAGACGCCGCAGATACAGCAGCATCAGCTCTCACAGCCTCAGCAGGAGCAGAAAGAGATACAGCCACCGCAGGAACAGTCACCATATCTTTTCCAGCCGTGACTACCTCTCAAGCCACCACAGCTCATCCATGTCCCCCAGCCCTGGGACTCACCAGCGCTCCAGTTCCTCCAACAACTCTTCTGCGATCCTAAGACTCCTTACTCAACTGGTGCAGCAGACTGCTCACCTGCTTCCCCAATCCACAACAGGTCTTCAGGTACTGCCTGATCCTAAAGCTCTAGACACACCGGAACAAACCCTTCCAGCTCCACCTGTCCCACAGTCACCTGTGTGCTCCATGTGAGCCCTTCCTTCACCGGCTCACCCATCACCGGATAGCACCGCGGAGGAACATGAGATTGAGATGGCCGTGGTGGGTTTCGCCAACAGCGAGCATACAGCCTCTGTGAACAGATGCTCGCCGGAGCCGGAAGGACAACCAAACACACCGGAGGACCTTACTTATCCTAAATTCCTCAGTAAGATAGCCTCCGCCTTAGCCCTCAAGGCCGCCGAGGAGGCTGGGGAACCCATCCCAGAGGTACTAAAATACCTCTCCACACCAAAGCTGGCGTTTGCACTCCCTGTGCATCAGATGCTGCGGGACGTGCATTTGAGACTTTGGGAAACCCCTGCTTCTATCCGTCCCTTCTCCAGGAAGTTGGACTACAAATACCAAGTACAACCCGCACCCGGGTTTGCAAAGCAACAACTACCTCACCAGTCCATCGTGGTTTCCTCTGCCCTAAAACGCGCTACATCATTGCGTACACATGCCAATAACCCCCCGGGTCGTGACCATAAGCTTCTCGATGACATCGGCAAGAAGGTCTTCCAAGGGGCGATGCTCAGCATGAGGATTGCGGCTCACCAGTTTCAGCATGTCCTCTTCCAGGAATCCTGTGTCACGAATCTCAAGGCCTCCGCTGCTTCTCTGCCAAAAGAAGCCCAAGCACAGCTTCACAAGACTCTTGTTGATATGTCAGAAGGCAACAAGCATCTGGCCAGCACGGCGTTCGACTCATTCGATACAGTGGTGCGAACCGCGGCCACAGCCATATCTGCCAGACGATGAGCATGGCTGAGAGCATCCGGCCTGCGCGACGACACCCATGATAAGATTGCCGACGCACCCTGCTCAGGTGAATCTCTCTTCGGAGAGAAGGTGACCGACACTGTGAATGTCATGAAAGAACACTGCAACACGCTCCAAACCTTGGAAGAGGATGGGTTTGAGCACCAGAACGGTGCCCAAAAGTAAAGATTTCCCAGAAAGTCTTATTACACCGGGGGTCGCCTGACCTTTTTCCTGGAGGAGTGGAAACGAATCTCCTCGGACTCCTGGGTGCTTCAAGTCATCAGCAGAGGTTACTGTTTACGGTTTGCAACATCTTCTCACCAGCGCAACCGCCCGGTCAGCAATACCCCCCTCACCTGCAGCAGGCTATGATGATGGACCTTCTGCACCTCCTAGCCTCACAAGCGATAGAAGAGTTGCCACCGGCAGAGAAAAACTCTGGATTTTACTCCAGATACTTCCTCATTCCCAAAAAATCTGGCGGCGTTCACCTCATCTTGGATCTCCACAAACTGAACAAATTCCTGGTCAAAGAAAAGTTCAGAATGTACTCCCTCAATTCGATCCTCTCACTGATCCAGACCAGGGATTGGATGGCATCCCTGGATCTTCAGGACGCCTACACTCATATTCGCATCCACAAAAACCACAGACAATATCTCCGCTTCAAAGTTCTGGGTCAACACTACCAATATAGAGTTCTTCCCTTCGGCCTCTCGCCTGCCCCGAGAGTTTTCACAAAGTGCATAGCAGTTGCGGCAGTGCACCTCTGCAAGCAAAACGTCTGCATATTCCCCTACCTGGACGACTGGCTTCTCATAGCACCCTCATCAGAAAGGCTTCAACTCTCCATTCGGAAAACCACCAGCCAGCTCTCCTCCCTGGGCTTCGTCATCAACCTCACTAAATCCCACCTCACGCCAACGCAGAGGATCGAGTTCATAGGAGCGGTGATCGACACTCGCGCAGCCAAAGCCTACCTACCTGTGCGCAGACAGCTGGCCATCGTCACCCTAGCGTCCAACGCGGTCACAGCAAGGACTTGCTCAGCCAGATCCATTCTTCGCCTTCTAGGCCATATGGCGGCCACGACGTCGGTCCTTCCAGTGGCAAAATTGAGAATGCGCCCGCTCCAATGGCACCTGCATGACCACTGGAACCAGCACTCTCAATCTCTCTCCATCCGAGTCCCGATGACTCCACGAGTCAAATCACATCTGCGCTGGTGGATGATACCAACCAACCTAGCTGTGGGCAAGGACATATGCCCCCAAAAACATCAAGCGACGCTCACCACCGACGCGTCCAATATGGTTTGGGGCGCACACCTCTCTGTACTCAGCACCCAGGGAGCCTGGTCCCCTCAAGAACGGCAGCAACACATCAACCTCCTCGAACTGAGAGCCATCAAATACGCCCTCCAGGCCTTTCTGAAACAGCTCCAGGGGAAATCTGTACTCATCCAGACGGACAACCAAGTTGCCATGTTCTACGTCAACAAGCAAGGGGGGACCTGGTCACGCACCCTCTGCAAGGAGGCACTGGAGTTATGGACACTAGCCTTGGGAAACGGGTGCAAGCTACATGCCTCCTATCTCCCTGGGGACCTGAACAATCTTGCAGACAAGCTCAGCAGGCAATTATTGCCGCACGAATGGTCTCTCCATCCGGAGGTCTCCAATCAGCTCTTCAACCTCTGGGGAAATCCCAACATCGATCTATTCGCAACCGAACAGAATACCAAGTGCCGTCTGTTCTGCTCCAGACACCCTTCGGCCTGCCGGCTAGCAGCGGATACATTTGACGTGTGCTGGGGGGAGTGGTCACTAGTGTATGCCTTTCCCCCCACTCCGCTCATCCCGAAGACACTATAGCGGATCGTTCAGGACAAGGCCCAGGCCATCCTAGTGGTCCCTCACTGGCCACGCCAAATGTGGTTTATTTTATTTATTTATTTATTTAGACAGTTTTGTATACCGCCTTATCCTTCAATCAAAGCGGTCACAACACAATTGGGGGATACATCTAACACGCAGGGATATGAGAGACATACACTAATACTTACAGGGAACATGGGCAATGGAGGGTTAAGTGGCTTGCCCAAGACCACAAGGAGCATCTGTGGGACTAGAAACCCCAGTCCTTCCGGCCCAAGGTTGCTGTCCTCTAGTGGGATTTGAACCCCCGACCTTCCGGCCTGAAGTACCTTGCCCCAACCACTAGGCGTTCCTGCTACGACTGGCACAGGAGCCCCCCATCCGTCTGCCCCTCAGGCAGGACCTGCTGACGCAGAACATGGGCACAACTCATCATCCCAACCTCAAAGCCCTCGCTCTCACTGCTTGGAGGTTGAGCGGCTAAACCTATCCCCTTTCCAGCTACCTACAGACGTGCAGGACATCGTCCTGGCAGCAAGGAAACCCTCCACCAGAAAGTCCTATGGCCTAAAATAGAAGAGGTTCAGTATCTGGTGTGCCGAACGCGACCTGGAGCCGACCACATGCCCTGTCCCCATTGTATTACAGTACCTCAACTCTTTATCCAACCTCGGTCTTAAGACACAGTTCATCCGTGTGCACCTTTCAGCAATTGCTGCATTCCACATGCCTACGGACGGGGCCAGCTCCATTGCGGCGCTGCCGCTCACCGCCCACTTCATGAAGGGCTTGACCAATCTAAAACCCCCGCTTAGGCCTCCTATCCCATCATGGGACCTCAACACCGTCCTCCAGCGCCTAACACAGGAGCCCTTTGAGCCTCTCCAGTCTACCGACATGAAGTACGTTTCCTGGAAGACGCTATTCCTAATCACTATCACATCCGCCAGAAGAATCAGTGAGTTACAAGCACTTGTGTGCCACCCTCCATATACACAACTGCACTCTGATCACGCATCTCTGCGGACCAATCCAAAATTTGTCCCCAAAGTGCCGTCAGCTTTTCACATCAATCAGTCCATAGAGCTCCCCTCCTTCTTCCCCAAGCCACATGGATCCGACGAGGAAAGTCGCCTGCACACCCTTGACTGCCTAAGAGCCCTCCGGATCTACCTGCACAGGACGCAGCCCATCCGGAATGGTGAGCAACTATTCGTGTCCTACGATCCCACTAGACCGGGCAGGCCCGTTTCCAAAAGAACTCTGTCCCACTGGATTGCCGCCCTGCGTTGCATTCTGTCTGGGCCCTGCGGAAGATGGCCCCAGAGTGGGTCCCCACCGCCTCAGGGCACTAGCCACCTCAATTGCAAACCTACGTTCGGTCCCTCTGACTGACATTTGCAGAGCGGCCACATGGTCCTCCCCGCACACTTTCCAGAGGCACTACTGCCTCGACCTCAGGTCCCAAGAAGATGGAGCCTTAGCCAAGGCCGTCCTTTCCACCGCCCGGGAAGGCCCTACGGCTGCATCAATGCCCGTGGTGCTACAGTGAGACTTGCTTGACGTTTGTTCTCTGTGCCCACATTGACTGCACTGTACTATCTGCTGTAAGATTGCACTGTTCATGCACTACTGCACCTAAGGTTTATTGCACCTTTGTATCTTTACCATGTTGCATGGTTATTGCACTGTTACCGCACCTTGTTGTACACTGTTGCACTATTTACCACTGTTGTTGTTGCACTTATATGACTGTGCCTATATGGTTATTAAACGATTACTCTGACCAAGGTATCCGCAGTTTGTGTCACGCTGCCCTCCTCCACCTCATCGTTCTACAGCTTGGGAGACAGCATGTGTGGCTGACACCATCCTGATGGTCCATGGAGAAAGCGGGGTAACTTACCTGTAACCGGGGTTCTCTGTGGACAGCAGGATAAGTCAGCCACACAATCCCACCCACCTCCCCTGGAGGAGGCCAGCCCAGTCGAGCCCACGCCCTAGCCGAGAAGGCTAGCTAGGAACACACTGGCTTGCTAGGGGGCGGGCCGGTGAGGTGGGCTATCTGGGCGGGCTCAGAAAGGCTCACCTTTCTGAGCTCTAAGAGAGCACTTCCGTATCTTGGCACCGTCGGAGGATGTCACCATGTGTGGCTGACTTATCCTGCTGTCCACGGAGAACCCCGGTTACAGGTAAGTAACCCCGCTTTCCTCCAACCCCACTTCTGCACTGCCATACTGACTTATATAAAATTACAGACAAAACTGCATTCTTTGCTCTGCTGTCCATTCCAGCCTCAGCCCCTCCCCTTCTGTGCCCTGTGGATGGGAGGGGTGGGGCTGGCTTAGGGAATAGAGTGGTTCTGTTCTGTGCTCTGTCTGCAGCAAGCTCACCCCTCCCCTCCTGTTCACTGTCTAGGAAGGAAGGGGCTGGAGCAGGAAACCAAGGCAAAGACTGAGGGCAACAGCCAATAAAGGCATCAACATAAAGTTCTGTGTGCTTATGCGATGGGTCCTGTGCTATAGAGGGCATGAGGCAGCCCCTTCCTTTTGCCTGTAGGTAAAAGTGGCTTTGCTTGCATGACAAACCTTCGTATAATCAATCCTGGTTATGAAAAAATGCAACTGTTTTCCTACAGACTCATTTTTTACAGAAGTTATGGTAGTCAGCTGTGGCTACGGTATAACAAATCCTCTCATAATGCTGCAACTTATCAACTAAAAAGGAGAACCATTGTATTTTGTCCAAAAGTAGCATCTCACATGCTTAGTCATCATTTTGGTTTTGGGTTGGGGAAAGTTTCTAGCGTGACTGTACATGTCTTGTGTGACTATTGAACAGTCAAATCTACCAGCTACTGCATTTTTGTACCATCCTCTTCATCCTCTCCCCTAGGGGTCCCCAGTCTAACGCCCTTGGGCCTATAATCCCGAACAGCAGTTTCCCATTAGCCTGCGTCAGAAGAAGCGGCCAAGGAGATTGTGATTAAGAAAAATGGAATCAGCAAATGGAGAAGCCAGGAAATGTATTTATGCTTACCTTGGTTGACTTCCCCTGCCCATCTTCTATCTTTCATCTGCCAGACACAGCATTGTCTGCTAGAACAGAACGCAACGAAGGATGAAAGCTGCTAGCAGCTTTCCTGATCTACTTTTCCAAAAACGACCAAGCCAAAAGCAATCCAGCTTTTTGGAAAGTGTTAATGCATAATTTTTAGTATGTGAGACAGTGATAGGAACCTATAAGATGATTCTATTTATAAACCATCTGCTTGTAGGTATCACATAGCTGCATCAGTGAGTGCTTTTACGATGAGATGCATTAGGATATCAGTGCAGAAGGACCTCTGGAATGCAGAGCAGAGCATGGTACGGGACTCTCCGTCAAAGTAATGCTTGACTCACAGCCTGCACCAGACTAATTAGTAATGGGCAGGATGGGAGATGGGCGGATTCCAGGCTTTTTTATTCACTTGGTAGACTCCTACTCCTTGGACTTTCAGTCCAATCGGAAGATGCCTCAGCTGGCACCAAGAGCTTTGCTCATGACTGTCAGCTAATTATTTCCATTTCAAATCTCACTCCACTTCTTGTCTATCCCAGCCATTGAAGTAACAAACAGCCAACTGAGGGGATCAGATCTTGGCTAGCTGCAGAACCTGGCATAAGGACACCCTTACTCTGTCAGCTCTTGTCCTCATTCCCTTCCTGGGACTCTGAAGCATCCTCAGCTCCTTCCAGTCAAATGGACAACAGCTGTCTAGAATCAAGCCACAAACCGCTGCATAGCACTCCACAGCCAATTGGGAGCACCCCAATCCCAGTGCTTTTTACTACAAAGGACAGCACAAGCTCCTGTGAGGCTTGTCATGAAATGTCCTAGTTTATGGTACAGAGGTCTCTTTGGCCGGCAGTGTATTCTGGTGATGCGGGAGGACGTCTTGCCTTGGCGTCCGTATTGAAGTATAAGTGGGGAACTGCTATGGAAAGAGTTAGTGATATCACAGAGTTGTTTCCTTTTGGAGGGAAAATGATCTTTGCCTCTTTTTGGCCCTGTTGGCAAGATGGAGCACAAGGCTTCTGAATCAGTAGGGTCCTGCCTTGTGCAATGGAAAAATGAGCATTTGCTGGTTTTGACTCTTTTTGCATGAAGAAAGCTGAAGGGTTGGCTGGAAGCCTATAACCACTATGGGATTGCACTGGGGTAGACAAGGTACAGCTTATGAGATTTTTGCTGGCAGGTTGTTGACCAGTTGTAGAGTTCCCCTTGTGGATAGGATGTGCAACCTGGAGTGGTGAGCTCGAAATCTATGACCAGTAGTGGGGTGTAATGGGGGAGAGGACATACTGTCACTGTTTGACCTGCCTGGTAAACCCAGGCAAATGTAGTTTCTGGAGATTACAAAAGCATGGTCCCTCAGAGAAGATAAAGAAGGCAGAGAGAGTGTGTTGGAGGAAGTGTCTTTACAAGGTTCTGGAGGAACTGCCTGCAGATGAGTTGGTGAACCTCTTGATGGAGGATCCCATAGAGCTAAAGGAGGAGAAGATAAAGGTGAGTCCCACAGAGAAGAGGAGAACAAAGAGGAAAGAAGTAGCCCACTGTAATTTTTATGTTTATTCATGCAACAAGAGATAAAAAAGGAATTTTAACCTGCTTGGGGCAGGTCTATCCTCTGATTTAAATGTGCAGACATTGCTAAGACAGGCTAACTGCTGGGAGCTGGTGGGAGGTGTGGCCACTGGGATGGGGAAGGTGATACCGACGGGTCCAGACCGCCGTAGGAGTGTCAGGAAGCATCGTGGTGGTATGCATTGGAGTCTCACTGTGTTTTGAAGCCATAACAGGCTTAAAATTAATTTTTATTTACGCAGGCTGCGAACCTGGAAATATTTGCACATGTGCACATGCAGGGTCAGCTCTGGTGAGGGGAGGCCGAGCAGGCCAGAGAAAACTAACTAAATAAATAAATAAAAGGTGGCAACTGGGTTGACAGTGGCTGAAAAGGTCAGGGGTAGAGTCCGGATGGTAAATTGCTATTCAGGGCAAAGTCCAATGGTGAATCAGGACCGAGCAGCACTTAAATAATACCGGGTAATGGGAGCAGAAATTAATATAAAAACAGGAGGCTGGGGAGTTAAGAAGGGCATGTACAATGCTGTGCTTGGGCTGTAACTAGCAGAAAGAGATGGAGAACAGCGAGCACTGCAGCAGTCTCGTGAGAACAGTGATGCAGTTAATTATATGAGGCTAATTAGATTCGGATAGCAATTTAAGTTGAATTCAAAAAATCAATAGGGTGGAAGTATAGTTGAACAGAGTGAGGAAGTTTAGAAAACGAGGTGGAAGAATTGATGGCCGGTGCTGCTGGGACCATTTTGTGACGAGTGTCAGAAGAACGTGGGCTCTGGTAATTGGAGACCTGGACTGCGGCAAGACGGACGTGCGCATGTTGCGTATGCGAATGAGCTGAAAAGTTGGGAAATGTATATTAATTGAACTGTGTGCAGCTATTCCAGGCTATGCTAGTCTCTTTTAAAATTTTGGAAGAATTTCCGAGTTATTTTTTTATTCTCTCTTTGTAGGGCTGAGACGTACCAGTGCCTGAGTGGGAGAGATAACAGCTCTAAGTGGTTTTAAAAGCTGGAAAGAGATTAAACTGCTGTTTACTGGAATTTGATGTTTGATTCTTACTTTATTTTTATTTTTATTCTCTGCAGGCATAGCTTCTGCTTTTGTCTGAGTATTCCCAGGTAGAGAAAGAAATGGACATAGTCTTATTTTATCTGGGGCAAAAAATGTTTCTCTCTTTCTCCTCTGTAAACTGTTAATTCTGATATACTTTCCAGATTACCCAGAGCAGATGAAATGTTTGCTGATGTACTTGAGATTTATGAATGGCTGCGTTGTGGTTTATGTATGTAAACTGTTGCCCCAATAGGCTGTAAAACAGACAAGGGCGGTATGCAATGCAATGTGTGCCTTCAAGTCAGTCCTGACTCCTGGCGACCCAGAAGCTCCTGGGTTTTCTTGGCAGTGTCACTAGAAGTAGATTGCCAGGCCTTTCTTCCAAGGCAATGGAAGGTTAAACAAATACTAAAATAAATAAGTTGTTAATACAATAGATAGTGCAGAGCAGTTAACACTATCTCACTAGATGGTGCTAAATGTAAGCATGTGATCTGCAATACAGTATAGTTAAATGCACAGTAAGGGGCGTGTTTACTAAAGCACATTACTGGGTAGTGCGGGGTTCAACGCATGGTGCTTAAAATCTCATGCTACCTGAGCAGCGCAGGTCAGGGGCGGAGAATGTGTGGTTCTTGAGCAGAGCACCCGCATCGTGGCTAGCACAGGAATTATTGGCATGCACTTCCTGTCCATGTGACACTTAACGTGGGTTCGCTTACTGCCACGTCAATAAACCCGTGCTGATTACACCAAAGACAAGGGAGATTACCTGCGCTGGTAACATGGGGATATGCCAAACATGCCGCCATTGACTAGCAGGAGTCAAGCACCACCCCTGAGTTTGTTTTCTGGACCATTCATGCGCTAGTGGCGGGCCGCTTGGTAAACATGTCTCTGAGTGTACTGTCTCTGTGTTAAGAGGATGGGAAGATGTTGGGCATTGCCCCCGAAGGTTAAGTCAGAAGCTCTGCAGTTACTGCACATTCATTTTGGCCATTAATGTACTGTAACTGCAAAGTTTTTTTTTTTTTAATTTATTTTTTATTAAGGTTATACAAGATATCAGACATAAGCAAAATAATTATCACAAGAATAATAAGAAAACAAACTTAGTCCACATCACGGGGAGTGGTGAGGGAACACCCAGCTGACAGCCTAATTTAAACAAACTCTGATTATTACATACAATGCTAATAGAGCAACTAAGAAGAAAAATATTGTAGAGCGTAACATACCTTACATACCTATGAATCCGCTATAACCTGAGGGTCTAGCCCCTTAAGAAATATTTCTAACGATCCAACATCCATAAACACATATTTAATACCCCCAGAGGTGACTTGCAAGGAAATTTTAAAAAGAATGTTGCGCCAGTAGCGAGGACCCGTGGCTTACCAAAGGAATTCAACTAATCCAGAATTTGCACAGCGGTATAATGGTGGTTTTTTAGTGTATCAGCAGCTGTTAATTTTCAGAACAATACTGCCTCCAGAGATATCCGAATGATATACCAGTGTTTACAGTAGCTGGGAAGGTCAGAGAAGTGAATAAGAGCAGCTGTTAATTTTCAGAACAATACTGCCTCCAGAGATATCCGAATGATATACCAGTGTTTACAGTAGCTGGGAAGGTCAGAGAAGTGAATAAGCTAGCCCCTGAGGAAGGCAACGAAACACGGCCTGTGTCGGGCTATTGGCTTTTATACAATAAAGAGTTTCTCCACTTAAGAAGGGCTTCTGGTTTATTCAATCAAGAGTTCCTTCCTACTGCTGTCCACGGTGTTTTACTGGGTTGGTGGCTGCAAGTACATACCTATACTTCCTATTAGTCAGTGCTTGATTACATTTCATCCAAACAACACTCTTGGTCACTTCTTTGAGCGATTACCTTAAGATAATACAATAACTATACAACTCGCTCGAAATATTTCATAAGTTTAGTTTTATCTTTCGTTGTTACATGTATTCCAACCTTCCAAGGTCTCAGACAATCCACAGCACTACAGTTTAGACATACTGTAAAATAGTTA
This sequence comes from Ichthyophis bannanicus, assembly GCA_033557465.1. Lineage (NCBI taxonomy): Eukaryota > Metazoa > Chordata > Amphibia > Gymnophiona > Ichthyophiidae > Ichthyophis > Ichthyophis bannanicus. The sequence goes on from CM066037.1 coordinate 65,354,521, forward strand.
TCTCCAAGTTATAATGCCCTGTTCAATGTAATTTCAGTTTGTTCAATGTAAACCGCACTGATGCAGAATAGCGCGGTATATAAGAGAATGTAAATAAATAAATAAATACTATACGTCCTACTTATGTGCTTGTTGACATCAATGACCTTCCATAATACATAAACATTGGTTTTCATACTATGAACTTGTTGACCTTATTATAGTTTTTAACATCGGAACCCGAAAGGGAGTACTTAACTTCACTGAATTCTTTTCTTTAACTCCTCTTCAGCCGTTCCGTTTCTAAAATCCCAACGCCATTATTTAGGCGCCCTTGCGTTTCACTAAAGTAAGGTTCATCAGGGGATTTTCTCTCCGTTCTTTTATTCTAAAAGAAAAACACATCAACAACTACCTTATTACTAAACATTCCTGTAAAGTATTTTTTCATAATACAGCCTTACTCAAAACTCACCAATAAAACGATGCTGCACATGTATTCAAAAACAGAAACTCCAAGCCCTTCTAGACGTAAAACAGTTTCAAGCTGTTCGCCGGTCTAGAAGGGCTCGGAGTTTCTGTTTTTGAATACGTGTGCAGCATCGTTTTATTGGTGAGTTTTGAGTAAGGCTGTATTATGAAAAAATACTTTACAGGAGAGCTAATGTTTTGTAGAGATGGGGTAGGTGATGGTGTAAAAGGTGCACATGGATTTGACTGTGGGATATGGGGGTGTGAGAGATGTGGGGAAGTGGGTTGGCCAAGGTGGGGATGAGAGGGAAGGGGCAATACTTCTACGGAATATCTGGGTGCTAGAGGGGGGGCATGTATTATGTCATTCACATGCTTTAATAAATCCACCTTCATGTAAAATGTCTCTGTATGAGGTGTTCTCATGCCGCCATGCCTCTTCGATATGCTTGGCCACTGTCCACCTGCTGAGCTACCTCTTCATCTGTATCTATCTTGTCAATAAGTACATCTGGCAGGAGTTACTTTTGCTGTAAGGCATAGTTGTACAGTATTTAAAATGCCAAGAATATCTTGCACACTTTTGCTGGCTTGTACAAGAGTTTCCCTCTTGAGTGATCAAGACACGTCAAGTGGCTCTTTAGTTGCCCAAATGTCCTTTCTATTATTCCCCCGATGCTCCTGTGTGCCCTGTTGTAGCGCTCCTCTGCTTGCAAGCACTATAGGGGTCAGCAACCAGTGGCTCAGGGGGGTATCCTCTGTCACCTGCATAGACATGGGAAAGAACATACAGGTGTCATTGCTGTCCTGCCTATGCCATCATGACCAGGATGTATGCTGCTGAAATGTCCAGCAACCTGTTTTCTGCCTTTTCATGTTGCTTTCATCCCTAACATGGTGCCTCTACATTTGTCTTGCTACTGTCCTTACATCCTGAGTCATGTTTCAGCATCAGTTGTGTGGTCTGGTGCTCAATGTCAGCTACTTACTGGGGGTGTATCCCTTTTGCCAGTCCTGGCTACTTGTATGGGGATGTGTGACATCTATTTCTCTATCGCAATGTGGCTCATCATGGGTCTAGGTGCCACCATCTCACTGGACGCTATTCCTGACCTCACTCACACACATCATGGTCCTGCTTCTCCTACATGTGGTGTTCGCACTGCTTCTCAATTTGCCTTGCCACACATCTCTGATGTCATCTGTACTCTAAGGGGCCCAGGATCTGGGGGCTGGACTTTGAGGGACACAGTAGGATTGGTTGTTATTTGGCCTCCATTCTGGATTTACTATGCTCCCCATCAGGATACTTGTCAGTCAGTCACTCAGGTTCAGCAGCCTGTACATCGAATGCTTCCCCACCCCCTTTGGAGAGCTGGTGCATCCTCTGCTACAGCTTTGCCTTCTCACCACAGGGTTACTGCTTGGGAGTCAGACTAGGGGAGAATATAGTCAATTGCTATGTTTGTGTCTGTTAGCTGGCCACATTTTTCTGGGCTCTTTATAGATTAGAGATCACAGATAATCCTTTGGTGCTGTCATTGTTATTTACCATGTTTCATATATCTGCACATCATGAGCAATAATGGCTATCTGTATGTTTGGTGCTCTCAATCCATGACTATGGCATCTTTTACAAAATATCTCTGTACTGACATTTCTCACAGCAGCTCCATACATGTGTCTACACCTGTCCCATACAATGGCCGCTCTCTGTCTTGGCTTATTTGGGTCTGTGCACTCTGTGGAGCAATCATGCATGCCTTGTCACAGTCTGCTTTGTGGCAATGCTCCCCTGGTCAGGCCTGTGTGGCAATGGGGAGAGTCTCTGGGTCATCTTACATAGTAGTCAGCCTCCGAAGATTTTGCCACTCTCAAATCTTGCATAGATCCCAGACTGAGTGAGAATACTGTATATGCATCATGGCAGGATCCTGGGTATCTTGAGACAACATCTATGATTTCTCCTAGTGCATTGCACACAACTTGTATATTGAGGGAGTGGAATAATTTTCTGTTGTAGAATGTGGGCTCCCTCCATCAAGGGGGCCTCAGGGCTACATGTGTGCAATCTATCAACCCCAGCACAGAAGGGAACCCAGCCACCTCATGACATTAAAGTATTGTCTTTTGCCTCTCCTGCACCATCTGAGGGAATGCAATATATTCTGACGCATGGGTCAGAAAAGCACTCAGAAACTGTGGGATGCACTTTAACATTGCCGACTGGCTTAGACCTGCAGTGGCTGCCAGCACAGATTGGAAGCTACCTGTTGCTAGGAAGGCAAGTGCTGTTGTCACCTTTAGATGGATGGGCATGGCCTATCTCCTATGTGTTGTCGCACTGAGGTAGAGCTCCAGCTCCTGGCACAGTTGATGGATGGCTGCCCTTTCAAACTAGAACCTGGTGAGACTTGCTTCATCTGTGAAGGCCATGTACTGGCTTCTCAGTGTAGGTACCCTCTGATAGGGTAATCTTCTTGCAGTCTTTTCCTTGCTTTCTCTGTCTGCCTCATTCAGCATAGCTATTGCAAATCATGCATTACTTTCCTCCATGCTTCGTAATACCAGCTCCTCTCATGCAATCTTCCAACCTTACTGTGCACACACACTGTGCCATTTTCATTTGCAGGGACACTCACACATACACACCCACAGGGGCAACACAGAGACATAAGGGGGTGAACAGCACAGCACCTGCAGCACAATCTAGCACAGGGGGAGACCCAGAGCCAAGGGGACTACAGACACAACTCACAGGACACAGCAGCACAGCAGCACATGTTCCAACAGTAAATCCTGGCAAGCAGCAGAGAAACAGCAAAGTCCTATGTTTTTTCCACATCTCTGGTAGGTATGATGTGGCACGTCTACGGCAGAGGCCGTAAATGGTTGCGTGAGGTTTTGTAATACCACATACAAGTCTTTGAGAAGGGGCACACCCTGTTCTGCCCCTTCACAGGTGTGTGCAGAGATGCCCATGTGAGTGGGATAAACACCTGCAGCTGCTGTTAGGGAAAATAGGTTCATTACAGCTGAGAATGACATTATGATGTGCACCAGGAGAGGTAGGGTGAGAAGCTAAGGTATCCCAGAGAATTCTCCATACATGCTGCATTTGTAAAGAGATGCTGCTAGGAAGTCTCAACAAAATTATTTCATTTTTTTAAAAAAGCACTCAGGGGCTTACCCTGCCCTTTTCTCTCTGCTTCCACAAAAATTCCTTCTTACGTAGACTAGTGCAAATTATTCAGTAGTAGGGACAAAGGATTCCTACATCTGAAGCAGCCCTCCAGATGTGGAATCCTTAAAAGTTTGCCTCGGTCACAAAATGCCACCCACATGCAAGTTAATCCCTCAGATGTAGTTAAATTTTATGACTCAGTGCATCTGTGAAGCATGCAAACTTCTATTGGGTTAATAAACAATGAGCTATTTTGCATCTCATTGCCTCATTACCATTGTTTTATATGCAACAACTCTTGCAAGCTAATTTACACACCTTAAAGATGTTTTTAACATATATAAACTGGACTGCGCACCTTTAGCAACACTTTTAACTCATTAATAGGTGTAAGCGTTTTAGCACACTTTAAATACTCTTGCCCCTAGATTAGATAGATATGTTTTCCCGGAACGATGCCTTAAAGTCTGAGAATTCCTTTACATTCTGTGCATTGTGGAAAAGGAGGTAAAAAGATTCCTTGGGACCAGCTGCATGAATAACATTGCAGAGCTGTGGCCGATTGCTGTCAAAGGCAATCTTTGTGCCAGCTATGGCTATGTCGATTGTATGGGTCTGAAGATTTGTTTTCCCTAAGGACTGTGCAGCACAGTTTGCATTGAGAGCGCACGTTTAAGGGTCGTGATTTCTAGAAGGGGGCTTTGTGAAAGGAGTAATGGCAGAATGTACATCTGGGAACTGAATGCAACAAGCTGGAGGCACGTAGATTCCCAATAGCATTTTCAGGCAGTAAAATGAATCAGGCCCTGAAGCCCTGACCACCATTTCATTTCATTAGTTTGGCTCACAATAAAATATTCATACTCCAACATAACATACAAACACAATAACATGACATCTTTTCTGGTTGGTCTTCAGTAGTACTTATTTTTTACATTCTCTTATCTACCATGCTATTCTGCATCAGTGCGGTTTACATTGAACAAATGGAAATTACATTGAACAGGGCATTATAACTTGGAGAAAACTGTTTACAGGGAACATGGGCTATGGAGGGTTAAGTGGCTTGCCCAAGACCACAAGGAGTAGCTGTGGGACTAGAAACCCCAGTCCTTCTGGCCCAAGGTTGCTGTCCTCTAGTGGGATTTGAACCCCCAACCTTCTAACCTGAAGTACCTTGCCCCAACCACTAGGCTACTCCTCCACTCCACTACTTATCTGGTTGGCCAACCCCTGTTAGGCAAATAAATGCTGCTGAATATCTTTATGGACTGCCTCGGCAGAATCCGGATAGTGCCGGGGCAAAGATGGCAATTATCTGTATGGTGGCGATATCCAGAACCACTATACAGGTAACTAGGCTTACCTCAGGGCTCTGTCTTATCCTCCCTTCTATTCAACATTTTCATCCAACCACTATGCAACATAATCCAGAACCATAATACCCTCTATCATCTGTACGTCAATGACATCTTAATCTATGCACCCATCACCATTAATAACCTAGACTATTCCACGATAGGTCAAAGCCTTGAAGCGGTCATCCAATGGCTCAATCATCACAATATGCATATTAATCCCAACAAAACAGAAGTCCTCCATATAACCAAGAACCCCATATTCTCCCCACCATCAACACCAACTTAACACTGCAAGTAAAAGATCAAGGGCCCGATTTAGCAAGGTGACTTATGGGGCTGTATATCCCAGTGGGACATGCAGCCCCACAAGTCATCCTGCCTGTAATCTGCAGCACCCACTCACCTTACAGCCAGAGTACCAGTGTGGGGAGAGTTAGAGGGGGCAGGATGGGGCAGGAATTAGCAGCGGGGATGGCAGGGATTTGGTCCGGAACCCCCCAGGACAGGATCCAGTGAGGGTAAGTCCCTGTTGCCCAATCCGGACCCTGCCGGCCCTGCCGAGTATTGGGCGGCGGGGAAGGAGGGTCATCACTGCGATGGGCCAAAGAGCATGCAGGGAGTATGTCCTCATTGGGATGCAGGGGCATGCCAGGCCATCTCAGGGCCCAATCCTGCACCCACGGGTATGTCTGGCTTCCACAGTGCAGAATCGGGTCCTAGCGGGCCCATGCTGCTCAGGGGCATCAAGGTGGCCCAGATGTGCCCCTTATGGAATTGGTCTCCAAGTAAAATACCTTGGCATAATACTTAACCAAAACCTAAAGTTTCACACCCACATCAAACAAGTTACAAGATCTGCATACTTCAGAATGAAATATTACTATTCATCGAACTCTATGGTAACAACTATAGTAAAACTGGCATATATCCAACTTAAAACCACACACATTGAGCCCCTCAAACGCTTCCAACACCAGGTTAAATGGCTTTCGACCCTCAATTATCCTCAACTCTAACCAAGACAAAAGTAAAACTGTAAAGCCTGCAAATAGTTCCATATGTAAATAGTTACGTTTAATGTTTAATTTTACACTTATGACATCGTTCTATGTAACTTGTTGGTTTATTGTAAACCACCCTTGATCTTGGGAAGGGGCGGCATAGAAAAACACTGAAATTAATTAAAATGTTAATACTTAGGGGTATATTTACTAAACCGTCTTAATGTTACAGGCGCTAGCTGCAGCATTAATGTGAAGAATTCCATATAAGGTAGTGGGCGGTCCGGAGGTAAGGTTGCAAGGAAACGGTATCGTGCGATAGTGGGCGCTGTGGCACATTAACATGCGTTAATCCTAAGTTCATGCCAGCGCAGTGTTAGAAGCTCTAAAGATGTAGCCCACTGGTTACTGCAATGACTGTGGAGGCAGAGGTCATGGGTTCAATCCTGCAGTGGTGTTATGTAAGAAGGCTGTCTGAGGCATTTCCTCACAGTGCTGTAACATAAGGTGCCCTATAAGGCACCCCATAGGGCGCATTATAAAGTGCCCTGTCCACCAGGGCACCTTATTATGTGCCTTATAGGGTGCGTTATAGGGTGACTTATGAGGCACCTTAAGCTACGGCACTGTGAGGGTGTTTTTGCTGGCAGCAGTGATTTAAATTAAAAAGAAAAGCCTCGGACAGCCTTATTAAATAACACCACTGTGGGATCTAACCCATGACCTCTGCCTTTGCAGTCATTGAAATAACCAGTGGGCGACATCTCTATAGCATCTAATCCAACACTGGCTGGCTACAGAAAGACTGCAGGTCACCACACAAACAGTCACGTAGGCATCTGCCTAGTCCACCCTGTGCCCCAGCTGGCCCACTGCATGTGCCGCCTGCAGCCCTCTGTACCCCATTTACACCATCACCATAGTGCCCTTTCCTACGTGGCCACTCTGCTGTTGCAGCACATGTGAAAGCCACATAAGCAAGCTGCCCAATATACACCACAGCAATCCCTCATCCACACTATCAATGTTGGAACATTCACTTTGTGGGGGGAATCAGAATTGCCCCTTCCAAAGGTGCCATGTTCCTTTTTATTCTTTATGGGTAGTGTTGATTACCGTTTATCAATGTTTTTTTCTACTGGCCAGCTCGGTGTTTTGCATTTCTATTTTGGTTCTGGTCATTATCTCTCTGGTTTTTGCATGTTTTGTTACTGCACATGTATCACTACTATCACTTATCTTGGTCTCCCTGTCTTTGCTGTACATTGCTGACTGAACTGGTTTCTCTCTCCTGCAAATGTGCCTCTAACGCAAGGTTTTCACTGGCATTAGTTTTCAGACCCTGATTTCACAGTGTTAGTGTGCCTGGGGCCTCTCCCCACCCACTCTCCGCCCATTGACCCCTTATCTCCGCCCTCTGGGGAGCCTTACTCCACCCTCTGTGCACCTTAACGCCACCGGAGACGTTATCGCGCGATATGTGATGTTATTGCATGGTAATGCACCATTATCGCTCAATAACGTCGCCACTGCGACGTTAGCGCTCTTTAGTAAACATACTCCTTAGTTCTACTACCATGTTGCTCCTGTTTACATGCTTCAAGTTATATATTATATTGTTTGGTTTAATTGTCAAGTGTTTCTTATTTGACTTACTACATTCTATGTGATGTTATACTTGTTAAACTTGTTCCCTGTACACCGCTGCGACTTGCAGCTACAGTGGTATAGAAAAGTTGTGAAAAAAAATAAAACTATCCAGTGCTGAATCGCTGCACTATCCAGATATTGAGCCTTGGCCCCGATCCATATACCAGTGCTGAATATCTGGATATTTTTAGCCACAGCGGCCAGTGTTTTTTAACAAAATGCCTACCGCCACAGCTGCATAGGGACCCCTTTGTGCTGGCAAGAGTTAATAATGTGACGCAGCACTGCATTGGATCTGATTAAGCCAACTAAATGGAGGGCACTGATTCAGTATTTGCCTTAACATCCTTTCTTTGTAACAATCATATGACGTGAGAGAGTTTGTGCCAAAGTATCTGGCTTGTGATTGCAGATATCTGGACCGTCCTGAAGGTAAGCTTCTCTCCAATACAAACTCTCCCCGCCCCCAAACTCTCCCTGCCCAGGGAGGACATTTGAAGCAGGAGGGGTTACATTTGCAACTCTTGTTTATTTGCTGCACTCGGTTTGAAAATGAAAAACGCTGCCGTCTTCTAACCAATCCGCTGCAGGAATTAAACTGCCTTTCATTTGTCTTTTTGTAAAGCAAGCAGCCTGGCAATAGTCAGTTAAGACCTGGAGATCTAATCTGTTCTATTCTGAGAAGAGCATGAAATGTATGCTATCATGTCAGACCTTGAGAGAAACACTGTTGCACCGGCCTTGGGAGGGAGAGAGGGAGGGAAGGTGATAGTGTAACAATTAAGCAAACTAGGCAAATGCTTAGGGCAGCGGCTTCTTGGGAGCGGCCAAGATCAGGGCTTTCAAAGCTAAACAATAGATGCAGACAGCGGGGGGGAGGGGGGGGCACGTAAAGTTTACAATTGGTCTAGGGTGCCAAAACCTTGAACCAGCTCTAGGGATGACCCTGCTGTCTCCCATCCCCCACCCTGCCCAGGGAGTCCTTCAGGGCCCTGCGGTCAGCAGCCACATTATACCTTTGGCCACAGTGGAGTGAGGCCTCAAAAGTTGTTGCACTGTTTTCTTAGAAAAACGCCAAACCATTCAGTTGTTCAACATGGCAGGAAAACATTTATTAACTAAATAAGCAAGAGATTTTCACCTCTCATTCTTTTTACGTGTGAAAAATACAAACAAAAACAGTTGGCATGCACAGAATCTTGATTCTTTCAGGTTAAAAACATCACTTAAGTGTTCTTGTTTAAAATTTTCTGGCTACATTTTTGTGATGAAAGAGAACAGCTGACTCCTCTCTGTGGATTTCATATTCAGTCCATACCTTTCACAAACTTTCTCAATGTTGTTTAATCCTGTCTTGGCATCAAAGTATTCGTAAAGCAAAGAGTGAACCACACTCCGTAGGACCCTTGCAGTCAGATCTCAACATCTTTTCAGCCTAATTCTCTTGTTGCGCTGTTTTCAGAGGTTCACCTTTTGAAGTGCTGAGCCACCACCCCCACCAGGTTTATCTAAATCCAATACGATAATCTCCATCAGTTCATCTAATCACAGTGCTCGGTCTCCTTTTGAGGCAGCCAAACAGAATCACAGTCACTTTTCTCTGACAATTTCTGACATCCAAATCCCATCCCAAGTGGTCTTCCTCCCTGCCCCAGCTCACCACAGACATCCAGTGATTGGCCCACAGCACCAGAACCACAGTCTCTCTTCACGTCAGAAACCATCCCTGTGTCCTCCTCCACAGACTGGCAAGCTGTGTTTGGGTTTGGGTCATCTAAACAGCAAGAGGATGAGTTAGGTTTTGACCCTTTTGATATAACCCGCAAAACCTTAGCAGATCTGATTGAGAAGGAACTGTCAGTCCAAGACCAGCCCTCCCTCTCACCTTTCTCTTCAGAACCCTCCGCCACACACCAATGCCAAAGGGCCAGGCTCTGGCTTCCTACATCCTGCCATGCCTACAAATGCCAACTCTCTTGGTAACGCTCTTGGCCTTCTATCATAAAAACTGAACCTCTCAGGAAATCTAACCATTTTCTGTGGTCTCCTGTGGGTTCTTTCCTTCTTAAGACTTAAGAAAATTGAAAGCAATATAATAGCACAAGTATATGTGTTGCAAAAGGAATTGTTCCATTGAATCACACAAAGACTACAAGTAGATTTATCTTATAGGCTCTGGTTACAGATATGCGGTAATAGTAATTCCCATCAGATCCGGGGCGGGGGAGGCGTATTTGCTGTACAGATTACATGTCCTGCAAGGTGTCTGCATTCCTTTCATGGCTTATTAGTACCGACTGGTAATTTACACTGGCCCCTATTTTTGCTTTCCTTTGCTTGGAATTTGCTTTTCCTCCCAACGAGTCAACAACACTGTAGAAGCCAAAGAGTTTGTTTGAATTCAAGGAGGCATTAGACAAGGACTAGGAATGTGCCCAAGACAAAAATTTCTAATTCGTTTTGAGTTCATTTGACCTTTTTTTTCAGACTTTTGGTTCATTTTACACATTTGCTTTAAGAACAATTTTTTTAACATCATTAAAGATTCTTAACACATGCGAAACATCTTTAACATACAATTTGTAAGTTGACATGTGCTAAATCGATTTAGTGTGCACTAAATTTATGGCACACTCTGGAACCAAAAATTCCCATTAATGAATCCATATGTCCAATTAGTGTTTGTTGATTTTCTAACTGTTGCTGCTTTGTACTCTGACTCTGCTTTTGAGCAACATTCTTGCTAATGAAAGCCACACCAGTGCCCTGTAAATCCATTCTACTCTAGTTTCTTATTTACAGCCATCTGATACCTAACACTGAAGGAGCCCTGATGGATTACCATCCCACGTAAGCCATTGTCATAAATTCTAGCTGTGCGGGCTACTTGCCAAACTAATGTTCACACCTGTACATAGACAATCAGAAGATGTGCTGCTGTGGTAAGAAGGACAGGTTCTCTGACTATCAGGCCTGTTCAATATTGCTGCATCCAAGTCAGTTCAAATTCTCTCCACCTGTGAGTATTACCAACACAAAGTAGAGTTACACACTAAAGAAGACCAAATTGCCTGATCTGAAAGGTTTGAACTGTTTGCATGTGACCTATACTTCTAAGGGGTATGTTTACTAAACAGCGGTAGCGGCTTCTGTGCGATATCAGAGCCACGACCCCATTGAACACAGAAGCTGCTACTACTGTTTAGTAAACATACCCTTAAATGTTGCTCTTTTTTACCTTTTCAAGAGCCGGAAATTTATATCTCCAGGAACAAGCAGGAATGTAGTCTTCACATATGGGTATCATCGGTACCGACGGAGCCTGAGCGGGAACGCTCCCCAGTGTCCAATTAGAAAGCTTTTGGGAGCATCCCACAGCGCCTGCGTGCTGCCTTCCCATCTTTCCCAACTGCCTCTCTCTAGTTCTTCGTTTTCCGCGGAGCCAGCAGGTCGTCGTTCCTGTCACCGCAGAAAATCGTTCCTATTCTCCTTCTTTTTTGTGGTCGCATCTGCCTTCCCTCGACGCTAGACTGGTACCGCCGTTTCTGGCTTTCTTTCTTTCAAAAAAACCCCCCTTTTTTCCTAATCTTTTTCCTCTTCAGGTGCACGCGCCATTTTGGGCACTAGGCCCAAATTTCTTTCACAATGGAAAAACCCGCTTCGGGTTTCAAGAAGTGTACCAAGTATGGCGGTACCATCTCCGTCACCGACACCCATGAGTGGTGCCTCAAATGTTTAGGTCCTGACCACTCCATTTCAGAGTGTATGGCCTGTGGGATGATGTCGAAGAGGGGTCGGAAAAACCGATCTGCTAAGCTCAGCACCCTTTTTCCCTCCGATGCAGCCTCTGTGGCATCGACGTCTTCCAGGGCTTTGTCTTCCTCCCATGGATCTCAGGTAACTAAACATAAATCTGGTCAGTCCTCAAAGGGTAGATCTCCTTCCAAGCATTGAGATGCCTCTGGCGTTGCCCTTGAGGGACTTGCACCTGCAAAATTGCCCCGGCGGGAGGCTTCGGCTTCCAAAGCATTATCGGGGCTCCAGGATGTTCTCGAGGCCTCAACCTCGGCAGAACTACTGGTGCCATGCTCTGGGGTACCGGCCGCTTTGCCCGGTACTGACACCCAGGCATCGGCAGCGTCGATAGACCAGAGATTCTTGGCTATTGAACGCAGTCTGGCGGTTCTCCTTGAGGCATCGGTGCCTCTGGGACCGTTTCAGACAATTCAACTGGTACCGGCACCGGTTCTGGCACCAGTATTGGTACCGGTACTGACAGCATAGACATCGGTGTCTGCGTTGCTGGCACCGAGTCATGCTATGCCTTCTGGTATCGACAAGCCAGTACCGATTCCCTCCGACACAGACTTCGATCGGTACGGGTATCGTGCTCTACAAGAGCACCCGGATAGGAGGTACTTTGAATCCTCGGAGGAGTCTGAAGATTCTGACAGCTCGGTCGGTACCGGAGTACTTCTCCCTGAGGAGCCTTCCTCTCCTAAACATAGGATGTCTCCTCCAGAGGATATATCCTTTCAGGATTTTATCTGGGAGGTGGCTCGAAGTCTTTCCATTACAGTGGCTCCTGAAACAGAGCCCAGAGCAAAGGAGTTGGAGATTTTACAATATCCCAAGGCTCCTAAGGAGGCAGCTACTTTGCCTATTCATGAGATCTTACATGATCTCATACTAAGAATGTGGGAAACACCTCTTACCACCTCTCCTCACTCTCATAGACTGGATACCATGTATCGAGTACCTCCTTGTCCTGGATTCCAAAAGACTCAGCTTCCTCAACACTCCATTGTAGTGGAATCAGCTATGAGAAGGATCAGAAGTGCAAAGAGGCATGCCTCTAATCCTCCAGGACGTGAGTGCAGAACTCTGGATGCCTTTGGACGTCATACGTTCTAGGCTTCCATGCTTTCCGCCAGGATCAGTTCCTATATTTTATATATGGGAATGTTCCTTAAGGAAGTCACAGGAGATTTGGAGCTTATGAGCCCTTTCCTTCCTGATGGATAAGAGGCAGGATTTTCTTACACTGGTTAAACATGCCCAGGATGTTTCCAAGTTTGTCAATCGTGCAGCATTTGACTGTTTTGAGTGCATAAGCAGAACCTCTGCCATTGCCATAGGTGCACGTAAGATTGCCTGGCTCCAGGCATCTGACTTAGAACTCTGGGTACAGGACAAACTGGGCAATATCCCTTCTACAGGTGAGAATCTCTTTGGCAAAAATTGGCAAGAGAAATCTAATGAACTGGATGCTGATAACTCTACTTTGGATAGACTATCCAAAGCTACAGCTGATCCTGCAAGGAAGAAATCTTTCAAGAAACCATTCTTCTCTAAAAAGAAGAGGTTTTACCCCTCTTATACCCAGCAGGGGCGTTCTGCAGGTCAGTCTGCCCGAAAGGGTCAGCAACCACCTAAACAAAGGAAAGCAAAGACTCCTAAGCTTCAGTCGTCTCAGCAGTCTCAGCCTCCACAAGGCCTTTGACTTCCATCTAGAGAACTTAGCCTTCTTGGCCCTCAGCGGACCAGAGCCTTCCACCATTCCAGGAAGGTTGTGTCATTTTGCCCCCAGATGGGGGCAGATAACAGCAGAAGATTGGACTCTCTCCATTATAAGAGAGGGGTACAAGCTTCACTTTCTTCGCATGCCCCCTCCTACGATGGTAAGACAGTTCAATTCTCAGACTTCTCTCAACAACCAGTTAAGTCAAGAGGTCACTATGCTTCCTGCCCAAGGGGCAATAGAAGAGGTACCCATTCCCCAACAGGGTACAGGGTTTTACTCCCCCTATTTCCTTATCCCAAAGAAAACAGGAGGACACAGACCCATTTTAGACCTCAGAGAATTGAACAAATTCCTGTTCAAAGGGAAAAAGATGATTTCTCTAGGAACCTCATTACAAGTAAACAGCATCGAACTGAAAGCACAACCCACGATTCGATACTTAGGGATTACTTTAGATCAGCGGCTGGACATGTCAGCGCACATCAAGAAAGTAACAAACTCAATTTACCAAAAGATTCGATCCCTACGCAATCTCAGACCTCTCCTTGTCTACTCCGACTTCCGTACTATCTTCCAAGCCCTGGTTCTACCTCACTTAGATTTTGCTAATATAATATTACACGGGCTCCCACAATCTACACTAAATCCCCTCCGGTTAGCTATGAATTCTGCTGCTAGAATTCTCGTAGGCGCTCCTCGATCAGAACACATAACTCCAATTCTGATGAGTTTACACTGGCTACCCCTCCAGGCCAGAACCCTATATAAAACCCTGGTCATGACTTTTAAAGCTGTCAAGAGCCCTTCCTTATCACCCATCAGCTATATGATTCAAGTCACTCCAATAAATAGATCCAGGAGAACGGCTGCATTGAACTCCATCAACCTTCCAAAAATCCTTACCAAATGCTCCAAAACAACAGCTTCCAGAGCCTTCTCACTGTTTGCACCTAGGGCCTGGAATGCCCTCCCACCCGAAATCAGATCCATCACTAGTCTCACTACATTCAGAAAGTCCTTAAAACATCATCTGTTCCTACTATATTACCCTGAAGCAACCCCAAATGATCATTGCATTCATACTAATCTTTCACATTTAACCCCGGTAGAAAATGGATGATCCTGCAGATCCTTACTTGCCCTCTACATCCATACTATATTTATATCTATTACCTCTTTGTAATTTTATCTGTGACCTATACCATATAGTTATCCAAAAATTGACATGTACATAGTTTACCCTATTCACATCCACGTTCTTTGTATATAGTTAACCCTGTTTTACCGCCTAGTTTTTATACCCTGTTCTATGTAAAAAACCAATGCTGATTGTACCATTGTGTTTATTTTGTTCATTTGTAAACCGCGCTGACTGAGAGTGCGGTATATAAGAAATAAAAATAAATAAATAAATAAATAAACTCTTCTGCCATACCTTCAGAGTCAGGATTGGCTTTGTTCTCTAGATCTCAAGGATGCATACACCCATGTTCTTATCCATCCAACTCACCGAAGATTCCTTCGGTTTCTATTTCAGGGGAAGCACTACCAGTACAGGGTTCTTCCTTTTGGCCTGGCCTCGGCACCAAGGGTGTTTACGAAATGCATAGCTGTGGTGGCAGCATTTCTTCACACTCTAGGAATATTCGTCTTTCCTTACTTATTCGAGCCCCATCAGAGCCAGAGGCCAGGATTTCTCTGTCTTGCACAATGCGTATCCTTCAATATTTGGGCCTTGTCATAAATATCCCAAAATCCAACCTAACTCCTACTCAGTCCCTATAGTTTATAGGAGCTATGCTGGATACCAGAAAGGCAAGGGCCTATCTTCCTCAGACCCGTTGCCTTCGCATTGTGCAGTTAGCTTCTCAAGCAGTGCTAAAGCCTCACCTCACTGCTCGAGAAATGTTACAATTACTAGGCCACATGGCATCTACCGTGCATGTGGTTCCTTATGCTCGCCTCCATATGAGAGCAGCCCAGTGGACTTTATCCACTCAGTGGACCCAGGCATCAGGGTGCCTGTCAGACAAAATAGCAAACACAAATCGCCTTATTTTGTCCCTGCAATGGTGGCAGTCCACCCAAAACCTGTTGGTGGGGTCCCCTTTTCAACAATCCTTACCCCAGGTCACTCACAACAGATGCTTCACCAATGGGTTGGGGAGCTCATCTGCAAGACCTCTCCACCCAGGGCACCTGGACTCCACAGGAGACCCATCTACACATCAATCTCTTAGAGCTCAGAGCAATCTTCCTTGCTCTTCGAGTGTTCCACACCATGCTAAGCTACAAGACAGTCCTAATTCATATGGACAATCAAGTAGCCATGTTCTACGTGATCAAGCAGGGAGGAACAGGCTCTCTGTCGCTTTGCAATGAAGCTTTGCAACTATGGGCCCTCGCCAGAGAGCATCAGATTCATCTCCTGGCAGTGTATCTTCTAAGCATTCAAAACTCTTGAGTGGACAGACTCAGTTGAGTTCTGCTTCCACACGAATGGTCTCTCCATGCAGACCAGGTGGCCAAAAGTTTTCAAATTTGGGGAACCCTGGACATAGACCTCTTTGCAAGTACGCTGAATGCCAAACTTCCCTGGTTCTGTTCCAGAATTCCGGCTCAGGGTTCTCAGGCCAGAAACATAGAAACATGATGACAGAAAAAGACCACATGGCCTATCTAGTCTGTCCTTCCATAACAACAACTACAACAGTCCACTTTTTACCTTTAGAGATCCTCTGTGTTGGTCCCATGCTTTTTTGAATTCAGTTACTGTCCTCATCTCTACCACCTCCACTGGGAGACTATTCCATGGATCCACTACTCTTTCTGTAAAGAAATATTTCCGCATATCACTCCTGAATCTATCTCCCTTCACCCTCATCCCATGTCCCCTCGTAGCAGAACTTGCTTTCAATTGAAAGAGGCTCTCTCCCTGAACATTTATGCCACGGAGGTATTTAAACATCTCAATCATATCACCTCTATCCCGCCTTTCCTCTAAGGTGTACATATTAAGATCCTTAAGTCTGTCCTCATATACTTTATAATGAAGCCCATTAATCATTTTAGTAGCAACCCTCTGTACCGACTCCATCCTGTTCACATCCTTTTGAAGGTGCGGTCTCCAGAATTGCACACCATACTCCAAATGAGGTCGCACCAAAGACTTATACAGAGGCATTATCACCTCCTTTTTTCTGCTAGCCATTCCTCTCCGTATGCACCCAAGCATCCTTCTAGCTTTTGCTGTCGCCTTTTCTACCTGTTTAGCTACTTTAAGATCATCAGACACAACCACGCCTAGGTCCCGCTCTTCTTTAGTGGACAAAGGTACTTCACCTACTATACTGTATTGCTCCCTTGGATTGCTGCAGCCCAAATGCATGACCTTACATTTTTTAACATTAAATCCCAGCTGCCAAATTCTAGACCATTCTTCAAGCTTAGCTAGATCCCTCCTCATGTTATCTACACCTTCCTGGGTGTCTACTCTATTGCAGATTTTGGTATCATCTGCAAAGAGGCAAACCTTACCCGACAGCCCTTCCGCTATATCACTAACAAAGATGTTAAAAAGAATCGGACAGAGCCCTGGGGCACACCACTGGTAACATCCTTCTCCTGTACTCTTTGTCGCCTCCCACCCAACCAATTTCTAACCCAAGCAGTAACTTTAGGGTCCATCCCTAGGGTGCTCAGTTTGTTTATAAGTCACCTGTGAGGAACAGTGTCAAAGGCTTTACTGAAATCTAAATACACCACATCTAGAGCTCTCCCTCGGTCCAACTCCCTGGTCACCCAGTCAAAGAAATCAATCAGATTTGTCTGACAAGACCTGCCTCTGGTGAATCCATGCTGCCTCGGATCCTGTAATCCGCTGGACTCCAGAAACCTCACTATTTTCTCTTTCAGCAGTGTTTCCAATAATTTACTCACCACCAAAGTTAAACTAACCGGCCTGTAGTTTTCAACCACATCCTTACTTCCGCTTTTGTGTAAAGGTACCACATGAGCCTCTCTCCAGTCCTTTGGCACCACTCCCGACTCCAACGAGGCATTGAAAAGGTCAGTCAGTGGAGTTGCTAGAACGTCCCCAACTTCCCTCAGTATTCTAGGGTGTATCCCATCCGGTCCCATCGCTTTGTCTACTTTAAGTTGAGCTAGTTTCTCACGAACACAGTCTTCTGAAAATTGTTCAAGATGTCCCTCGCTTCTGTTCTTATTTGTGGGTGTTTTCTGAGGTCCTGCTCCTGGTTCTTCATCTGTGAACACAGAACAAAAATATTTGTTAAGCAATTCCGCTTTATCCTTATCAGCTTCTACATATTCCCCCCCTGCACCCTTGAGTCTGACAATACCACTTTTGCCCTTCCTCTTCTCACTAATATATCTGAAAAATGTCTTATCCCCCCATTTTATTGCATTGGCTATTTCCTCCTCCTTTTGAATCTTTGCCTTCTTGACTACTTTGCTAGCTTCTCTAAGTTTTTCCAAATACAGATGCCTGTCTTCCTCTCTCTGTGATCTCTTGTATTTCATGAAGGCCTCCCTCTTTTTCTTCACTTTTTCAGCTACTTCCTTCGAAAACCATAGCGGTCTCCTGTTCCTTTTGCCTTTATTTACCATTTTAACAAAAAGGTTGGTTGCCCTTAAAATACCCCCTTTCAGTTTTGCCCACTGTTTTTCTACATCCCCCAGCTGTTCCCATCCCATTAACAACTCCCTGAGGTATTGGCCCATCTTCGCAAAGTTAGTCTTCCTAAAGTCTAAGATCCTCACCTTAGAATGGATTCTAACAGCCCTAGTCCTAATACTGAACCACACCATCTGGTGATCACTGGATGCAAAATGATCTCCCACTACAACATCAGAAACACTTTCACCATTGGTAAGCACCAAGTCCAATATGGCCCCTTCACGTGTGGGGTCTGTTACCAATTGCCTGAATAGTTCTCCCTGTAGAGAATCCAGGATCTCCTTACTTCTAGATGATACTGCAGCAGGAATGTGCCAATCAACATCTGGCATATTGAAATCTCCTATCAGTAGCACTTCCCCTTTCCTAGCAATGCTGCGTATGTCTGCAATTAACTCTCTGTCCACCTCTTCCTCTTGTGAGGGAGGTCTGTATATCACACCAATGCAAATAGATTTCTCTTTCCCTCTTTCTAGTTTAACCCACAATGCCTCCTCTCTCCCTTTTAAGCTCTGTAATTCCAAAGCTTTAATAGTAGTTTTTACATATAGTGCCACTCCTCCTCCCCTTCTTCCTACCCTGTCCTTTCTGAATAAAGTATAGCCAGGTATAGTTACATCCCAGTCATGGTTTTCTGTCAGCCACTCCCACCAAAGCTTCAACTTCAGGGATCTTATTTCCCATGCTACTGGCATTAATACACACTGCTTTCCATATGTTACCCCTGTTACCCATTTCCATAAAGGTATTTAATGTATCACCTACCTGGAGGTTTTCACTTACCTGGGGGCTTTCTTCACCCATCCCCAACGAATCTAGTTTAAAGCCCTCTTCAGTAGATTAGCCAGTCTATTACCGAAGATGCGTTGACCTTTCTTGGACAGATGGATGCCATCTCTGCTCTGCAACCCTTGGAACAGCATCCCATGGTCTAGGAAACCAAAACGCTCTCGATGACACCATCCACGCAGCCATGCATTCATCTCCAGGATGCGAGCCTCTCTGCCTTGGCCTTTACCCTCAACAGGGAGGATTGAAGAGAACACCACCTGTGCACCTAACTGCTTCACCCTCTGTCCCAGAGCCATGAAGTTACTTTTGATACATTCCGAGGTATACCTGGCAGTATCATTTGTTCCAACATGGATTAGCAACATTGGGTAATAGTCAGTGGGTTTGATGAGTCTCGGCAAACTCTCCGTAACATCTTGGATTTTGGCACCAGGCAGACAGCATACCTCTCTGGATATCAAGTCTGGTCGGCAGATGGACACCTCAGTACCCCTCAGAAGAGAGTCTCCAACCACCACTACCCTTCGTTTCCTTCTGGTCACTGATTCTGCAACTTTGGGGTACTTGAACTCTGGTTCTTCCCTTTCCAGGGATGCTTTCACCTCCTCCACTTCCAGGGCTGCATAATGGTTCTTCAATTCAAGGGCTGGAGAAGTTGGATTGGTGATTTTGCAGGCCCTGGTGACTTGTGTCCAACCATCGACATTCTGTTGGCACCCATCTTCTCCTGTGCTGGAGAGCTTGGTTGCTGCAAGAAGCATCTCATCAATGTACTTCTCACTGTCTTGAATGCTCCTCAGCCTCGCCACCTCCTCTCTGAGTTCCTCCACTTGTTTCCTCAGAGCTTCAGCATGCAGGCACCCTGCACATGGAACCGGTCCTTCAACTGGCATTAGGACCTCTGTCTGGACCGAGGCAGAAGCTGTAACGGGGGCAACAGCTTTAGCAATACGATTTTTCCCAGCCATTGTTCTGTTCATGGAGCTTAGGTATCTGTTCGTGGAGCTTAGGTTCTGTTCGTGGAGCTTAGGTATCTGTTAAAGCAAAAGACAGAGATCTACCAAGTACCAGCCGGTTTCGCAGCTGTCCAGGGATGCTTTCCTCCTCCATTGGGGTCAAGACTTCCTATATGCCTTTCCACCCATTCCCCTAATTCCCAAAACCCTGTTCAAGCTTCAGAGAGACAGAGGCCGTATGATTCTCATAGCTCCACATTGGCCATGGCAAGTGTGATACGCTCTGCTTCTACATCTCTCTCAAGCTCCGTCTCTGGAGTTAGGGTCTGCTCCAGATCTCCTGTCTCAGGAGGACAGGATATTATGGCATCCCAATCCCCAGTCTCTGCATCTCAGGGCTTGGTTGCTGAAGGCCTAGATCCTCATGATCTTAACCTTTCTCAGCAAATAAAGGATATCCTTTATGCTTCCAGGAAGCCTTCCACAAGACGCTCTTAAGCTTTCAAGTGGAAAAGGTTTACCATATGGTACTCGCAGAAGGGTCTTAACCCCCTTGCGATACCTCTGGAATCATTACTGGAGTATCTCCTTCATTTATCCAATGCAGGACTTAAGACTAACTCAGTAAGAGTCCATTTGAGTGCTATTGCAGCTTCTTTCAAGACTTTAAATGGACAACCTATTTCCTCCCATCCTCTTATAGCAAGATTTATGAGAGGCCTTCTTTTAACTAAGCCTCCCATTAGGCCACCACTGGTGGCATGGGACTTAAATCTGGTTCTTGGGCAGCTTATGAAGCCACCTTTTGAACCCTTAGCTGCTACCTCTTTAAAATTACTTTCCTGGAAAGTTCTCTTTCTTATTGCAATCACATCAGCATGTCGCATCAGTGAGTTGCAAGCACTAGTGGCTGATCCTTCTTATACAAGGTTCCATCATGATAAGGTAGTCCTTAGGACTCATCCATACTTTATGCCAAAGGTGGTCTCACCTTTCCATCTAAACCAAGCGGTTTACTTGCCTGTGTTTTTTCCAAGGCCTCATGCATCAAATGCAGAAAGGAATCTTCATACTTTGGACTGTAAAAGAGCTTTAGCCTTTTACTTGCAGAGGACACAGCAACATAGAAAGTCTTCTCAACTCTTTGTTGCTTTTGATCCTTCTCATTTGGGACTTCCAGTCTCCAAGAGAACTCTGTCCAACTGGATTGCACAGTGTATTTTGTTTGCCTATCAGAGTAAGAACCTTCCTCTGGAAGGCCATGTCACAGCTCACAATGTGAGAGCCATGGCAGCTTCAATGGCTCATCTACACTCTGTGTCTATCGACGACATCTGTCGAGCAGCCACTTGGGCCTCAGTTCATACCTTCACAGCCCATTATTGCTTAGACAAAGTCTCCAGTCGGGATGCCTTGTTTGGTCAGGCTGTTCTTCAACACCTGTTCCATACTTAATCAACTCCTACACACCATCCCTGGTAGGATGCCAGAGATCCATGGGGGGAAGTGGAGCCCTTTCACAGGGGCACACAAATTCTGGGGTTCTCTCCCTGGCATCTGAAGCTAGGGAGTCCCCATATGTGAAGACTACATTCCTGCTTGTTCCTGGAGATAGCATAGTTACTCACCTGTAACAGATGATCTCTGGGAACAGCAGGAATTTAGTCTTCACAACCCACCCACCTCCCCTAGGAGTTGTACCTCTCTATCTTTCTCTTTTCTCTTTCCCTCTCTCTCTCTCTTTGTCTCAGCTTTAAACTCAACTGCAGAGAGGCAGTTGGGAAAGGTGGGAAGGCAGCATGCAGGTGCTGTGGGATGCTCCCAAAAGCTTTCTAATTGGACGCTGGGGAGTGTTCCCGTGCAGGCTCCGTCGGTACCGACGATACCCATATGTGAAGACTAAATTCCTGCTGTTCCTGGAGATCACCTGTTACAGGTGAGTAACTGTGCTTTCTAGCCCTCTGACCCATGTGGCAGTGGCATGTATGTTTATTTATGTTTATTTAAAACTTATTATACCGCCCAACACCACGGGCACCTGAGCGGTTTACAATAAAAACTTAAAACAATTTAAAAATAGGGCTGCAGAAAAAGGAAAAGGAACGCCAGTTAAAATAATAGGAAAGAAGAGAAAGAAAAGGGAGAAGAAAACAAAAACCAATAACAATTACAATGTGATATCATGAGGCGGCAGAGGGAGGAGGGGGGCCAGGAAGGGAGGTTAAATGCTACTTGAAAAAGGTGGGTTTTGGGTCTTAAAGGATTGATAGGACTCTTCTGCACGGAGCGAGGGGGGGAGAGAGTTCCACAGGCATGGGGCCAGAAAGTAAAAAGCAGAGGAGCGGGTAGAAGCGAGGTGGGCCTGGGAGGGAGAGGGAAGAGACATACGGTTTGTGTGAATGGAACGAAGCAGACGGTGGGAGGTACGAAAGTGTATCTGGTTGGCAAGATAGAAAGGGGAACCAGTGCGAACAGCCTTATGTGCAAGAATAAGAATTTTATACTGAACACGGAAAGAGACAGGTAGCCAATGGTGACGAAGAAGAAGAGGAGTGACGTGATCAAAACGGGAAGCGTAAGTGAGGAGGCGAATGGCGGTATTTTGAACACGTTGAAGACGAGACAATTGGGATTGGGGGAGACCAGCTAGGGAAACATTACAATAATCCAAACGAGACATCACAAGGGAGAGGAGAAGAGTAGCCAGGGCAGAGGAAGACAGAAAAGGGCGGATAGCACGAAGCTGCCTAAGGGAGAAAAAAGAACGCTGAATAACAGAGGAGATATGCACCTTAAAGGAAAGAGAAGAGTCAAGAGTAACACCCAAATAGCGAAGTGAGGAGACAAGGGGAATGGGCTGTGAAAAGAAAGAAGGGGCACAAGTGGGGGCGGGGCTCCCAAACGTGAACCAGATAGCAAAAGACTTAGCGGGGTTCGCGTGGAGGAAGTTAGAAGAGAACCAGGAGGCAATAGCAGTCAAACAGTGATTGAGAGGGGCTATGTCAGGGGAGAAAGAGTCAGTATGAAACAGGAGAAAGATGTCATCCGCGTAATAATACGCGGAGATGCCAAACTGCTGAATTAAGAGGGTGAGAGGAGCTAAGAAAACGTTAAAGAGAAGAGGAGCGAGGACAGAACCCTGGGGGACCCCACATGCGAGGTGAGTGGGGGGAGAGGAAGAGGACCCGATGACTACACAGAAGGAACGACAAGAGAGGAAAGAATGAAACCATCGAAGAACCGTACCAGAAAGACCAGCATCCCGGAGACGATTGAGGAGGGTACGGTGATCTACCAAGTCAAAGGCTGCAGAGAGATCAAGGGAAACAGCTAAAGTAAGGAGACCATGATCGTGAGCAGTGTGAAGTTCATTAAGAAGGGAAAGAAGGACAGTTTCAGTGCTGTGGCCGGGGCAGAAACCTGATTGCCGGGGATGGAGAGTGAGGGAAGCTTCAAGGTGAGAGGAGAGTTGGTTAAAGACCAGTTTCTCAAGAAATTTAGAAAGAAAGGAAAGATTAGAGACAGGACGCCAGTTTGAGAGAGCAGAAGGATCAGAAGAACGAGATTTTAGGATAAGGCGGACAACAGCGTGTTTCCAGCTTGTAGGAAAAGTGCCAGAGGACAAACTGGAATTGAACATGGAAAGAATGTAGGGAGAAAGTGCTAGGGAGGGGTCCAAGAGCCAACGAGCTCCTGCAAATGTTAATTGTTTGGATAAAAGTCCACTTTAAAAATCTACATTATATTAATATCAATAAACATTTGGTCTAATGGCTTAGTGGCAGGTATTTGTGGAAAACCTCAGAGCCCTAAAGAGGTGAGGCAGAAGTGGGGTCAGACAGGCTTGAATTCTAGCCATCAGGGAAAGGTGATTTCCAATGGTCAGCTTTCTGAGGTATATAGACTGTGTTCTAAAGAGATTTAGGGGTATGTTTACTAAACAGCGCTAACGTCGCAACAGCAACGTTATCGCGCGATAGGTAACATTATCGTGTGATAATGTTAAATTACCGTGTGATAACGTTACTTATTGCGCAATAACATCTCTAGCGGCGTTAAGGCGCACAGAGGGTGGATTAAGTCTCTCCAGAGGGCGGAGAAGGGGTCAATGGGCGAAGAGTGGGCGGGTAGAGGCTCCAGGCACACTAACGCTGTGGAATGAAGGTCTGAAAATTAACACCAGTGAAAACCTCGCATTAGAGGCACATTTGCAGGAGAGAGAAACCATGTCAGTCAGCAATGTACAGCAAAGGCAGGGAAACCAAAAAAAGTGATAGTAGCGATACATGTGCAGCAACACCATAGTGCCCAAGTACGAAAGGGCACGACGGTGAGGCTGCAAATGGGGTACAGGGGGGCTGAAGGCAGGACATGCAGTGGGGCAGCTGGGGCACAGGGTGGACTAGGCAGATGCCTAGGTGACACATAGGAATGCAGAAACTGAAAATCAACAAGACAGCAACTAACCAAGGTTAAATATGCCCATAAGTGTGTGTCCCACAGTGTCCCAGGGGACAGTACCCAGCAGGTACCCCAAAGGGCACATAACATGGACAGGCGGTACCGGGGGGAAGCACGGATGTCTATGCAGGCACCCCTACCCCATATCACACACAACAGGCATCAGCCTACCGGCACACTGGATGGCCTGGGACTGCGCACCACCAGCATAAGAGCATATCAGCATGGTGGCGGAGGGGTGCTGGTGGTGGAGGGGGCAGTGGCACCTGCCCACAGCACACCAAGGCCAAGCCCTGTTCAGGTGGATGTCGTACAGTGCAACAGACAAGGGCTGTCAGATGAACAGTAATGGTATCCCCAGGGAATGACCCCACCTCTGTGGCAACAGTTTGGTGCAGTACACATAGCCAGTGTGTTCAAGGGCAGAAGGTCCCAGGTTCAAGTCCCAGCTGTGGCTCCTGCAAACCATGTCCCTATATTTTACCCTACAGTACACAAAGACCATAAACATCTGCAGTCCCTAGAGCAGAGGTTCCCAACTGCAGTTCTGGAGGGCCAAACACCATTCAGGAGTTCATGCTGTCCCTAATAAATATGCATGAGATGCATTGCTATGCAGTGCCCCAGATGAATGCAAATGTATCTCATGCATATTCATTAGGGACAGCCTGAAAACCTGAATGGTGTTTGGCTCTCCAGGACCGGAGTTGGGAACCATTGCCCTAGAGCAGAGGTACTCAAATCCAGTCCTGGAGGGCCGCAACCAGTCAGGTTTTCAGGATATCCCTAATGAATATGCATGAGATATATCTGCATGCACTCCCTCCATTGTATTTGAATGTATCTCATGCATATTCATTAGGGATATCATGAAAACCTGACTGGTTTGTGGCCCTCCAGGACTGGATTTGAGCGCCCCCGCCCTAGAGTATCGGCTAACAGGGGCACAAACACCCACAACCACAGGCTCCACTATGCAAAGCCTCATGGAGAGTCAGGCTGTTTGGCCCTGCACAGAGCAGCAGCTACCAATACTAGCACCTGCATACCTTAGCAATGCCTGCACTGTGCCCAGGACTGGTGTGGCGGCCAGGGCTGTCAACCACCGCTATCTTTGTACAATGCTGAAATAGGTGTGGCAGTGTATGTATGTCTATCCAGTGTGTTGTGGCTGCCTACACCTTACTGAGCCCACTATGCTTGCACTGTTTCCAGTGTTAGCCTGCCAATGTGCATAATGACAGCAAGGTATTGTGGGTATGGCCCGGACACGGCGGCTGGGCAGGATGCATCTGCACAGGGCATAGGGCAATGGCTGGGACATTGTATTGCCCAACCACTACCTGTACAGACAGGGTGGCCACAGCATTTCATGCTGGGATGTCACTCTCACCCTAACTGAGCAGTGACCATGGCATGGCTAGGTTCCCCCATAGTGCTATACAGTGTTTCTCTCAAGTAATATCTATGGTTCCCCTTTTTTGGGAGCCCAATTGCTGACATCCCACTTTGGGGGCACACAGTTCTTCCAGAAACATGCACTATGTACTAGCTAGCAGACTGTCTACAGTTAGCATGTGTATGGCTGGAACACTTTGCAGGGTGCAGACTGACTGTGCCCTCTGCTGGTAAATGTTGGATTGTGGTGGGGAGCAGCTGAGCTTTTCCAGGCCTATGGCCTGTCTGCCAGTGCCCTATGAAATATGTACAGATCTGCATTGACTGTCCTGGAGGGTGCCTATTCCCCAGCAGGACTGGGGTGGTGGTCCCCTCTATTGCCTCCGATGTGGAGTGTGGATCTGTTGGTGGGAGATCCTGTCCCCCACCCTGACCCACAGAGGGCAGGATGGGTGGTTCTACATAATCTACTTTTGGGTCCACACAACACCCTTCTTCTATAGTATGTGACCATGGCAACCACACAGGCTGTGCACTATTCTGGGTGCATCATAGTCCACACGGGCTAGACATGACTGGGAAATACAGATGGGCACAGGTGCATTATAGGTGTGTCTGCTAGGACTATCTATCACATACTGGCACTGATGAGAACCTACAGCACAGCCTATTCCAACCAAGCCAGGTGCTGTAGACCTGGTGCTGGGCGCCCCACCTCACCCTCAGGGTGAGCACAGGAACTGCACAATGTCACGCTCTGTAGATACTCTGTGCCAGTAACACCCACGGTCAGTTCCCCTACCAGGCTGAAGTGCTGTGGAGGCGCATATCCCATCTTGTGATCAGATGTAGACTGTTGATCTGCATGTGCAGTGCATCATGGGTACGGGTGAGTATGCCCTATCCTGGTAACCACAGCAGACAGTTTCTGCAGTGACCTGCAGTCTTTCTGTAGCCAGTCACTACTGTGTTGGAAGCTGTAGCCCACTGGTTACTACAATGACTGTGGAGACAGAGGTCATGGGTTCAATCCCACCCTGGTGTTCTTTATTAAGGCTCTCTGAGGGGTTTCCTTTTAATTTACATCAGTGCTGCCAGCAAAACCACCCTCACAGTGCCGTAACGTTAAGGTGCCTCATAAGGCGCCCTATAGGGCACATTATAAGGTGCCTTGGCAGACAGGGAACTTTATAATGTGCCCTATGGGGCACCTTATAGGGCACCCTACAGGGCGCCTTAGGTTACGGCACTGTGCGGGTGTTTTTGCTGGCAGCACTGATTCAAATTAAAAGGAAATCCCTCAGACATCCTTATTAAGTAACACCACCATGGGATTAAATGCATGACCTCTGCTTCCACAGTCATTGTCATAACCAGTGGGCTACATCACTATAGCTTCTAGCACAGCACTGGCATGGACTTAAGGTTACCGCGCATTAATGAGCCACATCGCCCTCTATCGCGTGATGCAGATTCTTGCTACCTTGCCGCCGGAATGCTCACTACCTTATCTGGCATTCTTCACATTAATGCTGCAACTAGAGCCGGTAACATTAAGGGGTATGTTTACTAAATGGCGCTAACGTTGCAGCTGTGACATTATTGCATGATACGTTGTGCGAGAACGTCACATATTGCGCGATAATGTCTGCGGCGGCGTTAAGGTGTGCAGAGGGTGGAGTAAGGCTCCCCAGAGGGCAGAGATGAGGGGTCAATGGGCAGAGAGTGAGCGGGGAGAGGTGCCTGACCACCACCTGCATGGACAGAGTGGCCACAGCATGTCATGCTGGGAGGTCACTCTCATCCTGACTGAGCAGTGACCATGGCATGGCTAGGTCCCCCCATAGTGCTATGCAGCATTTCTCTCAAGTGATATTTATGGGTTCTCTTTTTTGGGGCCTAATCGCTGACTTATCTCCTTGGTGTGTGTGCTCACATCCCATTTTTGGGTGCACACAGTTTCTCCAGGAACATGCACTATGTACTAGCTTGCAGACTGTGCATGGCTGGAACACCTTGTAGAGTGCAGCGGATGGAGACTGACTGTGCTCTCTGTTGGTGAGTGTCAGATAGTGGTGGGGTGCAGTTGAGCTTCTCCAGTCTTCTGCCTGTCTGCCATTGCCTTATGTGATGCCTACAAATCTGCATCGACTGCCCTGTAGGGGTGCCTGTTCCCCATCAGGATTAGGGTTGATGGTTCTCTCTTTTGCCACCATTGCAGAGATGTACAATGTGGATCTGTTGGTGGGAGATCCTGTCCCCCCCCCCCCATCCCCCATGAGCCACAGAGAGCAGGTTGGGTGGTGCTCCATAATGCACTTATGGGTCCAAACATATACCCCCCCCCCTTCACCTATAACATGTGACCATGGCACCCACACAGGATATACACTATTCTGGGTGCATCATAGTCCACAAGGGCCAGACAAGACTGGGAAATACAGATGGACACAGATGTATCCTAGGTGTGTCTGCAAGGACTACCTATCACACACTGGCACTGATGAGGACCTGCAACACAGCCTATCTCAGTCAAGCCAGGTGCTGCGGACCTGGTGCTGGGTGCCCCACCTCACCCTCAGGGTGAGCACAGGACCCGCACAATGTCATGATCTGTAGCAACTCTGTGCCAGTAATACACATGGTCAGTTCCCCCTACCAGACCTAGGTGCTGTGGGGGTGCATATCCCATTATTTGATCAGCTGTACACTGCTGATCTGCATGTGCAACTGCATCATGGATATGGGTGGGTTTACCCTATCCTGGTAACCACAGCAGACAGGTTGTGACTTGACCTGCTGTCTTTCTGTAGCCAGCCAGCAGTGTGGTAGTAGCTATAGATATGTAGCCTACTGGCTACTTCAATGATTGTAGAAGCAGAGGTCATGGGTTCAGTCCTGCAGTGGTGTAATCTAAAAATACTGTCTGAGGCATTTTTTTAAATTTAAATCAGTGCTGCCAGCAGAAACACCTTCACAGTGCTGTAACCTAAGGTGTCTCAAAGGCGCCCTGTAAAGCACCCTATAAGGCGCCCTATACAGCACCCTATAGGGTGCCTTTTGGCAGACAGGGCACTTTATAATGTGACCTATGGGGCACCTTATAGGGCGCCTTATGAGGCACCTTAGGTTACGGCACTGTGAGGGTGTTTTTGCTGGCAGCACTGATTTAAATTAAAAGAAAAT
The DNA here is from genome assembly GCA_033557465.1 of Ichthyophis bannanicus. Classification (NCBI taxonomy): domain Eukaryota; kingdom Metazoa; phylum Chordata; class Amphibia; order Gymnophiona; family Ichthyophiidae; genus Ichthyophis; species Ichthyophis bannanicus. Next base: position 65,383,183 of record CM066037.1, read on the forward strand.
GCCTCAGACAGCTTTTTTAGATTACACCACTGCAGGATTGAACCCATGACCTCTGTCTCCACAGTCATTGCAGTAACCAGTGGGCTACATTGCTATAGCGTCTAACACTGCGCTGGCATGTACTTAGGGTTAACGAGCATTAACGTGCCACGGCGCCCACTATCGCGCGATACATATTCTTGCTACCTTAGGACTGGAACGCCCACTCTTTATATGGCATTCTACACATTATCGCTGCAACTAGCGCCGGTAACATTAGGACGGTTTAGTAAACATACCCCTAAGACGGTTTAGTAATCATACCCCTTAGCATGCCTTTTCAGTAGTAGCTCAAGGTGAGTTACATTCAGATAAACTAGGCATTTCCCTGTCCCTGGAGGGCTTACAATTTAAGTTTGTACTTAAGATAATGGAGAGTTAAATGATTTGCCCAAGATCACAAGAAGTGATAATGAATTTGAACAGTGGCCTCCTTGGTTCTCAGTCCACTGTTCTAACCACTAGGCTATTCTTCCACTCCTGGCAAGAGCTATCACTAAAGCTAGATGTTTTCTGACTCCTACATTTTCATGTTGACCTCCATCTTTCTGAAGTATTTTCCAAAAGCACAGAATGGAGAAAATTAATTTGAACAGTGAGCATTGTGCTTGCATTTGGGGGTCATGGACCCTCAAGGTTTGCTTGAAGTCCTGTTGATTACAACTCTAGTCAGAAACCTATTGCATAGAAAATTTTGTCTTCTGGAAACATGAATACTACAAAGCTTTCAAACTAATTTGTTTGTCCAAGCTAGGGAAAGTTCCAGTCTTAACCCGAAGTCTTCTGGCTGTCACGTAATTCTCAACTCTGGGAAACAATCTTTCTTGGAATGCAGTACTACAATGGGACAGCATCTTGCATGACTTGTTATAAGATTGATGGAAGCTTAATTCTCTTTGAAGATACCATCCGACTGATGGCATTCAGCCAGGGTGAGCTCACTCAGATGCCATCTCTAATGACTGTTTTACCATAGTACCTTATGGCAGCAAGCAATAAATACTAGCCCTGGCTATAGCTAGAAGTGACACAGGAATGCTTCAACATGCAGGAAAAAGAGATTTTATCACTTTGGGGAATAGCACCTCTTAATGTTGTATATGTCAGATTCAGCTTTCCTTCTGGGGAGAGGAAGTAGCTTGGTGGTTAAAGACAAGGACTGAGAACCAGGGAAGTTAGCGTTTGACTTGTTTTTGCTGCTAGCATTCCTTGTGACCTCGGGCAAGTCACCTTTATCTCCCATTATCTCAGGCACTCAGATTGTAAGCTCTTTTGGACAGGGACATATTTATACCTGAACACTTACTACCACTATACATATACACTGCATATTCTCAGTAGCCCTCTAAAAATGATAGGGCTGATATTCAGAAGGGTTGATCTGGTTAGCAGGATCTGCTAATCGGATAAACCGCTGTTGTTAAGCGCCGTTGAGTCAGTATTGACTCATAGCGACCCTCTGGTTAGTTGTCCTAAACATGTTCAGTCTTCAGTCAGGCAGCTCATTGTTGACAGACTGCCACCCATAGCTGCTGTTATTGTATCGATCAATCTCATTTCTGGCCTTCCTCTTTTGCGTTGACATTCTACCTTGCCAAGCACAATGTCTTTCTCTAATCATCTCTCTCTTCACATGATGTGTCCAAAGTATGAAAGTCAAAGTCTTGTCATCTGAGCTTCTAAAGAAAACTTAGGTTTGATCTCCTCTAGTACTGACTGGTTTATTCTTCAGGTAATCCATTGTATATACAGTATTCGTCCCCAGCACCATAATTCAAAGGCATCGATTTTCTTCCTGTATATTTTTTTCACTGGCCAACTTTCGCATCCATATGACGTTATTGAAAATATCATGGCTTGAAAGAATCTAATCTTTGTATGAAGAGAGTCATCTCTGCTCTTGAGAATCTTGTCTAGTTCCTTCATAGCCATTCTGCCAAGAGCAAAGTGTCATCGGATTTCTTGACTGCTTGTTGTTTCTTTATTGAAAGTTGATCCAAGTAGGTTGACGTTGTCAACTATATAGATTTCTTCTCCATCAACTTATTGATTTTGCCAGCTGTCAGGATCTTTGTCTTCTTCACATTAAAGTGCAGGCTCATTTTAAGACTATGTTCCTTGATCTTGAGAAGCAGCAGGATATCATCACACCACATCACAGGTCATAAAAAACCCCCAGCACAACTCTAAAAATAACAAACTTGGCTTCATTCAGGACATTCTTGACTCAAACAATGCAATATATCACTGCTTTGCAACCATCTAACACGGGTTGTTATACTTAGCCACCAGCTGCCGTCTGTCCCCATTCACAGATACTATGTGACTCTACTTCAAACAGCTTTCCTAATCTTGGCAGTTCAACTTGGAAAACTATTTGAAGTTAGCTATTGTGTTGGCACAATATCCTGAGGTTTTTTCTTCCAGCACTATTAAATTTTTCATCTGGGTGCTGTGGTTGTATTAGAAGATTTTCTGTGATCCAGGATTTTTTTAGGTTTTGCTGAATATAAAGTAAACAGATGGGAAAGTATGCAGCCTTGTTGTACACATTTGCTGATTTTAAACCATTCTGTTTCTCCTTGTTCTGTTCAAGCTGCTGCTTCTTAATCAATGTAAAGGTTGTGCAAGAGAACGAACAGGTGTTCTGGTATACCCATGCTTCGTAATGTGGCCCAGAGTTTGTCATGGTTTGCACAGTCAAAAACCTTTCTGGAGTCAATAAAACACATATAGATATCCTTTTGGTATTCTTTAGTCTTTTCAAGGATCCATCTCACATCCGCAGTGATGTCTCTCATTCCTCGCCCTTTCCTGAACCCTGCTTGCACTTCAGGCAGTTCTCGTTCGAGGTATGGTTGTAGTCTGCTGAATAATCTTCAGTAGAATCTTGCTGACATGTGGGATCAGAGCGATTGTGCGATAATTTCCACAGTCAGTTGGATCACCTTTCTTTAGCATTGGTATAAACACAGATCTTTTCCAGTCAGTTGGCCATGATGTCTTCCAAATTTCCTGGCAGAGTCTTGTAAGTATGGTAACAGCTGCATCAGATTCCTGTAATACTTCAGTGGGAATGCCATCAATGTCTGGTGCTTTGTTCTTTGATAAGGCTTTCAATGCTGCTTCGATTTCTTCTTTCATCACCAATGGTTCTTGATCATAAGGTACAGGTTGAAATGGCTGTTGGTCCACTTGATCTTTCTCATATAATGACTCTGTATATTATTTTCACCTTTTCTTGATCTTCTCAGCATCATTCAATATGGATCCTTGAGCATCTTGTAACATTCCAATTTGAGGCTGGATGTTTTTCTTTAACTCTAATAGCTTTAGGAAAGCTGATCTTGTTCTTCCTCTAATAGTTTCTGTTTCTATTTGCTTGCATGCATCATAGTAGTTCTTCTCCTTGTCTTGTCTTGCTGCTTGTTGGAAATCTCTGTTGAGTTCTACAATTGCCTCTCTTTCTCCTCTGGCTTTAGTTTCTCTGCGTTTCTGGGCAATTTTCAGAATTTCTTTGGTCATCCATGATGGCCGTTTTTGCTTTTTCACCTTTTCTAGCGACTTCTCACTTTCTTCGAGCACAACCTTCTTGATGTCATCCCATAACTCTTCTGGAGCTCTTTCATTTGTATCTAAAGCAGCAAATCAAATTTTCAAGCAGTCTTTAAATTCTGGTGATATATTCTCAAGGTCATATTTTGCTACATTAATAGTGGCTTGCTCTTTTTCAACTTTAGCTTGAGTTTGCATACTAGTAGTTGGTCATCTGTACCACAGTCAGCTCCTTGTATTGTCTTTGTTGATGTTATAGAGCTTTTCCATTGTTGACTTCCACAGATGTAGTCAATTTGATTTTTGTACAATCCATTGGGTGAAGTCCATGTGTACAGTTGCCGCTTGTGTTGCTGGAATAAGGTGTTTGAGATGAATATATCATTGGTCTTGCAGAATTCTATCAGTCTTTCTCCAGCTTCATTTCTGTTGCCATATCCATATTTTCCAACTACTTTGCCTTCTTCTTTGTTGCCAATGTTTGTGTTCCTGTCACCCATGACTATCAGGATATCCTGTTTGCATGTTCTGTCAATTTCAGCTTACACTTGTTCATAGAACTCATTAACTTCATCCTCTTCTGCAGCTGTTGTTGGGGCACATACTTCAATTATAGTTGTGTTGATGGGCATTCCTTGTAGATGAATAGAAATTAAGTGTTCACTGATTGCATTGTATTTCATTACAGTTCTTGCAAGTTTCTTCTTAATTATAAATTCAACACCATTTCTTCTGTGTCTTTCATTTCTTGCATAGCAGACTATGTGATCATCAGATGCAAAGTGCCCAATGCCAGACCATTTCCGTTTGTTGACACTAAACAGATCGAGTTATACACGTTCCATTTCATTCTTGACCACCTGTAACTTCCCTTGGTTTATGCTTCATACATTCCATGTCCCAATACGTAAGACATCTCTGCAGCTTCTGACTCTCATTTCATGTGCAGTCCTGAGGGCTTTGATCCAACCACATCATACATGCTGGCTTTACTCTGAAACGTCTTCAGCTCCTCCCCAGTAGCCAGTTGAGTGCCTTCCAACCTGGGCATCTCATATTCCAGCACTATAGTGCAATTTGTTTTGCTGGGACTATCCATTGGGTTTTCGTGGCAAGATACAGCAGTAGATTGCCAGGCCTTTCTTCCGCACAGTTTAATTCTGGTGTTGTTGCCGTAATCACAGAAATGTGATCCTCCACTGTCCCATTCTGCTGCTGCCCAGATGGGTGGCTTGTCTTGGTCTGGCACCTCAGCTGAGACCTGTCCATCTTGTGAGACCCTGCCAGTATTTAAGCTACCGATAGCTTAGCCCTGAACATCACTGATGCACACAAGCCCTCTCAATTTGACAAACTGCAAACCAAATAAGGGGGATAAACCTTACTGAGCCCAATATTCAGCGGTCCTACATGGATGGTGCTGCTAAATAATTCCCTCTAACCACTGAAGCACTAGTGCTGGTGTGGTTCACCGGTAGGATAAGCACTACTATTCCTACTGATCTTTTTTAAAGAGCTACAAGGCATACACAGTGCTGTACAGACACATGTAAAAGACAGTCCCTGCCCCTCAGAGCTTACAAACTAATCAAGATGGACAACACAACAGCTGAGGACAAGGATACATCTAGGGGAATGGTAAGAAGACACATAGGAGACTAAACAGATCAGGATCTAAAAATGACCTTGAAAAGGTGAGTTTTCAGCCTGGATTTGAAAAGGGCCAGAGACGAAGCCTGACAAAAAGACTCAGGTGTTTCTTTTCTAGGCATGAGGAGCAGCAATGTGAAAGGATCAAAGTCTGGAGTTGGCAGTAGAAGAGACGGACAGAGATAGAAGGGATCTGCCAGAAGAACAGAGTTCCCAAGGAGGGGTGTAGGGAGAGATAAGAGAGGAAAGGTAGTGAGGAGCAGCAGAATGAGTGCACTTATATAGGTCAGTAGGAGAAATCTGAAGTGGATTTGGAAGCGGATAGGGAGTCAATGAAGCAATTTGAGAAGAGGGATTATATGAGCATATCGAGGCTTGTGGAAGATTAGCTGTGCAGCTGAGTTTTTGTCAGATTGAAAGGGAGAAAGGTGATTCAGAAGGAGATCAGCAAGGAGAAGGTTGCAATAGTCTAGACGGGAGGTGATTAAAGAGTGGATAAGTGTCTTAGCAGTGTGTTCAGAAAGGAAGGGGCAAATATTGCTGATGTTATAGAGAAAGAAATGACAGGTTTTAGCTATCGGTTGGATGTGCGTGAAGAAGAAGAGGGAGGAGTCAAAGATGACCTCAAGGTTGAAAGCTGAGGAAACAGGGAGTAGTAGCGCATTATCCACAGAGATTGAGAAAGGAGGAAGGGGGAAAATGAGTTTAAGGAGAAAAACAAGAAGCGTGGTTTTGGCCATGTTAAATTTCAAACAGCAGTGAGACATCCAGGCAGCAATGTCAGATAGGCAGACAGAGATCCAGGCCTGGATTGCCATAGAGATTTCAGATGTAGAGAGGTAGATCTGAGAGTCATCAGCATAAAGATAGCACTGAAAACCATGGGAGGAGATAGGTGCGCCAAGAGATTGGGTGTAGAGAGAGAAAAGAAGTGGACCCAAGACAGACCTTTGGGGTACACCAACTGAAAGTGGGATAGCAGTAGAGGCGGATCCACCAGCGCAAACACTGAAAGTGCTTTCGAAGAGATAAGAAGAGAACCATGATAGTACAGAGCCCTTACAACTAAGCGAAGGCAAGGTATCGAGGAGAAGGTCGTGGTCAACAGGGTCAAAAGCAGTAGAAAGGTAAAGAAGGATGAGGATCGAGCACAGGTCCTTGGAATTTGCCAGGAACAGGTCACAGGAGACTTTGGCAAGAACCGTTTCAGTTGAATGTAAAGGATGAAAACCAGATTGCAATGGATCCAGAAGGGCTTGAGAAGAGAGAAAGTCAAGGCAACGGTGGTGAACTGCATGTTCAAGTAGTTTAGAAATGAAGGGGAGGAGGGAGATGGGTCGATAACTACAAGGACAGGGTTTCTTAAGGAGGGTTTCTTAAGGAGAGGTGTGACCTCGGCATGCTTGAAGGCTGCAAGAACCATTGCAGTGGAGAGCAATAAGTTGAGAATATGAAAGATGGAAGGGATGACAGTAGAGGAGATGGAGCTTAGGAGATGGATGGGAATAGGATCAGAGGAGCAAGTAAGGAGTTTGGAGGAGGAAAGAAGATGTATGGTTTCCTCCTCAGAGATCTTGGAAAAGGGAGAAAGGGTGGCAAAGACTGAGGGAAAGAGTTGGGAGTGAAGAGGGGGAAGAGGAGATGGAACTGACCATGTGGGGAATTGGAATGTAGTCTTGTGGACTTTGTCATGGAAATAGTCTGCCAAAGTTTGGGCAGAAAGGGAAGGAGGGGTTAGAGACAGAGACAATGTTAAGGAGAGAGTTGAGAGTTGAAAAGAGATGGCAAGGGTCAGAAGCAAGAGAGTTAGTCAGGTGAACTTAATAGTCTTGTTTGGTGAGTGCTATGGTTGACTGAAAAAAGGCAAGCATGAATTTGAAGTGTAGAAAGTCCGCAAAGGAGCAGGATTTGAGCCTAATGTACTCAACCGAGTGGGCACATGAATGTAGATAGCGGGTAGTCAAAGACAGCCAGGACTGAATATAGTACACCTTACAGGACATTGCATGGGCAGAGCAAAAGCATCTAGAGCAGAGGAAAGTGTAGTGTGATAGGAGGCTACTGCCTCATCAACAGACTCAGATGACGTAGTGGAGGAATGAGGTGATGAGAAAGTAGTGGAGAGAGCTGATGGGTCTATAGCATGAAGATTTCTAAAGAAGTTGGAGGAGACGGGATGAGATTGAGGTGGAGGTGAGAAAGAGTGAGCTTAGCACATGATGGTCAGATAAGGGAAGAACTGAGGTTTGAGGGTAAGCAATTAGAGAAGAAGATAAGGTCAAGGCAGTGGCCATGCTGGTGAGTGGGAGCAGTAAAACAAACCTGGAGGTTGAATGAGGAAGTAAGGAAAAGGGGCTTTAAAGGGTCAGAGGGATTATCAACATGGATGTTAAAATCTCCAAGAATGAGGGGAAAGATTAAACTAGAAAGAAGGAAAGCCACAAGTCAAAGTCAATGAGAAAGGTAGAGGTGGACTTGTCAGGGGGTCGATAAATACCTTGTAATAGCTATCTGGAGAGGAGTGGAGTAAAACGTCAGATGGAGTGGACTTCAAAGGACGGAGAGGAATAAGACTGAGACAGAAGGAGGGGTTGAAATTGGCAGGAATGAGAGAGTAGAAACCCAACACCACCGCCACAGCCAGTAGGATGAGGCATGTGGGAAAATTGGTAGCCAACATGACAGAGTGCAGCGACTAAAGCTGAGTCTTCTGGGAGGAGTCAGGTCTCAGTTAGAGCAAGAAGATGGAGAGCACTAGAGATAAAGAGATCATGAATAAAGGCAAGCTTATTTGAGATGGACTGTGCATTCCACAAGGTGCAACAGAAAGGTAGGGAGGAGGGGGAAAGGAGAGGAGTATGAATAAGATTTGAGCAGTTGCATGAGGATCTGTCATGGAAGTCTGCCAAAAGTCTAGGGAAGCTAGGTTTGGGATTAATATCTCCAGATGACAATAGGAAAAGGACCAGAAGAGTGTGGGGCAGAGAGAAGACAGCACAGTGGTAACAAGGGTGAGGTTCTTTCAGAGAGAGAGGAGATGGCTGAATGAGAGGAAGAAAATGGTGACGCTCAAGAACTGATGATAGGGTAGATGACAAGATGGTGGGAGAAGTGAGGATGGTAAAGAGGGGATGATAAGGATGGGGGGCTTGAAGTTGTTGGTATGAGGGGAGAAGACTAAGGAGTGTCAACAATAGGAAAAGAAAGTGATGTGAAGCCATAAGAAAGAGATGGAGAGGAGAGCAGGTCAGAAGAAATATATGAAGGATAGGGAGAAGAAATATCTCAAGGGACTGGAGTGCACCTGTAAGTAATAATGGTAATGAGCTCAGGACAACTTCAAGAGACTGTTAACCAGTGGGTGAGTGGGCTTTGAGGTGGGAAGGAGGGATAATAAGGAAGAGGAGGAGCAAGAGGGAGCTGAGCAATATTACAAAAGAAATACAGATAAGATAAAAAGCACACTAACAATGATAAAAATAAATAAATATCTCAACACAGGCAGGACTCCCAATCAAGCAGTTAAATGTCTGACACAAGCCAGGAGCTAGGAATAAATGCTTGGAATGGAGTTGCACTTTCCAGAGCAGAGAGGCCCAGCATATGTTGGTAGGGAGGAAAAAAGGGTTAACAATGCCTCAACGGGGGTAGGGAGGGTCTAGTCTCTCCACTTTCTGCACACTCTCCGGTAGATTAGATAAACAGTTACCTGGTTAGCAGCGATTTTCAGTTCAGCAGCCACCACTGAAAATGGATATTTAGTGGAAGCTGCTACCTGGGCACATCAGCTGAATCTGCTGACTGCCACGGGCTGAATATCGGACCAGAAAGTATTATTATTATCTGGTTTTAACAGAACTTGTCAGATTTCTTTCCGTCTCAGTCTCTTTTCCTGCAGCTTTTGCTTTGTGGCAGAAAACAGAATTGTCAAGTCTTAAGATGACAGAGCAATCCAATTGCAAAGTTCAAAAATATAATTATATTTATGAAGACTCATGCTATTTTACGGTTTTTGCTCCCAAATGGCAAAATGACATATTATAAATCCAAATGCAGCCTTCAGTCAAGCAGATCACTTAATTTCTGTTCAGACATTACCTCCATGCTACCTTATGATGAGTGACAAGGGAGAGACAGTGACCCCCTTTGTACAGCTGTGCTAGACTTCAGCTAATAAATGCACAACGCAAAGCCAACAACGGAGTGTGCAACCAAAAACAGAACTGACCTGATTCAAATGTAATACAAAGAAGAAGACAATGCCAAAACCAAAAATCAGTGGTGCTCAAAGAACTTTGGGGGGAGGGGGGATATTCAAAGGCATTTAGACAGTTTCTAGACCTGCAAACCCTGTAAATGCTGCAAGCACTTAGCATGGGGGTGTTCCAGGACGGAGTGGATATGGCACCCACCACTAGCCAGGCAGCAGTGACAATGAGCCGCTGCCTGGCTAGTGACACACGAGTATAGTGAGGCACGGTTAGCGTCGGGGTTCTGCGGACGGATATGGCCCCGGCATCGAATATCCAGGGTTAGACTTCAGTGGTGATGACTATCCTCTTTACAAGTGCTCACCACCATTGTTGAATATCTCCCCCTTTTAAACGAAATCAACGGTTGAATCAGGTTATAAATCCTGAATAATGAAAAAATGGGGTGTGTGCTCATATAAGAAGGTTATGCAAGGTGCTAAACGACAGCGGATAGCATTAATTCAATGTGATACTCAGAGTGCCCATGTTATCATCACAGCATTGTGCTATAAAGCGACAAGTTCATTTCAAAGCCAGGAAACTTTGACAATGATTTTTGGTTTTAGCACTTTCTTCCCCTTTGTGTTAGACTTCAGTTAATATTATTTTGAATATGTTCTTTGTAAAAACATTTCCAGAATGGTGAAATATTTCAAAAATCAGTTCATTTTACTCAGGATACATACTGGGACAGATCAAAGGTCCATCAAGCCCAGTGTCCTGTTTCCAACAATGATCAGTCCAGGTCGCAAGCACCTGACATATCCCAAAGTAGCCAGTTCCATGCTACTTACTGCATCTCCATGGATAAGCAGTGACTTTCTCTTGGACTACCTTAATAACTGTTTATGGATTTTTCCTCCAGGAATTTGCCCAAACCTTTTTAAACACAGCTACACCACCTGCTTTTACCACATCCTCCAGCAATGAGTTCCAAAAACTAATTGTATGTTGAGAGAAAACATATTTTCTTCTATCTCTTAAATATAACACTTTGTAGCTTGATGACATGTCCCTTAGCCCTTCTTTGTTTGAAATAATCTTTAAGGTAATTCTAAGAATGGCTACATGGACGTTTTGTGATATCCAAGATTTCAACTTAGGGGTATGTTTACTAAACCACTGTAACGTTGCCGGTGTTAAGTGCAGCGTTAACGTGAGCAATGTCATATAAGGAAGTGGGCGTACCGGGGCAAGGTAGCAATGGCTGTTTAACGCACGTTAAAAGGCGCCTTGGCCAGTTATCGCACGTTAATGGGACATTGCACGTTAAAACTGAGAAACAAAGCACATTACAAGGCTGACAAGGTGCCTTATAAGGTGCCTTATAGGGCGCCTTATAAGGTGCCTTATAGGGCACCCTAAAAGGCGCCTTATGAGGTGCCTTAGGTTAAGGCGCCCCATAAGGCACCTTATAAGGTACCTTAACTTAAGGTGCCATATAAGGTGCCCTAAGGATGTTAAGGTGACCCAAGATATAGTGCCCAAGGACAGTAAGGTGCCCCAAGTTGATAAGCATGAAATGTAAGGCCAAAAAACAGATGTAACCGTAACACTGAACAGAGCACGAAGGAAAGGCAATGGACAAGTGATGGACGAAAGCAGAGGTGGGAGCTGATGGACCTGCAAAATCTGTGTGCAGCCGATGTGGTAGCTGGTAAAATGGACAAACATATTGGAGGCAGCTGTACCAATGCACAGGGTGTTGGCAATGTAAAATGCTACAATGACAGTGGGTGGAAGAGGATGAGAATATGTGTCCGCCAGTGGAGGTAGAGGTGGCAAGATATTTGCAATGATAGGAGAACAGAGGAGTAGTAGTGCCATGCAGAGCAGACACAGGAGAGGCAAGCATGAAGAGCCGCAATACAGAAAGGGGTACCAGTGCAGGACATGGGGTAGCAGCCTGCACATGAAGACAGGACACTACACAGCTGACAGATTCAGATAGATGAACAGAAGGATGGCTGGCAACTGCGCTGAGGGTATTATGTGCTGGCAGCACAGATCTGCAGAGATATGACTATTATAGGAATGACAAGTAGTTGTGTAAGACAGGCATAAAAAAAGGAGAACAAAGAGGAATTGAACCCATGACCACTGTGCAAGAAGTCATTGTATTAACCAGTGGGCTACACCTTTATGGCCTTTATGAGAGCAATGCCTGGCTACAGAAAGACTGCAGGTCACCGCATGAAATGTCTGCTGTGGTTACCAGGATAGGGTAAACCCACCAGTACCCATGATGCAATGCACATGCAGAACAGCAGTGTACATCAGATCACCAGATGGGGTAGGCAGCTCTACAGCACCTCAGCTTGGTAGGGGGAACTGACCGTGTGTGTTACTGGCACAGAGTAGCTACAGATCATGCCATTGTGCGAGTTCTGTGCTTACCCTGAGGGTGAGGTGGGGCGCCCAGCACCAGGTCCGCAGTACCCGGGTTGGTTGAGATAGGCTTTGCTGCAGGTTCCTGTTAGTGCAGATCCACTTAGGCTAATCCTTTGTCTATCTGTATTCCCCAGTCACGTCTATCCCTTGGGGACCTTGATGTACCCAGAATAGTGCATATCCAGTGTGGTTGCCATGGTCACTTGTTATAAGAGCAAGGGGGTGTCTGGACCCACATGCAGGTTATGTAGCACCACCTACCAAACTGCTCGCTCTGGGGCAAGGTGGTGGACAGGATCTGCCCCCAACAGACCCACATTCTACATCTTTGCAATGGAGGCAGTAGAGGGACATGATGAAGGGCTGTGGGACCAGCAACCCCAGTCCTGCTGGCAAAAGGGTGCCGTCCAGGGCAGTTGATGCAGATCTGTACTTATCACACAGGCACTGGCAGAAGACCTGGAAATGCTCACCTCCCCCCCCCCCTCACCACCACCACTACCCCTGATGGTGCGCAGTCCCAGGCCATCCAGTGTGCAGGTAGGCGGCTGCCTAGTGTGTGGAGTCTGAGGTAGGGGTGCCTACATAGACAGCCATGCTTCCCCCGGCACCGTCTGCCAATGTTATGTGCCCTTTGGGGTACCTGCTGGGTAATGTCCCCTGGATGGGACACTGTGGGACACAGACTCCTGGACATGTTTGACCTTGGTAAGTTGCTGTCTTGCTGATTTCCAGTTTCTGTGTTCCTATGTGCCACCTAGGCATCTGCCTAGTCCACCCTGTGCCCCAGCTGCCCACTGCATGTCCCACCTGCAGCCCCCTATGCCCCATTTGCAGCATCACCATAGTGCCCTTTCATACTTGGACATTATGCTGTTGCTGCACATGTAGCACTACTATCACTTTTTTTGGGCTCCTTGCCTATGCTGTACATTGCTGACACTGAAATGGCTTCTCTCTCCTGCAAATGTGCATCTAACGACAGATTTTCACTCGCGGTAATATTTGGCCCTTCAGCTCCCTGCGTTAGTGTAGCAGGAGCCTCTCCCTGCCCACTCCCCGCCCATTGACCCTTTCTCTCTGCCCTCTCTCCACCCTCTGCGGGATTTACCGTGGCCAGAGACGTTAGCGTGCGTAAACGTTACATCTGGTAACATTAGTGCGCATTAACGTAGCCGCTGCTACGTTACCGCAGTTTAGTAAACATACCCCTTGGTCCCCGGTGCAGAAACGTGAGGTTTTCCAGTGAGCATGTGGGCTTCAGACGTCTGATCCAGACACATTGCAGACTTTCTGGCTGTATTATTCCCATTTCATTTTCAGGAGTAATTTGCAGTCTGGCAATATTCTGGCTTTTCTCTCATATTTGGCAGCTTGACCCCTAGCAGTAGGATTGCAAAACTACCACAACGGATCAGAGTTGCCATTTCGAACCCAGACTGGCAAAGGGGCAGGATCATCCAGGGATTGCTACCGTACTTCCATGAATCCGCTAGGGAAACCCCTAGTGGGAGAGGGTATTGGGAGGGACAGGTGATGAGCTTCAGCGAGAAGATGCTCTTCAGAGATTTGGATGAAGTTCTTTTTCTCACCGTTAAGAGCCTGGCTAAAATGTCACTTAATCCTTGCATCATATCTTAATGCAGGAAATTGTGGTAATCGATCTGTGAATAAATGTTGCCAAATCATCCCTCTCCAAGAGTGGGCAGAGAACTGAATTCATCTTAGCCAATCCCTAAATAAGAACAGAGCTAAAAGAAGTCACAAACTAAAGATATCCTCTAACCTCCCAGAGCTGGCTTCATTAACAAAGGTCTGAACAGCCTTGAGCATTATAGAAGCTCAGACTTGGCAGGATTCAATTTTAATTCATGGGAATCTGCTTCAGGACATAGATTTCACTTAGCAATAGCTCATTCTTGATCTTTCCTGATCCTTAAGAAAAGCTAGATATTAGCAAACATGTAATACTCAGGTCCAATATTCCCCATTACATCCAGTGTTCATAAATAAACACTGAATAGGCAATAAAAAAGACCCTTGCAGAACCTCACAAAAAACGGGGCCGATTTTCAAAATGGCTGTTAAGAACACCATGGTGCTCAACCGCGGAATATTCATGGCAGTATCCGGAAAGCTGCTGCCACTGACCATCCAGGGTGAGCGGCATTAAACAGATAAATGGTGACTTCCTCCAGTTAGTGTTGATATTCAGCTGGTACCTATAAGCCTTGCAACTTAAGTCTGCTTTTCAAGCGACCTAACTTCGGCAGATTAGGACCGCCTAGCTGGACAAAGTCACCATTTATCTGGTTAGCGCCGATACCATCCCTACCCTGCCCACAGACCACCCCTGCATGAACTGGAGAGAGACAGGACAGTGTATGGAGATATTCAGAGGCACCATCTGCCAAAGGAAACGCCTGCCTCTTTTTTCTTTTTTGAAACTGCTTTATCAAGTACTGCGGAGAGCCAAGTCCAGCCCAATAGGAATGAATAAGCTGAAAAATAATTTAGAACAAGTATAAAAAAAAAACTAGCAAGCAAATAAAGGACAGCAAGAGGGAAGGGGGGGTCTGGGTCCAACTGGGCCCAACTTACTAACCCCTCTCAGGGGTCCCCTGGGGTCCTGTTCCTCTCCGGCTCACCAGTGCTGAAACCTGTGGGTAACAGCGCAGGACATAAGCTGGCTGACAACTCAAGAAGAAAAGGGTATACCCGAGCTCTGAGCAATGCTGGGCCTACAGGTTTCAGTCACACAGGCTGCTGTACTGTGGTGCAGACCAGGAGAGACAGGCCTATCTGCACTACTGCACCTGTCCAAGCACCTTGCCACCTGATGGAGGCAGACAATACTGACTTCTCTCAGTGCTGCACCACCAGATATACCTATTAATGTCCTCACTGAAAGTTGCTCGTCTGTCTTCTCCTGCTGAGGATCCTATAGTTCTGATTGGTGCTGTAAAGGTAGAGAGGAGATTAGGGTAATTCCTCACAGCAGTAAAGCCCCGTCACTGTGGAATTCCTTGCTAGCTGCAGTCCAGCTGGAATCATCTATTCAGATTTAAAATGGGACTGAAGGCTTACCTCTTTGCTGAAGCCTTTTATATTTAAACCCTGTAGTGACTGGTTTGCTGGCGATGTAGCATGCTTACAGTTGGGTTGAGCCTTGTCTATTGTCTGGGTTCCAGTTGATTAGCGTTTCTCTTTTCTCTTTTTCTGTTTTTTTTTCTGTCATGTACTGAACTGGAGTTCCTTTCTCACTTTTTTTTGTTTGTTTAAAGTTTTTTATTGAAGGAATAAGCAAAACTTTACACCACAAAAGCAAAAACTACGCACAGCAGTACTCAATGGAACGTCACACCACATTATCAATGCATTCCTTCTTTTCTGCTTTGTCATGCCTACCCCTCCCGCAATCCCCCTCCCCCTCACTTTTTTAAATGAATATTACAACGAGCACCCATCAAACACAACCTACAAACACGAAAAAACACACCCGTCCCCCAAGCTAACCACCTTACATGTAAACTATCCCCCCCACCCTGCCCCCCCTTCCCCAAGAACCCCGCGCCTCCCATCCAACCTTTCTCACTGTTAAACATTTTAATTGACCATTGTAAACCGTCTTGCTGGAATTACAAAAGATGTTATATCAGATCTGAATAAACATAAACAGTTGTCTGGACTGGTCTAGCAGGATGATGAGGAAACTAGCTTTTTATAAATAAATAAATAAATGTCACCTAAGCCTTCTAAAAATTTTTTATAAAAAGCCAGACCAAAAAGCGTATGGAAAAATGTTCCAGGGCATTCCAAGGTGTGTACTAACGGGCATGCCCCTTTGATATGTCCCATCAATGGAGTCTGTTAGTGGGAGGACCCACTTCTGGGTCAAGCTTTTCAAGTGCTGTGGCCACCCCTGATGATGATGGCATCAGCCAAAGAATCAGAGTTTAGAGCAGTAGTTCTCAACCCAGTCCTCTGAGACCCTCAGGCTTTTCAGGATATCCACAATTAAATATTGGAGTGGAGGAGTGGCCTAGTGGTTGGGGCAAGGTACTTCAGGCCAGAAGGTCAGGGGTTCAAATCCCACTAGAGGACAGCAACCTTGGGCTGGAAGGACTGGGATTTCTAGTCCCACAGGTGCTCCTTGTGGTCTTGGGCAAGCCACTTAACCCTCCATAGCCCATGTTCCCTGTACAATAGTTATTTCCAAGTTATAATGCCCTGTTCAATGTAATTTCAATTTGTTCAATGTAAACCGCACTGATGCAGAATAGCACAGTATATAAGAGCATGTAAATAGATTTGCATGCACTGCTTCCATTGTATGCAGATCTATCTTATGCATATTCACTGATACCCTGAAAACCCAACTGGATTAGGGGTCCCAAAGGACTGGGTTGAGAACCACTGGTTTAGTACCACAGATGGAAAGCAGATAACTTGCAGCAGGTCAGGAAATGCCCCAAGACAGAACATAGAGCTGCAGCACATCATAATCTCCCAACATCTTCCTTTTACGCAATAATTCTGCCAAACATCACCTACCAAGGGCCTCTAGGTTGGAATTTTCTGATCCTCTCTTCATCCTGGGGAAGAAAGAAATGGTCACATTTCTGGGATCACAGCATTTTAACACAATAAATCCAAGACGGTCTTTCAATAAAAGAACAGTCGTGATATACTTTTTCTAGAACAAAAGATCAGGTCAAAGGTAATATAAGCAGCACTTTTAGTCCGATCAGGGCCGAGGATCCCCTCCTCCCCCGGGGACGGGGCTGGGTGCGGGGGGTTCTCTGCTTCCCGATCCAGGCTGTGACAGGCAGGGCCGGGCGGCAGGGAAATGGAAGGCCGGAGCCACAGATGTTGGGGGCACCTGCAGGGCCCGATTCTAGCTACTACGGGAACATTTTGTTCCCATGGACCAGAATCTGGTCCACACAGCCCCGTCTTTATCGGGGATGTCCAGATGACCCAGACGTCCCCCTCCATGAATCGGGCTCTGTGTCTTTATAAAATAGGCCTAAAATAGGTGCCTTTTTGCCCTCCCCACATAGCTAACCTTTTATAATGTGTTTCATTTTCCTCCATTTGGGATCAGTTCCTCATTTGGAGTTTTTTTCACGAATACAAGTAGGTTAAAATTGTTTAACTAAATTCCAAGACAGAAAATTTGAACTATGGAATAACCTTGCTTTTAGATGGAGCTGGTGGCTAGAAGCTTTGCAGATTTAACATTCATAGCAGCCCCCAGAAAAGGAAGGGGCTTCATTGCTCTGGCAATTTGCCAAATTGCTCCAGAAACATCTTTTATCCCATCAAGTATGGAGAACACATGAGCACAAGCAAAATGTGAATGGGAAAAAACCACAGAGGCCCTGGAATAAAATTACCAGGGCCTACTACTATTACTAATCATTTGTGTAGTGCTATAAGATGTATTCAGTGCTGCACAGAGACATGTAAGAGACAGACTCTACTCATCAGAGCTTACAATCTAGTCCAGATGGACAACACAACAACTGGAGACTAGGATATGTCTAGAGAAATGGAAAGGAAACATATAGTTGGAGAGCAGGAAACTAAGGGGTATGTTTACTAAAGAGCGCTAACGTCGCAGTGGTGATGTTATTGCACGATAACTGCGTGATAACGTCACTTATCTCGCGATAACATCTCCAGCGGCGTTAACGCACACAGAAGGTGGAGTAAGTCGTTCTAGAGGGCGGAGAGAAGGGGTCAATGGGCGGAGAGTGGGCGGGGAGAGGCTCCAGGCACACTAATGGTGTGAAATCAGGGTCTGAAAATGAACGCCAGTGAAAACCTCGCGTTAGAGGCACATTTGCAGGAGAGAGAAACGATTTCAGTCAGCAATGTACAGCACAGGCAGGGAGACCAAGAAAAGTGATAGTACTGATAAATGTGCAGCAACAGCATAGTGCCCAAGTACGAAAGGGCACTACAGTGAGGCTGCAAATGGGGTACAGGGGGCTGCAGGTGGAACATGTAGTGGGGCAGCTTGGACAGAGGGTGGACTAGGCAGATGCCTATGTGACACATAGGAATGTAGAAATGGAAAACCAGCAAGACAGCAACTGACCAAGGGCAAACATGTCCACAAGTGTGTGTCCCACAGTGTCCCAGGGGACAGTACCCAGCAAGTACGCCAAAGGGCACATAACATTGGCAAGCGGTGCCGGGGGGAAGCATGGATGTCTATGCAGGCACCCCTACCCCATATCATGCACCATAGGCAGCCGCCTACTAGCACACTGGATGGCCTGGGACTGCATACCACCAGCACCTCCGGCACAAGGGCATGTCAGTATGGTGGCAGAGGGGTGCTGGTGGTGGAGGGGGCAGTGGCATCTGCCCACAGCAGACCAAGGCCAAGCCCTGTTTAGGTGGGTGCCGTGCACTGCAACAGACAAGGTCTGTCTGACAAACAGTCATGGTATCCCCAGGGAATGATTTTCCTCTGTGACAACAGTTTGGTGCACTACACACAGCCAGTATATTCAGGGGCAGAAGGTCACAGGTTCAACTCCCAGCTGTGGCTCCTGCAGACCATGTGCCTATATTTTACCCAGTACTAAACCATGATAATAAAGATGGAACTTTTATTGCAGATAAAATAAACATGCCATAAACACCTATATTTTACCCTACAGAGCACATACACCAACTGCAGTCCTGGAGGGCCAAACACCATTCAGGTTTCATGCTGTCCCTAATAAATATGTCGGTGATGCATTTGTATGCACCGCCTCCATTGTATGCAAATGTATCATGCATATTCATTAGGGACAGCATGAAAACCTGAATCGGTTTGGCTCACCAGGACCGGAGTTGGGAACCTCTGCCCTAGAGCAGCGGCCAACAGGGGCGCAAACACCCACACGCACAGGCTCCACTATCCAACGGAACATAGAGAGTCAGGCTGTTGGGCCCTGCGCGGAGCAGCATCTACCAATACTAGCACCTGCATACCTTAGCAATGCCGTCTTAAACTTGGAAACACGTTCCTCATATATCAAAAGGTTGCTATGATTAATGTCAGTTAAACACAATTTGTTGAAAGAGATTCATCATAGCAACCTTTCTGATATCTGTGGAGTGTGTTTCAGTTTTTCTTTCTGACAGTGTTTACCACCCCGGGGAGTGACCCTAACAGTATTGAGTACCATAGAAATGCCTGCACTGTTCCCAGGACTGGTGTGGTGGCCAGGGCTGCCAACCACCTCTATATTTGCACAATGCTGAAATAGGTGTGGGAGTGTGTGTATGTATATCCAGTGTTTTGTGGCTGCCTACACCTTACTGAGCCCACAATGCTTGCACTGTGTCCAGTGTTAGCCTGACAATGTGCATAATGAGGAACAAGGTACTGTGGGTATGGCCCGGACAGGGCGGCCTGGGCAGGATGCATCTGCACAGGGCATAGGGCAATGGCAGGGACATTTTAGTGCCTAACCACCACCTGCACGGACAGGGTGGCCACAGCATGTCATGCTGGGGGGTGGGGGTCACTCTCACCCTGACTGAGCAGTGACCATGGCATGGCTAGGTTCCCTCATAGTGCTGTATATTATTTCTCTCAAGTGATATCTATGAGTTCTTTTTTTCTGGGGCCCAATCACTGACATACCTGCTTGGTGTGTGTGTTCACATCCCATTTTTGGGTGCACACAGTTCCTCCAGGGATATGTACTAGTTAGCAGACTGTTTGAAGTTAGCATGTGTATGGCTGGAACATGTTGCAGGGTGCAGTGGGTGGAGACTGACTGTGCCCTCTGCTGGTGAATGTCAGATGTGGGGCGGGGTGCAACTGAGCTTTTGTAGGCCTACTGCCTGTCTGCCAGTACCCTATGTGATGTGTACAGATATGCATTGACTGTGCTGTAGGGTGTTGATTCCCCAGCACAACTGGGGTTGATGGTCCCCTCTACTGCCACCATTGCAAAGATGTAGAATGTGGATCTGTTGGTGGGAGCTCCTGTCCCCCACCCTGACCCACAGAGAGCAGGTTGGGTGGTACTACATAATCCACTGTTTGGGTCCAAACACCACCCTTCTCTTATAACATGTGACCATGGCAACCACACAGGATATGCACTATTCTGGGTACATCATAGTCCACAAGGGCTAAATGTGACTGGGAAATACAGATGGACACAAATGTAGCCTAGGTGTGTCTGCAAAGACTATCTATCACACACTGGCAATGATAGGGTCCTGCAGCACAGCCTATCTCAACCAAGCCAGGTGCTGTGGCCTGGTGCTGGGCACCCCACCTCACCCTCAGGGTGAGCACAGTAACCACACAATGCCACAGTCTGTAGCTACTCTGTGCCAGTAAAACACACGGTCAGTTCCCCCTACCAGGCCGGGGTGCTATAGAGGTGCATAACCCATCTTGTGATTAGATGAAGGCTGCTGATCTGCATGTGCAGTGTATCATGGGTACGGGTGGGTTTACCCTATCCTGGTAACCACAGCAGACAGTTTGTGTGGTGACCTGCACTCTTTCTGTAGCCAGCCAGCGATGCGTTAGACACTCTAGAGATGTAGCCCACTGGTTATTTCAATAACTACCAAGGCAGAGGTTATGGGCTTGATCCCACAGTGGTGTTATTTAATAAGGCTGTCTGAGGCTTTTCCTTTTAATTTAAATCAGTGCTGCCAGCAGAAACACCCTCACAGCGCCATAGCCTAAGGTGCCTCATAAGGCACCCTATTAAGCGCCCTATAGGGCACATTAGAAAGCACCTTGGCCGACAGGGCACTTTATAATATGCCCTATGGAGTGCCTTATAGGGCGCCTTATGCAGCACCTTAGCTACAGTACTGTGAAAGGATTTTTAATAGCAGCACTGATTTAAATTAAAAGGAAATGCCTCAGACAGCCTTCTTACATAATACCACTGCAGGATCAAACCCATGACCTCTGCCTCCACAATCATTGCAGTAACCAGTGGGCTGCATCTTTATAGAAAAGAGGACCAATAAATATCACTCCAGAGAAATACTACATAGCACTATGGGGGAACCTAGCCATGCCGTGACCACTGCTCAGTCAGGGTGAGAGTGACCTCCCAGCATGACATGCTGTGGCCACCCTGTCTGTGCAGGTAGTGGTCAGGCACTACAATGTCCCAGCCATTGCCCTATGCCCTGTGCACATGCATTCTGCCCAGGCCACCCTGTCCGGACCATACACACAGTACCTTGCTCCTCATTATGCACATTGGCAGGCTAACACTGGAAACAGTGCAAGCAGTGTGGGCTCAGTAATGTGTAGGCAGCCATAGCACACTGGATAGACATACACACAGTCCCACACCTATGCCAGCATTGTGCAAATATAGAGGTTTGTGGCAGCCCTGGCCGCCACACCAGTCCTGGGGACAGTGCGGGCATTCCTATGGCATGCAATACTGTTGGGGTCACTCCCCGGGGTGGTAAACACTGTCAGAAGCAAAAACTGAAACACACTCCACAGATATCAGAAAGGTTGCTATGATGAATCTCTGTCAACAAATCGTGTTTAGCTTAGGATTTGTTATCTGACATTAATCATAGCAACCTTTTGATATACGTGTTCCCAAGTTTAGGACGGCATTGCTAAGGTATGCAGGTGCCAGTATTGGGAGATGCTGCTCTGCACAGGGCCCAACAGCCTGAATCTCCATGAGGCTTTGGATAGTGGAGCCTGTGGGTGTGGGTGTTTGTGCCCCTGTTGGCCGCTGCTCTAGGGCAGAGGTTCCCAACTCCGGTCCTGGTGAGCCAAACTGGTTCAGGTTTTCATGCTGTCCCTAATGAATATGCATGATACATTTGCATACAATGGGGGCAGTGCATACAAATACAGCACAGACATATTTATTAGGGATAGCAGGAAACCTGAATGGTGTTTGGCCCTCCAGGACTGGAGTTGGGAAACTCTGCTCTAGGGATTGCACATGTTTATGGTGTCTGTGCTCTGTAGGGTAAAATATGGGCGTTTCAGGCATGTTTATTTTATCTGCAATAAAGGTTCCATCTTTATTACTGGGTAAAATGTGGGGGCAAGGTTGGCAGGAGCCACATGTGGGATTTGAACTTGTGACCTTTTGCCCCTGAACACACTGACTGTGTGTACTGCACCAAACTGTTGCCACAGGGGCAGATCATTCCCTGGGGATACCATTACTGTTCGTCAGACAGACCTTGTCTGTTGCAGTGCACGGCACCCACCTAAATGGGGCTTGGCCGTGGTCTGCTGTGGCAGATGCCACTGCCCCCTCCACCACCAGCACCCCTCCGCCACCATTCTTACATGCCCTTCTGCCACTGGTGCTGGTGGTGTGCAGTCCCAGGCCATCCAGTGTGCCAGTAGGCTGCTGCCTATGGTTGGTGATATGGGGTAGGGGTGCCTGCATAGACATCAACGCTTCTCCCCGGCACCGCCTGCCAATTTTATGTGCCCTTTGGGGTACTTGCTGGGTACTGTCCCCTGGGACAGTGTGGGACACACACTCGTAGCCATGTTTGCCCTTGGTCAGTTGCTGTTCTGCTGGTTTTCAGCTTCCACATTCCTATGTGTCACCTAGGCATCTGCCTAGCCCATCCTGTGCCCCAGCTGCCACACAGCATGTCCCACCTGCATCCCCCTGTACCCCATTTGCAGCCTCACCGTAGTGTCCTCTCGTACTTGGGCACTATGATGTTGCTGCACATGTATCACTAGTATCACTTTTCTTGGTTTCCCTGCCTTGCTGCACATTGCTGACTGAAATGGTCTCTCTCCCCTGCAAATGTGCTTATAGTGCGAGGTTTTCACTGGTGCTAATTTTCAGACCTTCATTTCACGGCGTTAGTGTGCATGGGGCCTCTCCCCGCCCACTCTCCGCCCATTGACCCCTTATCTCCGCCCCTAGGGAGCCTTACTCCATCCTCTGGGGAGCCTTACTCCACCCTCTGCGCACCTTAATGCCGCAGGAGACATTATCGCGCAATATGTGATGTTCTCACATGGTAATGCGCCATTATCATGCCATAACGACACGTATCACGCGGTAACATCGCAGCTGCGACGTTAGCACCATTTAGTAAACATACCCCTAAGACAGTTTAGTAAACATACCCCATAGTTGGAGAGCAGGAGACTAAGTGGATCAAGATCCAAAAACAGCCTCAAAGAGGTGAGTTTCTAGTCTGGATTTGAAAAGAGGCAAAGATGAAGCCTGACGGCCAGACACCTGTGCACTACCTAAGTGCCTCCAGTCCCCTCTTGAGCAATGATGTGGCTTATACAGCTAGCGTTGATGTCTTTCTTCTGGAGTCTTGGCTGGACCTTTGAGCTGTCAAAGGGGAAGGGGCGGAAGGAGGAAGTGGGAGTATGTTTAATGTGAGCAATGGTAGTGAAAAAATGTCAGCATTCAGGAAGACTACACAGAACCTATCCCGGCTAATATTTTTGATCAATCTTTAAGAGTACTTCTTTATTTGGTTCTCTTCTTAGTTATGGGGATTTATTTATTTATTTGCCAGTCAGTCCTCACAAAATGCTGACACAATGTTTTCTGTCTCTCTCCAAACACTTGACAAATTTCTGCTTCTAGCGTCCTCCGGTCTTGGGGATAAAAGCGGCTATCATCTCTAGATTTTATCCTCAACTCTTTCACTTCGTTTTTTTGGATTCAGCTGTTTCACGGTTTTAAAACCTTTCATAGCTGTACATGAACTCTTTTCTAATCTCCTCTGATTTTGTTTTCCTTCAGTCTTGCCAAAGAGAATTAGTACTATTGCAGACCCCACCTCCACTTCCAGTCAGACACAGTCCCACAAATACATTACTCTGGCCACTGGGTCTGGGTCTACACCATTTCCTCTTGCAATTTTATACATTTCTTTATGCCAATGGTTCCAAACCTATGGTGAGACCATTGCAGAGGGTCTGCAGGAAACAGAGAAGAGAAAGGGCCTTGTGATGATGCTTCAGGCAATGTGAGAAGCACGCAGAGGCATGGTAGAGGCAGGATAAGTGGTGGTTGTGGACATGATGGCAGCAGTATCAGTAGCTGTGGGAGATCGAAGAGGCAGAAGGTGTGTGAGTGGAATTGGAGGCGGCTTTACAGGAGGAAGAGAGAGACTGGTGGAGACAGGATGGGAGATAAGGGGAGCTACTGGAAATAGGACTAGCACTGAGGGGAGAGTCCAGAAAAAGTGGTAGGGATGAACTGGGGTCCTTGGGTTAATAGGGGTTCACACAACTAAAAAGGCTTGGCACCTCTGAGGCATGTGATCTACTTACTAAAATAAGAGGATCGCTTGTCCCAAGTAATTAAGCATCCAGTTGCTTGATTTCTTCACTGTGCAACGTATTGCAGTGTTTTATAGTTACCTTAGAGGAAAATATTGCTATGCTAAACTAACTTTAATACTGTATTAACTTACCCAGCCAACAATATATTTCAAAGATATGCTTGAATTATTTCTTAGTAATCTCCTGCTTGCTCTTTTCATATTATTTACCTGTTCTTCCTTTAAATTTATCTTAATTTCCCATTTAATTCTATTGTTTTGAATTATAGGTGCAGATCAGGATTTTCATGGACACAACTCCCCCCAAAAATCTCAGTACCTTCCTTCTGCGTCAAAGAAAATGTACAGTGGGCTCTGATATCAAAGCAAGAAGTGTATCCTAGAACAGAAATTGAGGTGTTAGTTTATTATGATACTCTGACATCATTTACATCAAGGAAACAATAACTTTCGTTTATGGTGGCAGCTTGTAATTATCCACATTGCCCTGTGGTCAGATGATGCTCTAAGATACTTTTTGATATCAAGCAAGTTAGATAAATCTAATGATATCATAGTTAAAGGGACCACCAATCATGGTAACCTTGTAAACTTGTCAACCCTGGGAGACAACATTTTAAGAATGTATTCTCTCTCTCTTTGAGAAAATTGATTTGCTTGAAGAAAAAGCTGTGTCCTCTCCTTATTAATTCTCTCTTCACATTTTTCAGAGTCCTTGGAGATCATGATGTTTATAGCTGCAGATAGTAATCAGCTCTTTCAACTATTAATCATTTTTGTTTGTGGCCAGAAAGTTCACATTAAGTGAACTGCAGAAATCTAATGGTTCGGTCTTTTCAAATAGGCCTCATATTATAAATGAAGCAAGATGGGATTGATTCAGCTCTGCCACTTTGGGTCTCCAGAAGGTGAAGAGAGGGAGAACAGCAAGATTTGCCAAACATATCCTATTATGAAAAAGGATATTTGGCAGCACATTTTGAAACTTCCAAAAAGATATTTGAAGCAGGCTGAATTATGTTTTTTCAGCTTTGGAGGAAGAGCTGGCCTATGCTCTCCATTATAACACATAGTTAATCCCACCTCCTAGCTTTCAATTCCCAAGTCCTATATACAATGTATATTTATTTCTGCTCACTATGGCTTCACCACCCTGAGTGGGCCTGACCTCAGCTCATCTCAGAAGCTAAGCAGTGTTGGGACTGGCTAGTACTTGGATGGGAGACCACCTTAGAATATCTAATGCTGTAGACGTGGAGGCCTATTCACTACAGGATGTTGAGCCCCCTGTACAGCCAGGCAGAATCAGGCCATGCAAAGTTAGACCAGATTCTGATCCCAGGGCCCCTGCGAGATCAGAATTGGGTCTAGTGCCTGTATGTGCAGGTCGGGATATGATTCTCCCTGGTTGCACATTCCAGTGACTACTCAGCCAGGCTCATGAATGGCGCCACAGTGTCATGGCACCCTGTCACCATGGCGCTGCAGCTACATTCACAAGCCATGATTGCTGGCTGCCCTGGAGTGACTCCCATTCCCTGCAGCCCAACCCCCAATTTGGCCTTCTGAGGCCTGGGTTGGACTGTGGGGAACCCTCTCACCTGCCTGCCTGTGTCCTGTGCCATAGTCCCCTGCTGAACAGAGAGACTTATAAATCCCTCGTCTAGCCTGAAGGCCCTGGATGTACAGGGCAGACCTTGGAATCAGCCCTATACATCCAGGGTCACGGGCTGTCCACACCATGCCCTCACACCACTTCTGGGATGCCCCCTCCTGCCCCCATCTAGGCATTCCTGTACAAATCTGCTGTTCATATGGAGAGGTTAGTGACAGGGACAGCAGGGGGACAAATAGCGGGGATGGGTGTCCCATCCCTGCTATTTGCAAGACAGAATGACCCCCTTACTGTGCAGCAGGAAAGCCTGGCAATCTTCTGCCAAGGAAACCCAGGGACTGGGTCACCAGGAATCAGCATTCACGTAAAGACTCATGCTTGCTTGCTTGCTTTCAGGTCAGGATCAAATCCAGGTAGCCTCCCTCCAGTCCAAATATAACATCTTCCAATGGCAGAAAAAAATTAACAATTGTCTTAGCTTCCCAGTCAGATGACTCATACACTACTTTTCTTAGTACTGTGCTGGTCCACTATGTGGTGTCAGGAGTTTGTCCCAGGTTACATAATTACAATTGTGGTCAACATTATTCCCCCCCCCCCCTGCAGTTCAACCCCTTCATGTCCAATATCCCCTGAAAAAAAAAAGTGGCCAGTGAAATGGCTTTGAACTATATATGCACACATATTTGACACATAAAAGAATCAAATAAAACAAGACCAACTAAAAAAAGAAATAGTATAAAAACTGGACATTGTCAGGACATGATTATTCAAATCTACAACTCCCAATAATATTTAAAAAAAAACAGGTAACTCAATCATCTATTTTTTTTTTTTGCTCTGGTCACCTGTTTTCATACATCAGGACATAATTATTGACACCCTTTTAAACAATTCAAATCACATTCCCTTTGTAGTAAAATTAGACCTACCTGTGACCAATTAACAGTACTCACATGACTTGAATCAACAAATGAATGATGGCTCTAATGTTTAAAGTGGCCAC
This sequence comes from Ichthyophis bannanicus, assembly GCA_033557465.1. Taxonomy (NCBI): domain Eukaryota; kingdom Metazoa; phylum Chordata; class Amphibia; order Gymnophiona; family Ichthyophiidae; genus Ichthyophis; species Ichthyophis bannanicus. Next base: position 65,410,004 of record CM066037.1, read on the forward strand.
ATTCACTCCCTGTTCCATTTTCACAATGGTGAAGACAAGAGAGCTGCCCGAGACCATCAGAAAAGCCATTATCACCAAACATCATACTTCAAAGGGAAGCTATCTCCAAAAACAGGATCCCTGTGTCTACAGTTTGTAATATTATCAAGAGGTTTTCTGCTCATAGAACTCTCAAGAAATTCCCAGGATGTGGTGGGAAGAGGAAAATTAATCCAAGAAGTCTTTGAAAGTTAGTGTGAACTGTTGGAAAAACACCACGTACAACATCCAAAGAGCTTAAGACTGGCCTGGAGCAATCTGGAGTGGAGGTTTTAACCCATTTCATACGCTGTACACTAAATAAAGAAGGACATCATATGTGAAGGCCAAGGAGGATCCCACTGCTCAAAGACAGATATAAAAAGGCATACCTGATCTTTGCCCAAAATCACCCTGAGAAACCACAATCCTTCAGGGAAAATGTTCTGTGGACAGATTAAACCAAACGAGCTCTTTGGCAATGCAGACCAGCGATACATTTACAGAAGAAGAAATGAAGCTTATAAGGAAAAAAAACACCCTGCCCACAGTTAAATATGGTGGAGGTTCTATAACATTGTGGGGCTGTTTTGCTGCCTCAGGAACTGGTGTCCTGGAACATATTAAAGGAATCATAAAGTCAGAGGATTACCAAGGTATTTCAGAGTGAAATGTGCTATCTAGTGTCAGAAAGCTAGGTCTGGGTCGAAGGTCATGGGTCCTGTAGTAGGACAATGATCAAAACATACATCCAAAAGTACAAAAGAATGGTTAAAAAGGAAAAAATGGACTGTGTTAAACTGGCCAGCAATGAGTCCTGATCTCAATCCAATCAAGAACCTTTGGAAAGAGTTGAAATTTGTCATTGGTAAAAGGAATCCTGGAAACATTTATGAGCTGGAACAAATCACAGTTGAAGAGTGGGAGAAACTACCAGCAGACAGATGTCTGAAACTTATAAATGGCTGCAAAAAAGGTTTGGAGACTGTCATCACTGCAAAGGGTTGTGCAACCAAATATTAGTGAAGGGTGCCATTAATCCTGTCCAGGTCATATTTAGGTTTTTTTTCTCAGAAATTACATCTAAGTTGCCTAGACAAAAAGTCAGCTCCTTTTCTAAAGTCATTATCCTAGGGCCAGTTCAGCAACTGAGTGACAGTGTTGGACGGAGGTTTGATTTCTGGGTTAGGTCTTCCACTCCCTAGCTAGGGGAGCAGCACAGAGAATGCTAATCATTGTGCAACAGTGACATCTACTGGCCAGATTTAGGGCTTCAATGCTTGTCTCCTGCAGAGAGCTGTTGCTGCAATGACTGGACCAAAGTAAGCTGTGAAAAGATCCCAGCAAGTTGCTCATGGTGCCAGGTTCCAGCCCTGGTTCTGTTTGAGCCATGAGCCCAAAAAAGCAAGAGAAAACTGACAAATCATTAAAAATAAAACCTGATTATCCTGTAAGATTTGTTACATTTGGTCAAAGGTAATATAAAATGACAGACAACTGAATCTGGAAGAAGACGTTGATGTCCTAAAGGAAGGACGATTCAAAATGCCAGGAAAGCTTTGTCGCTGCCTAATATAGCACTCATTAAAGGAACTGATACTAACCACGCTCCTGTCAATGACCCAGGGTCTAAGTGGATCAAGAAACTCTGCCAACTGCTCAAACGCAACTGCTACAGAAGAGGCCGAGAATCCGCAGACATGCAGAACATATAAACATACGTCTCTTAGAAATACTTGTGTTTGTTTAATGTGCAGGGATTATCTTTCTCCTATATCCTGCTACTTCAATTAATATACACCTTGTATTTAAAAATGATATTACAGCTAATACACTCTCTAATGACTTCCATTAGTCTATGTACAGCTCAAGGGTAAGTTCAAAAGATTAGATTCCAGGCTAGACACAACGATCATCATTTTTAGTTTTATTTCACTCACAAGGCCAACCCGATTATTAGGCAAGGCTAGGCAGTAATCTAGGGTGGCAGTTTCTGAGGGGTAGCCAAGCCCAGCAGCAGTCAAAGCAAAACGATAGGTCCTGACAGACACAAAAACTCAAGGAAGCAACAGCACATAGAGGGCCTGCGGGGAGAGTGGCCCACACGTACATACAAAGCAAAGTTTAATATGTAAAAGTTCAGGGCAGGTAGGTCCGGAGTATGGTGGGGAGAGGAGGTTTCTCCGCCAGAGATCATAGAGCAGGAAGCTGAAGTAAGTGGAATCAGGCTCCTATGTAGCCCAGGAATTTGGGCCTTGAAAATCTGTGGCCCTAGGCAGTTGCCTATTACTGAATCCAGGCTTGAATATGCTGTCCAATTAGATATTTTTACAGGGAAGGGGTGGTATTTGGATGACCATGATTGATGAGTTTAAATATCAAAAGTTTGAGGGGGAGGGCATAAGGTTGAAAGTTTGCCAATATCATTGCACCAGCCCTCTTCACTCAGAATTGCAAGGCACCAACCTTGCCTGAGTGAAGTTGCTGGCTTGCCCAACGGGGCTCTGGAATCACCCCCTTGCAGCAGGCCTGTGCTTCTGATTTCCCATTGCATTCGCTAAGAAACGCAACTCTGATAGTCCCTGCATGCAGCGGGTAAACCCAGGACTGGATCAATCTTGTTGGGTAGCTCCAGAAATTTGTGCCTGAGGTTCTTAGGTTCTAAACTCATGGGCATGTGTTGCCATAATCCATTTAAAATGCTTTCTACAGATTTAAAGTACCAATGTATATTTATAATTTTTAAAGGCAAGGGTATTTTCTCCGTAATTCAGGGGATCCATGTATGCCGTGAGAATTCAGTTTCATTCACAGTGATGCTTTCATGCCCTGCTTAGTTAGCCTTCCAAATCATACAATTCTTTGCTTCTTGCAGAGATTTCCAGCAGCGGGTCCTAGAACAGTTGAAATTAAAGCACCCAGAATGACAGAGAAAAGATATTACTTTCTGGAGAGTGTGTATAAAGAAAAATCAGTGTCGTGTAATTAAATTCTGGAGTATGTCTACTAAAGGACGTTAAGGGAGCAAGTGTGCTGTTAATGCCTGTTATCAGCACCCTTGTGCCCTTAACGCTGCAAAAAGCTGCTTTAATGGGCGTTAAAGGCTCATGCAGCATTAAGGATGCAATAAGCGGAGAATGGGCATTAACAGGGCGGAGAGTGGGTGTTAACAGTGTGTGCTCCATTAACACCTGTTGCGCAATGCGTGTAAAAGCCCTTTAACACTGGGAACCCAAATTCCAAGTAAAACCTTACGAAAAGGGTGCATTTGGAGGGGAGAGAGCCTATTTAAACATCTGAAATGTGATGCACAGACAGGAGGGGAGGCCAAGATAGTGATAATAGTGCTCCATTAGCAGCAATAGCATAGTGCCCAAGTATGAAACAGCACTATGTTGGTGCAAATGGGACAAAGGAGGTGGCACGTGCGGCATGCAGTGTGAGTTGCTGGTGCACATGGCAAACCAAGCAGATGCCCAAATGTCACATCTGTGATGTGTGTCCCACACTGACAGTGGTGGCACACAGACATGCTGCTGCTGCGGTAAGGTGATATGCCACATTGGATGGTCTAAGGGTCCTGGCACCCTAGGAAGAGATCCCAGCTGGTTCCCCTTCCCCCCCCCCCACTTCCTCTGATGCCAGCTCTCAAGTTAGTATAGCTAGTTAGTATAGCTGATGCCAGCTCTCTGTTAGTATAGCTGGGTTTAAAAAAGGTTTGGACAAGTTCCTGGAGGAAAGGTCCATAAACCACTATTAAAAAGGGACCCAGGATATCAATGCTTGACCCAGTACAAGCATTGTGGAACCTGTGGTCTTTTGGGGATATTGCTAGGTGTGTAGGACCTAGATTGGCCACTGTTGGAAACAGGATACTGGGCTTGATGGACCTCGGTCTGACCCAGTATGGCATGTCTTATGTTCTTATGTTCTTATGTTGATAGTGCCAGCAGCTATAGCCCTACAGGTAGCTGCAAAATGCAGGCGCCCCCAGAAACACAACAGCTGTGGCTGTCATCCTCCTCCTGAGACATATCGATGTCAGGCGGGAATGTGGTCCCTGCAGAGGCAGATGGTTGGGGGGGCATGGCCATCCATGTGTGCCTCTGCACCCCCCCCCCCAAATCTGGACCTGGCACCCTAGGCACCCACCAAACCCGCATGTTGGATGGGCTGGGACTGCGCACCAACACCACTGACAACACACAATCATGTCAGCATGGTATGGGTATGTTGGTGGCAGGTGCAGTGGCATCCACCTGTAGAAGCCCAGAGCCATGTCCTGCTTCTGTGTGCCATGTGCATTGCAACATGTGCCAAGGTCTGTCTAATGGGGAACATGTCAGCCTCATGGACTGCTGTATCCATATGGCAGTTCTGTGGTGTAATGCACAAAGCCAGTGCGTCTATGAGTGGAGGTTCACAGGTTTAAGACTTGGCTGTGGGTCATGTCTTGTATGTCCCCATGGGTAAACTTTAGCCTACAGTGCAGGTACAGCACCAGTATGTGCAACCCCCAATGGATCAGCCAGCAAGGGTACAAACACCCATCACTCACACAGACAGGCTCCACTATCCACAGATGAATGGAAAGGCAGGCTGATAGCACAGGCACATTAAACGAGCGTTAATGTTAGAGCGCGTTAGTAGCACCTAAAAATAAGCACACATTAATAATGCTTGAGGTGATATGGAGACCAAAGTGGTAGGCAGGAATGCCAACCATCCCCACTTTTGCACAGCGCAGCAATGGGAATGTGTGTGTGTGTGTGTGTGTGTGTGTATGTGTGTCCCTAGCAATCTGTGGCCTTCTGCAGTGCACTGTGCCACGCATTGCCTAGGCTGTTATCAGCGTTAGTCTGCAAATGTGCATGATGAAGAGCAGAGGATTGTAACAGCCCTGTGGTGGGTAGCAGGTGCCATCTGCCTGTGCTTGTTGTGCTAGATTGGTAGTCCCAGATAGTTGGGACAGCAGTTGTTCCTGGCCTGCTCACTGTGGTCAGGTCAGGGCAGGACAGTAACAGCAGTCCCACACAAGCCTAGTCAGCCCCCCTGAATTTGGCATCCATGGCAGCAGCTGCTGCTACACTGGGCACTCTTTTAGGGGGGCTCCTGCCAACATGGCCTGGACACAGGTTCCAGATGTGATGGGCGCCTATGACCTGCTGCAAGTGTGCATGAAACAAGATGACTAGCCTAAAACACTGCAGTCAATATCTGCCACACACTGGCAGTGCTGTGGACCTACACTACGGGCCACAGAGACTATCTCTAGCAGTGCGAGATCTCATCCTCAACCTCAGGGTGATCGCTGAAACTGCTCTGTAGCATGGTTTCTCTATGTCATGTGCTTGTAGCACATACTGTGAGTGTATCTTAGAGAGCTGATGTGATGGATCAGTGCAGTACCCAGTTGGTGATCAGCTGCAGACTGCTTTTCTGCATATGCAGTTCCTCATGGGTACTGGAGGGGCTAGCTTATACAAGCATACACATCAGACAAGTTAAGCAGTGACCTGCAGTCTCTTTGAATCCACACATTGCTAAGCAGAGAGGTGTGGAGGTGTAGCCTACTGGTTAGTGCAATGTCCCCATAAGCAGGGAACAAGGATTCAGTTCCTATTTGTTCATTTTGGGCCTGTGTGCCACTCCGGTCATTACCCTGCCTGTAACAGTCCAGGCTCTGCTGTGACTTACAGACACACATCCTTCGACATTGTTATGCATTCAGGCCACACTTTGGGTCAGCTAACATGCTATTCCCCATCATGTCCTTCTGAGAGTATGGCTTTATTGGCTCTGCTGCAGCCCATTGCAGGGGGTCAGATGTTCACTCTGCAGATGTCATGCACCTGCTTTGAGGCATGGTGTAATGATCATGGTAATGGTTTGGGGACCAAGATAGCAGGGTTTGTGGCCCACTAGCACTCATTATGTGACATGTTGGACTGTGTTACTGTTGCATTGTATGTCTGCCATAGTCTTCATGGATTGACAACCCCTCCTTATGAGCTTGAGAAGGGCATTTAACCCACCAATAGCTCAGCCAATTGCAGGTTCATAGAGTCCCTCTTTATCATCAGACATTACCAATTTGTCAGTAAGGTGGGCCCCGACAAGATTGCACTGATACAGCAGTATAATGATAGGCAGTTACATGGATACAGCTGTATCCTACATGTGAGACATGGGTCATGTATGACATGATAGCTGTGACTGTACAGCTTTGGCTCTATCATATCTCTGCAGTATATGGAGACACATCCTTCTCCTCGGATAGCCGCCTGCAGGTATCACCTCATGTCTGTAGATGCCCCATTTGCACAGTTTGGATGACACCTGTCCAGTTGTTATCTGCACATTTGTCTGGAGTGTTATATGGTGGTTATGTGGCTGGGACAGGTATGGGTCCCTCATGTGTGGTATCAGGCTTCTCACATGGCACTGACACACATTTTCCCACACAGTATGCATACGTTGGGGATGGCACCTATGGCACATCGGTGCTGCCAGTCCATACCACCCTCTCCTCTACTGCCATCCTTCCTTCAGTCCATCCATCTGCCTCTGTTGGCTGTATGCAGTCATGTCTTCTCATGCAAGCTGCTACACCATTGCCTATAGAGGTACTCTTTTCTGCATTTCACCTCTTCACATACGCCTCTCCTGTGCCTGATCCGCACGTCACCACTCCTTCTCCGTCCTCTTTTCGCTGCACACATCCTGCCACTTCTGATTATGCTGGGGGACACGTCTTCCCCATCCTATGCCACACACTGACATTGCGTTGTTTGCCATTGGCACATCCCCCTGCATGGGTACAGCTGCTTCCCACATACTCGTCCAAATTACTGGCTGCCACATGAGGTTCCCACAGATCTGGCAGGTCCATTAGCTCCCAGCTGTCCTTCCATCCTTCACCTTTACATTGACTTCCCTTGCTGCTCCCTTATCCAGCCATTTTTGTGTGTTAAGATGCACACTTGACATCTTAATGCCCACTGTCCTCTTAACGCATGTTAAATGTCCCATTGTGCCCTTACCACCGGAATGCCTCCTACCCGGTCAGCACCCTTTTCGCTTTTAATCCCCTTAACACTGCCGTTAACACTCACTAATGCCTGCTACCTTAACGCCTTTTAGTAAACATACTCTTCTGTTAAAAAGCAGTTTGATTTTTAATATATATTTTTTAATTTCTGCACTAATTTTGTTACTTTACTTCTGTTTTGATAAGCTAATTATATGCTAAAAACAGTGAAATAAAAATGTGTGCTAAACTGGAAATAAAGTAAAAATAAGAGAGCTAAATCAGAAGTAATGTTTTAAATAAACATAAATGTCAAAATAAACTTTACTGACTATCTCCACATTAACTTTATCTCTCCTTTAACAATGGTAGCTCTCTGGTGCAGGGATCCCCTGCCCCTGGAACCTCCCAAGGCTGGGCCTTTTTGCCCCTGGTCCCCTCGAGACAGGACACCAAGGCCCAAGTACCCCAAGCTAGGGTACCCTGGGTGCCCCTAAACAGACAGTTCCAGCCTAGGCACCTCAAACCATCTACCCCTGGCTCGAGCACCCTGGCCAGAGATGCCTTTGATCAGACAGCCTCCAAACCACCCACCTCCCTCTCCTCTGATGGACCAATGATACATGGTCTCCAGGGAAGCAATGACATAGGCAGGATTAATTTTTTGGTGGGCCTAAGTTCAACATGGGTGGGCACTAGACAGGGCAGATGTTGATGCTTCCACCAGCTTTGCTTTTGTTGGCTCATACCACTGGCACTGAGTGGACGGGCCTGACTCTAAACTGGGAGGACCATAGCACATCCAGGCCCATTCATGGCTACAATCTTCTGGAGACATTTTTTTTGAACTGCTGCCATAATGGAAAATACCGGTGGTTTGGCTGACATCAGCTGAGGTTATGTGTTTTGAGGTTCTAAGATATAGGTCTTTGATTATCTCAGGATCTTTCACTTGCTGCTCTCGGGATTTCTTGGTAATACTTACAACTCAGATAGTCTCTTGTTCTCTGCCGAGGATTCATGGCATGTGCAAGGCTACAACCCACGACCAGCTGGGATTGTGCAAGACTACAAGTGTTGTTATAAGAAACATTATCTTTCGTCTGTTATAATTTTGTAGGTATGATGCAATAAAGGACCCGCACATTTATTGAAATGGTGCAGAGTGAAATAATGCAAATACCTATTGTATCTGAACTACCGATTAAAGGGTGAGTGCTAAGTCAAGATAAAATGTGAAAATAAAACTGAATAGAGACAGACAGACATCAAAGAGCTAAAGCCAAGAAAGAGAAGCAAGGAAGGGACCACAAATCAGGCAAAGAAGAACTTGGCAAGGCGAGAAGCAAGAGAGGAATGACTATTTCAGCTTATAGTCCAAGAAATACGTCCATGCAGAAAGATTTGCTTACTTGCCTTCTGGGTTATGAGAGGGCCTCAAGAGCTCTGAACAACTCTAATATTCAAAATGTAAAATATGGCAACAAAGATATATCTATATATTTATCTATATATATATATATACAGTATATCTTGGAAATAGCAAGAGAATGAAATCAAAGCAAACTTAAATATCTTATACTTCAATAACTAGAAGGGGCTGATCTGCACAGAGCAGCAGTTACAACCACTCTAGCCACCTTACTGGGCATCCTGGTCTTTATCTTCCACCATTTACTATGTTACTAAGTATCAACATGACAACAGAAGTCTCCTACCAAGGGACATCACTATAGTAACACTTATAGCAGAAAATGCTGCAACAAGACACATGAAATAAACAAAGAACAGTCCAGCCTGGGTGGTCTCCTCATCAGCAACTCTATGTAGACAGCTGAGAGAAAACAAATTTTAAAAGTTATGATACTAATAGGCAGTATGTCTCAGAGTTGCACGAAAGGGCTGTAAACATTAGCTCTGTCTCAGCAGTACACGTAGAAAGCTCTCCAAGGCACATAGATTTCTGTGCACCCATTTGTCTATAGCCACGCGTAGTTTCCATTGTGCCCTCTGTACTATGTCTCACATTCACTTTGAGGGTTATTTTAGAAGCCCTATTTGTATTTTGGAGATTTGAAAATGGGCACCCAAACGTCCAAATCACAAAGACATCCTCAGAGCCATTTTGGAAATCGGGTATATGGACATCCCTAGCACGTGGATGTCCAAGTAGAATGGGGGCATGCCAGAGGAGGGCCTGGGTGGAGCAACAAAGATACACTTTAGGCCCAATTCCTTAAGGCAGGATGTGCTATCTGCCTTGCTGGTATTCCACCTCCGTCCCCCACTGCACGCACAGAGCTACTGTGCGTGCTGCAGTGGATGGAGGCGTGATGGGGCACAGCACGGGCCGGGCCGACCACAGATGTACAGGTCCTATTCCAGGATGTCCCTGTTTGTCCCAGGATTGCCAGGGGGACACCCTGCTTATACCACCTCTGAAGTGGAATAAGAGTGGGGCACCCCCCCAAACGTGTCCAGCAGCCCCCCGGAGCCCAGGAGTCCCCCCACAGGACCACCGAGACACAGAGGGTGAGTCCCCATCGCCCGATCCGGGCTCCAGTGGCCTCCATCGGAGTCGGACAGTGAGGACTCAGGGGTTCAGGGCTGTGGGCAGATGGTGTCGTGGGAAGGACATCCCTGTGACTGTGGGAGGGGCACTCTGGGCCGTCCTCTGGCCCAATTCTGACAACCACAGGAATGTTTTTCTCCCATGTTTCAGTATCGGGTCCAAACAGGCCCATCCACCACAGGGCTGTCCAGACGGCCCAGAGATGCCTCTTCCTGAATCGGGCTCCATGTGCACACAAAATCAATTTAGCACACATTAACCTATGAATTAATGCAGACACAATTGATTTTGATGCATTAAAATGTTATAATGGAGATTAAAGAATGTTTATTAAAACATTTTTTAAATTGTATAGTGTTATTGTTCTTATGATATTATGTTGTAAACCACTCTGATACTGTGTGATGGACAGTATATCAAATCTGGAATAAACCATAAATGCATGAAATAAATTAAAGAAAAATCTGAAAATTGAGAAAATATCTGAAAAAAACAAAACAAACTGAAAACGTTTTGCCTGTGCACATCCCTAGGGAATACAGTTATCAACATGTTCTTATCCACTAAAATGCATCTTACAGAACACCAACCAGAAAACCCAAAGGAGGGATCTCATTTAGTTCTTCCAGCTGAAATGGGAACCAAGACATCAAAGTTGACTACACAAGAACATTAAGGGCCCGATATTCTTCTCAGGTGGCTATGAGCTGCTACGGCACATAGCCATCACCACTGACCTTTAACCCCAGATATTCCATGCCAGGGTCTGCAGCCACAAAAGCTAACCAGGTAGCGGCGATATTGAACTGCTGCCCAATTAACTCCTATGGGTAAAGTTAGGCCAGCTCTTGCTTCACCTGTGTGTCGCTAACTGGGTAGTGGTGCAATATCGCTACTAGCCGGTTAGTGACTGTTGCTGCCCACAGCACGCCCTGGAATGCCCATGACACACACGAATGCTAAACGGCTAACATCGGGGCTTGTAGTGCCATTAGTTGGGGATATTCCGCAGCACTAACGATGTTAGTGCCATTGAATATCCCGTTCAGTAGCATTTACATGGTTTACAGGTCACTAAACCATGTAAATGCCTTTGAATATCGGGCCCTAACTTACTTTGGAGGTTATTCTGTGCCACAAATAATGGGGATGGACATCCCATCCCATGACCAGGCCAGTTGTGCGGGGATGATAGATGGGGGCAGGGAAGGGGCAGCTCAGTGGCAGAGTCTGGGCAGTCGCAGGCCCTGGACATATAGAGCCGATTCTAATGTTGGCCCTGTACGTCCAGGGCTATCGACTTATACGGGGAAGTTATTCCACCTCCAAGGCAGAATAACTTCCCTGTATGTCATTTTCTGGTGTGCCCGGGGCTTGCAGTGGGCAGGGGGAGCCTGAAGGCATTCCCCACAGCCCAACCCTGGCCTTTGGAGGCCGGATCGGGGGTTGGGCTGCCAGAATGAGGTCCTGCAGTCCGGCAGCCGGCATTGCAGCTCTGCAATGGAGCCACATTGCCATGGCAATATGATGCCATGGCGCCGCGGCTCCATTGAAGAGCCTTGACTGAGTTTGCATGTGCAGGACTGTTCGTGATTCTGATCCCACGGAGCTAGACATGCCCCGTGGGATCACAATAGCGATCCCCTCTGTATGTCCGGTACAGAGGGGATTGACATCCAGGACGGAATCAGGCCCTTTGTGTCTACAATCCTAGAACTGACATTATAGCAAAGCATGGACCTGTGGTCATGTTTAATTCTCCTCTTCATCACTCATTTGGATCAGCCCTATTTAGGGCTGACTGAAGAGTGTAATCATCTCCCCCAACCCTCTCTCCAACAAGAAGTGCATTGCTTCCTATCTAGGTCTACCTTCTCTTCTGTCAGCTTCAGAGTGAAGACTGAACCACACAGGGCTTCTAGTCTCAGAGGGTCTGCCACTACTGCACATTCAAGTTTCAGACTGAAGTCAGCAGAAGAGGAAGATGTGGGAAAAAAAGACTGCAGTCATCTTGCCGGCAGGAGGGATGGGAAAGGATGACCTCCCAAAGAACAGGACTTATTTATTTATTTAGCTGTATTTGTATACACCTTTTCATCGGGTCAGTGGACCTGTCCCTAGAGGTGTAGAGGAAGGATCTTGTAACCATGTGACTTTTATTATCCATTGATACTGTCAAGGTAATCGGTACCTATCACTAAGGTTAGGAAAGTCTGCCTAAGGTTGGGTGGCATGTGCTGCAAATTAATGGCACTGTCTTGCTTCCAGTATGGTTCACAGACTCAGAGCAACAGAAATTAAACCTGAGGACATGTGTGATCTAAAGACTGTTGTTGTTGTTGTTAAGTGCCGTCAAGTCGGTGTCGACTCATGGCAACCCTCTGGATAGTTGCCCTAAACTTTGTTTGGTCTTCAGTCAGGCAGCTCATTGCAGATAGAGGGTCCAGTATTGAAAGTGATTAATGTGGTTAGCAGACCTGTTAACCATGTCAATCATGCTCACCAGGATATTCAGCAACACTAACAGGCATAGTGCTGATGAATATCCCCAGGTGCCTCCACTAGGTGCGCCGATGCTAGGCAGTTAGCATCAGGGTGTTCCAGAGGTGGAGAGGGGACGACACCTGGGGATAATTGGTCAGCGTCAATATTCAGCCATTTCCCAGTTATCCCTTGGTGGCTAGAGTCAGGAGCAGTAAAGGCTGAATATCGTCACTGCCCGGTTAGCTTCCTGGCTATCCAGCTGATCCAGATAATTAATGCTGGTGGCTGGATATGGCTCTGACATTGCATATCCAGGTCTAGGGTTCAGCGGTCATGGCTAACTGCTGTAATCGCGCTACCACCACTCAATACCGGGCCCTAAAATTCTACCAATTAAGCTTATGGATAGGTTTGAGGTACTAGCCAAGGAAATAAGTTAACACTTCCCATTCCGCTTCTGACCACTGGAGCTAGCTACCACTACGTTCTATAATTTGCTGCCTTTACCTACATCACATTCACCGGATGATCCTACTAAATAAAAAGTACACTTAGAGATTGATTCATTCAGATCTTTTCTTAGAAAAAGAAACAGAAAAACAGTCTTAGCAAATGTGGCCCTCAGTGACTGAAAACATTGGGCCCAATATTCAAAGGGATTAATGTCACTGAGAGGGATATTCAAAGCACTAATCAGTGTAAGTGAATATGCTCTCTAATCACCACGGCACTGTCCAGACAGTGTCAGAGCAGCCCATGGGCAGAGCAGGGGTGCACCAGTACTTATCTGGTTAGTGGAGATTTTCAGTCCACCAACCAGGAAAGTGCCCACATAAAATTAGGTCATTTCAATGCATTTGGGCTATCTGGAGAGCAGCTAAAGATCACTGCTGTCTGCTCAGTGTAGAAACCGGATATTCTGTGTCAGAGGATACATGGATTCCACTGCCAAATATCTAGTTTCTGTTTTGCCTGCAGTGGCCAGACACTTTAACCACTGACCGCTGTAGGCCGAATATTGCCTCATTCTCTATTGAAGAAAGCATCTCTCAAACTGATATTTAATTTAACCATCATTTTTTTTCTTGGCTTCTGTATTTCCTGTACAACATAACTTCCACTCCTTAGGAATTTAGTCTCATCAAAGAGAGCTGTGAACATTTCCTGATGCTAGCTTAGTAAGGATGTGTATTTCCTTCAAGCAAAATGACAAAACACAATGAATTATGGCATTTTTAGTTCATGTTCCTTTAAACAAAATGAATAGCAGTGGGACTGGAATGAACCAAAAAAATCATTTGTATCCATTTGTTTCTGACACCGGTATAGTCCATGGGCCCAGATAAAGTGGAATCACTTTGAAGGGGTGGAGGTGGGGGTGCTAATAATAAGGAGGCATCACTTGCCCAATCATGTTGAAACTCTTTGACAAGCAGCCATACAAGCCTATCCCAGCCTCGCTTCTCCAAATTCCATGGCTGACTGAAACTGAAAGCACCAACAATCCAGGACTATTTTCTCTCCTAGATTCAGAAAGAGATGATGAAAGGAAGGTGTTGACTTCAAAGATGTAGTCTACAGCAGTCAAAAAAGGGTGCAAAATTAGGAAGGAATCTAAAGCACAGAAAGACAGAAGTAGAGGCAACAGAGAGAAAATTCAAATTCAATATGAGAGAAAAATCACCTTTCAAAATCTCTGAGGTTCTCGGGTCTATAGAAAGTGACAGACTCCGCTGTACTGTTCTGTCTATTTATTCTAGTACTGAGTGTGTTGTGTTCACCATATTGCAAATTAACACTAAGGGGTATGTTTACTAAACTGCATTAGTGTGATTCGCGTTAGGAGCCGTGGTAGAGACAGAAATCCCAAATAAGGACATGGACGGTACATCGTTACCGATAATGCGCTTTACCAGGCGCCATAAATGAACGAGCGCTACAGGGCATGTTACCGCGCGTTAATCTTAAGAAGGCGCGCAGGCATATAAGCACAGCAACAGAGCTGTAGCACAATGGTTACAACACTGACTGATGGTACAGGGGTCATGGGTTCGATTCCCCGGTGGGCCTAATGTATAAGGCTGGCTGAGGCAGCACCCTTTACATTTAAGTAGTGATTGTTGAGGCATTTGACGTGTATTTTAATTAGTGCTGCCAGCAAACACATCCTCACGGTGGCATAACCTAAGGTGCCGCATAAGGCACCCCATAACACACTGCATAGGGCACATTATAAAGTGTACTGTCCGCCAAGGCACCCTATAATGTCCCCTATAGGACACCTTATAAGGCTGTGAACAAAGCCCTGGCTGGCTGCAGAAGGACTGCACATCACCACACAAACTGTCTGCTGTGGTTACCAGGATAGGGTTAACCCACCCGTACCCATGATGCACTGCACATGCAAATCAGCAGTCGAGAGATGGGCACAAGATTGGGTATGCACCCCCACAGCACCTCGGCCTGGTAGGGGCAACAGACCGTGTGTGGCACTGCCACAGAGTAGCCACAGACAGTCACATTGTGCGGGTACTGTGCCCACCCTGAGGTTGAGGTGGGGCGCCCAGCACCAGGTCCACAGCACCTTTCATGGCTGAAATGTGCCATGCTGCAGGTCCCCATCAGTGTGTGATAGGTAGTTCCGTTAGACACACCTAGGATACATCTGTGTCCTGCTGTATGTCTCGGTCATGTCTAGTCCTTATGGGCGATGATGCACCCAGAATAGTGCATATCCTGTGTTGGTGCTATGGTTACCTGCTGTAAGTGAAGGGAGGGTGTATGGACCCACCCCCTGGGGCTCAGGGTGGGAAACAGGAACACCCACCAATAGATCCACAGTCTACCTCCCTGCAATGGTAACAGTAGAGGGGACCATCAACCCCAGTCCTGCTGGGGAACAGACAGAGCAGTACACATCCATAACGCAATAGCAGACAGACGGCAGGCCTGGAAATGCTCAGCTGCCCCCCACCATTATCTGACATTCTCCAGCAGCAAGCCTCCAGCAACTGCACCCTGCAAGGTGTTCCAGCAAGACACATACTAGCTGCAGACAGTCCACCAGCTAGTCCATAGTGCATGGTCCTGGAGGAGATGCATGTACCCAGAACGGGGATGTCAGCATACACACCAAGCAGATAAGTCAGTGATTGGGCCCCAAAAGAAAACCCATAAATATCACATGAGAGAAATGCTATACAGCACTATGGGGGAACCTAGCCATGCTATGGTCACTGCTCAGTCAGGGTGAGAGTGACCTCCCAGCAGGACATGCTATGGCCACCCTGTCCGTGCAGGTGGTACCGGGCACTACAATGTCTGAGCCATTGCCCTATGCCCTGTGCAGATGCAGCCAGGCCAGGCCACCCTATCCAGGCTATTCCCACGGTACCTTGTTCCTCATTATGCACATTGGCAGGCCAATACTGGCAACAGTGCTAACAGTGTGGGCTGTGGAGGGTGTTGGCAGCCACCACACACTGGATAGACAGACACACACTCCCCACACCTATGCCAGCATTGTGCAACTATAGAGGTGATGGGCAGCCCAGGCCACCACACCAGTCCTGGGCACAGTGCAGGCATGGCTATGGTACGCAGTACTGTAGGAGTCACTCCCCAGGTTGGTAAACACTGTCAGACACAAGACCTGTAGCACACTCCACAGACATCAGAAAGGTTGCTATGATGCAGCTCACTCAGAAAATTGTACTTAACCTAGGAATTGCTATCTGCCAGTAATCATAGCAACCTTTTGATAGATGTGTACCATATTCCCAGGTTTAGGGTGGCATTACTAAGGTATGCAAGTGCTAGTATTGGGAGATGCACGCAGAGCCCAAAGTCCTGCCTCTCCAGGAGGCTTTGGATAATGGAGTCTGTGGGTGCGGGTGTGTCTGCCCCTCTTGGCTGCTGCTTTACGGCAGAGGTTCCCAACTCAAGTCCTGCGGTGCCAAACACTGTTCGGTTTTTCATGCTGTCCCTCATGAATATGCATGAGATACATCTGCATAGCATGGGGGTGGCGCATAGAAATGCAGCACAGGCATCTTTATCAGAGGCAGCATGGAACCAGAATGGTGTTTGGCCCTCCAGGACTGCATTTGGGAGACTCTGCTCTAGGTAATGTGCATGTTTATGGTGTCTGTGCTCTGTAGGGTAAAATGTAGGTGTCTTGGGCATGTTTACGTCATCTGCAACAAAGGTGCTGTCTGTATTAGCACGTTGTAGTAGTGGGTAAAATATGGGGACTGAGTTGGCAGGAACCACAGCTGGGACTTGAACCTGTGACCCTCTGCTTTTGAATACACTGGTTTTGTGCACTGCACCACCTTGTTGTCACAGAGTCAGTACATTCCTTGGTGATACCATGACTGTTCGTCAGACAGGGCCCATCTGTTGCAGTACACGGCACCCACCTACACAGGGCTAGACCACGGTCTGCTCTGGGCAGCTGCCACTGCCCCCTCCACCACCAGTATCCCTCAGCCACCATGCTGACATGTCCTTCTGCTGGTGGTGCTGGTGGTGTGCAGTCTCAGGCCATCCAGTGTGCAGGTAGGTGGCTGCCTATGGTGCGGGTTCTGGGGTAGGGGTGCCTGCATAGACGTCCACGCTCCCCCCAGCCCCGCTTGCCAATGTTCCGTGCCCTTGGGGGTAGCTGTTGGGTACTATCCCCTGTGACACTGTGGGAAACACACTCGTGCCCATGTTGGGCCTTCAGCAGTTGCTGTCTGGCTGCTCTGCTGTTTCAGCATTCGTATGGGCCACCTAGGCATCACCCTAGTCTGCACTGTGGCCCAGCTCCACCACAGCATGTGCCGCCTGCGGCCCTCTGTATCCCCTTCTCCGGCATCTGTCCAGTTTCCATTCCGACATGCCCGTCCTGATGTTGCGGGACATGTGCACGCCATAGGAACCCTGTCCGATGGTGGGGAAAACCCTGAGCAGCGCTATTTCACTGTGGGCTCATTCACCTTGTATGGGGACGGAGTATAGACCCTTCCACGATTTATATATGGAGCTTACTCGGGGGGGGGGAGGGGTTGATGTTTCTCATTGATACCACTATTGGCCAGCTTGGTTATGGTTTTTTTCCAGTTTGTTGGGGTCATTTTCAGTGTTTATGTGCCCTTTTGTTCTGTGCACATGTATCACACTTATCACTTTTTTTTTGTTTCCCTGCCTGGGCTGTACATTGCTGACACTGAAATGGTTTCTCTGCCCTGTAATGTGCATTTAACGGCAGGTTTTCAATCGCGTTTGGATTCAGCTCTTCAGATCAGCGCGTTAGTGTGCAGGGAGCCTCTCCCCGCCCACTCTCCGCCCACTGACCCCCTTCTCTCCGCCCTCTCTCCACCTTCTGCGGTGTTTTACCGCGCCGCGGAGCTTTACGATCGTTAATGTTGGTTAACGCGCGTTATGTAATGTTAACGATCGTTAGCGCATCATAACGCATGTTATGATGCACTAACGATCGTTAACGTTACATAACGCGCGTTATGTAATGTTACCGTAGTTTAGTAAACATACCCCTAAAAGTAAAAACTTGCTACACTACACATCACAGAAGGAAAATATTTCTCTCTCTCTCTCTCTCAGACTGAATCACAGTGCTTGAAGGGGTAGACATTGAATGGTAGTAAAAGCAGAGGAGGAAAGGTACCAGCAGCAGTACTAGTGGAAAGGAACAGGGAGGAGGGTCTCAGTCCGCTGGAGTCTTCCAGCCAAGATAAAGATAAAATCTCTTTAAGACGAGAGTACCAATGGCTGTGGTTTCAGGTTCCTGGTGAAAATGTGAAAGACCCATTTCCTGCTGCCATCTCCACAAAGGGACAAAATTTATTTATTTATTTATTTAACAATGATTTATATACCGCATCTTCCATAGTTCAGTTGCGGTTCACAATAAACAACAGTTAACAAATCGGAGTTTGTTTTACATATAACATCATGTGACCAAAAACAATAAGATAAACAACCAGTGTTAATACAGAACAGTATAGAACAGTGTAAACTATATACATTATGTACAAATACACATTATGTGGGACTTAAGCGTTATTCAAAGTACAGTATCAGCTATGAAGAATTGTATGTGTAGGTCATTTGGGATTTGTTAGATAAAAACTGGTTAGCCATTATCTAAGTCTATTGAGGGATGATCTGAGTTGTTGTAATGTTTAGAAAAGAGATAGGTTTTCACTTTTTTGTGGAATTCGATGATCTCGGTTAGCAATCTTAGATCATATGGGAGGGAAAAGCAGGGAAAAGCAAGATGGCTGCAGACCAGCAGCAGGTAGAGTATGAAGTGGGGGGAGGAGAGTATGAAGTGGGGGGAGGGGAGAGTGTTCAGATATGCAATCTAATGAATCATCATGTGAGGGATTTCCATCAGAATCCAAAGACATTGAAAGTTTAGTAGCAAAGGAGAGTTTGAATATGCTAATTGCTAGCATGATAGGTGGTGGTGATGAGGTAGGAAGTGATACTGCAAGGTCACGAGCACACACACACCCTCCCCCAGCAGAGGAAATCATGAAGGATGCCGCTGGTCTTTCATCTTTTGGTCCACCATCAGCCCCAGCTCCAGCAGCAGCAGCTCTCAAGGAGCTCCTGTAAAAAAATTAGACATGTGGACATACGTTAAAATGTTTGAGAACAGTCAATAGGCTATCCATAGAGGAATGCTAATGGCCCGTCTTTCTAACAGTGGCATGCTGAATGGACTAAGCTGCGGATCCATCTTATACTGCAAGTGGCAGTGGCAGGAGAGCTACAGAAAAGATATTCATTTATTATTTATTGATTTCATTTGATGGCTCACATTCTTCAAAAACATTTTAAGCAAGGAACATTGTCATAAAATACTAAGAAATATAATTACAGTTGACATCCACCAAATTTTAGAATACAAAAATAAAATAACTCTAGTTCTACCTAACTTATTCTATCCCTTTTAATCACAATCTATAGAAGCCTTCCTAAAAGACCATGGGGTATGTTTACTAAACTGCGGTAATCTTGAATAACGCGCGTAATGTAACATTAACGATCGTTCACACGTCATAACGCACGTTATGACGTGCGAACGATCGTTAACGTTACATTACGCGCGTTAACCGTAGTTAATGATCGTAAACACCCGCGGTGCGCTAAAACACCGCAGAAGGTGGAGAGAGGGCGGAGAGAAGGGGTCAATGGGTGGAGAGTGGGCGGGGAGAGGCTCCATTCATGCTAACGTGCTGATCTGAAAAGCTGAATCCCAACGCGAATGAAAACCTGCCGTTAAAAGCACATTTGCAGGGGAGAGAAACCATTTCAGTGTCAGCAATGTACAGCATAGGCAGGGAAACATACAAAGCGTGATAAGTGTGATACATGTGCACAGAACAAAAGGTCACATAAACATTGAAAATGACCCCAACAAACTGGAAAAGAACCATAACCAAGCTGGCCAATAGTGATATCAATGGGAAACACCAACCCCCCCCCCCCCCTGAGAAAGCCCCAAAAAAAAGATATTAATCGTGGAAGGGGCTATGCTCTGTCCCCATACAAGTTGAAGAGCCCACAGTGAAATAGCGCTGATCAGGGCTTTCCCTTGTCAGTGAACAGGTGTCCTTTGACATGCACATGTTCTGCAACAGCAGGGTGGGCATGTCGGAACGGGCAACTGGACAGATGCCGGAAAAGGGGATACAGAGGGCCACAGGCGGCACATGCTGTGGTGCAGCTGGGCCACAGTGCGGACTAGGGTGATGCCTAGCTGGCTCATACGAATGCTGAAACAATAGAGCAGCCAGACAGCAACTGCTGAAGGCCCAACATGGGCACAACTGTGCTTTCCACAGTGTCACAGGGGACAATACCCAGCAGCTACCCCCAAGGGCAAGGAACATTGGTGGGCGGTGCTGGGGGGAAGCGTGGACATCTATGCAGGCATCCGTACCCTGGAACCCGCACCATAGGAAGCCGCCCACCCGCACACAGGATGGCCTGAGACTGCGCATCCACCAGCACCACCAGCAGAAGGGAATGTCAGCATGGCGGCAGAGGGTTACTGGTGGTGGAGGGGGCAGTGGCAGCTGCCCAGAGCAGACCATGGCCTAGCCATGTGTAGGTGGGTGCCATGCACTGCAACCGACAGGCCCTGTCTGATGAACAGTCATGGTAGCACCAGGGAATGCACTGATTCAGTGATAACATGGTGGTGCAGTGCACAAAACCACTGTGTCCAGGAGCAGAAGGTCACAAGTTCACATCCCAGCTGCGGCTACTGCCAATCCAGTCCCCATATTTTACCCACTACTAAACCGTGATAGTAAAGTCAAATCTTTATTGCAGAGAACATAAGCATGGCTCAAACGCCTATAGTTTATCCTACAGAGCACAGACACCATAAACATGCACATTACCTAAAGCAGAGCCTCCCAAATGCAGACCTGGAGGGCCAAACACCATTCAGGTTCCATGCTGCCTCTGATAAAGATGCCTGTGCTGCATTTCCATGTGCCACCCCCATGGTATGCAGATGTATCTCATGCATATTCATGAGGGACAGCATGAAAACCTGAACAGTGTTTTGCACCACAGGACTGGAGTTGGGAACCTCTGCTGTAAAGCAGCAGCCAACAGGGGCAGACACACCTGCACCCACAGGCCCCATTATCCAAAGCCTCCTGGAGAGGCAGGACTTTGGGCTCTGCGTGCATCTCCCAATACTAGCACTTGCATACCTTAGTAATGCCACCCTAAACCTGGGAATATGGTACACAGCTATCAAAAGGTTGCTATGATTACTGGCAGATAGCAATTCCTACGTTAAGTACAATTTTCGGAGTGAGCTGCATCATAGCAACCTTTCTGATGTCTGTGGAGTGTGCTACAGGTCTTCTGTCTGACAGTGTTTACCAATCTGGGGGGTGACTCCTACAGTATTGCGTACCATAGCCATGCCTGCACTGTGCCCAGGACTGGTGTGGTGGCCTGGGCCGCCCAACACCTCTATAGTTGCACAATGCTGGCATAGGTGTGGGGAGTGTGTGTCTGTCTATCCAGTGTGTGGTGGCTGCCCTCCACAGCCCACACTGCTAGCACTGTTGCCAGTATTGGCCTGCCAATGTGCATAATGAGGAGCAAGGTACTGTGGGAATAGCCTGGATAGGGTGGCCTGGCCTGGCTGCATCTGCACAGGGCATAGGGCAATGGCCGGACATTGTAGTGCCCGGTACCACCTGTACGGACAGGGTGGCCATAGCATGTCCTGCTGGGAGGTCACTCTCACCCTGACTGAGCAGTGACCATGGCATGGCTAGGTTCCCCCATAGTGCTGTATAGTATTTTTCTTATGTGATATTTATGGGTTTCCTTTTGGGGTCCAATCACTGACTTCTCTGTTTGGTGTGTATACTGATATCCCCGTTCTGGGTACATGCATTTCCTCCAGGACCATGCACTATGGACTAGCTGGCGGACTGTCTGCAGCTAGTATGTGTCTTGCTGGAACACCGTGCAGCGGCTGGAGGCTTGCTGCTGGAGAATGTCAAATAATGGTGGGGGGCAGCTGAGCATTTCCAGACCTGCCGTCTGTCTGCTATTGCGTTATGGATGTGTACTGCTCTGCATTGCCTGCCCCGTAGGGTGTTTGATCCCTAGCAGAACTGGGGTGATGGTCCCCTCTACTGCCACCATTGCAGGGGGTAGAAAGTGGATCTGTGGGTGGGAGATCCTGTCCCCCCACCCTGAGAACCAGAGGGTGGGTTGGATGGTGGTATGTAATCTCCCTGGTAACCACAGCAGAATGTGGGTGTGGTGCTGTGCAGTCCTCCTGTAGCCAGCCAAGTGTTTATTGGCAGCTCTAGCCCACTGGTTACTTCACTGCCCATGGAGCCAGAGGTCGTGGGTTCACAACCCACAGTGGGGTTCATCGATAGGGCTGTCTTAGGCATTGTCTATTTTTATTATATATTAGTGCTGCCAGCAGAACCACCCTCAGGGTACTGTCACCTTAGGGTGGCTCATAAGGCGCCCTATAAAGCGTCTTATAAGGTGCCTTATATGCTGTCCTATAGGGGACATTATAGGGTGCCTTGGCAGACAGCGCACTTTAGAATGTGCCCTATGGAGTGCCTTCTAGGGTGCCTTATGTGGCACCTTAGGTTACGCCACTGTGAGGGTGTGTTTGCTGGCAGCACTATTACAGTACAACTAAACTTCCTCACAGCCCAATACTTAACCCTTTCCAGGCCAAGCCCAAAACTTTCGGGATCCAAACTTCTGCCTAAATATTCCTATCAAATGGTATATAATACATGACCATGGCAGAGGGAACGTCACTATTGGGACATATTGAATAAGACGGGTACAACTTTCCTGACATATGCAAACATTAACCCGGCTGCAGACTGGATTAAAATATTATAGTAGGCTTTCAAAGGGTTACACATGATGCCTCAGCCAGCCTTATTCATTAGGCACACTGGGGAATTGAACCCATGACCCTTGTACCATCGGTCTGTGTAGTAACCATTGTGCTACAGCTCTGTTTCTGCATTTGGGTGTCTGCGCGCCTTCTTACGCTTAACGCGCAGTAACGCGCCCTGTAACGATCGTTGCTGCGCGGCGCGTTATAACGCGCGTTATCACTAACGATGTACCGCCCATGTCCTTTTTTGGCATTTCTTCCACTAACGCAGCTCCTAACGCGAATCACACTAACGCAGTTTAGTAAACATACCCCCATGTCTTAAGTTCTTTATGGAACGGCAGATATCCCTTCTCCCCATTATCTCATGAAGTCCTTAAAAACAAATGGCCACATCCTGATATACTGAAGTCTCAGCTGGCAGGTAACGCCAACAACCCTTGTTGGGATGGGCATAGAGGGTGCGATGGTTCATATGCCACAAGTTTGTCATGTAAATACAGTAGAAGTCCATAATAAAGAGTTTTATGCACTAAGCATAGAGCTTTCTCCTCAGTTCAAAAGTGAACTGGAAACCAATGAAGTTGGAGTAATATGATCATAATTATGTTTACGTAAAAGATGAGCTGCTGTATCTTGAACTAATTGTAATCTGTAAAGCTGTATCTTTGGTAACCCAATATATAAACTATTCACAATAATTGAGACTGGAGGTTATAAATCCACAAACCAAGGTAGCTAAATCAATTTCAGGAATGAATGCACTTAAAAGCCACAATAGGCATAAAGAAGCAAAACAAATGCATACTACGTCTGAAATCTGCTTCTGAAGACAATCCTTAATCCAACATCATACTCAAGCTATGGACAGATTGTTTGCAATTTAATTCATAACCCTCAGCCACAGGATTTATCAACAACCCTCTCATCAGCCAACTGTACCACAAAACATCAGTCTTCCTGGGGTTCAAACAAAGGTGATTCTCCTTTAATCAATTTGAGACTACCACTAAATAAGCTAGTCTTGGAACTGCCAAAACCTGATCAATCTCTACTGATCCCGTCAATTGTACATCATCTGCAAAACCATGGCAGGTAATTCCACCCCTACAATAAGATCTACAAATGTGCAATAAAATCTACAGCTAGCCAAAGGCGGAGGGCAACAGAATGCATTTCACCAGCAATGTATGAAGTAGTCAGAATGCTGCATATGCCTACTTCTCCCTGAGGGAACACAAGTGGCAACTGGAAGAGGCAGAGGGGGAGCCATCAGCAGGGTACAGGTAGACTGTGCTGCACCCCCAAATGATGGATGATAGCCATACCACGGCCCATATCTTAACAGAACTAAGGACAATGATGAGGGGCTGGCAACTAGGCTGGAGGGAGACAGCTGGCTTCCAAGCTGTTTTATAGTGCTATTAGATATCATACTTATCACTGTTGTACAGCACTGCATAGACGTCCCTTACCCAAAGGGCTTACAACCTGAGGCAAAGTGACTTGCCCAAGGAGAGTGATTGGTAGAAGCCAAATTTCAGCCCTGATTCTCAACTCCTTGCTCAAAGTACTAGGTTACCTATACTCATTACAACTCGGTGAAATAGAATACAGACTTCCATTGAAAAAACTCCTAGACAGAAGCAAGGCTTGAAGATTACAAATGTTACATTCACAGCTTGTAAAGAAGATCTTCCAGAAAAATTCTTCATCCTAACATAAGGTGAAAGAAGGCTCCTTTGGTAGCAGACAGCACTTCACTACCGTCAATACAATCATTGTACCACCATCAATGCAATCAGCTATTAATTAGGCAGATACGCAGAGGAGTGAGCATCATCTTGAGAAATGTAGCTAAGTGCATCACACATTATCGGACACGATGTTAAGGCACAGTAGTGACTTTTCCTCTGAGTTATCTGCTCAGCTGCCTCCCCTAAATTGCTTCAAACACCCCCAATAGTTAACATATGAGTTTTGTAGTTACTGTATGTTCATTTTGGCTATTACCATGCGGCAACTGCAAAACCTTACCACACCTCAGTAAATCTGGCCTTGTCATAAAATCCCTGACAGAATCTATTTTTATAATTGTCAGGGCACCTGGAGCAGAGAACAGAGAGGGTATGTCCCTTTCCCATCAAGATTTTTAATATACTGACAGCCTCCTTAGAATTCCACCTCATTCTACAACTCTTTCTTGCCTTAAACTATTTTCTATTTTTATTGGCACAGCAATATTTTGTTCATCTGTCAGGATCCCGAAAGCCACTAAAGTCACTCAGAAAATTATAAATTTCCTCCCCTCTGCCAATTGGACACAGGTTATTTTAGTCTTTTCCAAATTATCAGCAAATAGTTTGACAGACTCTCAAATTCAAATGATTTTTAGTACAGGAAAGATATATATTTGTTCTCTTCCCCATATGTCTGCTTAGTATTTTTTTAACTTTAAACCCTGAGCTGAATTCCATTAGATGCAATCAGTCAAATATTCAAGTTTCAAAAACAAGTTTCAGAACCTGGGACAGCTCACGTCCTGCCTCCCCACAAGTTTGTCAAAGAGTATTTCAAAAGTAAAGTTCAGTAAATTTCCTTTTTAAAAAAAATTAGCACAGAGCAAAGGTCTCACAGTATTACCTCTGTCTCCTCTAGCCGCAATTGACAACTCCAATGGTCTGTTCAATTGCGAGCTTTCTCTCCTTTCCACGCAAGCCTCTCAGCCATCTTCAGAAGGAGCGTGGTCTGCTGCGTCGTCATGGTAAACTTGACGTGCTCAACCAATCTAGGGGTTACTTTGTACATTTTAAGGCAATTTATTATGCAAGAGTTTGGAATGCCATCAAAGGCTTTCTTATAGTCAATTCATGATGGAATGAGATTCCTTCTGGTCATAGCATCGGTCCTTATGGTTTTATTCAGCACTAACTGGTCTTTGGTTCCATAAGCTCCCTCTTATTGCCTTTTTCCTCCATTGCCATGTTGTTACCAAAATCAATATGATTCTATATTCTATCTGCATCTACTGCAGCAAACAACTTAAAGAATGTAGGTAGGCAAGTTATTGGCCTGTAATTTTTGGAAAACATTACTTGAGTCTCCCTTTGGAAAAAGTGTTCTTTCTATATTAACCATTGTGTTATTAAGGGGTATGATTACTAAACCGTCTTAATGTGTGCCCGGCGATAGTGTGCAGGCTGCCATAAAAGGAGTGGGCATTTCAGTCTTAAAGTAGCAAAAGGGGATTAGTGTGCGATAACGTGCGCTGCTGCGCACATTATCGTGCTAAGTGCTGCTAAGCGCGTTACCGCACAGTAAACTTATGTAGGCGTACAGACATTCAACTTAAAAACAGAAGTGTAGCACAATGGTTAATACACTGACTGATAATACAGGGGTCATGAGTTTGATCCCCAATGTGCCTAATGCATGAGGCAGCAGCTTTGACATGCAAGTATTGTTTCCTGAGGCATTTTATGTGTATTTTAATTATTGCTGCCAGCAAACACACCCTCACATGCCGTAACCTAAGGTGCCGCAGAAGGCACCCCATAAGGCACTCCATAGGGCACATTATAAAGTGCACTGTCCGCCATGGCACCCTATAATGTCCCCTATAGGGCACCCTATAAGGCGCTCCATAGGACACCTTATACGGACTGTAACCATAAGGTGCCTCAGAAGGCACTTTATAGGGTGCCCTATAAGGTGCCTTATAGGGCGCCTTCTGAGGCACCTTATGGTTACAGTACCCTGAGGGTGTTTTGCTGGGAGCACTAATGTACATTAAAAAAGACAATGCTTTGGACAGCCCTATCAAATAACCCCACTGTAGGTTTGAACCCATGACCTCTGGCTCCACAAGCAGTGAAGTAACCAGTGGGCTACAGCTCCATAGCTGCTAGTGAGCCCCTGGCTGGCTGCAGAAGGACTGCACGTCACCACACAAACAGTCTGCTATGGTCACCAGGATAGGGTTAACCCACCCATACCCATGATGCACTGCACATGCAAATCAGCAGTCTACAGATGATCACAAGATGGGGTATGCACCCCCACAGCACCTCGGCCTGGTAGGGGGAACTGACCGTGTATGGTACTGGCACAGAGTAGCTACACACCGTCACATTGTGCAGGTACTGCACTCACCTTGAGGGTAAGGTGGGGCGCCCAGCACCAGGTCCACAGCAGAGATAGACCATGCTGCAGGTAATGTGTGAGATAGGTAGTTTCTGCAGACACACCTTGGATATATCTGTATTTCTCAGTGAGGTTTAGCCCTTATGGACCCATAGGAGGATTATGTACCACCACCCTCCTCTGGGGCTGAGGGTGGTAAACAGGGTCTCCCACCAACAGATCCACATTCTACCTCCCTGCAATGGTGGCAGTAGAGGGGGCCATCAACCCCAGTCCTGCTGGGGAACAGACACCCTACAGGGCAATCAATGCAGCTCTGTAGACATCCATAAAGCAATAGCAGACAGACATTAGGCCTGGATATGCTAAGCTGCACCCCACCACTATCTGATATTCTCCTGCAGCAAGCCTTCAGCTTCTGCACCCTGCAAGGTGTTCCATCAAGACACATACCAGCTGCAGACAGTCTGCTAGCCAATCCATAGTGTATGTTCCCGGTGGAAACGCGTGCACCCAGAACTGGGATGTCAGCATACACACCAAGCAGATAACTCAGTGACTGGACCACAAAAGGGAACCCATAAATATCACATGAGAAAAATACTATATAGCACTATGGGGGAACCTAGCCATGCCGTGGTCACTGCTCAGTCAGGGTGAGAGTGATCTCCCAGCAGAACATGCTGTGGCCACCCTGTCTGTGCAGGTGGTGGCCGGGCACTACAACATCCCAGCCAGTGCCCTATGCCCTGTGCAGATGCATCCTGGCCAGGCCACCCTGTCCGGGCTATACCCATGGTACCTTGCTCCTCATTATGCACATTGGCACGCCAATACTGGCAACAGTGTGGGCTGTGGAGGGTGTTTGCAGCCACCACACACTGGATAGACAAACACACACTTCCACACCTATGCCAGCATTGTGCTACTATAGAGGTGTTTAGCAGCCCTGGCCACCACACCAGTCCTGGGCACAGTGCAGGCATGGATATGGTACGCAATACTGTTTGGGGTCACTCCCCAGGGTGGTAAACACTATCAGAGACCAGACCTGAAGCACACTCCACAGACATCAGAAAGGTTGGTATGATGGAGCTCAATCAGCAAACTGTGCTTAACGTAGGAATTGCTATCTGCCAGTAATCATAGCAACCTTTTGATAGCTGTGTACCGTATTCCCAGGTTTAGGGTGGCATTGCTAAGGTATGCAAGTGCTAGTATTGGGAGATGCACGCAGGGCCCAATGTCCTGCCTCTCCAGGAGGCATTGGCTAATGGAGCCTGTGGGTGTGGGTGTGTCTGCCCCTGTTGGCTGCTGCTTTACGGCAGAGGTTCCCAACTCCAGTCCTGGTGTGCCAAACACTGTTCGGGTTTTCATGCTGTCCCTCATGAATATGCATGAGATACATCTGCATACCATGGGGGTGGTGCATAGATATGCAGCACAGGCATCTTTATTAGAGGCAGCATGGAACCTGTATGGTGTTTGGCCCTCCAGGACTGCATTTGGGAGACTCTGCTCTAGGTAATGCGCCTGTTTATGGTGTCTGTGCTCTGTAGGGTAAAATGTAGGTGTTTTGGGCATGTTTACATCATCTGCAATAAAGGTTCTGTCTGTATTAGCACGTTTTAGTAGTGGGTAAAAAATGGGGGCTGGGTTGGCTGGAACCACAGCTGGGACTTGAATCTGTGACCTTTTGCTCAACACACTGGCTGCGTGCACTGCACCACCGTGTTGCCACAGAGACAGTGCATTCCCTGGGGATACCATGACTGTTCATCAGATGGGGCCTGTCTGTTGCAGTGCATGGCACCCACCTACACAGGGCTAGGCCACGGTCTGCTCTGGGCAGCTGCCACTGCCCCCTCCACCACCAGTGCCCCTCTGCCACCCTGCTGACATGCCCTTCTGCTGGTGGTGCTGGTGGATTGCAGTCTCAGGCCATCCAGTGTGCGGGTAGGTGGCTGCCTATGGTGCGGGTTCTGGGGTAGGGGTGCCTTCATAGGTGTCCACGCTTCCCCCCAGCACCGCCTGCCACTGTTCAGTGCCCTTGGGGGTCCCTACTGGGTACTATCCCCTGTGACACTGTGGGAAGCACACTCGTGCCCATGCTGGGCCCTGATCAATTGCTGTCTGGCTGCTCTACTGTTTCAGCATTCCTATGGGCCACCTAGCCATCACCCTAGTCCGCACTGTGGCTTAGCTGCAGTACAGCATGTGCCGTCTGCAGCCCTCTGGGTCCCCTTTCCCAGCATCTGTCCAGTTGCCCATTCCGACATGCCCGCCCTGCTGTTGTGGAACATGTGCACCCTATAGGAAACCTGTCCAATGGAGAGGGAAACCCTGATGAGCGCAATTGCACTGTGGAATCATTCACCTTGTATGGGGACGGAGCGCAGACCCTTCCACAATTCATATCTTTTTTTTGGAACCTTCTCGGGAGTGCTTTTTGATGTTTCCCATTAATATCACTATTGCCCAGCTTGGTTATGTTTTTTTTATATTTTGTTGGGGTCATTTTCAATGTTTATTTGCACTTTTGTTCTGTGCACATGTATCACACTTATCACTTTTTCGTAGGTTTCCCTGATTTTGCTGTACATTGCTGACAGAAATGGTTTCTCTTCCCTTTAAATCAGCTCTAACGCCAGGGTTTCACTGACGTTAGTTTTGAGCCTCGAATTTCACATCGTTAGTGTGCAGGGAGCCTCTCCCCTCCCACTCTCCACCCATTGACCCCTTCTCTCTGCCCCTGGGGAGCCTTCCTCCGCCCTCAGGGAGCCTTTACTTCACCTTCAGCGCTCGTTTGTGCCGCTGAGCGCCGCTGCGCACGTTAGTGCGTGATAAGGCGCCTTATCGCACGGTAATGCGCCATTATCGTGCGATAAGGCGCCTTATCGTGCGATAACGTGTCAGAGCGCACATTAAGACGGTTTAGTAAACATGCCCCTAAGTCTGGCTGCTTGACCAAATGATTTTTCCAGTTTACCAGATCTGGTCACTCCACCTGGGCTAGGGCTCTTCCAGTTTGGGACTCTTTTTAACCTCTTTTCCAACTCTTTTGTTGTTACTTTAGACTATTCCATAGGTTTGATGTTTGCTTTTTCTAATTCTCCTATATGCAGGGTAACTATTTTGCTTCTTGATTGTACACTACAGAAGGTTTCTGTTTCAGCTTTAGTTGGTAGTATTTTTACCATACTAACTCTCTTCCCCGGTTTACAGCAGAACAGTTTTGGGTTCTCTCTAAAAAGTTTATTTTGATATCTCTCTTCTCTAGTCATATCTTCACAGGTTTTTGTTTCTGCTGCTACTTTCAATTTATTTTTGAAGCATATGAATTTAAGGTCTTCTTCAGTTAATGCAGCATGTTTCAGCTTGATGTTTGACTCTTCTTCTTCCTCTTGTTCTCTGTAATTTTCTGCACACTCGTGTTAATCGTAAACCGCTTTGGCTTCCAGATTAAGCAGTATAACCCCCTCCCCCCCCCTCCCACCGCCCGTCAAATAAATAAATAAATAATTCTTGATGAGCTAAAGCCTTTTAGATAATCATCAATCAGGGACAACTCCACACACAGTGATTTTATTTTCCCTTTTCTTCTGGCCCTTCATTTCATTGGTAGGATTCTCTCAGTAATAATTTTACACAATACCGTAAATGGATATAGTGCTGTGATATCAATAGATGTTCTCTTTATATAGGTAATGGCCTTGCTTATCTTACTTATTCTTTTTACTTTAGATGTTAAATTCAACTTGAGGGATCTTTCCCACTCCCGTAAGTCGACATACTTATCTCTTTTCAAATAAGCCAAGAGCGCCTCCCTTTATTCATATAGACTCGTCCACAGAAGAGGGGACATAGATGTTGTGATGAGGCTAGAGCCCTGCTGAACCGATGGAAATAGGGAAAGATAGTGAATATACCTTTAAGGAAAGAGACATTCCTGAAATTCACAGGTTCCAGACTGCAGTCAAAGAAAGAAAGCACGGAGTTGATAGAGCCAGTTTGCCACACCCAAGCTCTGCTGACGTAAGTGCAGGCTTAGGGGGTAATGGCAAACACCTGTGCAGAGACAGAGAAAGGCTAGCTAAGAAGCAGCCCTATAAACCCTGCTCAGAAGGGGAGAAAGGGGTTCAGGATCAGGTTGCGGTTCAAACTGTTTGTGTTCCAGTTCCAGTCCAGAATCGTGGGCAAGTTCAGAGAGTTCAGCGTGTTTCAGCTATTCCAGGAGTTCAGAGAGAGGAACTCAGAGGAGGAAACATCAGGGGAAGGAGAAGGATGTGGAAGGAGTCTGAGAGCCAAGAAACCACATGTGCTTTGCTTAGAGAAAGAAAGCAGGGAAGTCTTCTACCTCGGGTCTCGGACCGAAGGTTTCAAGCTGCTCAAAGGTGGGTGAACAAGGCTATAGCTAGAAGTAACCAGAACCCAGCCTAGAGCAAGGAACCGTGGCTGAACAGCCGAGATGAACCAAGGCAACTGAACCAGGGAGAGATATCCCATACTAGAGGTATAGACATTCCTTACCGGGGAAACCAGTGCTGGAGGGAGGTCCAGGGATTTCCCCAGAGCATTCACTGAGGAGCAGATTGTGGGAGTTCAGAGCCAGACGTATATGCTTTAGAACAAGAGGATATGCAAGTGGACTGTGCGGAGCAAAACTCCATATCAGGTGAATTGCCAATGGATTGTACATTATGCCAGACAGAAGCTATGAAAGTCTGTTGATAAGAAATGCTTGATAAAGAAAGGTCTTGAGAAGCAGTGTGAATGATCCTAGTTTTGTTTTGCTAAGAAATACCTACTAACTCAAGAGAACATTGCCAGTTTCTACATTTTTGTGTTTAAAGGAGCAGAAGGTAAATGAGGACATTTAACTTTGCTTAAACAGAGAAGCTGTATTTTGTTTTGCTGATTACTTTATGAAAACAACTGCACATGTTTTAAAAGCTTATGAAACTTCCTCAGTTCCAGCTTATGTATAATTTCTGAAGTATTGCTTGGAGAAGAATATCCTGACGTTGTGTGTTTGAACCTTAGTGCTTTTTGGGGAAAAATAAACTTTTGTCTTTGCCTTTAACCCTTGGCTTACATGACTATCCTTGAACGTGGAAAAACTACAAGTCCCAGAATGCCTCCCTGTGGACAAGAATAGTGTTTAATTCCTTTATTAGAGGACTAAAATTGGCAGCCCTATGCCTCTAGGCCCTCGGCCGGGGTTGGGGTCACGACAATGTGCACGCAGCCTTATTACAGAACGCAACTGTGGATCTCTCTGCCTTACATATCCTGGCTTGTCATTTTGCAAATGAGAATGTGCGGCAGCATTGGAGCCTGGAGAAATGCCTTTTTTTTTCTTACTGACCCACCCCAGCCATGCCCACATAGAGCCCCCAGTCAACTTGGACGTGATTGCGCTGGTCATGTGTATATTCTAAAATGGTTCCTGGGACATCTTTGTAATTTACTCATCTGAATGCCCGTTTTCAGACGTCCAAATCACAAATAGAGCTTCTAAAATGATCCTCTTCGGCTCCAAACTATAGAGTTTGGTATTCAATACAAATATCACTAAAATGTTGTGGAGATGAACCAGCACTATTTTGGCTCTGCATCTTGGTGATATTCACCAGAAATAGTCACGCTAATCTATCTCATTGCAAAGGGGCTTTACAAGTACAAACTTTAAAATATCATCTGACGATTTCAAGCACAAGTGCAGGCCACCATTTGATTTTTAATGGCTAGTAATGAGTGTTCAATCAGACGCTGCAACCTTGTGCAAATCCACTGAGCCATCCCAGTCTCTGATGTGTGCTCTACGTTGTGTGGAAGTCCATCATCTGTGCGGCACTCATAGGGTGTGCTGCAGTCCTCCCACAGTTTGAACAGACCCCATGAGCACTGCCTGTTTCACGTGTTTAAACTATGAGAAGGGTACAGGATTCCTCATGTGTAGAACGCAGGCAGTAAGCCTCTCACAGCTGAGAGGGAACACTGCCAGTCACCATAACAGAGCTCTACATTTTTACATAAAAACTCTAAACAGTAGTAAGTCACCCTAACGGAGATTTACCTTTTTTCTATCAAAATTCTAAACTGTGGTAATTTTCCACTTCTGCATTCTGTTCAAGTACCTGCCTCGCACTATTTTCTGTTTCAATAAGACATTTTTCCAAAAGTACTTGTCAATGAAATATGGGACTGTATAAGCACAAGCCAGATGGAAAGTCAAAATAATTATAATTAGATCTGTGCGTCTCAGCGAGATGCCTGTTTCAGCCTCCAGCTACACTTAGCAAAAAAAGATAACTCTTCCCTCCCCTCTTCGTGTTCATTTCCTGAGTTTTATTGAATTCGGACCTTGTTAGTGATATGAAGGATATGCATGTTCAAAGCATATTGGACCCACTGATTGGAACCAAGCCCTTGACCTTTAGCTCAACAGAGTTATCCAAAGGACAAAATGAGCATATGGAGTTGGTTCTGAATGCTGATAACCTTTCTAGGATAAGAAGTCTCTAAGCTTGTTGGCTTGAATAACAATGATATTGGGGAAAGGACCTATGTGATAAAGCTTCTGTTAAGAAAAGGTTAGCATGAATGTCAGTAAAAATGTAACATGCATGCTAAAACATTGCATAATGTGGAATGCAATTAATTTTACTGCCAATACATTATAAAACTTCTCAGTAAAGGTGCCGCACCTTAAAATCCCCTATCTCTTCGGACATAATGAAAGGGTTGGTTAGCACAGAGATTTCATTGTCCCTAAACCCTAGGAATCACAAGCTCATCCCTGCCTTAGTCCCACTGAGCAGCATCAGGATTCCTACCCCAAGTATCATCAAACAATCTCCCCCTCCAAGAAACCATCACAGAAACCTCTATAGCCCCCCAGGACACCCCTACTCCCCCATATAGCCAGCAGACATCTATCTTTCATAGCCTCATCAGTGTGCCTTCTTGAGTAGCCATCAGACAACTCCCTATAGCCCCATCAGAGCCCCACCCCAAATAGACAGACAGTCCCCCATAATCAGAATACATGCCTCCTAATCCCCCAAACAAGATTTAATCTATACTCCCTCTGAGTACCCCTCAATATTTCATGCATTAAAATGCACATGCTGCAGTATCTCACTGGCCCACAATCCACATACACAAACATAAACCCACTGACAATACAGACACAATATAAGTCAACTCAAATGCAATTATTTACAAACAATAACCCACAAACCCCACAGCCTATACTGAAATGAAACACAGACCCATCTCAATCCTACCCTGGTCTCCCACCAAAAGCCTTTCAGTAATCTACAAAACTTTAAATAATCAGTTTCTCATTGCAGGTGGACTGGTAAAGCATTCCAAAGCAGTGGACCTGCAGCAGAGAAAGTGATGCCATGGGGTCTGCTTGACCACATCACAGACAGTAGAGGGATCTCTATGTATCTTGCCCCAACCAATCGTGATACCACTGAAGTATCAAACACCTTTAGCACTTTCAGCAAATTACCAGGCTCTTCACTTAGAAGCCATTTAAAAATTAAAATCCCTAATCTATGCAAATAGTACTTACCCTTTCCCCTCTCTCGCACCCCTCTAAAATGAGGTTCTACACTCTGGAAGATCTGGATGGGCAGAAGGGATGTCAGAACCATTCTGCCTGAGTCACCGTAGCCTACTAAAGTATGCCAGAAGCAGTTCTTCATCACTGCAGACAGGAAAGCTCTGATGTTCCTTCTGAGGCCAGTTCCATAGGTGCATGTCTGGGCCATCCAGACGTCCAGAAATCTGGACAGCCTGGAGATGCACCCAATTCTGCTCTACATGGAGGCTAGACGTTCCCATGGGAGTAGAATCATGAATAGTGGCTGGACATCCAGAAAGTGCCACGAACAGAGCTCCCCGTACAACCCAGCTATAGGTACAGGGAGCTCTGTTCCTGGCGGGGTGATCCAAATGTTTAGAGGGTCTGGAAGTCTGGATTGGACATCCGGTCCCGCTAAATGTAGAACAGAATCTACCCCTCTGACTATATAGACACAGACCCTCCAGAATGCTAGAACCTCATTCTGGAGGAGAGAGAGGGAAGGCGTGGGGATGGACATCTGATGTCTACTCGGGGAAGGGGCTGGCTGATGCTGTTCAGTAGGGAGGGGGATGATTTTGTGTGATTTTGCTTGAGAATGGCCTATGGGGGGGGGATAGTTTATGATCAGTGGGGTTTGCAAGAGTAGAAATGCGCCATACTTATCTGCCCTTCCATTTTGGGCCAGGTTGCATGAAGATTTGGGCATCAATAAGTACTCTTAGGGGTATGTTTACTAAAACCCCGTTAGGTGCGCGCCACGCTATTGTGCGGGATGCCATATAAGGAGTGGGCATTTCAGTCTGAAAAAGCAAACCGGGATTAATCATGCGCTAATGTGCACTGTGCGCTCATGTGCGCCGCGCACATTAGCGCATGAGAAACTTGCGCGGGAAGCATAAGTGGCGCGCTGATGTGCAAGCACAGGAACAGAGCCACAGTACAATGGTGAAGACACTGACTGAGGGTGCAGGGATCATGGGTTCAATCCCCCACTGTGCCCAATAAAGAAGGCTCGCTGAGGCATTACCTGTTAAAGGTAATATTGCAGTCTGAGGCATGTTAATTTTATTTTAATTACTGCTACTAGCAAACGCACTCTGAAAGCACTGTAACATAAGGCGCCCCATAAGGTACCCCAGAGGGCACATTTTAAAGTGCACTGTCCGCCAAGGCACCCTAGAATATTGCTTATAGGGCGCTTTATAGGGTGCCGTATGAGGTACAGCAAAGTCACAGCACTGTTTTTGATGGCAGCACTGTGCAGTTTAAGTAATGAAAATCATAAGTAGGTGCGCTGACATGCAAGAAGGAGCAGCAGTGTAGCACAATGGTTAAAGCACTGACCAATGATGCAGGAGTCATGGGTTCAATCCCCCACTGTGCCTAATGAAGAAAGCTGGCTGAGGCATTACCTGCTATAGGTAACAGTGCTTTAGGGGGCATTTTATTTTTATTTTAATTAGTGCTGCCAGCAAACACACCCTCAAAGTATTGTAACATAAGGTGCTGC
Source organism: Ichthyophis bannanicus (assembly GCA_033557465.1). Classification (NCBI taxonomy): domain Eukaryota; kingdom Metazoa; phylum Chordata; class Amphibia; order Gymnophiona; family Ichthyophiidae; genus Ichthyophis; species Ichthyophis bannanicus. The sequence continues at coordinate 65,445,793 of CM066037.1, forward strand.
ATAAGGCGCCTCATAGGGTACCCCAGAGGGCACATTCTAAAGTGCACTGTCTGCCACGACACCCTACAATGTTGCTGAAAGGGTGGCCTATAGGGCGCCATATAGGGTGCCCTATGAGGCACAGCAAGGTCATAGCACTGTGTTTGATGGCAGCACTGTGCATTTAAACGCATGGAAATCTGAAGTAGGTGCGCTGACATGCAAAGAGGAACAGCAGTGTAGCACAATGGTTAAGGCACTGACTGATGATACAGGGGTCATGAGTTTGCACCCCAGTGTGCCTAATACGTAAGGCTGGCTGAAGCATCAGCTTTGTAATGTACGTATTGTTTCCTGCAGCACTTCATTTGTATTTTATTAATTGCTGCCAGCAAACACACCCTCACGTGCCGTAACTGAAGGTGCCGCATAAGGCACCCTATAAGGCACTCCATAGGGCACATTATAAAGTGCACTGTCCGCCACGGCACCCTAAAATGTCCCCTATAGGGCACCCTATAAGTCGCTCCACAGGATAACGTATAGTGCACCTTATATGGACGGTAACCATAAGGTGCCCTATAGGGAGCCCTATAAAGCGCCCTCTGAGGCACCTTATGGGTACAGTACGCAGAGAGTGTTTTTGCTGGCAGCAATAATGTACATTAAAAAGAGATAATGCTTTGGGCAGCCCTATCAAATAACCCCACTGTGAATTTGAACCCATGACCTCTGGCTTCATAGGCAGTGAAGTAACCAGTGAGCTACAGCTCTATAGCAGCTAACAAGCCCCTGGCTGGCTGCAGAGGGACTGCATGTCACCACACAGACAGTCTGCTGTGGTCACCAGGATAGGGTTAGCCCACCCGTACCCATGATGCACTGCACATGCAAATCAGCTGTCCACAGATGAACACAAGATGGGGTATGCACCCCCACAGCACCTCGGCCTGGAAGGGGGAACTGACCATGTGCACCCCCACAGCACCTCGGCCTGGTAGGGGGTACTGACCGTGTGTGCTACTGGCACAGAGTAGCTACACACCGTCACATTGTGCAGGTACTGTGCTCACCCTGAGGGTGCGGTGAGGCGCCCAGCACCAGGTCCACAGCACCTTCCATGGCAGAAATAGGCCATGCTGCAGGGCCCCAGCAGTGTGAATGTGGGAGATAGGTAATTTCTGCAGAAACACCTTGGGTATACCTGTATGTCTCAGTCAGGTGTAGCCCCTATCAACCCCTAGGAAAATTATGTACCACCACCCTCTTCCTCCTTCTCCTCCAGGGCTGAGGGTGGCAAACAGGTTCTCCCACCAACATATCCACATTCTACCTCCCTGCAATGATAGCAGTAGAGGGGACCATCAACCCCAGTCCTGCTGCAGAACAGACACCTACAGGGCAGTCAATGCAGCTCTGTACACCTCCATAACACAATAGCAGACAGACATTAGGCCTGGATATGCTAAGCTTCACCCCACCACTATCTGATATTCTCCTGCAGCAAACCTTCAGCCACTGCACCCTGCAAGGCGCTCCATCAAGACACATACCAGCTGCAAACAGTCTGCTAGCTAGTCCATAGTGCATGTTCCTGGTGGAAATGCATGCACCCAGAACTGGGATGTCAGCATACACAACAAGCAGATAAACCAGTGACTGGGCCCCAAAAGAAAACCCATAAATATCACATGAGAGAAATACTATATAGCACTATGGGGGTGCCTAGCCATGCCGTGGTCACTGCACAGTCAAGGTGTGAGTGATCTCCCAGCAGGACATGCTGTGGCCACCCTGTCTGTGTAGGTGGTGGCCAGGGACTACAATGTCCCAGCCATTGCCCTATGTCCTGTGCAGATGCATCCTGGCCAGGCCACCCTGTCCGGGCTATACCCATGGTACCTTGCTCCTCATTATGCACATTGGCAGGCCAATACTGGCAACAGTGCTGGCAGTGTGGGCTGTGGAGGGTGTTTGCAGCCACCACACACTGGATAGACAGACACACACTCCCACACCTATGCCAGCATTGTGCTACTATAGAGGAGTTTAGCAGCCCTGGCCACCACACCAGTCCTGGGCACAGTACAGGCATGGATATGGTACGCAATACTGTTGGGGGTCACTCCCCAGGGTGGTAAACACTGTCAGAGACCAGACCTGAAGCACACACCGCAGACATCAGAAAGATTGTTATGATGGAGCTCAATCAGCAAACTGTGCTTAACGTAGGAATTGCTATCTGCCAGTAATCATAGCAAACGTTTGATAGCTGTGTACCGTATACCCAGATGTAGGGTGGCATTGCTAAGGTATGCAAGTGCTATTGTTGGGAGATGCACGCAGGGCCCAATGTCCTGCCTCTCCAGGAGGCATTGGCTAATGGGGCCTGTGGGTGTGGGTGTGGGTGTGGGTGTGTCTGCCCCTGTTGGCTGCTGCTTTACGGCGATGTTCCCAACTCCAGTCCTGGTGTGCCAAACACTGTTCGGGTTTTCATGCTGTCCCTCATGAATATGCATGAGATACATCTGCATACCATGGGGTGGTGCATAGATATGCAGCACAGGCATCTTTATTAGAGGCAGCATGGAACCTGAATGGTGTTTGGCCCTCCAGGACTGCATTTGCGAGACTCTGCTCTAGGTAATGCGCCTGATGGTTTAGTTTCCTCAATTCAGGGAGTCCTGGCGTCTTCTGTCCAAGACTCCCTGATGCTTCATCGTCGTGATGAAATATTTGAGAATGCATTACGAATGAAGAATCTTCGTCTGTTAAATTTCCCCCGAACCCACTACCTCTCTCCGAGTATTTTGTTTACTAAGTATTTGAAAGATGTTTTAAAAATATCTGATCCTGATGCTATAATTTTATCCAAACTTTATTATTTGCTTGCCGGAGTCAGAGAAAATCGTCCATTAGACTCGGAGACAGGTGGTGGTGTTAAAGGGAAATGGATCAGTTAACTGTACAGAGTTTAGATTTATCTGCTTTCTTGGAGACCTCTGTTGAAGAAATTCCTACTCGGGCTACTTTGCTTGTAGCTTTTTAGCTGTTAAATTTTTAAGAAGGACGCCGTTAATAGCATGTGGAAGAGCACATGCCATCGTTTCTCCTTTGTACTCTTCATATGATTCCTTTCCTTCATATACATGACCACACTCATTTTTGCTAAAATCTTCTGTGCCCAGTTCAGCTCACATACTAAGCAGCCAGAAGGCAATTTATAATCTGCTTGTGACACTCCAAAGACCACCATATTTACTTTCACCTGTGGTCTTAGCATGATTTTTCAAATTGAACTATGAACACGGTTTCACTAAGAACATTTCTGGAAGAAAACATGACCCAGAGACCTGTGTCTACTTTTTCTGCAGGAACCTTTCCAATTACAACAATGTGCATAGCTTGAAAATGCACGTTCCACTCTCACCCTGCCCACGAGGATACCGCCAGATCCACAAACAGGGTGGTTGTTTTCTAATTGCTCTTTTATTTTTTATTTATATATTTATTTAGCTAGGCTTATATGCCACTTTCCACTGGGTCAAAGTGGTTTACAGTGAACAGGACATCAGTTACATAGAACAAATAACATCTTAGATAACAAGTAACACAGTTAAACACAGTTACATGGAACAAATAATACCTTGATTATATAGTATATATAACAGCAAATAATTTGCAGTCATTGAACTATTTACAATAGGAGAACTATACACGGGTAGTGTATTCTATAACTATTTACAAGTGCATCTCATAGGGGGTGTTAGCTGTCATGTTAGAGGGGGTGTTAGGTGGTGGGTCCAGAGTGTTCAGAGAATAAGAAGGTTTTCAGGTGTTTGTGAAAGGAGGGGAGGATGGTGATATTCCTTATTGTGTCAGGCAGAGAGTTCCAAAGGGACGGTGTGTAGAGTTCAAAAGCTCTGCGACAAAGCTGTTGTTGCATGGTAAGTTTGTTGATTGTAGCAGTTCTTTGTGATCTGTTTGTAGTGAATTTCTGAAGGAGGGATTGGAGTTGGGTGGCCGGGTGGGAGTGTAGTGCTTTGTGCGTTAGGAGTAAGGATTTATATTTGATTCTGCTGGGGAGGGGCAGCTAGTAGAGCTGTTTTAGGATGGCGGTAATGTGGTCATGTTTAGAAGCTCCTTGGATTGTACATGCAGCAGTGGGTAGAGCAGTTTGAAGGGGGAGGAGGGTGGTTTGTGGGAGGCCTTGGTAGATAATGTTGCAATAGTCTGCATAAGGGAGAGGGAGAGTTTGAAGTGCTGATCGGAAGACTGCTGGTTCCAGGAGGGAACAGAGTCATTGCAGTGTCTTCATTTTGAAATAGATTGTTCTGGCCATCACTGTTATTTGAGCTTTGAAGGAAAGTTAAGAACATAAGAACATAAGATATGCCATAATGGGTCAGACCAAGGTCCATCAAGCCCAGTATTCTGTTTCCAACAGTGGCCAATCTAGGTCATACGTACCTAGCAGTTTCCCCAAGGGACACAGGTTCCACAATGCTTGTATTGGTTCAAGCACCGATATCCTGGGTCCCTTCTTAATAATGGTTTATGGACCTTGTCCAAACCATTTTTAAACCCAGCTACACTAACAGCCTTTACTACATCCTCCGGTAACAAATTCCAGAGTTTGATTACACGTTGAGTGAAAAAATATTTTCTTTTATTAGTTTTAAATAGTTTACCCTGTAGCTTCATTGCATGTCCCCTAGTCTTTCTATATTCTGATAAGGTAAACAATCGATCTACGTTTACCCGTTCCACTCCGTTCAATAATTTATAGACTTCTATCATATCTCCCCTCAGCCGTCTCTTTTCCAGGTTAAAGAGCCCCAACCTTTTTAGCCTTTCTTCATAGGAGTATCCTTCCATCCCCTTTACCATTTTGGTGGCTCTTCTCTGAACCTTTTCTAAAATCGCTATATCCTTTTTAAGATACGGCGACCAGAATTGCACACAATATTCAAGGTGCGGTCTCACCATGGAACGATATAGAGGCATTATAATATCTTTTGTTTTATTTTCCATTCCTTTCCTTATCATACCTAGCATTCTATTTGCTCTCTTGGCCGCCGCTGCACACTGAGCCAAGGGTTTTAACATGGTATCCACAATGACGCCTAAATCTTTTTCCTGGGTGGTGGTTCCTAATGTGGAACTTTGCATCGTGTAACCATAGTTTGGGTTGTTCTTCCCTAGGTGCATAACCTTACACTTGTCCACATTAAATTTCATCTGCCATTTTGATGCCCAGTCTTCCAATTTATCAAGATCCTCTTGCAATTTTTCACAATCCTCTTGGGTTTTAACAACTTTAAATAGTTTTGTGTCATCTGCAAATTTGATAACCTCACTCGTTATTCCACTTTCCAGGTCATTTATGAATATGTCAAAAAGCAGCGGACCCAGCACAGATCCCTGGGGTACACCACTATTCACCTTTCTCCATTGGGAAAATTGGCCATTTAGCCCTACCCTCTGCTTTCTATCTTTTAACCAGTTCCTGATCCACAATAGTACACTGCCTCCTATCCCATGACTCTTTAGTTTTGCCAAAAGTCTCTCATGAGGGACCTTGTCAAAGGCTTTCTGAAAGTCCAGATACACAATATCAACCGACTCACCTTTGTCCACCTGATTATTCACTCCTTCAAAGAAACATAACAGATTAGTAAGACAAGATCTTCCTTGTCTAAAGCCACGTTGGCTGTCTCCCATTAGGTCATGACTATCTACATGCTGAGTAATTTTATTCTTTATGATGGTTTCTACCATTTTTCCTGGTATTGATGTCAGGCTCACTGGTCTGTAGTTTCCCGGATCACCCCTGGAACCCTTTTTAAAAATTGGTGTTACATTGGCGATCCTCCAATCTTCAGGTATTAGAGATGATTTTAATGATAGTTCACAGATTACTAATAGCAGGTCTGCAATCTCGTATTTCAGTTCTTTCAACACCCTTGGATGTATACCATCCGGCCCAGGTGATTTGCTACTCTTCAGTTTATCTAATAGTTGTAATACATCTTCCCGATGTATCGATATTTCCTTCAATTCTTCCGCACCTTTAAATACCACTTCAGTCATGGGTAACATCCCTACATCTTCCTCAGTAAAGACTGAAGCAAAGAATTCATTCAATCTCTCCGCTATCGCCTTGTCGCCTCTTAGTGCTCCTTTAACCCCTTTATCATCTAATGGACCAACTGACTCTCTCACAGGTTTTTTGCTACGAATGTACTTGAAAAGGTCTTTACTTCGCGTTTTTGCTTCCGCAGCAAGCTTCTTCTCAAATTCTCCCTTTGCCTGCCTTATCAATGCCTTGCATTTGACTTGCCAGTGCTTGTGCTGTTTCCAGGTTTCGTCATTTGGCTCTTTTTTCCATTTCCTGAAAGATGCTTTTTTGGCAACAACAGCTTCTCTGACCTTACCTTTAAACCATGCTGGCAGTTGGTCAAGAGTGATCCAGAGGTATTTCAGCTCTGGTTTAACATTTATCTGAATGTTGTTTAGTGTTATTTATTTATTTATTTATTTAACAGTTTTTCTAATACCACCTTGTAAGGAACATAGCTTCAGTCTTTTTGTAGTTGATTGATAGATTATTTGCTCTAAGCTAGTGGGAGACATTTGTGAAGCAGTCCTGAATTCGTGTGTATGTTGGTTGTTCTATGTGGAGTGGACAATATAGCATGATGTCATCTGCATATAAGTGGAAGTGGATGTTGTGCTTTTTAATGATCGAGCAGAGGGGTTGGAGATATAAGTTGAAGAGGGGTGCGGATAGTATGGAGCCTTGGGGTACTTCTTGCATTTGTTGGTATGGTTTGGATGTGCTTGTATCCAGTTTTATCTGTTGTCCTCTGTCAGTGAGATAGGACTGAAACCATTTGAAAATGGTATCTTGGATTCCATATGATTGTAGTCGCTGTAGAAGCATGTTATGGTTGACTGTATTAAATGCTGCAGAGATATACAGAAATATCAGAAGGTAGGCTTGTGAGTGGTCTTGTATTCCTTGTGTCATTGTGTTGATGAGACAGGTCATCAGGATTTCTACTCTGTGCAGAGGGCAGAAACCGTGCTGTTGTGGATCAAGTAAGCAGTTTTCATCAATGTGGTCTTGAAGTTGGAGCTGTATGGTTTTCTCGATGACTCTGGCCAGGAAGGGGAGGATGGCGATGAGTCAGTATGACGCGGGGTCTGTAGGATCAAGGTTTGGTTTCTTTAAGGTGGGGCGGATAGAGGATAGCTTGAGACAATTTGACATTATTCCTTGTTGTAGTGTTTCATTTGTTATTTTGGTGAGGATTGGGCTGAGTTCGATTTTTGCAGCCTTGATCCAGTTGGCTGGGCATGGGTCAAGTGGTTAGGTGGAGGTGTTAAGCGCTGTTGGAATACTCTTGATCACTTCACTAGTAATCATATGTAAGGTGGACCAGCAAGTGGTGTTGGGAAAAATAGTGATGGGACAGGAGGTGGTGAGGTCCGGGCATGGGTGTAGCTGTTTGTAGTGTGCTACTAGTTGTTGATGACTGATGGCAGGTGTTGGATTGTGGTTGGTGGATGGTTCTGTGAGGCACCCTACTAGGTGAAATAGTTCTTGTAGATGATTGATAGAGGTATTGATGATCTTTGTATGATAGTCCTTCTTGGCTTTATCTGTGGTTGCGTGGTAATTCTGAAGTAGTGCTAGGTAGTTGTTACAGTCTTCGATCTGAGTGGTCTTTTGCCATTTCTTCTGTAGCTGTCTTAGTTTGGTTTTTAGTTTGCGTAGAGTGTGGGAATACCAGGGAGTTTTATGTATGTGTTGCTTTTTGGGTAGGTTATGTTTTTAGCCATTTTAGGGGGTAAATGGCTACTGAATATTGAATTTGCATTTTAGATTTAATTACCTTTTCCAAATCTGAGCTCAAAACAACTTACAATCAGATGCACAAGATATTTCCCTGCCCAAGTGGGCTTAAACTCAAACTTGTACCTAAGGTAATGGAAGGTGAAGTGACTCAGCCAAGGCCACAGGGAGTATCTGAGGGAGAAGCAGGATTTGAACCCTGGCTTTCCTAGTTCTCAGTCATTCATTTACTCCTCCACTTCCTCTTGTTGCATAATATATATGCTTGCTAAACTTCCATAATTGCACCTAAAGCCTTATAGGATTTTCTCTAGGGGAGGTCATTTTGGAAACCCTATTCATGCTTTGGACATCCAAAAATGAGCATAGAGATGTCTCCAGAAGTATTTTAGAAGCTGGGTCTGTGGATGTCCGAACCGAGGCATGGCTAGGGTGTTCCCATGAACCTGGACGTCTCTGTCTGATCTCAGAAATGTTCTGTATGTCCAGAATGTTCATTTTAGCTGAAAAAATCCAGAAGAAAGTCTTTCTGCATCCCCAGGAGTCAGCATAATTTGATAGCAGCAGTGGAATTTGAACCCTGGCTTCCTCATACTTAGCCCACTATTCTAACCATTAGACTATTCCTGAATGTTCCGGTCCTGGAGGACTAGTCTGAGGGTGGACGTGTCTGCTCTTTTTTCAAACCTTCTGGCTTAGACGTCCCACTTTGCTCTTGGACATCCTTTCTAAAATCCCCCTCCACATGTTAAATACTGTAAACCAGAAGGATACCACATGCCCCTCTACTGAGCAGCCATCTCCACTGCACATCACAGTTCCACCTCTGCTCCACCCAATCTACACCTCCAAGTTGGTGCACTCTTTCCATGTGCTTACTTTTTACATGTCTCTGCAGTTGCAAGATTTTACCAAAGCCCTTTTCTGCAAGTAGAACAGGCTTTCTATGCAGGAAAAGCATTCAAAAATTGTTCCCACTCCCAAAATGTATAATTGACTGACAAATACGATTCTATGTAGCTATTTCCTCTGTCAGCTGCAAGGCCAAATAAATTTGGTTGAAGTCTTTTTACCTGGATCCTTTCTTGCAGTCCACTATCGAACCCACAGCCCCCAGGACAGGAAGGAGAGAAGGAACACCCAAATGTTTGAAATCTAGGTCTGTTTTCCTTTCATTTGTCAGTCTTAGGTGTTAATAGGATTGCCTGAGCATCACTCTTCGATCTCTGCAGGGATACCACTTGTCCTGGTAGATTGCGATGTAATAGGATGGGAGTGATTGCTCTAGCTGGATTTCTCCACTGAAAATAGGAAGAAAAAAAGCAAGTGATGTCATAGAGATTATACATTGAAAGGTTTTGGAGGGAAAACTGCTTTTTGACTCTTTTCTGTCGTCGTCGTCCCCCCCCACCCCGAAACAGACTCAGAGTCCAATAGGCAGGAGTCTCAGGCCTTGTGGAGGGTTGGACCCTAAAGTATGAATCAGTCTTGGGGGTAAATAAAAAAAGAGTTGAGTCTTTGGTCTTTGCCTCTTTTCCAGGACTGGATTTACGATGTTGATGCCCATAGCCAGGAATGGAGAGCAGTGGGGAGGGGAGCTTTTCCTCCAGAAATCATAGAACATGGTGCTAAAGCAAGGGAATCAGGATCCTAATTAGCTAACTTATGTGATGCCTTCAAGATCAAGCACCTTAAGCAGTTGCCTATGTTGCCTCTTCCTAAATCCAGGCCTGCTCCTTCCTGCCAAAGTTTCCCAAAGAGAGTGCAGAGCTCCTGAGGAAACTGTGTCCTGGGTGCTGAATCTGGCCCTGGATGAAGGAGAGGAGATTGAGAGGATTTTCTGGAAGCCTATGACTAATGGTAGATTACAACGGGGGAGAGTACTTACAAACTATTTGTGGTGTTCCAGGAGAGAAAGTATCTCAGAATGGGAATGAGCTCACCGGCCAAAGGAAAGAAGTCGGGATGCAAGTAGAAAGTCTTTAGGGAGATTATCAATTCCAGAAAAGAGGGAGGGGGGAGAGAGAATGGTGTGAAAAGAGGTCTCTGTAGGTTCCTGAGAAAGGTTTGACAGAGGATGTCACAAAATCTGATGAATAGAGAAGGAGAAGTCTCAAGAACGTCGAGGAGGACAGAAGAAGCAGCCCGTGTCTGTGAAGTTCAGCAGATGAATTAGATGTAATTAGAAACACCTAATGGATTTTTTGTGTGTTGTGTTGTGTGCTGTTGAGTCAGTGCTGACTCCTGGCAACCCAGCCCTGGACTTTTGAAGCAAGGTGCGATCAGAAGTAGATTGCCAGGCCTTCCTTCCGCGCAGGAAGTCTCAGGTACATTTTTAAAGCCAGAGGTCAGTGTACTCTTTTAAATGCCAACTTTGGTGTTGAAGAAAATGCTTATAGTCAGCATTGCTAAATAGATAATCAGTGGCACTGAACAGCCATTAACCATAGAGCACTGATATGCAGCTGCTAAATGAATAGCCTACGCCATACTATTCAGCGGACTTAAAGAAAAGACACAAAGGTTACCTATCTAGCAGCTGAATATCACAAAGCCCCCAGGTAAGAAAAACTTTAAAAATGGTATAGGGAGAAAAAAGGGGCAACGGCTGGAGAGCTGCATATACTAATGCCCTTAGTATGAGAAATAAAGGTCCAGATTTAGAAGATGTAATGGAAGAGGCTGACCTGGGTATAGTGGCAGTCATGGGACATAGTACACAGAAACCAATGACTGGGACATAGTAATATCAGGCTATAATCTATTCAGGAAAGGCAGGGTAAGAAGAAAGAGAGGCGGAGTGGTGCTACAGTATATGTAAAAAATAATATTAAAGCCACAAAACTTCAGGTATTATAAGGGAAGGAGAAGGAACTATGGGTTAGTCTGGAAGTGAAAAGTCTGTTTACATTGGTATGATATACAACCTCCCTCACAGGCAGAAGAAACAGAGATTTAATTTAAGATATTCACAATATTACTATGAAAGGGGAAGTATTTTACTAGGAGATGTCAATTTGCCAGATGTTGATTGGGATATCCCCGATGAAGTAGGGATGAAGTGGTAGTAAGGATGATGTGGAAAACTACAGGATGGTTAGTCTAACCTCTGTGGTGAGTAAATTATTGGAAATGCTGCTGAAAGAGAGAATAGTGAGGTTTCTGGAGTCCAATGGATTACAGGATCCAAGGCAGCATGGGTTTACCAGAGACGGGTCTTGTCAGACAAATCTGATTGATTTCTTTGACTGGGTGACCAGGAAATTGGATCAAGGGCGAGCCATAGATGTAGTGTATTTAATTTCAGTAAAGCCTTTGACATTGTTCTACACAGGTGACTTATAAAGAAACTGAGCACCCTAAAGATGGACCCTAAAGTTCCTCCTTGGGTAAGAAATTGGTTGAATGGGAGGTGACAAAGGGTACAGGTAAATGGAGCTCATTCTGAGGAGAAGGGGATTACCAGTGGTGTGCCGCAGGGATCTGTCCTTGGTCTGATTCTTTTTAACATCTTTGTTAGTGATATTGTTGAAAGGCTGTCGGGTAAGGTTTGCCTCTTTGCGGATGATACCAAAATCTGCAATAGAGTAAACACTCATGAAGGAGTAGATAACATGAGAAGGGATCTAGCTAAGCTTGAAGAATGGTCTAGAATTTGGCAGCTGAGATTTAATGCTAAAAAATGTAGGGTCATGCATTTGGGCTGCAAAAGTCCAAAGGAGCAGTACAGTGTAGAGGGCAAAGTACTTCTGTCCACGAAAGAAGAGCAGGACCTGGGCGTGATTGTTTCTGATGATCTTAAAGTGTCTAAATGGGTAGAAAAGGTGATGGGAAAAGCCAGAAGGATGCTTGGGTGCATAGGCAGAGGAATGACCAGCAGTAAAAAGGAGGTGATAATGCCTCTGTATAAGTCTTTGGTGCAACCTCATTTGGAGTATTGTGTGCAATTTTGGAGACCGCACCTTCAAAAGGATATAAACAGGTTGGAGTCGGTGCAAAGGGTGGCTGCTAAAATTGTTAGTGGTCTTTGTTATAAAGCATATGAGAACAGACTTAAAGATCCTAATATGTATATGTTAGAGAAAAGGGGGGATAGATGAGATATAATAGAGATGTTTAAATACCTCCATGGCATAGAAGTACAAGAGGAGAGCCTCTTTCGATTGAAAGTAAGCTCTGCTATGAGGAAAGATAGGATGAGGGTGAAAGGGGATAGACATGTGGAAAGGGGATAGATATACAGAAATATATCTTTATGGAAAGAGTGGTGGATCCGTGGAATAGTCTCCCAGTGGAGATAGTAGAGACAAGGACAGTATCTGAATTCAAAAAAGCATGAGACAAACCCAGAAGATCTCTAAAGGAAAAAAGGAAACTATTGTAGTTGATATGGAAGGGCAGACTAGATAGGCCATGTGGTCTTTTTCTGCGGTCATGTTTCCGTTTCTATGATCCATCAGAACAAGCACTGAAAATGTGATGGGAGAGATAAGAAGAGAACCAGGATAGCACAGAGCCCTTAAAAACAAGCGAGGATGTGTTCTGATTCCAGCGACAATCAAGATGGTCGCTGCTTGCTGAAGTGGAGCACCCACCCTGCAGCTTGGAAGGGGGGGCCCAACCCTGTAACATTAGACCCAGAAGCGGGACCCCTGATGCAGCTGCAAAGATACAAGTACCAATAACTGCGGACAACAGTGGCAGAAGTGGGAGGCCTAGCTGACACATGGCGAGAAGAACCCCCTTGGTGTGCCTCTTCTCAGTGGTGCTCGTCAGGCAGCACCGAGCATGGACCAACTCTCAGAAGGAGTGGGAAAACAGAATGAGTGAGGTTCTTGGGGCCCCCGAGTGCAGCAGACCGTGATTGGGGTGTGTCAGCTTCCAGACAGCCCAGCGAAGAGAGAGCTGTGAGGAAATCTGCAATGCTGAGGGCCGAGGCTGTGCTGATCTCGCTGTCTCACACTGCCCTCTGTATAAATGGAAGATAAAATAGACAAGGGAACTTTGACAGGGGGAACCTGCAGCCTTCCCCTTAATGGGCAGTGTGGGAGAGTGCTGCCCTCAGTGCAGTTGCCATTTGAGTCTATGTGGAACAAATAATTCCTGGATCCCTCAAAGTTGTGAACCATAGTGGAGGCACCCTTGTTTCCGTGGAGGTCAGGTAAATCTTGTTAAATAAATAAATATCTCCCCTTTCTTACAACACTGCCTATGTGAAATGCAGAACACTTCTCTACAGAAACAGCAAGTAATAATACACCTCTCACCTCCAGTACCGGAGGCGTCTAATTGCAAGACAGAGTCAGATAGCTTTATTGAGGAGGTTCCATGGTGGAACAATATCCCAGATCTCTCATTACTCAGTAGCCAATAGGACGAGAGCCCGTAGAGGGCAGTGTGGGAAAAGAGGTGTCATGACCCTGAGGTCAGCATAGACTACATCTCTGAGAGGCGAGGACCTGTGGAAAAGTTCAGGGGGGCATGCCCAGAAGGCAGCGGGGAGATGGCCGCTGATGAACAAAACCTCAATAAGAGTGCAGCTGGGAACACACAGAAGCCCACGGTGGGCATGGCATGCAGTGGGAGAAGCCCAGATGGCCAGCAGGCCTTGATCATGTCTGAAAAAGTCACCAAGTATCTCACAAGAAGCGTGATAGCAGTGTTAGAAGAAAAATTGGCCAAGTTTCAGTTGACTATGGGTGAGGTCAAGGAGGCGATGATGAGCCACTCCAGACAGATTATGGAGAAAACTCAACACATCCAGGCGGCAGATATGGGGTTCAAAGAACTGTGAGTACAGCTTCAGCAAATACAGTGGAGGGCAACCTCTTTAGAGGAATGTCTGGAGGACCAAGAGAATCGTAGTAGGCATAACAACCTCCACCTCATTGGAATCCCAGAAAGTGTAGGGAGAAGGATCTGCTGGAATTATGTGTGACCACTCTTCCCATAGCTCTGGAACTACCTCAGTTGGATATACCACTGAAAATGGAGTGAGCACATCACCTGGCAACATGCACAGAAGGGAGTGGTCGACCATGGCCGGTTATCTTCTAACTGTTGAATTATATGGACAAAATGGTGCTTCTGGCAGCATATCACAAACAACGAGCCTTGGAGTTCAAAGGACATAAAATCTTAATGTTTCAAGACTTCTTGGCACAGGTGGCAGGAAGTCACTCCATACTGCCCTCGGCTACATGTCAAAGGGATCAAATTCAGCCTGATTTATCCGGCTAAGCTCCAGGTTTTTCTGGACAATGGGCTGTGTACTCTGGAGAGCAAGGACAATATTCAACAAGGCTGGAAGGCAGAAATCTCCCCAGATAAGACAAGCAATGGGATGGTGGCTGCAGCAATTGAATGTCATCCCCAAAGATGCTGTAAGGGCTGAAAAGACACCCTGCAGCCTCAGGGCCTTGGTGAGAGACATTTAGAGAGGCTTGAGGGCCTTAACAAGGGTGTTTGCATTAGGATGTTGGGGAGTGGGGGAGGTTGGGGTGCACTGTTGCCATTATAGTGTCACTTCACAGTATCTTGATGCCACAGCTGGAGGCTTCCATGGTGCCTGGTGGTCTGGGGGCCACCAGGGGGGGAGTGGGCTGAGGCCACCTACTGATATATTGTTCAATGTGTAGGTTAGGATGTGCAGGGGTAGTGTGGTGGCAGAAGGGGAATAGATTAGAGAGGAAGGATGGGGAAGTACAGTGTGGGGGAGGAGGGGGGATCAAATGATGGTGTGAGTAAAGGATATGTGATTTGGAGGTTGAGGTGAGAGACAGGGTGGAGGGGAGAGAAATCCATGTCCGCAAAGGCAGGGGGAGGACGGCACAACTGATAGGGCACCTGGGGAAAGTCCTCTTGGAACAAGAGTGTCTCTTAGGCTGGGGGGAGAGGCTATGTAATACCCGCTATCCAAGTAGTGAATGCTAGGAGGGAATCAAGGGGATTATAGCTGAACTCAAACTGGTGACATGGAATGTAGATGGCATCCACTCACCTGTGAAGAGAACAAAAATCTTAAACAGCCTGCGGAGAATACAAGCAGATATTGCCTTCCTGCAAGAGACACACCTTAGCTCTGTGGAACACATGAAGTTGTAATGATCATGGGTTGATGAGGTTTACGCTGCTACCTTTAATGGATGACAGAGGGAGCTGGCTATTCTCATAAAAAAAGGGGTTGGGATTCTAGGCGCACAAACAGTTGTAAGATCTGGAAGGATGATTTGTGGTGGTCTTAAGGGAAATGGGAGTCTCTAAGATTCTGCTGTGCAATATCTATGCGCCCAATCTTTTCAACCATGGCTTTTTCTCTTGTCTCCTTGCTAAATGTGTACAATATCCAGACTATCATCCCATCTTGGGGGGGAGGGGGTTAATGTAGTGGCTAATTCAGTCCTGGATTGCCAACCTGGACGGGTGGCTACTAGAGGTCACTTGGACCAAGAGGTCTGTTTTATAGGGGAGGAGCTTGGCCTGGTGGATGCGAGGAGATTTCTGCACCCATGGGAGCAAGGTTATACATTCTGCTCCAATCCCTACAAGATGTACTCCCACATGGATTATTGATTGCTGCCCCACGGGTGGACGGACAGACTTAAGGTAGTAGAAATAGAGCAACAGGTATTCTCGGATCATGCCATGGTGTACATGACTGTCGAGTTTATTTCTGGTGACAAAGACTTTATCTCATGGCTTAATCCAAGAAGGCATTTCGGAAATTTGTCAGGAATGAATGGTTAGAGTTTGAGTCCTTCAAAAAAGGGGTCAGTAGATTCTAATACCTATTATTGGGAAGCTGCAAAAGCTGTGATGTGGGGATGAACTATGGGATATATTCGTGCAGACAAAAAGTGTAGAGATCAGCAATTGAAAGACCTGATGGACACATTGCAAGAGGTCCACCAGAAACATATCAGACAATTAGGGGGCACAGATAGGAAGCAACTCTTAAAACCTAAACAGCAGATCAATGATATCTTATGGCATGAGCA
The DNA here is from genome assembly GCA_033557465.1 of Ichthyophis bannanicus. Lineage (NCBI taxonomy): Eukaryota > Metazoa > Chordata > Amphibia > Gymnophiona > Ichthyophiidae > Ichthyophis > Ichthyophis bannanicus. The sequence continues at coordinate 65,461,630 of CM066037.1, forward strand.
CAGCACAACATCTTCATTACAAATATTGACTCCATCATTGGAGCAATAGGGTGGGTAAAATGCTAGCACGCCTAGTCCAGAATAGACAGGGGAAGCAAATCATCTCTCAAATCAGGAATACCCAAGGAAGGCTCAAAACAAAAGTGGTAGAGGCGGCACAGTGTTTTGTGGCTTTCTACCAGTCGCTATATGTGGACGTGGGGGCCAGCAGTCACAAGTGGGGGAATTTTTTTCAAAATCTATAGCTTCTACAGTTGACTCTGGAGGAGATGCAGGCTATAAACCAGCCAATAACACTAGCAGAGATTCAAGTTTTTCCCAGCAATGTTCCTGTATGGGAACATGACAAACATTACCTATTTTTTATGTACGCGATTTTCGAATACAAATATTCTTTGCAGAATGTGAACAAGTGGTGATGTCATATTTAACAGCGGTGCAAACATTAAATGGTCTCAGTTGCACAACAGTTTTAATTTCACTTAAATTTTCACATTTTTTACAATTTGAGGGTAAGTCAAATTTAGCAGTTATAATTTTGAGATACTTGGTTGTTTTACATTTTGACACTGATCATTGTGTACGAGGCATGCACTCACATTTTATTTGATTTGTGATGAGGTAAATTTTATGTATATGTCTCATGTTCCTATATAGGAACAATGCCAGGATTATCCAAAAGTCGACTAATAATTGCCAATGCGCACTGTTTTCAGATAATTCCTTCAGGTTTGATAAACAATGGATACAAGAAGCTTCTATGGCACCAGACGTAGCAAAATTCATCGGGCAGTTACAGTCCAAGATGCTATGTCAACTGTGGAATGTTTAATTCGTCTGACAACCATCATTGTGTTGCCGCCGTCTGCAGGTGATTCTGCAGCTGACAGTGATGTTGAAGATGTTCTTGACAATTTGAACAATGATGACCCCTTTGAAACTTCTGGCGAACTGGAAGTGATAGCAGAGGAGACAGACGAAGATGAGAGTGTTAGTAGTAAAGATGAAAGCAACCCTCCAGCAAAAAAGTGTAAGAATCTGAAGCAGAAACAGACAATTCAGTGGAAAAAGTCAACAAAATTCACTAAGGTAATTTAATCACTAGTGCCAAGTCATTTACCTGACAGTTTTCCTGTTCTGTTGTTGCTTTCTCCGTTTTCCATATGGAGCCTTATATTCGATGACAAAATGCTGACGGAAATTATAACACAAAGCAACCTTTGCGCTAACCGAGATAAGAACGACAGTCAGTTTCAAGTCACAGTGGATGAAATTTGTCACTTTCTGGGAATCCTGCTGTAGTCTGGCTATCATGTCCTGCCACAGGAGTCAGACTACTGGAGCAGTCAGTAAGATCTAGGCGTGCCTATTGTCTGTGAGGCCATGAGCAGCAAGAGGTATCAGACCATCAAAAAATACTTTCACTTGGCTGACAATGCTGAACTCAAAGCAGGTGACAAGACAGCTAAGGTTGCTCCACTTATTACTGCCGTCAACGCGAATTTGGTGCAGTTTGGGTTTTTCCACCATGAATTGAGTATTGACGAGTCTACGACTCTGTACTTTGGCCGCCACAGCATGAAAATGTTTATAAGAGGAAAACCAATTAGATTTGGTTTTAAGTGGTGATGTATGTGTGGCATCGACAGCTACCCTTACAACATTAAGCTGTACACCGGACAAGAAAGTTCTATGCATTCGATGGAACCTCTGGGCTCCAGGGTCATAAACCATATGGTTGATGTTATTGAAAAGCATTTAGATGTAATTCGTCACCACCTATTCTTCGATAATTTTTTTACAAGTTACGCACTGATCAAGTCACTCGCAGAGAGAAATGTTGCAGCTACAGGAACCATTCAGAAACTGAGAACTGGCGGAGCACACAAAGAACTTCGAAGTACAAAGGGCATGAAGAAGAGTGGCCAACGAGGAGACTATGATTACCGATGTGATGGGTCAGTTTATGTAGCAAAGTGGCGTGACAATTCTGTTGTCTGCATTGCTAGCAACAATCTCACACATGACCCACTTTAAACCGCACATCGCCGAGTCAAGGGTACATCAGATGTTGCTGTATCTCAACCCTTTGTGGTGAAGCGCTATAATGAAGGAATGGGTGGAGTGGATCTCATGGACAGGCTCTTAGCAAGCTACAGGCCATCTGTGCGTGGAAAGAAATGGTGGTGGCCAGTATTCACAAACGTCCTAAACGTATCTGTCGTGGCTGCTTGGAAAATACACTGTCACCTTCATGGAAGCGACATGGATCATCTGACATTCAGACGTGACATCACCTTGTGTCCCTTGAAGGGCACTGACATTCAGGAACATTCAATCAGATCAAATCACGTAGCCAACTTGCCAAAAGATGTCCGGCAGGCACAGAAGTTACTTCATGAACGCATCAGCTGCACGCAGGGACGCTGTCGCATGTGTTCGAAGAACACTACGGTCATGTGCAGGGTCTGCAAGGTCCGGCTTCACTCCAATAAGGGCAAAACTTGCTTTGTGGACTACCACAAGTGACAGACATGCATACTGTAGCATTAGTCACTAGTATCTGCTTGATTTATCTGTTATTTTTGCGTTCTAGTAGGATGTTCTCTTGCATGGGTTGAATGTACAATTTCTTGGCAATGTTCCTGTATAGGAACATAGATAAAAAACTACAAACTCTGAATCTATTGACACTATACTTACGTCTTGCAGTCATTACATGTAGTAAGAAAAAAGAACACTGTTAAGAAATTAATAGCATTTTTGTGGTAGTGCCAGTGAGATGGGAAAAGAAGGCATTGCAAGGAATAAAGAAAAAGACAACATTTAGGTCAAGAGCAACACTTGAACCAAACTGCAGGCTCAGAGGCCTGTAGTTTCAGAGACAGGAGAAACAGCAACAGAGAAAAAAAACAACACATTAACTTATGTCTTGTAAGCTGCAGCTGGCTGACCTTTTCTAGAGCAAATGGAGCCTAAACACAGAGGGGCTGCAAACCACAGCCACTCCTCGTGTAACCAATCAGAAGCCCCTATTTACCCAGACATGTAGGTTGTTGCAACAGGTGTCTTTCCACTACAGGCTTCAGGAAAATAGGAACCTTTTGACCCCAAGCAGATGTCAGAAATGGCCCTCCCAGACATAAGCAGACATCAGAAATGGATTAAATAATCTATAATCTATTTAACACCTGACTGCTATCTTGCTGAACTATCTTTTGCCCTCATATGTGATTGCTTAATCACTATAACCAATAACCTTGCTTTTAGAAATGCTCACGTAAGGGAACAAAGAGGGAGGAGGAGGGAGAGGGTACATGGGTGTTTTATGTTAGAGCTATATAAACAGAATACATATAAAAATGACATGCAAGGCTTGGATCAATTACAATTACCAGTTTGCTGTGACTAAGTGACTGGTCTTCTGCTAGCAGAAATAAACACAGGTAAACTGCCTGGAAATTGTATGTCTTGTCTTGTCTTTTTTCCTTCACTTACTTTTCAGGAGGACTCAGACTCAGTGGACCGGGGCCCCACTAAGCGACGTCCGCCACAGTTTGACAACCCAGATAAGACGGCTTAGCCAACCCGCATCTCCCTCTCCTGGACCGATGGAATGTTTAGTGCACACCCTCTAAGATCAGTGTTACCTGGGAAACCTTCCTGATCCCGAGGGGGGAGAAGGGCGATAAGTGGGAGGTCCGTGAGAATTGATAGACTCCTGGGGAGATGGTGAACTTCTTGACAAGAATCCAGGTAGGGAAAAATAATTATTGTTAGAATATTTTGATCATCTCCCTCATTAGAAGCTTGGTGTATTGTCTTATACACCTCCCTTTGAGGCTTGGTGGGAAGAATGGGAAGCACAAATTCTAAAGGTCCCGGGACCGATACTCCGTTAGAATGTGTTATATAGAATTGGAGCCATTTTGACAGCCACGGCTGGGCTGTCTCAAACGACATTGGTCAAATTATGCCAGGTTGCCTGGCCATCATATACGGCCGGGACTAACTTCCCATGCTTCCAGGAGGGTCCTTTGAACCCGCAATTTTGTCAAATCTGAGCGCATTCTAACGGACCAAAATTGCAACAACTTGATTATTATTTCTTGTTTGAGAATTCTATAGATTTATGTCTGGGTAAAAGTGATCTGAAATGTGTTTATCCTGTAGTGAAAAAAAAAAAAAAGACAAAAGGGTTGAAAATCCTGGATGCCGCCAAAAAGGGGGAGGAAGTCTTTCAGTATACCTACAGTGTGATTATTGGCTGTTCCCAAGCGCTTGTACTAAGAAGCAGGATCCAGGGAGACGAAACCAAAATTCATAGGATCGGTTGTGGTAACCGAAATATACATAAGAAATAGTATCAGTTGGGGTAACTGATACATAGAATAAAGAACCCAATCTGTTCTGGTAGCTAACAGTTTTGGTGTTAGAAAGTGGGTAAGTAACATATTATTGTTTGTCTTGCCTCATTCCTCAAATCCTCATTATACGAGTAGCTGAGGTAGCCCTCTACAAATTTGGCCTTTGTTCTGAGGTAGTATTTGTCTCCCGTTATCCTGTGTCTTAGTTTATCTATGTGCCTGTAAGACGCCCCCAGTCTCTGGCAAGGGTAACACCGTTGACCCAGAGCCCCTGGAACACAAGTGAAAGGCGGTGTTTGTTTATTTGTCTCTCTATTCTTCCAAGCCTTTCCTGTCTTCTAATAGGAGGTTCCCTTGGTAAGGGGGAACCGACCCACTAAACCTTCCATAAAAATTAAGTCAATGAAACATCTCCCAGGGTCTGCTGCAGCACACTCATCCATTAATTGTGAACTAATGTGTTTGGACAGCTAGTTCTTTTCTTCCTGTCTGTATCAGTTTGTATTGTAGTATGGAATGGATCTTCTGAGTCAATTGATTGGGATTGGAATGTATTGTACACTGAAGTAAGAACCTTAATTTGATGTAAATAGTTGTGAATATTTGTTATTACCTTATCTTATCGTTAACCCCATTATCCCTGTTTCACTCCCTGTTATCTGTAAACTTGACATATGTTTTATGCTTAAGTACAAGGTTGTTAAAATGTAAACCGCGCTGATGATGAATAGTGCGGTATATAAAAACTGTTAAATAAATAAAATAAATAGAAGTGGACAGTACTGATAACAAGCCTGGCAGCGTTTTATGTGTTTACATTAATTCTCTACGGCAAGCTACTGTATACAGGCTGGAAGACTTTGACTGCATGTTTTGTAAGAGAAGTTCTCTTTAAAAAAATAGTTTATAGTTAAAGTAATTCTTTTCTTTTTCCCTGTGAATCTTCATAAGAACAATTTTTTATTTGTGTGCAGTAAATAAATTTAATCCACATGTCTAAGTTTTGTGTTCTAGGTTAGGGATCTGAGTGTATCCTAGTTAAGAAAAAATGTCTGCTGATTTCTGTGTCTCAAGAGATTAGAATAGCAATGCCCGGGTCTGTTATGAGTTTGTGCTGATAAAGTGTTAACAAAGAGACGTTGTAAACAATGACAACTGAATTTCTATGAATGCATTACCTTTTGTGGAGCATATTTTCGTGATCTATGTAATGGCCCATATATATTCTGATTTTTTTTTTGTTTTGTGTCTTGATGTTTGTCCTTTGTGAGCTGAGATGTCTATGCTAATTAATGTTCCGAGTAATGTGAGTCAAACCATTACCTGAAATAAATTTTAATTTCCAGATCTTAATGCAAGATTTTCTTAAACACCAAGCACATGTAAATTTGCTCAGTTCAAATAATTAAAAAAAAAAGAGGAAGTGTTCTCTGGTATTGCTGTGGCTGCATTGTAAAAGCTCAGTGCTATAAAAAGAGAAGTATGTGCCATCCTGTTTCCTCTCATGATTGTGGATTGATAAACAGAACAGCAGCACCTTGTTTGCTGTGTGTGAATTATATGTTGTTGTTTTTTTAAGAAAATGCACTTTTGTTTTAAAAAAAAAGTCATTCCTGATTTCAGTTTTGGAGGAACAACTAAGAAAACCAGATATATGTTTAAGCACCATGATTTTATCTAGTTTATCCTCGTGCATTTATGTTACCAAATGTGATCATAATAGTATTATATTTATGCAGATGTTCAGTTTATAAATAAGCGACGTCCACCACACCAGGAAAAAGGTTAATAAGCTGAAGCTTGCTAAGAGGCTGGGTCCGGATGGTCTGGGAGCAAAATTTTACAAAATTATGCCAAATTTAGTGGAAGGGGCCATGCGGGACATGTACAAGTCAATGCTGAGGGAGGGCAAGCTTCTGCCAGAACAAAACAAAGTTTCACATAGTGCTGCTGCCAAAGCCGGGTAAGGATCATTTAGAGATTGGCTTCTACCAGCTTATCTCGTTGATAAATCAGGACATGAAAATTCTTACTAGTGTGTTGGCTGGTAGACTCCAACAGCTCTTATCTAAATTGGTACACAAGGATCAGGTGGGATTTATCAAGGGGTGAAGGGCAACCGTGAACATTCTTAAAGCACTGGCCGCGATTCAGGTAAGCTGCACTGGCAAGTGTAGGGCAGCCATAGTGAGTCTGAATGCTGAAAATGCCTTTGATAAGGTACTGTGGCCCTTCCTTTTTTGGATACTAGAGAAGTATTTTGTAGGGGAGGTCTTCTCCCAGTGGGTATGCATTCTGTATGATGCTCCAGTGGCTCAGATGGATGCCAGTCCTCCGAATTCCCTATCTTATGGGGCACCAGTTAGGGATGCCCCCTCTCACCCTTATTATTCGGATTGTCTTTGGAACTGTTAGCAGCAAAGTTAAGGGGGACATCTGATACCCAAGGGATAACAGTAGGATGTGTGGATCTGTGACTCAACATGTTCGCAGGCAACGTGCATAGGGGCATGGGAAAAGTCATAGAGGTGATGGAGCAAGTTGGATCGTTTGCTGGCTTCAAGATCAATTTTGGGAAATTGGAGGCTCTTGCACTTGAACAGACAGAAGGGGTAAGGCAGAAGGACCCTTTCCCTTTGAAATAGGCCCAGGATAGTATTAAATATCTAGGCGTTCACCTGAACAGCAACCCTAGCATCCTGTACAAAGCCAATATTATACAAACATTTGAGGGCCTGAAAAGCACTTCTGAACACTGGAAAGATCTGCCCCAGGTCGCTAATGGGGCAAACAGTCCTGGTGAAAATGGTGCTGCTCCCCAAAATTTTGTGCAGAAGATACCCTTGTGGATATGGGTGAGGGAGGAAAGGGCCTTTGAGGGTGCATTGCAGAAATTTCTCTGGAAGGGGAGGGGGGGCCCAGGTGAGCTACACTAAGTTGTGCCTAGAGAGGAAGTGTGATGGCCTGGGGATACTGGGCATCAGAATGTATAACGGGACGATGATGCTCTGATGCATGAGGTTATGCATGGGGGAGGCCCAATACCTGCCAGAGGAATTACTGGATGAGTTATATGCTCCATATAAATTTGTCAATTTAATGCATGGTTTAAAAGCATGAGATGGGTTGATGCCTCGAGCAGTGGGGATCCTGAAACATTTCACTAATGCCTGGAAATGGTGGCAAACAAACCTCCCCATGTGCATCTCCATACATACAACTAGTTGGCAATCCAGAATTTCTTCCGGGGGTGGGCCGCACGATCTTTCTGAAGTGGGAAAGGCTGGGCTGCTACCAAGTGGGTGATATGTATGAAGCAAGAATTTGGCAGTGGTACACTTTTGGGAAACTATGGGAAAAATGTGCATTGCCAGAGGGACATATTTTTCATTATCTGTGGGTATGGCATTATTGCCATCCCCTGCTGGGACTGCTGGAAGAAGGACCTCTGCATAGGAATTTCCAGGCCTTGTGGCCACGATTTAATATGGTTGCGAGGTGGTATCAAAAATGCAGGATGGAGCATAAGCAGCCCTGGGCAACAGCACTGGTGGAGGCCTGGACCACGGATCTTGCACAGCAGATACCAGAGGATGACCTTGATGAATTATTCAGCAATGTCTACATATATTTGACGAATGTGGCGCATCAGGGAACCCAGTACAGAATATTATACCGCACATACAGTACCAAGGAATGGGGAGCCAGAATGAACTTGTGGGAAGATGACAGGTGTGGGAAATGTAGAGTAAAGGGGGGGACACTGGTGCACACCTTCCTTGAGTGCGCTCATCTACAGACTCTTTGGGAGATGTTGTTGGCAATGCTCTCAGGGAATGTGGGGTGCCAGGTTGAATGGACCTACAGCATGTTGCTGGTGGGAAACATGGCAGAGCTGGACAGAGAATGGCTCTCTAAGGCGCAGTGTAAATTTCTTTATATAGGGCTGTTTGCAGCATGGAAAGTCATACTTAGTGCATGGTTGGTGAACATAGCCCGAATGCAGCCCATTGATGACGTCTAATGGCAGACATTGTGAAATGTGAGCTGTGTACTTGTGAACATCACCCCAAGGGAAAGTGGAAGAAATATTTTTTTGTGGAAGGAGTTTCTTGGGCAAGCGGGGTCACAAGAGGTGGCTGAAGCTCCGGGGAGAGACATGGATGGGGGGAGAGCGATGGATCAGATTAGGTACAAGAAGGGATTGAAGACATGATTGGGGGTGTGAATGTGTGGATGTGTGTGTGAGATGAGTGTTGAGCAAGAATGGAAAGACGGATGACGAATGGGAGGTCAAGAGTGACTTTGGTTTTGACTGAAAAAAGGCACAGGCAGCGAGGTGGAAAGTGAATATTGCAACAGTAACGGACATGTTTGGGAACGGTATTGGTTACACTGTGAGTTTAATGGACAAGTTCTGGTTTCTTGTTTCATCTTTGAGAAAAAATAATGTAGTAGTGGGCTAATTCACAGCTGTACTGAAATGTACTGTTGGATTGTTGACCTGCTATTGTAGCACTGATTTGTTGATGCTGTACCTTTGTAAAATAAAGTTTAAAAAAAAAGTGAGGACAAGGTATCAAGGAGAAGGTGGTGGTCAACAGTGTCAAAGCAGCAGGAAGTTCAAGAAGGATAGTAAAGGCCCTTTGATTTTGCCAGGAACAGGTCGCTGGAGACTTTGGCAAGAGCCATTTCAGTAGAATGTAAAGGACAAAGCCAGATTGCAATGGATCCAGAAGGCTTGAGAGGAGAGAAAGTTAAGTATTTAGAAACGAAGGAAAGGAGGGAAAAGGGTCTATAATTTGAAGGACAGGTCGGGTCTGGTGAAGGTTTCTTGAGGAGAGATGTGACCACAGCATGCTTAAGTGCCAATCTCACCCCTACTCTGCCCATTCTTCACCCCTGGGGATGCCTACAGGTATATGCCATACAGGTATTCTGTGTTCCCAGCACCTACCTTTATGCATGCATACACCCACGCCTCCTTGTGTATATCAAACATGGTTCTAGATGGTCACATCAGTTATGAAATTACCTGCATGGAGCATTGTCTAAATAATTGTTAATCGAGGGGTCAGCTCCTGATGCTCTCAGGGTTCTTTAAAGAATGTTCAGGCAGTATAGTGGATCAGGACAAAAGTACTTGCTGCTCCATATGCCTGGAACAAGCTATCTGAATCTGTGTATCGGGCTCCTTCTCTAGCCCTATTCAAATCCAGGCTACAAACCCATCTCTTTGAAGCTGCTTTTGGATCCTGATGCTCTTCACTCTCTTGTCCACTACTTATGTGTGTATATTATCATACTCTATTTCCCAGTTTCACATGGAGCCCGATTCTAGCAGGGGCAAGTCCAGGCCATCCGGACGGCCCGAGCAGGATAAGAACATAAGATATGCAAAAATGGGTCAGACCTAAGTCCATCAAGCCCAGTATCCTGTTTCCCCAAAAAGACACAGGTTTGAAAATGCTTGTATTGGGTCAAGCAGTGATATCCCAGGTCCCTTTTAATAATGTTTTTTGGACCTTTTCTCCAGGAACTTATCCAAACCTTTTTTAAACTCAGCTACACTAACAGCTTTTACTACATCCTCCGGTAAGAAATTCCAGAGTTTGATTACACGTTGAGTCTTAAATAAGTTACCCTGTAGCTTCATTGCATGTCCCCTAGTCTTTGTATATTCTGATGACGTAAACAATCGATCTACATTTACCTGTTCCACTCCATTCATTAATTTATAAACCTCTATCATATCTCCCCTCAGACATCTCTTTTCTAGGTTGAAGAGCCCTAACCCTTTTAGCCTCTCTTCATAGGTGTATCCCTTCCATCCCCTTTACCATTTAGGTGGCTCTTCTCTGTATCTTTTCTAATAGTGCTATATCCTTTTTAAGATATGGCAACCAGAATTGCACACAATATTCAAGGTGCAGTCGCACCATGGAACAATACAGAGGCATTATAATATCTTTTGTTTTATTTTCCATTCCTTTCCTTAATATCTTTTGTTTTATTTTCCATTCCTTTCCTTATGATACCTAGCATTCTATTTGCTGTCTTGGCCGCCACTACACACTGGGCGGAGGGTTTTAACATGTTATCCATGATGACGCCTAAATCATTTTCCTGGTGGTGGTTCCTAATATGGAACCTTGCATCGTGTAACCATAGTTTGGGTTGTTCTTTCCTAGGTGCATAACTTTGCACTTGTCCACATTAAATTTCATCTGCCATTTGGATGCCCAGTCTTCCATTTTATCAAGATCCTCTTGCAATTTTCCACAATCCTTATGGGTTTTAACAACCTTAAATAGTTTTGTGTCGGACTTCCGGTGACGTCATTGGGCTGAATGGCGGCATGAACTTGGAGCTCCGCCGCCAAAGCCTGCAACGAGGTGAAAAACCCTAAAGCGGCAGCAAAAAGCTAAAAAATGCAGGAGCAGTAGCGGGACAGTCAGCCGGGTGCAAGAAGGAGACAGAGAAAATCGTGGAGCCCCCAAGATCGGCGGACTGCTGGGGTTGCAGCGAGGATCCAAAGCGGAGCATGTGGCAGAGAGGTGGTGGCCAGAGCACTGCGGCGTGTGTGAGCACGGCAGGAAAGCCGCGGTAAGAAGGCACCACAGGAGCAGAGTAGCATCGGAGAGAGGGCAGAAACAGCAGGTTGGTGGAGAAAATGGCACAGCCCAGCGGCCGCGATCACACCAGGTGGGAGGCAGAGAGAGGCGCAGTGGACGCAGGAGTAGAGGGCTGCAGGGAAAGCTGTGCAGCCATACGGGGGAGCACGCGGTGAATGAGAGAGGCGCCTGGGGTACAGCGGCCCAAGAGATCCTGACAGGAGCGCTGGGGAGCGAAGGAGGCGCCGGAGAAGAGAGCCTTCAGAGACGAGGGAGTCACAGAGGGAAGGGGGTGAGAGAAGCGCAGATTGTAGGCAGAGGCCATTACAGGCAAGGCCTGGGGAAGATGTGCAGGTCTTAAAGCAATCTAATAAGGCCAGACACAATTAAGCTGTTCATTATCACCTCAGACCCAACCAAAAAAAAATACTTAAAAAAATGGAAAAGTCTAGTGAAAGAAAATAAAGGAAGGAAAAGTATTCTCAAAGACTACACAGCGGAAGAGTTAATAGAGAGGAAAGAGCTGCAGATCTGTAAGGCAGGCTATACCAGAAATCCCTGGTGGGTAACAGGGGATGGACGTGAGGAAGATGGAGAAGACCAAAGGAGGGCTTACAGCAAAGAAAAAACTGGCAGAGTACAGATCCTCGTATGCTCCCCTGAGAGGAGGGAAAGAAGGAGAAAAGGAAGGAAAAATGGTGGCTGAGCCCGAGGCAGAGTCTACAGAGGAGATGGAAAGTCCATGGGGTCTGGGAATAACCAACATGATTAAGAAGTGGCTGAATGAGTTGAAAAAGGAACTTAAAGTGGAAATTAGTGGAGTAAAAAACGATCTAAAAGAGACATTACAATCTTTAAGACAAGATATAGGGGACCCAGGTTCCCGAGTGGAAGAAACAGAAATACAGTTGGAACAACAAGGGGATGTATTGGAAGAGATACCAAAAGAATGGGCTGAGTTAAAGCAAGCGCAGGAAGAGTTGAAAGAGAAGGCAGAGGATCTGGAAGACCGCTCAAGGAGAAGTGATATAAGAGTGCGCAGCATCCCAGAGAGCCCCCAATATAAAAATTATGAAGAAGTCATCAAAAAAGGGTTCGCAGTGCTGTTACGAGCTGCAGCCCTAGAAGAGAGTGAGGGGGGTGAGACACCGCAAATTGAACGGGCGCATAGAGGGCTGGGCCCAATCCGAGACAACAGACCAAGGGATATTGTGGTGTGTCTGAGATGTTTCAAAAGTAAAGAAAACATCTTGAAGGCTGCACGGAAACTGGGACATTTTCAGTGGGAAGGACAAGTGGTGGAATTATTTCAGGACTTATCCCTGGGCACGCTTCAGCATCGGAGAGAGATGAGGGAGGTGACGGCATACCTGAGAAGGGAGGAGGTGCATTACAAATGGCCGTACCCTTTTGGAGTATTAATAACAGCGAAAAGGATGTCGAGGAGAGTGAAGACCAGCGAGGAAGCATGGGGTGTGCCCGGAGAATTGGGGCTAAACAATCTGCCAGAGGGCAAAGAGAGCCAAGCAAAACCTAAGAACGGCACGACATCAGGGGCAAGGGCGACCAGTTTGAGATGACAGAGAACACCAGCTCAAGGCCAGAGACTGGCGAGACTGACCAAAGGCAGCTCAGGAGTAAAAATGACAGTGCAGGATATCGGCTGAGGAGGAGGATCCTAGCGAATCTGGCATAAGAAGTGTCAATAACTGAACTGTGCTCTAGGATACTGATAAGAGACTAGTATGTGATGATATTTGAAGTGCAAGGGAGGAGGTTGGGGGGGAGGAGGAGGTGGGGGTAGGAGTGAGGTGATGAAGAGTGGAGGGGGGAGGAAGGGTCAGGTGGAAATAACGTTTGGTAGGTATTATGAATGTAAATAATGTGCAGAGATGAGGGGGGGCAGTGAGAGGAATAGGTTGCAGGGGGGAAAAGACAGGGGAGTGTAGCGGGGAGAGGAAGGCAGGGGGATTTAGGGGGGGTGAAATTAGTTAAGGGCTGGCACAAGGGAGGGATAGGCCGGGATAGTGGAGGTGGGGATTAGGTATGAGAGGGGGGAGGGGGAATGGAAGGGGAGGGGCCAGGCAGAGGTCTGATAGATTGTCACCATATATGGATGATGAGTCTCCATGGAGGGGATGAGGGAAGGGGAAGGGAGTGGGGGGAAGGGGGGGCGGGAGGGAGGGGGGAAGGGGGGATGGGAAAGGATGTGGGGCAGAGAGGGAGGGAGATACAAATGTTTAAGGTGAGTTAAAAGTAGTTACATTAAATGTCAAAGGGCTTAATTCACCATTTAAATGGCAGAAACTTTACAAAGAAATAACATGTCAAAAAGCGTCGCTAGTGCTCATACAGGAAAAACACAACACGGGCAACAGAACACATGGTTAAACTTAATGGATATGGAGTATGTTTATATGCGTCAAACACAGTGGAAAAAAAAGAAAGGAGGGGTGGCAATTTTAATAGCTTCAGAACTAAAGGTGGAGTTACAGAAAGTAGTTAGAGATAAAGAGGGGAGATATGTACTATTACGTTTAAGAACAGGGAATGAATGGTATTGTATAATGAATGTATATGCACCTATGGGAGGGCAAAGAGAATTTTGGGCAAAGCTCAATGACGAGGTGGGGAAATTAGGGGATGGAAAACTCATATGTGGGGATGACTTCAATTTAACGTGGAATCTGGCTAGAGACGCCATGGGGAAAAGAGGGCAAAAGAGCAGATCGGAGTAAATACCGTAATTTTGTAACACAAAACTGCTTGATAGATGCATAGCGATTTCAGCATTCCCGGAAGAGGCAGTTTTCGTATTTTTCCCCAGTGCATGGCTCATACTCCAGAATAGACGCCATTTGGGTAACCAAGGAGCTGGTGGGTAGGGTAAAAGGGATGGAAATGGATCCCATAACGTGGTCAGACCACGCATTAGCTGACATTAGATGGGGAGGGAGGAAGCACCCAGTTTTGGAGGTTAAACGAATCTTTGCTGGAGGACGAGAGAGTCAGAAAGGAGATAGAGAGGGAGACAGAGGACTATTTTAGATGGAATGATAATGGCGAGGTGGCCTGGGGGGGAGTTTGGGATGGATATTAGGCAGTAGTGAGGGGAGTTCTAATTAAATGGGGGGCACGTAAAAGGAGGGAGGGAGGGGAAAGATAGGGAATTGAGAGAAAGATTAATGGAATTAGAAGCATTAGATGCGCAAGATAGGAAAGGAACATACAGAGGCCAAGTGTTGGCTGTCAGAGCGCAGATAAATGCAATGCAGGCAGAAATTATAAGATACCATATGCAACTATTGAAACAGGACTTTTTTGAAGGGGGGAAATAAAGCAGGGCGATATATGGCACAGACGTTGAAACAACATTTACCCATGTCTAACAATTTACCCATGTCTAACAATAGCCAAATTAACACGAATAAAATACATTCTCTAAAATGCTAGAAGTCTAAAGAATAAGATGGGAGAGTTAGAATATATAGCACTAAATGAAAGGTTAGATATGATTGGAATATCAGAGACATGGTGGAAGGAGGACAACCAGTGGGACACTGTGATACCTGGGTACAAACTATATCGTAATGATAGAGCTGATCAAATTGGTGGAGGGGTTTGGCTCTATGTTAGAGAGGGCATTGACTCAGAAAGGATTAAAGTTTTGCAGGAAACAAAATCTGCTGTAGAATCTATATGGATTGAAATTCCATATAAAAGGGGGAAGGCAATGGCAGTGGGGGTGTACTATCGAGCACCTGGCCAGAATGACCAAATGGATGATGAAATGCTCAAAGAAATCAAGGAAGCTAACAAAAGTTACAGCGCAGTAATAATAATGGGTGATTTCAATTACCCGGTATCGACTGGGTCAGTGTCACGTCAGGACATGCTAGGGAGATAAAGTTCCTAGATGAAATAAATGACTGCTTCTTGGAGCAGCTGGTTCATGAACCGACCAGAGGGGAAGCCATATTAGACCTAGTCCTTAGTGGAACACCAGATCTAGTGCAAGAGATAAGGGTGTTGGTGCCACTTGGCAATAGTGATCATAGCATGATCGCCTTTGATTTAATTAGTGGAGCAAGGATAGTAAGGAAATCCACAGTACTACCTTTTAACTTTCGAAAGGGAGACTATGATAAAATGAGGAAAACAGTTAAGAAAAAACTAAAAGGAGCAGTTGCGAAGGTTAAAGACGTACATCAAGCTTGGGTGTTGTTGAAAAATACTATCTTGGAAGCTCAGACCAGCTGTATTCCATGCTTTAAGAAAAGTGGAAGGAAGTCCAAAAAAGTGCCAGCATGGTTTAAAGGTGAGGTGAGAGAGGCTGTTGTTGCCAAAAAAGCATCTTTCAGGAAATGGAAAAAAGAGCCAAACGACGAAACCTGGAAACAGCACAAGCACTGGCAAGTCAAATGCAAGGCATTGATAAGGCAGGCAAAGAGAGAATTTGAGAAGAAGCTTGCTGCGGAAGCAAAAACGCGAAATAAAGACCTTTTCAAGTACATTCGTAGCAAAAAACCTGTGAGACAGTCAGTTGGTCCATTAGATGATAAAGGGGTTAAAGGAGCACTAAGAAGCGACAAGGCGATAGCGGAGAGACTGAATGAATTCTTTGCTTCGGTCTTTACTGAGGAAGATGTAGGGATGTTACCCATGACTGAAGTGGTATTTAAAGGTGCGGAAGAATTGAAGGAAATATTGATACATCGGGAAGATGTCTTACAACTATTAGATAAACTGAAGAGTAGCAAATCACCTGGGCCGGATGGTATACATCCAAGGGTGTTGAAAGAACTGAAATATGAGATTGCAGAACTGCTATCAGTAATCTGTGAACTATCATTAAAATCATCTCTAATACCTGAAGATTGGAGGATCGCCAATGTAACACCAATTTTTAAAAAGGGTTCCAGGGGTGATCCGGGAAACTACGGACCGGTGAGCCTGACGTCAGTACCGGGAAAAAATGGTAGAAACCATCATAAAGAATAAAATTACTCAGCATGTAGATAGTCACAACCTAATGGGAGACAGCCAACATGGCTTTAGACAAGGAAGATCTTGTCTTACTAATCTGTTATGTTTTCTTGAAGGAGTGAATAAACAGGTGGACAAAGGTGAGTCGGTTGATATTGTGTATCTGGACTTTCAGAAAGCCTTTGACAAGGTCCCTCATCAGAGACTTTTGGCAAAACTAAAGAGTCATGGGATAGGAGGCAGTGTACTATTGTGGATCAGGAACTGGTTAAAAGATAGAAAGCAGAGGGTAGGGCTAAATGGCCAATTTTCTCAATGGAGAAAGGTGAATAGTGGTGTACCCCAGGGATCTGTGCTGGGTCCGTTGCTTTTTGACATATTCATAAATGACCTGGAAAAGGGAATAACCAGTAAGGTTATCAAATTTGCAGATGACACAAAACTATTTAAAGTTGTTAAAACCCAAGAGGATTGTGAAAAATTGCAAGAGGATCTTGATAAATTGGAAGACTGGGCATCAAAATGGCAGATGAAATTTAATGTGGACAAGTGCAAGGTTATGCACCTAGGGAAGTACAACCCAAACTATGGTTACACGATGCAAGGTTCCACATTAGGAGCCACCACCCAGGAAAAAGATTTAGGCATCATTGTGGATACCATGTTAAAACCCTCGGCCCAGTGTGCAGCAGCGGCCAAAAGAGCAAATAGAATTCTAGGTATGATAAGGAAAGGAATGGAAAATAAAACAAAAGATATTATAATGCCTCTATATCGTTCCATGGTGAGACCGCACCTTGAATACTGTGTGCAATTCTGGTCGCCGTATCTTAAAAAGGATATAGCGATTTTAGAAAAGGTACAGAGAAAAGCCACCAAAATGGTAAAGGGGATGGAAGGATACTCCTATGAAGAAAGGCTAAAAAGGTTAGGGCTCTTTAACCTGGAAAAGAGACGGCTGAGGGGAGATATGATAGAAGTCTATAAATTAATGAACGGAGTGGAACGGGTAAACGTAGATCGATTGTTTACCTTATCAGAATATAGAAAGACTAGGGGACATGCAATGAAGCTACAGGGTAAACTATTTAAGACTAATAAAAGAAAATATTTTTTCACTCAACGTGTAATCAAACTCTGGAATTTGTTACCGGAGGATGTAGTAAAGGCTGTTAGTGTAGCTGGGTTTAAAAAAGGTTTGGACAAGTTCCTGGAGGAAAGGTCCATAAACCATTATTAAGAAGTGACCGACGATATCAATGCTTGACCCAGTACAAGCATTGTGGAACTTGTGTCTCTTGGGGAAACTGCTAGGTACATATGACCTAGATTGGCCACTGTTGGAAACAGAATACTGGGCTTGATGGACCTTGGTCTGACCCAGTATGGCATATCTTATGTTCTTATGTTCTTAATGGAAACTGAGATCACAAATATTGAAAATTAGGGACTCGGAAAGGAAATTAGTCCACAAAGATGGGGAGGTTCATGAGGCCTTTAAAAGATATTATCAGCATTATATGAAGCTAGAGCCTCTCCGGAGTTGGAAAGGATGCAAAGCTATCTAGATTCTATAAAGCTTCCAAAACTGGTAGAGGAGGAACAAAAAGAGTTAAGTAAAGCTATAAAGGCTGTTTTGTTTTGTATTTATATTGTAATGTTTTTGTTTTCCCATACCCTCAGTATGTTTTTGTTTTCCCATACCCTCAGTATGTAAGCCTTTGTTGTCTTGTCAACCACTTTGAAGGATAAGGTGGTATACAAAACTGGTTAAATAAATAAAGGCAGAGGAAGTCTTGCAAGCCATAAAACAGTTAAAAGTAGATAAGGCCCCCGGGGTTAGACGGGCTTACAGAGGAAGAGCAGAAGATATTACGGAAAAAGTATCCATTTAGATGGGCTAAGTGGTTCATTAGGTATCTAGGGATCCAAATAAACAGGTTGGAGGTATTATACGATCTAAATTATATAAAACTGTTCGGGCAAGTAGAAAGTATGCTGGCTGGGTGGGAGCGGGGATATCTATCTTGGTTCGGACGCATTGCAGCAGTAAAGATGATGCTCCTGCCCCATTTTCTGTTCCTGTTTCAAACATTGCCGATATTGGTACCACGTCGAAAGTTAAAGCACTTCCAAAAAAATGTTAACAGATTTATAAGGCAAAATAGGAGCCCCAGGATTGCTATGTCTATTCTGCAGAGAGCTAGGGGAGGGGGGGGGGGTCTTCGGGGTTCCCAAGTTTAGCAAATACTACGTGGCAGCACAACTGAAAATACTATATGAATGGCAAAGAGAAAAACAGAAGCATTGGGTTCAAATGGAAGGGGACTCAGTAAGGGGAGTGGGATTGGAAAGGATGGTATGGAGGGGAAGTAAAGCACCCGCAAATAGTGCCATTAACCCCTTTATTGTACATATCTTGAATGTTTGGAAACAGAATAGGAAATTATTAATACAAGATAAAGGATATATGCAAGGGATGACTTTAGAGGCATGCTTTGAGAGGGGACAGGGGTCAGGGGTGAGCACGCTGCGAAGATGGGGGCAGCGGGACTTACACATATTTCCCAGATAGTAGTCAAGGAGGGCATTAGAGATTTTGAGGGTATTAAGGATCTATATGGGTTATCTAATAAGGATTATTACCGTTATATCATGGTCAGCCACTTTGTGCGGCAGCAGAAAGTGTGGAAGGACCTATGGGACAACAGGGGGTGGTTTGAGGTCCTCTGCTCAGGTCAACTAGGTCACAAAGGAGCTTTGTCCAAGATCTATAAAGGGATCATGGAGGGAGGGGGGAGCAAATTAGACTTTATGAAAAAATGGAAGGAAGACCTAGAGGTGCGATGGAATGATGAGAGGTGGGATAAATTAATACAGACCGTAGCAGGAATATCCATAGCCACTCAAATAAAAGAAAATGCTTATAAGGTACTATACCGGTGGTATTGGACACTGATACATAAAAAACGAGTGGGGCTGGGGTCATCTGATCGGTGCTGCAGGGGCTGCCAAGAGAGAGGTGATATGCTACACATGTCCTGGAAGTGTGGGCAGATTCAAGGATATTGGGAAAAGGTGTTATTGATAATTTATGAAATGACAGGACATAGATTGCAAAAAATGCCAGAGGTCTGCCTCCTGCGTCAACTGGAGGAGGATATATAGGAGAGGGAAAGGGGGTAACTGCACCATTGTATAGTGGCTGCAAAAAGTGAGATAGCACAACACTGGACAGGGTCGGGGAAACCTCGGAGTGAAGGCTTTGTCAGAAGAATGGCGGACCTGTGTTCGATGCATAGACTGACAGGGTTGCGACACGGGAAAGGGGAAAAGAATGTGGAGCAATGGAAGAGTGTATGGAAATGGTTGGAAAAATGGAAAGCAGGAGAGGAGGTGTGAGGGTAGTAAAAAACGGACCACTGTGAAACTGTGAAGAGCACAATAGCACTGATACTGAGTCAATTGGCGAAAGCATACATATATAAGGGATGAATATGAGAGAAATGTTGTGAGATAATAAGCACGAATAAATGAAGGGGGAAATAGAGAGGGGAGGGAAGGGTGGGGAGGGGAGGGTTGAAGACTAGGTAATATGCAATGTTGTAATAGCTACCAAGGGATAATAACAATGTTGATGATAGACAGTTGTTAAAAATGTACAATGTTGGGCTAAGAAGCAGTTTGTATTATATATGAAACAAATTTAATAAAAAGTTAAATCAGAAAAAATAATTTTGTGTCATCTGAAAATTTGATAACCTCACTCGTTATTCCCTTTTCCAGGTCATTTATGAATATGTCAAAAAGCAGCGGCCCCAGCACAGATCCCTTGGGTACACCACTATTCACCTTTCTCCATTGAGAAAATTGGCCATTTAGCCCTACCCTCTGCTTTCTGTCTTTTAACCAGTTCCTGATCCACAGTAGTACACGGCTTCCTATCCCATGACTTTTTAGTTTTGCCAAAAGTCTCTGATGAGGGACCTTGTCAAAGGCTTTCTGAAAGTCCAGATACACTATATCAACCAACTTACTCTGTCTACCTGTTTATTCACACCTTCAATAAAACATAACAGATTAGTAAGACAAGATCTTCCTTGTCTAAAGTCATGTTGGCTGTCTCCCATTAGGCCATGACTATCTACATGATGAGTAATTTTGTTCTTTATGATGATTTCTACCATGTTTCCTGGTACTGATGTCAGGCTCACCGGTCTGTAGTTTCCTGGATCACCCCTGGAACACTTTTTTAAAACTGGCATTACATTGGCGATCCTCCAGTCTTCAGGTATTAGAGATGATTTTAATGATAGTTCACAGATTACTAATAGCAGGTCTGCAATCTCATATTTCAGTTCTTTCAACACCCTTGGATGTATACCATCTGGTCCAGATGATTTGCTACTCTTCATTTTATCATATAGTTGCAATACATCTTCCCAGTGTATCAGTATTTCTTTCAATTCTTCTGAATTATCACCTTTAAATTCCACTTCAGTCATGGGTAACATCCCTACGTCTTCCTCAGTAAAGACCAAAGCAAAGAATTCCTTCAGTCTCTCTGCTATGGTCTTGTCCCCTCTTAGTGCCCATTAGGACCTGATTTTGTACCATGGGAACAAAACGTTCCCGCAGCATACAGAATCAGGCCCGAGGACAGTCAGATGTGCCCTGCATGCCTGTGGGGATGTCCTTCCCACAGGCTCCCCTGGCTCTTGTGGCTCAGATCCCCCTCTTCCCTGCCGCCTAACCCACGGCTGGCCAGCTGAGACCTGGATCAGGTGGCAGGGAACCCCCCCCCTGCACCCGGCCCCTTCCCTGGTGGAGGGGATCCATGGCCCTGATTGCACCATTTGTGCTGATTATTCCACCTTCGAGGTGGAATAATCAGCACCTCCCCATGACCCCACAGGATGTACAGAGCCGTGACTAGAATCGGCTCTGTATGTCCTGCCTCCTCGGCCTGCTTTTCCTCTGCCCAGACCCCGCCGCCTCCTGTCCCCCACTGGCTCTCCCCATCCTGCTTCTCTAGTCATGTGGGGAGAGCTGGAGGGCGAATTGGGGCAGCCCTGCAGGAACTGTTTCAGAATCTGGCCCTATGTGTTTTGTCTTGATTAGATTGTAAGCTCTGATGAGCAGGAACTGTGTCTTACATCTATATGTACAGTGCTCTGCATACCTTATAGTTAGGGTTGCCAACTGACTCCAAATGCGCCCAACAGGCTTGATCCAGTCCTTGGTTTATACCATCGCATGCAGGGACACCTAGTTCTGATTTCTCCATTACACTCCATAAGAAAAGCAAGACGTCCTTTGGACTCCTTTATTGTTCGTGCTGCATGGGACCCGATTGTTGGGGAAGAACGCCAAGTAGCAACCGCGTCAGAGTTGGGTGACTCGGCGGCAGTGTCGGCAACATCTATCTCCCCTTTGAGCCCAGCGCTGAAAGTCTCCCGACAGTTCTTGCCTGAGGGTTTCCTGGAGCTTGAGCTTCTTCTGTGTGAGGGAGAAGCTGTTGGCTCGAGAGGGTCGGGTTTGGCAGAACTCCAGCAGCGGGAGAGTGCAGCCTTGGGGTTGCACAGTCCAGATTTGGTTTCTGTGCCATTGAGTGAGGTCGACTCAGGTCCTGCATGACCTGTGCTGAATGGAGGAGAGACGCCAGCAGATATGGAAGCACTATTACCATCTGGAGCTCCAGGTTCAGTTTTCTCTTTGCAGCGTCCTGAGAATTTTACTTTAGAATCCATATGGCAAGCAATTGTATCACTGGGAGAAGCTTTGGTGCCACAGATCTCCACGTTGGATAGGAAGGTGGCAAATTCTGCAGCAGCGGTGGAGGAGTTGGAGCAGCGAGTTGTGGAATTACAGTCTGATGTGGCAGAGAACCGGAGGAAAATCTTGGTTGGTGAAGATCAAACTGATGCATTTAAAAGGAACTTCTCCTCTGTACAAGTAAAATTGGAACATTTGGAGAATGTATCTAGAACTAATAATTTAAGAGTGATTAATTTTCCCAGGCTTCTTACAGTATCCCCTAGAGAAATGTTTCGTCAATATTTAGTAGAAGTGTTGGGTGTTTCCCCCGAGTTGATACCACCTTTAGTGAAAGTTTATTATATACCTAAAGCAAAGTTAACAAATGGTTTGACACAGGTGGGAATGGTGCAGGAACATGGGAATGTATTTTATTATTTATTTATTTATTACAATTTCTTATATACCGCACTATTCGGTATCAGCGCGGTTTACATTATAACACAATGACCATAACAACAAGCTGTTTGGTTTTACATAGAACAGGAGTATAAACTTGGATAACAGGGTGAACTATATACATGATATAATTATAAATACAAGATTGGAGTAACAGTAACGTAGGGAAAATATATGGTTATTTCTTAGGTGGGGATACCTAGGTCTCATTGCTGACTGGGTAGTATTGGAGGAAAAGGTGGTTTTTGAGCGCCTTCCTGAACTGAGTTAGGTCTACAATGGCCCGAATGTCGGATGGTAGCGCATTCCAGCATTTGGGGATGTAGAAACTGAAAGCTCTGTTTGCCGTTGTCATGTTGCATTTTGTCAGTGCCTTTGGGACTATTAGTAGGTTTACGGCTGTTGCTCTTCTGGATCTGTTGGGGGGCACTGTGTGGATAAGTTCTGAGAGTGAGGAAGATGAGATACCCTTGATTGCCTTGAATGAGAGTAGTAGGGTTTTAAAGATGATCCTTCCATGGATAGGAAGCCAGTGCAGCTGCTTGAGAATAGGAGTCACGTGGTCACTTCTGGAGGCTCCGTGGAGGACCCTTGCTGCAGCATTCATGGCCAGCTGTAATGGGGTCAGTGTGGATTGAGGGAGACCTTGTAAGATGGCATTTGCAAAGTCGAAATGTGGTAGGATTAGCGCTTGATATATAGTGCGGAAATCGTCTGGGTCCAATAGAGAGCGCATATGCCTAAGCGATCGGATTTTGAAATATACAGCTTTGACTATATTGTTTATGTGATGTTTCATATCTAGACGTTGGTCCAGGGTGACTCCAAGGTATTTTATTGTTTCTTTAGTTTGTAGGTCAGCTTCCTTGACCCTTACATGGGACGGAGGAATAAAGCTGGGGTCTCTGGCGATGAAAAGCACCTCAGTTTTCTTGTGCTGAATATGAAGGTTTTGAGATTGGAGCCATTCTGAGACTGCATTGAAACAGTCTGTCAGTGGTGTCAGGTCCAATTGAACTGTAGAGAACGGCATGTACAGGAGTATGTCATCCGCATATATCAAACAGTTCATGTTAAATGACCTAATGATATTGCAGATGGGTTGCATGTATATATTGAATAGGAGAGAAGACAACGAGGATCCTTGAGGCACACCTTGTTTTTGGTGGAAGCATTTTGATTCCTCTGATCCGGACTTCACATATTGCCATCTTCCATCTAGATAAGACTTGCACCATTCAAGCGCAGTGTTGCAGACGCCCTTCTCTTTCAATCGACCAAGGAGGAGTTCGTGACTCACCGAGTCGAAAGCCGCGGCGATGTCTAAGAAGATGAGCACAAAACCTTGTCGAACATTGTCAATGCCAGTGATGATATTGTTGAAAAGGCTAGTGAGAAGTGTCTCGACTCCATGATATTCTCTGAACCCATGTTGGCAGTGATCTAGGGGAGCTGCAGAATCTATATGGTCTTGAATTTGCCTTTGAACCTCTTTCTCAATTATCTTAGCTAGGAGGGGAATACTAGCTATTGGCCTATAAGAATCGACCCGTTGAGGGTCTAGTTTGGGGTTCTTCAATAGCGGCCTAATGGAGGTCTGTTTGAGAGCTGTGGGGAAGGAACCCGTTGTGAAAGAGAGATTCATCAGATTCACGATGAAAGGCCTGAACTCACTGCGTAGCTCCTTAATCCAAAAAGCTGGGCAAGGGTCAGTCTGCGCTGTGGAGGTATTTAGAGACGCTATTGTATCCTCAATACATTTAGTGGATGGAGTGGAGAATTTATTTAGAGGGGTTAGGCTGGTTGGTTCTTGATATGAGTCTGCTGAGATTTTGTCGTCTGTACGATCTTGGATTGCAAGTAGTCCGCGAATTTTTTGTGGGTGAATCTCACTGAGTTGTTCGGGAGATGGTTCCTTCGAAAGAGATTTGACCAAGTTGAAAAGATCACGTGGTTTGTTCAGTGATCTCTTTAGGGTGTCGGTGTGATATTGTTTCATTTGAATTGTGATTGCTTCTCAGTGCATTGACAGGTGGAGTCGGTAAGCGGACCGATCTTCAGTAGAGAACGACCGGCGCCATCGTCTCTCAAGTTTGCGTAGCTGAGTAAGAGAAGCTCGTAGCTCAGGAGAGAACCAGGGGGCAGCGCTTCTTTTTGTATTAAATGTTTCTGAATTATTGGAGCAATCGGATTCTGAGACTCCAGTCCCCTCCACGCTATTAATTACCTTTGCATTATATTCTGATAGGGAATGGTTACTAAAGCTTTTCTTTAGGAAGCGTAGTTTGTTGTTTAGGGGATTTATGATTCATATCTATCCGGATGTGGCTAGAGAAACTCAGAAGCGTCAAAGGGAATTTCTCCTTCTGCGCCCTGGAGTCTTGCAGTTAGGGGGACTTTTCTTCTTGAAACACCCCTGTAAATGCTTGGTTAAATGCCAAGCTGTTTCCTACATATTTTATGATTCCCCCCCCCCCCCCAGCTGACTGCTTTCATTAATGCTAGACGTTTTGAAACCTCCATTGGTGCCTCATCTATGCTCTCTTGATTTGTCAAATTGGGTTAATTGGTATGTTACCTTAATGCTTTTTCTTTGTTTAAACTTATAAGCGTCCCCTTGGTTGTGGACTAGTGTAAGTAGATACTATGTTTAATTAGGAAATTGCTTTTTTGTTTATTTTATTGATACTATTTTTCTAAATGTATCTGCTTTATTTCTGCTAGATTGTATTGTACTTTCTTGGTATATGTGAAAAATTCCATAAATATAAACTAAAAAAAAAAAAAAGAAAAGAAAAAAAAAGACTACAAGTCCCTGCATGCAATGGGGTAAACACAGGACTGGAACAAGCCTTTTGGGCGCATCTGGAGCCAGTTGGCAACCCTACTTGTAGTGCTAGTAATAGTAGTAAATGCTCTCTGTGGTAACATTCATAGGGCAAATACTAGTACCAATCCAAATTCTCTTTCCAGCTGACCTGCCTTTTACTTACAGAAATATTTATAGTCCAGCCCCACAGACATAGTTCTAAGATCTTATGTGCTGAGCATGTGGCTTTAGAAATGAAACCGTATATCTCCCTCCCTTTTCAGAGAGGGTTTTCATGAATATCACAGCATTCCACAGCTTCTCTCAGTCTCCCGTGCACAGTTAATCTCACAATGCAGTCATTAGGAGGCTGCAATTCCTTGAAAAGAAGCCTTCTGGGAATTGTAGTTCTCAGAGAGACTAACCTGGTAGCCCAATCAGAGATTGTTAGTCACCTGAAGTGCAGAAAGCCACACCCAAGAGCCAGAGGCAGGCAGAAACTAAACCTGGAAACAAGCTGACCTCATTGTAAGGATGCCAGTGTGCTGGGAGAAAAGAGCAGACTGGCAGCCTGTTGGTGCTTGTTAAGGGAGGGAAGGGTGCTTGCTGTCTTTAGCAGCACACACACTAAGCAGGAAAAGGAGGGAGGAATAACTCTATTCACCATAAAGAACAGTCCTGCGATTGACAGATTGTAAACCACAATGTTAATTTTTGTTACTGTGCTTTGATATTTATGTTGCCTGCCTACTAAATATGAACCCAACAGGAAGCTGTTAACTGTATATAACAAAAGACTGTTTCTCTGAGAACTGCCTGTGTGGAATAATCCTTAACTCTGGGCTCAGTGCAGAAACCCTGCACTAAAGCTCTAGCACAGGCTTTCCTAGCACAAGTTTAGAACATAAGAACATAAGATATGCCATACTGGCTCAGACCAAGGTCCATCAAGCCCAGTATCCTGTTTCAACCAGTGGTCAATCCAGGTCACAAGTACCTAGAAGTTTCGCCAAAAGACACAGGTTTCACAATGCTTGTATTGGGTCAAGCATTGATATCCTGGGTCCCTTTTTTAATAATGGCTTATGGACCTTTCCTTCAGGAACTTGTCCAAACCTTTTTTAAACCCAGCTACACTAACAGCCTCTCACTTGGTTTGCAGCTTGTCGTGCTGTGAGGGCTTGCGTGCATCAGTGATGCTGAGAGCTAAACTATCGGTAGTTTAACTACTGGCAGGGTCTCCCAAGATGGACAGGTCTCAGCTGAGGTGCCAGACGAAGACAAACCACCCATCTGGGCAGCAGCAGAATGGGATAGTGTTGACGGCGGAGGATCACATTTCTGTGACAACGGCAACAACACCAAACTCAAACTGCGCAGAAGGAAGGCCCGGCAATCTACTTCTGTATCTTGCCATGAAAACCCAATGGATAGTTACAACAAAACAAATTGTGCTATGGTGCTGGAAGATGAGACTCCCAGGTCGGAAGGCACTCAACTAGCTACTGGGGAAGAGCTGAAGACTTTTCAGAGTAAAGCCAGCATTTATGATGTGGTTGGATCAAAGCCCTCGGGAAGTCTGACTGCTGATGTAGCTGCGCATGAAATGAGAGTCAGAAGCTGTAAAGATGTCTTACACATTGGAACATGGAACGTACGAAGCATGAACCAAGGGAAGTTGGAGGTGGTCAAGAATGAAATGGAACGTGTACAACTTGATCTGTTGGGTGTCAGCGAACTGAAATAGACTGGCATCGGGCACTTTGCATCAGATGATCACATGGTCTACTATGCTGGAAATGAAAGACAAAGAAGAAATGGTGTTGCATTTATAATAAAGAAGAAACTTGCAAGAACTGTAATGAAATACAATGCAGTCAGCGAACGCTTAATCTCTATTCGTCTACGAGGATTGCCTATCAACACAACTATAATTCAAGTATATGCCCCAACAACAGCTGCAGAAGAGAATGAAATTGAAGAGTTCTATGAACAAGTACAAGCTGAAATTGACAGAACATGCAAACAGGATATCCTGATAGTCATGGGTGACTGGAACGCAAAAGTTGGCAACAAAGAAGAAGGCAAAGTAGTTGGAAAATATGGACTTGGCAACAGAAATGAAGCTGGAGAAAGATTGATAGAATTCTGCAAGACCAATGATCTATTCATCTCAAACACCTTCTTCCAGCAACACAAGCGGCGACTGTATACATGGACTTCACCCAATGGATTGTATAAAAATCAAATTGACTACATCTGTGGAAGTCAACGATGGAAAAGCTCTGTAACATCAACAAAGACAAAACCTGGAGCTGACTGTGGTACAGATCATCAACTACTAGTATGCAAACTCAAGCTAAAGTTGAAAAAGAGCAAACCACTCATGAATGCAGCAAAATATGACCTTGAGAATATACCACTGGAATTTAAAGACTGCCTGCAAAATCGATTTGCTGCTTTAGATACAAATGACAGAACTCCGGAAGAGTTATGGAATGACATCAAGAAGGTTGTGCTGGAAGAAAGCGAGAAGTCTCTACAAAAGGTGAAAAAGCAAAAACGGCCAAAATGGATGACGGAAGAAACTCTGAAAATTGCCCAGAAACGCAGAGAAGCTAAAGCCAAAGGAGAAAGAAAGACAATCGCAGAACTCAACAGAGATTTCCAACGTGCAGCAAGACAGGACAAGGAAAAGTACTACAATGACACTTGCAAGGAAATAGAAGCAGAAACTATTCGAGGAAGAACAAGATCGGCTTTCCTAAAGCTGCGAGAGTTAAAGAAAAAGTTCCAGCCTCGAATTGGAATGTTACAAGATGCTCAAGGTTCTATGTTGAATGATGCTGAGAAGATCAAGAAAAGGTGGAAGGAATATACAGAGTTTTTATATGATAAAGATCAAGTGGACCAACAGCCATTTCAACCTATACCTTATGATCAGGAACCATTGGTGATGAAAGAAGAAGTTGAAGCAGCATTGAAAGCCTTATCAAAGAACAAAGCACCAGGCATTGATAGCATTCCCATAGAAGTATTGCAGCAATCTGATGCAGCTGTTACTGTACTTACAAGGCTCTGCCAAGAAATATGGACGACAACATCATGGCCAACTGACTGGAAAAGATCTGTGTTTATACCAATACTAAAGAAAGGTGATCCAACTGACTGTGGAAATTATCGCACAATCGCTCTGATCCCACATGCCAGCAAGATTCTACTGAAGATTATTCAAAAGAGACTACAGCCATACCTAGAACAAGAACTACCTGAAGTGCAAGCAGGGTTCAGGAAAGGGCGAGGAACGAGAGACATCATTGCGGATGTGAGATGGATCCTTGAAAAGACTAAAGAATACCAAAAGGATATCTATTTGTGCTTTATCGACTTTTGACTGTGTAAACCATGAGAAACTCTGGGCCACATTAAGAAGCATGGGTATACCAGAACACCTGATCGTTCTCTTGCGCAATCTGTACATTGATCAAGAAGCAATAGTTCGAACGGAACAAGGAGAAACAGAATGGTTTAAAATAAGCAAAGGTGTAAGACAAGGCTGCATACTTTCCCCCTACCTGTTTAATTTATATGCAGAACAAATCATCAGAGAAGCAGGATTGTATGAAGACAACAGAGGTGTGAAGATTGGTGGAAGACTCATCAACAACCTTCGCTATGCTGATGATACCACATTACTGGCAGAAAGTGAAGATGATCTGAAACATTTGCTTCTCACAATCAAAGAACATAGTCTCAAAATGGGCCTGCACCTTAATGTAAAGAAGACAAAGATCATGACAACTGGCATAATCAACAGGTTCATCGTTGAAGGAGAAGAAATTGAAATCGTGAACAACTTTAACCTACTTGGATCAACTATCAATAAAGAAGCAACAAGCAGTCAAGAAATCAGACGACGCATTGCTCTTGGCAGAATGGCTATGAAAGACCTAGATAAGATTCTCAAGAGCAGAGATGTCTCTCTCCATACAAAGATTCGACTTGTTCAAGCCATGGTATTTTCCATAACATCATATGGATGTGAAAGCTGGACAGTGAAAAAGACAGACAGGAAGAAAATTGATGCCTTTGAATTATGGTGCTGGCGGCGAATACTGTGTATACCATGGACTGCCCGAAGAACAAACCAGTCGGTACTAGAGGAGATCAAACCTAAGCTTTCTTTAGAAGCTCAGATGACAAGACTTCGACTTTCATACTTCGGACACATCATGCGAAGAGAGAGATCATTAGAGAAAGACATCATGCTTGGAAAGATAGAAGGTCAACGCAAAAGAAGAAGGCCAGCAATGAGATGGATCGCTACAATAACAGCAGCTACGGGTACCAGTCTGTCAACAATGAGCCGCCTGACTGAAGACCGAACACAATTTAGGATAGCTATCCAGAGGGTCGCCATGAGTCGACTCCGACTCGACGGCACTTAACAACAACAACACTAACAGCCTTTACTACATCCTCTGGTAACAAATTCCAGAGTTTGATTACATGTTGAGTGAAAAAATATTTTCTCTTATTAGGCTTGACTAGTTTACCCTGTAGCTTTATTGCATGTCCCCTAGTCTTTCTGTATTCTGATGACATAAACAATCAATCTACGTTTACCTGTTCCACTCTGTTCATTAATTTATAGACCTCTATCATATCTCCCCTCAGCTGTCTCTTTTCCAGGTTAAAGAGCCCTAACCTTTTTAGCCTTTCCTCATAGGGGTATACTTCCATCCCCTTTACCATTTTGGTGGCTCTTCTCTGTACCTTTTCCAATAACACTATATCCTTTTTTAGAGCAGAAGATTTATTTATTTAACAGGTTTTATATACTGTTTTATCATTTCAATCAAAGTGGTTTTCATTGAAACTTAAACTTGGATTACATTAAACAGGGACATTGATAACTTGGATTGTTCTGAGGCAATGGAGGGTTGAGTGACTTGCCCAAGGTGTGTTGGTGGGACTTGAACCTGGTCTCTGGGTTCTCAAGCCAATGATCTTAACCATTAGATTACTTCTCCATGCCACTCCACATTTGCTCAGCGATGTGGTAAGCAAACAACAAGCAAATGAGCTGTGCACAAAAGGTCTGCACTAAATAAGGAGAGCCAGCCAGGCACATGCGTAGAGTTAGCAGCGCCTATATCCTGCGCAGTTTGGAACTTGTGTGCATGTACCTTGATGCTCTCCAGTGCATAAACACCAATATTATTCTGCACAGAAATTCTATGCAGAATAATATCACTTTTATGCACCAGCTCCGTTGCAGCACACTTCCACTGCAGTCTCTTCAGCAAAGTCAGACTAAAGTTGTGGGGGTTGTATGCTCAAGACCAGGCAGAAATTCCTCACCAGCACTTCCTATTTCATTTGAGTGAAAGCACATCCCTAACAGCTGCTATCAGCTGGATCAAGTCAGACTATGAACAACAGGATGCTTCCTGCCTGTCAGGGATGTGCATTCAATAATGTCCCTTGGGTTTCTTAGCCCACCTCCCAAAATTTACAGCTAGAGTTGCTAAGGTGGCACTACTGCTTTAAGGTGTGTTAACATGGTCAACACATTTTCCCACATGCCTCACCTTATGCAAAGAGAACTGATTACTAATAACACAAGCTAATTGTGTCAGTATATGCAATCAATGCACCTCACCAATCTCCCCTAGGACAACCCCAATCTTCCCTTAACTAGATTTTCCATGGCCTTTCCTGTGAGATCTCACCATCCCCTGCTTCCCCCTACCCTACCACTGTTTCACAATTAGTTTAATCTGAGTTACCCCCACCCCATTTACAGTGCCTCTGTTTTGTTAATTTCCCCACCCAATGGCAAGGTTACATTGTTTACTGTGATTGTTGCATAGTTCTCTTTATAGGTACATGTTTACTGTAATAGTGATTGTTACATTGTTCTTTTTATAATTACATGTCTACTGTAATTGTTATAATGTTCTTTGTATAATTCTAATTACGTTCCATGTAAACTGCCTTGATCTTTGAAAATGCATAGGATGAGAGAGAAAGGGGATAGACTCAGGAATAATATGCGGAAATATTTCTTTACGGAAAGAGTGGTGGATCCGTGGAATAGTCTCCCAGTGGAGGTGGTGGACACGAGGACAGTATCTGAATTCAAAAAAGCATGGGACAAACACAGAGGCTCTCTAAAGGTGAAAAGGGGACTATTGTAGTTGATATGGAAGGGCAGACTAGAAAGGCCATGCGGTCTTTTTCTAAATAAATAAATCAGTTTGCCAGCGAGGTAGCTAAATCAATTTACAAAAGAAAAAAAGATACCTTCCACCCCCATGTAAACAGGAAGGTGGCATCAGGTGTTGAAGGGGGTGGAAGCCAAATAGCTTCATAGTGCCAGACGTTTAAGGTAAACACTGTTTAAGGCCATTGCAGGTCCAGAGAGGGGCGGAAGCAGCAGCAGTGGGGGCTGGGAAGGGGGCTGGAGTGGGAGCAGGGGGTGCAAGGAATGAGGTTCCCTTGGGGTGCCTCATACCCTTGTACCGACCCTGGTAATCCATAAATCAGTTTGGAGTGTGAAAGTATTTAGAGTTGTGGATCCAGAGAATTCAAACAAACTTCTGATGGAATGGAGAAAAGTAGCATAGTAACAAAGTAACATATTAAATAGCAACAGATAGAAAGTTGCATCGTCCATCTAGTCTGCCCAGGAAGGTTTTTAGGGTTGCAGCTACCGCTCCGTGCAGGTTACCCCTGCTCTATGCTTGTTACTTGGAGTTGTAACTGCTTCTCTGACAACGACCCCTGCAATGCTTTTTTGAGATGTGAGAGACTGGGCGATTTGGGGGCAGAGCTGAAGAGGAGGGAGGGGGCAGGGAGGGACAGGAAACAGAAAAATGGACGCAAAGATGATCAGACCAGGGGAGGGGCAAGGCAGAGAAGAAAGAAGGGATAATGAGTGAAGGCTGGCAGAGGTGGGCTCGATGGAGTAATAGGCCTGGGTAAAACCAGGGAGAGGTGGGACGACGCCGGGTAATAGGGAGAGACTGCAGAGGAGCGACCTTGTCTAAGGCCGACAAAAGAGTGGAATCCCAGCATTGAGCCTGGAGATCCACTGGCAATAAATGAAAGTCAGTAGAAAAGAGCTCATCCGAAGGCGGAAACTGAAGAAGCGAATTGGGGGTAAGGCGACGGACTCGAGATAAAAGTCTAATAAACATAGAAAGTCCAGGCTCTCTCCAGTCCTTCGCCACTTATTGATGCTGTTTCTGGTGTGGGGGCTCCGCCATGCCCCACGTGGCCGGTTTATACTTGTAACTTGTTGCCCATCATATTATGCTCACTGTGCCCTTCCCACCTTCAATTCTAGGTAGATTTGATTCAGCCTTCCTCTTTCCTTCGTCCGCCAATCTGGAGGTGCTCTATGAGTCCGCTCCCGCCAGCGCCGGCCATAGCTCCGCCAGATGTTTCATAGTCACCTCCGCAGATCCGAAGGTTTTTGCTGTACTATTCATGAATACTCTGAGGCGCGCAGGGTAAAGGATCATGAACCTCAGTTTATGTTCCACAAGCTGCTGACAGACTGTCATGTATGCTCTCCATCATCGGCTGAACTCTGCAGAATAGTCCTGAAAGATCCTTAAGTAAGTGTCCCCATGTTTGATTGGGACCTTGGTCTTTGCAGCCCGCAGAATCAAGTCTTCTGTGCGTAATTTAAGAACTGGGCTTACAACCAAGCGTGGTCATCGATCCTCCTGTCTCATCGGGCCTACTCTGTGTGCTTGCTTGATTATTGGTGTCCCAAAATCTGCTCCCAGTTGAAGGATCGAGGGCAGCAGCATTTCTAAATACCCCTTCAGCTCGCTGTCGGCCACTGTTGGTGGGATTCCCATGAACCACAAGTTATTTCTGCAGCTTCTGTTCTCTAAATCGTCTATCTTTGTGGTCTGCAACTCTGTCTGTGCCTGCAGCCGGCAAATGTCCCGTGCTTGGGCTGCCACCACCTCCTTGACCTTTCCAACTTGTTCCGCTTCCTGCAGACGCCCACTGAAAGACTCGAAGGTCTTATTAATGACTTCAGTCTTACCCACAATGTCCCCTAATTGATGTGCAGGGCTCCTACCATTGCCACCATTACCTCCTCCACGAGAGTCACCTGGGTTGGAGATTTTGGCACTGCTTGACCCCGGCTTCTCCCGTTCCCAGCGGGCTAATTTCATGTCCCAGTGTACACTGTGTCCGCTCAGGTCCGTACCCTCCACAGTCCTCTCGACTTTTTAAGGCTAGCCAGGTGATTTCACCATCTGGGGGAGGCCTCTAGGGTATACTGGAGAGGGCCTCTAGGGTATATTGGAGCACTGCATGTCTGCTCTTGTTCAGCACATCATTGTTAAAACCTAAAATCGGAGATCATGTGACACTGATAAAACACCCCTAATGCCAAAAAATAAAAATAGGTGTTCGATAAACACCCAAAAAGTGCCAGTTCCTCAGGGCTTATGTTAGACATGGAGGGGCCCAGGGCAAAAACTGGTGAAGGGACCCCAAAGCTGCCTACAGGCTATGCCTCCTTCAGCTTGAGGCAGGCTCAGGGCTCCCTGTGGCATGTGAGTCCAGAGCAATTGCCCTGTTTGTCACCCCCCCTAATGCTGGGTCTGCACTTCCTCTAGTTCTCCCCCCCCCCCCCAATCCATACTTCCTCTGCTATCCTCTCCTCCTTCCCTATGATCTCTGATGAGGAAACCGCACTCCTTCTTTCTTCCTCCAAACCCACCACCTGTTCCTCTGATCCTATCCTGATCCTATCCCCACCATTCTCCTAAACCCCATCTCCCCCACCATTGTCCCTTCCATCTCTCTTATTTTCAACCTTTCACTCTCCACTGCAACTGTCCCCGCAGACTTCAAGCACGCCGTGGTCACACCTCTCTTCAAGAAACCCTCACTCGATCCCACCTGTCCCTCTAACTACCGACCCATCTCCTTCCTTCCCTTCATATCTAAACTACTTGAATGAGCAGTCCACCGCCGCTGCCTTGACTTCCTCACCTCTCAGGGCCTCCTGGACCCTCTACAATCCGGCTTCCATCCCTTACACTCCACTGAACATGTGGCACACTGGAAATACCTGCGCTTCCAAGTCAGGGGGAACCATACCAATACAAGGTCCTCCCCTTTGGCCTCTCCCCCACGCCATGGGTATTCACTAAGTGCATTGCTGTTGCAGAGGCCCACCTCTCTAAACAGGATATATGTATCTTTCCCTACCTCAATGACTGGCTGATTTCTGGTTCGTCCTCACAGGCAGCTCTAACAGCTGTCCAGCTAACCATCCAGCTTCTGTCATCCCTGGGCTTCCTAGTGAACCTTCAGAAGTCCCACCTACAGCCCACGCGATGGTTGGGATTCATCAGGGCAGATATAAACACCATTGCATCCAAGACATTCCTCCCACAACCCCGGAGGGACACCATCATCCACCTCACCCGGAGCATTTCTTCAGTCCAATGGACATCCACATGGGACCTGTTGCACCTCCTGGGCCACATGGCGGCATCCACACAGGTGTTGCCCCTGGCAAAGTTCACATGCACCACTTGCAGTGGCACCTATGCACTAGCTGGAGCCAACATTCGCAGCCCCTGCCACATCTATTCCCTTGGACAGAGCCATCAAAGACTCTCTACTCTGGAAGACCTGTGAAGAAAATCTGACACAAGGCAGGCCACTCCAGCAACCCAACCACCAGTTGGTCATCACCACCGATGCCTCCCTTGTGGGATGGGGAGCCCACTGCCAGCAATTCTGCATGCAAGGGGCCTAGTCAATGAAGGAGCTAACACTCCACTTCAACCTACTGGGACTCGGAGTGATCAGGCACACCCTTGGGGCCTTCCAGGACCTTATCTCCAGCAAGAGAGTTCTGCTCCAAACAGACAACCAGGTGGCCATGTTCTATATCAACAAACAAGGGAGAATGGGTTCCCACTCCCTATGCAGGGAGACCCTCTGCTTATGGACCTTTGCCCTATTCAAGCAATGCCTCCTGTGAGCCTCCTACCTCCTGGGAATGCAGAACAAGCCTCCCTCTTCCAATGGTGGGGACAACTGCAGATCGATCTGTTCATCATGGAGGAGAACTCAAAGTGCACCTTCTTCTGCTTGAAACAGCCTCCAGTCATATCGTTGCCTCAGATGCTTTTGACATGTCATGGGGGGGGAGTGGTCACTGGTGTATGCCTTCCCCCCTCTCCCCTCATCTTCCTGACCACAAAGTGCATCATTTTGAACAGAGCCTGGGCCATCTTCATTGCCCTCCACTGGCAGAAGCAGATGTGGTTCCCCTACCTCACCGCCTGGCTCAGGAGCTTCCAGTATGCCTCCCAATGAGGACAGACTTCATCACTCAGGATGGCAGAGACACCCTCTATCTCAACCTACAGATCCTGTCTCTGACGGCATGGAAATTGAAAGGATGATGCTGTCATCTCTCAACCTGCCCTCTGCAGCACAGCACATGGTTCTGGCAGCAAGACACCCTTTGACAAGGAAGCATATGACCTAAAATGGCGTTGCTTCAGCATCTGGTGCTCTCCTTGCCAACTGAACCCTTTCTCCTGCCCAGTGGTGCAAGAATTCTAATAACTCACATCACTCCTTGACAAGGGCCTAAAAACGCAATCTATACAGGTGTATCTCCGTGCCTTTGCAGCCTTCCATGACTATGTCGGTGGCAGCAACTTAGCCACGCAACTCCTAGTTACCCACTTCATGAAAGGACTGGAGAATCTCCATCTGCCCATCAGGGCGTCTGTGCCTCACTGGGGCCTCAACATCATCTTTGACCAGCTCACACAGGCCTTTTGAACCTTTGCAGTCAACGGATCTGAAATATATCTCCCTGGAAGACCCTATTCTTAATAGCAGCCATGTCTGCATAACGGATCAGTGAGCTGCATGCACTAGTGGCACACCCCCTATACATGCTTCTCGCCCAAGATTGAGCTATCCTTAGGGAGCACCCCAAGTTCATTCCCAAGGTAGTGTTCGCCTTCCACATCAACCAGACCATTGAGCTCCCGTGCTTCCACCTAGAGACCCACTCTTCCCTGAGGAACAGCAGCTACACACCCTGGACTATGTCAGAGCCCTACGCATCTACCTGCACTGGACAGCCCCCTCTGTGATGAGGGACTCAACTCTTCATCTCCTTCAACCCCAATAAACCAAGCCACCTGGTCTCCAAGTGGTCTTTTTCCCTATGGATTTCTGCCTGTATTGCCTGCTGCCTGGAACAAACAGGGGCTCAAGCCTCATCAAGGATAAACACACAAAAACTAAAGTCGCTTACCGCCACCATCGCCAATCTGTGCTCTGTTCCTGTGGCTGACATCTGCAAAGCCACCACTTGGTCCTCCCTCCGCACGTTACAGAAGCATTACTGGCTTGACCTTGCAGCACGGATGGTTACATTCTTCAGACAGGTGGTCCTAGCCACTTCGGCAATGAGCTGCGCACATCGTGCTCTGGACTTGAACTGCTAACGTAAGTTACACGGCCTACTTCACTGTTACGCATGTTACATACTGTTACACTGAGTACTTGTATGCATTCCGAGTTATCTTTCTTAAGCTATCTTGTTCTTATCTTGCACATTGCTCTGCACTGTGTCACTTTACACTGCACTGTTCTTGTGTTGCTCGTTGTTGTACTTTACTGCTGCCCTACTGGGTGCAATAAACATTATGCACTGTGACCCTGGCACATGTCTTCCTGCTTGCCCAAGGCTTTGGCCTCCCCTTCTTCTACAGCACTTCCCAGCTGGGGAGGCATCAGGTGTGGCTGACTTATCCTACTTGTTCAAGGAGAAAGCAAAGTTACTTACCTGTAACAGGGGTTCTCCATGGACAGCAGGAAAAGTCAGCCACATGCTCCTGCCCACCTCCCCTAGTAGGGGTTGGCCGTCCAGCCCTGGCACCCACCTCCTAGTAGCAAGGGCTCAGCTAGGGACATGCTGGTTGGCTAGGAGCGGGCCGGTGGATGGGGGCTGTTGGCTCATGCTCAGAAAGGCAAAGCTGTTCTGAGCTATGGAGAGTACTTCCATCTCGGCACCGTCGGATGACGTCACCAGGTGTGACTGGCTTATCCTGCTGTCCATGAGGAACCCCTGTTACAGGTAAGTAACTGCTTTTACTAAAACAAATGTGTGAAACAAACTAAAGAAAATTCTGAAATTCAAAGGAAAGGCCCAAAGAACTGACATATTTCCCCTGTGCATGTTATGGTCTATGTAAAAGGGTTTATAGGACACTTCCTACCTATATCCTGTCCTACAGGCTGCAACAGCTCCCAGGGGCTCAGGAGAGGAAGGAAACCATCCCAGCATACAACGCTATAACTAAGAAAATATATGTAAGGTTAATCAAAGGCTGTTAATCCTAAAATTGTTTTATTGGCTTTGAGGAGGAGTTATATGAACTTTTTCTTATATTTCTTTTACAGAACAAAAAGAGAGATGTTGGAAGATGTGAACTTGGCTTTAGTGAGGGGTAATATTATGTCTAGGACCTCTGTTCTTAGGTGTTTATAAATTGTAAATATAAGTGGCTATTTTTCAGCTAACTAGTATTTTTGGAGAGTATAAAGCATATTTTAAGAGTCCTAAATTAAGCCTAGTTTATAGAATACTAGCTTAAGTGGCAGAGGACATGGTGTAAACGAGCGCACTCTCATTTTGCAAGTACTTGCGTAAACGATCAGATTCTATAATCAATGTAGGGACTGGCCTGCACCATTCACGCTCCACCCCTATGCATACCCACACGGTAAGCACATGCCATCAGGATTTTATAAGAGGTCACTTAAGTGCATATGTGGCCACTAAAATACCAGCATTTGTATTAGTTCCTAAAATAGATACCGCCTTACAAAATTACACCCCCAGATGTATATGATTCAGATAGAGCATCTTTCTCCTAATTCTCTTCCAGTTCTATCTCAAGTGTATTATCTTCCGGGCACGACTAATACTGATATTATTGCTAGCCCTGGCAGGGCTAATGACAAACTTGTTGGTAGAATCCTCTGGGAAAGAGACAATTCATTGAGCTGCTGCGGTTGTCTTTTTCACTGGGACCTGTCAGGGAAATGATTTTCCATTATTTATTAAGTTTACAATATATTTTAATGATTATAGTATTCACATTTTCCTTGACCTCTCTCCCACCGCTCCAGCATTTCTGAGAGAATTTATTGCTTTTGGCACTAGGAAGGATACTTTAAGTATTCAGCTACACCTTATGTTCCCTCTATCCTCTCAGATGAAAGAATGTATTGAGTAAGAGTACCATCAGTTAAGGATGTGTAAGCAGTGTGCATTCCGTTTTCTTGGGCACCTAAAAAATAAAGTGTGTACTACATCAGTATTAAGTACATGAAGATAGGAATCGATGTGCAATCGATTTTGTGTGTTTAAACATGTGAAATGAACTGGAAAAAAACAAAATTGGGAATGTTTGGCCATGCACATCGCTACCATCATTTGATAGAATTCTGTTTTCATTGTTTTAGAAGGTTGTGTGGGGGAATTAAGTTGCATGGGGTGGCCTATTCTGTAGCTTGACTGCTTATGTTTTCTTTATCATTCTCTTGGCTGTTTTCAAAAATTCTGTAAGAAGAAAATGAAGTTATTCTATATTTTCCTGATTTGTTTTCCTCATATATCTTCCTCTGTGTTTTGTTTCTGTAGTAATCTTTGGGAACATTAAGATTCTAATTGCATCTTTCTGTTAGGGAATAAGGCAACAAGGAAAACAGAAACCCTGAAGCAGAATCAACATGATTCATTCTCGGAAGGAAGATTGGAGAGCCTGCAGAAGGCAGAAAGAAAAGTCAGCTAGACATTAGCGCGTCTCCTAACAAGAAGAGATAAGGGAATCTTTCCTGCAGGCATTAGCACAAGGAGCCTATTCACTACACTTTTTAGCAAGCACAAATAGAAAAAAAGATCTCTAAGAGAGCTTTCAAGGGAAAGCTTTAGGGAATATTTTCAACTTTGGTAAAAGAAGAAAAATAATCTCTCTCAAGCATGTGCCAACTTTTCACCGTCTAAAATTCTTCCCTTCCAATGAGGTTAATCATTTTCTTTCTGTAATTCCGTATTTTAACATATATCAGTGTTTCATAAGCGCTTGTCTGCTTCTAACTGATTTATTAATGAGTCTTAGTCAAGGAGCAGTGATTTCATGTTGCAGATCACTGCCAAAGCTTTTCTTTGGGAGGGCAAGTGGAAAAAAAAAAAGAGTGAGGAGTGTGATGACTACACCAGCAACGGAATAAGGTTTAGTTCAGCCCCAGTCCTTTAAGCTGCCAGACGGTCCGGTGAGGTTCTTCCTTCACCTCGTCTTTCCGGTCCCAGTTTGGCACGGGGGAAACGATTTTCCGCAGGAGGAAGGGGCTCTTCTGTTTCTTTACTCCTGAGTGCAAAAGGAAGTCTCACCCGTCGAGGGATTCACCGCTTTGCAGCCCGCCGCTGGAGTTACACGGGGCACTTCCCATTCTCCTGCTTACACGTTTTGCATGTAAGTAACGCGCACTAGTTCGTTCCGCTGAAGGGAAATTAGGCGCAGTTTGGGTTAAGTAGGAGCAAGCGGTATTCAACGATTGGGTCACGCATTGAGAACTCATTTCAGACTCCCAGCACGCACCGCATTTCTGGGAGTTTGTCCCGGTTATAATTTAGAATCAATCGTATATATTCCAGAAAATATCCAGACGTATGTGTTTTTTAAAAGTCTCAAAATGGATATGTGAACAGACGTACCTGCTATCATTAACACTAAACGACCAGCCTAGAATGAATGTTTATAACTTAAAAAAAAAACAGTCACAAGAATTTATTGCGACCTTTTTTTCCCTTAAAACAAACACCCCCCCCCCCCCAAACTGGTTTAAGAACAACAGAGCTCCTACTTTTCAAGGTACTTTGTCCTATGTTGTGAGAGCAGCTCACACTTATTATGAGTCAAATAAAAGCAGTCTCTCTATCAGACTCTAGTGAGTATTGCTAATAGGTATGTCTAACTTTTTAAAGCAGTAAGCACTAGAGATCATGCGAAATCCCTTTTCCGTTGTACAGACCTTTAATTTATTTTGTACTGGTCGAATGTGACTGTGACCTTTCCATTCCTATCTGCTTGTTTCCTGGTAGGTGACATTTTTCCTATCTGGTCTTGCAGTATTGTCGCACTCTGTTTTTCTGTGATCAAGAGTATTCTTGAATAATATTATTTGAAATTTCATGAATAAGAACATAAGAACTGGAGCAGGTATTAAGCAGGACGGTGACCGGTAAAGTAAACCAAGTGTCCAGATAACCTTATCCCTGTTTTGGTGGCCCGACACATCTGATTTTCTAATGTTGTACTGTGCCCTCCAGAACATCCAAAGTGCTGCCCAAGATAACTGGATAAACTGACTGGACAAAATGTATGCAGTGAGAGGGGGGATAGGGTGAACGGTGGGGGTAATCCAGAAACAAAGATTTGTCAAGGTAACTGCAGAGACGGTCAGCAAAAGTATTCTAAATATTGGCTTCATTTTTTATTTTCTCTATCAGATTCTAATCTAGTCACTGTGGATTCAATGTGAAGCGTTGCTTATTTAAGCAAGAGCCTCAGAGAAGCCCCTTTTCGTTGTCCTGAGAACAAGGTCAGCTTTAGCACCACTGGTTACTTCTGCTGGAATTTTGCACACAAAATTCCAAAATTCTTTCAAAATTCCAAAAGAACTAAATAATGCAAAATTCTGCACGCTTTCTCAAAATAACAAAGCATAGCTTTGAATGAAGCTTAATTTAAACTATAATACAGGAAAAAAAAACCCACCAAAAAGTACAACATGTACAAACGATTGTGTGCAGAATTCCAGCAGGAATAACTGGTGTCCCGTGGAAACAGAAAATGTGCCCTCGGTGAACGGGAGGGGAGGGGTCTCCCTGTAACAGCGGTGCTCTGTCCTCATCATGAACTGTGGGAGGTAATGCAGATGGGAAATGTAATGTATAGACATTACAGAGGTAATATACAAAGACATTTCCACAGGCAAAGCAGGGCTTTACCTGCAGCATTGGCCAGTGACAAAACTGTCCGACTGATATACTGGTAAACGTACATGTGCTGCTTGAGAAGACGCTCCGAGAGTGCCGTTGAGGGATTTAACTGTGCACATATCTTGGAAAATCAAAGCATAATCTAATCCAAAAGATTTGTGCTTCCCGAGATAGCAGGTGTAAGTATAAGCGCATAAAGATCGATATTCCAAAAGGATTTATATTTTGGAGTTGATCACATAAATCTTTAAAAAACAATTTGTAGCTGGCAAATGGAGAACCTTTGCTGCATATTTCAATGGTCATGCATATTTATTAGGGACATCCTAATGAAAACCTGAATGGTGTTTGGCCCTCCAGGACTGCAGTTGGGAACCTCTGCTCTAGGGAGTGCCATGTTTATGGTGTATGTGCTCTGTAGGGTAAAATATAGGGACATGGTCTGCAGGAGCCACAGCTGGGACTTGAACCTCTGACCTTCTGCCTCTGAACATGCTGGCTGTGTGCACTGCACTAAACTGTTGCCACAGAGGCAGATCATTCCCTGGGGATACCATGACTGTTCTTCAGACAGACCTTGTCTGTTGCACTGCACGACACCCACCTAAACAGGGCTTTGCCTTGGGTCTGCTGTGGGCAGATACCACTGCCCCCTCCACCACCAGCACCCTCCACCACCATGCTGACATGCCCTTATGCTGGTGCTGCTAGTGGTGCACAGTCGCAGGCCATCCAGTGTGCCAGTAGGCGGATGCCTATGGTGTAGGGTCTGGGGTAGGGGTGCCTACATAGACATCCACGGTTCCCCCTGGCACCGCCTACCAATGTAATGTGCCCTTTGGGGTACCTGCTGGGTACTGTCCTTTGGGACACTGTGGGACACACACTCGTGGGCATGTTTGACCTTGGTCAGTTGCTGTTTGCTGATGTTCAGTTTCTGCCTTCCTATGTGCCACCTAGGCATCTGCCTAGTCCACCCTGTGCCCCAGCTGCCCCACTGCATACCCCATCTGCAGCCGCCTGTACCCCATTTGCAGCATCACCATAGTACCCTTTCGTACTTGGGCACTATGCTGTTGCTGCACATGTATCACTACTATCACTTTTCTTGGTCTCCCTGCCTTTGCTGTAGATTGCCGACTGAAATGGTTTCTCTCTCCTGCAAATGTGCCTCTAACGCAAGGTTTTCACTCGTGGTAAATTTTGGCCCTTCATTCCACAGTGTTAGTGTAGCAGGAGCCTCTCCCCGCTCACTCCCCACCCATTGACCCCTTCTCTACACCCTCTGCGCACCTTAGCACTGCCAGGGACGTTATCGCGCGATAACGTCACTTATCGCCGTTTAGTAAACATACTCCTTGGTGAAATTAAAGAGTCATGGGATAGGAGGCAATGTACTATTGTGAATCAGGAACTGGTTAAAAGATAGAAAGCAGAGGGTTGGGCTAAATGGCCAATTTTTCTAATGGAGAAAGGCAAATAGTGGAGTACCCCAGGGATCTGTGCTGGGTCCGCTGCTTTTTAACATATTTATAAATGACCTGAAAATGGGAATAACGAGTGAGGTGATCAAATTTGCAGATGACACAAAATCATTCAAAGTTGTTAAAACCCAAGAGGATTGTGAAAAATTGCAAAAGGACCTTGATAAATTGGAAGACTGGATGTTTAAATGGCATATGAAATTTAATATGGATAAGTGTAAAGTTATACACCTATGAAAGAACTACCCAAACTATGGTTACACGATGCAAGGTTCCACATTAGGAACTACCACCCAGGAAAAAAATTTAGGCGTGGTCATGGATAACATGTTATTAGAAAAGGTACAGAGAAAAGCCACCAAAATGGTAAAGGGGATGGAAGGATATTTTATTTTATTTATTTGCATTCTCTTATATACCGTGCTATTCTGCATCAGTGTGGTTTACATTGAACAAACTGAAATTACATTGAACAGGGCATTATAACTTGGAGATAACTATTTTACAGGGAACATGGGCTATGGAGAGTTAAGTGTCTTGCCCAAGACCACAAGGAGCACCTGTGGGACTAGAAACCCCAGTCCTTCTGGCCCAAGGTTGTTGTCCTCTAGTGGGATTTGAACCCCTGACCTTCTGGCCTGAAGTACCTTGCCCCAACCACTAGGCCACTCCTCCACTCCTATGAAGAGAGGCTAAAAAATATTAAGGCTCTTTAACCTGGAAAGAGATGGCTGAGGGGAGATATGATAGAGGTCTATAAATTAATGAATGGAATGGAGCAGGTAAAGGTAGATCGATTGTTTATGCCATCAAAAATTAGAAAGATTAGGAGACATGCAATGAAGCTACTGTGTAACCCATTTAAGGCTAATAAGAGAAAATATTTTTTCACTCAATGCTTAATCAAATTCTGGAATTCATTACCAGAGAATGTAGTAAAAGCTGTTAGTGTAGCTGGGTTTAAAAAAGGTTAGGACAAGTTTCTGGGGGAAAGGTCCATAAGCCATTATTAAAGAGGACCCGGGAAATCCACTGCTTGCCTCAATATAAGCATTCTGGAACCTGTGTGTCTTTTTGGGAACCTGCCAGGTACTTGTGACCTGGATTGGCCACTTTTGGAACAGGATCTTGGGCTTGATGGACCTTGGTCTGAGCCAGTATAGCATATGTTCTTATATTCTTATCCCTAGGGCTAAATAGCATGGAACTGGATATTTTTGGGATATGTCTGGTGCTTGTGACCTGGACTGGCCATTGTTGGAAACGGGATACTGTGCTTGATGGACCTTTGGTCTGACCCAGTATGGCAGTTCTTATGTTCTAGAGTCAAGCTCTAGAACTCTCTAGTTCTAGAAGGGGTAAAAAGAATTAGACCCAATGTATATATAGTATCAAATCAGAGAAAGATCTGGAAGTGACCTCAAGAGGCCATCTGCCCGAAATACCTCTGTTCCAGAGTTCTCACTAACAGTACAATTGCAGATCTTAGTCTGCTGCTTGGATATTCCATCATCACTTAAAACACAATAATA
Organism: Ichthyophis bannanicus; assembly: GCA_033557465.1. Taxonomy (NCBI): domain Eukaryota; kingdom Metazoa; phylum Chordata; class Amphibia; order Gymnophiona; family Ichthyophiidae; genus Ichthyophis; species Ichthyophis bannanicus. The sequence continues at coordinate 65,505,731 of CM066037.1, forward strand.
ACCCAACAAGAATTTATTTCTCCCCCAAACCATTTCCCCATGCCTCCCTTCTTGATCATTGAAAATTATGTCTCCATTGCCCAAAACCTTAGGGCCCTCTTTTTCTTTCTCAGCACACATTCACAACATGGTCTCTTCTGTCTGAACATATTACCCAAAGCTGAATCCTTAGCTACTTTCCCATCACCTTCTATTTACACAGCTATAGTCTGCTTCTCACGGGCCTATCGCTAAATGATCTCTCCATTGCCGTCTGTTCAAAACTCTGCAGCACAGCTTATCGTCTTTGGACACCATTATGATCTTGTAAACACTCTTCGAATAGTTGCATCAGCTCCCCATCTGCTTCCACTTAAAATTCCAGCTACAAGTGCATTCCCCTCTGCAACACCACATTAGCTCTCCTCTCTCATTTCCCCACATCTCCCTCTTCCAAGCTTCATTCAGCAGGCAAGCTTCTCTTTCAGTATTACACTCTGAACTTTACACCTTAATTCTTGCTTCACCGAGCACCTGGAATAGCCTCTCTGAACATGTTACCATGCATTATCTCACGTCTGATTCATCCTCAAAGCTCTCCTCTTTGAGACCGCTCTGTATCTGACAAGCACAAGAGAGGAAGGGATTGTAGAACTTAGCAATTGGTTTGGATGGACAGACTGGATAGGCCGTATGGTTTTTATGTGCCGCCATTTTCTGTGTTTCCACATTTCTATGTAACACAAAACTAGTTGTTCCTGAAAGCCTCCATACTTTGCTCCCAGGCTGCTTCCCCATACGATGGGATCACTTACTAAAGCCATTAATGCATGCTATTTGCCACAGGGCCTATTTGATGCAAGGGGACAGCATGCATTTACAGCCCTAGCACACGCTCTTAGTAAACGACCCCCACAGACTTTAGCAATAGGAGTAGCAGAAATGTAGATTCTCAGGAGGCCTCACTCTGCATCTGCACCTCTTTTAAATCAAAGACTCCCAATATGTTTTGCCTGTGTTTTATGTCTCTCTATTAGATTGTAAGCTTTAAGACGTGCTAAAGAAATAACAGAGTAATCTGATCTCCCCCCACTATCTCCAGGCAGGATCCACCTTGCTTAGGCCATTCCAGTCCATTATAGGCAATCGTTAATGTTCTGCATCTCCCGTGGTACACGGTCCCCCAGTAATATTCTGCAGGCTGCAGTCCTTTGGCATAAAAGGTCTCTCATCGATGCATGAAAAAAATATCCAGGGTGTCTCCCGATTCATAGAAACAGGCTGATGTGACCCCGTTGTTTACGCAAGATGACTTGGGGAAAAGTGAATAGTGCCAGGCTGGTGTCTAAACTACCAGCTCTGGCTAAGATTGTGGAATTTTGAGTACCGGGCCAACTTTTGCAAGGTTTGGAACATTTAAATTTATTAGATAGTGCCTAGTTCAGATTTCATTCAGAGTTTATTTAGTTATTTATTTAACAACATAGCTCAACAGGGCTTTACTTTACACAGGGCATATAACATGGAACAACATAGCTTAAAAAGGGTTTTACAAGAAACATTGGAATGTAACCAACATAATCTACAGGAATATAAACTGTGATAATCTGTAAAGTATGTAGGGAATCGGGGAGGAAGGAAATTAGGTTGAGCACAGAGATGTTAGTGTCCCAGATAGAAGATATGTGAAAATTGTTAGATCAAGGAAAATCGGAGTTTCTTATTCTGCTTGCTCTGCCTGCAGCTTTTGATTTAATGAATCATAATGTGCAGGCGGAAGTGGGTCAGTGAGAAAATATTTGGGGTCCTACCTTAAGGAGACATCACAAGTGCTGGTATGGGGGAGGGGAAGGGAAGGTAGAGAGGGATTTCCTCTGAGATTAAGAGGCATGTTTACTAAACCGAGTTAACGTAGCAGCTGCTACATTAACACGTGTTAGGTAATGTTAACGCGTGTTAGGTAACGTTAACACTCGTTAAGGGTTCCTAACGCGCGTTAACATCACCGTCCACGGTAAGCCCCGCAGAGGGCGGAGAGAAGGGGGTCAATGGGCGGGGGGTGGGCGGGAGAAGCTCCGGCAGCACTAACACGGGGTACTGAAGGGCTGAACATTTCCGGGAATGAAAACCTGTCTTTAGCTGCAGATATGCAGGAGGGTGAAACAATTTCCGCGTCAGCAATGTACAACATAGGCAGGGAGCCCAAGAAAAGTGATAGTGCTCCATTTGCAGCAACAGCATAGTGCCCAAGTATGAAAGGTCACTATGGCGATGGTGCAAATGGGGCATAGGGGGCTGCAGGCAGTACATGCAGTGGAGGCAGCTGGGGCACAGGGTGGACTAGGCAGTCGCCTAGGTGGCACATAGGAACATAGAAACCGGAAATCAGCAAGACAGCAACTGACAAAGGCCAAACACAATCTACCTACATCTACTTGGTCCACCGTAGCTAACAGTTGCCAGGGCACTGACCTGACATCCCCCCAGCCATCCCTCCCCCAAGCAGAAGGGACATAATATTGGTAGGCGGTGATGGGGGGGATGTGAGGATGCCCATGTATGCCTCCCCACCCCAGACTCCGCTCCCTAGGAGACCGCCTACCCATACAGTGGATGGCCTGGGACTGCGCACTACCAGCACCGACAGCATATGGTCATGTCAGCATGGCAGGGGGGTGTGTGTCCGTGCTGGAGGGGGCAGTAGCACCAGCCTGCAGTGGACCTAGGCCATGCCCTGTACCAGTACGTGGTGTGCAGAGCAACATAAAAGGTCTGGCTGTGGAAAAGTACCGGTAGCTCCAGGGACTACTGTGCATCTGTGGCAACAGTGTGGTGCAGTACACCCAGCCAGTGTGTCCAGAAGCAGAGAGTCACAGGTTCAAGTCCCAGCTGTGGATTCTGCAGAGCATGTCCCTATATTTCACCCCACAATGCAGATACAACAGCAACATGTGCAAAGCACAAAGCAACAGCAAACAGGGGTACAAACACCAGTTTCAGAGGCTCCACAATCCAAAGCTGCATGGAGAGTCAGGCTGTTGGCCCCAGCACAGAGCTGCAGTTATCACCAGAGCACTACTACTACCTCTGGCACAGTTTAGCAATGTCAGCACTGTGATCAGGACCAGTGTGGTAGGCAAGGTTGCTAACCACCCCTATCTTTGCACAATGCTGCAATAGGAGAGTGTGTGTGTGTAGTTTATGCTGGTATGGTATAGTAGATTTGGTCTTGTAGATCTTCGGTAACTTTTGAAGAGTTTTATATTAGTTCACAATATGCCTGGTACTGGAGAATGTTTGTTGTTGTTAGTGAGATGACCAGAATCAGATTTTTTTTGACTATCACAGCCTGGTTGTATGATGCTAAGTATTTACTGCTAAGTAGTTATTTGTATTCTGGCTATGTATTTGCCCCTTCATTACAATTTTCTTACAACATTGGATTTGAATGAGAAATACTAGCATCACATGAAGAGTTCACAAAGGAATTTGGGAAAAAGGAGGGTGGGGTGTAGCCAACATTAATAATAATGAGGGAGGGGCACTGATTTATAGGTTGCAGGGGGACACCAGAAACCCTAGCATCGGCCCTGAAAGGCATACTTCCAGTGATGCACAGCCTGGATTACAGACACTTCTTTCAGAGGCAGAAGGGGTTCTTTTTCTGATGACCCAGGGCACTCCTGCCTCCACCATGAGACACCAGATAGTTCCTTCTGGGAAGGTAGATGTGCCAGAGGAATGTGTTCAGTAAACTGGATCCTATCCACAAGTCATAGGGGTATGTTTACTAAACTGCGGTAACGTAGCAGCGGCTACGTTAACGCGCGTTAAGTAACGTTAACGCGTGCTATGTAACATTAACGCACGTTAACATTATGTTAACACGCATTAGCATTCCCGGCCGCGGTAAACACCGCAGAGGGTGGAGAGAGGGTGGAGAGAGGGTGGAGCGAAGGGGTCAATGGGTGGGGAGTGGGCAGGGAGAGGCTCCCACGACACCAATGCGGGGAACTGAAGGGCTGGAAACTACCCCAAGTGAAAACCTGGTGTTAGATGCACATTTGCAGGAGAGAGAAACCATTTAAGTGTCAGCAATGTACAGCCTAGGCAGGGAGCCCGAGAAAGATGATAGTAGTACTCCATCTGCAGCAACAGTATAGTGACCAAGTATGAAAGGCCACTATGGTGATGGTGCAAATGGGGCACAGGGGGACTGCAGGCGGGACATGCAGTGGGGGCAGCTGAGGCACAGGGTGAACTAGGCCGTCGCCCAGGTGGCACATAGGAACATAGAAACTGGAAATCAGCAGGACAGTAGCTGACCAGGGCCAAATATGCCCAGTAGTCCATTTTCCACAGTGTCCCATTCATGGGACATTACCCAGCAAGTACTCCAAACGTCACACAGGTACCACTATGCCTGTAATAGGTCAAACAGTGCACATCTGGGGACCACACTAACAAGGGTCCATAGACCACACCTAGGATGGGTCCCAAACAGTTCGTAGACACAGCTAACTGAACACACTTTACAGCAGCCCCTACTAAGGCATTGCAGAGTGTGCCCATACGTTGTCAGAAGCATATATACACCCAGTAGGCCAAACTGGGTACACCCTACCTGAGGTGCATACCCTAGCCTGTCCACAGTCGAAAGTAACAACACACTCCGCCTACATCTACCCGGTCATAAGAACATAAGATATGCCATACTGGGTCAGACCAAGGTCCATCAAGCCCAGTATCCTGTTTCCAACAGTGGCCAATCTAGGTCAAACGTACCTAGCAGTTTCCCCAAAAGACACAGGTTCCACAAGGCTTGTACTGGGTCATGCATTGATATCCTGTGTCCCTTCTTAATAATGGTTTATGGACCTATCCTCCAGGAACTTGTCCAAACCTTTTTTAAACCCAGCTACACTAACAGCCTTTACTACATCCTCCAGTAACAAATTCCAGAGTTTGATTACACATTGAGTGAAAAAATATTTTCTTTTATTAGTCTTAAATAGTTTACCCTGCAGCTTCATTGCATGTCCATTGATTGGCTTTCTATATTCAGAGAACGTAAACAATCGATCTACGTTTACCCGTTCCACTCTGTTCATTAATTTATAGACTTCTATCATATCTCGCCTCAGCCGTCTCTTTTCCAGGTTAAAGAGCCCTAACGTTTTTAGCCTTTCTTCATAGGAGTATGCTTCCATCCCCTTTATCATTTTCGTGGCTCTTCTCTGAACCTTTTCTAATAACGCTATATCCTTTTTAATATACGGCGACCAGAATTGCACACAATACTGAAGGTGCGGTCTCACCATGGAACGATATAGGGGCATTATAATATCTTTTGTTTTATTTTCCATTCCTTTCCTTATGATACCTAGCATTCTATTTGCTCTCTTGGCCGCCGCTGCACAGTGGGCGGAGGGTTTTAACATGTTATCCACAATGACGCCTAAATCTTTATCCTGGGTGGTGGTTCCTAATGTGGAACCTTGCATCGTGTAACCATAGCTTGGGTTGTTCTTCCCTAGGTGCATAACTTTGCACTTGTCCACATTAAATTTCATCTGCCATTTTGATGCCCAGTCTTCCAATTTATCAAGATCCTCTTGCAATTTTTCACAATCCTCTTGGGTTTTAACAACTTTAAATAGTTTTGTGTCATCTGCAAATTTGATAACCTTACTGGTTATTCCCTTTTCCAGGTCATTTATGAATATGTCAAAAAGCAACGGACCCAGCACAGATCCCTGGGGTACACCACTATTCACCTTTCTCCATTGGGAAAATTGGCCATTTAGCCCTACCCTCTGCTTTCTATCTTTTAACCAGTTCCTGATCCACAATAGTACACTGCCTCCTATACCATGACTCTTTAGTTTTGACAAAAATCTCTGATGAGGGACCTTGTCAAAGGCTTTCTGAAAGTCCAGATACACTATATCAATCGACTCACCTTTGTCCACCTGTTTATTCACACCTTCAAAAAAACATAACAGATTAGTAAGGCAAGATCTTCCTTGTCTAAAGCTATGTTGGCTGTCTCCCATTAGGCCATGACTATCTACATGCTGAGTAATTTTGTTTTTTATGATGGTTTCTACCATTTTCCCGGTATTGACGTGAGGCTCACCGGTCTGTAGTTTCCCGGATCACCCCTGGAACCCTTTTTAAAAATTGGGGTTACATTAGCCATCCTCCAGTCTTCAGGTATTACAGATGATTTTAATGAAAGTTCACAGATTACTAATAGCAGGTCTGCAATCTCATATTTCAGTTCTTTCAACACCCTTGGATGTATACCATCCGGCGCAGGTGATTTGCTACTCTTCAGTTTATCTAATAGTTGTAATACATCTTCCTGATTTATCGATATTTCCTTCAATTCTTCTGTACCTTTAAATATCACTTCAGTCATGGGTAACATCCCTACATCTTCCTCAGTAAAGGCCGACACAAAGAATTCATACAGTCTCTCCGCTATCGCCTTGTTGCCTCTTAGTGCCCCTTTAACCCCTTTATCATCTAATGGTCCAACTGACTCTCTCACAGGTTTTTTTCTACGAATGTACTTGAAAAAGTCTTTATTTCGTGTTTTTGCTTCTGCAGCAAGCTTCTTCTCAAATTCGCCCTTTGCCTGCCTTATCAATGCCTTGCATTTGACTTGCCAGTGCTTGTGCTATTTCCAGGTTTCGTCGTTTGGCTCTTTTTTCCATTTCCTGAAAGATGCTTTTTTGGCAACAACAGCATCTCTGACCTCACCTTTAAACCATGCTGGCAGTTTTTTGGACTTCCTTCCACTTTTCTTAAAGCGTGGAATACAGCTGGTCTGGGCTTCCAAGATAGTATTTTTCAACAACACCCACACTTGATGTAAGTCTTTAACCTTTGCAACTGCTTCTTTAATTTTTTTCTTAACTATTTTCCTAATTTTATCATAGTCTCCCTTTCGAAAGTTAAAAGGTAGTACTGTGGATTTCCTTACTATCCCTCCTCCACTAATTAAATCAAATGCAATCATGCTATGATCACTATTGCCAAGTGGTCCCAACACCCTTATCTCTTGCACTAGATCTGGTGTTCCAGTAAGGACTAGGTCTAATATGGCTTCCCCTCTGGTCGATTCATGAACCTGCTGCTCCAAGAAGCAGTCATTTATTTCATCTAGGAACTTTATCTCCCTAGCATGTCCTACTGTGACACTGACCCAGTCGATACGGGGGTAATTGAAATCACCCATTATTATTACTGCGCTGTAACGTTTGTTAGCTTCCTTGATTTCTTTGAGCATTTCACATTCCTGTTCATTCCTGTTCATTCTGGCCAGGCGGTCGATAGTACACCCCCATGGCCATCGCTGTCCCCTTTTTACATGGAATTTCAATCCATAGAGATTCTACAGCAAATTTTGTTTTCTGCAAAACTTTAATCCTTTCTGACTCAATGCCCTCTCTAACATAGAGTGCAACCCCTCCACCAATTTGATCAGCTCTATCATTATGATATAGTTTGTACCCAGGTATCACAGTGTCCCACTGGTTGTCCTCCTTCCACCATGTCTCTGATATTCCAATCATATCTAACCTCTCATTTAGTGCTATATATTCTAACTCTCCCATCTTATTTTTTAGACTTCTAGCATTTGCATACAACCATTTTAGAGACTGTATTTTATTCATATTAATCTGGCTATTGGTAGGCATGGGTAATTTGGGATCTTTAAGCTCTGTCTGCTCCATACTCGAGGGCATTTGGCCTACTTTACTCTTTTTTGGAACCTCTCTGCTTTTGGTAGTATCCTTCAAGGATACATTCTTCCGAACCATTCACTCTTGGGTGACTGTTGGCTTTCCCCTATTATCTAGTTTAAAAGCTGCTCTAGGTCCACCCTAGGCAATAGTTGCTAGAGCACCAGCCTGACATCCCCCCAGCCATCACTCCCCCATGTGGAAGGGACATAACATTGGTAGGCAGTGATGGGGGGGGGGGATGTGTGGATGTCCATGTTTGCCTCGCCACCCCAGACTCTGCACCCTAGGCACCCACCTACCTTCACAGTGAATGGCCTGGGACCGCGCACGACCAGCACTGACAGCATATGGTCATGTCAGCATGGCAGGGGGGGGGGGTGTTTGTACTGGAGGGAGCAGTGCCACCCGCCTGCAGTGGACCTAGGCCATGCGCTGTACCAGTACGTGGTGTGCAGTGCAACAGAAAAGGTCTGCCTGAGGAAAGTAAGGGTAGCCTCAGGGACCACTACTTCTCTGTAGCAATAGTGTGGTGCAGTGCACACAGCCAGCGTGTCCAGAAGTAGAGGGTCACGGGTTCAAGTCCCAGCTGTGGATCCTACAGAGCATCTCCCCACATTTTACCCTACAACGCAGATACAACATCAAAATGTGCAAACCCCAAAGCCGCATCAAACAGTGGTCAAAACACCCACTCACACAGGTTCCACTATCCAAAGCTTCATGGAGAGTCAGGCTGTTGGCCTCAGCACAGAGCTGCAGTTATCAGCAGAGCACTACTACTACCCCCTGCACAGTTTAGCAATGTCGGCACTGTGATCAGGACCAGTGTGGAGAGCAGGATTGCCAACCACCCCTATCATTGCACAATGCTGCAATAGGCGTGTGTGTATGTCTATCAATTGTTTTGTGACTGCCTACACCGCTCTGGGCCCACAATGTCCCACTGTTACCAGCGTTAGCCTGCAAATGTGCATAATGAGGAGCAAGGTATTGTGGGTATGGTCCAGACAGGACGGATTGGCAGGATGCATCTGCACAGGGTGTAAGGCAATGGCTGGGACACTGTAGGCCCGACCACCACCTGCATGGACAGGGTGGCCACAGCATGGCATGCTGTGAGGTCACTCTCACCCTGACCGAGCAGTGACCATGGCACGTCTATGTGCCCACATAGTGCTCAACACTATTTGTCTTCAGTTATACCTATATGTTCCCAGTTCTGGCGTCCAATCACTGAGATACCTGTTTGGTGTCTGTGCTGTACATCCCATCTCTGGGTCCACAGGGTTCCCCTGTGAGCCTGTAGTATGGATTGGCTTGTGGACTCTCTGCGGTTAGTCTGTGCATGGTTGGAACACTTTGTAGTGTACTGCAGGTGCAGTCTGACTGTGCCATCTGCTGTTGAATGACAGACTGTGGTGTGGGGCAGTTGAGGTTTCCCCAGCTTATCCCAAGCATTACTGCTGGTCTGCCACAGTCAGAGGTATGGCTGTGGCCCACCTGACCTGGAGGGCTGTCCTCTGCCAGCAGGGCTCAGGCACCTGTCCCTCCACTCCTTCACCTACAAAATGGGTTATTGTGGGTCCTTTGAGGTATGTAGTGCATACCACTTTGACCCGTAGAGAAAGTGCTACATCCACCTCATGCGAGTCTAGACACCCCTCTGCCCTGATAACAGGTGCCCATGGAAGCCAGACCCTAACACTGGGTATGTACTAATCTGGGTGGTGTCTGGCCCTACAGGGCCACATGTGACTGTGGGACACAAAAGTACTTTCTGGCACACACTGGCAGTGCTGGGGGATGTGCAGCAGGATCTATCTCTAGTACCACATGTACTGCGGACCTAGTGCTGGGCGCCCTCCTAGCCCTCAGGGTGAACACAGAACCTGCACAATAGCATAGTCTGTAGCTATTTTGTTCCAGTATCACGCACTGTCAATCCGTCTTACCACGCTGCAGTACCGGAGAGGTGCAGACCCCATCTGGTGATCAGCTGTAGACCGCTGTTCTGCATGTGCATTGCATCATGGGTGCTGGTGGGGTTACCCTATCCTGGCACACAGAGCAGATGGTTTGTGCAGTGACCAGCAGTCCTTCTGTACCCAGGCACTGCTATGCAACAAGCCACAGAGGTATAGCCTACTGGTTAGTACAATGACATTCCAAACAGTGGTCATGGGTTTGATTCCTTATTGTTCCCTCTTTTCATGCCTGTCCAACTCAGATATTTTGCATACCTGTAACAGTCATATCTTTGCAGATCCATGCTGCCAGCCCATATTACCCTTACCACTGTTGACAACAATCCTTCTGTCCATCTTTCTGCGTCTGTCAGCTGTGTGGAGTCCTGTCTTCCTGTGCAGGCTGTCACCCCATGTCCTGCACTGCTACCCTTTCCTTCATTGTGCCTCTTCATGCTTACCTCACCTGTGCCTGATCTGCATGGCACCACCACTCCTCTGACCACCCATCATTGCAACTATCCTGCCACCTCTGCCTCCACTGGGGGACATGTATTCCCATCGTCTGCCACCAACTGTCTTTCCAGTACTTTACATTGCCAAAACCCTGTGCTGTGGTACAGTTGCCCCCACCATGTTTGTCAACAGTACTGGCAGCCACATGGGATGCCCGCAGATATGGCAGGTCCAGCAGCTCCCAGCTCTCCCTCTTTCACTCACCTGTTCATTGCCTTTCCACAGTGCTCTATCAAGTGTTAGGGCTACATCTCTCTCTGAGCCTCACAGGCCATGCATGTCATCCTGCGGCACCTTGCAGCCCTTAGGGCACACTAACCTAGGGCACCGTAACCTTGTTAGGCCACCTTAACCTATGGTTCCATAGCCCAGGATGCCTTCTATGGTGCCTTGTCCAGGGGTGCCTAATACGGCGCTTAGCCTAAGGAGTCCTATAGGGCGCCTTATAGGGCACCTAACAAGGCACCTTATAAGGCATCTTATGAGGCACCTTATAGGACACCTAACAAGGCATATTACAAGGCGCCTTGTAATGTGCCTTATAAGGTGCCTTGTAACGCGTGTTTGTCTAAGGCGCCTTGTAATGTGTGTTAGCTGATACGGCTTGCTGTAAAGATGCACCGCCCACGCCTTTATATGGGCATCTGTACCTTTACCGCGGAACCTAACGCGGGTGACATTACTGCATTTTAGTAAACATACCCCATAGTCTGGAGACCTCTGCTCTGTATTAAGTGAGTGACCCAATTACCTCTGATTCAGATTTTCAGTTTGAGTAGAAATCTCAGCATTAAGCCAGTATCCAATAACTCACAGGTTTTCCTCACATTACACGTGAAACAACCTCCCTCTGGCCTCATTTTGTAACTCCTTATTCCAGAAGTTCCTTTTAATATTTCACTTTCACTGTTGCAGCACAGACTACTTTATACATTTAGAGGGGAATTTTAAAAGGGACATCCAAGTGCAATCTGGGATGTATAAGCTAGAACATCTGAAAAAAAAGCAGGCATATCCAGGTGCAGACACAATTTCACAAACATGGACATGCCCGAGATGGACGTCTGCTGGGCCATCTACGTAGACATCCCCAGAACCGTGTTTCAGAACCTAGATGTCTAGGAGAGCCTAATGGTTACAGTTGTGAGCTAGAAACAGGCCAGGGTTCAAATCCCACAGCTGCTATTGTAGATATTGGGCTAAGTACTAGGGATAATGGAGAGTTTTCCTCTCTACACCCTCTGGATGTTTGTCATTCAAAACAATCACTTTTCAGGTGCCTGGAAGATGTATAAACTTAGAGACAATGCAGGACACCCATGATGTTTCTGATATCCGACAGGGACATCCAGGCTCCTGGCAATACCCCAGCCATACCCCCGTTCAGATTTGGACACTGGTGATGTCCCCCAGAGCCAGCTTCTAAAATGGATCTAGAGAAGGCTTTAGGCCTGTCCAAAGCTTGAATAGGGCTTCCAAAATGACCCCCTTAGGGAATTCACCCTGGTCTATAAAGAAAGGGCATGGATTAAATAGATGGATTACAGATAAAAATTAGATCATGAATATATCATATACGTTTTAATTACAGCAATAAATCACAATAAAACATTAACAGTTACCACAGAGTATCTTTCCATTTAACAGAAAATTTACCCATACAGCCATGTCTTGGTTCTTTCCTGAATAAAAGGAGCCAGGTCTCCATATACAGGTAGTCGTCGACATACGACCTATGCGACTTACAACTGATCGACTTTACGACCGGTTTTCTGGCCACGACTGGCACCCCGTGAGAGCAAAAACGCCAGCCCTGAATTGTCCTGAGGCAAAACGCCGGCGGAATCCTGATCGGCGTGTGCCCTACCGGTCCAGGCAGTAAGAAACCCCCCCCCCCCCAGTGAAGATTTCACCCCGTGGCTCTGCCTGGAGCTCAGCAGGCGCTGCAGACACTCCCCGGATCACAGCGGGTGGCTGGCAATAGCAGATCTCTCCTCCGTACTGTCTAGGAGGACAGATCTAGCAGTACTGGCTGGCTATGACTCTTCTGCAGGAACACAAAAGCAGAAGGTCAGTGCAGACCTGGCTCCTCGATTGCCTCTCTGATCCTTTTTTTTTTAAAGGCACAGCTACCTAATAAAAACTAAATCAAAGAAAGTTAAGTAGGCCGACTTACGACCACAATCGACTTACGACCGGTCTGTCGGAACCAGACGTGGTCGTAAGTCGACGACTACCTGTAAATCTAAATGAGAACATTATTCCAGAAAGCCAACACAAAATAGCTGAAAGTTTTCCCTTTGGTAGGCACTCACATGACCTTCAAAAGGGAAGGCAACCAATAAACACCTGTTAGGATAATCTACAAATCTGAGCAGGTTGTTAAGAACATAAGAACATGAGCTATACCATATTGGAACAGATCATCGAGCCAGGTTTCCAACAATCCAGGTCACAGATACCTATCAGGTTCCTAAAAAGTAGACAAATTCCATGCTGCTTATCCCAGAGATAAGCAGGTGATTTACCCAGTTTGCTTTAATAATGGTTTATGGACTTTGCCTCCAGGAACTTGGCCAAACCTCTTTTAAACCTAGCTATGCTAACAGCTTTTACTACATCCTTTGGCAATGAATTCCAGAGTTTGATTACGCGTTGAATGAAAATGTATTTTCTCTGATCAGTCTTAAATGTTCTACAATGTAGCTTCATTGTGCACGCCCTAGTCTTCCTTCTTCTTGAAAGAGTAAACAACTGACCTACCTTTACCCACTCCACTCCACTCATTATTTTATACATCTCCCCTCAGCCATCTCTGTTCCAAGCAGAAGATCCCTAACATTTAAACCTTTCCTCATAGGGGAACCCTTCCATCCCGTTTAACATTTTGGTGGCTCTTATTATTCAAGGTGCAGTCACACCATGGAACGATACAGAGGCATTATAATATCCTTAGTTTTATTCTCCTTTCCTTTCCTTATTATTCCTAGCATTCTATTTGCTTTCTTGGTCATCGCTGCACACTGGGCAGAGGGTTTCAACATATTATCCAAAATGATGCCTAAATCTTTTTTCTAGTTGGTGATTCCAAATGTGGAACCTTGCATCATGTAACCATAGTTGGGTTATTCTTTCATAGGTGCATAACTTTGCACTTGTCCACATTAAATTTCATCTGCCATTTGGACATCCAGTCTTCCAATTTATCAAAGTCCTCTTGCAATTTTTCACAATCCTCTTGGGTTTTAACAACTTTGAATAATTTTGTGTCATCTGCAGATTTGATCACCTCACTCGTTATTCCTATTTCCAGGTCATTTATGAATATGTTAAAAAGCAGAGAGCCCAGCACAGATCCCTGGGGTACTACACTATTTATCTTTCTCCAATGAGAAAATTGGCCATTTAGCCCTACTCTTTGTTTTCTATCTTTTAACTAGTTCCTAATCCACAATAGTATTCTGCCTGCTATCCCATGACTTTTTAATTTCCCCAAGAGTGTCTCAAGAGGGACTTTGTCAAAGGCTTTCTGAAAATCCAGATACACTATGGTCCTCATTCTGGAATGTGTTTAGCCCCGCCATCCACCTAGATCCTATTCCCCCACAGGCTCTCCCCATACGTCCTGTGCTTCAGAATGGGGAGATCCAGCGGGGGGCAGGAGGGAGCGAAGCGGGAATGGGCTGCCCGGCAGCATGTACAGAGCCAATTCAGGTCACGGCCCTGTATGTGCTGCCGGGTCTGTGGTGACGTGCTGCTTATATTACCTCCAAGGTATTATAAGCAGCACTTTTTGCCTGATGAGGCCCGGGGAGCCCCTGCTGGGGCCAGGGCTGAGTGCAGGGGGACCCTGCTGCCCGATCCAGGCCGCAGGCGGCCAGCCGTGAGTAAGGCGTTGGGGTTTTGGGAGGCTGGAGCCACAGATATCTGGGCCACTTGTGGAGAGGACATTCCCGCAAGCAGAGGGGGCATGCCGGGTAGTACTCAGGCCCGATTCTGGCTCCCGCGGGAACGTTTTGTTTCTGCAAACCAGAATCGGGTCCTAATGGCCCCATCTTCAGTGGGGAAGTCCGGACGACCCCCTCCTGGAATGTGGCTCCACATTTACTAGCTCATCTTTATCTACCTGTTTATTTACACCTTCAAAAAATATAGCAGATTAGTGAGACAAGATTTCCTTGGCTAATCCATATTGATTTTATCCCATTAAACTAGTTCTTTCCTCATTGTCTATCCAGTCTATTCCAGTCCAGATGCACGGGTTAATGCTGAAATCACACAGGGGTATGTTTACTAAAGGTTAATGAATATTGATGATATTAATGTGTGATAAGTGCCGCTGTGCACATAGAAATACAAGGTTATGTGCACTTAACGCGTGTTAACTTCATTAGCATATGTTAAAACCTTTAGTAAACATGCCGCTTAGATACTCAGGGGCTAGAGAATTCAAACAGTTTTGAATTCAATCCTTTCTTGCAATATAACTCCTTCAGGACTTGTATAATATCCTCTCGTCTCCCATTTCACTTGACCCCTACATATCTGAATCAGGTTCATAATATGATTTTGCAACAATATATTGGAAAATCCCCAGCTCCAGCTGATTCATATGACTGGGGGTGGGTGGGGGGAGGGGAAGGAAGTGAAGTAACTGAATCTTGCTCCAGCTTACAGCTAACATTCCAGAGAAGTGAAGCCTGTTTCTGTATCTGACCCACATTCTGACATTGATATGAAACATCTTCTGCCAGTGGTTCAGTCTGCTCTCCATCAGAACTAATCGCTTGTAAGCTTAGGGAAAAGAGATGTAAGTTTTGTGTTGCTAAAGCTGAAGGCATTAGCAAGTGCTTTTGCAATTTAGAAGGTATAATTACTGCATTTTCACCCTTCTTATTGGATTCAACTCTCCGTCCTCTGTTTAGCAATGTGCAGTTATTTGAAATGACACAGGAAATATTTAATGCCATTCTCCGTGTCCTTTCAAGTCAATTTTGAAACCAATGACAGATAAAATGACCAAAATGTTGTTTTTTCATTGATGTCAGCTTAGGTGGACTATTTGTGAACAGCATGCATTGCATTCCTTTAGAAATTCTAATGTGAAAAATGCTCAATTTGATCAATATGGAACCAAAATCTTCTTTTCAGCCATATTATCACTTATGGTCAGGGCCGGATTTCCCTTGAGTGAGGCCCTACGCCAACAAAAATTGTGGGCCTCCAGAAAAGATGAAAAACGAGCACGCCGGATCAGCTGCGCGCTGTTGGCCCTGACGTCATAATTAAACTGGGAATCCCAAAAGCCAAACTTGGAATGTACAACACTGTAGAAATAAAACTATACATTAATTTGCTCTTGTACTAAACAAAGTGCAGACGTTAATGATGCACATTTACCAGAGCTGACATATTCCAATTAATAAATTCAAAATAAAGAGATATTTTTCTACCTTTTGTGCATTTTTTTTCAGCTGCAATTGCTCCAGCCACTTCCTACTTCCCACCCCCAAATGACGCCACTCCCATCCTGGATACTACAAAACCTTCACTTCTATCCCTTGATGGATCCCACTGCTCACTCTCGAAAGATGGCATTCCCGGCGCCAATATCATGAAGCGAAACATTTTGTCTTGAACCTCCGGTACACTGTGTCATTTTACCTCATATAACTACTAATTTTCAGATATCAAACCGTTTTAGTCCCTGATCTTAGATCTTTTAATATCGACAAATAATACCTAATCTTCATACTTAATATCATATTCATCCCAAACCATAAATCTTTCATCTAAATCTAGATATCTCCAGGGAATGTAATCCCCCTCACTCTCGTGCTTCTTTCTCGACCTTAAATCTTTATATACAAGACGACCAATCTATGTTAACATTAAGGCCTGCCGGTTCTACCGATTTCAAGATAAATATCCATTTTTGTTCTCTGATAAGCAAAGATTGTTCTTGCGATTTACCAGCAATCCCCGACTCAACACTATCAATGCAAAAGCATCTTAATTGTTCAAAGACATGTCCCATTGCCATACAGTGTTGAAACAGCAGTGCCTCCCTGACCTTACATTTTAACCGACTTCGATGTTCCCCCATACTAACTCTAAAAGGGCGGATTGTCTTTCCCACATAAATTAATCCACAAGGGCACTGAATGACATATACTACATTAGTGGAATCACAGGTTGTACTTCGTCTTAACGAATATGTGGATCCCTGATGTGTGAAAACATCTATCTCCATAGTAATGTTGCATATATTACAACTCCCACACTTTCTGTGGCCCTTCCTAATGTCCGATGAAGTTACTGTCAAAACAGGAGATCTCAATACTGCAGGGCTGAGTTGTTCTTTTAAATTACGATTACTTTGCCATACACAACGTATTTTTTTTATCCGCTAGCCCGGAAATAGCCTCTAGAATATTCCCGTATTTCTTTAATATTCTTTGAATACCTGAACTCAGTGGAGAATAACGAGCAATCAAATTAATGTTGCTAGAATCAACACTTTCTATTTTAATAGTTAAGAAATCCACAATATATAATAATATATATTGTTGAAGGTCGTTGATGCTATTGGGCACTAATGTTGGACATATTAAAAGTCCGAAAATAAGTGCTAAAAAAGTCGGAGACCTTTAACTGTATTGAGAATAATTTTAAGAGTAACCATAAGTGATAATATTGCTGAATGCTGAAGATTTGGGTTCCATATTGATCAAATCGAGCGTTTTCCACATTAGAATTTCTGATTTAGCTGCGCTCAGAGAAAGACCAGAGATAGCTGTTGCATTCCTTTAGGGCAGGGGCTCTTGATCCAGTCCTCGGGACATAACTAGCCAGTCTGTATTTCAGCATATATAGTACATGACAGATGTGCATGTACTGCCTGCACGGTATGCCAATCTCCCTCGTGCACATTCATTGTGGTTATCCTGAAAACCTGGCTGGTTAGGTGTGTCCCAAGGACTGCTTTGAGAACCCCTGCTGTAGGGGAAAATGTTATAAGCCACTTGAGCATTTAGAAGAGTAGAAGAGCACTTTGCATACTTGTGAAACTGCCGAAGGGTAGAAATGAAGAAACCTAAGTGCTCAGAAAACATAGGGGACAATTTTCAGCAGCGGCAACCAGCTGCTTTCTAAGGTTTCACCAGGTGGTGCTGTTGCTATCCGGTCAGTGGCGATATTCGGCTGCTGACCGGATAGCATAACTGGATAAAGTTGAGACAGCCATTGACTTGCCCTAACTTTATCTGGTTTAGCTATCTAGTCAGTGGCTGAATATCGCTGCTCACTGGATAGCTGTCGGTGCTGTTCCGGATCCACCCACAGACTGCCCCAGTTTTTCTGCATTCAGATAATTCCTCTGAATATGGCATTGCTGGGGTTTAACCAATTAGCAGATCCTGAAGAGGACCCCCATAGTACCTGCATTTATGTGATGTTTCTGGGGTAGGGAATGAACAGGATGGGGCAGGATCAGCAGTTACGAGCGGGCCGCTGCTTTGGGCTGGGCTGCTTATTAAACACGCTGCTATAAAATTACCCCCTCGGTGCGTGTTATTTATGAATAGCACACAAATGAAACTGAAAAATGCTACACAAAATAAAATGAAAACTCAAACAACAATTGTTATAAATCTGGTTCTCCCTTGTCAATGCAGCCTGTCCAAGGTCTTGGAGCCTATGGGGGTCATTTTGGAACATAAGAACATAAGATATGCCATACTGGGTCAGACCAAGGTCCATCAAGCCCAGTATCCTGTTTCCAACAGTGGCCAATCTAGGTCATACGTACCTAGCAGTATCCCCAAAAGACATAGGTTCCACAATGCTTGTATTGGGTCAAGCATTGCTATCCTGGGTCCCTTTTTAATGGTTTATCGACCTTTCCTCCAGGAACTTGTCCAAACCTTTTTTAAACCCAGCTACACTAACAGCCCTTACTACATCCTCCGGTAACAAATTCCAGAGTTTGATTACACGTTGAGTGAAAAAATATTTTCTCTTATTTGTCTTAAATAGTTTACCCTGTAGCTTCATTGCATGTCCCCTAGTCTTTCTATATTCTGATAGCGTAAACAATTGATCTATGTTTACCCGTTCCACTCCATTCATTAATTTATAGACCTCTATCATATCTTCCCTCAGCCGTCTCTTTTCCAGGTTGAAGAGCCCTAACCTTTGTAGCCTCTCTTCATAGGGGTATCCTTCCATCCCCTTTACCATTTTGATGGCTCTTCTCTGTACCTTTTCTAATAACGCTATATCCTTTTTAAGATACGGCGACCAGAATTGCACATAATATTCAAGGTGCTGTCGTACCAAGGCAGATCTAGAGATGTGGAGACCAGAATTGCACATAATATTCAATGTGTGATCACATCATGGAGCAATACAGATTAATTATGATATCCTTTGTTTTATTTTCTATTCCTTTCCTAATGATTCCTAACATTTTGTTTGGGCTTTTTTTTGGCACACTGAACAGAGGATTTCAACGTATTGTCCAATATGAAGCCTTGATCCTTTTCCTAGGTGCTGACCCCTAATGCAGTACCCCTAGCATTGTGTAGCTATAGTTTGGGTTATTATTTACTACGTGCATCACTTTACACTTGTCCATGTTTAATTTCATCTGCCATTTGGATGCCCAGCCTCTCAGTCTCACCAGGTTCTGCTGCAATTTATCAGAATCCGCATGTGATTTAACAACTTTGAATAATTTGGTATCATCTGCATATTTAATCAGTTGTCATTCTCAGTTCCAGATTATGTATAAATATGTTAAAAAACACATGAAGAACTAGAAGCTAGAGTTACACTTTTGGTATCATTTGTTTTCCATCAGGATAAAAAAGAATTGTTGCATCTGTATTTCAAAAAGTTGGAAGCCCTATTCATGCTTTGGATGTCTGAAAATAGTCATAGAGATGTCTCCAGAGCCACTTTAGAAGCTGGCTCTGGGGACATCTCCGGCATGAGGACGTCCAAGTCAGACAGTGGCATGGTGGAGACCCAGGAACCTTGATCTCCCCACTCTATCTCAGAAACGTCAGACATTGCTTTTGTGTTTAGACCTGCTCCAGGCATGAACATGCATCTAAAAGGTTCTTGTTTTGGCTGAAAAACATCCAGAGGATGTAGAGAAGACGGCATGCCATCATTCCTAATACTCAGCACAATTTCAATGATAGCAGCAGTGGGGTTTGAGCCCTGGCTGTAGTCCATTACTCTAACCATCAGGCTATTCCTAGATATCTAGGTTCTGAAATACTATTCTGGGGATGTCGATGTAGACATCCCTGCAGACGTCCATATTGGGCACGTTCATGTTTCTGAAGTGGTGTCTGCGCCTGGACCTGTTTGCTTTTTTTCAGACATTCTGGCTTAGACATCCTAGATTGCATTTGAACGTCCTTTCTAAAATGCCCCTCCATGGCTTTAACACATGCCGTGCTAAAATAATGAAACGCACAATGTGGCAGTGTTAACATGGCTATGGTAATGTCAGCGCAGCCATGAAATCCCTGTAGCATTGGACAGCTCACATTTACCTGCATTAACCGTCCCAAAGTGAAACAGCGAGTTACCACAGGGAACGCTCTCCTCCTCGAAAGACAGAAAAGGACCTTCCGACCCATATCCCCCATACCAATACTCAAAAGAACTTCTAAACTCTTAACATCCCCCAACCTAAGCTACACAAAAGACCTCTAAGGGGTATGTTTACTAAACCATCCTAATGTTATTGGCGCTAGTTGCAGCGTTAATGTGAGGAATGCCATATAAGGTAGTGGGCATTCCAGAGGGAAGGTAGCAAGGAATCGGTATCACGTGATAGAGGGTGCCTTGGCTCATTAACGTGCGTTAACCGTAAGTTCATGCCAGTGCCGTGTTAGCAGCTTTAAAGATATAGCCCACTGGTTACTGCAATGACTGTGGAGGCAGAAGTCATGGGTTCAATCCCACAGTGGTGTTATTTAATATTGCTGTCTGAGGCATTTCCTTTTAATTTAAATCTGTGCTGCCAGCAAAAACACCCTCACAGTGCCGTAACCTAAGCTACCTCATAAGGCGCCCTATAAGACGCTCCATAGGGCACATTATAAAGTGCCCTGTCCGCCAAGGCACCTTATAATGTGCTTTATAGGGTGCCATATGAGGCACCTTAGGTTACAGCACTGTGAGGGTGCTTTTGCTGGCAGCACAGATGTAAATTAAAAGGAAAAGCCTCAGACAGCCTAATTAAATAACACCACTGTGAGATAGAACCCATAACCTCTGCCTCCACATTTATTGTAGTAACCAGTGGGCTACACCTCTATAGCTTTTTACACAGCGCTGGCTGGCTACAGAAAGACTGCAGTTCACCGCACAACTTGTCTGCTGTGGTTACCAGGATAGGGTAAACCCACCCGTACCCATGATGCACTGCACATGCAGATCAGCAGTCTACATCTGATCACAAGATGGGGTATGTGCCTCTATGGCACCCCGGCCTGGTAGAGGGATATGACCGTGTGTGTTACTTCACAGAGTAGCTACAGACTGTGACATTGTGCGGTTCCTGTGCTCACCCTGAGGGTGATGTGAGGCGCCCAGCACCAGGTCCACAGCACCTGGCTTGGCAGAGATAGACTGTGCTGCAGATCCCCATCAGTGCCAGTGTGTGACAGGTAGTCCTTGCAGACACACCTAGGATACACCTGTGTCCATCTGTATTTCCCAGTCACGTCTAGCTCTTGTGGACTATGATGCACCCAGAATAGTGCATATCCTGTGTGGTTGCCATGGTCATATGTTATAAGAGAAGGGTGGTGTTTGGACCCAAAAGCATGTTATGTAGCACCACCCAACCCACCCTCTCTGGGTCAGGGTGGGGGACAGGATCGCCCACCAACAGATCCACATTCTACAGCTCTGCAATAGAGGGGACCATCAACCCCAGTCCTGCTGGGAAATAAGCACCCTCCAGGGAAGTCAATGCAGATCTGTACATATCACATAGGGTACAGGCAGAAGGCCTGGAAAAGCTCAGCTGCCCCCCACAACAATCTGACATGCACCAGCAGAGGGCACAGTCAGTCTCCACCCACTGCACCCTGCAAGGTGTTCCAGCCATACACATGCTAACTGCAGACAGTCTGCTAGCTAGTACATGTGCCTGGAAAAACTGTGTGTACCCAAAAGTGGGATATAAGCACACACACCAAGCAAGTATGTGAGTGATTGGACCCCAGAAAAGAGAACTCATAGATACACTTGAGAGAAACACTGTAGAGCACTATATGGGAACCCAGCCATGCCATGGTCACTGCTCAGTCAGGGTGAGAGTGACCTCCCAGCATGACATGCTGTGGCCACCCTGTCCGTGCAGGTGGTGGTCGGGCACTACAATGTACAGCCATTGCCCTCTGCCCTGTGCAGATGTATCCTGCCCAGACCGCCGTGTCCGTGCCTTACCCACGATACCTTGCTCCTCATTATGCACATTGGCAGGCTAACACTGGAGACAGTGCAAGCATTGGGGGCTCAGTAACGTGTAGGCAGCCACAAAACACTGGATAGACATACACACACTCCCACACCTATTTCAGCATTGTGCAAAGATAGAGGTGGTTGGCAGCCCTGGCCGCCACATCGTCCTGGGCATAGTGCAGGTATTGCTAAGGTATGCAGGTGCTAGTATTGGTAACTGCTGCTCCGCACAGGGCCCAACAGCCTGACTCTCCATGAGGCTTTGGATAGTGGAGCCTGTGGGTGTGGGTGTTTGTGCACCTGTTGGCCGATGCTCTAGGGCAGAGGTTCCCAACTCCGGTCCTGGTGGGCCAAACATGATTCAGGTTTTCAGACTGTCCCTAATGAATATGCATGAGATACATTTGCATACAATGGGGGCACTGCATACCAATGCATCTCATGCATATTTATTAGGGACAGCATGAAATCCTGAATGGTGTTTGGCCCTCCAGGACTGCAGTTGGAACCTCTGCACTAGGGACTGCACATGTCTATGGTGTATGTGCACTGTAGGGTAAAATATAGGGACATGGTCTGCAGAAGCCACAGCTGGTACTTTAACCTGTGACCTTCTGCCCCTGAGCACACTGGCTGTGTGTACTGCACCAACTGTTGCCACAGAGGGAGGTCATTCCCTGAGGATACCATGACTGTTCTTCAGACAGACCTTGTCTGTTGCACTGCACGACACCCACCTAAACAGGTTGTATCTCATGCATATTCATTAGGGACAGCCTGAAAACCTGAATGGTGTTTGGCCCCCCAGGACCGGAGTTGAGAACATCTGCCCTAGAGCATCGGCAAACAGGGGCACAAGCACCCACACCCACAGGCTCCAATATCCAAAGCCTCATGGAGAGTCAGGCTGTTGGGCCCTGCATGGAGCAGCAGCTATCACGACTAGCACCTGCATACCTTAGCAATGCCATCATAAACATGGAAACACGCTCCATATATATCAAAAGGTTGCTATGATTAATTTCAGATAACAAATCCTAAATTAAGCACAATTTGTTAACAGAGATTCATCATAGCAAACCTTCTGATATATGTGGAGTGTGTTTCCTCTTTTCTGTTCTCTGACAGTGTTTACCATCACCAATCTTCAGGTATTACAGATGATTTTAATGATAGTTCACAGATTATTAATAGTAGGTCTGTATTCTCATATTTCAGTTCTTTCAACACCCTCAGATGTACACCATCTGGTCCAGGTGGTTTGCTACTCTTTAGTTTATCAAATAGTTGTAATAGATCTTCCCAGTTTATCAATATTTCTTTCAATCCTTCTTTTAGTCATGAGTAACTTCCCTACATCTTCTTCAGTACAGACCAAAGCAAAGAATTCATTCAGACTTTCCGCTATAGCCTTGTCCCTTCTTAGTGCCCCCTTTTACCCCTCTGTCATCTAATAGTCCAATTGACTCTCTAACAGTTTTTTTGCTATGATTGTGTGCCAGGCATTCATGCTTTCAAGGCATCTGGTTATTGTTGTGGTGTTAAGTGCTAGTAGGTTGATTGGAGCATACAGCATACAGCATGATGTCGTCAGCACAAAGGTGATAGTGAAGTTTGTGGCGTTTGATGATGTTGCATATGGTTTGGATGTAAATATTAAAGAGCATTGTTGACAGGGCTGAACCTTGTGGTATTCCCTGCATGACGGGGAACTGCGGTGATTTCTTTTGGGCGCATTTGACTTGTTGCGTTCGATCTTCCAAGTAGGAAGTAAACCACTTCAAAGTATTCTTGTATACTCCTATCTGCTGCAGGCGTTGCAGTAACCTGGCGTGGGACACGGTGTCAAAGGCTGCCGAGATGTCCATGAACACTAGCAGGAATCCGTTCTATATGTTATCTATGCCTCTTAGGAGATTGTCAAAGAGGGAAGTGAGTAGCATTTCCACACCGTGCTGGGGTTTAAAGCCATGCTGATGGATGTCCAGTGGGGCATTCATGTCAATGTGGTCCTGAAGTTGTCTTTGCATTGTCTTTTCAATGATTTTCGCAAGGAATGGTAGGCTAGAGATGGGACGGTATGATTTTGGTTCAGAGGGGCTTAGGGTGTTGCTTTTAAGTATCGGTCGTATCATGGCTTACTTCAGGGATTGCGGCATGTATCCTTGTTGGAGTGAATCCTTGACGATTTTGTGAATGTGATGGGAGAGCTGGCTTCTTGTGGCTTTGAGCCAAGACAGTGGGCATGGGTCCAAACCATGCGCTCTTGGGCAACTGTCAGCTTTCCCCTATTATCTAATTTTTAAAGCTACTCTATCTCCTTTTTAAAGGTTAATGCCAGCAGTCTGGTTTCATCCCAGTTAAGGTGGAGCCTATCCCTTCAGAAAAGCCTCTTCCTTCCACAGAATGTTGCCCAGTTCCTAAAAATCCCAAACCCTCTTCATTGTACCATCGTCTCATCCATGCATTGAAACTCTGGAGCTCTGCCTGCCTATTGGGTCCTGCGTGTGGAACAGGAAGGATTTCTAAGAATGCTACCCTGGAAATTCTGGATTTCAAAGTCCTACCTAAAAGACTAAATATGGCCTCCAGAAACTCCCTCCCACTCTTTCCTATGTTATTGGTACCAATATGTACCAAGACAGCAGACTCCTCCCCAGCACTAAAGCTTTGTCTATGTGGCATGTGAGGTTTGCTACCTTCACACCCAGGCAGGCATTTTACCAGGTAATCCTTGCGTCCACCAGTCACCTAGCTATCTACATGCCTAATGATCAAATCACCAACTATAACAGCTGTCCTAACCCTTCCCTCATGGGTACATGACCCTGGAGAAACCTCCTTGAGGGGGTTTTACATCACCTGGAGGACAAGTCCTAGCTACAGGATTATTTACTGACACACCAGGGTGATGCTCTCCTGTCATGTGACCTCTCTCCTCCATGGCAATAGGGAGGCTGCCAGGCTGGAGCTGGGACTTCAGTACAACTTTCCTGTAGGTCTCATCTATATACCTCTCTGTCTTCCTTATGTCCTCCAAATTTGCTACTCTAGCTTCCAGAGATTGGACTCGTTCCCTGAGAGCAAAAAGCTCCTTGAACCTAGGTCACACATAAGACCCCTTGCCAGCTGGGGGAAAATCATACATGTGACACTCAATGCAAAAGAGAGGAAAGCCCCCACCTCGCTGCTGGACTACTGTCTGCATCTTCGTTTTAAGGTTTTGTTTAGGTATTTAAGTTGTTTACTTATGTTTGCTGAGGGCTTATACTAATACAAGTATGCCTACTATGTTTAATGGACTTTGTACACCTCAAGATAGATTAATCTCAGGTCCTTAATTAATCTATTCCTGAGGAGGATAACCAGCCATACCTGAAAGTGAATATGGGCACCTCCTTCCCTTTAATAAGTTTAAGAGCCTATAAAACTAAGATTATCTCTGCAGTGAGTGGGTGTTGGGGTGGGTGGGAGGGAAAGAAGACTTAATAAAAGCTGGATTGCTACACAGTGTCCTGACCTGTGCTTCTAGGGTAATGTCTTGCCAATTTCCTGGGTGATTCACACAGCTCTTGGTTTGATAGAAGGGGCCTTTCAAATTGCCTCTTTGATCTGTCCCTTGGCTTTAACACAACTTCATAGATCTTTTGCCTCCTAACTGGAAGGCCTCTTTGTAAAGGTCACTAGAAACACATTTCTTTCTTTCTAAGAGACTATTTATTCTACTTGTATGCTAAACTATACTCTGATTTGATTTAAATGAAAAGCTCTCTAGAAACAAATTTCTTTCTTTCTACTCAGAGACTATGTACTCTATTTTACTTTCTATGCTAAGCTACACAATGATTTGATTTAAATGAAAAGCTCTCTGGTGGTACTAATTCCTGGCTGACTCAGCAAAAACACTGAATTCTAAAATACACAGATTTATCAGCTTTAACTGAAAGAATCCCCTTTTTCTCCAAGATTTAGAGTATATTCCAGAAGATAAATTTAAGTATTTATCTTCTGGAATATACTCTAAATCTTGGAGAAAAAGTGCAGATCTTTTTCCAGCCCTTTTGGTAGTCCTTCAAGACTGAGAATCACAGAGCTCTCAAACAGTGTTTTTTCTTAGACTACCATAATAACGGTTTATGGGCTTTACTTCCAGGAATTTGTCCAAACCTTTTTTAAACCCAGCTACACTACCTGATTTTACCACATCCACCAGCAATGAGATTCAAAGACTATATATATTGAGAGAAAAAATGTTTTCTCCTATCTTTTTTAAAAATACCACTTTGTCGTTTCATGGCATGTCTTCTAGTCCTTGTATTTTCTGAGAGAAGAAACAATTGCTTCACATCTACTCATTCCACTCCATTCAAGATTTTATGGACCTCTATCATATCCCCTCATCTATCTCTTCTTTAGCCTTTCCATTGGCAGCTTCATTAAAAACGGTGTGGTGAAGGCATCCACTCTTTGTGCTGATGCATTTACTGTGGCCCACTTGGTTAAAAAAAAGAGACTCTGCCAGTCAGCATTCTAACCTTTGATCAGCATACCCCACTCCCACTCAACCCCAGTCAGCATCTTCCATAGCCTAATGGTTAGAACCAGGGAAGCCAGAGTTCAACTCCCGCTGCTGCTCCTTGTAATTTTGGGTACGTCACTAAACCCTCCATTGCCTAGAGGACAAACCTAGATTGTAAGCCCTCTGGAGACAGGAAAATGCCTACACTACCTGAATGTAACTCACCTAGAGCATTTGAGAAAAGGCATGAGCTAAATCCAATTTAGCATCAGACAACCCTCCCGATCTATTAGTAATCTGTGAACTTTCATTAAAATCATCTGTAATACCTGAAGATTGGAGGATCGCCAATGTAACGCCAATTTTTAAAAAGGGTTCCAGGGGTGATCCTGGAAACTACAGACCGATGAGCCTGACGTCAGTACCGGGAAAAATGGTAGAAACCATCATAAAGAACAAAATTACTCAACATGTAGGTAGTCATGGCCTAATGGGAGACAGCCAACATGGCTTTAGACAAGGAAGATCTTGTCTTACTAATCTGTTATGTTTTTTTTGAAGGTGTGAATAAACAGGTAGACAAAGGTGAGTCGGTTGATATAGGGTATCTGGACTTTCAGAAAGCCTTTGACAAGGTCCCTCATCAGTTACTTTTGGCAAAACTAAAAAGTCATGGGATAGGAGACAGTATGCTATTGTGGATCAGAAACTGGTTAAAAGATAGAAAGCAGAGGGTAGGGCTAAATAGCCAATTTTCCCAATGGAAAAAGGTGAATAGTGGAGTATCCCAGAGATCTGTGCTGGGTCCTCTGCTTTTTGA
Source organism: Ichthyophis bannanicus (assembly GCA_033557465.1). NCBI lineage: Eukaryota > Metazoa > Chordata > Amphibia > Gymnophiona > Ichthyophiidae > Ichthyophis > Ichthyophis bannanicus. The sequence continues at coordinate 65,532,779 of CM066037.1, forward strand.
CATATTCATAAATGATCTGGAAAAGGGAATAATGAGTGAGGTTATCAAATTTGCAGATGACAAAACTATTTAAAGTTGTTAAAACCCAAGAGAATTGTGGAAAATTGCAAGAGGATCTTGATAAATTGGAAGACTGGGCATCCAAATGGCAGATGAAATTTAATGTGGACAAGTGCAAAGTTATGCACCTAGGAAAGAACAACCCACACTATGGTTACACGATGCAAGGTTCCACATTGGGAACCACCACCCAGGAAAAAGATTTAGGCGTCATTGTGGATACCATGTTAAAACCCTCCGCCCAGTGTGCAGCTGCGGCCAAGAGAGCAAATAGAATGCTAGGTATCATAAGGAAAGGAATGGAAAATAAAACAAAGGATATTATAATGCCTCTATATCGTTCCATGGTGTGACCACACCTTGAATATTGTGTGCAATTCTGGTCGCCGTATCTTAAAAAGTATACAGTGTTATTAGAAAAGGTACAGAGAAGAGCCACCAAAATGGTAAAGGGGATGGAAGGATACTCCTATGAAGAAAGGCTAAAAAGGTTAGGGCTCTTTAACCTGGAAAAGAGACGACTGAGGGGAGATATGATAGAGGTCTATAAATTAATGAACAGAGTGGAATGGGTAAACGTAGATCGATTGTTTACACTATCAGAATATAGAAAGACTAGGGGACATGCAATGAAGCTACAGGGTAAACTATTTAAGACTAATAAAAGAAAATATTTTTTCACTCAACGTGTAATCAAACTCTGGAATTTGTTACCGGAGGATGTAGTAAAGGCTGTTAGTGTAGCTGGGTTTAAAAAAGGTTTGGACAAGTTCCTGGAGGAAAGGTCCATAAACCATTATTAAGAAGGGACCCAGGATATCAATGCTTGACAAGTACAAGCATTGCGGAACCTGTGTCTTCTGGGGAAACTGCTAGGTACGTATGACCTAGATTGGCCACTGCTGGAAACAGGATACTGGGCTCGATGGACCTTGGTCTGACCCAGTATGGCATATCTTATGTTCTTATGTTCTTATGTCCCCCTGGCACTGACTGAGGGTGTTCCTTGTGGTTTAGTGGCAGGACAGGAGCGATCCCCAAATGTTTATGCACCATTGCTTTCCAGGTTCAAAATGGCAGCTTTGACCTCTAGCACACCCCAGGGATAGCTCAGTGAAGGGTGGGGTGGGTTGTTTGATGCTTTTCTGGGGATTTTATTTTACCTCAGAATTGTGCAGAATGCGGGTGCATTTATCTGTAGCAGTAGCCAGAACCTGGTAACTTACCATGCACTAACTGCAAGCACTGTCCAAGCCATTCTGCACCCTCTCTCTCTTGCTGCAGTCAGCAATAACCAGGACATTCAGTAGCTGCGCAGTAACTGTTACCATATGCAATTTTATGTGGTAATTACTTACCTCATTTTCGCAAACAGGCCCCATAGTATCCTAAGCTAAAAAAGCATGTTATTGAAGGCTGTTTATACAGCCAGCGATGCATTATAAATCCAGTCAGCAATAACCTCAACCATTACATGCAAGTTCTGTCTCTTTCTGCTCCTATCTGTTCGTCATATCCTTAATAAGCAACAAACAACCCCAGCTGATCCTACACAACTCCATAAACAGAAAACGCAAAACGAGTTCAGTCCTGCATACTTCCCTTAAACAGACTAGCTGCAGATTGGAAAGTCCATAATCTCGACACTGTATCACCTTGTCAGCTGTTTCCTGCGGTTAGTTGCTCATCAACAATTCATTGGGCCATTATGTAAATCGAACAGTATAAACTACTGACAAAAGGTAAAATGAAACACCATTGTCTTATAGCATTTAAAATCTTAGAAATTTCCATGCTCAATGCACTTTATATTGCTGCCTTCTGGCATTGGGATTGTTCAGGTTCAGTCCTCAGGGGTCGCAAACAGGCCAGGTTTTCAGGATATGGATGTGTTGGGAATTCATATCTCTCTCATGCATGTTCATTAGGGATATCCTAAAAATCTGACCGATTTGCGGCTCTAGAGGACTGGATTTGGACAAGCCATATGAGTTCATAATTCGTTTTTAAGTTAGAGAAAATGAGTTTCTGTATTGCAACATATCTCTGCATTGTTTGGGGACCATATAATTATTTTAAACAGCATGGCTTAAGATTCCAGAAAGTGAATATCCAATCAACAGAGGCCTCTGATAACAATAGGACTAGCCTAAATACATTGCAAATGGGCCAGTCAAAACAGAGAGATTGTATCCACTTAGAAGTTGCTTGAAGTAGTCCATAACGGTGTCTTGCAATTCCTACTGATTCGCAAAGCATTTCCCCACCAAGAATTTCTTCAAAGGTCCGAATAAATTAAAATCCAAAGGGGCTAAGTCCAGACTATACGGAGGATGTAGCAGGACCTCCCACTTCTGCTGTGTCAACCACAGATTGGTTTGTTTTGACATGTGGGGTCTTGCACCGTCATGCAAAAGTTCAACTACTTCGCGTAATCGTCCCGGCCTTTTCCGTCTTATGGCTGTATGCAATATCCAGACTTAGCCCCTTTGGATTTTCATTTCTTCGGACCTTTGAAGAAATTCTTGGCAGGGAAATGCTTTGTGGATCAGGAGGAATTGCAGAACACCATTATGGACTACTTCAAGCAACTTGACATGCAACTGTACCGTGAAGGGATGTTCAAACTAGTGTCACGCTGGGATAAATGTCTCAATGTTTACAGCGATTATGTGGAGAAGTAAACAAAAGTATGTAGTTTTTGGTGGAATGTATTGAATAATTTCTTTAAATACAAATGTTAGTGTAATTTTGGCATATACCTTTAATATCAGACACCCCTCGTATATACATTTACATGGGTGCAGTGAGGTTTATGTATGGCACAGAAATATATGCTGGGAGATTAGTCCAGGAGGTTTAACCTAGAAATGTTATATCTGTATGCTCATGGGGTGGGTCCCTTATGTCCAAAATTCGATGGGTTTTCTGCTGGTCAGTTATGTTCTTGGGGTGGAACTATAGTATTCTATAAAGAGGTGCGTCTTTATAGCTTTCCTATACTCTGAAAGGTCCTCGATTGCTCAAATTATGGTGCTGGCGGTGAATACTATGTATACCATGGACTGCTCAAAGAACGAATCAGTCAGTACTAGAGGAGATCAAACCTAAGCTTTCTTTAAAGTTCAGATGACAAGACTTCGACTTTCATACTTTGGACACATCATGCGAAGAGAGAAATCATTAGAAAAAGACATCATGCTCGGCAAGGTAGAAGGTCAACGCAAAAGAGGAAGGCCAGCAATGAGAGGGATCAATACAATAACAGCAGCTATGGGTGACACTCTGTCAACAATGAGTCGCTTGACTGAAGATTGAACACAGTTTAGGACAACTATCCAGAGGGTCGCTATGAGTCAACAGTGACTCAACAATAGTTAACAACAACAACATATGTACATCAATGTGAAAGGGCAGTACGGAGGGCAAAGGAAAGGAGATGGCCAAAGAATGAATTACGCCTGTGGTGACCCAGTAAGCAAAGGCAACTGAGCAGGCTGGGTGAGCTAAGAAGCCTTCACCAGCTGAGAGTGCAGCTTATTAATACTAAATATTATTGCACAACATGAGGTGCCCAGCAAATATGGGTTTCTTCTACAAGCGTGAAAAGGTGAAAAAGGGGCACATTATTTTCTCCTGTATAAAAATCACTAGCACAAGCCCTGGTTTGTTCAGGTGACATTATAGCAGCTGCTACCAAAAAAAGAAAATTAGTAACATGATAATCTCTTTTCAGTCAGTCATAGCACTTGCCAAGCAAGAGTACTATGTTCATCTCACTAACTCTCCTGCTTCTGACCCTCGCCATCTCTTTGCTACACTCAACTCTCTCCTCAAGATCCCTCCTCCCCCAATCCCTCCTTCATTTTCTGCCTAGACCTTAGCTGACTGTTTCCATGACAAAGTCCAGAAAATTAGCCTTGAGTTCTCCACAGGTTCACCCCTACTTCACCTTCCCCCTCTGTCACCCTTTCTTCCTTTTCTGAAATCACTGAGGAGGAAACTGCAAATCTTCTCTCTTCTTCCAAACTATCTGCTCCTCTGATCCCATTTCCACCCATCTACTAAGCTCCATCTCTTCCATCTGTCATATCCTTAACCTATCGCTTTCCACTGCAACTGTTCCTGTGGCCTTCAAACATGCTCTGGTCACACCTCTTCTCAAAAAGCTTTCACTAGACCCTACCTGTCGTTCCAGTTGTCAGTCTCTCTCTCTCCTCCCCTCCGCTTCAAAACTACTTGAACGAGCGGTTCACTGCCACTGTCTTGATTTTCTTTCCCCCCAAGCCCTTCTGAATCCACTGCAATCTGGCTTTCATCCTCTACATTTCATGGAGATGACTTTTGACAAATTCTCCAGCTACTACTGCTACTACTACTGAACTTTTGTATAGCGCTACAAGACATACACAGCGCTGCACAGACACATATAAAAGATGGTCCCTGCTCCTCAGAGCTTACAATCTAGTCAAGATAGACATCACAGTAGCTGCAGACATTGATACATTTAGGTGGAATGGTAAGGAAACACAAAGGAGACCAGGTGAGTTCTGAAAGCAGCAGCGAAAAGGTGAGTTTTCAGCCTGGATTTGAAAAGGTCCAGGGAAGGCGCCTGATGTACAGACTCAGATAGTTTGTTCCAAGCATAAGGAGCAGCAAGGTGAAAAGAGCGAAGTCTGGAGTTAGCAATAGAAGAGAAGGCCACAGATAGAAGCAATTTGCCAGAAGAGCAGAGTTCCCGAGGAGGGGTGTAAGGAGAGATAAGAGAGGAAAGGTAGTGAGGAGCTGTAGAGTGAATGCGCTTATAGGTCAGCAGGAGAAGTTTGAACTGGATGCGGAAACAGATAGGGAGCCAATGAAGTGACTTGAGAAGAGGGGTAACGACGAGGCTGACGAAAGACGACGAGGCTGGCGAAAGATTAGCCACGCAGCAGAGTGTTGAACAGATTAAAGGGGAGGAAGATGATTCAGAGGAGACCAGCAAGAATTAGGTCTAGACGGGAGATGACTAAGAAGTGGATAAGTGTCTTAGAAGTGTGTTCAGAAAAGAATGAGTGAATTTTGTTGATGTTATAGAGAAAGAAGCAGCAAGTTTTAGCTATCAGTTAGATGTGTGTGGAGAAGGAGAGAGAGGAGTCAAAGATGACCCCAAGATTGCGAGCTGAGGAAACAGAGAGGAGTAGAGAGTTATCCACAGAGACTGAGAAAGGAGGAAGGAGAGAGGAGGATTTAGGGGGAAAAATAAGAAGCTTAGTTTTGGCTATATTCAATTTCAAGTGGCGGTGAGACATTCAAGCATCAATGTCAGAAAGACAGGCAGAGATCTGGGCCTGGATTACCAGAGAGATTTCAGGTGTAGAGAGGTAGATCCGGGAGTCATCAGCATAAAGATGGTACTGAAAACCATAGGAAGAGAGGGATTGTGTAGAGAGAGAGAAAAGGAGTGGACCCAAGACAGATCCTTAGGGTACAGCAACTGAGAGTAAGATAGCAGTAGGTGAGGATCTACCAGAATAGACATTGAAAGAACACTGGAAGAGATAAGAAGAGAACCAGGATAGCACAGAGCCCTTAAAACCAAGAAAGGACAAGGTATCAAGGAGAAGGTTGTGGTCAACAGTGTCAAAAGCAGCTGAAAGGTCAAGAAGGATGAGGTTCAAGTAAAGGCCCTTGGATTTTGCAGGAACAGATCACTGGAGACTTTGGCAAGAGCCATTTCAGTAGAATGTAAAGGACGAGAGCCAGATTGTAAAGGATCCAGGATCAAGTAGTTTAGAAACGAAGGGGAAGAGGGAGATGGGTCAATAGTTAGAAGGACAGGTAGGATCTAGTGAGGGTTTCTTGAGGAGAGGAGTGACCATAGCATGCTTGAAGGCTGCAGGGACAGTTGTAGTGGAGAGCGATAGGTTGAGAATAAGAGAGATGGAGGGAACAACAGTGGAGGAGATGGGTGAGAATGGGATCAGAGGGGCAGGTAGTGAGTTTGGAGGAGGAGAGATGGTGTATGTTCAAGGTCGAGGCAGTGGCTGTGCTGGTGAGTGGGGGCAGTAGAGCAAAGCTGGAGGTCAAATGAGGATGTAAGGGAAAGAAGCTTTAAAGTATAAGGGTCAGAGGGGTTATCAACATGATTTGTTCCTTGCCAAATCCAAGGGCCTTTACTCGATCCTCATCCTTCATGGCCTTTCTGTTACCTTTGACACTGTTGCTCACCACCTTCTCCTTGATATCCTGTCCTTGTTTGGATTTAGGGGCTCTGTTCTGTCCTGGTTTTCTTCTTACCTGTCCCATCGCACTTTTAGTGCATCTTCTGGTGATCCTCCTCTACTGTCCTCCCACTTTCAGTTGGTGTACCTCAGGGCTCTGTTTTGAGACATCTCCTTGTCTCTCTGTATACTCAGTCCCTTGGTGCACTTATTTCCTCCCATAGTTTTCAGTACCATCCTTACACTGATTACTCTCGGATCTATGCGCCAGAAATCTCTCCAGGAATCCAGCTCTGGATCTCTGCCTGCTTATTTGACATTGCTGCCGGGATGTCTCACCGCCATCTGAACATGTCCAAAACTGACCTTGTCATCTTTCCCCCTAAACCCACCTCCCCTTTCCTCCCTTCTCTATTTCTGTGGATAACACTACACTCGTCCCTGTTTTCTCAGCTCACAACCGTAGGGTCATCATTGACTCAACTCTCTTTCTCTGCACACATCCAGCAGTTAGCTAAAACCTGTCGCATCTTTCTCTATGACATCATGAAAATTCATCCCGTCCTTTCTGTACACATTACTAAGACCCTTATCCAGTCACCTCCCGTCTTGACTATTGTAACCTGTTCCTGACTGGCTGCCTCTGAATCATCTCTCTCCCCTTCAATCTTTTCAAAACTCAGCTGCATGGCACCAGTGTCTCTATGCTCATGTGAGCCCTCTTCTCCAGTCATTTCACTGACTCTCTATCAGTTTCCGCATCCAGTTCAAACTACTAACCTACAAGTGCATTTGTCCTGCGGCTCCTCACTACCTTTCCTCTCTTATCTCACTCAACACCCCTCCTTGGGAACTCTGCTCTTCTGTCAGATCCCTTTTATCTGTGCCCTTCTTTGCCACCGCCACCTCCAGACTTTGTTCATTCGATCTTGCTGCTCCATATGCCTGGAACAAACTACCCGAGTCAGTGTGTCAGGCTCCTTTTCTAGCTCTATCCAAATACTGGCTTAAAACTCACATCTTCGAGGCCACGTTTGGATCCTTATGCCTCTCACTTTCTTGTCCACTACTCTATACTCTAGTCCCTAGTTTTGCTATGTCTTTTCATCTTGATTAGACTGTAAGTTCTGATTAGCAGAGACCATGTTTTATTTATTTATTTACATCTATATATACAGCGCTGCGTATAACTTGTAGCACTATACAAATAATTATTATTAGTAGAAATCCACCATCAATAAAGGAAAAGTAGCATAGCAGCTGGATAGAGAAGATGCCTTTCTAAAGGTAAGAGATGTCTCCAGAAAGCTTCTCTGTTTAACCTACCAGTGTTTCTCAAGCAGGCAGGGCTTGGCCAACCACTAGGCAAACTAGGCAATCGCCTAGGGCAGCAACCTCTGGAGGGCAGCAAAATCAGGCCATTCAAAGCTAAATAATAGATTTTGACAGTCAGATGGGGTGTAAAGTTTGAGGTTCGCCTACGGCTCCAACACTTTCGTCCAATTCTAGGGCCAGCCCTGCAAGCAGGTATAATATAGGAACTTTTCAAAGGCACTGTTTACTTTTGCTGAGAGGGAGGAATGTCTGAGAAGTTGGAGGAGAAGGCAGAGGATTTTCATATGCAAGATAACCTTGTATGAAGTATCAAAGGAGAAGTAGTCTTACAGGGGATAGAAACAGAAAAATGATGACAGAAAAAGACCACATGGCCTATCTAGTCTGTCCTTCCATATCAACAACTACAACAGTCCCCTTTTTTCCTTTAGAGATCCTATAATAGAAACATTAAAAAATTAGTCAATTTTCTTTTTTTTGTGCCATCAAGTCAGTGTTGATGCCCAGTGACCTCTGGGTTTTCTTGGCAATGTATCACTGGAGGTAGATTGTCAGGCCTTAATGGAGGGTAAGGTGAATTGCCCAAGGTCACAAGAAGTGCCAGTGGGAATCAGACTGTTGCTCTTCTGGATACCAGGCAGTTGCTCTATCCACTAGACTCCTCCTCCTCCTTATCCTGGATCTTCTGCTTCAGCTGCAAGAGGAGTTGGAGCTACTAATTAACATTCCTCATGCATTCCCAGCACGTTAACTTCCTGGGTATGCATTTCATTTCCATGTCGGGGTGGGGGAGGGCAACTACCCCAAGTCCCAGACTTTGGAGGGCTTTACTTGGCTGTGCTAGCTCTGCACCTGACATCATTTCCTTTTCTTGAGCAGCAGCAAGACTGGAGTTGGGGAGGCCCATGTGATGGCAGAGGTATAAACGGCAGATGTTCTTCAACTGCTCAAACAGACCCCTTCCCCTTCTTCTCCACCCATCAATCTTTGGGAAGGAGAGAGGGAGGGAGGGAGGGAGGAACCTATTCTGCTTGGTTCACCCCAGGCCCCCCTATAGTCTGCCTTTCCAGGACCCGTGGTTGTGTCTAGTACGACTAATCAGTTCACTTTTCAAGAAATCTTGGTCATGATTTATAGAGTACCTCACAATATCAATTCCTTCTTGATCAGGTAGGGATATAGATGCTGTTACTGGTTGTTTGTGTGAGCAAAGAAAATGTATCACTTCTGGAAAGCCTGGTACATTGCTTGTGTCTGAAAATCAATTAAGGAGGAGAAGATAAATGAAACACGATTTTGCTAATTGAGGGAGCTAATGGGGATGAGAATGGTCCCAGGAGAAATGTTGATGTGAAGGACTGAGACACTCTGATGTAGAACAGAGAATGGAACGTGAATGCAGAGGACATCTGTAAGTCAAAAGTCTATTAGGGTTTTTTATTTTAATTTGATGGGTTGGAAAACCAGATTCAAGCAAATAATACTTCTTTTTTCTCAACTATGATTTTCTGGAGGTCACACAGAAATTTGGAGACAGACAGGAGTCTGGATTTCATGGCCCAAGACTTCTACTAAAACATCACCGCATTTTCTGGCCACTCCTCTTTTTGCTAAAATCAAGTCTAGTTTTGGAAAATTAACCAAAAGTCTAAGCCTACCTCAGATGAAACTGGAAAACTTTGTAGATCATTATAGGCAGATTGTGGAGGGGGGAATTGAGATTTCCAGGCTAGGACATGCACAGTTCCCACTGTTATTTACAAAAGGCAGTGTTATACGCAAAGGAGGGTATTTTAGAAGCTCTATTCATGATTTAGATGTCTGAAAGCAGGCATGCAGAAGTGCAAATCACAGAGACGTCCCTGGACTTGTAGAAACAGAGGGTCTGATATTCGAAACACGGTTTACAGCTCTGTAAACCATGTAAATGCCTCTAGCCAGGATATTCGATGGCTTTAACACGGTTAGTGCCGCTGAATATTCCTGATCTTCTCCCTTACACGTCCTGATGCAAACCACTTAGCAATGCAGCATGTCATGGGTGTTCTGGGGAGGAGCGGATATTGCATGCTGCCCAGTTAGCAACCTGCGGCTAAAATTTAGGCGAGGCAAAAGCTCACCTATCTTTCAGCCACAGCAACTAAGCGGACAGTATGCAATATCGCGTTGCCCCGTTATCTACTGTGTCTGGGAGGCTGTGCGGCAAACCCAGATATTCAATGCTGGAGCCGCATATAAACCAGGCATTGAACATAGAAACATAGAAACATGATGACAGAAAAAGACCACATGGCCTATCCAGTCTGTCCTTCCATATCAACAACTACAACAGTCCCCTTTTTACCTTTAGAGATCCTCTGTGTTTGTCCCATGCTTTTTTGAATTCAGTTACTGTCCTCATCTCTACCACCTCCACTGGGAGACTATTCCATGGATCCACTACTCTTTCTGTAAAGAAATATTTCCGCATATCACTCCTGAATCTATCTCCCTTCACCCTCATCCCATGTCCCCTCGTAGCAGAACTTGCTTTCAATTGAAAGAGGCTCTCTCCCTGAATATTTATGCCACGGAGGTATTTAAACATCTCAATCATATCACCTCTATCCCGCCTTTCCTCTAAGGTGTACATATTAACATCCTTAAGTCTGTCCTCATATGCTTTATAATGAAGCCCACTAATCATTTTAGTAGCAACCCTCTGCACCAACTCCATCCTGTTCACATCCTTTTGAAGGTGCGGTCTCCAGAATTGCACACCATACTCCAAATGAGGTCGCACCAAAGACTTATACAGAGGCATTATCACCTCCTTTCATCTGCTGGCCATTCCTCTCCCTATGCACCCAAGCATCCTTCTAGCTTTTGCCGTCGCCTTTTCTACCTGTTTAGCTACTTTAAGATCATCAGACACAACCACACCTAGGTCCCGCTCTTCTTTAGTGGACAAAAGTACTTCACCCCCTATACTGTATTGCTCCCTTGGATTGCTGCAGCCCAAATGCATGACCTTAACATTAAATCCCAGCTGCCAAATTCTAGACCATTCTTCAAGCTTAGCTAGATCCCTCCTCATGTTATCTACACCTTCCTGGGTGTCTTCTCTATTGCAGATTTTGGTATCATCTGCAACGAGGCAAACCTTACCCGACAGCCCTTCCGCTATATCACTAACAAAGATGTTAAAAAGAATCGGACCAAGGACAGATCCCTGGGGCACACCATGGTAACATCCTTCTCCTCAGAGTGAGCTCCATTTACTTGTACTCTTTGTTGCCTCCCACCCAACCAATTTCTAACCCAAGCAGTAACTTTAGGGTCCATCTCTAGGGTGCTCAGTTTGTTTATAAGTCGCCTGTGAGGAACAGTGTCAAAGGCTTTACTGAAATCTAAATACACCACATCTAGAGCTCTCCCTCGGTCCAACTCCCTGGTCACCCAGTCAAAGAAATCAATCAAATTTGTCTGACAAGACCTGCCTCTGGTGAATCCATGCTGCTTCGGATCCTGTAATCCGCTGGACTCCAGAAACCTCACCATTTTCTCTTTCAGCAGCGTTTCCAATAATTTACTCACCACCGAAGTTAAACTAACCGGCCTGTAGTTTTCAACCACATCCTTACTTCCGCTTTTGTGTAAAGGCACCACATGAGCCTCTCTCCAGTCCTTTGGCACCACTCCCGACTCCAACGAGGCATTGAAAAGGTCAGTCAGTGGAGTTGTTAGAACGTCCCCAAGTTCCCTCAGTATTCTAGGGTGTATCCCATCCGGTCCCATCGCTTTGTCTACTTTGTCTACTTTAAGTTGAGCTAGTTTCTCACAAACACAGTCTTCTGAAAATTGTTCAAGATGTCCCTCGCTTCTGTTCCTATTTGTGGGTGTTTTCTGAGGTCCTGCTCCTGGTTCTTCATCTGTGAACACAGAACAAAAATATTTGTTAAGCAATTCCGCTTTATCCTTATCAGCTTCTACATATTCCCCCTCTGCACCCTTGAGTCTGACAATACCACTTTTGCCCTTCCTCTTCTCACTAATATATCTGAAAAAATGTCTTATCCCCCCATTTTATTGCATTGGCTATTTCCTCCTCCTTTTGAATCTTTGCCTTCTTGACTACTTTGCTAGCTTCTCTAAGTTTTTCCAAATACAGGGGTTAAGGGTCGGTGCACATGTTCTCGGTTCTGAGGCTGTACATTTCAGGGATGTCCACATTTGTGAAATGGCCTCGTCTGTGCACATACCCAGCCTTGCAATCTGCACGGGTCCCGTCTCCATAAGCGGTTACTGAGATTTGTATTTTTCAGGGTGGAGATGGGGGATGGTGCCAGAGGGCTGTTGGGGAGGATGGTTTGGTCAGCCTTTGCACCCACCCCTTCAAGGTAGCATTCATGCATGCCTCGGAGCAGCTGTAAAAGCCAACTTGGAAATTCCTTGACTTGCTACACCCCTTGGAATCTCTGTGTGCTGTGCATCTGCACATAACTACTCTCTGAAATCGCTATGCACATGTGTATGTGATATACACATGTAAATTCCTCTATTTATACTTGGAGAGGATGCTAAAATAGCCTCCTTAGAGTACACATTTGAAGCTTTCAGCTGTTGGAACCATAGTAACAGAAAATGATGGCAGATAAAGACCAGCAAGGTCCATCAAGTCTGCCCAGTAAAGTGGCTAAAGCTATAGGGCTGCACCTGCCTCTCTGTGCAGGTTACCCCCTCTCTATGCCTTTGCTCTGTGCAGGTTAGCCCTCTCTATTTATCAAGTGATTTACGCTCGCTTTGATTCCATCCTCTTGCTAGGTAGTGATCCTCTGTGTGTGTCCCATGCTTTTTTGAATTGCATCACTGTTTTTTGCTCCTTCGGGAGGGCATTCCAGGCATCTATCACTCTTTCCGTGAAAAAGTATTTCCTGATGTTGCTTTTAAGTTTATCTCCTTGCAGCTTCATTTCATGTCTTCTAGTTCTATACCTTCCCCATCTTTGGAAAAGGTTTGTTTGTTCCTAGTTATCAATGGGGAGGCCTTATGGTCTGAACCAATGTATACCTAGTGCCTTCGAAGGCCATTAAGGAAATACATACCATGATAAATGATTTAAATTCAGTCCACTCCATGTTTGTTCACCAGTAGGACACTGTATTACTCTCAGAGGTAGTCCAATAGATAGTGATCCCTTCATGCTCCCTTGAAACATCAGTTAGACTTTGGAGGTTGGCAATATTGATGTGATGTTAGCAGTGTATTTTAGAAAGGCCGAACTCCCTGTGGAATGCTCAACACTCATCGTAAGAGCAGAGAGCTATCTGCTGACTCCATGGCTGAGACAATCAGGGTGACGGCCCTAGATCCTGTGCTTTGGGTGACCCTATGCTTTAATTCTCTTCCCTATCACTGATGCAATCCTCTCCCTAGTCCCGCTTTTCTTCTGCCAGCAGGAGTGGCATTTCTTCCGTCCATCTACCTTCGTTGCGGCATTCTTTTGATAGGTGATGTTTCAAGAATATAAACTAAACTACCTGAACTGAATCACCTGCCAACTTCATTTTGAAGTCTGAATGTGTGGCATCCCATGATATCCTATGGGTTGCACTGAACCGGGGGGGGGGGGGCATTCCATTGGCCAGGTGAATTTCCACCCCTCCTCCTCCGTGCAAAAGGGAAAACAAAAACTTTACATACCCATACAGGGAGGGCTTACCATCTCCTCCCAATAAACCACACCTCATGCAGATTATACTCGTACCTGGCACAAAATTCTCACAGATTCTTCTTACAAATAAAATCCTTTATTTCTTATATATCACGCAAGCAAGCATATAGGTAGCACAACCAAAACTAGCTAAATACAAAGAAACTTGGAGATTCCCTCACTTTCTACTTACAGCTATAAAGTAATTAAGAGATTTCCTGTCCATCGACAGATCCTAGAACAGTGAAAGAGAAGGATACATGACAGTAAGATTCCTAGCTACATTCAAAGATAAACTAAGGAAACCCTTTCACACAGACAACAGACACATACTCACTCTCTCATTAGCAGACATACAGTGGAAATTTACAAACCACCTTCTTCAGAAAATGGGGTGTAAATTCCCAGTCTTTTAAAAGTTCTGTCCTGTTATATAGTTTTCTTTCCAAATAGTCCCTTTGTTTTTGATTCCAGGCATCTGGATTCTCTCTTTCATTCCTTTCTTTGTCCTATCATATCTGCACTCCCATTCCTGCTGACCTGTGACCCTTATGGCCTTGTGTATAAACATGTGCTCAGGCCTTTGTCAGATTTATTCCTTGTTATCTGACCCTTTTGCCACCTATTCAATCTTTCACCTGGTCTGTTTTTCCATCCCCTATTTTTAAGAAATATAGAAAATATATATCTTATTACAGTAGTTCTCTGATATTCTGACAGTTTCCACACTAGGCCTCAGTAGGCCCCATGTCAAACAGGCATAACCATGCTAATGATTCCTTCTTTCTCCTGTGCTCTGTAGATAAAGAGTAGTTACTCACCTGTAACAGGTGTTCTCCAGGAGCAGCAGGAATCAGTCGTCACATATGGGTGTCATCGGCGCCGATGAAGCCCCAGCGGAGCATTTCCCCAGCTTTCAATGAAAGCCTTTGGGAATGCAGGCACGCATGCGCTGTTCCCTTCCCACCTAAAGGTGCCATCTTACCTCAGTCAAATAACATAGCTAAGAACAGCACATAAAAATGAAAAAATAAACTATGTACAACTGCAACTCCAAGGGGAGGAGGGAGGGTTGTGAGGACTGATTCCTGCTGCTCCTGGAGAACACCTGTTACAGGTGAGTAACTACTCTTTCTCCAGGACCAAGCAGGAAGTCAGTCCTCACATATGGGTGACTCCCAAGCTCTGGGCTACTGAGGAACCCAGGCTGAACAAGAGAACTCCCTCTAGTCTCAGCAGCAAAGAAAGGCTTTTCAAGGACACAACCTCCACCAGTAGCCCAACAGAGGGCAGGAGGGCAGGAGTTGCCTAAACCTCAAAGAGATTCCGGAGTACTGCTTGGCCAAAAGCACTGTCCCTACGGGACTCCCTCTCCAGGCAGTAATGGGCCGCAAAAGTCTGGCTTGAAGACCAAGTTGCAGCCCTGCAGATGTCTACCAAGGGCACAGAGTGGAGATGAGCCACTGAGGCAGCCATTGCCCTGACACAGTGGGCCGTGACCCGACCCTGCAAAGGAAGGTCAGCCGCCTTATAAGCCCAGGTGATACAGTCAGCTACCCAGATGGACAAGGTACGCTTGGACACAGGCAACCCCAACTTATTGGGGTCAAAGGAGACGAAGAGCTGGGTAGTCCTTCTATGCCCCTGCGTACGGTCAAGGTAGAAGGATAAGGCCCTCCTACAGTGCAGGGTATGCAGGACTGCTTCAGCCTGGCTTGCATGAGGCCTAGGGAAGAATGTTGGAAGAACCACCTCCTGGTTGAGGTGGAAAGAGGAGACAACCTTAGGGAGGAACTTTGGATGAGTCCTAAGGACTACCCTGTTCCTATAAATCCTGGTGTAAGGCCTATCACAGACCAGGGCCTGAAGCTCACTTACTCGCCTAGCCGAGGCAAGGGCTATCAGGAAGAGTGTCTTCCAGGAGAGGAAGCGTAGTGGACAAGTAGCCATCGGCTCAAAAGGTGGGCGAGTCAGTTGCTGCAAGACCACATTCAGCTCCCACTCAGGGGTAGGAGGACGGATAGGAGGCTTGAGCAAAAGCAAGCCCCTAAGAAAGCGAGACACCAAGGGGTGACCAGACAGAGAATGTCCCTCCACCAGAGAGTGGTGAGCTGCTAGAGCTGAGAGGTGGACCTGAACAGAATTGGATTTAAGACCTTGATGGGACAAGTGCAGTAAGTACTGAAGGACTACTGGCACAGTACAGGAGAAAGGATCTTCTGTATGTGGCTGACACCACACAGAAAACCTTTTCCATTTGAGAGCATAGGTTTTCCTAGTGGATTGTTTCCTAGAGGCTAGGACAACCTCCTCAACCTCCTGAGGCAGGCCCCAGGGAGCCAAGACTACCCTTGCAGCCTCCAGGCCATCAAATTGAGAGCTCTGAGATTGGGGTGCAGAAGGGAACCCTGCTCCTGTGAGAGAAGGTCGGGCTGCAACCCCAGAGGTAGTGGAGGATCCACCGCCAGTTGAAACAGAAGAGGAAACCAAGGCTGTCTCGGCCACCTGGGAGCCACCAGCAGGACCGAGGCCTTGTCCTGAAGAATCTTGAAGAGAGTTCAGGCCACCAAGGGCATGGGAGGAAATGCATAGAGGAGGCCCTGAGACCAGCTGGGGAAATGCTCCGCTGGGGCTTCATCGGCGCCGATGACACCCATATGTGAGGACTGACTTCCTGCTTGGTCCTGGAGAAGTGTGTTTTTTCTCACATTTCTTCCATCTGATGTCACCTAATACCCATAGCATCCCACAACGCACATGCAGTACAAATGCCAGCAATCTGGACACATTTTAGATGTTCTTTGTGTTAACTCTTTCTCTTCTGGCTCTCACAGGGTCTATATATTCAGGCTTCAAAAAATGCACAGCTGGCAGAGGAGGAACAGGCAGATGCAGGGAGGAAAGCCATCAAAGCAAACAGCAGTGATGATGGAGTTGGCAAAAGAATTTTTACTTAGCTCTTTGTGGCATCCTCTTGTGGCATCCCCCTTGGGCAAACTCCATTGGTCCCTGAATGATTGGCACCTGGTGCCTCCACCTGATGAAAAAGGGTGTTAGTGGGTGGTATTTCGCTCCCTTCCCCCAGGAGAACCAAAAATAAAAAGCAGCTGCAATATTTACAAGCATTATTAATTTCTACCTCTTTGAGTTTAGAGAAAGTGCCAACAATGCATTGAAACAGGAATGTAATAGAGATTCTTATTTATTTATTTATTTAGACAGTTTTGTATACCGCCTTATCCTTCAATCAAAGCGGTAACAACACAATTGGGGGATACATTTAACACGTGGGGATATGAGACACATACACTAATACTTACAGGGAACATGGGCAATGGAGAGTTAAGTGGCTTGCCCAAGACCACAAGGAGCATCTGTGGGACTAGAAACCCCAGTCCTTCCGGTCCAAGGTTGCTATCCTCTAGTGGGATTTGAACCCCCGACCTTCCGGCCTGAAGTACCTTGCCCCAACCACTAGGCTACTCCTCCCTCTTGCTGATCTATCGATGGTTATGCTTCAGGCGTGTAAAGTGAGGCTCTGTCCAAGTTCCGCTCCTATGCACACGCAAACTGAAAGTAAGTGCAATAGGATTTATGAGCGTGTTTACAGAATAGCAACCTAACAAGCATGCAACTTTCCATGTGTCCCTCATAAAATCAGCCCTTTCATGACCTTTTCAACATTCCTGAAGCAAATGACTACATTAACGTAAACAAAACCTAAGCTATTTGCTCTTGGAAATATTTGACATAGAAATGGTACGTTTGCCCCATGCCTACGATGAATGTCTTTCCCTGTAGTTCTAATGATTCATTCTGGTGTAGAAATGTAGGGGGGAAACTAGTAATCTTTTAATTTGGGCTTAATGGCACCAAAAGTGTGTTTGATTTTTCCCAACAAAACAGAACTAGGTTCCTCAGCCTATAATCCCAGGATGCACCATCCCATTCCAAGGCATCCCTTTATCCCCTATGATGTCACTCTTTCGCGCACACCTTGTCTGGTTTCCAGGGGGTCAGTTTTCAGTAGCCTGTTTTGTTGCAAAGTATGCAAGCACTTTTGTGTACATGGACCTTGTAGACAATTTTCATTGGTGAAATTCATGGGTGGCTTCTCTTAGAAACTGCCTACGCGGTGCATGCGTAGAAACGTGCCTGTCTGCTTTACACCTGCATTTTATGTAAGTACATGATCGGGGTAAAATGCCAGAAGCAGGGCCGGTATTAGTAGGTGGCAAACAGGGCAATTGCCCTGGGCCCCCATGCAACACGACATTGTCTAATCTCCAATCTACAGACACCGTCCCAGAAAACCTCCTATTAATTTGGCTAAAATCATGTGCGCTGTAAAACCCTACAAGCATTTCTTTGCGATGAACAGGACCAAGAGCAAATCTAGCTGGATAAGTACTTAGTTACCCAGTTAAATCCCTTTGAATTTTGTTCTCTCTGTGTTATATGTTGTACTTTATTTTTTGCTTGGATAAGCTCAGCTTCACTTATAGTAGGCTTGGATTGTGCTGAAATTAATTTTTAGTTGCATCTCCTTAATCCTACTACATTTTAATAATGTTTATCCCGGAGCCAAATCTTTAGGATGAAGGGATCCAAAGTCATATTGCCTGAACTGATGTATCGTGGCTGTAAAATTTTTAGCTGTGCAAAATATTGGGCACAGGAGTGACTTGCTATAGACAAATTAACTCATGTTGTTAATATTAGCACACCGTAGTAACTAGCCCCCCATGTCTCCTATCTGTGGATTTTCAGCGGCACAGTTTGGAAGAAGCAAAGGCGGAACAACCAATAAAAAAGCAGTCTTAAATTAAACTATTAGCTGTAGCTACAGCGGCTGAATATTGGCCCTTTATGTACAGCTGGTGGCGGTGACCCCCAAATACGTATTTTCAGTACTTCGCCTCTCTGTATAGTGACGTTCAATGTACATATCTTTTAAAAATCATGGCCAGCATTTTAAAAACTAGGCTGCTGAATAATAACTCATAACATTTCTGCCTATTAACTAGTATCCTGAAGCATGGAGTCTGTGGGTTGTGCTCTTATAGTCTCTTCGTACATTCAGAGCGTGCTGATTGGTTGTTATTTTACCATTCATGGTTCAGATAGGCGCTCCAAAGATACTTGATACCAGGTTTTCTGAGTGTCAGAATTCTTTTGTGTTTGTAGAAACTTTGGGAGTAATTAGATGAGGCGTTGAGAAAAGTGGTATGGCTTTACGGCGCACTAATCATGGCGTGTTAGTGGTTTATGCGTGTAAATGGGCACTTACATATGTACTTTAAGCAGTCGGTATTTGAAAGTACGCATACCAGGCCAATCGTGCGTGCTTTCACTGTGGACATGTACAGGGACAGAGTTAGCATGGGGCATGGGAGGAGCGTGAATTATAAAATACTATCATTTACGCACTTTCCATAAAAAAGTAGATGCAGGCATTTGCACCAGCTGTAGGGGTTGGTGTAAGTGGTTGTGTCTGGATTTAACACAAGCTTTCACCCTCTTACGCCCCCATTTTATAAACAAAAGTAGACAGCAACTTTTCCTTATAAAGTAGAAGTAAGATAAGTGTATTTTGGATGCCAAAAACGAACCGCCCGGTTATAAAATTACCCTCTTTTTCTTTTTCCTTTCTTTCTCATACAACATATCCCTTGTTCCTTTGGAGTTAGCTTTAAGTGCAATGCTGAAATGTCTAATCACTGCTAAAGCACCCTAGTCCTCAGTTAGAGCCAAAATGATCATGCAGGGAAGGCAACTGGCAATGTTGCTTGAACTAACCAACCAAATGCTCTCCAAGTGCCTTTACTCAAATGCCTAATGAAGGAGTCCTGAAGGGAGGATAAGAACATGGCCCAAGGCATAGAAATCATCCATGTAAATAAAACTAATGAGTATAGGTCATGTGGTTTAATCACTTAATATATTATGCCTTGTAAAGCAAGGTGGGGAGAGTCTGTTCGGTTTTATCCTGCTATAAAAGGTCTTTGACCTTGCCCTTGAGGATGGAGGCTCAATCATTACCAGAATGACTGCAGTCTAATAGTTACGACAAATCGTGCAACTTTCTCTTTCTTTTTTTTTTTTTTATTATATATTTATGCAATTTTACAATAAATTTAAGAAGGTTCAAACAAAAACCCTTCTCAAAGAAACAGCACCTTTCTCTTTCTTGAATGTTCTAACTGAAGCAGCCCAGCAAAATACTTCGAGTGCTTAGTGATTCCGCCTAAGTAGTCCATACTTATCAATTTGTTACTTTTGACTGGTTCAGTCTGTGATCGCCAATCCAGAGCCTTTTCACCATTGCAGCTGGAGTGGAAGCAGGGGACCCTCCCTTCCCCGTCCGACCCAACCCAGTACCATTTCTTAGAAAAATAGCACCAGTTTCAATTAAATGGAATCACTTCTAAACCATGGGCACTTTCTGGGTTTTACCAGCTCTTCCTGTTCTGCTTATGGCCAGCTCACTTGGAAAGGGGTCTGAGAAAGATTACATCATAGTTAGCCGGTCACGCACAGGCCGTCTAGTTAGTGTAAGGCAAATATTTAAACAAAGCTGAGCTCCTAAATTTAGGAAACTAAAATAGCTGCCAAAACCTAGGACCCTAAGACAGCAATTTTCAGAAGTCCTGCACTTGTGTGGTCGGCAGCTGATGCCAACCTTATTAGTGCTTTTTAAAAGATTTTTGGCACTTATACAGCTAACGTTTGCCACATAACCTGCTAGATTTATTTATTTACATTCTCTTATATACCATGCTATTCTGCATCAGTGCAGTTTACATTGAACAAACTTAAATGACATTATAACTTGGAGATAACTATTTTACAGGGAACATGGGCTATGGAGGGTTAAGTGGCTTGCCCAAGACCACAAGGAGCACCTGTGGGACTAGAAACCCCAGTCCTTCCGGCCCAAGGTTGCTGTCCTCTAGTGCGATTTGAACCCCTGACCTTCTGGCCTGAAGTACCTTGCCCCAACCACTAGGCCACTCCTGATGGCCAAAGCTATCATTTTAAAGTGGGGTGAGATTTCCAGCTGGCTTCATGTAGGGCTAAACGTTATACAGAAAGTGTCAAAATTCAGCTGTTCTCCAGATAACGCATACATTCATGTCTGAATGCAGAATTGCAGGACTAACTTTGAACACAGCTGCTGAAGGTGATCTTTGTGAAATGCAAACATGATCATGCAGCCCCTCTTTCAAAGTAGTTGCATTGGATGCCAATAATTCAGAGAGTCAAATTCAAGGCACTATGTTTGTCTTTCGCTATTTGCTGATGGGTCAACCATTGCATTTGGCAAATTTGCTTCAACCTTGTGTGATGAGCAGGGTTTCACATTCATCCCAGAGGTTCCTTGCTTTCCGCAGATAAGGTTGAACACTACGCAGTGTGGGTGCTTCCAGTGTTTTGTGCCAGCTTTATGGAATTAGTTGCCAGATAATGTAAATGCTGAGAAGAACTATTAGCATTCCAGGAAACTTTTAAAGATATGGCTGTTTCAGGAAGCTTTAACTGGCAATAGGGAGGATGGTTGGGCAGATCAATGCTGGGTGACTAGGGAGTGCTAGGGGTCTATGTGTACCCAGATACAGTCCTTATAGTGGTCATTACGCTGCTTGGCAGGCTGGGGGTAAAGGTTTCCAAGGGTTTTTCTATATCTCTCAGTCTCTACCCCTGGAATTAAATTTCAGGGTTCTTTGAATGGGGACCAGCATACTCTGGGAAGCCCTTGCACTGAAATTCTTTTTATACCACTTTCCTTCTCCAAATGAGTCCAGTCCAGAGCTGATGTTCTGAACAAAGGGTTTACTTAAAATTTAGGGTCACTGATACAACAACAACTCCAACTGGCAGAAAAAAATGTAACTATATTACGAGCCATTTGCGCCTTCGTTTTCCTCCACTAGTTAGAATTAGGTTACTTCTTTCTTCCTTTCATTCTGGAACAGGAGAGCATTCTATTTTGAATACTCTGTATCTGATTCTGGAAATTAAATTCACGTTTCTCCACTCCTGTACTTCTAATATTTTTTATGGTGAGCTAGTGGTGGTGCAGACACAGGTCCCCAAAACTGTCCTGGATTCACTCCTTGCTGCATGTATTAAAGAACTTCTGGATTCCTCTCTTCTTTCAAGTTAGTAGCCATTGTAGATTGAGGTACCGGGAACAGCTGTGCAGGCACTCCAGGCTCAGAAGTTCCTTCATTATCGAGATTTTATTTATCTATATTCTGCTCTATCTACTAGGTGGATTACAAATAATTTCATAACACAGACACTATCAATACATTACATCAAAACATGTCGTCGTCTTGGAGTTTCTTCAGCGTCTCTTTGTGAGTGAATGGCGTCAAGGTCAATTACACAGGCAGGACTTCACTCAAGTTGAGCCAGTGGTGTCGGCAGGTTTTGCAGTCAGTCCCTTTTCCCTTGCTCTCTATTCCGATGCCTGTGACTCCTCCTAAAGGGAATGAGGAGTTAGCGTTTGGCCACTCTCAGCTGCCCCTCCAAGGAGCAAACAGCTTACTCATCTTCCCTGTAAAATAGTTATGTTCCCTGTAAAATAGTAAAATAGTTATCTCCAAGTTATAATGCCCTGTTCAATGTAATTTCAGTTTGTTCAATGTAAACCGCACTGATGCAGAATAGCGCGGTATATAAGAAAATGTAAATAAATAAATAAATAAATACTCCAGCATGGTTCAGTGGCTGTGAGCCTAAGACAGAATTCTGCCTTTGGGCATGGTTTAAATAGATCCTGAATTTTCTCTCCCAAAGGAGTCTCCTTCCAGTATAGTGTAACTGGGCAGAAAGAAACCTCCCCTGTTCTGCAAAATGTTAGCTTTTCTACTACTACTAGTATTAATCATTCATGTAATGCTACAAGGTATACACAACGCTGTACAAACATATAAAAAAAGACAGTCCCTGTTCATAGAACTTACAATCTAATCAAGACAGACAGAACAATACAAGAGAAACAAGAGGGTTCAAATAGGGAAGGAGACAAGGAGAACAGGATCCAAACGCGGCCTCAAAGAGTAAGGGGTATGTTTACTAAACCGCGCTACTGTGCGGGGCGCACTTGAGCGTGCGCTAAGGTACCTTAGCGCACGCTAATGATGCGTTTTTGTGCCCCGCACACGTGCGCGCCGCACTAACGGGCCCGCTCATGTGCACGTCGCGCAAATGAGCGATAGAGGCGTGGAAAGGCTCCCGGAGGGCGGAGGAAGGCTCCCCAGGGGCGGAGAGAAGGGGTCAATGGGTGGAGAGTGGGAGGGGAGAGGCTCCCCGCACAGGAGCGGGGCTGAAATTCGATGAAAAAAATACCGCGAGTGAAAACCTCGCGTTAGAGCCGATTTAAAGGGAAGAGAAACCATTTCTGTCAGCAATGTACAGCAAAACCAGGGAAACCTACAAAACGTGAGCAGTGTGATACATGTGCACAGAACAAAATAGCAAATAAAAATTGAAAATGACCACAACAAAATTCTAAAAAATTATAATCCAGCTGGGCAACAGTGATAGTCATGGAAAACATAAAAAATCACTCCCAAGAAAGCCCCAAAAAAGAAATATAAATTTTAGAAGGGTCTACGCTCCGTCCCCATACAAGGTGAATGATCCCACAGTGAAATTGTGCAGAGCAGGGTCATAAACCTTGTGCAGAGCAGGGTCATAAACCTAATAATTATTATTTTTACGCTGCGTCCCCATACAAGGTGAATGATCCCACAGTGAAATTGTGCAGAACAGGGTTTATGTCTCCTTTGGCCAGGTTTCCTATATCCAGGGACTGCACTGTCTCTGTGGCCACAGTGTGGTGCAGTGAACACAGACAGTGTGTTCAGGAGCCAAAGATCACCAGTTCAAGTCCCAGCTGGGGCTCCTGCAAACCCAATCCCCATATTTTACCCACCACTAAACTATGATAGTAAAGACCAACCTTTTTTGCAGATAACATAAGCATGGTCCAAACACCTCTATTTTACCCTACAGAGCACAGACACCAGAAACATGCGCATTACCTAGACCACAGTCCCCTCAATGCAGTCCTGGAGGGCCACATATCATTTAGCTGTGATGCTGTCACCAATATAAGGCCATGTCAGCATGGTGGCGGAGGGGTTACCGTTGGTGGAGGGGGCAGTGGCTGCTGCCCACAGCAGACGGTGGCCTAGCCCTCTTCACGTGGGTGCAGTGCACTCCAACAGACAGGCCCTGTCTGACAAACAGCCATGGACTCCCCAGGGAATGCACTGTTTTTGTGCTAAGACAGTGGTGCAGCGGACATAGCCAGTGCCTATAGGACCAGAAGGTCACAGGTTCAAAGCCCAGCTGGGGCTACTTCCAATCCAGTCCACATATTTTTCCCACAACTAAACCGTGATAGTAAGGACAAACCTTTATTGCAGAGAACATACGCATGGTTAATACGCCTATATTTTACCCCACCGAGCACAGACACCATAAACAGGGGCATTACCTAGAGCAGAGTCTCCCAAATGCAGTCCTGGAGGGCCAAACACCATTCAGGTTCCATGCTGCCTCTAATAAAGATGCCTGTGCTGCATATCTATGCACCACCCCCATGGTATGCAGATGTATCTCATGCATATTCATGAGGGACAGCATGAAACCCCAAACAGTGTTTTGCACACCAGGACTGGGGTTGGGAACCTCTGCCGTAAAGCAGCAGCCAACAGGGGCAGACACACCCACACCCACACCCACAGGCCCCATTGGCCAATGCCTCCTGGAGAGGCAGGACATTGGGCCCTGCGTGCATCTCCCAATACTAGCACTTGCATACCTTAGCAATGCCACCCTACACCTGGGTATACGGTACACACCTATCAAACGTTTCCTATGATTACTGGCAGATAGCAAGTCCTACGTTCAGCACAGTTTGCTCATTGAGCTCCATCATAACAATCTTTCTGATGTCTGCGGTGTGTGCTTCAGGTCTGGTCTCTGACAGTGTTTACCACCCTTGGGAGTGACCCCCAACAGTATTGTGTAGCATATCCATGCCTGTACTGTGCCCAGGACTGGTGTGGTGGGCAGGGTTGCTAAACTCCTCTTTAGTAGCACAATGCTGGCATAGGTGTGGGAGTGTGTGTCTGTCTATACAGTGTGTGGTGGCTGCAAACACCTTCCACAGCCCACACTGCCAGCACTGTTGCCAGTATTGGCCTGCCAATGTGCATAATGAGGAGCAAGGTACCATGGGTATAGCCTGGACAGGGTGACCTGGCCAGGATGCATCTGCACAGGGCATAGGACACTGGCTGGGACATTTTAGTGCCCAGCCACCACCTACACAGACAGGGTGACCTCAGTATGTCCTGCTGGGGGATCACTCTCACCCTGACTGTGCAGTGACGACAGCATGGCTAGGCACCCCTATAGTGCTATATAGTATTTCTCTCATGTGATATTTATGGGTTTCCTTTTGGGGCCTAGTCACTGATTTATCTGCTTGTTGTGTATGCTGACATCCCAGTTCTGGGTGCATGCATTTGCACTGGGAACATGCACTATGGACTAGCTAGCAGACTGTTTGCAGCTGGTATGTGTCTTGATGGAGCGGCTTGCAGGGTGCAGCGGCTGAAGGCTTGCTGCAGGAGAATATCAGATAGCGTTGGGGTGCAGCTTAGCATATCCAAGCCTAATGTCTGTCTGCTATTGCGTTATGGATGTGTACAGAGCTGCATTGACTGCCTTGTAGGGTGTCTGTTCCCCAGCAGGACAGGCGTTGATGGTCCCCTCTACTATCACCATTGCAGGGAGGTAGAATGTGGATCTGTTGATGGGAGACCCTGTTTGCCACCCTCAGCCCTGGAGGAGGAGGGTGGTGGTACATAATCCACCTAGGGGTCCATAGGGGCTACACCTGACTGAGACAGACAGAGATAACCAAGGTGTTTCTGCAGAAACTACCTATCTCACACATTAACACTGCTTTGGACCTCTGGCATGGCCTCTTTCAGCTATGGAAGGTGCTGTGGACCTGGTGCTGGGCGCCTCACTGCACCCTCAGGGTGAGCACAGTACCCGCACAATGTGACGGTGTGTAACTACTCTGTGCCAGTAAAACACACGGTCAGTACCCCCTACCAGGCTGAGGTGCTGTGGGGGTGCATTCCCCATCTTGTGTTTATCTGTGGACAGCTGATTTGCATGTGCAGTGCATCATGGGTACAGGTGGGCTATCCTGGTGACCACAGCAGACTGTCTGTGTGGTGACGTGCACTCCCTCTGCAGCCAGCCAGGGGCTTGCTAGCAGCTATAGAGCTGTAGCACAATGGTTACTTCACTGCTTGTGGAGCCAGAGGTCATGGGTTCAAACTCACAGTGGGGTTATTTGATGGGGCTGTCCAGAGCATTATCTCTTTTTAATGTACATTATTGCTGCCAGCAAAAACGCCCTCATCGTACTGTATCCATAAGGTGCCTCAGAGGGCGCTTTATAAGGCGCCCTATAGGTTACCTTATGGTTACCGTCCATATAAGGTGCACTATACGTTATCCTGTGGAGCAACTTATAGGGTGCTCTATAGGGGACATTTTAGGGTGCCGTGGCGGACAGTGCACTTTATAATGTGCCCTATGGAGTGCCTTATAGGGTGCCTTATGCGGCACCTTCAATTACGGCACGTGAGGACCTGTTTGCTGGCAGCAATTAATAAAACACAACTAAAGTGCTGCAGGAAAAAATACATACATTGCAAAGCTAATGCCACAGCCAGCCTTACGTATTAGGCACACTGGGGAGCAAACTCATGACCCCTGTATCAGCAGTCAGTGCCTTACCCATTGTGCTACACTGCTGCTCCTCCTTGCATATCAGCGCACCTACTTATGCTTTTCATTCCTTAAACTGCACAGTGCTGCCATCTAAAACATTGCTGTGACCTTGCGGTACCTCATACGGCACCCTATAAAGCGCCCTATAAGCAACATTCTAGGGTGCCTTGGCGGACAGTGCACTTTAAAATGTGCCTTATGGGGCGCCTTATGTTAACACACTTTGAGAGTGCGTTTGCTAGTAGTAGTAATTAAAATTAAAATAAAATGCCTCCTAAAGCAAACTTACCCATAATAGGTAATGCCTCAGCCAGCCTTCTTCATTGGGCACAGTGGGGGATTGAACCCATGATCCCTGCACCATTGGTCAGTGTCTTAACCATTGGACTGTGGCTCTGTTCCTGTGACTATACATCAGCGCGCCACCTTATGCCGCCCAATATTAAAATGCCTCCTAAAGCAATAGCGCGCCGCCTTATGCCGCCCATGATTTAAATGCCTCCTAAAGTAATGCCTCAGCCAGCTGTCTTCATTGGGCACTGTGTGGGATTGAACCCCTGATCCCTGGTCAGTGTCTTAACCATTGTGCTGTGGCTCTGCTCCTCTGCTTGCACATCAGCGCACCGCTTATGCCTCCCACGCAGCTTTCTCATGCGCTAATGTGCGGGGCGCACATGGGCACTGCGCACATTAGCGCATGAATAATCCCGGTTTTGCTTTTTTCAGCCAGACACGCCCACTCCTTATATGGCACCCGCACACTAGCGGGCCCCGCACATTACCAGGGTTTTAGTAGACATACCCCTAAGTCTTTAGCATGGATTTGAAGAGAGGGAGAGAAGAGACTTGACATAAAGACAGAAGAAGTTTGTTCCATGCATAAGGAGCAGCAAGGTGAAAAGATCAATATCTGGAGTTTGCAGAAGAAGAAAAGGGCATAGAGAGAAGAAAGCCAGAGGAAGAGCGGAGTTCATGAGGAGCGGTGTAGGGAGAGAGAAGAGAGGAAAAGGGGCAGTAGAGTGAATGCATTTATATGTCAGAAGGAGAAGTTTGGATTGGATACAGAAATGGAAAGGGAGCCAGTGAAGTGATTTTAGAAGAGGGGTTGGTTATATGAGTGTATCGGGGCTGTTGGAAGATTACCCATGCAGCAGAGTTCTGGATAGATTGAAGAGAAGAGAGATGACACTGAGGGAGACCAGCAAGGAGGAGGTTTCAATAGTCAAGGCGGGAGGTGACAAAAGAGTAGACAAGAGCCTTAGTAGTATATTTAGAGAGGAAGGGACAAATTTTGTTAATGTCGTAGAGAAAAAAAATGACAGGTTTTAGCTATATTTTGAATGTTTGGAGAAGGAAAGGGAGGAGTCAAAGATGACCGCAAGGTTTCGGGTCGAGGAAACAGGAAATAGAGTGTTGTAAACAGTGATAGAGAAGGAGGAAGAGGGAAGGAGGGTTTAGAGGGAAAAATAAGAAGTTCCGTTTTAGCCATATTCAATTGTAGATGGTTGTGAGACATCCAGGTGGCGATGTCAGATGAGCAAGTAGATATGAGTTTGGAGCGAAGGAGAGATGTCAGGTGTAGATAGATAGATTTGAGAGTCATCAGCATAAAGATCATACTGAAAGCTATGGGAAGAGATGAAGGCACCAAGGGACTGGGTATAGAGAAAAGGAGAGGGCCCAGAACAGACCTTTGAGATACACCAACTGAGAGAGGGATGACAGTAGAGGAGGAACCTCCAGAACAAACACTGAAAGAGTGATTGGACAGATAAGAAGAGAACTAAGATGGTACAGGGCCTCTAAAACCAAGTGAGGATAAAGTGTCAAGGAGAAGAAGGTGGTCAACAGTATCAAAAGCAGCAGAAAGATCAAGACGAATGAGAACTGAGCAAAGCCCTTTGGACTTAGTAAGGAATAGATCACTGGAGACTTTGGCAAGAGCCATTTCAGTCGAATGAAATCGACAAACACCAGATTGAAGTGGCTCAAGGAGGGCTTGAGAGGAGAGAAATTTGAGACAGCGGCGGAGAACTACACATTCAGGAATTTTGGAAATGAATGGTAGAAGTGAGATGGGTCGATAATTAGAAGGACAAGTAGGGTCAAGTGACAGTCTTTTTAGGAGAGGAGTGATCACAGCATGCTTGAAGGCTGCAGGGAAGGTTGCAGTGGAAAGCAAAAGATTGAGAATATGTGAGATGGAAGAGATGATGGAGGAGGAGATGGAGTTGAGGAGACGGATGGGGATAGGATCAGAAGAACAGCTAGTGAGTTTAGAGGAGGAAAGAAGAAGAGAGGTTTCCTCAACAGAGATTTTAGAAAAGGATGAAAAGGTGATAGAGGTTGAGAGGAAAAGTTAGTAATAGAGAGGGGGACGAAGGGATGAAGAAGATTTAGTGGGAATTGAAGAGTAATCTTATGCACTTTGTCATGGAAATAGTCTGCTAGGGTTTGGGCAGAGAAAAAAGGAGGGAATGGAGGTGGAGGAGCCTTAAGAGAATTGAGAATACAAAAGAGACAGTGAGGGTTAGAGGCAAGACGGTTAGTCAGAAGGAAAAATTAGTTTTGCTTAGCGAGTCCAATGGCAGACTGCAAAGAAGAAAGCATGAATTTGAAGTGAAGAAAACCAGCAAGAGAGCGGGATTTGAGCCAAGTGTGCTCTGCTGAGCGGGCACAGGAACGTAGGCATTTGAAGACAACCAGGGCTGAGGTGAGGTGCGCCTAATAGGATGTGGAATGGGCAGAGCAAGGATATCCAGAGTAGACGAGAGAGCAGTATTATAGGAAGCTATGGCTTCATCAACAGACTTGGACAAAGTGGAAGAGAGAAGAGATGAGACAGTAGTGGATAGAGTCAGTGGATCGATAGCATAAAGATTCCTAAAAAGACAGGAGGAGATTGGGTGACATTGAAGGAGGGGAGAAATGAAGAGTGAAACTTAACAGGTGATGGTCAGATAAGGGAAGAGCAGAGGTATGGAAATGAGAAGGTAAACAATTAGAGTAGAAAACAAGGTCAAGGCAGTGACCAAGCTGATGAGTGGGGGCAGAAGAGCAAAGCTGGAGGTTGAAAGAGGAGGTAAGGGAAAGGAGCTTGGACACATAGGGGTCAGAGGGGTTATCAATATGAAAAATAAAGTCACCAAGTATAAGGGAGGGGGAAGAAGAATCCAAGAATAAGGAGAGCCAAGAGTCAAAATCAGTGAGGAAGGTAGAAGAGGACTTGTCAGGGGTCTATAGATGACAGCGATCCGGAGAGGTAGCGGATTAATAAGACAGACGGAATGGATTTCAAAGGAGAGAAAAAAATGAGACTGAGGGAAAAAGGAGGGGTTGAAACTGGCAAGAAGGAGAAAGTAGAAATCCACCACCACCGCTTCAGCCCTTGGGACGAGGAGAGTGGGAGAATTGATAACCGCTGTGGAAGATTGCAGCAACTGAAGCAGAGTCATCAGGTAGGAACAGGGTTATGGAAAGCGCGAGAGAAAAAGAGATCACAAGTAAAGTGAAGTTTATTAGAAATGGAATGAGCATTCCATTCATAAAGCACATGAGAAGGGGTGAGAGGAGGGGGAAAGGGGAGGGATATAGATGAGATTAGGGTGATGGAGAGAGGAACTAATATTGGAGTGAGAGAGAAGAGAAGGGGGAGAAGGGTTGGGATTAATGTCCCCAGAGGACAGAAGGAGAAGGAGAAGAAGAGTGTCGTAAATGGGGATAAGGTTGTTTTAGAGAGGAAGGAGAGGGTGAAGCCTGAGAGCTGAGGAAAGGGTGGAGGATAAGATGGGGGAGGAAATAGGGAGGGTGGGGAGAGGGTGAAAGAGAGGGTGGGGGGGGGGGTATTAGGTTGGTGGAGTGAGGGAAGAAGGTTAGAGAGGATCAGAAAAAAGAGCTTATATTGTAGTACTCTGGTAGGAACACCAGATGGCATCAGTTGCTCAAAGCAATGACATCCCAGCAGTCTGTATGTACTATGTATGTATCTTGATGTATTGTGGGACTTGGTTTTGTATGTTCTTGCCCACTCTAGGGTCTTCATTGACTGTGAGTTGGATATCGAGAACCAAGTGACTGCATAGGCTGGCTGAAAAGCAGCATAGCGTTAAAAACGTGCCTTATCTGTTTTAAGTTATGTGTTCTCCACATAGATGAATATTGTTCTTTGAGTTTTCAGCTGAAAATTCACCTAAATTTTGGATGCTGAATTTAGGCCTTCCATTTATTTGCCTAGAATTAAGATCCTAATATTGAAAATCTGGGCAAGCTCTTAACTCTTTTTCACTATCCTAAATCCATGCCTGTAGCCTCCAGCTATTTATTTTCTTAAGTTCTGGCAGCTACTTTTATTTAGCCCCAGTCATTCTGAACGTTTATCTCCTAAACCCTTTGAAAATCAATCTATAGGGTATCTAATGCAAGCAGCTGGAGTACATAGTGATCTTATGATGACATTTGTAATGTCTTTATCCTCCTTTAATAGACTATAATTTGTGCAACCTGTTTTCTGAAGAGGGGCTACTTTAGATTGATCAGGATCATTTGTACAGCTGGGGCATGCCTTGATTAATTGAATTAGAGCAGGGCCGGCCCGGCCCGTCCATTGTGCGAGAATGTTGTTCACACAGGGCCCCGCACGAACTTCATTCTTGCACAAATGGACGGCTTCAGAGGAAGCTGGGGAAGCCCACGCGAGACCCCAGTTCCCTCTGCACAGCCACCAGCGTAAAGAGTGTTTTCCCTCACGCTGGCGGCTGTTTCTGTGAAGCACACAAGTGCTGGGAAATTACCTTTAACCTTTCCCGGCATTCAGCACGCTTCACAGAAACAGCCGCCAACGTGAGGGAAAACACTCTTCATGCTGGTGGCTGTGCAGAAGGAGTCGGGGCCTCGCGTGGGCTTCCCCGGCTCCCTCTGAAGCTCCTTAGATGGCCGCAGGGCTCTTCAGCGGAGCGGGGGGGGGGGGTGTCTAGTATATGGACGAGGGCATGGGCTGATGGGGGTGGCTAGGACTGGAAATGGGCTGATGGGGGGAAGTTTGGACTGGAAATGGGCTAATTTGGGTGGAAGCTAGGACTGGAAATGGCTGATG
The DNA here is from genome assembly GCA_033557465.1 of Ichthyophis bannanicus. NCBI lineage: Eukaryota > Metazoa > Chordata > Amphibia > Gymnophiona > Ichthyophiidae > Ichthyophis > Ichthyophis bannanicus. The sequence goes on from CM066037.1 coordinate 65,563,998, forward strand.
GAGGCTGGGCTGAAAATCTGCATAGCGTTAAAATGTGCCTTATCTGTTTTAAGTTATATGTTCTCCACATAGATGAATATTGCTCTTTGAGTTTTCAGCTGAAAATTCACCTAAATGGGGGGGGGGGAGCTTGGACTGGAAATGGGCTAATTGGAGGGAAGCTTGGACTGGAAATGGCTGATGGGGATTGGGCTATGACTGGAAATGGGCTGATGGGGAGAAGCTTGGATTGGAAATGCCTGATGGGGGGCTAGAATTGGAAATGGGCTGATGGAGAGCTGGAATAGAACTGGAAATAGGCTGATTGTGGGAGCTTGGTCTGGAAATAGGCTGATGGGGGCTGGAATAGGACTGGAAATGGGCTGATGGGGGGCTAGGACTGGAAATGAGCTGATGGGGAGGGCTAAGACTGGAAATGGGCTGATTGGGGGAGCTTGGTCTGGAAATAGGCTGATGGGGGCTGGAATAGGACTGGAAATGTGCTGATGGGGGGCTAGGACTGGAAATGAGCTGATGGGGAGGGCTAAGACTGGAAATGGGCTGACGGGGGAGTTTGGACTGCAAATGGGCTGATGGGGGCTGCAATAGGACTGGAAATTGGCTGATGGGAGGGCTAGGATTGGAAATTGGATGATGGGGGGAACTTGGACTGGAAATGGGCTTATGGGGGGCTGGAATAGGACTGGAAATGGGCTGATGGGGGCTAGGACTGGAAATGAGCTGATGGGGAGAGCTAAGACTGGAAATGGGCTGATGGGGGGCTAGGATTGGAAATTGGCTGATGGGGGGGAGCTTGGACTGGAAATGGACTGATGGGGGCTGGAATAGGACTGGAAATGGGCAGATAGGGACAAGGATTGGAAATGGGCTGATGTGGGGCATGGGATAATTGGACTAGAAGGGAACGGATACTGGATGGATCTAGAACTAGAAGGGAGCTGATTTTGGGGGAAGTCTAGAAGGGGATGGGGATGGAGAATGAGGATGGAGAGGGGAAAAGATATTTTTTGTGGGAGGGAAGAAAAATCTTTGATTGGCCAGGTATTTGGAGAGTAAGTGGGGATTGAGAATGGAAGGGTGAAATTTGAGTGGATAATAAAGGAATAAAGAAAGAAATGGGAGAAAGAGCAAAAGGGGAAAGATCAGTATGTTAAAGCAGATACAGAGAGAGAATGGAAAAAATCTAGAAGAGAGAAGAAAGGACAAATGGACAGCTCACAGAAGACACGAAGAAACCAGAAGAAAGTGACTGGAGCAATTGCAACTGAAAAATAAAATGCCCAAATAAAAGGTAGAAAAATACTTTTTATTTTGAATTTATTAACTGGAATATGTCAGGTCTGGGAAATGTGTATCGCTAACATCTTTGCGTTTTTGTTATTGCAAGAGGAAATTAATTTATAGTTTTATTTATCCAGTGTTGTTGTACATTTCATGTTTGGTTTTTGGGATTCCAAATTTAATTATTATCTTCCTATTTCTAAATTGTGATCCCTTGTTCTTTGTGTGGTAATGGTCTATGTTCTGCATGTGTAACCAAGCTGAGGTATTCTGATCTTGTAGTTTCTATTTGACAGTCCCACTTGTTCTCTTTTCCCCAGTGAGATGTATTGGTATTCTCTGAGATGTATTGGTTTAATATTTACAATGTTGCCTCATTGATAGGTAGGGTTTGGTGCTTTGTGAGTCCTGGTAGTGCTGTTATGATACGGTGGGTTTGCTATGAGTTCTAAATGGTCAGTGTTTATAGTACTACCTAATGAGCCTGGCGGTTTGCACTGGAATATAGTAATTTAGAAATCTGGTAGTCTTTCTTTATCCAGACACTTATTAAGAGGCATGTTTACTAAAAGCGCATGTTAACATTACGCAAATATTTACGCAAATGAGGTGCATTATGCAAATGAGGTTCATTATGCAAATTAGGCCCGCAATGAATCTCCGCACATGGCCCCGCACCCCCATTGTGCCGTCCATGAATCAGAGCATAAGACCCGTTCATAAGATGTCTCTTTATGCACCCTTAGAGAGTAATTTTATAAATTTGTGCCTATTTAACTTGTTTGGGTTTATGTTTATTTTTATTAATTTGATGAATCGTCTTGTTTTCATTCAGCTATTTTATGCCTGTTTTATAAAGTCAAATGTGTGCACATTGACTTTATAAAATACTACCGTGACAGAGAAAGCGCCTTAAATTAGTTTGCGATCGTTTATAGCAGCCCTAGAGCTGCTATAAGTGATCGCATGCCTACCTTTTGCAAGTAATCAATGAGCGTCCTTGGATGTTCCACCCAAACTCTGCCCATGTGCATGCCCACAGTGGAAGTACGTGCAATGCACACAGCAGATTGCGGTGGAGGAGAGGCTGGTAGCAGAGAGGGAGTAAGCAAGAGAGCTCCTGCACCTAGTTAAGGGAGAGAGAATTAGAGAAAATGCGCATGTAAATTTAAACCCCGCCTATGCTCTTTCCAGACTCCACCCCATGCACACCCCATGTGACGGGACTTACATGCATGTTTGCAGAATAGACTAAGAGCTTATGCACACTTAAAATGTGTCACTCTGAACGCGCTATATAGAATCCGCCCCAATGTGTTTAACTTTAACCGCATTTTGTGTAGAATAGACTGGGGGGGGGGGGGCATATTAAAAACATTCTGGCTGGTTAAGAAACATAGAAACATGATGGCAGATAAAGATCATATGGCTATCCAGTCTGTCCTTCCATACCAACTGCTACAGGCCCTTTTTTTCCTCTAGATATCTTCTGTGTTGGTCCCATGCCTTCCTGAATTCAGATACTGTCCTGGTCTCTACTACCTCTGCTGGGAGACTATTCCATGCATCTACTGCTCTTTCCATAAAGAAATATTTCTGTATATTACTTTTCAGTCAATCTCCTTTTACACTCATCCTATGCCCCCACACTGCAGAGCTTTCTTTCAGTTGAAAGAGACTCTCCTCCTGTGCATTTATTCCACGGACATATTTAAATATCGCTATCATATTTCCCTTCTCCTGCCTTTCTTCAAAGTATACATATTGAGATCTTTAAGTCTGTCCCCATATGGCTTATAATAAAGACCACTGACCATTTTGGTAGCCACCCCCTGCACCTACTCCATCCTGTTTATATCCTTTTGAAGGTGCGGTCTCCAGAATTGCACACGATACTCCAAATGAGGACTCACCAAAGATTTATACAGAGGCACTATCACCTCCTTCTTCCTGCTGTCCATTCTGCTCTCTATGGACTCAAGCATCCCTCTGGCTTTTGCCATCACCTTTTCAATCAGATCATCAGAAACAAGCATCCCCAGGCCCCACTCTTCTTTCCTGGACTGAAGTACTTCACTCCCTGTACTCTACCACGCCCTTGGATTTTTGCAGCCCAAACGCATGATTCGGCATTTTTTAGTGTTAACTCTCAGCTGGCAAATTCTTGACCATTCTTCAAGCTTCACTACATCCCTGCATCACACCACTGGTAACATCCTTCTCCTCAGAATAAGTTCCATTTAACTGTACCCTTTGTTGCCTCCGACACAACCAATTTCTAACCCATTCAGTCATTTTAGGGTCCATCCCTAGGGAGCTCAATTTATTTATAAGTTGCCTGTGCGGAACGGTGTCAAAGGCTTTACTGACATCTAAGTACACTGCAGCTAGGGGTCTCCTTCGGTCCAAGTCACTGGTCACCCAGTCCATAGGCAGCAGACAGGGGTGGGCCACAGGAGCTATGGCCCCACCTATATTTTGTTCAACACAGCATCAGCAATAAAGAGCTTGGGGCAAGCCTGGAGATAGGTTTGTTTAGCCCCTCCAACCAAAATGTTGTTCTGCTGCCCCTGACCCAGTCAAATAAATGAATTAGATTTATCTGACAAGACCTGCCTCTAGTAAAACCATGCTGCATCGGATTCTGCAATCCATTGGACTCTGGAAATCTCATTATCCTCTTTTTTGGCAGCATTTCCCTTAATTTACTCACTACAAAGGTCAGGCTAAAAGGCAAAGGGACCACATGCACCCTTCACCAGTCCTCTGGGATCACTCCCAAATCTAAAGAAGCATTGAAAAGTCAGATAGGAGCCACTAGAACTTCCCTAAGTTACTTCAGTACTCTCGGATGTTTCCCATCTGGCCCCATATTTGTCTATTTTAGGTTTAGTTGGCTCCTCAGGAACACAGTCTTCTGAAAATTGTTTAATATCTACCTCATTTCTGTTCCTATTTGTGTTTATTTTCTAAGGTCCTACTCTTATCCCTTCATCTGTGAACACAGAACAGAAATATTTTTTAAGCAATTCCTCTTTATCCTGATCAGCTAATATATATTTCTCCCGTTCAGTCTGATAATACTACTTTTGCTCCTCTCACTAACATATCTAAAAAATGATTTGTCCCCCCCACCCCCCCCCCCCCCATTTTACTGCATTGGCTATTTTGCCTTCCAGTTGCATCTTTGTTTTCCTGATTACTTTCCTAGCTTCTCTTAACTTTTCCAAATACTGATGCCTGTCTTCCTCTTTCTGTGATCTCTTGTATTTTATGAAGGCCACCCTCTTTTTCTTCACCTTTTTAGATATCTTTTGAGAACCATTATGGCCTCTTTATACTTGTACATTTATTTACTTTCTTAACAAAAAGGTTTACCCTTAAAATAGCCTCTTTCTGTTTCACCCATTGTTTTTCTATGTCCCCCAGCTGTTCCCACTCCACTAATGACTCCTTGAGGTATTGTCGATTCTTGCAAAGTTAGTTTTCCTAAAGTCTAGGATACTCACTAGCTGTAATCCTAATACTAACTACACCATCTGATCACTGTGTGCAAAATGATCACCCACTATAACATCAGAAACATTCCCCATTCGTAAGAACCAGCTTCAGTATGGCCCCTTCATGTATGAGTTCTATTACCATTTGCCAGAATAGTTCCCCCTGTAGAGAATCCAGGATCTTCCTATTTCTAGAGGAAACCAGAGCAGGGATGTCCCAATCAACATCCAACATATTAAAACACCTATCAGCAGCCTGTCCCCTTTCGTAGCAATGCTGCGAATGTCTTCAATTAAATCTCTGTCCACTTATTCTGCCTGTGAAGGAGGTCTGTATATCACACCAGTGTAAATAGATGTTTCATTTCCTCTTTCCAGTTTAACCCCCAGTGCCTCCTCCTTCCCTTGTACAGTAAGCCCTGCAATTCTGTAGCTTTAATATTATTGTTAACATATAGTGCCACTCCTCCTCCCTTTCTTCTTACCCTGTCCATCCAGACTTGCTAACCAGCTAAAACGCACTGAGCCCAATATTCTTCAGTATTATCCAGCTAGTGCCTCTGAATATCCCCGCAGACCACATAAAAAGCACCCAGGCGGATCGTGTGCTGCCCTAACTTTATTGCTATCCAGTCAGCAGCTGTATATCTGCTCTAAATGATTGCAACCTGCTGACCGGCAAGCCTGGAGATTCAGCGCCAGATGCCGGTTAAGTTCTGGCATGGAATATCTGGGTTTTATTAAAGTGGGCAGTGGCTAAGTGTTTTAAATAGCTGCTGCGACTGAATATCGCCCCCCCCCCCTGTATTTTTTAAATGCAATGTGTGTTCTTTTCCATTGAAATTCCAGCCGACCAAAGGCATCTGCAAAAGTCTAGATAGAAGCAGGTATTTGCAAAGACCATGTGTGAAAAGCATTCACAAGTTTGACTTTTTTCAAAGGGGAGGGCATGCCAACTGTCGCCTTATTCCCTAGCAATTAGCATTCCAGTTGTGTCCTTTTTCCATGCTTTTTTTTTTTTTTGATAGTGCATTTAGCTGATTTTGGCTTCCATAGCAGTTCTTATTTCTGACTTACACTGGAGGCACGCCAATCTGACATTTGTTTACCACACAGATGTTTTTATATCGCTATGCAAGCCTAACCACTTAAATGTTTCACAATTTTCTTCTTTGTCAACAGATTTAGACTAAGGCCTAATTTACAAAGGATTTTGTTTGTCATTTTCGGCTGTATGGAGGAAAAAGCCTCGGTGAACTTTCCCATTACAGTCTTTCAGCATGCATTAAGCACTTTTGTAAATAAGACTCATAAACTCCTGTATTTATCTGTTATTACTTTAGTTTGTCAGACCCTCAGTAAGCCCTTGAAGTGATAGGAAAATAAACATTCCACGCAACGGCAGGCAAGCCTCTCCAGAGCAGATCTAAAGGACAGTGGCATGCAGGGAGGGAATTTTTCCATAATATGTGCATTTTTATCTCAAATCTTCCCTAAAGGAGGGTGTCGTACGCTGCTGGGTCTGCACAAAACTGAGCACAGCCCTAATGGGTCATCAAGAAAGGGAAGAGCAAAGGCTTCTGGGCCCTTGGCAATCTGTACTGATGCAGAATGCAAAAGATGGTTGACATGATGGAAGAGGAATTGTTCCAAAATTACAATTCAGTGTAAATACAAAATATGAGTACAAATTCTCTTTGGCTTCCCTTACCTCCAAAAATATACAAAGCGGTGGCTATTCAGTTCAGTTTCAAATGGTGGTGGGATATCCAGGCAGGAATGTCAGACAAGCAGGCTGTGATTACAGGCCTGGACTCCCAGAGAGATTTCAGGTGCAGAGAGGTAAATTTGGGAGCCATCAGCACAAGGATGATACTGAAACCCATGAGAGGAGATCAGGGTACTAAGGGAATGGGTATAGAGAGAGAAAAGAAGAGGTCCCAGGATAGAGCCCTGGGGTATACCGACTGAATGTGGTGTAGCAGTGGAGGAAGATCCACCAAAGCATACACTAAAGGTACGATGAGAGAGATAGGAAGAAAATCAAGATTGAATAGGCCCCCTAAATCCAAGAGAGAACAGGGTGTTGAGAAGGTGGCAATGGTTAACAGTGTCAAAAGCAGCAGACAGGTCAAAAAGGATGAGGATCGAGTAAATGCCCTTGGATTTGGCCAGGAACAAGTCACTGGAAGCTTTAGCAAGTGCCGTTTCTGTAAAGTATAAAGGATGAAAGCCAGATTGCAGGGGTTCCAGAATAACTTTTGCGGAAAGAAAGTCGAGCAATCAGCAATGACCCGCATGTTCAAGTAGTTTTTAAACAAAAGGGAGGAGGGAGATTGGCTGATAATTAGTAGGGGAGGTAGGATCTAATGAAGATTTTTTGAGGAGAGGTATAATTATAGCATGTTTGAAGGCTTCAGGGAGAAAGTGATAGATTGAGGATATGACAGAGGGATGCAATCATCCCCCTTTGTCTTCTCCAACAGGTCCAGTCTACTCCAGTACTGCAGACTCTTCTGTAGGCTTAGGAACAAGCCAGCATCTCCAATCTCTCTTCCACACTCAAACCTATGACTGGCTCTCACTCTTTACATGTAAGAATCAAGGGCTGATTCCACGCTGGATGTAGATAAAATATAAAGATGACCTCTGACTGGGTCTCTACTTAACAGGTTCACATAAACCACAAAGAGAACCACACAGTGATTATTCTGTGAATCGCGTGGAGCGGGAAAAGATCCTGAAGTACCAAGAAATGCAATCAGAGACCAAGAAAATGTGACAGAAAAATACAGAAATATTTCCCATCATATTGGGAGCCACAGGCCTGATAAAGAAGAATTTGTAGTCACATATTAACAAATTACCCATACATCTTACATTTCATGAACTCCAGAAGGAGGCTCTCTTTGGCACAATGCAAGTACTATGGCAAGCATTAGCAGTATATTCGAGAGACTGAGATCATACTCCACGTACCCTGGCTTAGGAGTGAGGTTCATGACTATCATGGTATGTGCAAAACTAACCCATTTGGAGAAATTTCCCCTGAGAGAAACCTACCCTGGCATGGGAGTGAGCTTCATTGCTGTCATGATATGTGCCTAACTAATAACTCAACCCACCAAAACACCCGAATGTCTCACCAGCCATCCCTCAAGTTCCCGAATGGCATTGGGGTAGGAGGCAGGAACTGGAAAGCCTCCCTGCCCCCCACTGCAAGGCCAATTGGGCTCAGACTCAGCATGCTGCAGCTGAACTATTTAAAGAAAGCGCCTCCATATGTGCCCACACCTGAGGGCCTCGCCAGAGGGCCCTTAAGTGGGAACCCTACAGCACAGAAGGACACCGACAAGCCAACCAAACAACACTAACAACCATATAAGCGCACTTTGAGTAAAGTGAGCAACTACCACCACGCAACCAAGTGCCACTAATAAGACCCTACCAACACTGGCACCATCAAAAGTAGAACCTCTGGACCCCAGAATATTCACAATTTGCACCTCCATCGCACATCTCCGGTCATCTGACGACCATCCTGAATGGAAGAGGAGCACTGGAGCAGCAGAGCCAGCTGGCCAGTCCAACACGCCACTTGGACATTTGAAAAGAAGCCATGCACTCACAAGAAGGCACCCCGATCAACATCAGCACCAAGGGACCAGAAATGCAGGATTCTCCTGCCCCCCCCTCCCCCGATGCCAAGACCAATCAGGGTCATCCAAGACGCCACCTGGACATCTGAAAAGGAGCAGCATGCCTAGACATGCCCACACCTGAAGACCTCACCAGGGGGGCCCTTTAGAATGGACCACAGGCGAGGACAACCACCCATCCACCTAACCAGGACATACCGTACAAGCCACAACAATACACTGACCATCAACAAGACCGCGCAGCAAGAAACTCAACAGCACAGAACCACCAACAAGGGACACTTTCTGGACAGCCAAACCAACCAAAGAAACAATCAGAAGGTAACCTCCTCCCAACATTATACAACTTCCAGCACTGCAATCCCACCCCAGGAAAACCCTGGCTTAGAAGTGAGGTTAACGACTTCCATAATATGTGCAAAACTAACCCATTAGGAGAAACTACCCCGAAAGAAAACCATGCTGACAAAACACCCAATTCTCCTCTTGATATTAGCAATCTTCTTGCTATCCAAGGCACACAAACTTAATCTAAACTCCACCCCCCCCCGACCATGGTACCACACCCACCCCAACATAACTACATACATACCACATGCACACAGTATACAAAAGTCCCCAACACTTAATACATGTAAAAATCCCTCCTACAACCTCATCCAGTCCTTCCCACATCCACACCCTGCACTATGCATTAATCAACTCACACTCTATCCAAAACAAAATCCAGATCATAAGAGACATGCTATTATCCCAAAACATAGACATACTGGGTCCAATTCTGTTCCAGATGTAGATCCCCTCTGTGCGTCCGGATGCACAGAGGGGATCGCAATTCTGATCCCGCAGGGCACGTCTAGCCCAACGGGATCAGAATCACAAACAGTCCTGCATGTGCAGGCTGGGACTGCGATTCTGTCTGGCCTGCACGTGCAGGACTACACCCGGCTAACTCAGTCAAAGCTCTTCAATGGTGCCATGGAGTCATGTTGCCATGGCACCGCAGCTCCATTGAAGAGCAGCAATGCTGGCTGCCGGAGAATAAAGTTAATTCCCCGCAGCCTGACCCCTGATCTGGCCTCCTAAGGCCAGGGTCGGGCTGTGGGGAATGTCCTCCGGCCTCCCTGCAACATCTGCGCCCCTGCAGCAAAAATAAAACCACGTCCAGGGAAGTTATTCCACCTCTGAGTGGAATAACTTCCCCGGACATTTCACTGGCCCTGGATGTAGAGGGCCGACATCAGAATCGGCCCTGTCCTTCCAGGGCCGGCGACCACCCACTGCCCACCCAGACTCCACCCCCAGGCCACCCATTCCCTGCCGCTGTCTAACTTCCCGGCACAACTGAATAACCCCCACTATGTATAACAGAAACATGGATCTCAGAAACGGATAATTTACTACTAAACAAGTTAATGCCAAGAGGATACAACATCTACCAATGACCAAGATCATATAGTAAATGAGGCGGAGTAATGATCATTGCTAGAAGCAACCTTAACTTCCAAACCCACATAAGCATAAGCACCTATGAAGCGGACTCCGTCATCATCACCAACAAACAGACAACCATCTGCCTTATCTACAGAACTCCTACCGCCAACGCCAACTCCCTATCCCTCATTCTGGACAGAGTGATAAATGCATCAAATGCTGGAAAGGACCTCCTAGTATTAGGGGACGTCAACCTCCCCTCCCTGCAAAAGAACCATGCATACTCCTTCATCCAAGCAATGTCAGCAATGGACCTAACACAATTCATTAACACCTCCATACACGCTAAAGGCAACACCCTGGATCTAATCTTATGCAATATCCATCCAACCCAGATTAGACCCCCTCAATCTATTCAAGCTTACCCAGTCCCACAACTAATAAATTTCTCCCTCCTGCAAAACCCCATCAAGAAAAATCAAAACCTGCAACCACCAATAACAAGATATAAACCTTTCGACAAAGACAGCTTCATTAAAGACACCCGCGCACGACTTCCGGTTTGGTAATGTGCTGACCGGCAGCATGCTGATCAGCTCCGGGTTCCATACCCCACCATCAGCCTTAATCTTTTAAATTACCGACGTTGAATGCCCTCTATCCCACCTAGAGGGGCTAAGGAGAGTGGGCAACGCACCCAGGTGCCTTCTCCGAGCAGCGGGGTGCCTCAGATGGCTGCGAAGTCGTCCCGCAAGACACGAGCCCCGGACCCCAAGATGGCGGAGGGGGCGCCTCGGAGCCCTGGGTCGGAGGACGACCAGGGCAGGGTGGATGAGCTGAGTGCGGCAGTGGCTCGGGCCCTGGACGGCCGGTTCCGGGAGTTGGGGGCACAAATACAATCAGTGGCCCAGAGTATAACAGATTTTACTGACCGCATGGAGCACGCTGAAACCCGGATTTCTGGTCTGGAGGACGAGCAACATTCTCTTGTGGCCCGGGTGCAGGCCTTGGAGGCAGTGGTGAAGACACAGGGAGAGAAGCTAGATGATTTGGAGAACCGAGGCCGCCGGAAGAATCTTCGTTTCATCGGTGTCCCCGAAAATATCGCAGATAATGCTCTCCCTGCGTATCTGCAGGAATGGATGACCAAAATTATGCCCGGGGTCGAGGGTTCTTCCATAGCCCTGGAGAGAGTCCATCGCATGGGTCCTCGGCAGGAGCAGGCCCGGCGGCCATGTGCCGTTATCGCTCGTTTTCTGGACTTCCGCCAAAAGGAGTTGATCTTGAAGGCGGCCCGCCGGCATCGGAGGGGGTCCGGAGACGGCGAGCAGATATTAGTCTTCCAGGATTATTCAATGCTGGTCAGCCAACAGCGTAAGGCCTTTTCGTCTGTATGCTCCCAACTGGCGGGCAGGGGTATTCGCTTCTCTCTCCTCTACCCAGCCAGGCTAAGAGTCGAGCACCAAGGGCAGGCATATCTCTGGGGCACCCCTGAGGAGGCTGGGGCCTTTCTTGATCGCCTTGGAACGTCAGCGGTGGATGTGTGACTGGTAACTGCTTTCATCGACGTGAGTCGCACTTGACGGAGCCTGGCTCTCTCTTTTCGACCTGCCTGCCCGGACTGTATTGAAAGACAGCACTGTAATGAACATTCCTCACGGGACTGAACTTTCAAAGTTACCCGGTTGACTTCTGCCCCGACGCCTTAGCGGTAAGCCCCCTGGCGGGGCCGGCTGGCGAGGGTCTGGGGCCGAGTAGAGGGCTCCCCTCTCTCTTTCTTCTTTCTCCTTTCTCTTCTTTTCCCTTTCCTTTTTCCTTTTGTCTCTCATCCTTTCCCCTTTTCCTTTCCTTCTCTCTCCTCCTTCATTTCTTTTTACCTTTCCTCCCTTTATTTCCTCTTTCATTTAATTACACAGGTACACTACCAAAAAACTGCCTCCAGTTTTGCAACTGATTCCTATAGATTTTGGGGTGCTGAATCCAGGAAAAATAGCCAAAATGTTCCATCACGTCACGTTTTCTTGCAAAATTAGATTTCTTACCCATATAAGGAATGTTCACATAATTTCTTTTTAGCCGACTGCAGTTTATTTTCTTGGCCCAAAATAGAGGTTGTAATGGTTAACTAACTAGAAACACTCCCTCATGATATTTTAGAGTGTTTTGTATTCATTTTATACATTAACAGGACAATTTGGAGGCGGGGGGCTAAATCCAGTACTCGCGCTGGCGCATATTCTTTCCTGTTCGCCTCGCCTCGTTCGCTCGCTCAAACACGGTGGTTGCGACATGAACGTTCCTGTCAAATTTCAGTTTCTTGCAAGTTCATTATTACCTTTTGTTTGCTCAGTCGTAATCCAGCTTTATTCCGAAGTGGTTCACTACAGTTGTAGTTTGCAGTGCTGTGTATTTGTGATGGCTCACAGAGCCAGAGGTTGCGTCAACTCTCCGGACAGTTTTTGTTTTATTTGTGGGGAATATACCGTGAAAAGCGGCAGAGGAACATTTCTGCATTTATTAAAAAAGTATATTTCGCCTATTTTGGTTTGAAGTTAGGCGATCAAGACAAACCGTGGGCTCCTCACAAAGTGTGCAAGACATGTGAGGAAGATCTACGCTTATGGATGAAAGGTAAAAAACAAGCATTTCGTTTCGGAATACCTATTTATTTATTTATTTTATTTACATTCTCTTATATACCGCGCTATTCTGCTGCATCAGTGCGGTTTACATTGAACAAACTGATATTACATTGAACAGGGCATTATAACTTGGAGATAACTATTTTACAGGGAACAGCAGTGATGTGGCGTGAACAAAGAGACCACAGCAGTGACTGCTATTTTTGCTCTTGCATTGTGAAGGGATACAACTTAAAAAATAAGAACGTAATAAGTTACCCCAACCTTCCCTCAGCAATTAGGCCTATGCCTCATAGCAACGAAGTACCTGTGCCTGAACCACCAAAATCTTTGGATCATATTTGTGTGGACGGTTCTGATCATGATGAGACTCATCAGATGGCTTTTCCCGATGAGTCCAGTACTTCCGAGTTTGAAACTGAACCAGATCCGAAACCTGAACTTTTCTCTCAAGTTGAATTGAATGATTTAGTCCGGGATTTAGGACTCCCAAAAGATGCTGCCCAACTGCTAGGTTCTCGGCTTAAACAGAAAAATCTATTGTCACCAGGAACAACTTTTTATTGGTACCGCAACCGCGAGACACAATTTTTGAAGTATTTCAGAAAAGAGGAAGATTTGGTATTTTGCAACGATATATACGGAGTGATGGAAAAGTTTAAACTCAAGTATGATCCTGCTGAATGGCGGCTGTTCATTGATTCATCAAAAGACAGCATAAAAGGTGTTCTTCTTCATAATGGCAAATCATTCGCTTCAGTTCCTATTGCTCACTCTGTTATTCTCCAAGAAAAATACGAGAATTTGGCCCTGATTTTTCAGAAGATTCGTTATGATGAGCATAAGTGGATGATTTGTGGAGACTTTAAAATTCTATCCATGCTATTAGGGCAGCAATCCGGTTTCACCAAATATCCCTGCTTCCTTTGCTTGTGGGATAGCCAGGCCCGCGACCTACACTGGGGGAAAAAAGACTGGCCAATTCGGGAGTATTTGAGACCCGGTGAGAAAAATGTTCTTCATCAGAGCTTGGTACCTCATGATAAAATTCTATTACCACCTCTCCACATTAAGTTGGGTCTCATTAAGCAATTCATCAAGTCCCTTCCAAAAGATGGTGAGTGCTTTCGGTACCTTTGCTCAAAGTTCCCCGACTTTCTGAAGCAAAGCTAAAGGAAGGAGTGTTTGTTGGCCCTGATATAAGGAAACTCATTTCAGATGGAGCATTCGCTGAAACGATGTCTGAGAAGGAAAAAGAAGCCTGGGATTCCTTCAAGGATGTTGTTCTCAAATTCTTGGGGAACAGGCGGGATGAGAACTATAAGGATATTGTTGCCAGGATGCTCAATGTCTTCAAAGAACAAGGCTGTAACATGAGCCTGAAAGTCCATTTCTTGCACTCCCATGTGAACTACTTTCCCGAAAACTTGGGGGCGTACAGTGAAGAACAAGGTGAAAGGTTTCACCAGGACATCAAGGACGCAGAGAGAAGGTACCAAGGAAGATGGAACACCACTATGATGGCTGATTTCTGCTGGTTGCTGCTTCGGGAAACCCCAGATGAAAAATACGCCAAGCAGCGCACCAAGAGAAGCATTCGGGGGAAGAAGAAACGGGCCCACCAGGAGATTGATTGACCCAAGAATGACTTTAAAATCTAAACTGTGTTGACAAATATCGTGTTTTTACTAAACTTTGAAATAAAAATTTGCTAGTTATTACCACAGTGTCGGATCTCATTTATTAGAATTTTATTTTCACACCATCGGGTGTTTGTCTTCATGTATTGCAATGGTGCGTTTTGCGTTTTCTATTCTTACATACATACCTGTACAACATTTTTTGCACATTTCTTTGCTTTGCTTTGTGTCTAACCTCGCTCTTATATGCTCAATGTTTGTGCACATGTATGTGGCTGTTTTAAGTGCAGACAATTTTGCTACCATCACAGTGTGTTTTGTTGACATTACTCTATTCTTATGTGCTGCCTTGTTACAATTTTCTTTATTCTTATTTGAATAACTACTAAACAGTATAAAGAATTCATCCAAGAAACTTTTATCTCGATCGCACTCAATCTGAAACGTTCACCTCAAACTGCTAACCCAATGTAGCAAAAAATCTGTACGTGATGGAGCAAATTGGTTACCAGATTTGGATTCAGCGCACCAAAAAATGTAAAAATCAATCGAAACATTAGAGGCAGTTTAAAAAAAAAATTTTTTAGTGTACCTGTGTTATCTTTTCATTTAATTATTTTTATCTCCTTCATGCATACTTTCTATTTTTATTTTTACACTCTCTAATTTTACTAACAAGTTTGTTGTTATGCTTGCGTCTTCCGACGCCAATAATTGTATGTTCATGCTCACTGGTACTTGATGGACATTCCCTTAATTATGAATAATGGGTCCCGGCAATTTCCACTTAAGCATTCTACACTCATGCAAAGGAAGTTTATGTTAATCTGCTCTTACGTTGTTCTCGTTCGCTACATGCTATTAAAGTCGGGTGTTTCCTGAGGAATGTTTGCTGGGCATGCCCTTGGGGGGAGGCTGCGGTGGAGCTGGCTACGAGTACATTTGTCATGTTGTTGGCTCCCCCGAGGGTGCTTTTACTTGATTGCTCGGAGTGAAGGGCGATGGGACATACTCACCCGTTTTTTTTCTTCTCCTTTTTTTGGTCACCATGCCCAGCCCTGTCTCACTCGTGTTGACTGTTCGCCTCGGGGAGGTTAGGGTTCCTTTGGTTCTTGCCACTGTGCACTGAGGGTCTCTGGAGGTGTTTTGGAATTTTTTTGAATTTGGCTGGCCTCCCTCCTCAACTGCGATATATCTGGAGGGTCCCTTTGTGGTTTCTTACTCTGCATATTTGCGGGTCACAGGAGGGGGATATGAGGGAGGGGACCCGGGCATGGGGAGGGGGGAGGAGCCTGCAAGCCATCTGTCCTGCCCACCCACACTTTGGATACGGCTCTGTGAGGGAGGGCCACCGGGGGGCATTCTGGCTGCCCAACTCAGAGGCACTGGGATGTGTCCGACTAATGAGGGTACAGAGGACTTCGGTGGGGGTATGGACCCGCTACCAACAGGGGGTGTCCGACCAGGTTAGACTGGCCGGGCAAGGTGGGGCTGGAGGGATAGGAGGGGCGTATGGGGGTAGGGGTAGGGCTAGGGGTTCAAGGGGGGAGAGGGGACTGGAGGCGTGGTTGGAGGGGGGTAGATTAGGGGGTAGGGAGGGCGGAGGGCGGGGTGTGGTCTTCAGGGGTCTAAGGGGAAGTTTGCTTTGGAGGGAAGGGGGGAGGACTGAGACAAGATGTGTGCCTGACACTGTGGCTCTACGTGGGGCGTGCTATTGCAGCGTGTGTGTTTGTCCGGGCCCAAGAGCACGGGACACCGGTTTGGGGGGGAGGACCCTGTGCTGGGGGGGTTTTCACCACTTTCTTAGGATGAATGCCTGTACCGAGAGAAGTGTTTCGGAGTGGTATAATGGCTAGGGACTTGATGATAGCTTCCTGGAATGTCTGTGGTATAGGCTCCCCAATAAAGAGATATAAATTAGTGCAGCAACTTAAGAGAAGGAAGATTGGACTTGCCTTGTTACAAGAGACCCATCAGACCGCGGACGAGCACGCGAAGTTAGGCTCACGCTATAAGGCTCGGGTGTATGGCGCCCCCGCCGTCGGGAAGAAGCGGGGGGTGGCTATCTTAATAACCCACCAGGTGGGCTGGGTTGAGGAGTCGGTTGTCACTGATCCGGATGGCCGGTATGTTCTGATCCGGGGACTACTCGAGGGGATTAAGGTTGTTCTGGGATCTGTATATGCTCCCAATGTATATGAGACTGGATTTTATCAGACCCTGGAACGATTAGTGGCAGAGGCTGTTGGCTATCAAGTGCTATTGGGCGGGGACTTTAATACAGTCCTGACGGACAGCATGGATAGGTCGCGACAGATTGGGGGTAGGGACCGCAGGAGTTCGCGGCGCCTGCTGGGGATCTGCGAAGCGCACCACCTCTTAGATATTTGGAGAGTGTTACATCCGGGAGAGCGGGAGTACACCCACTTATCTCGAGCCCACAATACCTGGTCACGCATCGACTACTTTCTGATCTCGGAGTCCCTGTTTCACAGAGTGGCGGCTGCAGAGATTGGCCCCTCGGTTATTTCGGATCACGTGATGGTTACGCTGGAACTCCGCGGTTGCACCCCTCTCGGACATCGATTCTGGCGCTATCCCCTAGAGCTTAGCGGGGATGCCACTTTTGTGGGTTTCCTTAAAGATCGATGGAAAGTATATGAGGAACTCAATGACACCCCGGGGACCTCCCTGGCTCTTCTTTGGGAGGCGGGCAAAGCAGTCATGAGAGGGGAGATTATTAGTTATTATAGCTCTCTGCGGAAGCGTCGTAACCAAAGAATTCTTCTGTTGGAACGGGAACTGGGTAGAGCTCGGCGGAGGGCGGGGACTGACGGTACGGCCACGACAGGTCGCTCCTTCAAAGAAACCCAGCGAGAGCTGGAGATGCTTCTCCATCAGAGGGCCCAAAAGTCTATGTTGTACTACAGATACCAATTGTACCAACATGGGAACCGAGCGGGGCGGCTACTGTCTGCTCTGGTGAGACCCGCAAGTGGGGCCCGACACATAGGGGCGATTCGTCACCCGGACGGGTCAGTTCGTAAAGGCACCGAGGAGATACAAAGGATTTTTTCTGATTACTATCAGCGGCTTTACGCCCGGGACAGCGGTAGTACGGAGGAAAGCCGGGACTTCCTGGCCGACTGTACCTTACCGAAGCTATCTGCGGATCAGGTGCGGGCTCTAAACACTCCTATCTCCTTGAAGGAAGTGTTAGACGGGATTCGGAATCTGAAAAACGGGAGGGCTCCTGGACTAGATGGTCTGCGGGGGGAGTTTTACAAGTCCTTGGGGGAGGTGGTGGCGGCCCCTCTCGTGGGTTACTTTGAGGACCTGGTTGCGAGGGGCAGCTTCCCGTACGAGGCGAACAAGGCACTGATTACGGTTTTGCTGAAGCCGGGGAGAGATCCGTTATTACCGGGTTCCTATCGACCCATCTCCCTTCTCAATGTGGACATTAAGATTTTAGCTAAGATTATGGCCGATAGATTGGCGGTCCTCTTGCCGGAACTGATCCATAAGGACCAGGTGGGGTTCGTGCGGGGTCGCCATGCGGCTTATAGTCTGCAGCGGCTCCTCCTCTCTATGTGCGTGGGACAGACGGCTCAGCTGAGGTCCCTGCTCATTAGTTTCGATGCTGAAAAAGCATTTGATCGGGTCCGTTGGGACTTCATGTTCCAGGTCCTGGACACCATGGGATTCACGGGTTTTTATGTCAACGTAGTGAGACTTCTATATGCGAACCCGACCGGAGCCATCTTGATCAATGGAACTATGTCTAGGGAATTTCCTATCCAGAAGGGGACCCGACAGGGCTGTCCCCTGTCCCCTCTTTTATTCATCCTAACCTTGGAGCCGTTACTACAGCGGATCAGAGCTCACCCTCAAGTTCAAGGGGTCCCGGTGGGGGGTTCTGAATTTCGCGTCGCAGCTTTTGCAGATGATCTCTTGGTCCATCTGATGGAACCTCAGACGGGGCTTCCACACCTATTACAGATTTTTAGTGAGTACGGGGTGCCTTCCGGCTTTCGCTTGAATCTGGATAAATCAGTGGCAATGCTCTTGGGTGCGGGCGACTCGACGGGCTGGCCGGGCACATTCCCGTTGAAATGGGAGACTGGCCATTTCAAATATCTCGGGGTGCTTATTCCGGCTGTCTTGGACGACCTTTATCGGATTAATGTGGACAAGGTGTTGGCTGCATTGTCCACCAGTGTTGCCAAGTGGCGGGATCTCCCGCTATCTCTTGGAGGCCGCGTTGCCCTATATAAGATGACTTTGTTCCCTAAGGTTCTGTATATGCTGCAGACTCTCCCGTTATTACTGAAACAACCGGACTGGAAAAAATTGGAAGGCTTAGTGAATCGCTTGCTGGGGCGGGGACGACGGCCTCGAGTACGGTTGGCAGTCCTTTGTCAACCCTGGTCCCTGGGAGGTATGGGCCTACCAGACCTACGTAAGTATAATGTGGCTTGTCTACTGCGACACGCCCGGGATTGGTTGTGGGACTTAGAGGAGTATACCCCCTTGCGGATGTTACAGGCAGCGGTGAGGCCCCTACATTTGCGCTATCTTTTACACACGCGGAAATCCTCTGGGCTGACCCGTGAGCTTCGGGCTTTCCTTGTGGACTCGGTCAGGGCGGGATGGCGATCCTTTTGTAGCACTCGGATGCTCTCGGCTTCTCATTCGCCCTATCTCCCAATCCGGGGTAACGGTGATTTCCTGCCGGGAATGGAGGGTGGCTCTTTTACGCGCTGGGTGCGGCTAGGAATCGTTAACTTGGAGCATGTACTAGCTCCTGAGGGGTCCCTGATGACGTTCCCTGAATTGAGCCGACACTACCCCCTTGAGGGGCGTGATATCTTTCCGTATGCGCAGCTGCGGAGCTATGTTCACGGGGTTCCCTCCGGGGCACTAAGGGGGGAGGTTAGCTCCCAGATTGAGGTGTCTTTACTAGGTGGAGAGCAGGGAGCGCGGGTAGCTTGGCTGCAGAAGATGCTCTGGGAATCGGCGGTGCCACTAGCTTTGGAGAACTTGGCAGAGGCCTGGACTCGGGAGCTGGGGGGCCCGGTAACGAGTGACATGTTGTTGGAGGCTCTGTCTGTTACCCCTAAGCTCTATGTGTTGGTATCTTTCCGGGATCTGCAATACAAGCTGTTGCGCCGCCTCTACTACGCCCCCACGCGGGCCTGGCGGGCTGGGATTGCAGGATCCCCTGGCTGCCCTCGTTGTAGTGAAGAGCGGGCCTCCTTGGGTCATATGCTGTGGGGGTGCCCTCGAGTTCAGGCCTTCTGGCAGCGAGTGCAGGCTTATCTCTCCAGGTGTGTGGGCAACCCGATATCCCTTACGGCCGTGAATGCAGTTTTGGACGTATGGGAGAGTGAATGGGAGGAGCAGCTGGGGCGAGTGGTTTGGTCTTGGGTGTGACTGGTGCTGGTGGTAGCGCGAATGACTGTTTTGTTTCGGTGGATAGATCCCAGGGGTCCGACTTATGGGTTGTGGAGGGGGCGCCTGTATGAAGTGCTGCTTATGGAGAGACACAGGGCGAGGGGTCACCACACACGATGGCAGAGGTTTCTGCAGGCCTGGGGTCCCCACCTGAATTCTTTACCCCGTGCTGCCCGTAGTCGGATCCTGGGTGGCCATTAACAGATCCGCTACCGGATCCCTTCTGGGGGGGCGCTCGGGCTACTGATTCGACACGCCCCTTTTTTGCAGATCTCTCAGTCCAAGGGGGGGAGGGGGGTGGGGGGGCGGGGGTACTTCGGGAGGGAGGGGGGGTAGAGCTGCGGGTCAGGGGATGGGTGGGGGGGGGGCCAGTTCCCTTTTTCTTGCTTTCCCCTCTCTTCATCTTTTGCATATAGGGCACGGCTCAGGTGAAGAACACACCCCGAGCCTGCCCCAGTGAGGCGTGCTGGTATTTGTGATATTTTAGAGGGGGAGGGTACCCAGTTTCTACTTGGTTCCTATTTCTGGGTCCTCCAAGGGGTCGGAGGCTCAGCTGGAGGGGAGGGGGGTTTATGCAGGTTACTGTTACTGTTAACATGATTGTTGCTTAGAATGTACACACGAACGAAAAATGTAAAAGTGTGTCGAGGGTTATTGGTTTTGGTTCCTTGTTCATGATATGTGTTTGTGCATTGCTTTTGACTTGTATGGACAAGAGTGTTGTTCCTTTAATAAACAAATTTGACAAAAAAAAAAAAAAAAAAGACACCCGCGCACAACTGATGGAAGATTCCACCGACCCCAACATCCTCACTGAAAAGTGGAACAGCAGTACCAGACAAGCAGCCACAGCAATAACCCCTACTATGCTCACAAATGAGAAGCAACCTAAAACTGAGTGGTAGACTCCAGCCCTTCGCAACCAAAAATGACAACTCCACAAGTATGAAAGAAAATGGCGCTAAACCAAACAAAATGAAGACAGAAAACACTATCTACAGCTTCTGTATGAATACCACAAAGCCAGATGAGAACACTACACTAAAAAGCACAGTTACTTACCTGTAACAGGTGATCTCTGGGAACAGCAGGAATTAGTCCTCACATATGGGTACGTCGGTACCGACGGAGCCTGCGCGGGAATGCTCCCCAGCTTCCCAGAATGAAAGCTTTTGGGGCATCCCACAGCGCATGCGTGCTGCCTTCCCGCCTTTCCTACCAACTCTCCTCAGTTCTAGTTTAAAGCTGAGACAATAGAGAGAGAGAGTAAAGGAAAGACAAAGAGAGAGATACAACTCCTAGGGGAGGTGGGGGGGTTGTGAGGACTAATTCCTGCTGTTCCCAGAGATCACCTGTTACAGGTAAGTAACTGTGCTATCTCCAGGAACAAGCAGGAATAAGTCCTCACATATGGGGACTCCCTAGCTAAGATGCCTGGGAGATCCCCAAGGGTATTTATTTATTTATTTATTTATTTATTTATTTAACAGTTCTTCTATACCGCTCTATTTTAGATCAGAGCGGTTTACATTTAACATCAACTATACAACACAAGGAACTTTGAGTTGTATTTACAATAAACAGGGAGATCAACTTGGAAGTAACTGGGGGAAACTATGTACAATTCTTAACTCTGAAGGGTTCCTCGTCTTCCTATGGATCTCAGGCATCCATTCAGGGAAGGAGGGCAGGAGTTGTTCAAGAATGGAACAGGTGTCTGAGGACAGCCTGACCAAACAAGGCATCCCGGCGGGAGTCCTTGTCTAAACAGTAATGGGCTGTGAAGGTATGAACCGAGGCCCAGGTGGCTGCTCGACAGATCTGATCGATGGACACAGAATGAAGATGAGCCATAGAGGTGGCCATGGCCCTCACATTGTGAGCTGTGACATGGCCCTCCAGAGAAAGGTTCTTACTCTGGTAAGCAAAAGAAATACACTGAGCAATCCAATTGGACAGTGTTCTCTTAGAGACTTGAAGTCCTAGATGAGAAGGAACAAAAGCAACAAAAAGCTGGGAAGACTTTCTATGTTGCTGTGTCCTGTGTTAGTAAAAAGCAAGAGCTCTTTTACAATCTAGAGTATGAAGGTTCCTCTCTGCAGTGGATGCATGAGGAGCTGGAAAAAAGACAGGTAAATATATCTCTTGATTAAGATGAAAAGGTGAGACTACTTTAGGCATAAAGTGAGGATTTGTCCTAAGGACTACCTTATCATGATGGAACCTTGTATAAGGTGGATTAGCCACTAAGGCCTGCAGTTCACTGATGCGGCGAGCAGAAGTAATTGCAATAAGGAGAATAACCTTCCAGGAAAGAAACTTCAAGGAGGTAGTGTCTAAGGGTTCAAAAGGTGGCTTCATAAGCTGACCAAGAACCAAATTTAAATCCTATGCCACCGGAGGAGGTCGAATGGGAGGTTTAGTCAAAGTTAGGCCTCTCATGAATCTTGCAATAAGAGGATGAGAGGAAACAGGTTGTCCATTGATAGGCTTAAGGGATGCTGCAATAGCACTTAAATGGACCCTTACTGAATTCGTCTTCAGGCCTGCATTGGAAAGATGCAGGAGATATTCTAATAGAGAATTCAGAGGAAGTGCCAGAGGGTCAAGACCCTTTTGAGCACACCAAATGGAAAATCTTTTCCATTTAAAAGCATAGGAACGCCTAGTGGAAGGTTTCCTGGAAGCATGAAAGATATCCTTCACTTGCTGCGAAAGATTGAAGTCTTGAAGGTCTAGGCCTTCAGTAACCAAGCTCTGAGATGAAGGGACTTGGGGTTTGGATGCCGCAAAGTCCCCTCCTCCTGAGACAGAAGGTCTGGAGCAGCTCCCAAGTCCAGGGAGGGGGCTTGGGAGAGATGCAGAAGTAGAGGGTACCACACTTGGCGTGGCCAACGTGGAGCTATGAGGATCATAGATCCTTGATCCCTCTGAAGTTTGAACAGAGTCTTGGGAATCAAAGGAATGGGTGGAAAGGCATACAGGAAGTCCTGACCCCAATGAAGGAGGAAGGCATCCTTGGCCTGAACTCCCTGACACGGAATTCTGGAACAGAACCGGGGAAGTTTGGCATTCCACGGACTTGCAAATAGGTCTATATCCGGGGTACCCCATTCCTGAAAGATTCTGAGTACCTGATCCATGTGCAGGGACCATTCGTGTGGAAGCCGAACTCGACTGAGTCTGTCTGCCCAAGAGTTTTGAACTCCTGGGAGGTATACTGCCAGGAGATGGATTTGATGCTCTCTGGCGAAGGCCCATAATCTTAGAGCTTCGTTGCAAAGCGACAGAGAGCCAGTTCCTCCTTGCTTGTTTATGTAAAACATGGCTACCTGATTGTCTGTTTGAATGAGGACTGTCTGGTAGCTGAGGAGGGTATGGAAGACCTTGAGAGCTAGGAACACTGCTCGAAGTTCCAAGAGGTTGATATGAAGGGAGGTCTCCTGTGGGGACCAAGTGCCTTGGGTGGATAGGTCCTGTAGATGAACTCCCCAACCTGTTTGGGAGGCATCTGTTGTGAGGATTGCTTGGGGCAACAAAGGTTGGAAGGGGGACCCCAGCAA
Organism: Ichthyophis bannanicus; assembly: GCA_033557465.1. NCBI lineage: Eukaryota > Metazoa > Chordata > Amphibia > Gymnophiona > Ichthyophiidae > Ichthyophis > Ichthyophis bannanicus. Next base: position 65,587,171 of record CM066037.1, read on the forward strand.
CAGATTTTGAGAGGACATCCACCACTGGAGAGACCAAAAGAGACGTTTGGAGTTTGCTATTTGGTCTGAGCGAGCTCCTGAAGCTTGAGTCCACTGGGTGGACAAAGTCCACTGAGCTGCTCTCATGTGTAGGCGAGCATAGGGCACCACATGTACTGTGGAAGCCATGTGGCCTAGTAGTTGTAGCATCTCCCGGGCAGTTAAGTGGTTCTTTGACTGAATCTGGGAGGCTAACTGCACTAGACGTTGGCAACGAGCCTGGGGACGATAGGCTCTTGCAGTAGTGGTGTCCAACCAGGCCCCTATGAATTCTAGGGACTGAGTAGGGGTGAGCTGAGACTTTGGGAGGTTTACCACAAGTCCCAGATACTGCAGAATGCGCCTGGTGCTGTCCAGGGAAATTTGGGCTTCTGACTGAGATGGAGCTCGGATGAGCCAGTCGTCCATATATGGGAAGACAAAGATTCCCAGAGTGCGTAGAAATGCAGCAACTATTGCCATGCATTTGGTGAACACTCTTGGAGCAGAGGCCAGACCGAAGCGAAGGACTCTGTATTGGTAATGTTTTCCCTGGAACAGAAAATGTAGGAATTTTCTGTGGGATGGATGGATGAGTATATGAGTGTACGCATCCTTGAGATCTAGAGAACAAAGCCAATCCTGACTCTGTAGATATGGAAGGAGAGTGCCTAAAGAAAGCATCTTGAACTTCTCCTTGTATAGAAATTTGTTCAATTCTCTGAGATCTAGTATGGGTCTGTATCCCCCTGTTTTCTTTGGAATGAGAAAGTAGGGGGAATAAAACCCTGACCCCTGTTGAAGAAGAGGAACTTCTGCTATGGCCCTCTGGGCCAGAAGGGAGGTTACCTCCTGATCCAGAAGGTCGAGGAGAGATGTGGGAGAATTGAAATGTCTCACCATGGTGTAGGGAGGAAGGTCTGAGAAATGAAGTTTGTAGCCCTCTCTGATGATGGAGAGGGTCCACTGCTCTGATGTGATTTGCTCCCATCTGGGAGCAAAATGAGCTAACCTTCTTGGAATGGTGAGGGGTTCTGGCTGTTGTAGAGCCAGAAAGGTTAAGTTCTCTAGTGACAAGTCAAAAACCCTGAGGGGCTTGGGATTGCTGGGTTGCAGCAGCCCCTGCAGGTTTAGGCCTAGCCTGTTTAGGTTGCTGACGCTTAGTAGCAAAGCGACCTGTAGAAGATTGTTGACCAGAAGTGGAAGGAAATCTGCCCTTCTTGTAAAAAGACTTTTTAAAAGATTTTTTCTTGGCTGGAGTGGAGGTAGACTTAGAAAGTCTATCCAGAGCAGCATTTTCTGCATCCATTTGAGTGGCTTTAATTTGCCACTCTTTGCCAAATAGATTTTCACCTGTACAGGGCAGATTTCCTAAACCATCTTGAACCCAGGGTTCTAAATCAGAAGCCTGGAGCCAAGCAATTCTACGAGCAGCTATGGCAATCCCTGAGGCTCTGCTGGCACCTTCAAAAGAATCAAAGGCTGCCCTGTTGGAAAACTTTGAAATGTCTTGAGTATGCTTAAGCCAAAGAAGGAACTCATCCCTTTTGTCCTCTGGAATAAAAGGGAGAAAGTTGTGCAGCTTTTCTGCAACCTCCTTCAGAAACATGCCCATATAAAGGCTGTATGAATTGATTCTGGCAATAAGCATGCTAGCTTGGAAGATTTTTCTTCCAAAAGCATCCAAGGTCCTGCATTCTCTTCCTGGAGTTGTTGAAGAGTGTCTTTTGGTACTCTTTATCCTCTTCATAGCTGACTGCACCACATTGGAGTGGTGAGGAAGCTGAGTTTTTTGAAATCCAGGAGAAGGAGGGACATGGTACATAGTGTCCAATCTACGAGAATGAGGAGAAAGGGTGAGAGGAGTCTCCCACAAGTCAATTAAATGTTCTTGAAGAATTTCATGAATTGGCAAGGTGACTGCCTCTCTTGGAACCTTAGAGTATCCCAAAATATCTAATTTTTTTGCTCTAGGTTCTTTTTCAGAGGTTACTGAAATAGAGAGTCCTTTAGCTACTTCTATTATGAAGTCTTGAAAGGACAAATCCTCTGGAGGAGACATTCTCCTTTTTGGAGAAGAAGGCTCCTCAGGAAGGGTGACAGATACTTCAGGAGACTCATCCGATGACTCAGAATCATCAGAAGAATCGAAGTATCGTCTGCCCGATTCCAAAGATCGATAGGCGTATCGATCGGTACCGACATCGGGTGTCCCCGGTACCGGGTCGGTACCGAGAAAGAGCCCAGGACAGGGAGCCGGAATCGGCATCCTGGCCGATGTCGATGCAGCCGGTACCGGTATCGAGGTTGGTACCGGTACCGGCACCGGCACCGACAACATGGCTTGTTGCAGTACCGACGGCGTCGCAGCCTTGATGAAAGCCAGTATGGCCTGCTGCATGGATTGCACGGTGTGATCCATGGACGCCACGACTGCCTGGATGTCGGTACCGGGAGATTGTGCCGGTACCCCAGAGCAGTCTAACAGGTGATCGGTCGAGGCCGTGCCATCGATGTCAACCTGTAACCCCATAGAAGGAGCTTTGGAAGCCGGAGCTTCCCGCCGGGGTTGTTTGGCTGGGGCAGGATCCTCAAGGGCAAGCCCGGAGGCATCTCGATACTTAGAGGGAGATTTGCCCTTCGAGGACCTGCTAAAAGTATGTTTGGTTACCTGAGATCCATCAGGAGAGGAAGACCTGGAAGATGTCGATGCCACCACCGGTGCATCCGTGGGAAACAGCACATGGAGCTTGGCTGCTCGGTTCTGTAACCCTCGTTTAGACATTAGAGAACAGGACTGGCAATCCTTAACGGAGTGTTCAGGCCCCAAACATTTAAGACACCATTCATGGGTGTCTGTAACAGAAATTGTACCGCTACACTTAGTGCATTTTTTGAAGCCAGAGGCTGGTTTTTCCATGAGGGAAAGTTTCTTATGGGCCTGGAGGCCTAAGAAGAAAAATACACCAAGTGAGGAAAAAGTATTATTATTATTTTTTTTTTTTTTAGAAGTAAAGAAAAGAAAAGACCGGCGGTACCGGTCCAGCGTCGGGGAAGGCAGACACGCGACCAAAGAAATAAATTAAAATAAAGAACTTCTTCAGTGGTGACAGGAACACGACCTGCTGGCTCCGCGGAAAAGAAGAACTGAGGAAAGTTGGTAGGAAAGGCGGGAAGGCAGCGCGCATGCGCTGTGGGATGCCCCAAAAGCTTTCATTCTGGGAAGCTGGGGAGCATTCCCGCGCAGGCTCCATCGGTACCGACGTACCCATATGTGAGGACTTATTCCTGCTTGTTCCTGGAGATTAGTCAGCTCTGCACTGAACCGTCCAAGGAACTATTTAACATACTAAAACACCTAATAAAAACACCAACCACTGAAAATCAAGAAATCAAGCTCACCCCCGAACAACTAGCCCAGCACTACAAACAACTACTTCCTCAACCAGACACCCCTCTCCTACCACCTGTCAAAGAAAAAGAACACTCAGACCCCTGGACCTCCTTCTCAGGTGTCACAAAAAAAAAATCGAAAACATCATAACATCTCTAAACCCAACAACCTCTCCTCTTGACCCCTGTCCTGTCTCATGTATTAAGGAGACAAAAAAGAAACTCAGCAGTACACTCACCAAAATCACACAATCAATACTGCAGCAAGGGTCCATACCTACATCCCTGAAGACCTCATCCATATGCCCAATGCCAAAAAAAAAACCTACCCTAGATTCCTCAAACCCTTCATCATACAGACCCATTGCCAGCCTTCCATTTACAGCCAAGATCGTTGAAAAAGCTGTACAATACCAACTTCAAGAGCACATAGACAATAATAACTTACTGGACCCTCAACAACATGGGTTCTGCTCTCATCATGGTGTGGAAACACTGCTAACCACCCTGATAAATACTCTAATCCAAGGAATGTAGCAAATCAAACAAGGCTTCCTCCTAATCTTAGACACTGCTTCTGCCTTTGACACTGTAAACCACCAAATCCTTATACAACATCTGTGCACCATCGGAATTCAAGGCACAGTACTCAAATGGTTCACATCCTATCTCACCAACAGACACCAGCAAATAAAGATCGGACAAAACACCTCCACACCATTCAAACAGACACAAAGAGTCCTCCAAGGATCCACCCTCTCCGTTATCCTCTTCAACCTCTACTTCTAACCACTCTGCCCAATCATCAGATCACATGACCTCAACATCCACATCTACGCTGACAATATCAAGATATATGGACCAATCATCATAAAAAAACTCGATCCATCTGCTCACCAAGAATATTTCACAGAAGTAACCAACTGGCTAAAAGACAACAACCACCAGATCAATTACAATAAAACAGAAGCTCTCTACATAACAAAAGACACCACCTTCACCCCCCTCCCCTTCAAAAACATTGAATGACATAACTATTAAAACCCAGATGGAAGTAAAGTGCCTCGGAATAACTCTCGATCAACACCTCACATTCAAATCCCACATCAACAAAATCACCAAGACAATCTTTTACAAAACAAAAACACTCCAGCCCTTACACTCGCTCTTCGAACTTCACGACTTCCACACTATCCTACAAGCCTCTGTAATACCCTTACCTGGAATATTCCAATGCCATCTACCATGGTCTACTTCAATCCACACTCCTGCCCCTCCAAACGGCATTACCCTCACCTGCAAAGAGCTTGCAAGCTGCAGCAAGAAATGACCACATAACACCTATACGCAAACAGCTCCACTGGTTGCCACTTCAGAGCCGTATAAAATTTGAAATCATTATCCTAACCCACAAAGCACTATGCTCAAACCCCCTCTCCCCCACCTACTGTATGCTCACTGCTCCAGACCTCCCTACCCCACAGATCTAGATGCACCTCCATGATGAACATCCTCACAATCCCTCATATCAGAGCAAAATTCAGTCAGAAAACATGCAAAAGAGCTTTCCAACTGTACGCCCCATCCACATGGAACAATCTACCAGACCAGCTCAGGAATATAACAGACCTCAAGACCTTCAGGAAACATCTGAAAGCATACTCATTCTCAGAACATTTCAGTCCCATCAGTCCCCCCAATGGGAGCAAAACCAAACTAATTTTCCACAGTTGTATATACTTTTAAATTGTATATAACTGCGAACCCCTGTTACTGTTGCAAGGTTATATATAGTTATCCTAATGCTGTTTCATTGTATTACCAGACTTATTTTTTGTAAACCGCCTTGACTCGGCGAAAGGTAGTATATAAATACAGCTAAATAAATAAACAAATGTCACAATACTTCAAATGCAATTCCTTATTATACTGTATTTTAAACTCTTTTTTCATTATTTTTCTATTTATAAAAATCTGAAACAATGATGACAAAAACATCCAAAAGTAATAGTTTATAAAAGAAGAGGAAAAGACCAGAGTGCTGTCCCAACAAGCATAACTCTTATTTAGGTCTAGGGCACACGTCCTCATAGGTCATAAAAGCCCCTTCAGTACTGCCATTGAAGTTCATTTAATGATTCGTTGTGACCAGTATTTGTGAATTGGGTGTCTTACTGTGGGAACAGCAGTGCACGCAATGGACTTTGTTGGCTACACTCCTGAAGCAGCTCATTTGCAAAACGCGGCCACGTCAAGTGTAACAACATCGGGTGTAATGGCATTGACTGAAAGATATGCACAGATAAGTTTGAATTTTTGAAATCATTGAATATAGAGTGAATTTTTCAACAATAAAATCTAGTATTTTGAAGGAGGTTCTATGACCTACAACATGAGCACGAGTGACCTAAACCTAAATAAAGGGTCTAAGTTATGCTTGTTGGGACAGCTCTGTGGTCTTTTCCCCTTCTTTTATAAACTCTTGGAGGTTTTTGTCATCATTGTTTTAGATTTTTATAAATAGAAAAATAATGAAAAAAATAGTTAAAAAAGGTACAATAAGGAATTACGTTTGAAGTATTATCATTGTGACACTCAGGTGGTTTGGTTGGTTGCGTTATTGGAATTTCTCCTGGTATAGCCTTTTTGATGATGTGCAAAAAAAAAATATTAATCAGCACCTCACATTCAAATCCCACATCAACAAAATCACCAAGACAATCTTCTACAAAACAAAAACTCTCCAGCCCTTACACTCACTCTTTGAACTTCACGTTTTCCACACTGTCCTACAATAATTAATGTTAATATCAGTCTATACATTCAACCAATCTGCAATCTGCTAAGAAAGCTGAATGTGTACTACCATCTATACGCAGATGACATCATGTTCTACCTGCCGTTCAACAGCACCAACCCAGATTTCACAATCATAGCTGATATCTTCAATATAGTGCCGAACTTACTCACTGAAATAAACCTCACAGTATATAAAAGCAAAACAGAAACTCTACTTATATTCAGAGATCCGGACTACAAGCCACCAGAGAAGATAAGAACATGAGATGCTGAAATAACAATAAAAAAGAGATTAAATATCTAGGCATAACTATTGACACCAACCTCAACTTGTCCGCACAGATCAAAAATGCAGCCAAAATGGCATACTGCAAGCTAAAACTCATTAAACACCTGCAACACCTACTTCAGGAAACTGATTTCAGATCCATACTCCAAGCCATCATTACACCACACCTTGACTAGGGAAACATCATCTACCAAGGCCTCCCAAAGAATGCTCTACTGCTACTTCAGCTAGTTAAAAATACTGCTGTCAGAATCCTTACTTCTAGTACAACCCAGCAGCAAATAACGCTGATCCTAAGAAGTCTACATTGGCCTCCAATATCACAGCGGATAAAATACAAATCCATCACCACTACCTTCAAAATCCTGCACAATTTCTCTGCGCCCTACCTCACAGAACTAATGAGCTCAACACACACAACAAGACCAAGAAGATCTAACAATCAGAATCTACTGAATATTCACCCACTCAAGACCAAAACGACTCAACAAACCAGTAACAGAGCATTCTCCCTATATGCTCCATCAATATGGAATTAACTACCAGAAAACATAAGAGCAGCAAAATCCATTGCAGATCTAAAGAAGTCACTCAAAACACATCTCTTCATTAAATAGTATGGACCCAATGACATTACTTAGGGGTATGTTTACTAAACCGTCTTAATGTAGCAGCGGCGACGTTATCGCACGATATGTATTGTTATCGCATGATAACATCTTCGGTGGCGTTAAGGCACACAGAGGGCGGAGAGAAGGGGTCAATGGGCGGGGGGTGGGTGGAGAGAGGTGCCTGCTACACTAACGCTGGCATCTGAAGCCCAGAAAATTAGCGCCAGTGAAAACCTGGCGTTAGAGGCACATTTGCAGGAGAGAGAAACCATTTCAGTCAGCAATGTACAGCAAAGGCAGGAAGACCCAGAAAAGTGATAGTAAGATGCAAATACCATATTAAATGATCAGAACCATAAGTGAAATCTGAAACACCAAGCTTGCCAAGAGAAATAATATTGAAGAAGGGTACTCAAAACCACCTATAAAGAATAAAAAGGAGGCTCGCAATTCAGGAAGGGTCAAGTCACATTTCCCCTACAAAGTGAATGTTTCAACACTGAAACAGTGTTGACGAGGGTGTTCTGTGGTGTCTATTGGGCAGCTTGCTTTTGTGGCAATCACGTGTGCAGCAACAGCAGAGTGGCCACGTAGGAAAGGACACTATGGTGATGGTGGAAATGAGGTACAGGGGGCTGCAGGCGGCACATGCAGTGGGCCAGCTGGGGCATAGTGTGGACTAGGCATATGCCTAGGTGGCACATAGGAATGCAGAAACTGAAAAGCAGCAAGACAGCAACTGACCAGGGTCCAACATGTCCACGAGTGTGTGTCCCACATTGTCCCAGGGGACAGTACCCAACAGGTACCCCCTAGGACACATAACATTGGCAGGCTGTGCCGGAGGGAAGTGCGGATGTCCATGTAGGCATGCCTACCCCAGACCCCACACCATAGGCAGCCGCCTAGCAGCACACTGGATGGCATGGGACTGCGCACCACCGGCATAAGGGCAAGTCAGCATGGTGGGGGAGGGGTGCCGGTGGCGGAGGGGGCAGTGGCAGCTGCCCACAGCAGAGCAAGGCCAAGCCCTGTTTAGGTGGGTGGCGTGCAGTGCAACAGATAAGGTCTGTCTGAAGAACAGTCATGGGATCCCCAGGGAACAGCCTGTTTCTGTGGTAACAGTTTGGTGCAGTACACAGCCAGTGTGCTCAAAGGCAGAAAGTCACAGGTTCAAATCACAGCTGGGGCTCCTGCAGACCATGTCCCAATATTTTACCCTACAGAGCACATACTCCATAAACATGTCCACTTCCTAGAGCAGAGGTTCCGAACTCCAGTCCTGGAGGGCCAAACACCATTCAGGTTGTCAGGATGTCCCTAATAAATATGCATGAGATACATTTACATGCACTGCCCCCATCGTATGCAAATGTATCCATGCATATTCATTAGGAACAGCCAGGAAAACGGAATCGTGTTTGGCCCACCAGGACCAGAGTCTGGAACCTCTGCCACAGAGCATCGGCCAACAGAGGCACAAACACCCACACCCACGGGCTCCACTATCCAAAGCCTCATGGAGAGACAGGCTGTTGGGCCCTGCGCAGAGCAGCAGCTACCACTACTTGCACCTGTATACCTTAGCAATGACATCATAGACATGGAAACACATTCCATATATATATATCAAAAGGTTGCTATGCTTAATGTCAGATCACATATCCAAAGTTAAACCAATTTGTTAAGAGATTCATCATAGCAACCTTTCTGATATACCTTTCTGATATACCTTTCTGGTTCCGCCCATCCCGGAAGTACCACGGCCTCGTTCACGCGGCCGCGCTCAACGAGTCCTCCCCTCTGTACGCAGGCTCACAGTCATCTGCCTGCCAGTTGGTTCCGCCCATCCCGGAAGTACCGCGGCCGCGTTCACGCGGCCGCGCTCAACGAGGTACGCTGCACCTCCAGCATAAAGCCCCAGTGCCTGCGGCGCTCGTCGCCACGGCGCGCGACGGGGGCGCGCACCAAAGGAGCGCACCTAAGGAGCACGCCGTGCTCCTTAGGGGCGCTCCTTGGGGCCGCTCCGGCCGCGGTGACCGCGTCGCTGTTCGTTCTTGCTTCCACTTGGTGTTTCTTCTCCTCTTTGCCCTCCAGCTTCCTCCAAACGACGACCCTCCAGTTCCAGTTTGCTCACCTTCTAGTGTCGTTCCTGCTCCGTCTCTAACAGATGCGTGGTCTTCTCGCTCTAATCATCCTGCACCACCCATCCCAGATCCTATGGCCGCTATTCCAGTGGCCTGGGGCAGAAGGCCGGGCAGATTGTTTAGTACTCGTACTCGCTGCATTTCCAATCTTCGCCTTATTCCTTCCTCTCCCTCGGCACCTTCTTTTTCTCCTGACCCGGGTAATCTTTCGTCTTCCCCTCTTTCTATCGGTCTTCTCAACTGTCGCTCCCTGCGTAACAAGTCCTTCCTTGTCCAGGATCTCGTCACTTGCTCTTCTCTTAAACTTACCCTCCTCACTGAGACTTGGCTCAGGGACGGAGAGGATGCTCTACTCGCTCGATGTCTTCCTCCTGGATACTCTGCAGTGTCTCTTCCCCGTAGTGGACGATCGGGTGGGGGTGTAGCTGCCTTACTTCACCCCACCATTTCTTTCACACAAATCTCCTCCCCTCTGTTGCATTACCCCGAGTCTCTTCTCCTCCTTCTCCATACCTCACCGCCTGTCCATGTACTTCTTATGTATTCCCCACCTGCCCTTCGCTCTGAGCTTTGGGACGCTCTACTTCTAACCCTTACTGACATCTCTCTAGCTTTCCCCCACATTCTCATAGCAGGGGATTTTAATATTCATGTAGACTCTCCTTCCTCCCCCCGTGAACACTCTTTTCTTTCCCTTCTTCACGACCTATCCCTTGTTCAACATGTCTCCATTCCCACCCACCAGGCAGGTCATACTCTCGACCTTATTCTAACATCATCCTCTTCCTCCCTCACACTTTCTAGTATCAACTCCACTTGTCTTCCGTGGTCGGACCATGTTTGCCTCACCTCTTCCTGCTCTTGGTCCGGAGTTCTTCCTGTCGCATCCTCCCCTCCGCAATCCTCTTCTCCCTCCATCCATCACACTCGGCCCCTTACCTCCCTCACCCTTACACAATTTCCTCCAGCAGCTGAGATTTTTCCTTCAGACTTGCCCCTCTTGTCACCCAACTCCCAGGCTGCCCTTTGGTCTTCCACTCTTTCTTCCACCCTTGATCAGATTGCCCCTCTGCGTCCCCGTCCCACCCGTCGCCGTCCATCACATCCTTGGTACCATAGTGGTCTACGGCTGCTCCGTTCCCAACTCCAAAGAGCGGAGCGGCTGTGGCGTAAGGCCCCCTCTCCCACTTCTCTAGCGGTCTTCAACTCTCACCACTCTTACTATCGGTCACAGGTCCATTCTGCTAAGCGCTCCTTTTTCTCCAATGCTATCACCACTGCTCCAAACCAGACTCGGCACTTGTATTCTACTTTTCAATCTCTCATATCCCTACACACTTCCACGTCAATCCCTTCATCTTCCCCAGCCCCCCCCCCTCGCAACTAGCCTCTTTTTTTACTAATAAGGTCAAATCTCTGAGAGCATCTCTACCGTCTTGTCCTGACCCCCTCACCTCCCCTCCTCCTGTTCCCTCCCCCCCACCCATCTCACAACTTTCTCATTCTTGGGCTTCCTTTGAACCTATTTCCGCTCCTGAGCTCCATCATCTCATCTCTTCTTCAAAAAAAACTTTCTGTGCTCTAGACCCCATCCCCTCGTCTTGGCTTCTCACACCCTCCCTGGGTCTCCTTCCTTATATTCTAGCAATATTTAATTCTAGCCTGTCCACTGGGATTTTCCCGAAATCTTGGAAGCACGCTCTTATACGTCCTATTCTAAAAAATCCATCACTTGATCCCTTGGTACCTGCCCACTTCCGTCCTGTCTCTAATCTTCCTTTCCTATCTAAACTGCTTGAGAAATTCGTTTTTGCTCAACTCTCCCATCACCTTGATTCTATTAATTTCCTTCACCCCCGTCAGTCTGGTTTTCGTCAAGGTCACAGCGTCGAAACTGTTCTTTTGGCTTTCACAAATGCTCTACACACTGCACACGACCGTGGTGATATATCGGTGGCGGTTGCTCTTGATCTTTCTGCAGCTTTTGATCTGGTTGACCACTCTCTTCTTCTTCAACGTTTGCGGGATGCGGGCCTTTGCAGCACTGTTCACCACTGGTTCCACTCTTTCCTCTCTTCTAGATCTTGTGCAGTCCTCTCATCTTCAACTTCCATCCCCCCCTCTGAACCACATCACCTTTCTTGTGGGGTCCCCCAGGGATCTGTCCTTGCCCCACTTCTTTTCAACCTTTTCCTTGCCCCTCTCGCCTCCCTGATCCAACAGTTTGGCCTGTCTGCTTTTCTTTACGCCGACGATATCCTCCTGTTACATCACACCTCGCCCACTTGTCCCGATCTCACAATTCTCGACTCTTGTCTCTCAGCTGTGTCACAATGGTTAACTCTTAACTGTCTCCACCTAAATCTTACTAAGACTCTCGCTATTTGGTTCTCCCACAACAGTCCTCCTCCCACAATGGCTCCTTCCTTTTCTGGTGCTCCCGTCCCTCTCGTCTCCACATTCCGCTATCTGGGTGTATATTTCGACTCTGATCTATCCTTTCGCTCGCATATTTCTCACATCACTAAAACCTCTTTTTTCTCCCTTCGTCAAATTCGCTCTATTCGTCCCTTCCTCTCCCCCTCTGCCCTCACTACTCTGGTTCTATCTCTGGTTATGTCTCATGTGGATTTTTTTAACTCCCTATTTATCGGTCTTCCTAAATACCAACTCTCTCGTCTTCAACGTATTCAAAACACTGCGGCACACCTCCTCACCCACTCATCACCTCGGGACCATATCACTCCCCTTCTTTTTCGTCTCCATTGGATGCCTGTCCCCTTTCGTGCCATCTTTAAACTTCTCATCCTGGTACATAAAGCATTTCACACTAGCACTCCACAGTATCTCACGGATCTCATTTACTTTCACTCCCCCAGGCACACCCCTCGACCCTTTCATCTTAACCGCCTTACCTTGCCTTCCCCTTCCCGTGCTCACCTGCAATCCACACGCTCCTCCGCCTTCTTTTTTGCTGGACCCGCTGCTTGGAATGCCCTCCCCCCTCCCCTCCGTTTGGAACCACACTTCAACATATTCAAAAAGAACCTGAAGACCCACTTGTTTTCCCTAGCGTTTGATGTTCCTTCCCCTTTCGTGTAACCTCCTTCTTCCTCTCCCCTCCCCCTATTATCTTCTCCCTTATGTCTCGTCTTACTTTTACTATCTCTGTCCTTTTGAAGAATTGTACATTTCCTTTCTTTTTAATTGGCCATTGGCCTCCTTTTACGAATTATTTTAATTGTGCACCGCCTTGACTGTATATGAAAGGCGGTTTTTATCAAATGTAATAAAACATAAAACATAAAACATATGTGGAGTGTGCTTCCAAATATGTTTATGACAGTGGTTACCACCCCGGAGAGTGACCCTAACAGCATTGCGTTCCTTCGCACTGCCTGCACTGTGCCTAGGACTGGTGTGGCGGCCAGGGCTGGCAACCACCTCTATCTTTGCATATTTATTTATTTAACAATCATTTATATCCCGCATCTTCCAGAGTTCAGATGCGGTTTACAATTGAACAACAGTCAACAAAGCATGAGCTTGTTTTACATGGAACAATATTAGGCAGTAAACAGTGTAATGCTTAAATACATAACAGAACAATGTAATGATTAAAATACATAACAAAACAAGAACAAGGTAAAGAAACTATGTACAATTACAGGTTTGAAGGGTCTTTTGATTTGAATCATCGTTATTTACAAGTGGTTGTAATATCTATTAAGTTATGATGTTTAGCTTTACACAGTTGATCGTGTTTTAGCCTTTTTCTGGGGTGATCGTATTTTAGCCTTTTTCTGGGGTGTTCAGTGGATTAACTATGGTGTTGTAGTGCGAGGTGAAGAGATAGGTTTTCAGTTTTTTGCGGAATTCTATAATTTCTGTTGAATCTCTGTCATTTAAGATTGTGAGTGGGCAAGGTACAGATGTCCAAGACATCAAAAAGGTTAGAATTTGTCACATTCCTCCTTGCTTCTCACCACCACCAAAATATTGTCTATTAGACAACTTTTTGGTGGTGTTGAGAATCTAGGAGGAATGTGACACATTCTATCTACCCTTTTGATGTCTAGAACATCTGTACCTTGCCCACTCACAATCTTAAATGACAGAGGTGTAAGGCAGGAGTCTCCAAATCCAGCCCTGGAGGGCCACAAACCAGTCAGGTTGGCAGGCTATCTCTAATGCATATATATCTCATGCATATCATTAGGGATATCCCAAAAACCTGCAGGGTTGCGGGCCACCAGGACTGGAATTGAGTAGCTCTGCTCTAGGAACATGCACTATGTATTTGCTAGCAGATTGTCTACGGTTAGCATATGTATGGCCGCAACACCTTGCAGGGTGCAGCAGGTGCACACTGACTGCCCTCTGCTGATGAACGTCAGATCATAGTGAGGGGCAGCTGAGCTGACCAGGCACACTACCTGTCTGCCAGTGGCCCTATCCCAACTGCAGATCTGCATCAGCTGTCTGTTCGCCAGCAGGACTGGGGTTGCTGGTCCCACAGTCTGTCATCATGTACCTCCATTGCCCCCATTGCAAACGGTGAGGGTGCGGGTCTGTTGGGGGCAGATTTTATCCCCTACCCTGACCCAGTGAGGGCAGTTTGCTACATCCATCATCGTCATGTGTGACATGATACACCCCTGCTCCTGAAACATGTGACCATGGCAAGCACACTGGATATGCACTATGTTTATTTATTTATTTATTTTATTTAACAAACTTTTATATACCGCAACCTTCCGATGATCAGGAGCGGTTTACATATAACAGTTAAGGAGACAGAAAGGCATTTCTGTTTTACATTAAACAATATCATGAACTATGTACATTAACAATTGAACTTTTAGCTATTATACTTTGTAGAACTATGTACAAATTAACTATGTACAGTTAGAAAAAGAGAGTTCAACAGTATAAATATCAATTGACAGTATCAAGGTCAAAATATCTTGAGGCATTGCGGTATTTGTCTCCGTGTGTTATATAGATTATCCCTTTTCGTTTTGAAGTTGAGAATTTGCCATTGGACCATAGTGGGAGATGAAAAGGTGAGTTTTTAAGTTTTTGCGTAGGTCTTTAATGTCAGATAAGGCTCTGATTTCGTCAGGTAGAGAGTTCCAGAGTGTAGGGGCTGCATGGGAGAATGCTTTTTTATTGGTTGTTTTTTTGTTTTTTGTGAATTCATTTGGGATCCTTATTTTATTGGTGTTGCCTCTTCTATGTGCACATTGGGGTGTGTCTTTAGTGATTAGTTTATTTAGGGTAGCTGGGGCAGTGTTGTTTAATGCTTTAAAAGTGGTTACTATGTTGGGTGCACCATGGTCCACAAGGATCAGACATGACTAGCAAATACAAATGGACACAGAAAACTCCTAAGGGTGTCTGCAATGAATACCTGTCACACACTAGCACTGATAGAGACCTGCAGCAAAGCCTACCTCATCCAATGCGGGTACTGCAGACCTGGTGCTGGCCACCCCACCTCACCCTCAGGGTAAGCACGGAACACACACAATGGCATGGCCCGTAGGTACGCTGTGCCAATAACAAGTACGGTCATTCCCCCCTACCAAGCTGACGTGCTGTAGAGGTGCATACCCCATCTGGTGAGCAGATGTAGATTGCTGTTCTGCATATAAATTGCATTATGGGTACTGTTGGTTCTATTCTATCCTGGTAACCACAGCAGACAGTTTCTTCGGTGACCTGCATTCTTTCTGTAGCCAGCCATTGGTATGCTAAAACCCATATTGGTGTAGCACAATGGTTACTACAATGACCTCAGTGGCAGAGATCATGGGTTCAATTCCTCTCTGTTCCCCTTTTTTATGTCTGTCCTACACAACTACATTCCATTCCTGTAACAGTCATATCTGTGCAGCTGGCACATTATACCCTCATCACAGTTGCCAACTATCCTTCTGTACATCTATGTGTATGTGCCAGCTGTGTGGCGACCTGCCCTACTGTGCAGGCTGCTACCTCATGTCCTGCACTGGTACAAATTTCTGCATTGTGGCTCTTCATGCTCGCCTCTCCTGTGTCTGCTCTGCATGGCACTACCACTCCTCTGTCCCCTTGTCATTGCACTTATCCTGCCACCTCTACCTCCTCCAGTGGACATGTAATCCCATCCTCTGCCACACACTGTCATTGTTGCACTTTACAGTACCATCACCCTGTGCATCGGTACAGCTGCCCCTGATATGTTTGTCCACTTTACCAGCTGCCACATGGGCTGCACGCAGATTTCACAGATCCATCAGCTCCGACATCTATTTCCTTTCATCACTTGTTCATTGCCTTTCCTTGGTGCTCTGTGCAGTGTTAGGGTTACATCTGTGTTTGGCCTATACAGTTCATGCTTGTGACCTTGGGGCACCTTACTGTCCTTGGGCACCATATCTTGTGTAACCTTCGCGTCCTTGGGGCATCTTTAGCGGCACCTTAGGTTCGGCCAGCTTATGGGGCGCCTTATATGCTGCCTTGGAGGGTGCCAACCTTTTGTGCCGCCCTCTGGGGCACATTATGACCCGCATTGCATGTCGTGGTGCTTTATGATGTGCCCTAAAAGGTGCGTTAGGTTGCGGCACTGGGGTGAGGCTTCTTTTGGCTGACAGTACAGATTGTTGGGATGTGTCTGACAAGCAGCAAAAGGACTTACCACAGACAGCTTTTTAACTGAGCCCACTGAGGGATTGAACTCATGACCACTGTATCAGCAGTCACTGTCTTCACCAGTGTGCTACACCTCCCTTGCTTTGAGCACAGGTCACCGTGCGAAGTTAAGGTTAACGCGCGATAACATGCCACGGTTCCCTCTATCGCGCGATAACGGACAAGACGCCCTCTATCGCGCGATAACGGACAAGACGCCCTCTATCGCGCGATAACGGACAAGACGCCCTCTATCACGCCATAACGGACAAGATGCCCTCTATCGCACGAAAACCAGCCATTGCTACCTTTACGCCGGAACGCCCACTACCTTATATGGCATTCGTCACATTAACATTGCAACTAGCACCGGTAACAATAAGACGGTTTAGTAAACATACCCCTTAATCTCAATTAGCACATCCTTCCCCTCCGGACTGTTTAGATCACTCTTGCACTTCATTCCCCTCCCATCCCCCCATAAATGATATCCGCTTCTCTATGCTCATAGTTTATATCTTTCCTTCAGTCAACCCCATATTTATCTCCAAGTTGGCTTCCCTTGTTTAATGTAAAAGCAATTCTTATGTAATTGTTATGTTTGTTCATTGTAAACCACTTTGGACAAAGGCGGTATAGAAAAATTGTTAAATAAATAAATAAGTGATACATTAAACTATATTGTATGCATAAGCAACCTAGGTTTTAAGTAGTTTATTGAGAAGTTAACGATTGCATGGCTAGAACTTTATTTTGTGCCTTTTAGTTTGTAATTTGCTTTTGGGGTCCTTACTTTCCACTGGAAAGGCTGAATATCATGAACAGAAACCCTTGCTATAATCCAGGGATTTTAGTGCAGGCAAGGTTTATCACACCATGCACAAATTGTCTCCTGGAATTCAGGGGGAGGGAGGAGAGGTGGGTGCAGGGGAATGAGAATCCTAGTTGGAATCTGAAATGTTGTCATTTTCCCCAATTTCTATGACTCTTTACTGTTACAGTCCATTATTTATAAGCACCACTCAGATGAAAAGCCCTGTGTTATGTGAGCAGTGTGTTTTTCCTAGGTAGTGCTGGGATTTTTCATTAATACATGAGTCAATTTTAGCAGGCAATAAAAAAGGTGCCGGTGCCCCGTACCACCATGAACCTCCCCAAAAAAAAGCCCTGGCGATAATCATGACTTTCAGCCCATCTCTAATTTACATCCTCCCAGCTGGCTTTGCTTAGCCTATTTAAATGCAAAAACTGCAGCTAGTATCCAACACTGCCCACCTGACCATTCTCCAGGAGATCGGCCGCTGTTGGCACTCTCGATGTCTTTCTTGAAATCTGAGCTGCTCTGCTGTTCTTCTGTTGAAGCTTTACCCAGATGAGGCTCACGTCCTACCCTCCTGACATCACCTGCTGTGTCTCAGCTGTGTGGATTGCTAGCCCTAGCTACTTTCATTAGCTGGCTTTGGTGGCCTATGTAAATGCAGAGACCGCGTCATGTGACTCACCTCAGCGGACAAGGCCAAAAGAAGAGTGCCTCTTTTGTGAGCCCCTTTAGAGAGCACCTTTACGGTATTATCTTTCAACATTTATAGCTTTGGGCTTTGCATTCTTTTTCATTTCATGATTTACTTTTTTATCTTTAGCGTGCTCATTTCTTAGATTTGTTTATAATTTTACCTTCTCTTTCTGTGGGAACAATAATTGGCTAGAATGATTTAGTTGTATATTCTCTAGTGCTTGGTTAATAGATTAATTTGTGTATGTGTTGGTCCCAGGGCTGGTCCATCCACTAGGCGAGCTAGGCAAATGCCTAGGGCAGCCAGCCCGGGTGGGTGGCTTTGTGCTGCCGCTTTGTTGCCTGCGGCAGGCCATGTGCTTTGGCACACATGACCTGCCGCTTCTGATCCCCTCCGACACAACTTACTGACCTCACCCAGTGCATCCCAGGATGCACCGTGTGTTGCCAGGTGCCGCCATTTCTCAAGTTGGCAGAGCAAGAATGGGAGCGCATGGGCAGCACTCCTGTTCATTTGTAAAGGTACCGGGAGGGGGGTGGGGGTTCGGGGCTGCTGGGCCACCAGGATTATTTTTAGTTAGGTGAGAGATGGAGGTCTTGGGGCCATTTCAAAAAGCTGCCGCCACCTACCTTCCCCCAAGATGGAATCATCAGCAGTGGGGGGGGGGGGGGGGCAGTGGCACAGCTCCGTGGGGATGGCTTGCTGCAGGGGGGGCTGTGGCAGCAGAAACCCTTGGACTGGCCCTGGTTGGTCCAAATTAGTGCAAAGAAGCATCTTGACATCCCTGTTATTTTAAGAAAAGGCCAGTATAATTCACTATTGCTGTTACGGATGAAGGGCGCAGCTAGAAGGCCTCCTACTCTTCTATCGTTGCCTAACGTTTTTTCTGCCATACCATCTTAACATGGTCTGTTTGTCTGACCAATGCTAGATCTGAAAGAAGAAGATCCCAATTTGTTATGACTTACTTGGTGATGCAGATCTTGAAGTCCTCTATACAATACATTCCAGTTCCAGATCAAACATTTGTGAATGAGTCTGCCATTGAGCTGGGAACCATCTATGACCTGACTGTTACACAGATTCCTTAGTTGGAACATTTTTATGCTTTCCAACCCAACACATGTGAAAAAAAAAACAATCTGTATATGAGAGGTCGAGTATGTCTCTCAGTCTCTGGGAGCAAAATAACGCCTGAAAATTTAACAGAATGGGAATAAATTTGGTGTGGGGTTACATACAGTTAAACATAGCAAACAGGCAGATAGGACTAAGAATTTCAGAAATATAAGATCCCCTTAAAAATTTCCCTACTGGAAATGAGTAACTTGGCAACTCTGCTTTGGCTGGTTCTTTCAGTCACAGTCTATTTTCAGGGCCTGGGCTGCTACGAGACAGGGATTCCCCAAGCTTGAATACCAGACAAGAATGAGGCAAGAACTAAGATTGCTTAAGGTCATGGGCTGTGTGAGTGGTGCGGCCGCACAGGGTGAAAACACAGAAGAGGGTGCTGCTATTATCCAGGAAGTTCAAAAAGAGTGAGTCACTGGAGGGGGCGCCAGATTTGTTAGTTGCATAGGTCGCATTTCTAGCTCGGTATGGTCATGATCAGGGTACGTTTTAATACGCCAAGAAATATATCTGACAGAGAAGGGCAAACCAGGATTACTAGAACCAAGGAACTTGGCAAGAATCTGGAATCCTGAGGCATCAGGAAACACGTTTTATAACAATAGCAAATGCCTCAGGGAACAAGACAGCAAGGAAAGAAGTCCAACGTCTGGGCAAAAATCCCAAGCCTTCCCTGGGCTGATCCACTCTGAGCCATTAGGAAACAGAAACTAAGATTACCAGAAATAGAGGGCACGGTTAAGATGGGTTAGCTAGCGCCAGATTCCCAGGAAGCTCCTCCTGGAAGACTGGTGCCCTCCGACCCAAGGGTCACCATCTGAGGTCAGCCCATTAATGACACTGGGGAAAAAAAACAACATTTCCGGTATTTTCCCGTTGAGCTAAAAATGATATGAAACGTCTGTACTTCCCATGTATTTCAAAGGAATGTACATCCCTACTAGGCTTCAGAATCAAAACCTGGTAAGCAAATGCATCAACTCATTGTGAGTTTGGATGGAGCAGTTTGTTTTTCTGGTCATTGCTTGGCACCATCTTAATAGACAACAGACATCACTGGAGGGCCCTGGCATACCTACCTCTGCAGGAGATTTCATCTTGAGAAGCCCCACAACTGATTGTGTGGCCTTGGCTTCTTTTTCAATTAAGAGAAGACTAAAAGCAAAGCGCACAGCCCCGCACCTCTGCTACCCTCTTTCAAACACAAAGTCCACAAACATAGACCACTGGTTTAACTAAAGAGCAAAGATCATTTTGACAAAAAACACCAGTGGTAGATTAAGGAGAAAAGGCAAAAAGGGCAGTTGCCAAAGATCTAAACCTAGAGGGGTCACACAAGGTGCTTGGAACAGTGCCGTACCTCGCCCTCTGCAAGTGAGGCAGCCACACAGGGCACAAAAGCATAGGAGCGCATTTGGGGATGCCTTGTCCTGCCACCATTTTTGGCAGCGGCTGGACCTCCAATCGAAAAAACAAAACAAAAACCCACTTGTCTCTCTGACTCCGCGCTTGCGTGCTGGCCTGACCCCCCTCCGCTGATATAGGCTTTCATCAGAGGACGGAGGGACCAGATCAGCCATTCAAATGCAGCATCAGCGCATAAGTCAGAGGAGGGGGATCAGGCGAGCATGCAAGTGCGGAGTCAGAGAGACCCGCACAGGGTTTTTTTCAATTGGAGGTCCCACCTCTGCCACTATGCGAACCCTAAAAGAAGCAGGTCAAGGACAGGCCAGGTGTAGAGTTGGCTTGAGACATGGTGGGGAGATCCTGGGCATGGGACAAAGGACAAACCGAGGGAGGGGGATTCCCCAGATGTGCAAGTCACACAGGGTGCATTTATGGCTTAGGGCAATGGACCTAGAATCAAGGAAGCCAGGATTCACATCTCACTTCTTTCACTGAAGCTCCTGATGACCTTGGCCAGGTCATTTCACCCTCCATTACCTCATATACAACTTACAGGCCGATGCAGAAAGTCATTGCTGAAGTCACGCGCTATCAGCTTTCTATGCCAATGTCCAGAAAACGGATAGCGTGCAACTTTAACGCCGACATACAGAAAGGGGCTCATATGCAAATTCAGTAAACTATGTGCAAATGGCAACGTTATTCTGGAAGAGCAAGCCAAACACATGCACACAGAAGTTGGCACGAGTTTGCCATACTCTCCCAGAGAAACAGTTTTCATATGAGCCCCGACATTACTTTGATAGCATTGGTCCCCTGACAGAAAGCGAATCCATGGTGGCCCAGCAACCCTGAACCCCCATCCCTTTCTCAACTAAAAATAAACCTGGTGGCCCAGTGGCCCCAAACCCCCCACCCCCCTCCTGGTACCTTTACAAATGAGTGGGAGTGCTGCCCACGTGCTCCTGCTCTTACCCTGCCATTTTGATAAATGACGGCACCTGGCCCCGTGTGGTGCATTCTGGGATGCACCGAGCAGGGTCAGACTGCCATGTAAGGCATATTCTACCTTAAATGGCAGTCTGACCTTACCCATTGCATCCCAGGATGCACCGCGCTTGGCCAAGTGCCGCCATGTTTCAAGAAGGCGGGGCAAGAATGGGAGCACGTGGGCAGCACTCATTTGTAAAGGTACCAGGAGGGGGGGATTGGGGGGTTCAGGGCTTCTGGGCCACCAGAATTATTTTTAGTTGGGTGGAGGGTTCAGGACCGCTGGGCCACCAGAGTTATTTTTAGTTAGATGGAAGGTGGAGGGCTTAGGTCCATTGGGCCACCAGCTATATTTTCAGTTGGGTGGGGGGTTCAGGGTTGCTAGGCCACTAGGTTCAGTTTTAGTTGGTGGAGGTGGGGAGTTTGGGGCCACTGGGCCACCAGATTTATTTTTAGTTGGGAGGAGGATCAGGGCTGTTGGGCCATCAGGGATTCGCTTTCTGTCGGGGGCCCCAGCATCTGACAGTGTTTTGATGGCATCGGGGGCTTTCCCCGATGCCTAGATCATCTTTAACATTACTCCTCAGATGATCCAAGCATCGGGGAAAGCACCCAATGCCATCAAAATACTGTTAGGGACATGCGTGAGATGTTTAAGCCACCTCAGACCCAAATATAGAGATATTGGCACTAAGGCTGGTTGCAAAATCCTCTACGTGTTTCTCTGCATTGGCACAGCTAATATTAGCATACCATTTCATTATGTGCATCTCATTTGCCTATAATTTAAATCCATTGAAATACTCTAAGCGTTAACTGTGCACTAATTTTTCCTTTGCTGTTTACACGCACGTCCATCTCTTTTCTGCATTTGACGATCGCAGTAAATGTGCTTAAAAGTGGCGTTATCTGTGCTGAAAGACCACGCTGGTGTTCTGCATCGACCCATTAGATTGCAAACGCACCTTGGAGGGAAGTAGCACTTTAATATTTTAATTTAGGAACTAGAGGAAAATCCGTGATCTTACCAAAGGCTCTATATTTGATTGGCATTATTTGGTTCTTGTTCTTCGTTTGCATAAGAACATAAGAAATGCCATACTGGGTCAGACCGAGGTCCATCAAGCCCAGTATCCTGTTTCCAACAGTGGCCAATCTAGGTCATACGTACCTAGCAGTTTCCCCAAAAGACACAGGTTCTGCAGTGCTTGTACTAGGTCAAGCATTGATATCCTGGGTCCCTTTTTAATAGTGGTTTATGGACCTTTCCTCCAGGAACTTGTCCAAACCTTTTTTAAACCCAGCTATACTAACAGCCCTTACTACATCCTCCGGTAACAGATTCCAGAGTTTGATTACACGTTGAGTGAAGAAATATTTTCTCTTATTTGTCTTAAATAGTTTACCCCGTAGCTTCATTACATGTCCCCTAGTCCTTCTATATTCTGATAGCGTAAACAATTGATCCACGTTTATCCGTTCCACTCCATTCATTAATTTATAGACCTCTATCATATCTCCCCTCAGCCGTCTCTTTTCCAGGTTAAAGAGCCCTAACCTTTTTAGCCTCTCTTCATAGGAGTAGCCTTCCATCCCCTTCACCAATTTGGTGGCTCTTCTCTGTACTTTTTCTAATAACTCTATGTCCTTTTTAAGATACGGTGACCAGAATTGCACACAATATTCAAGGTGCGGTCGTACCATGGAGCGATACAGAGGCATTATAATATCCTTTGTTTTATTCTCCATCCCTTTCCTTATGATACCTAGCATTCTATTTGCTTTCTTGGCCGCCGCTGCACACTGGGCAGAGGGTTTTAACATGTTATCCACGATGACTCCTAAATCTTTTTCCTGGGTGGTGGTTTCTAATGTGGAGCCTTGCATCGTGTAACTATAGTGTGGGTTGTTCTTTCCTAGGTGCATAACTTTGCACTTGTCCACATTAAATTTCATCTGCCATTTGGATGCCCAGTCTTCCAATTTATCCAGATCTTCCTGCAGTTTTCCACAATCCTCTTGGGTTTTAACAACTTTAAACAGTTTTGTGTCATCTGCAAATTTGATAACCTCACTAGTTATTCCCTTTTCCAGGTCATTTATGAATATGTCAAAAAGTAGCGGACCCAGTACAGATCCCTGGGGTACTCCACTATTCACCTTTTTCCATTGGGAATATTGGCCATTTAGCCCTACCCTCTGCTTTCTATCTTTTAACCAGTTCCCGATCCACAATAGTACACTGCCTCCTATCCCATGACTTTTTAGCTTTGCCAAAAGTCTCTGATGGGGGACCTTGTCAAAAGCTTTCTGAAAGTCCAGATACACTATATCAACCGACTCACCTTTGTCTACCTGTTTATGCACACCTTCAAAAAAACAGATCAGATTAGTAAGACAAGATCTTCCTTGTCTAAAGCCATGTTGGCTGTCTCCCATTAGGCCATGACTATCTACATGCTGTGTAATTTTGTTCTTTATGATGGTTTTCTACCATTTTCCCTGGTACTGACGTCAGGCTCACCGGTCTGTAATTTCCCGGGTCACCCCTGGAACCCTTTTTAAAAATTGGTGTTACGTTGGCGACCCTCCAATCTTCAGGTATTACAGATGATTTTAATGAAAGTTCACAGATTACCAATAGCAGGTCTGCAATCTCATATTTCAGTTCTTTCAACACTCTGGGATGTATACCATCCGGTCCAGGTGATTTGCTACTATTCAGTTTATCAAATAGTTGTAATATATCTTCCCGGTGTAGCGATATTTCTCTCAATTCCTCTGCAGTATCACCTTTAAATACCACTTCAGTCTTGGGTAACATCCCTACATCTTCCTCAGTAAAGACCGAAGCAAAGAATTCATTCAGTCTCTCTGCTATAGCCTTGTCTCCTCTTACTGCCCCTTTTACCCCTCTATCATCTAACGGTCCAATTGACTCTCTCACAGGCCTTTTGCTACGAATGTACTTGAAAAAGTCTTTATTTCGTGTTTTTGCTTCCGTAGCAAGTTTCTTCTCAAATTCCCGCTTTGCCTGCCTTATCAATGCTTTGCATTTAACTTGCCAGTGCTTGTGCTGTTTCCAGTTTTCATCATTTGGCTCTTTTTTCCATTTCCTGAAGGTTGCTCTTTTGGCAGCAACAGCCTCTCTGACCTCACCTTTAAACCATGCTGGCAGTTTTTTGGACTTTCTTCCACTTTTCTTAATGCGTGGAATACAGCTGGTCTGGGCTTCGAGGATAGTATTTTTAAATAACACCCAAGCTTGCTGTAAGTCTTTAACCTTTGGAACCGCTCCTTTTAGTTTTTTCCGAACTATATTCCTCATTCTATCATAGTCTCCCTTTTGAAAGTTAAAAGGTAGTACTGTGGATTCCTTTACTATCTGTCCTCCACTGATTAAATCAAACATGATCATACTATGATCACTATTGCCAAGTGGTCCCAACACCCTTATTTCTTGCACCATATCTGGCGTTCCACTAAGGACTAGGTCCAGTATGGCTTCCCCTCTGGTTGGTTCATGAATCAGCTGCTCCAAGAAGCAGTCATTTATTTCATCTAGAAACTTTATCTCGTTAGCTTGTCCTGCTGTGACACTGTCCCAGTCGATACCGGGGTAATTGAAATCACCCATTATTACTACTCTGTTGTGGCTTTTGTTAGCTTCCTTGATTTCTTTGAGCATTTCATCATCCATTTGTTCATTCTGGCCAGGCGGTCGATAGTATACTCCCACTGCCATCACCTTCCCCTTCATAAATGGAATTTCAGTCCATAGAGATTCTACAGCAAATTTTGTTCCCTGCAAAACTTTAATCCTTTCTGACTCAATGCCCTCTCTAACATAGAGCGCAACCCCTCCACCAATTTGTTCAGCTCTATCATTACGATATAGTTTGTATCCAGGTATCACAGTGTCCCACTGGTTATCCTCCTTCCACCATGTCTCTGAGAGTGCAATCATATCTAACCTCTCATTTAGTGCTATATATTCTAATTCTCCCATCTTATTGTTTAGACTTCTAGCATTGGCATACAAGCATTTTAGAGACTGTATTTTATTAATATTAATCTGGCTATTGGTAGGCATGGGTAATTGGGAATCTTTATGCTCTGTCTGCTCCTTACTCAAGGGCATTTGGGCTACTATACTCCCTTTTGGAACCTCACTGCTTTTGGTAGTATCCTTCAAGGATACCTTTGTCCGAACCATGCGCTCTTGGGTGACTGTCGGCTTTCCCCTATTTTCTAGTTTAAAAGCTTCTCTATCTCTTTTTTAAAGGTTAATGCCAGCAGTCTGGTCCCATCCTGATTAAGGTGAAGCCCATCCCTTCGGAAGAGCCCCCCCTTTCCCCAGAATGTTCCCCAGTTCCTAACAAATCCAAAACCCTCATCCTTGCACCATTGTCTCATCCACGCATTGAGACTCCGGAGCTCTGCCTGTCTTTTGGGTCCTGCACGTGGAACAGGAAGCATTTCGGAGAACGCTATCCTGGAAGTTCTGGATTTCAACTTCCTACCTAAAAGCTTAAATTTAGCCTCCAGAACTTCCCTACCACATTTTCCTATGTCATTGGTACCAACATGTACCAAGACAGCAGACTCCCCCCCAGCACTATCTATGATCCTATCTAGGCGGTGCGTGAGATCTGCTACCTTCGCACCAGGCAGGCATGTTACCAGGCGATCCTCACGTCCACCAGCCACCCAGCTATCTACATTCCTAATGATTGAATCACCAACTATAACAGCTGTCCTGACCCTCCCCTCATGGGGACATGGCCCTGGAGAAACGTCCTCGGTGCGAGAGGGTTTTACATCACCTGGAGGACAGGTCCTAGTTACAGGATCACTTCCTGCCACACCAGGGTGATGCTCTCCTGTCACGTGACCTCTCTCCTCCATGGCAACAGGGATGCTGCCAGACTGGAGGTGGGACTTCAGGACTATATCCCTGTAGGTCTCGTCCATGTACTTCTCTGTCTTTCTTATGTCTTCCAGGTCTGCTACTCTAGCCTCTAGAGAACGGACTCGTTCCCTGAGAGCAAAGAGCTCCCTGCACTTAGTGCATATGTAGGACCTCTCACCAACTGGGAGAAAATCATACATGTGATACTCAATGCAAAAGACCGGAGAACCCCCATCTCGTTGCTGGACCTCTGTCTGCATCTTAGTTTAAAGCTTGTGTTTAGGTCTTTTAAATTCGGTATATAATAAGGATTGGTGTAGATGCTTATACTAATAAAAGTGTATCTAATACCCCTAATACACCCTGTGTACCTGAAGCTTAATTAATCTCAGGTCCTCTGTGTATGACTGATTTGGATTAAGAGCTGCACCTGAGAGCAGCCCCTTTCCTCTAAGATGTGCAAGTACCTATAAAACTACAATTACCCCAGGGGTGGGTGGGTGCTGGGGAGGGAGGGAGGGAGATAAGTCCTATTAAAGAGGGCAGTTACAAGGTACCCTGTCCTGAACCCTCAGCAGGGGGATGGGGGTACCACACAAAGCCCAGTTAGTTGAGAGAGGCAAGGTAAGTACAGCTGAGAAGGCTGAACTAGCACACCACTAAGACAAACAATAAATAATTAAACAAACAGTTAGACAAACAGTAAATAATTAAATAAACAGCTAGAACTCACAGTAAGATGTCCCAGGAGGCAAATATCCACTCACTAGCAGAGCTCTGTAAAAGTACAGCCCTTCTCTGATCAGAGAAAAGCAAACTAAAACAGACTATGCACACGTGGAGAAAACAGGAAGAAGGCTACACAATACCTCAGGGGGAGGGGGGGAGGGGCAGGATTCACTCAGGCAGGCAAGGACAGGAAAAAAGTTTAACAAACAGCAGGTTCTGGGGAGAGAGATTTAATTCAAAATGGCTACCACACAAAGCCCAGTTAGTTGAGAGAGGCAAGGTAAGTACAGCTGAGAAGGCTGAACTAGCACACCACTAAGACAAACAATAAATAATTAAACAAACAGTTAGACAAACAGTAAATAATTAAATAAACAGCTAGAACTCACAGTAAGATGTCCCAGGAGGCAAATATCCACTCACTAGCAGAGCTCTGTAAAAGTATAGCCCTTCTCTGATCAGAGAAAAGCAAACTAAAACAGACTATGCACACGTGGAGAAAACAGGAAAATAACATGCCCCCTAAAGCATTCTTGCCCATAATATGCAATGCCTCAGCCAGCCTTGTTCAATGGGCACTATGGGGGTTGGGTTATGGCACGGGGAGGGAAAGGTGGGATATTACTTCTTTCAATGGCTTGTGAATGTATTTTATCTATTTTTTGTTAGTTTTGCTGTCCTCTTTAGGGGCATTAGCAAAATATGAATATCTTTTTAAATTAAACTACAATACATGAGCTGTAACTTGCCTTGTAATGTGATTTAGAAAAGGCACAAGAGTCAGGTTAAGGGTATGGGTCCCTTATTTCAGCGGATGAATAGTAGACCATGGCACTCTTAACCATCCCGGACAAGAGCTGTATCTTTTCAAGTTTTCAGTTCTTCCCTAGGTGTCCACCATCTTCTGATAATACGTAAAATCTTTTGGCTGCACTATGTGTAAAAGATGCTATTACTAAATAAAGCAGCAGTAGATTTAATTTGATGATTTTTACACGGGGCTAAAGGACCTGCTGTCTTGCTGTCTACTGCTACATACCCTGCCTAGTCCATGGTAGACTGCTTTTCAATATATCGAAACACATTTAGCAGTAAGTACAAAAAATACCTGAAAAGTGTCTGACTTGCTATCATGCTACCGCCCCCCCCCCCCACCCCCTGCGATTTCACAGTAAATACATGTTCTATGGGTCAGTCTCCCTTCCTGCAACATCCTCTTACAGTGCAGAAAACCGTGCAAAGGTCGCTGAGTGCGTGTCAGAAGACTCTCATGCCATAAAAGCTCATTCCTGCTTTATTACTTTTGAATTGGAAAGCTTGGAAGTGAACCACATTTTTCCACTTTGAAGAAAGCAAAATCTTACACACTGTTTATATGAATCACTGCCAAGGTTTTTTTCAGTTTGCAGAAGATCTGAAAAGTATCCACACATGGTAATTTAAAACATAACAACAGATTAAATGAAGGAAGCACAAACGCACCCTAGAGCATTTTTGTCACAACATCTTGTAAACCACAGGCTTATTAGATGGTCCCAGGTCATCTGAAGAGCTTGAGTCAGTCCAGGGTTTTCCCCCAACTGCATTTAGAGACATGTTTACTAAAGGGCGCCCAGTTAGTGTGTATTTGAGTGGCAAAACTCGTGCAGAAGTAACCTTAAATTCTGTGAAACCATGTGTAAATGCAAATTACTGTCTGAGTGATTTACCAATCCAGATCCTAGTTGTCCAATGATTAATGTGAACGTCTTTGCTAATATATTTAGACTCAGGCCAGCATGCAGAGTCCCAATTAGCAGGGTCAGACGTCCAGGGTGGATGTCGAACCCCTGCTATTTGCTGAGATCCGATTCCTGATCCAAAACTCCCCGCATGTACAGGGCCACTATGCGGGGAGCTCTGGACGGGGGCGGGAGTGCACGATGACAGGGAGTAGAGTGGGCAGAACGGAGGCGGGACCCTGACCCCGGACATACAGGTCCGATTCCAGTTACAGCCCTGTACGTCTGGAGCAGCAGGAATGGACGGAGGACTTATTCCACCATGGAGGTGGAATAAGTCCCTCTGAGGAAGGGAATTGGCACCAGCGGACCCCTGCAGAACCGGTGAGTAGCACGTGGGGGCTTCCCTGCAGTCCAACCCCGGTCTTGGCAGGCCCTTTCAGGGGTTGGGCAGTGGAGAACAGGTACTTGGAAAAGCTTGCGAGCAATCGGGGCCCCTGCATGGCATCTCAGCAGGACGCCACAGCTCAGGGCTCCATGCAGGGGCCTTGAGAGACTTAGCCGGGGAGGGAGGCAAACGTGCAGTGGGCCTGCATCGTGGCACGACCTGCCCTTCCAGGCCCATTGCACCCAATTCTGCTCCTGCAGGAACTCCCACGGATGCAGAATCGGGTGCAAATCCGTCTCATCCAGATTTAGGACGTCCGTACGGGCCCCAATCTGCATCAGAGTCACAGTTGCAAAGAATTTCTGGCACAAGAACATGGCAAAAAAAAAAGGCTTTGCAGCTGGGCCTTTAGAGTACGAGTCAATAGATTCACAAGGCAAAAAATCCAGGAAAGGCTTTCCACAGAGCTCAAAACCAGTCAAGCTTTGGGTCAATCAGAAACCAGAAATGACGATCACCAGAAAGCAGGTTGGCTTCAGCTAGTTTCCAGAAGGTGTAATAGCTCATTACATTGTATTCCAATATTGTTGGTGTGAGGCCAAACCATGACAACAATTAACAAAAGTAGAAAAACACATATTTTATTTTTTTATTTGCCCGCAAGCCTTATGTAACCTTTTCAGCTTTTTTTCCTTTGAGCAGTAGCTACAACCATCCCTTAATTAACAAAATTGCCCTTAAATAAACATTTACAAAAACAAATTGAAAAAAAAAGCAAAACGACCTGCCTATGATACTTCTCATCCCTGTGACTTGTGTGCATGAATGGGCTACACCTGTACTATAGCCCGGCTCTATTTTATACGCACATATGGAAGCTCAATGGCATGTACTTTCCCTATGGGCATCCGCTTGGGCGTAGCATGGGTGCTGCACATATTTACGTGCACGAATTATAAAATACTATAATTTATGCACGTTCTTGAGAAATCTAGGGCTGGCGTAAGTGCTCGTGCCCACATCGTAATACCCCTATTTTAGAAATTAAACGTAGGGCTTTATAAAACTACCCTTATAGAAGTCAGTTCTATAAACTCACGTGCAGTTAATGCACATTGCCACATGCGTATCTGGGGCCAGCTTTATAAAGTAAAATCAATGCAAACTTTACTCTCTAGAATAGGGGCATAGAGACGCACCTAGCTCGACCAGTAATGAGCATTAAGTTATAATGTTTCATAACTTATGTGCATAAATGTAAGCCCGCCTATGCTCTGCTTCTGTGCACACCCAAACCGAAAGCACGCATATGTTTACAAAGTAGCAGCTACCTACAGCACGTGCGTACGTGCCCATTCACTTAACCGGGATTTTCCAAAAGCGCTACTCATGTAATTAGCTTTGAAAACTGTGTCCTAGGATCCTAACTTTTGAATGGACTATATCAGCCCTTGTCCTAATACTGAACCACACCATTTGGTGATCACTGGATGGAAGATGATCGCCCACTATGACTCTTCCCATTTGTAAGCACCAGATCCAGTATGGCCCCCTCATATATGGGTTTTGTTACCATTTCCCGGAATAGTTTTCCCTGAAGAGAATCCAGGATCTGAGAATTTAAGATATGCCATACAGGGTCAGACTAAGATCCATCAAGCCCAGTATCCTGTTTCCAAAGCAGCCAGTCCAGGTCACAAGTACCTGTCAAGTCCCCAAAAAGGTACACAGATTCCTCATTGATTATCCCAGGGTAGCAGTGGATTCCCCTAGTCTTTTTTAATAATGTTTTATGGCCTTTTCTTCCAGGAACTAGTCCAAATCTTTTTTAAACCCAGCTATACTAACAGCTTTTAAGAAGTAAACAATTAATCTATGTTTACTCTTTCCTACTCTCTTTTTTCTATCTTTTAACCAATTCCTGATCCACAATGGTACACTGCCTCCTATCCCATGACTTTTTAATTTTGCCAAAAGTCTCTCATGAGGGACCTTGTCAAAGGCTTTATGAAAATCCAGATACACTATATCAACCGGCTCACTTTGTATTAACATCTTTAAAAAAATTTTTAAAAGATTGGTAAGATAAGACTTTCCTTGGCTAAATCCATGTTGGCTTTCTCCCATTAAACCATGACTATCTGCATGTTCAGTAATTTTATTTTTTATAAAGTTTTTTACCATTTAACCTGGCACTGACAATCAGGCTCACCAGTCTGTAGTTTCCTAGATCATCCCTGGAATCCGTCTTGAAAATAAGTGTTACATTGGCCATTCTCTAATCTTCAGGTACTATAGATGATTTTAATGATAGTTCACAGATTACTAATAATAGGGCTGCAATCTCATATTCAGTTCTTTCAGGACCCTGGGATGTATGCCATCCAGTCCAAGTGATTTTCTACTCTTTAGTTTATCAAATAGTTCTAGTACATCTTCACCGTTTATCTAAATTTGTTTCAATTCTTCTGATACATCACCTTTAAATACCATTTCAGGCATCAGTAACTTCCTACATCGTTTCAGTAAAGACCAAAACAAAAAATTCATTCAGTCTCTCTGCTATGGCCTTGCTCTCCCTTAGAGCCCCTTTTACCCTTCTATCATCTAATAGTCGAACTGACTATCCCACAAGTTTTTGCTATTAAAACATTTTTTAATATGCTTTTACTTCCACGCCAAGTTTATTTTCCAATTTTCTCTTTGCCTGCCTTTCAGTGCCTTGCATCTAACCTGCCAGTGCTTATGTTTCCTATTTTCATCATTTGGCTCCTTTGTCCATTTCTCAAAAGATGCTTTTTAGGCTATAACAGCATCTCTGACTTCAATTTTAAAGCATGCTGGCAGTCATTTGGTCTTCCTTTTACCTTTCTTAAGGCATAGAATACATCTGGCTCGGACTTCCAAGATAGTATTTTTAAACAGTGCCCGAGCTTAATGTAAACCTTTGCAGCTGCTCCTTTTAATTTTTTCTTAACTATTTTCCTCATTTTATCATAGTCTCCCTGTGATGGGGTCTATAGAATGTTACCCATCCATCAAAGAGATTATCAGCAGTCCCCTTTAAGACAGTCTGCAGCCCAGGGTTCAGGGCTGAGAGAGCGTCACTCACAGGGAGAGTTTTTGAACCCAGAAGGCTGCAGAAGGAGTTCTGAGGTAGGAACTTTAATTGGGGCTAGAGGAAGGGCCGGGAGAACCAGATTGTAGAGGTTTAACAAGCTGGGACAGAAGTAAAGCTACTTTTGTTTTCCCTGAACTTTTGTCTGGCTGGTGTTGTACAGAAAACCCCTTCCCACTGCACTCCGTACTACCACACTCCCTTTTGAACGTTAAATGCTAGCACAGTGTATTTCCTTGCTGTCTTCCTTGCATGTATTAAATCAAATTATTAAATGACACCACAGCAGAGGTGTCCCATTCAACATGCAGCAATGAAATCACCTATCAGAAGCACTTCTCTTTTCATAGCAATCTTGTAAATGTCTTTAATTAAATCTCTGTCCACTTATTCTGCCTGTGAAAGAGATCTGTACATATATCACATCAGTACAAATAGATGCTTCGTTCTTTCTTTCCAGTTTAACCCACTATGCCACCTCCTTTTATCATAAGCTCTGCAAGTCTGTAGACACTCTTTCCCCCTTTCTTCCTTCCTTGTCCTTCCTGAATAAATTATAGTCCGGTATAATTACATCCCAGTCATGATTCTCCATGAACCTCTGTAACTGCCACTAAATCCAAGTCGATCTCTTCCATTAAAGCCCCAACACCTGGAATCTTTTTTTCACATTCTACGGTCATTAATACACATCGCTTTCCAGATGTTGCCCTTTTACTCATGTCTACAGAGGTATTTAATGTTTTACTTACCTTGATGCATTCTTACCCGTCTCTAATCTGCAGTCAATGTCTACTGTCCGCCTCTAATAACCCCCCCCCCCCCCAGTCTCCTACCCATCGCACGCAAGCTTTTTACCACGCTGGTTGTTTTAGCACATGGTAATCACCATGACCCGCTTAGCGCATGGTAAATGCCACACTAACCGTTAACACCCTTTTTTAAACATGCCTCAATCTTTTAATATTTTATGCATTATTTTATATTATGTGTGTAACTCACCTAGTAATTATATGGCAGGAGGTAAATGAAATAAAATGAAATGAAATGAATTCCCTCCCATAAGAGTCTCTCCTCCTCCTTCGAGGTACCATAAGAAGCACTTTAATGTAGCTATAGTCTGTTGCATTCCTTCCTCTGCCAGTGCAGATCTGGCCCCATTGGGTCCATTTTCAGGAAAAGATTTGATATGTCACATTCCTGCCAATTGAATGAAAATCAATGAGCAACAGTGAATGTTGAAAAGATTTATCTACTTACAAAAGATATTAAAAACTGGAAAAGTACTCCCCAGGTATCATTTATCTTTTCCTCAAAGGAGAAAAGGGGTATCCAGAGAGATGAGACACTATCCACAAATTACATTGGCTAAGAATGAACTCAAACAATCAGATTATATCACTTTGGCTCAGTTCAGTGTATGTATGTAAATTATGGTGTAAGTATCACCCACCAGAAGGAAGATAATAACAAAAATATGCTCGCCCTGCACGCATGATGAGCAATATAATTATATAACAGGGTTGTTTCATTTGTTTTCCAGTGCAGAAATGGCCTCCATCACAGCAGAAGCAACAACATACAAAATCCCATTTCCCGGGAATGATTCCTTGGCTTTCCATGCAGCAGCGGAGAATTCCAGCAACTCATCACTCTGCCCAATGTTTGATGGATGGGATTTGTTATATAAGTGGCAACCAGTATTCCTCTGGATAATGTTTGTTCTGGGAGCGCTAGAAAATCTATTTGTCCTTACCGTATTTTGCCTTCATAAGAGTCGGTGTACCGTGGCTGAAATCTACTTTGGAAACATGGCAGCTTCCGACTTGCTGTTAGTTTGTGGCTTACCTTTCTGGGCCATTTACATTTCTGAGCAGTTTTACTGGCCCTTTGGCCAGTTCATGTGTAAGGCTGTCAATGTTCTGATTTATATGAATTTCAACACAAGTATTTATTTTTTGATGATGGTCAGTATTGACCGCTATTTGGCTCTGGTAAAAACCATGTCCATTGGGCGTTTGCGGAGACCCTTATTTGCCAAATTCAACTGCTTCTTTATTTGGGTTTTTGCCCTGTTGATTAGCATGCCTACACTGATATACCGAAACGTAGTCTTCCATAATGAACTGAACAAGACGGCCTGTCTTCTTTCCTATCCATCAGATGAATGGATTATCGCAACCAATTTGCTCTTGAACATCGTGGGCTTTCTGATACCCCTAGCTGTAATTACATTTTGCTCTGTTCAAATCATAAAAGCCTTAAGGAACAACACAATGCAAAAGTTCAAGGAAATTCAGACCGAGAAGAAAGCTGCTACTCTAGTTCTCATAGTTCTCTTGGTGTTCATCTTCTGTTGGCTTCCTTTCCAGCTGCTGACATTTCTTGACACACTACACTATTACAACATCATAACTGGCTGCACTTTTGAAAAGGTCCTACTCATTGCCACCCAGATATCATCTTACTGCGCCTACAGCAACAGCTGCCTTAACCCAGTACTGTACGTCATCATAGGAAATCATTTCCGAAAGAAATCAAGGGAGCTGTACAAGCAACTGCTTGCAGGAAGGCACCAGAGACGGAATACAAATGCTTCACTACCCATGGACTGTTCTGTGGATACTGTGAGAACTTCTGTTTCCATAAGTTATCCGATCAATAAATTGGTTTTATAACTGTTTTACAACTTTAGAACTTTTGCTCTGTTTAAAAGTATTCACTTCAATGAAGACTTCAGTGAAAACTGCCATAACTGTTCATTAAGACTGTGGCGCACATTCAGTTATGCTTATTGTATGAAAACATATGTCATCAAGCACACTCCCTAGACTCCTATATTTATGGACTATATTGCTTCTGGGCACACCTTGGAAAGCTTTTAAAAAATGTTTGGGAATTTCTGTAAAGTTTGTAGAATGCTGTTGACATACTGCTCCTTAATCCTCAATTTTGATATATCCTGAGCTTCATAAATGCCTAAATAATTAGAGGTATTCAGCTAAAAACATTTTCTTGTGATATAAATACATAGGTGTAAATATATAGAATTGATATTCAAAAGCTGGTTAACTGAAAATTAATCAGATAAATGTTTGCTAAATTTTTCAGGCCAGTAAGGTGGTAATTCTATCGAGGGCGCATGGAAACGTACACACTAGAAGCATGCGTATGCCCTTATTCTAAAGGACTTGTGTGCATGAGTGGACATTTACACCCGCGCTGGAGGTGATCACAATTTTGTATAACTTATGTGCATTTCTGCCAAATCTTGTTGAGAGTTTTTACACCTACTCCCGAGCAGGTGCAGCTGCCACCCTTTGGCTTGGGCTTATCAGTCCACCCCTATTCTAAAAAAGAACGCAATGCTCCTACTTTACTTTATAGAATGGGCCCCACAGACACTCATGGCAATGTGCGTTAACTGCATGAGAATTTATAGAATCACCCTGCACATGGATAACCTTTAGCCAAGCATCTCAACACCTACTGAAATGTTATCCTTTTAAAATGAGGAGTCAAAGATATGGCAGAAAGGAGTTTACGTTTTAGAGGCAGAATATCTAATTAAAGATATCTGCAAAACTTTAGCTGAAGATCAGCTTAATAGACATATTTTCTCACATGCTTGGGTATTATTTAACCTCCCCTTTGAACATTTCAGAATTCAGTTTTGCAAAAGTGATCCACAGGCGATTATGCTGCTCATGAAGAGATTTAACCATCACTATCCCGCGTCTTTGGTCATCAGGTGAAGAGATTCATGCAGCTGAAGTATCGCAATGCATGTCATAACCTTATTTGGAAAAATAATTGTCAAGCCTTGTGGCAAATTATGTTATCACAGCCTGCAGAGTGCTCACTCAGTTTTTCTGGTCAGTGTTGGCCATTGGGTTTCAATCACAGTAGCTTTAACACTATCTAGTCATGTGGTCATCTACTAATGAAAGCTGGTGATGAAATCAGTCTTGCTAGTCGGCCTTACTCATCTCACAACTGGTCTCCCACCACATGAACGGTCTCCTTTTTTGAAAGGTTAATAGTGCATACTGATCTTCTTGATTTATATCCTCAGTTCTTCAGTGGAAGCTGTGTTCTAGGAAACCTCATTTCTACATTGGGAAACCATAATGGTCCTCTTAGGGATTACTGCTTTAGCAATTTTTGGGCTTCCCCTGAAATGCTGCGTTATAATCTCTCCAGTGGGAGGTAATTTGTGAGCAATAGTAAAATGAAAACTTTGCAGTTTGAAGAAATCAGAGTAATATGAAGACAAAAGGATCAGATTTGCAGATGACACAATATTGTTCAGATTGCGAGAAATTGCAGGAGAACCTTAGGATGCTGAGAGACCAGGCATCAGAATGGCAGATAAATTTTAATGTGGACAAGTGCAAAATGATACACATAGGAAAGAACAACCCAAACTATGGTTGCATGATGCAAGGTTCCACCTTAGGAGTCAACATCCAGGAAAAGGATTTAGCCATCATTATGGATAGTACGTTCAAATCCTCTGCAGAGCTTGCTCAGCGGCCAAAAAAAGTGAATACAATATTAGGAATTATAGGAAAGGGATAGAGAATATTATAATGTCCTGTAATGCCCCAGGGTGCAACCACCCTTTGAATATTGTATGCAAGTCTAGTCGCTGCATCTCAAAAAAGATAGAGTGGAACGAGAGAAAGGTAACCAGAATGATATAGGGGTGGAGCTGTTCTCTTATCAAGAAAGGCTAAAGAGGTTAGGGTTCATCAGGCTGGAGAAGAGGTGGCTGGGGAGGAGATATGGTAGAGGTCTATAAAATCTTGAGTGGAGTGGAAATGCTAAGCATGAATCTCAGTTGTTTACTCTTTCACAAAGTACAAAGACTAGGGGGGCCACCAAAGTTACTAAGTAGCACATCTAACATAAATCAAAGAAAATATATTTTATTCACTGCATGAATAAGCTCTGGAATTCATTGCCAGAGGGTGTGGTAAACGTTCTTAGCAAAGCTGGTTTGGACAAGATTTGGGGAAAGCTACTGCGTACCCCTGGCGATAAGCAACATGGAAACTCTCTACTTTTGGATTGGTCACTGTTGGAAACAGGATACTGGGCTTGATGGACCTTTGGCCGGACTAATAAGGCAATTCTTATGTTTTTATGTTCACATCTCATCTAACAGTCTTTACTCTAGATATGTACTGAATTGTAGCTAATGACGTATGTTTAAAGGCTTGAAAAAGTATAAATTAGGTGTAAAAATACCTATAATAGAAGATTCCAATCATTCAAAATGCCAACAAATCAGTTTATCTTATTTATATCATCATACTGGCATAACCCTAACCTTTAAAACTCTTTGTATACTTCTCTTGAAGAAATTTGTTCAAACATAAGCTTTGGAAATGTATCCTGTATTTATTTCAACCATGCCATCTGTTGGACTCTCCACAGACTCTTCTGGGCAGGTGAAAATGGCTGCTTCTGAAATATTCTGCTAATGTTAACCTTTCTTGGCTTTGGTCCACACTACTAGAAACTGCTGATCTGACCTTACCAAATGTAATAATAAAGTGCTATATAGTCTCCGTGACCACTTCACCTGAGGATCCTGGATGTTGTTCTTATATGTTTATTGGACAGAATGGGTTTTATAAACCATTAAAAGCAATTCAGATTCTCCATGCTCAATTTACTGAAGGATACGGGTAGGATCAGAAAAGATGATATGAGGGGAAGTGAAAATGGCTGGCATAAAGTAGGACGTTGGGGCTCGGCCTCCTACCTGGATCCATTTCCTTTAGTGTTGAAGCTTTTCTTATATGATCCAAATGGTCCAAAGAAAGGGAGAGTTAAGGGGATACTTTT
The DNA here is from genome assembly GCA_033557465.1 of Ichthyophis bannanicus. Classification (NCBI taxonomy): domain Eukaryota; kingdom Metazoa; phylum Chordata; class Amphibia; order Gymnophiona; family Ichthyophiidae; genus Ichthyophis; species Ichthyophis bannanicus. The sequence continues at coordinate 65,624,869 of CM066037.1, forward strand.
GAACAGCCTTCCTCTCCTTGGTACCATGGACCAGTATGTTCTTCAGCTAGGCCGGCGGTGTACCATGGGTCTCCAGCACCTGAGGGCCAGGGTTTAAATTTTCCCCCATCACATGTCCTCTTGTTCTCTGCCCCCTTCCCGAATCATACAATACCTGCTAATATTTAGGCCTGCTCCCAAGCTACTGTAAATGTCAGTGCTGACAATCTAAGCACTGTTTCAGGAGGATTTGTGCTAGTATTTTATAAAAACACAGATACCTAAAAATAGGCATCCTCTTCACCTCCAAACTTAGGTGCCTTGTTGTACAGTTATCGTCAATGTTTATATAATTATTAAATATAATTTTTTTAACCATTTCTTCAGGTTGTCTGATTGTGAGGTTCTTAGCCTTTTCTTTAGCTGGATTGATGATCCAAAATACAACAACCTCAGAGATACACACTTCCCAAAGCTGGCATATTCCACTTTGTAATGTAATGTGTGCCTTTGAGTCAGTCCTGACTCCTGGTGACCCAAAAGCTCCTGGGTTTTCTTGACAGTGTCACCGGAAGTAGATTGCCAGGCCATTCTTCCGAGGCAATGGAGGGTTAAGTGACTTGCCCAAGGCCACAAGGAGTGCTAGCAGGAATTGAACCCTGGTTGCTTGGTTACCAAGCCAGTGTTCTAACCACTAGGCTACTCCTCCACTCCATTTTACTAAATTAGAAATAAAATGCATTTTTCTTTTTTTTAAAGATCTCTTTATTAATTTCCATTTAACATACCAAAACACCACAGGCAGCACAAATCACATTGCAATCAACAAAAATAAATTCAAGAAAAAAATAAATGAAGCAAAATAGAAAAGGACAGCAATGTGTTTAAAGTCCACTATTTAATAGGGGTGTGCAGGCAAAAGTTTTATTTTGTTTCCCTTCCTGTGCCATTTGCAGTTTGTTCAGTTTCATGTAGTTTTGTTTTAATCCACTTTTGTTTCATTTTGTTTTTATACATTTTTATTTCAGGGCAATTTTATTAATTAAACAGGTATCGGAGGCTGCTGCCCAAATTGAAAATATAGCTGAAAGATTACTAGAGGTTTGAGGCAAATAAAAACAAACCACCTGACTTTGTTCTTCTCAGTTTCAGAGGCTGATCTCAAACCATCAACCTTTATGTTAAAAGGCAAGCAATTTGCAGAAAAGCTAGCACATCTCTATAGGGGCAACTCTATCCAGCTTGCTCTTAACTCACGTATTGTTGATGATCTTCCTTCCTGTTTCCTGACTGGCCCAAAGTTTTCCTGATCTGCAGCTCTATGGAAAATACTAGCTGGAGTTTTTGATTATAACTAGTTTGAAAATGAGGTTCTAGATTAGGCTTGATAAAAGTCACTGATAGTGTACTTAGACATGGTTTCACAGAATTTCTGGTACAAGAACATGGCAAAAGAACAATATCTGGAGTAAATCCTCTACGGCACAATAGATTCACAAAACAAAAAAAAATCCAGTAGTATTTTCTATAAAGCTCCATACCAGACAAACTTTGGACCAAACAGGAAGGAAGATCACCAACAGAGTTAAAAACAGGCTGTCTAAAACCAACCCTCATAGAGACATGATGGATCTTCTGCAAGATGCCTGTTATCCAACCCCAAGGTTATAGGTTTGAGGCCAACCTATGACAAAACCAGAGGGGAAAATAAATTTTGAATTTTTCTAGTGTCATTTTTGGATTAACAATATGAAATTAAATAGGACATTTTGTTGATATTTCTCATGTAGTTTGAAGCAAACTCACATTCTTACTATTAGGGGGAAGTATGCATCCACCATATAGATGAAATCTACTTTCAAACAAAGAAATAAGGAAACTGAAGCAGGAGACACTCTTATAACTTCATATCATACCAAGTCCAATTATTACATTTAGGGCCCCTTTTACTAAAGCTCACTAAGGATTTGCAATTAGTACACCAAACACATGTTAATTGCAAAGCCTCCATGGTAACTGTCAGGGGGCATGACCAGTACTGTGATGGGCTAATCTAACATGCGCTCCACCAAGATCGCTTCACCTAACAACTCCAATTGAGAGCTGCGTTGCCACTGAGCATGCAGCAATAGCTCTGGTGTTAGCAGTAATTCACTCTCCAGACTCACACTATGCCCATTCCCCACTCTATCCCTCGACTGTCAACTAACATGTGTTTTAGCGTGAGATGGTGAACATGCTATCGCACTAGTATTCCCGACTGCCAGATGCACATTACAGTGCACTTTAACCAGCTAATGGGATTTAGTATAAGGAGCCCTTAGATATTTAACAACACATTTACAGGGGCACTTTAGCCAAAATAGTGCACTAAGCTAGAGTACTGCAGGTTTCAGAAGCAAAAACTGCTTCCTTCTAACCGGAGTACCCTTGGCAACATCTAGAAACATTCTCACTCATAAGACATAAAGGAGTTCAGCTTTATGATGGAAAAAACATTTCAACAAAAAGTCTTGGTCAGAGTGCAAGACTAAATTAACAATTAGGGTCATGGGAATAGGCAGCTGTTCTTCAGATGATTCAATTATAACCTCAGCAAGGTGCCACTGAGCTGTCTGTTGACCCTTCCTTCATCTCAGATGCCCTCCTATTTATTTATTTATTTATTTATTTATATTATCTTATATACTGCACTATTCAGCATCAGCGCAGTTCACATAGAACAAAAATCTCAGTACAGTTAACTTGCATGAGTTTACAGATAACAAGGGAAGGAACTTGGATAACAAGGGAAACTATTTACAATCTATTTACAGATGTAATACTACTGAATAGGAACATGTTACTAGGAACAGGATCAATCATTATAGAGAATCAGCCTAACCTCCCTTCTTTCTTTCTTCCCTCCTCCTCATGCCTAGCCCCTCCATTTTTAGCAAATACTACTAAGTCATTATGTATATTTCTGTGGGAACTCATGTCCCACAGCTTTACTGGCAATGTACATATATTGCATTAACAATCATTAGCAAACACAACTCAACTTAACATTGCTGTTGTTAAGTGCTGTTGAGACATTGTCAACTCATGGTGAACCTATGAATAGTTGTCCTAAACTGTGTTTGGTCTACAGTCAGGCAGCTGTTGATAGAGTGGCACCCATAGCTGCTGTTATATCAATCCATCTCATTGCTGGCCTTCCTCTTTTGCATTGATCTTGAACCTTGCCAAGCATGATGTCTTTCTCTAATGATCTTTCTCTTCCCATGATGTGTCCAAAATATGAACGTCAAAGTCTTGTCATTTGAGCTTCTAAAGAAAGCTTAGGTTTGATCTCCTCTAGTACAGACTGATTTGTTTTTTGGGCACTCCATGGTTTACACAGTATTCTTCACCACCACCATAATTTGATGACATCTGTTTTCTTTCTGTCTTTCTTCTTCATTGACAAACTTTCACATCTATATGATGCTATTGAAAATACCATGGCTTAGATAAGTCAAATTGTCTAGGTCCTTCATAGCCACATTCTGCCAAAAGCAATGTGTCATCAGATTTTTTGATTGCTCGTAGTTTCTTTATTGATTATTGATCCAAGTAGATTAAAGTTGTCTACTATTTTTATTTCTTCTCCAAGGATGAAATGATTGATTTTGCATCGCTTGTAAGCTCTATTGAGCAGGGACTGTGTCTTACATGAATGTATACAGCAGTGCAAACATCTTATAGTGCTATACAAATGATAAGTAGTAGCAGCAGTATTTCTGAGAATGATACCTGGAGGATCTGGATTTACCTAAAAGCCTAAATTTGGCTTCCAGAACTCCCCTTCCACACTTTCCTATGCTGTTGGTATCCACATGTACCAAGAAAGCCAGCTCCTCCACAGCCCTGTCTAGAATCCAATCTAGTTGATGCATGAAGTCCACAACCTTTGCACCAGCATATAAGCGACCAAGAGCCTGATTCTGTGTCCTGCACGTTCAGGCCGTCCAGATGTGCAGGAAATGTACGGGTCAGAGTTGGATCCGATTCTGCAACTGCGGGAGCTAAACGTTCTCGCGGTTGCAAAATCAAGGCACTTGGATGGGCCAGCGTGATCAGCATTTTGTGCCAGCCAACATCCAAGTGCCTGCCCATACTCCCTGCACAGGGCTCCTGTGAGTGCACTGTTGCTATGGCATCCCATCACCATGGCATTGGGACGCACAGCAGGAGTTGCAAGGCCCGCCAGCGACCAGAGTCACCGTTCCCCACTGCCTGACCCTTGGTGTGGTGTGCCAGGCCGAGATCAGGCGGCAGGGGCCTTCTTTCAGCTGCTCTTCCTTTATGGTGGGGCTGCCCAGCTCCCATCCCCTCCATTCCCCTCCTGCGATTAGGCGGCGGCCTGTCCTAGCTCCGCCCACTCGCCGCCTCTGTCCCTCTCCCTCCCACCCCTGTATAGCACTCCCCGCACATATCATCTATACGTGTGGGGAGTACTGTGCCTGGAATCGCGTCCAGGACCTGAACAGGAGTGGACACCCATCCTGGCTGCCCAACCCCGCTATTTGTGTTCCTGGATGCCGGCTCAAGTGATCCTCAGCCAGCCACCCAGCTATCTACATGCCTAATGATCGAATCATCAAATAAAAGAGCTGTCCTAACTCTTCCCTTCTGGGCAGAAGTCTTTGCGTAGCTGACCGTAGAGCACACAAGGGGGTATATGAAATCAGGAACTGGGATAGAAATGAGGGATCACCCAAGTAGAAAACATGAAACATGAGGGTAAGAACTGTATAGTGTTTTCGATAAGTAACTGGAAGCCAGTGTTCAGTGAGAAAGAGAGGAATTTGCAGGCACCATAGAGAGGCTTAATAATGGTGTTTGAGATCAGTTTGAGACGGTGGTTGATAGTAAGGGAGGCCAGAGAGAAGGGAATTAGCATAATCTAACTGAATAATGACCAAGGAAAGAATGAGCAGGTGGGTGGATTTCAAATCGAGGAACTTACAGATAGAACAGATCTGTCAGAGAAGAAAGAAGCACTGTTGAACAGTGCGGGAAATGTAGTGGGAAAACGAGGGATGTCTAAAAAGGAGAAGGTGCAAATTCCAGTGAAACTGGGGCAAGAAGGCCAGGGCTGGTGCAAGAGGATTAGGCATCCTAGGCACACCTTCAGTCTTGTGCCCCCTCAATTAGCTTTCAGACCTCTGGCACCCCCTCCCGCTGAGGTATTGATGATCATCTCAACACCACCCCTCCCAAAACAGTTTGGTAAAACCACCTAAATGTATATCATGGGGGGGATTTTCTGCAGCAATGGCCAGCACAGTTAAAGTAGCTGGGTGTCATTGCTTTAACTTTGCCCCAGATATTCAATACCAGGGTCATATCTGGGCCCCAGCATTGACTGTCTGGGTGCCTGGATTATATTCAGCTGCTGGTCGGAATGCAAAATAGGCTAAAGTAAGGACTACCAATCAGCTGTCCTAACTTTAGCCAGTTAGGATAATTGGGTAGCAGCTAAATATCACAGCTGACTGGATTGCAAGATCACAATCCGGGCAACCCAAATAGTCAATGCTGGTGCCCAGATATGGTCTCGGTATTGAATATCTGAGGCAAAGTTAAAGTGACGATGGTGAATATTACCACTGCCCAGTCAACCCATGGTGCCACCCCCATTCCATTCTAATGCTACTGGCTATCATCGGGGTGTGCAGCTGTGGCACCCATGGATATTCAGTAGAGCTAACCACATTATTGCCGCTGAATATCCCAGGTCTGCTAACCACATTATTACCGCTGAATATCCCAGGTCTGCTAACCACATTAATTGCACTGAATATCCCCCTCCCCCCTATGTTTAAATATTATATATATTCATGAAAAGGACAATGTCCAAAAGCCATTTGCCCTGACAAATGGGATATTCGAAAACTGCCCATTATTTCTGTAGGAAAAAGTAGACATTCATGGTGCTTTCAGTTTGTATGGATGTCAGGAAGTATTCTTTTGACTGTAGCTTCTGTCCTAGACAACCACCTGATTTGTCTAAGGCAGTCCTGTCTTTATCCACCAAGATCCCAAGATGGCACACCTGCTTCTGTATCTAGACCATATGAGAAAAAAAGATGTCCTTCCTACCCTAAGAGGTTTAATGCACATTTCAGCTCAGGCAACTTCCATTGGGCTCGCTTGAAGTATAGATTTAATTACATAGTTGGTGCAAGTTTAAATTTTGCAGAGGAAATATGAGGCAGCAGCTTTGAGATCACTAAGCCAGATATAGACGCTGTAGACAAGAACAAGATTTGCAAGGGGTGGAGATCCTATCAGCTCTTACATCCTGTCCTAGCATTGCTAAATCTGGAAGCACTTGGAAACAATGCCAGATAAGGTCTGGTTCTTGTAATATTCAATAGGCCAGAAAGAAAATGACTAGTGTCTTCTAAATCCAGTCCTCTGCTAGTCTGACAGTCTGCTTTTCAGGTTATGCAGCATTAATATTTACAAGATATAGTTGCATGTATTTGGTAAAACTTCCATAGTTTGGCTAGCCTGAAAAATAGACCTGTTAGGATAGTGGTTTGAAAACTTAGTGTGGTGCAACAAGGCTGGGTTGTGGCTGTTTGCTGCACTCATCTTACTATTCTGCAAGAGGAGCTGTGTTGTTGTTGTTGTTGTTAAGTGCCGTCGAGTCTGAGTCGACTCATGGCGACCCTCTGGATAGCTATTCTAAATTGTGTTCGGTCTTGAGTCAGATGGCTAATTGTTGACAGACTGGTACCCGTAGCTGCTGTTATTGTATTGATCCATCTCATTGCTGGCCTTCCTCTTTTACGCTGACCTTCTATCTTGCCAAGCATGATGTCTTTCTCTAATAATCTCTCTCTTCGCATGATGTGTCCAAAGTATGAAAGTTGAAGTCTTGTCATCTGAGCTTCTAAAGAAAGCTTAGGTTTGATCTCCTCTAGTACTGACTGGTTTGTGCTTCGGGCAGTCCATGGTATACACAGTATTCGCAGCCAGCACCATAATTCAAAGGCATCAATTTTCTTCCTCTCTATCTTTTTTACTGTCCAGCTTTCACATCCATATGATGTTATTGAAAATACCATGGCTTGAACAAGTCGAATCTTTGTATGGAGAGAGACATCTCTGCTCTTGAGAATCTTATCTAGGTCTTTCATAGCCATTCTGCCAAGAGCAATGCGTCGTCTGATTTCTTGACTGCTTGTTGCTTCTTTATTGATAGTTGATCCAAGTAGGTTAAAGTTGTTCACAATTTCAATTTCTTCTCCTTCAACGATGAACCTGTTGATTATGCCAGTTGCCATGATCTTTGTCTTCTTTACATTAAGGTGCAGGCCCATTTTGAGACTATGTTCTTTGATTGTGAGAAGCAAATGTTTCAGATCATCTTCACTTTCAGCCAATAATGTGGTATCATCAGCATAGCGAAGGTTGTTGATGAGTCTTCCACCAATCTTCACACCTCTGTTGTCTTCATACAATCCTGCTTCTCTGATGATTTGTTCTGCATATAAATTAAACAGGTAGGGGGAAAGTATGCAGCCTTGTCTTACACCTTTGCTTATTTTAAACTATTCTGTTTCTCCTTGCTTCGTTCGAACTTCTGCTTCTTGATCAATGTACAGATTGTGCAAGAGTACGATCAGGTGTTCTGGTATACCCATGCTTCTTAATGTGGCCCAGAGTTTCTCATGGTTTACACAGTCAAAAGCCTTGCTATAGTCAATAAAGCACAAATAGATATCCTTTTGGTATTCTTTAGTCTTTTCAAGGATCCATCTCACATCCGCAATGATGTCTCTCGTTCCTCGCCCTTTCCTGAACCCTGCTTGCACTTCAGGTAGTTCTTGTTCCAGGTATGGTTGTAGTCTCTTTTGAATAATCTTCAGTAGAATCTTTCTGGCATGTGGGATCAGAGCGATTGTGCGATAATTTCCACAGTCAGTTGGATCACCTTTCTTTAGTATTGGTATAAACACAGATCTTTTCCAGTCAGTTGGTCATGATGTTGTCTTCCATATTTCTTGGCAGAGCCTTGTAAGTATGGTAACAGCTGCATCAGATTGCTGTAATACTTCTATGGGAATGCTAACCATGCCTGGTGCTTTGTTCTTTGATAAGGCTTTCAATGCTGCTTTAACTTCTTCTTTCATCACCAATGCTTCCCAATCATAAGGTACAGGTTGAAACGGCTGTTGGTCCACTTGATCTATATCATATAAAAACTCTGTATATTCCTTCCACCTTTTCTTGATCTTCTCAGCACCATTCAACATAGAACCTTGAGTATCTTTTAACATTCCAATTCGAGGCTGGAACTTTTTCTTTAACTCTCGTAGCTTTAGGAAAGCCGATCTTGTTCTTTCTCTAATAGTTTCTGCTTCTATTTCCTTGCATGCGTCGTTATAGTACTTTTCCTTGTCCTATCTTGCTGCACATTGGAAATCTCTGTTGAGTTCTGTGATTGTCTTTCTTTCTCCTCTGGCTTTAGCTTCTCTGCGTTTCTGGGCAATTTTCAGAGTTTCTTCCGTCATCCATTTTGGCCGTTTTTGCTTTTTCACCTTTTGTAGAGACTCCTCGCTTTCTTCCAACACAACCTTCTTGATGTCATTCCATAACTCTTCTGGAGCTCTGTCATTTGTATCTAAAGCAGCAAATCGATTTTGCAGGCAGTCTTTAAATTCCAGTGGTATATTCTCAAGGTCATATTTTGCTGCATTCATGAGTGGTTTGCTCTTTTTCAACTTTAGCTTGAGTTTGCATACTAGTAGTTGATGATCTATACCACAGTCAGCTCCAGGTTTTGTCTTTGTTGATGTTATAGAACTTTTCCATCGTTAACTTCCACAGATGTAGTCAATTTAATTTTTATACAATCCATTGGGTGAAGTCCACGTGTACAGTTGCCGCTTGTGTTGATGGAAGAAGATGTTTGAAATGAATAGATCGTTGGTCTTGCAGAATTCTATCATTCTTTCTCCAGCTTTATTTCTGTTGCCATGTCCATATTTTCCAACTACTTTGCCTTCTTCTTTGTTGCCAACTTTTGCGTTCCAGTCACCCATGACTATCAGGATATCCTGTTTGCATGTTCTGTCAATTTCAGCTTGTACTTGTTCATAGAACTCTTCAATTTCATTCTCTTCTGCAGCTGTTGTTGGGGCATATACTTGAATTATAGTTGTGTTGATAGGCATTCCTTGTAGACGAATAGAGATTAAGCGTTCACTGACTGCATTGTATTTCATTACAGTTCTTGCAAGTTTCTTCTTTATTATAAATGCAACACCATTTCTTCTTTGTCTTTCATTTCCAGCATAGTAGACTATGTGATCATCTGATGCAAAGTGCCCGATGCCAGTCCATTTCAGTTCGCTGACACCCAACAGATCAAGTTGTACAAGTTCCATTTCATTCTTGACCACCTCCAACTTCCCTTGGTTCATGCTTCGTACGTTCCATGTTCCAATGCATAAGACATCTTTACAGCTTCTGACTCTCATTTCATGCGCAGCTACATCAGCAGTCAGACGTCCTGAGGACTTTGATCCAACCACATCATAAATGCTGGCTTTACTCTGAGAAGTCTTCAGCTCTTCCCCAGTAGCTAGTTGAGTGCCTTCTGACCTGGGGGTCTCATCTTCCAGCACTATAGGACAATTTATTTTGTTGTAGCTATCCATTGGGTTTTCATGGCAAGATACAGAAGTAGATTGCCGGGCCTTTCTTCCGCGCAGTTTAAGTTGGTGTTGTTGCCGTTGTCACAGAAATGTGATCCTCCGCCGTCAACACTATCCCATTCTGCTGCTGCCCAGATGGGTGGTTTGTCTTGGTCTGGCACCTCAGCGTAGACCTGTCCATCTTGGGAGACCCTGCCAGTAGTTAAACTACTGATAGTTTAGCTCTCAGCATCACTGATGCACACAAGCCCTCACAGCACGACAAGCTGCAAACCAAGTGAGGAGCTGTGTATGCTTCAGTATTCCCAAGTCAATTCATGGTTCTGGGAACATTTTTGGCAGTGTGAATTGTGCAATGGAGATCAGGGAAGAGGTGCAGGAGAGCTGAAGGGGCCAGAGAAGAGACTGTGAGAGAGTGATGGGGATTGGGGAAGGGGTGGAAACGATAAATGGGGGATGGGGAAGCAGATATGAGAGAATAATGGGGCGTGGGAAAGAGGATTTGAGATGGAACTATATGGATGGGGTAGCATGCAAGAGAATAGCAATGCTATGGGAATCAGAAAGTGGGTGCAAGAATGATCAACGGAGGCTGAGGAAGAGGGGTTGAGAAGAGCAATAAAGGCTAGAGAAAGCAAGAGAATGAGGAATGGAGGAGAGAGAAGAGTGTGAGAAAGCAATACATGGGATGAGAGAGGAAGCAATGGGAAGCGGGAGTGGGAGAGGGAGGTGAGAGCAATTGAAGAAGAGACCTAATATGGGGGAAACACGTTCATCTTTTGATTCAGATTGGAAGATCAGAAACAGGTGACCCACGCATCAGACCAAATATGTGTGAAAACAACTTGCTCATTTTTTACTCTATTTTATAGCCTGTATAAAATGATTTGCAAGTCACCTCAATGTCTAATTTTTATCACTTGGTGTGACACTGCTACAGTTGCAGCTTTTGCTCTTCACCTTTATTTTACAAAAGTCAGAGGATACTATGGTCTGAGTCATGGTGACTGAAGTGAGGGGGCATATCCAGCAATGGTGGTTAGGTTAAATAAAATCACACTCACAAAAATATTGTTCCACTCACTAACCACAGTTAAGTACTTTTGTAACTTCGGGAATGGGTCTCAGACTTAATCGGGGAAAAGCCTGGGAGGAACTGTGCCTCTATGGCTATTCAACCCCTATGTTGCATCAAGGACCCAATATTCTTCCCTTAGTAAATAGTGCAAAAAATGTTTAAACAAGCTTATCAAAACAATTAGATCTCATTTGTATAATGATGCACGTTCCAAAAACATAATGAAACGCTTATTTATAATCTCTGTAAAAGTCCCCAATTAGATCTCATTTATGTAATGATGAAAATTCCAAAACATAGCGAAACGCTTATCTGTAATCTCTGTTAACGTCCCAACGCAAATCAGCAGCGCCAGTGCGTTTCACCGCATCCGCAGTTTCTTCAGGGAGTGTTGAACTAATTCGAACGCTTGATCATGACATGCAACTGCTTGTCCCAAAATGCTCTTCAGACGGTCCCCACTGAACTCGTCTTCTGTCAAAAAGACGCCAAGCATTTCATTATGTTTTTGGAACGTGCATCATTATACAAATGAGATCTAATTGTTTTGATAAGCTCGTTTAAACATTTTTTGCACTATTTACTAAGGGAAGAATATTGGGTCATTGATGCAACATAGGGGTTGAATAGCCATAGAGACACAGTTCCTCCCAGGCTTTTCCCTGATTAAGTCTGAGACCCATTCCCGAAGTTACAAAAGTACTTAGCTGTGGTTAGTGAGTGGAACAATATTTTTGTGAGTGTGGTTTACATTGTTCCAACAACCCATAGAATTTAGGTTAAATAAAATGCCTAACCGCTGCTGATATTCAGTGGCAAAAGATATCCAGTTTCTCCTACTGAATATCTGGTCTGGACAGATACCAGAGAAACGCTCTCTGGTTAGCAGCGATATTCAGCCACTAAGTGCATCGCGCTAACCAGCTAAAATTAGGACAGCCATTCACTTGTCCTAAATTCCCTCTTAAGCTGTCCATTCAGCAGCTAAATATCGCCACTAAACCAGATAGTGGCTGTCGCTGCCTCTGCTCCATGTATATCACAGTGACTGCATTCTAGTCTGTTAGCAGGTCTGCTAAGCAGCTAAAACACTTTTTATTTATTTATTTATTTATTTAACAAGCACTTATATACCGCAGCTTCCAGAGATCAGCTGCGGTTCACAAATAACAACAGTCAACAAAACATAGTTTGTTTTACATGAAACGTCATAACTATATACAATGTAAAGTTACTAGAATATGTTAAACAGATTGGCACAGAACAGTGCAACACTATAAACATTATGTATACATTTACATGAAACGTCATAACTATATACAATGTAAAGTTACTAGAATATGTTAAACAGATTGGCACAGAAAAGTGCAACACTATATACATTATATATACATTTACATTTTATGTGAGATATAGTCATAATGAGTGGTTCAGATTCAGGTGGGGTGGATTATCTTTTCTGTTATAGTGATATGTTGAGCAGAAAGTTATAGTGAGATGTTGAGTAGAAAGTGATTAGCCATTATCTAATTCTTTTGAGGGTTGGTCTATGCTATTGTAGTGTATTGTGAAAAGGTGTGTTTTCAATTTTTTGCGGAATTCATTAATCTCTGTTAACATTCTTAGCTCGACAGGGAGGGCATTCCAGGCTATTGGGGCTGCATGTGAGAACGCTCTGTTGTTTGTTGATTTATTTGTTTTTATGAAGTCTTTGGGGGTTTTGAGTTTGTTCAGTTGAGCTTTTCTTTGAGTAGGTTTTGAATGTTCTTTGGTAATTAAGTTACTTAATGTGTCTGGTGCCATATCAAATAGTGTTTTAAATGCAGTTATTAGTGTTTTGTATTTTATCCTGCTTTGAATTGGTAGCCAGTGAAGTGATGCTAGTTTTGGTGTTATATGTTGATGAGAGTGTGTTTTAGTTATAATTCTAGCTGCTGAGTTTTGTGCAATTTGAAGTCTTTTAATGTTATTTTTTGATGTACCTAATAATATAAGGTTAGCAAAGTCAAAGTGTGGGGTTATGGTGGCTTGGATTATACTGATGAAATCGTGTATGTATACAAGCGGTCTAAGTTGTTTAAGTGTTTTGAGTTTGAAATAAATTTTCTTTGTGGTGTTCCTGATATGGGTATCTAATGTGAGATGTTTATCTATAATGACACCTAAGTATCTTACTTCATTTTTATTTTAATTTCCTGGTTCTGAAGTGTTATATGTGTTGGTGGGGTGTAATCTTGATTTTAGTGACTATTAGTACTTCGGTTTTGAATGGTTTATTTGGAGATTGTGGGCATTTAGCCATAAAGTTATTTCATTAAAACAATCTGATAGGAGTTGCAACGGTATGTTAGGAATTGTGAAAGGGATGTACATCATAATATCATCAGCATATAGATGATAGAGTACACCATATTTTTTGAAGATGTCACAAACTGGTTTTATGTATATATTAAATAGAAGAGCTGAGAGCGCAGAGCCTTGTGGTAAACCTGTTTCAAATTTATATGATTCTGATGTTTGTTCGCCTATTCTGACATTTTGGGTTCTATTGCTCAGATAAGAAGTGAACCATTTATGAACTGTAGAGTATATTCCTATGTATCTTAAGTTGTTAAGCATTATTGAATGGTGAACACTATCAAAACCGGCTGATATGTCGATAAATAAGAGGATGAAGGCTTTTTTGTGGTTGTCTATTCCTCTTAGGAGTGTATCAGTTAGAACAGTCAGAAGTGTTTCCACTCCATGCTTGGGACGAAATCCATATTGTTGGTCGTCAAGAGGGTAGGATGAATCAAGGAAATCTTGTGTCTGTATTTGTACGGTTTTTTCAATGACCTTTGCTAAGAAAGGTATACTTGAGATAGGTCGGTAAGATTTTGGGGAAGTTTTGTCAAGTGAGTTATTCTTCAGGATTGGTCTGATTTGTACATGTTTAAGTGAGGGTGGGAGATAACCTTGGATTAGTGATAGGTTGACCAAGGGGAGTATGAAGGATAGAAGAGTTGGGAGTGTGTTTTTTATCCAGATTACTGGGCAGGGGTCGAGATTAGAAGTTGTGGTGTTGAGATTGAGAATGATATTCTTTAACGATGTTTTGGATATAGGGTGAAATTCTGGCCATTCATTTAGTATGTGGAGGGGTTTGTAGCTAGGGTCTAGGGTCATTGGTGAGTATTTTGTATTGTTTTGGTAATAATTGGCTAGAGTTTGTGCGGAGATGTCAGTGATTTCCTTGCTAGGGGTTTGAGAAGTGTTTGTTAGGTTGCTAACAATGGAAAATAGTTCTCTTGGTCTATTATATGATTTTGATAGGATTGTAGCGTAATAACTTTTCTTTGAGTTATCTATGGCGTCTTTATAGAGTATGAGGTGGTTGTAATATATTTCTCTCTCAATGTTGGATTTGGTTTTACGCCATTTACGTTCTAGATTTCTTAGTTCTCTTTTCATTTGTTTTAATGTGCTATTAAACCATGGTGTGCAGTTGTTTTTTGAGTGAGTTGGTTTTTTATTACCTTGAGTTATTTTGGCTGTATTGTTTATGGTAGTATGCCAGTTTTTGACGGCTTCATCCAGATTTGTTGGTGATAGGGTAAGGTGAGGGATTATGGAATCCAGAAACTCAGTTTCATTAAATTTCTTAAATTTTATTGTCTGGTCATTTCTTGTGTGTTTTATGGTACAGTTAATATTGTAGTTGAGGTTTAGTTTGATAAGGTGATGATCAGACCACGGTATTTGAGAACATTCTAATGAGTCTGGTTTAAACAGTTTATAGGTTGCTTTGGGTAGTAGTACAAGATCAAGAGTGCCACCCTTGGTGTGGGTAGGTATATTTATTACTTGATGGTAGTCTAAATCAGATATCGTTTCAAGAAAAAGGTTGGATTCATTTATTGGTAGTGAGGGAAGGTTGAAATCACCTAGGACAATTAGTGGATTCTGTTCCGAGGATGAGTTAAAGAGTTCTATTAGTGAGTGGAGGCTATCTGCATTTTGGTTGGGGGGTCTATAAATTAAGCAGATTCTGAGGTGGTCTATTTTTATTATGAGAGTGTCAGTGTTGTTGTTTGAGTTAGATAGAATTTTTTTAGTTTTTAGGGTTTTGTTTGTCATAATCAATACACCACCTCCTTTTTTGTTGGCTCTGTGTGTATAGAAGATATCGTAGTTGGAGTTGTCAAGTTGATTTAGGATAACTGTATCTGTATCTGAGAGCCAAGTCTCTGTTATACATAGTATATCAGGCTTTGAGTCAGTCAGTAGATCATTAATTATAGGGATTTTATTTTTTAATGATCGAGCATTTATAAGGGTGCATGATAAAGATGTTGATTTGTAGTGGTGGTCTGGCTGGATGGCATGTTGTGGATTAGTTTGTTTTATTTGGATGAGTCTGTGGTAGTTTATTTTAGCTTGGTTTTGTGGGGGATAATAACCATTATGGAGGATGTTCCGGTTTGTTGTGTGTATGATTGGGATTGTCTTGTAGTTTTTGCTGTTAAGAGTTAGAGTTAGGTCAATTAGGATTGTTAGGAGGATGCAGGTGTATGACACTTTTAGCAGCATGGTTGTTGTGTGTGCCATTTGTGTCTATGAGGTGAGTTTGAGTAGTATATGTTTGGAATATGGCAAGTAAAATGTGTGTCAGTATTACACAAAGAGCTAGGTTGTTGTTTAGTTTGGAGAGATTGGGTTTCAAATATGTCCAGAGTTAATGATGGTGGTTAATCTATCTATAATGGTGAATTGGTATGAACAGTAGTAGTTATTAATTTAGGTTTTAGTCTGTGAGATGTTACACTTGTCAATTCGTAGGGAGAGAATTAGGTGTAATGATTTATATTTCAGTAATTAGGTCATGTGTAAAAGTAGCAGTATGAGCGATCATGTACTGGTAATAGTAAAGTACTGCAGAATATTAAGAAGATTATTTACTGACAACAGTATGGATCAGGCAGTAATTATAACTGAATTACTGACAACAGTAAATCAGGTAGTGGTTCTTGATGAGGTTACTGACAACAGTAGCAATCAGATAGTAATGTGAATGATTTACTGACAGCAGTAAAAATCATCCAATGGTGTTTAAGATAAAAGTCTTATCAGTAATATATTTGGATGACTGGCAACAATAACATACAAAGTAGTGTGCATGTGATAGTATATCAAGGCTTGTAACAGTAGAACAATTATACATATTACTTATAGTTGCTAGTGAATACACATGTTACATATCTTAGTAATTAGCTAGATGTGGTGGTGAAGTCGATTCTAGTATAGTTAAACAAAATATGTTTGTTACAGTATACTACAGATTATGTATTTGTATCAGATGACTCATTGTACACCTTAGTTAGTGTTGCTAGTGAAGCAAGCTGATGGTAGTGGAGATAAACTAACTGCGCTGGTAGAGCAGTATAAGCTAATCTAATTTAGCAATCTAATTTAGCGATATTCTGAATAGAAGGTCTATCTATTTAGTCACATTCAATGGGCTATACTTGCTGCATTGAAGATCTGGGTGATATTGTGAGGTACGCGAGCTCGATCCTAGGAGAGCTCCAGCAGTGCCAGGATGTTGTGATTAGTTTGTTCTTCGTTGTCTTCTGTGTCTCTGGTTTGGGCTAGTATTTGCAGTAAGCGCCTTCGCCTAAGGGCCGTGCCAAAGGGCCCTCTTGCGCGGCCCTCAGGCGCGGGCCCGCAAGGCGCGGGCGCGCTTGTTTGCGGCTGCTTTTTAAATGCTTCTCTCAGCCCCGATTGGGCAGAGCACGTTGCGGTGGTGGTGGCCCGATGGCTCGATCCCTTCCCTGGGAGAGCTAGCAGCATGCGGATGGAGGCGGCTCAGAAGGACTTCAGGCCTGCTTGCGGCTGCTTTTTAAATGCTGCTCTCAGCCCCGATTGGGCAGAGCATGTTGCGGTGGTGGTGACCCGATGGCTCGATCCCTTCCCTGGGAGAGCTAGCAGCGTGCGGATGGAGGCGGCTCAGAAGGACTTCAGGCCTGCTTGCAGCTGCTTTTTAAATGCTGCTCTCAGCCCCGATTGGGCAGAGCACGTTGCGGTGGTGGTGGCCCGATGGCTCGATCCCTTCCCTGGGAGAGCTAGCAGCGTGCGGATGGAGGCGGCTCAGAAGGACTTCAGGCCTGCTTGCGGCTGCTTTTTAAATGCTGCTCTCAGCCCCGGTTGGGCAGAGCACGTTGCGGTGGTGGTGGCCCGATGGCTCGATCCCTTCCCTGGGAGAGCTAGCAGCGTGCGGATGGAGGCGGCTCAGAAGGACTTCAGGCCTGCTTGCGGCTGCTTTTTAAATGCTGCTCTCAGCCCTGATTGGGCAGAGCACGTTGCGGTGGTGGTGGCCCGATGGCTCGATCCCTTCCCTGGGAGAGCTAGCAGCGTGCGGATGGAGGCGGCTCAGAAGGACTGCAGGCCTGCTTGCAGCTGCTTTTTAAATGCTGCTCTCAGCCCCGATTGGGCAGAGCACGTTGCGATGGTGGTGGCCCGATGGCTCGATCCCTTCCCTGGGAGAGCTAGCAGCGTGCGGATGGAGGCGGCTCAGAAGGACTTCAGGCCTGCTTGCGGCTGCTTTTTAAATGCTGCTCTCAGCCCCGATTGGGCAGAGCACGTTGCGGTGGTGATGGCCCGAAGACTGGATTTCAAAGTGGCCAGAGAGGGGTCGTGATACATCAACTCATGAAGTGAGGGGGTAAGAACAGAGCCGGGAGTTGGCAGTGGAGGAGAAGGGGAAAGATAAGAGTGACTTGTTGGATGAACAGGGCTGTAGGGAGAGAGAAGACAGATAAGGAGGAGTTGCAGAGTGAATGCAATGGTAAGTGGAGCTTCAGGTGAAGAAAAGGGTTACGGATCATAGTGGCGTTGAAGGATGATAAGTCATCAGCTGAATTTTGAGTACATTTGAATGGTAAAAGCCGTCGGGCTTCTTTAATCTCAGATGCCAGCCATCGTCTTCTTGGAGGTGTTTATATTCAGTTGTGTGATTATAGTCCTCCAGGATAGGTAATGCCCATTGTTATTAAACTTCCTGAAAATACTAAAGCAACTTTAAAGATAGCAAATTTAGGCCTGGTCAGTGAAAGTGAAAACACGGAGGTCCTGTCCAGAGGATGGCATGTGGCTGGGAGAGGAAGAGACGACATTGCAATGATAATTCATCAGGATTTCTTACAGATGTTTGGCAGGAGAACCAGGTTAATTTCCAACACTTGTGGCTTCTGAGGATCAGAACTGCCACCTTTGCCTTTTGGGCTGCTTCCCTTCCCTCTATGCCTTATTTATACTGGGATAGAGACACGTTGGGAGAGGGATCATTATCTGCTGGGCGCCATACGATGTGGGGGTGTCTAGGACTAGGCACATTGAGGGAACAAGGGAAATACCCCACTGATGTCAAATTCATTTCTTCTGACCTGAGGAAGGCTAGACAAGAAACGTTTTAAGTTAGTCCAATGAAAAGGAAATCGCCTTATTTTGTTTCTTTTATTTTTTGGGGGGTGGATGAGGGCAATCGCTTTTATTTCTGCAAAGTAATCTTAGTAATCAGGACTATGCCATCTACCTACAATCAAAAACAATCCAGACTGTTAAGACACCACCACTCACCCCGGTAAACAGGCCACAGCACCATACATCACTAACCGCCTTCTCAATGCCCTCAGCGAAGCAAGTTGAAGACACAATCAAAGCGATCAACACCACCACAGCACCAAACGATCCCTGTCCTGCGTTCTGGATAAGGACACTATGTAAGGAATTCAGCCCCTTCCTAACTAAAATCATTAACCTCTCCTTCAACACGGGAACATTCCCACAGACCCTGAAACAAACATCCATCAGACCTTTACTAAAAAACTCCAAGTTGGACACCCAGAAAGTTAATTCATACAGGCCGATCTCAAGTATTCCTCTATTGGCCAAGATAATTGAAAAGATCAAATCCAGACTCACATTGAGACCAACGCACCCCTAGATCCATGTCAACATGGATTCAGAGAAGCACATGGGGTCGAGACATTACTGATCATCCTCTTTAACACCTTAACCATTGGTCTGAATAAAACCAGAGGAGGCTACGCACTTATCTTCCTTGACATTGCCACAGTGTTCGATTCTGTGGACCACACACTACTCATCGAGCGGCTGGCAGAGAAAGGAATCCAGGACACAGCCTTGAGATGGTGTGAATCCTACCTCTCAGACAGATGGCAGCATGTGAGGACAGGATCCACAACGTCCAAAGCTTTCCAGCTTAAACAAGGTGTTCCACAGGGATCATCCCTCTCGGCGCTGTTCTTTAATATCTACATGCAGCCCATCTGCACTTTCGCTCAAGCCTTCGGCATATCACGCCTTGCATATGCCAATGACATATTACTCTATACACTGTTCTCCACCGACCAGCCAGATTTCTCAACATTAACCTCCTGCTTCAGCGCCATAGCAGACTGGCTCCACACCCAAAACCTAAGGATAAATTTAAAGAAAACTGAGGCGCTATTTATTACCCGGGATCAATCCTTCATACCACCAATGGCACTAAAAGTAAGAGACGCCGAACTTCAAAGCAAGCCAACCATCTGCTACCTAGGGATAACACTTGATCAACACCTGAACATGAAAGCCCATATAAATAACACCGTCAAGGCAGTATACCTTAAGATTCGCACAATCCGCCACCTACGACCTCTGCTGGACCCAGATGACTTTAGGACAGTCTACCAGGCACTAATCATGCCCCATTTCGATTATGCCAATATCATCCTACAAGGACTACCAAAAAACGCGCTGATCCCACTACAACTAGCCATGAACGCTGCAGCCAGATTTCTACACGGTGCATCCAGAAGGGACCACATAACACCAATCCTGAAGCAACTTCATTGGCTACCAGTTTATTGAAGAATCACCTTCAAGACCCTGCTGATGACATTCAAAGCCATCCATAGAATCACCTCCGCCTCTATCACAGATCTCATCACACCCACTCCCTCAAATAGAGCCAGAAGATCATTCACAGTAAACACCCTGAATATCCCCAGCAAGATCACAAAATGCTCACAGTCCACAAAAAAAAGAGCTTTCGAGTACTATGCTCCCTCGTGCTGGAATGCACTCCCACCTAACATCCGGTCCATAACAGACCTCACCACCTTCAGAAAGGCCCTGAAACATTACCTCTTCATTCAGCACTATGGCACCACACAACGTCCAGTCATCTCCAATCAACTAAACAACCACCCTGCGCCGTCCACTATACATGACCCTAGCACAACATGTTAGCTCTACCAGAACCCGAGCAGGACCATGTACATAGTATCCAAAATGTTTATAATGCTTATAATAACCTAGAATGTAAATAGCTAGCCTAAAACCTGTGTTTAGTTTACCCACTTCAACCCAAGTTTACCAACCCTGTTCTCTGTAAGTCCAGTACGGTCCTCCAAGACTGGACAAAGTTATTGTTACCTGTAAACCGAGCTGAAATTGAAAAGCGCGGTACAGAAAAAAACGTTAAATAAAATAAATAAATAAATAGATAGTAATGGAACAAACCTAAGTGAGTTTTACATAGAAAACAGTCACAGCGTAAGAGATGTTTCCGGCTCCCTGATAAAATTACTGGTAAAACTCTAATTCAGACTGTTTTTCAGTAGTTAAGAAACATACGATTAAAAAAGGATTGTCTGTCTGAAGCCTTCCACATTCATCTTTCGAGCGCTTTGGTAACTGTGTACAGCTTGCAGAACTGACACAGGGGCTTCTCTTTCCTGTGCTGCTCCTGCCTGTGGTGGTGCAGGAAGCGGAGTGAACCGAGGATGAGGAGGTGATTCTCAGTTAGTAACAGAGGTGAGTAAACAGATGCACGTCATCTGGCTCTTTGCTTCTCTCGGTGAGCTCATTTCCAGGGTCTGTGCTGTTGTTTTCTGAGAAGCAGCACTTCACTCTGCTCCTGTGAAAACACAGTGCAGGGGGCTTCCTCTACTGGTGCCCAGTGCAGCAGCTGCAAAACTACTTAGTCCAAATGACTGGCCCAGAGTAAACGTCACGGCCTAGGAGAACACAGAGAGCAGAGCTCAGGAATATCTTTTATTTTCATCACCAGCCCCAGTAAACAGAATTACTACACAATGCATATGGACGCTGGCAGATTGCAGGCAGGGAAAAGCACGCTTCCTGTATTGGTTGGGATCGTTGCCAATGGAAAGTGTGCTCGGACCTGCTCTGCAGTGTCCATGTATTTACCTTCGGGTATTTTCCTTCCTAGAACCAAGCAAAAAATCCAGCTCCAAATGAAAGAGAGGAGCCCACCTCCATCTGACAACTTCTCATTCTGCACTTCCAACAGCGAATATATGAAATGTCATACTGGGTCAGACCAAGATCCATCAAACCCAGTATCCTGTTTCCAACAGTGGCCAATCCAAGTCATAGGTACCTGGCAGGTTCCCAAAAAGGCACACAGGTTCCACAATGCTTGTAATGGGGCAAGCAGTGGATTTCCCAGGTCCTCTTTAATAATGGTTTATGGACCTTTCCTCCAGGGACTTGTTCAATGCTTTTTTAAACCCAGCTACACTAACAGCTTTTACTACATCCACCAGTAATGAATTTGAGTTTGATTAAATGTTGAGTGAAAAAATATCTTCTCTTATTAGTCTTAAATGGGTTACATTGTACCTTCATTGTGTGTCCCCTAGTCTTTCTACTTTTTGATGGCGTAAACCATCAGTCTATGTTTACCCATTCCACTCCATTCATTAATTTATAGACCTTATCATATCTCCCCTCAGCTGTCGCTTTTCCAGGTTCAAGAGCCCTAACCTTTTTAGCCTCTCTTCATAGGGGTATCCTTTTATCCCCTTTACCATTTTGGTGGCTCTTCTCTGTACCTTTTCTAATAACGCCATATCCTTTTTAAGATACGACGACCAGAATTGCACACAATATTCAAGGTGTGGTCACACCATGGAACGATACAGAGGCATTATAATATCCTTTGTTTTATTCTCCATTCCTTTCCTTATGATACCTAGCATTCTATTTGCTTTCTTGGCCACTGCTGTACACTGGGCCAAGGATTTCAAAATGTTATCCGTGATGACACCTAAATCTTTTTCCTGAGTGGTGGTTCCTAATATGGAACCTTGTATTGGGTAACCATAGTTTGGATTTTTCTATCTACATTAAATTTCTTCTGCCAATTAGACGTCCAGTCTTCCAATTTATCAAGGTCCTCTTGCAATTTTTCACAATCCTCTTGTGTTTTAGCAACTTTGAATAATTTTGTGTATCTGCAAATTTGATCACCTCCATTGTTGTTCCTATTTCCAGGTCATTTATGGATATGTTAAAAAGCAGTGGGCCAGAGGCTGTTGACATCATTGTCCAAAATGGCCGCTTGATCCCCGAGTGCCTACCTACCCCAACGAGAAAAGGTGAAAAAAGCGGTGCAAGCGAGAAGAAAGTCCTCGATTAGTGGCGGACGAGAAGGGTAAAGTGCAAGGATGGCGGGGAAGGCGAAGAAAATTAATTTGAAGGAGTTTGCGTTCATGGCGCAAACGCCAGCCCGAATGCAGAGGGAAAAGATGGTGGTGCAGGAAGGCAAAGCTGCAGAAATGGCGACTCCCAGGAAAAGCATGCAGAAGAGAATGGAGAAAGGGAATGTTGAAGGACACGAATCCGGTATGGATGCAGCAGAGGGATTCCAAGCCGAGGTGAGAGCATGGTTCCAGGAACTAAAGAATGAAATATTGCAGGTTCGAGAAGATGTGGTGGCAAGCGTGGATGGCCTGAGAACGGACATGACGGAGTTGGGAAGGAGAGTGGAAGAGACAGAAGAACGATTGGATGTTCAAGGAGAGACAATGGTAGCGTTGGAGGAAAAAATACAAAGCTTACAACAAAGGAATAATGAAATGGATGATAAGCTGGAGAACAGGTTTAGAAGGTGCAATATCAGGCTGCAGGGGATTCCTGAGGGGGACCCCTATACGGATTGCAAAGCAGTGGTATTGGCAATATCAAAGGCCTTGCTGACTGGGGCTGATGAAGACTTGAAAGGATTGGATTTACAGATTGTAGGGGCACACAGAGTGGCAGTGGCTATGAGAGCAAGTACAAACAGGCCTCGGGACATCATAGCGTGTTTTCAGGACTTCAACGTAAAGGAGTTGGTGCAAAATAAAGCCAGGATGACCGGAGTAGTAAAATGGAACTCATGCGAGGTCGAGATTTATGCAGACCTAGTGCAGGTCACATTGCAGAAAAGGCGCCTATTGAAGGATGTGGTGTCTAAACTCCGAGAGGAGCGAGTCAGATATGGCTGGACCTTTCCGTTTGGACTATCCTTGTCCTATAAAGGACAGAGGATCCGAGTACGGACCAGAGAAGAAGCAATTAAAGCGTTAACAGCTGCAGGAATGACAGGATTGAATGTGGAGCGGGGAAAAAAGCGCAGGTGTGAGACCAACGCAGAAGAAGTGGCAGCGCGTGGAGAATGGAAAGGAAAAGGCCCTGCGACAAGCAACTAGCAGGCAATTGGACGGAGCAGGAGAGTGAAGAGATAATAAATAAAACATAAAGGACTTAATTATCACTTTGAATGTAAGAATAAATATGATGCTGCAGAGGGGGGAGGTGGAAGGGGGAGGGAGTGAGGAAGGAGGGATAGGATTCAAGGGAGGAGGGGGTAGGAAGGGGTCTGAATGACTAAGTAAGTTGGGGGGTGAAGGAAATGGAAGGAGGTAGTTATGAGGCAGGCTGAAGAAGGGGGTAAGTAGGTAGTGGTGTGAGGAGAAGGAGGTAGAAAGGATAGGGAAGGGGGGGGGAAGTGAGATAAGGGACAACCAGCAGCGGGGTAGGTGGGGGATTGCCTGAGGAGGATGACTGCAGCCAGGCCATCCAAAGAAGGAGGGGATGGCACGAGGGTCAGGGGAGGGTGGGGAGGATGGGGAGGGGAAGGGGGGGAATATGGAAGCTAAGGGAGGGTATAGTTTAAAGATGAGTTAAAAATAGTGACATTAAATGTTAAAGGCCTCAATTCGCCATTTAAGCGGCAGAAATTATAGAAAGAGATGATGCGCCAAAGGGCATCACTGGTGCTTTTACAGGAAACGCATCTGACCCGAGCTACAGAGCATTTGGTTAGGCCCAAGGGTTATGGTGTCCGCATCTATGCATCAAATACAGTAGAAAAGAAAAAAGGGGGAGTTGTGATCCTGATGGACTCTAAACTAAAGGTGGTGCTTCAGGACATAGTAAGGGACAAAGCTGAGAGATTTGTGTTAATACGCTTAAAAATAGAGGCAGAGTGGTATTGCATAGTGAATGTGTACGCACCAACAGGGGGGCAAGGGGAATTTTGGAGGGAACTTAATGAAGAGGTGGGGAAGTTGGGGGAAGGTACTTTGATATGTGGCGGGGACTACAACCTAACTTGGAATCTTGGGAGGGACGCTACGGGGAAAAGAGAAGGTAGGAGAGCAGATAGAAATAAATACCATAAGTTTGTCAAGCATCATTGTTTGATTGACACTTGGAGATTTCAACATCCTCAGAAAAAACAATTTTCATACTTTTCTCCAATGCATGGGTCATATTCTAGAATAGATGCCATTTGGGTAACAAAGGAGGCAGTGGGGCGGATTAAGGTGGCAGAGATGGATCCAATAACGTGGTCAGACCACGCCCTAGTGGAGGTCAGAATAACAATAGAGGGGGAAGGGAGGGGGACTCAGTTCTGGAGATTAAATGAGTTTTTGATTGAAGATGAGCGAGTTAGGGAGGATGGTGAACGAGAAATAATGGAGTATTTTAGATGGAATGATAATGGGGAGGTGGCTTAGGGAGGGGTTTGGGATGGTTTCAAAGCAGTAGTGAGGGGGTATTGATTAAATGGGGGGCACGTATAAGGAAAGAGAAGGAAGAAAGAGATAGGGAATTAAGAATGCGACTAATGAGGTTGGAAGAATTGGATGCACAAGATAGGAAAGGAAATTATAGAGGTCAGGTACTGGCAGTGAGAACACAACTAAACGCAATGCAAACAGAAACCATCAGATACCACATACAATTATTTAAAGCAATAATTCTTTGAGGGAGGAAACAAAGCTGGGAGATACATAAACAGAAATTGAAACAACGGAAATTAAGATCACATATACTGAGAGTTCGGGACTCGAGAGGGAATTTAGTACAGAAGGATGGCAAAATTAGGGAGGCATTCAAAGACTTTTATCAATTTTTATATACCGCAAGAGCACATCCATTGATGGAAAGGGTGCAGAGCTACCTGGATTCTGCCCAGTTACTGAGATTGGGAGGCACAAAGAGAGTTAAATAGGGAAATACAAGCTGAGGAAGTTAGGATAGCTCTAAAGCAGTTGAAAGTAGATAAAGCACCGGGATTAGACGGTTTGGCAGCGAGGTTCTATAGAAAGTTTGGAGGGTTATTAAACAGAACGCTAGTAAGGCTGTTTAATATGCCAAGGGAGGGAGGGGTATTGGCAGACACAATGGGCTGGGCAGGAATATCTTTAATACCCAAAGAAGGAAAAGACCCGCAAGAGTGCACATCGTATAGACAGATTTCACTGTTGAACCTCGATGCTAAACTCTTGCTTAAGATATTGGCCACGCGTTTAAATAAGGTAATAGGGAAAATTGTGCATCAAGATCAAGCAGGGTTCATCCCAGGAAGACAGGTAGCAGACAGCATCCGTAAGATTCTAAACATAGTCTGGTCGATAGAGCAGAGCAAGGAAGAGGCCTTGCTACTGCCACTAGATGCGGAAAAGGCCTTCGACCAGGTATCTTGGCCTTTCCTATTCCAGGTTATGGAAAAAATGGGATTGGGGGAAGAGTTCATGGGGCGGGTGTGGGTGCGGGCGCTCTACAAAATCCCGAAGGCATGTGTTAGAGTGAATGGGGCTTATTCCTCCTTCTTTGAGCAGGGGAGAGGGACGAGGCAGGGATGTCCACTTTCACCTTTACTCTTTGCTATCTCAATAGAGCCCTTTGCAGCAAGGATAAGGGAACATGCGGACTTGAGGGGAATAGGGGTAGGGAAGAAGGACTATAGGCTATCGTTATTTGTGGATGATATTCTATTGAGCGTGGCTAGACCACACATTTCTCTCCCAATATTAATGTGGGAATTAGGAGAATTTGGAAAGTTGTCAAGATTCACCATAAATTGATCCAAATCAGAAATATTAAATCTGTCATTATCAAAGAAGGTGCAGGATGTATTGCAGAAACAAATCCCCTTCAGTTGGGCCCTGCGATCTATTAGGTACCTGGGGATACAAATAGGTAATAAGTTGAAATCTTTGTTTGATTTAAATTACCCAAAGTTGTGTGGGCAAGTGGAACGATTGTTGAGTATGTGGGCCCAAGGATATTTATCCTGGTTTGGATGCACAGCAACAGTAAAAATGATGCTGTTGCCCAGGTTTCTATTCCTTTTCCAAGTGTTGCCAATATTGGTACCGCCAAAAAAATTAGGGCAGTTACAAAGGGGTAGTTAATAGATTTATATGGCAAAATAAGAATCACAGGGTAGCTATGTCCACACTTACCCACATTTCCCAAGTAGTGCATAAAGAGGGTGTTAGGAACTTTGAAGGAATGAAAGACCTGTATGGGCTATCAAAACATGATCAGTATAGTTATCTTCAGATGAGTCATTTTTTAAAACAGCAGAAGGTATGGCGAGACCTATGGAGTAATAGGGGATGGTTTGAGATCCTTTGTATAGGGCAAATGGGTCAAAAAGGAGTTTTGTCCAAAATATATAAAGGATTAATAGAGAGAGGGGAAGGCAAATTGGAGTATATGAAGAAGTGGAGTGGGAGGAGGAGGCTTGGGACAAAGTAATACAGACAGTGGCGGGCATCTCGATCACTACCCAAATAAGAGAGAATGCGTATAAAGTGTTGTTTCGGTGGTACTGGACATCGATACGACAATAGCAGGCAGGGTTGGGACAGACAGATAAATGTTGGCGGGGATGCCAAGAGGGGGGCACTCTGTTACACATGTGGTGGACTTGTGGGAAAATTAGCCAATATTGGGATGAGGTCCTGGATATAATACAAGAGATGGCAGGACACAGATTGGAAAGCAAACCTGAAGTGTGCCTGTTGCATTCTCTGGAGGAAGGGATGTCGGAGAGGGATAAGGAAGTGTTGCACCACTGCATTGTGGCAACACAAAGTGAAATAGCAAAATATTGGACAGGGGCGCACCAACCTCGAAGCGAGGGCTTCGTGAGAAGGGTTGCAGACCTGTATCTGATGCATAGATTGACGGGGCTCTGAAAAGGGAAAGGGGAAAAGGTCATGTCACAATGGAAATCAGTTTTCAAATGGTTGGAGAAGTGGAAGGAGGAGAAGAGGGGAGGAAGGAGTTAATCCGAGGTTTGCTCATTAGGTAAATGGAGATGAAATAAGAATAGTTCCCTCAAGAAGCAGGATAGTGATGCAAAATGGTGAAACCTTGTATGGTTCTGTGATGAACGAGGAGGTTCATAAGTGATAAAAAGCAAATGGTCAATTAAAGGAGGGGACAAAGAGATGGGGGAGGGGGGAAGAGGGGGAGGGGGTAAAAGGGAGAGTGGGGGGGATTAGGAAAGGAAGAATGCTGAATTAGATAGAAGGGGACAATACATGTGTATAAAAGGGCTGATATGGAAATATATATATTACATATACAGAAATGGTTGTATGTTATATTGAAATGTTCAATAAAAAGTTAAATGGAAAAAAAAACAGTGGGCCCAGCACAGATCCCTGGGATACTCCACTATTCCATTGGGAAAATTGGCCATTTAGCCCTACCCTCTGCTTTCTATCTTTTAACCAGTTCCTGATCCACAATAGTACACTGCCTCCTATCCCGTGACTCTTTAGTTTTGCCAGTTGCCAATTGAATACATGGATAGTTGAATACCAGTGACTGAAGGAATAGATGGCTGAAGTGACTGGGGAAAAGATGATGCTGTTTCCGGGGGTAGAGAGGGAAGGAAAGCAGTTTGATTTCTGAACCCATGATGGAGATTTTTCCCTTAGGAGGGGTGCAATCGATTACCCAAAATAAATATGGTCAAAACTTATAGCATGATCTAGGCCACGAAGCCAGGAAGGTCTTAAGGAGACTGGCGGGAATGGACCACATGCAACAAGAGTAAAGACTATGGGCCCGATATCCAGCAGCGGGGGATAGCGCTGCTAAAATGGTCAGCCACCACCACCCCTGAACTTTAAACCTGGATATTCAATGCTAGGGTCAGATCCGGGCCCGGGTATTGAATATTTGGGTTGCCCGGATTGCCATGAAGCTAACTGGTTGACAGCAATATTCAGCCGCTCCCCAGTTAGCTTCAGCTATTACTGCACTTGACTTTTGCCGCTTAGCGATAACCAGGCACCGAATCAATATCGCCGCTGCCCAGTTATTTCCCAGAGCTGCCCCTAGAACATCCCAATGCTAACCGAGCACACAGCGGTGGCCCCCGCAGATAACACGGTCAATGCTGTTGAATATCCCATGTTAATCCCTTTGAGTGTCGAGCCCTATATGATTTACCAGGAAGCTACAGCTTGCTTTAGCTTCCAGGCCTTCAGCACAATGTAAAATCGAATGGGCCCAATATTGAAGGGAATGTGGTTAACAGAGCTGCTGACTGCGTTAATCCCCTTGGTTAGGATATTCGGCGGCACCAACATACCCTGATGCTAGACGGCTCACATCAGGACGTTCCGAGGATGGACCGAGGGCAGCGCCTGGGGATAAATGGGCAACGGCGATATTGAGCCACTAGCCGGTTATTGAAGTGCAACAAAAGTTAGGCACCTTAAAGACTGACCTTGCTTCCGCCACTGGATCTGATCAGGCAGTGGCTCAATATTACCACTACCTGGTTAGCTTCATGGCAATCCATGCAGCCCAGATATTCAACGTCCGGCACAGATATGGCCCCAGTACCAAATATCCGTGCTTAAGTTCAGCAGCTGCTGCTGACTATAAGGCCCTATGTACACATGCACACACAAGCTGTAGGGGTAGGACAGCCTCATTAAACCTTTCTGAATCACACTGACATGCAGCTACACACGTTGTTATCAGCATGGGAGCAGGCTGAAGTAAATGTGTACTGTAGGTACGTGTTTAATAACCTGTGGGTACTTCATGACTTCCGGTCACCGTACGTACTTCCACCCAGGGCCTGCTCCAGAGTGGGTACAAGGCATTAGCATCCTAGGCAAACCTTGAGCCTTATGCCCCACTGGCAATGAGAATTAAGTGTTTAGCTTTGAATCCCCTGCTCTCTGCTGCTGCCCTAGGTGACTGCTTCATTGCCTATTGGTTGTACCGGTCATGCTTTGACCTTTGGGGTAATTTTATAAGGGGCTTTTTCCGTGCATTAAACAGGGTTTCTACATAATAGGTCCTTTAAAAAATTCTCTTCATAATGTATAGTTGCTAATAAAACCCTATGCATTAGTGTGCAAGGACAGGCATAAAAAAAAATAACATATCTAAATCATTCTGCTTAAAGAGAACAGCCAGAAACGTTTACTGTTTTAGAATGTGAACTTCTCAGGGTCCCAGGCTGTTTCCCCAGACATAAAATTACCCACTTATCTGGTTTCTCTTACGAAAAATCCTTTAATATGGATCCACCCCATATCTAATTCAACTCTTTGACAAAGGAGGGGCATAATAAATGCACAAACAATCCCAAACACAGTTACTGGAAGACTTAAAAAACCCCACCCTAGCCTGGTCCTGCCGCATGAGTCAGAGTCTGACCTGTAGAGGGGAAGGGCCGATGGTCTGATATTCCCGTACCATATGCTGATCGGCTGAACTCTTAGCTACCTAGGGACTTTTGCTCTCTCTTGACTGTTTTTAATAGTCCGCATACAAAAGCATAGCAATGTGACGAAGTTGCTTCTAAATCTGCTTTTCCTTGGGGCTTTGTGCTGTACCTCTGGGAACTTCATCCCTTGCTTCTGAAGCCATAAAGAAGTTGAAAAATGTGCATTAGCAGTGTGAAATAATAACGCATTTCACCCATTTCCAGAATCAGGCATGTGTGGGGTTCATACGTGTGTCATGGGAAGTGTGAGAAGTTGTGTGTGCGTTTTGTCATGGGGAGTATCAGAGGCTGTGTGTGTGTGTGTGTGAAGGGACACACGTGTATGTGTGGGAATGTCATGGAGAGTATCAGGGGCTGTGTGTGTGTGTGTATGTTTGTCATGGAGGGTGTTAGGGGCTTTGAATGTGTGTGTGGTGTGTGTGTGCGCACACACATATGTCATGGAGAATGTCGGGGGGCTTCAAGCACACATGCATGCATGCTTGTGTCTCTATCTCATGACTCTCCTTCAGCCTTCCCTCAGTCTCTCTCTCATGGCCCTCTCCCCCCAGGCTTCACTCAATCTCTCTCTCTCATAATAGCCCCAGGCTTCCCCCAGTCTCCCTTTCATACCTCACCACCTTCATCCAATCCCTCTTTCACTCACTCATTTTTGCACCTGACTGCTGTGCTGGGCTGTGCTATTGGCTCTCTGCATGGTGGAGCCACAAACACAGAAAGTTTGGGCTGATCTCCTGGTTTCAAGTCTCACAAGACTTCACACCTCAAGATCAGCCCAAACTTTCTGCACTCGTGTCTAGGCCCTTCATAGCCATTCTGCCAGGAGCAATGCATCGTCGGATTTCTTACTGCTTATTGCATCTTTATTGATTATTGATCCAAGTAGATTAAAGCTGTCTGCTATTTTTATTTCTTCTCCAACATGGATGAAATGATTGATTTTGCCAGTTGTCAGGATCTTTGTCTTCTTTATGTTAAGATGTAAATGTTTCAGATTGTCTTCACTTTCAGCCAGTAATGTGGTATCATCAGCATCACAGAGGTTGTTGATGGGACTTCCACCAATCTTCACATCTCATTTGCCTTCATACAGTCCTGCTTCTTTGATGATTTGTTCTGCATATAAATTAAACAGGTAGGGGGAAGGTATGCAGCCTTGTTGTACAACTTTGCTGATTTTAAACCATTCTGTTTCTCCTTATTCCATTCGAACCGCTGCTTCTTGATCAGCGTAAAGGTTGCACAAGAGAAAGACCAGGTGTTCCGGCATACCCATGCTTCTTAATGCAGCCCACAGTTTCTCATGGTTTACACAGTTAAAAGCCTTGCTGTAGTCAATAAAAAACTTATAGATATTCTTTTGGCTTTTCAAGGAGCCATCTCACATCCTCAGTGATGTCTCTTGTCCCTCGGCTTTTCTTGAACTCTGCTTGCACTTCAGGCAGCTTTCAATCCGGGTATGATTGTAGTCTCTGCTGAATGATCTTCAGTAGAATCTTGCTGGCATGTGGGATCAGAGCAATTGTGTGATAATTTCCCAAAGTCAGTCGGGTCATCTTTCTTCAGTATTGATATAAACACAGATCTTTTCCAGTCAGTTGGCCATGATGTTATCTTCTAAATTTCTTGGCAGAGCCTTGTAAGTATGGTAACAATTTCACCTGATTGCTATAATACTTCAATGGGAATGCCATCAATGCCCAGTGCTTTGTTCTTTGATAAGGCTTTCAATGCTGCTTTGACTTCTTATTTCATCACCAATGGATCTTGATCATAAGGTAGAGGTTCAAACGACGGTTGGTCCACTTGATCTTTATGATATAATAAATCTCTATATTCTTTCCACCTTTTCTTGATCTTCTCAGCATCATTCAACATAGATCCTTGAGCATCTTGTTGCATTCCAGTTTGAGGCTGGAATTTTCTCTTTAGCTCTCATAACTTTAGGAAAGTTGATCTTGTTCTTCCTCTAATAGTTTCTGGTTCTTTTTCCTTGCATGCGTCATTGTAGTACTTCTTTTCTCATCTTGCTGCACATTGGAAATCTCTGTTGAGTTCTGTGATTGCTTCTCTTTCTCCTCTGGCTTTAGCTTCTCTGCATTTCTGGCATTTTTCAGAATTTCTTCAATCATTCATTTTGACCGTTTTTGCTTTATCACCTTTTGTAGACTTCTCAATTTCTTCCAGCACAACTTTCTTGATGTCATCCCATAACCCTTCTGGTGTTCTGTCATTTATATCCAAAGCAGTAAATCAATTTTGCAGGCAGTCTTTAAACGCTGGTGTTATATTCTTAAGGTCATATTTTGCTGCATTCATGAGTGGCTTGCTCTTTTTCAACTTTAGCTTGAGTTTGCATACTAGTAGTTGGTGATCTGTATCACAGTCTGCTCCAGTTTTTTTATTTGTTGATGTTATTGAGCTTTTCCATTGTTAATTTCCATAGATGTAGCCAATTTGATTTTTGTACAATCCATTGGGTGAAGTCCATTACAGTCACCGCTTATGTTGCTGGAAGAAGGTGTTTAAGATGAATAGATTATTGGCCTTGCATAATTCTATAAATCTTTCTTCATATTTATTTATTTACAGTTTCTTCTATACCGCACTATTCAGCATCAGCGCGGTTTATATGGAACATAGCAATCAGACAGGGTACATAAGTCTGAGTTTACAATTAACAGGAGAACCAACTTGGATAACAAGATAACTATTTACACAACAGTGTCATATCGAGACATAGTAAAAGGGTGATTTAATGGTCAGGGACTCATTGCATGGTGTGGTCACCTAGCTGATAGGGTGTGGTGGCACAGTTGAAAGTATTTGAATGGGGATTAGGTTCACTACTCTCTGGGAAGAATTTTATGAAAAGGAAGTGTTTAAGGGCCTTCCTAAACTGGGTTAGGCTGGTGATCTTCATTTCTGTTGCCAAGTCCATAGTTTCCAACCACTTTGCCGCCTTCTTTGTTGCCAACTTTTGCATTCCAGTCTCCCATGACTATCAGTTTGCATGTTCTGTCAATTTCAGCTTGTACTTGTTCATAGAATTCATCAATTTCATCCTCTTCTGCAGCTGTTGTTGGGGCATATACTTGAATTATAGTTGTGTTGATAGGCATTCCTCGTAGACAAATAGAGAATAAGCGTTCACTGACTGCATTGTATTTCATTACAGTTTTTGCAAGTTTCTTCTTAATTATAAATGCAACACCATTTTGTCTTTGTCTTTTATTTCCAGTATAGCATTCCATGTGATCATCAGATGCAAAGTACCCAATTCCAGTCCATTTCAGTTCGTTGATGCCCAACAGATCGAGTTTTATATATTCCATTTCATTCTTGATCACTTTCAACTTCCCTTGGTTCATGCTTCGTATGTTCCATGTCCCGATATGTAAGACATCTTTGCAGTTTCTGACTCTCATTTCATGCGCAGCTACATCAGCAATCAGACGTCCTGAGGGCTTTGATCCAACCACATCATAAATGCTGCCTTTACTCTGAAAGGTCTTCAGCTCATCCCCAGTAGCCTGGTATGTGCCTTCTGAACTGGGGTGCTCATCTTCCAGCACTATAATGCAATTTGTTTTGTTGTGGCCATCCATTAGGTTTTCTTGGCAAGATACGGAAGTAGATTGCCAGCCCCTTCTTCTGCGCAGGTAATTCTAGTACTGTTGCTGTTATCATAGAAATGTGATCCTCCACCACCAACATCATCCTATTCTGCTGCTGCTGCCCAGATGGGTGGTTTGTCTTAGTCTGGCATCTCAGCTGAGACCTGTCCATCTTGGGAGACCCTTCCAATAGTTATGCATCCAATAGCTTAGCTCTCAGCATCACTGATGCACAAGCCCTCACAGCACTACAAGTTGCAAACAAAGTGATGGATGCTTGTTTATCAACCAGAAATATTTCACAGAAACATAAAAACTTAAGATCTGCCATACTGAATCAGACCAATGATCCATCAAGCCCAGTATCCTGTTTCCAACAGTGGCCAATCTAGGCCACAAGTACCTGTCAGGTTCTCAAAAAGTAAACAGATTCCATGCTGCTTATCCCAAGGGTAAGCAGTGGATTTCCCCAGTCCTCTTTATTAATGGTTTATGGACTTTTCTTCCAGGAACTTGCCCAAACCTCTTTTAAATCCAGCTACACTAACAGCTTTTTGCTACATCCTCCTTCGAGTTTGATAATGTGTTGAGTGGAAAAGTATTTTCTCTGGTACATGTGCCACATTGTAGCTTCATTGCGTGCCCCTTGTTTTTCTATTTTCTTGAGGAGTAAACAGCCAATCTGCTTTTGCCCATTTCATTCCACTCATTTCAAGATTTCTAGTAAATATAATAGTTTGATCCATTCCAGCTTTTACTGTGAGCTGAATTAGCCACACCCAACCAGGCAAGAAGCATGAACTCAGAACCTATATGGCTCAAATATGCTGTGCAATGGAAGTCTTAAAATGTTCCCTTGTAAAAAACAAATCCAAAGGACAGTTGCTGGTGGGAAAAACACCTTCAGGAAACATGCGAGAATATTGCTTTGATGAATAGGAAAGCATCTTGGTATGCAATAGTTTCAGTCTCCGACAAGTGCTTTTAAGCATTTTCACTGAATTCCCTTTTATGTTTAAATCTTTTTATTCAAACAGAACACATAAGTGAAACAAAGATACATAAACATAATTAAGGTACAATGTTCATTAGGCATACTTTCCGGATATCCCACAACAAAACCCAACGTCCAGAGAGACCAGAGGATCCCCAAAGAGAGGAGAGAGAGAAAAGAGAGAAAGATAGAACATTTTTCTTTTGGGGGGTACTCGGAGTCACTGCCTCGGAAGCACAGTGGGTAAACATGCAAAGTATGGCACCCTACAGGAACTCTCCTATCCCATGCTGCCTCCCCCCCCCCTTTCCCCCAACCCCCTTAATCCAAAACCACGAAGATTCAGCCCGACCCATGCCTCTAACAACCCTGCCAAGAAACTAACACAGGCGGATCCAGGGTTGAGGCTTCTCCCGGACCCGCCCACCCTACGAGGAGCCTGCCAGGCCAAGGTACAACTGCCAAATAGAAATAGACCCCCCCCCCCACAATCCCCCCTTCCCCCCCTGACATAATAATAGAAGTGTCATCAATATCAAACAAGCCCCCTGTGAAGCAGAACCAAGCCAGACAGAGGTAAATGAAAGAAAGGAAAAAGTGTCCCCCATAAACCAGCTCCTGAACCAACCCCCGGAATTCAGGGCTCTCCCAGAAGGCGACGACGAGCCCCTGCTGGTAACATTTGCAAATGAGGCCCCCAAGTCTGCAAAAAGCGGGCCCACCTGCGTTCCTCCCCAGTTGCAGACAGCCGGTCCCATAAGCATAACCTTATGAAGCCGGACTCTCCAAACCCCATAAACGGGTCCCCATACATCCAACCATTGCTGTAACACTGTCATCCGAGCAGTCATCAGCACCAAACGCAACCAGCGCAACCCCCAGGTCCCCAACACATTCCCCCAAGTGTCCTCCCATAAATCCAGAACTAAGTGTCGCGCAGTTAGGGGCTCCAGCTGTGGCAAGCACCGACGGAGATGATCAGACACCCGACCCCAAAAAACCTGAACCTTGGGACAACGCCAGAACATATGACCCAGCGTCGCCCGGGCTTCGCCACACCTACGACAGCAATGACTCTTACCTACCCCGGCCTTCCAGGCCCTCAAAGGGGCAAAGTAGAGTCGACGCATAAGCCTGTATTGGGTATCCCAATGCAGTACCTGCACACTGATTGTTGGGATAGCGGCCAGCCCCCCCAAAAGTTGCTCTTCGCCAACCTCCTCACCCAAATCCGCCGTCCAAGCCACCGCCAAGGCACCAACATCAAGGGGCAACAGTCCCTCCCACAACACTTTGTAGAGCGCGGACACCCGAGTCCCCAGGTCACCCCCCAAGAGCGCCAATTCAATCTCTGAGCAGACCTCCCCCTGCAACGTTTTCACCGGGACCGTACGAAGGTAGCTCCGAAGTTGCGTATACTGAAATATATCCCAGCCCCCCAACGAATATTGCCGACGGAGCTCGGTGAAGGGCACCATCACTCCCTCTGGGGTCAACACATGCTCTAAATTCACCACCCCAAGAGCCTCCCAGGACTGGAAATAGGACCGTCCCATACCCGGCACAAATTCCGCGTTACCCCTGATGGGAAGATAAGGCGTATAATACGCCGAGGTCCGGCGTCCAGCACAAAAAAACCGCCACGCCTTCCGAAGAGGTTCTAGGAAAAGTTCCCGGATGACCCCCGGCACATCCCGAAGCGTCCTGGCATGTAACAAGTACCGTAGGTGGAAGGGCGCCAACACGGTATCAAGCATCCCCCTCGGGGAACAGTCAGTCAGATCCCACAACCAATCCCGAACATACCGTAGCAGACAGGCCACATTGTATCTCCGGACATCCGGGAAGCCCATACCGCCCAAGGCCCAAGGCTGCTGAAGTATAGCCAGACGGACCCTTGGCCTTCGGCCCCGCCAGAGGAACCGATTAAAGAAGCGCTCCAATTGTCGGAGATCCGCGCGCCTCAAAAACAACGGAAGAATCTGAAGGGGGTATAATATTTTGGGGAAAAGCGCCATCTTACACAAGGCTACACGGCCCCCCCAAAGACAGCGGCAAGTCTCGCCATCTATCGACATAGGCAGATACCTCCCCTAAGATTTTGGAGACATTAAGCTGATAGAGATCACCCAATCGCGCCAGCAAATAGATGCCCAAATACTTAAAATGTCCCTTCGCCCACTTTAATGGAAAGGGGCCCTGCCATCCCCTGAATTCCCTTTTAAATCCTTTTATAATCCTTCTACTGGACAGTAAAATCACTCAACTGATGGGTCAGTGAGTATCTATTAGTGTTGTCTCTGCATGGTCACCTGTACCTCACGGGGCAGTTCAAGACAGGCAATTTTAGGCGCCTTTTGAATAAGCAATAGTGCCTATTGTGGAAGGTTCCTTTGGTTTTTATTGTTTTCTGGCTTGTCTCTATACCCGTGTTTGTTGCACACACAGATGTCTATGCTTTCAGCAGCACTGTCAGAGGAGAGCCCATTCCCCACCATCAGAAGAAGAGTCGCAGGCCACGATCACAGCCAAGAAGAGAGCTGTCACCAGAAGGGACCCCATGCCACAGATATATACTGTATGAGGAAGGAGAAACACACCATTTTCTCATACTATAAGTGTGAAACTTTCAGCTTGTTTGAAGTTACCTGTGTAGTAACATAGTAAATAATGGCATATAAATACCTGCATAGTCCATCTAGCCTGCCTCTAAAGTTAAAACGCTAGGGGTCCGATGCAGAAATCTTGCATGACAGGTTACGGATTACTAGTAATGGGATAATGATTTCATGTTTGAAGTCTTTCAGAACACTAGGGTAAATACCAACCAGTCTCGGTGATTTCTTTCTCTTGAGTTTGTCACTTTGATCTATTACATCTTCTGCAACAGTGATGTGTTTAAGGTGCTCTGTGGGGGTATGACCCCAACATCCTCCTTGCTGAAGATTGAGACAAAGAAATTGTCTTGGTTTTTTGGCTATTTACCTTATCCTCCCTGAGCACTCCTTTTACCACTTGTCCATCAAGCAATCCAACTAACTACCACACAGACATTTGGCTACAGATGTACTTGAAAAACTTTGTAGTATTAGGTCTAGCTTATACAGCAAACATTTTTTCAAAGTCCCTCTTGACCTGCCATATTTACATCGAACTTGCCAGTGTTTGCGCTCATCTCTAATTTCTTCATTGGGGTCTTCGTTCCATTTTTTGAAAGATGTCCTTTTCGAATTCACTGACTCTTACACCTCAACATTAAATCACACTGGCCGCTGTTTGGCCATCTTTTGACTTTGGAATATATTTTATCAGACCTTCCAAATGAACTTTTTAAATATTATCTCCTGATGCAAGCTGTGGACCCTGGCAACCACTCCTGTTAGTTTTCTTTTCCAATTTCCTCATCTGATCATAATCTTTTTAAAATTAGGGGCTACAGTAGTGGGGGGGGGGGGGGGATAGCATCTTTCTTCCAGTGACGACAAATTTGATTACACTAAACCACCGCCATCACCCCTGCTACTTTCTTGAAAGCCTGATGCAACCATCCTGACATTATTAGGGTCTTAACCATTGATGCTCGGTGTAGATAATCCCAGACATTTTGGTAGTATAATACAGCCATCCCACTATTGGCTTGACTGAACTAATTCTGGCACTTGAATGCCATCTGCAGCTTGTTCGTGCACCTTCACCTGCACATTTTTAAGTGAACAAACCTCACTGATTACATGACATCATTCAAAACCTTTCCCATATAAGACACTGCATAGACTGGATGGATTCCTGACTATTCCAGAGTCTGGGTTGCATCTGATTTACCAGGTTTTCTTGTAGGTAAGGTAGCATGGGTGCCACGTTAGATCTCCTGAACACACAGAGATAAACACACTGTCATATAAGATGATATTGAGGAAATGAAAAATATGGGTGGCTGTTAGGTGGTTCTCACCACTCTTGGGTGTGTATTTGTGACACTGCTGTGTGGTGTTCACAGCTTCAGTGTGCAATTTATCACATTTATAGTTCAGCCTCTGAGAATTAAGCAAGGTCAAGCTGTTCTTACTGCTATGTTGTTTTGAGGAAAGCTTAGCTAATGAGTATACGCTCCCAGACTTGCTATCACGAAGGCCAGGGAAAGGATGCAGAGTGCGTGTATTTGGACAGTTAAGCTGACCACAATGTATTGTACAAAATGGCAATTTTACCTTTGTCTGTCAGACCAAAAGGTGTCCCCCTTCTCTGTGTATAGACATGCTACTGTTAAAATAAATATTTATACAAATATTTCCTAAACTGAGGCTCTTATCAGTTATGTGTTATTGTGAAACTTTTGACAGTTCCTTTTGTTTGTAGTAACTTGAAATATTTCTTGCCTAGCATTCAGGATCTGACACTCCTTTCCTCAGATTCAGACAGAATGAGCAAAAGACAACAATGCCAGAAAATATAAGTGAATCATAAAATAAACTTCAATGAGAACCTGAAGGGAAAGAGTGTGGAGTGTTTGATGTATTTGAATGATCAGAAGGTGACAGATAGATACAGAAAGTGAAGAGAGTTTGATTGGATTAGTCCTTCAATATCTGACCAGGGAGAAATGAAGGAAAATGAAACAAAGCAGTAGATGCTGGCCTCCTGATGGACTAAACTCATATTTATGTTACTGTAGTTGTAAAGCAATAGTAGTTTAGCGCCCTCAACCGGTATTATGAAGTATTACAACTGTATCTTGTCATGCATGATTTTATTTTCTAAGCTGAAATAAGGACATTACAAAGTGGGAATCTAAGATCTCTAAACGTTCTTAGCTGCAGCCTCTAGTTCTTCTATGTAGTAAACATAATCATAAATGGAAATAGTAGTGTCTCTGTCATCCTTACTAGCTTCTGACTGCTCGAGTCAAAACTAAAGGACTTTCAGAATTTGGGAGCACTTTTGAAGCTTTTCTACCTTGTTGGCAATGTTGTTTAGCAGTTCATATGCCATGCAGAGTATCATTTTGCAATAGGAAAGTGGGATATTTGTGAGATGCTAACTGTTGTGAACATCACGTGGCCCTCTCTGTCCAAAATCTTGGGAGGAGAGGTGCTCCAGTCAGTTCTAGTATACATGACCTTCTGATCAATTGACAATAATGCTTCAAAATTATCCCAAAGGGTGTCTTCCTTCCAAATAAGTGAACCAAGCACTAGAACCTTTCTAAGTTTTAAGAACATAAGAACTGCCATACTGGATCAGAGCAAAGGTCTATCAAGTCCACTTCCTGTTTTAGGCAGTGCCCAATCTAGGGCACAAGTACCTGACATATCCCATACTACTTATCATCCCCAGGAATAAATGGAAATTACACTTACCTGGTAATTGATGTTCCTTGAGGGAGTACAGTTCAGTCCTCCACCACTGGGGTAGTGCACCTCCTCCTGCAACATGGAGACTGGACAAGTCAAACTTGTGACATCACCGGGTATATCCTGCTGGTCTTCTCCCATGATCCCCAGTAACCTACTGTCAAAGCAGACTCAAAGGAGCAAACAAACAACCAGTTAAAGTACTAAATACAAAGCTATGCTCAAACTTCAACTTTAAAATCACAGGGCCCCAAAAAGAAAGGCCGAAAACACCCTCCTCCGTGCCCCTGTCCCCCTGCACACCAAACAGCGGAAGACAGAGCTAGAAGGAAGGAGAACTAAGGAAGAGTATAGGCAGAAAAGGTTGCTCTCGCGATTACCTGCCAATCAGAGCCCGTTGCCAACTCTAGGATCCGAAAGCATACTCGGAACTGACGCCTCGCGTCTGAAACATCCATCCCCGGGCGGGAATGAGGACTGAACTGTACTCCCTCAAGGAACATCAATTACCAGGTAAGTGTAATTTCCATTTCCTTATCGGTCCTACAGTTCAGTCCTCCACCACTGGGATGTACCAGAGCAGTAATCATTGGGAGGGACCTATCCAGTCGGCTCGGCCCCTAAACAAACAGAGCAGGCACCGACCCCAGCCCGCTCCTCACGTCAACAGGCGGTAAGCCAACCAGGAAGACACGACCGAGAGCCCACTTGGATCCTCTTCACTGGTGAAAACAGCACAGAACTCTGCCCCAAGCAGCGCAAGTGCTTCAGAAATACAAACTCGCCATCGCAAACACACTGAACGCCCTAGAAACAGACCTACTGAGAAGGCTACCGGAGCTCCGCCTGAAAAATCCGCTTGAGCTCCCCCTTGGCTCTTGACCCCACCAGGGTGTCAAGTGTTAGCAACCGCTGCTCTCCCGCAGAACCCGCCTCCACGGAGGGACAGGCAGCGAAGAGACCTCCCAGAAAGTGACGGAACCTCACCTAAGGTCCAAGGAACGCAGGTTACAAGCAAAGTGTTCTTGCGTAAGTCCCAAACCGACAACTAAACAGGCACAGCCGGATTCCACGAGGGAGAACGGAACCGAGGTCCATCCAGACAGAGGTGGGAAGCAAAATGAGGGAAATGGAAAAACCACCAGCGTCAAACACCCTATTTGTCACACCTCTTAAGGGCTTTATTCTTTGCAACACAAAGTAGCTCTACAGCTATGTCCTGGACCAGTTGGAGTCTTTTTAATTGAGAATGTGGAATGCAGCTAAGCAATGAGTTGCAATAAACCAAGCGTGATCCACCAAGGGCATATAAGAGGGTGTCAAGTGCCCCAGAGTCCAGCGTTGTTTCAGAAGATGTGGAGTCTTACATGGTGTGACAAAAAGAAAGGAGACTCTGGTAGCCACACCCACGACGCAATGCCAGTAGGCCAACCGCTTACATCACCTGGATATGCCCTCCGGAATTGGAGGAACCCTGCAGAAGTAGCAATCGCCGACGTGATCCATGGGCCCTCTCCAGATCATTGGAACCGCAAAAGACTTTGATGGTCTTTTCCCATCCATCCACAGCCTGAGATCTGCTACACATGTATTGCTGCATATGTGGCGCCTAGCTTTTATCCTGATCTTTTATTCTGCAGCCAAAATATAAATTGTAGGCTTTCTGAATCGCCACAGTCATATGCCATTTTTGTGATGTAAAAGTCACATCACCACAACTAGAGCAGAAATTATCTGCATGATTAACACCAGGACGAGGAATCGCCAAATATGCTGTGAGTGACCTATCAGTATAAAATAAATATGTCTTTTTTTTTTTTTTGTCTTTTTTTTTACTGTCAAGCGAGGCAAATTTAAGTAGTGACTGCATCAACTGGTTTTGGACAGTTATTTCGATTGGTTGCAAGTAAAGATTATGCAAGCTCACGCAAATGTTGCAGAATACACTGGTAATGGTCCCCACTGACTAATGAAGAGCACATATCTTAGCAACCAGACCCAGTCGGCCATTTTCACTATGACCTCTGAAAGGCATAGAATGGACCGGGCCACGGCCCCGTACCAATGCGTCGACGTTATCCAGTAGCCTCATATGTCCTCTGCTAAACATCGACCCGTCGCCGCAGACTGACAGGTCGCCATGAGGTCCAATATGGGCTGACCGCATCTGAGCACACACGGCGCGCACACCGCCTGATGCAATCTCACTCCTCCGGCAAACACTCGGACCCCGCTAAGGACATT
Organism: Ichthyophis bannanicus; assembly: GCA_033557465.1. Taxonomy (NCBI): domain Eukaryota; kingdom Metazoa; phylum Chordata; class Amphibia; order Gymnophiona; family Ichthyophiidae; genus Ichthyophis; species Ichthyophis bannanicus. Next base: position 65,666,728 of record CM066037.1, read on the forward strand.
CACCACCACAGTGTCCCCACCGAAACGCAGGCCGCCAAGGCTTCAACCGCGCACGCTGTCCCTTCGCTCGGGCCACCCTGACCACCCGACCGACTCCACCCTGCCGATCGAAATAGGCCACCATCCCGGAGATCTCAGACAGCACCTACAGCGCTCGATCCGCTACCGTGTCCGAGAACGCCTGCCACGGCTGACGTATCGCGTACCGTTCCAGTCAGACGACGGAACACTGGGCGTGCTGCGTACACTAAAATGCCTTGTACATAAAGGATCCCCAAAATGTAGCTGAGTCTAACCACGCTCCGGGCCAAGCTCCCGGAAGAAAGGGACAGGACCTTATAAAAAAGAAGTGGGGACAATTAGGAAGGCTTTCCTGTTTGATTATTCTTTTTTTTTTTTTGTTTGTTTGCTTTTTTTTTGTTTGTTTTGTTTTTCCTTTTTACAACTCCATAAGGGCCACAAGGCACACAACCGAACAGGGCATTGTCCAGAGAACGCAAGGCCCCTCCTCCAGGCTGACTCCACAGCCTAAACCGGCAGTCACCTTGGCTGATGCCGAGCAGCGCGGAAGCCAACTTGTAAGCTCAGCATATGAAGTATGCCTACTAGTACAGCATTCCACAATGGAGGGACATGTAACCGGACGGCTTTGAATATGAACCTACAGATATCCCGCGCTTGCTCCAAGACAAGCACTGTGCAGCCTACTGGTCTTCTCGGAGCACCGCCACGACCCGAAGACCTAAACCGGCCAGCAAAAGACGACGTACGCTGGGCCCGAAGGAACCTGGTTGAACGGATCCCAGCACTCCCTGTATCGTTAGGATCGGAGCCTCCCCCCAAGGACTCAGCCCTGGCTGGAACCGGCTGAGCATAACTCCAGGCCCTGCGGCGAGCCCCCACGAAGAAGTGGAACGCAACGATGCCTTGAGGAAAGGGAAGGCCCAATGGGTGAAGCAAGTTGCTAGCCGACCAAGGGAGTAAACCCCACACGCGCACCTCAATGGAAGGTCGGAAGAACCGAGGATTCTGGTCCCACAGGTGCGCCTGCTAGCCTTTAACAACATACACCTCCGCAGGTACAAAAAACTTAAATTGTGAGCACCTTCAGGGGTAAGGGGAATAGACGACAGCCTCCGACTGTTGACCACCTTGTCTGGCACAACAGACAGAAGCACCCCACCAAACAAATGATTGGGAATATATGACCTCAGAACCCCAAGACAGAGGTAAAACAGTAGAACGTGCAGTGGACGTGAATTTCCAGATCTGCCAGCCCCCCTGCCCACATTGAGAAGAGGCAGAGAAGAACTGGACCGGCGGATCTGGAGGGGTGCCCCCTGGACAGCCGGGCCACCGAAGGGAAAGCTGATGACTGAGGCCCAAACTCCTCAGGATGGCCCCGTCTTGCATTGGCAACCCCATGCAACACCATGACAACCCCGCTCACGATATCCCAAGCGATCTCTGTCATTGCTGCAACAATCACCCGAGCATGAGATCACAGACGGAACACGGACATGCAGACGCACTCAAAGAGAGTGCACCTAATAAGTATGAGCCTATCCAACATCCAGCACCACAGGTCCAGGTGTCCCACTCCTGTCACCCAAAACACAGGATGCTTGAACCTAGGTGACCGTCATAGCAAAGACAGGGAGGCCTGATTGCCGCTATCAACCCTTCCAGGACCCTGGAACACTAAGCCCCGGACTGTGCCACCCAGCAACACTTCTCACGATCCCCAGCAGGGGCCTTTCCCCAGATGGCCCAGATGGGCAGTGTTCCCGCCAAATGGGCAAGCTGAGCTCTGATAACATAGTGCAGAAAACCAAATCAAAGTGTCTTAACCTAGCTAATGTTTGTCTAATAGTGATCATTCATAATATCAGCCAGGCTCAATCATAACATTAGTATTAATGATCTCTAAAGATTGAAGAGTTACTAATGTAACACTAATTGGTTTTTTTTTTTTTGTTGGTTTTTTTTTTTTTTTTTTAAAGAGCTTCAAAGGCGATCTTGGAAACTACAGACCAATGAATCTGAGTTCAGTGCCAGTTAAATGATAGAACTTGTTCTGAAAAGCAGCACACCAAGCTGTCTTTTCAAAGGGTTAATAAACATGTGAGTAAGCCAAATGATATGTATCTGGATGTTTTAGAAGGTACTTGACAAAGCCCCTTATGAACTTCTCCTGAGGAAGGAGATGATGTGCTATTATAGAATGGGAAATGGATCAAAAACAGGAACACAATAGGACTAAATGGCCAGTTTTCTCACAGGAGACCCGTAAATAGTGGAATGTCTCGGGATCTGCACTGGAACTGGCATCTGGTAACATCTACTGCACTGAAATGATCTGGAAAAGAGATCAGCAAGCATGGCGATCAAATTTGCAGATGGCATAACGACATTTAGAGGCTGTCTGCACAATTTCCAAGCGTATAAACATGGAAATAGCATCCTTATGTAAATGACAATTTCAGAAAGGGCTCAATTTGTAGGTGACCCTGAATGGCCAAATCCTAGCACGGAAACCTGCTGCTGACAGACGTCGCTAACTGCCAGAATGCAGACAAAGGTAAAGGCACCCCCCAAGAAGTAAAACCCAAACCAATCACATTGCATTCAAAGAACTATAAACTATCATGAAATGAAAAGGAAATTAAAATTAGAATTAAAATTAAAAGTAACAGCAAAAGGAAGTCCTTATCTGGGTGTAGCCGCGTGGAACAGCGTCGTCTGCTCAAACGCGGGGCTGCTCCGCTCTCCGCCACGAGGCCTCAGCCCTGCCGAGAAAATGGCGCCAATCCGAAGCAGGCCCGTTTGGCGCCAAACACCACAGAGGCGGCAAGAGCTCAGAGCCCCTCCATGCGGACTCGAGAGACTCCCTTGTGGCGTCGGGATGCAGCAGTTACCCCGCTGTAGCTGCGGGGTGAAGAGCTGTCCAGACACGCTGCTGCCTCGCGCCACCAGAAGTAGCAGACGCTGCGAGCCCCGGCCCACCGGCTAAAGAACCTCGAATGGCCTGAGGCTCCCGCCGCGATGGGAATCTGCCGCATGGACACTGCCAAAATGCAGGTGTTCCACAGAGCTCTCCCCCGTACAGTCCTGGGGGAGAGATCATCACCGGGCACAGAGACCGAAGAATCCCAAGCAGAGAGGCTAGCTGGCAGCGTGAACTTTGAAAAGGGACAGAACCCCCCTTTACACTAAGGCAGACTAGGTGAAAATAAATAAAGTAAAAGTAAATGAAATTAAATTAAAATGAATTCAATTTACAGGATTACACCTAAAGAAGGGCAAAAGAAATGCAAGGTAAATCAAATCCTGACTAACTGCTCCTAAACTGCTTCTCAAGTGAGCCCAGCACCTAGGCTCACTACGTCCTCATGCTGCATGGAGACTGGACACACTGGGGGATCATGGGAGAAGACCAGCAGGATATACCCGGTGATGTCACAAGTTTGACTTGTCCAGTCTCCATGTTGCAGGAGGAGGTGCACTACCCCAGTGGTGGAGGACTGAACTGTAGGACCGATAAGGAACCAGTGGTTTTCTCTTGGACTACCTTAATAACAGTTTATGGACTTTTCTTCCAGGAATTTGTCCAAAGCTTTTTTTATTTTTAACTTAGCTACATTACCTGCTTTTACCACACATCCTCTGGCAGAGTTCCAAAGATTAATTATACATTGAAAAAATATATATTTTCTTGTCTGTTTAAAATATACTGCTTTGTATTTTCATGGCATGTCCCCTAGTCTTCATATTTTTTGAAAGAGTAAACAATCAATTCACATCTACAAGTTCCATTCCACTCGGATTTGAGACTTCTATCATATCCCCTCAGCCATCTCTTCTCCAAGCCGAAGAGCCCGAACCTCTTTAGCCTTTCCTCATAGGAGTCATTCCATCTCTTTGATCATTTTGGTTGCCCTTATCTGTACCTTTTTTAATGCCGCTATGTCGTTTTTATGAAAATATATCAAAATACCCAGGGAACTCAAACCAATATAAATCCTATCCAATTCCCGAAGAATACCCCCTGTCTCTACCCCAACCTTTATACGCTTTTTTTGTCAGACTATTTATCATGAGAGAAGATTCCCTCTTGTAGCAAACTTTCCATTTGTTCATTTTAATGAGTAGAACAAACTCAACTTCACCAAACCAGTGAGTAAAGAGGGACCTCACATCCTGTGAACCCCTAAAAAATACCATAAAATCGCCAACTTAGCTTTTCACGGCGAATCATCAATGATCAGTAGTCTTTCAAATGGAATATATCGTTGCTTTCCTCTTCCAATGGTAACTAGCAGCCTCTGTTATTCCTTCAATGTTTCTTTGATGCCATCAGTTAAGTCTCCAAAACGGCATAACATTAAACAGCATAAGCCAAAATATAAGCTACATAGCGCCATATTTCAGGTCTTGCCTTCTCTTGACCCTTCGTCGGGCTAAATCCGAAGCTGAATGCCTCGCTCCATATGCAGTTCGCTCAAAAAGGGGAACTTTCTTACTGACTTCAACAAATGCAGAACCAATCAAAGAGCCCATTTGCCGAATTCATAAAAGTCTCCACCAATCAAGTTTGAGATTCAAACCTGGGGGGGAGGGGGGGATTACTGTCTGCAATCGATAGATCCACCTCTACTCCAAATATTGTAATCTCTGAATTCTATCTCCCTCCCGAAATGATAGGGGAACATGATCTATCACCTGCCGCTATATCTTTTTTGGCATGCGGAGACCAGAATTACACACAGTACTCAAGGTGCAGATATTAATTGAGCTGTGCAACTTTGTGTGTTTGGTCTATTTACCTGCACAAGGTAATTAAGCCTGTTAAAAGTCCATCCAGGAATCAAGTTGCTTTCTAAGGAAATTTCTGCTTGATGTCGTAAAATTCTAGGAGTACAAATGAAGGAAGTGACTTTGTAGCAACACGGGGACTAGATGGTGCCTGTTTCCAAATGTATTTACTTTCTGTAGTTTACTCTAGAAGCTCTGCTGTTTATCTTGAGGTGCTGCTTATTCATATCACGGTGGACGTACCAGTGTCATCAGGAACTTAAGAACTGCTTTCTTACTCATATGATGTAGAGCTTGCAAAAGGGTGAGTAAAAAGGTCCTGCTAAGGCCATATTAGGCAAATTTAAGTTAGTCAATTGTGTTATAAACCCAAACTCAATATATTCCTCAGCCATGACTGCTTAAAACAGGAAGGGGTCTAGACCACTAAGCACATGTCCAGGCTCTTTTACACACTTCCTTCAAGCATTCCCCTCTACCCTCATTTGTTACTGTTGGATACAGGACACTGGATTGGATAGGCCTGTGATCTAAAGCATAATTACTCACCTGTAATAGGTGTTCTCCAGGGACAGCAGGAATCAGTCCTTACATATGGGTGACGTCGGTACCAAAGGAGCCCTTGTGGAAGCATCCCCTCAGCTTTCAAAGAAAGCCTTTGGGAGATGCCACCAAGCATGCATGGTCCCCTTCCCGCCCAAGGGTGCCATCTTGCTCAGTCAGATGACATAGCTAAAAGACGGCAAAAACAGAGGATGTAAAGGAGCAACTCCAAAGGGAGGAGTGAGGGTTGTGAGGACTGATTCCTGCTGTCCTAGATAATACCTGTTACAGGTGAATAATTACACTTTCTCCAGGAACAAGCAGGAAGTCAGTCCTCACATATGGGACTCCCCAGCTACAGGCTACCAAAAGCCCATAGCAAAAAATAGGACTCCCCCGAGGAGAGCTGCAAACAGCACCAATTTGGTCCGCGTCCACAGACCACAGTAGGACCCCTGTGTCCAATAAACCAGCACTCCGGTAGCCTGAACACAGAAGGGTCGGAGGGTAGGAGTTGCCTATACCCCGAAAAGGTTACGGAGCATAGCCTGGCCAAAGGCACTATCCCGTTGGGACTCTCTTTTCAGGCAGTAATGGGCTGCGAAGGCATGTACTGAAGACTAGGTGGCGACCTGGCAGATGTCCACCACCAGGATAGAGCGCAAGTTTGCCACCAAAGCCACCATGGCCCTGACACGGTATGCCATGATGTGGCCCTCCAGCAGGTGCCTCACCTGCTCATAAGCAAAGGTGATATAGTGGACAATGTATGCTATGGGGTCATAGGAGATAAAAAGCTGAGAAGCCTTGCGGTGGCTCTGAGTGTGTTGGATATAGAAGGACAAGGCACTCTTGCAGTCCAAGGTTTGAAGGACCGTCTCCGCCCCACTGTAGTGAGGTCTTGGAAAGAAGGTAGGGAGCACCACTTCCTGATTAAGGTGGAAGGGCGATACTATCTTCAGCAGAAATTTGGGGTGCGTGTGAAGCACCACTCTGTTCATGCATAACCTGGTATAAGGTGCCTCCACCACAAGGGCTTGGAGTTTGCTAACTCTGCGAGCAGAAGTGAGCGCAACCAGGAAAACCATGTTCCACGAAAGGTAGCAAAGGTGGCAGGTAGCCAGAGGCTCAAATGGCGAGCGAGTGAGCTGTCCCAACACCACGTTCAGGTCCCATTCCATTGCCGGAGGGCGAACCGGGGGCTTTGATAGGAGAAGGCCCCTAAGGAAACAGGTTACCAATGGTTGGACCGAGAGGAGCTTAGCATCCACTGGATGGTGGTACGCCACCAGGGCACTAAGGTGCACCCGAACGGAGTTAGACTTGAGCCCGGACTGAGAAAGGTGGAGAAGGTACTGTAACACCAGAGGCACCGGGCAGAGGAAAGGATCAGCCCCCCTGTTGGGCGCACCAAACAGAGAACCTGCGCAATTTGAGGGAGTAAGCCTTCCTAATAGAGGCCTTGCGAGAGGCCAGCAGAATGTTCTCCACATCCACCGGAAGGTTGAGAGGGGCCAGAGTTACCCTCTCAGCAGCCATGCTGTCAGCAAGAGGGACCCGAGGTTGGGGTGCAGGAGAGAGCCCCCTTCCTGGGATAGAAGACCTGGGTCGGTTCCTAGGGAGATGGGGACTTCCACCGCCAACCTCAGGAGCAGCAAAAACCACAGCTGCCTGGGCCAACGGAGAGCTGTCAGGATGGGTCTTGGCGATCAGCGGGGTCGGAGGGAAAGTGTACATGAGACCCTCTGACCATGAGACCAGAACGTGTCTGCAGCCACCATGAAGGGGTGGGCCTGCGGGAGCAAAAGTGGAGCAATTGAAAGCTGTCCGGATTGGCAAACAGGTCCATCATGGGTTCCCTCCAGAGATGGAAAAGCCTGGGGGGAACCCAGGCTACCCTGAGGTCCAGCTGCCACTCATGAGGCTGGAGAACCCTGCTGAGCCTGTCAGCAAACAGGTTGTCCTGGCCTGGCAGGCACCCTGCCCGCAGGAGGATTCCCTGATGGATTGCATATGAGCAGCGGACCAGTGCCTCCTGACAAAGGGCCCAAGACCCTGTGCACCTCTGTTTGTTCATGTAGAACATCGCCACCTGGTTGTCTGTCTGGACCATCACTGGCTGGTGATGTAGGTGGTAACAGAAGACCCTCAGGGGTGGTAACAGAAGACCCTCAGAGTATGGCCCGGAGCTCCAGGAGTTGACCTGCTGGGTGCTCTCATCTGGTGACCAGTTGCCCTGAGTGCGGAGATCGCCGCAATAGGCCCCCCAACAGAGTAGGGAGGTGTCCATAGTGAGGACCCTCAAGTGACTTGGGGCCTGAAATGGCATGTCCGCTTCAAGATGCCGGGCAACTGCTACCAGTCCAGGGAGTCTGCCAACTGACGGGTCACCGAAACTCGGTCCCAGAGATGGCCTGAGACCATTGGTCCCGGAGACACCACTGCGCCATCCGCATGTGTAGGTGAGTATCTAGGGTGACGTGGACCATGGAGGCAATGTGCCCGAGGAGGCGCAGGACAAGCTGGGCGGGCACCAAGGGATGGTGCAAAACGTCCTGAGCAAGGGACCAGCGCCAATCAGCTCAGTCCTTGGGCAGGAAAGCCCTCGACTGGAGGGTATCGAGCTTTGTTCCGATGAACTTCAGAAACTATGTGGGGAGGAGGTGAGACTTGGAGTAGTTTATGACAAAGCCTAAGTGTTGCAGAACCTGGATGGTGCGAGCGGTGGCCTGTTGCACCTCTGAGACTGTGCCTCCCCTTATGAGCCAGTCGTCCAGGTAGAGAAAAACAAAGATTCCCTGGAGCCGGAGGAAGGCGGCCACGACTGCCAGGCATTTTGTGAAGACCCATGGGGCAGAGGCTAGACCGAAGGGGAGTACCCTATATTGAAAGAGCCTGCCCCTACTACAAACCACAGGTACTGCCTATGGTTGGGGTGGATGAGGATGTGAGTATAAGCATCCTTGAAGTCTAAGGAGCATAGCCAGTCTCCCTGCTGAAGGTATGGCAGCAATGTTCCAAGGGAGAGCATCTTGAACTTCTCTTTCACCAGGAATTTGTTGAGGTTGCACAGGTCGAGGATGGGCCTTAGGCTCCCTGTCCTCTTTAGGACAAGGAAGTATCTGAATTAGAAACCCTTACCCCTGAGGTGGTGGGGCACCGGTTCCACCACCTTGTCCTCTAGAAGATCTGCTAACTTCTTCAAGAGAAGGTCCCGGTGTAGGGAAGACCTGAGGGACTCTCCCAGAAAATAAGAAGGAGGTATCTGAGCCAGATGGAGGAGATAACCCTCCCTGACTACCCTCAGTGCCCAGGAATCGGTGGTGATAGCCATCCATCTCTGGGCATAGAGAGCCAGGTAACCCCCTGTGGCTGCTGACCTCCTTAGGGTAGAGAGGCTAAGCTCAAGGAGTCAAAAGCTCCCCCCTAGATGGGCCGGGGCTGGGGCTGGTGCCTGGGGTTTTGAAGCTTTCTGCTTATGTGGGCCATACCCATGTCCCTTGGCCTCCTGACCCTGTTGGGGAGCCGGGGAGGCCTGATAGGGTGGGTAGTTTCAGTAAACAGATCCCTTCCTCGGGCAAAAGGGCACTTTACCTGAGTTCTTCCATTGGGGAGGGGCAGTGGTCTTCTTAGAGAGCCTGGTCCTCATCATGAACTCGGTCTCCAGCTTGGCAGCCTTGTCAGACATGGGTTTGCCAAAGAGATTCTCTCCTAGGCACAGGACTTTGACCAGTTTGTCCTGAACCCACTGCTTGAGATCGGACGACTAAAGTCAAGCTTGGCGGCGTGCACCGATGCCCACCACGGCTACTCAAGCCACTGATTCGAACCCGTCATAGGCCTCTCGAGACATAAATTTGGAGCACTCATGGACGGCCTTGGCCAGGCTCTTGAAACACTGCAAGGGTTCCTCGGAGAGACTATCCGAGAACCCGGCAAATTCCTCCACCAGGTCTCTCAGGTACATGCCCAAGTACAGCTGGTAGGCCTGGATGCGGCAGAGGAGCATCGAGCCCTAGTAGCATTTTCTGCCAAGGGTGTCCAAGGTGCGGGCCTCCCTGCTGGGGGCACCGAGAAGTGCATCTTCTGGGTTTTCAGCCGACGCATGGCTGACTCCACCACCATGGAGTTATGCAGCAGTTGTGACTTCTGGAAGCCCGGGCTCCATCGGACCTGATACATCGAGTCGAGCCGCCTGCTCACCACAGCCACTGAGGCCGGTGTCTCCCACATGTGGAGGATGAGCCATTCCAGGATGTGAGGGATGGGAACCATCAGCGATTCCCGTGGAGGGGCCTCATACTGGAGGATTTCTAACTCATCCGCCTGAGGGTCCTCTTCCGACTCTGTCGGGAATGTGAGGGCCTTGGACATGTCCTTGACAAAGTCCAAGTAGCCCATGTCCTCCAGCATGGACCGCCGCCAAGCTTCCGACACGGGGAATCGGAAGGGACGTCACGGTGGCAACAGATATCAGGGGACTCCTCGTCTTCCATCTCCCACTCGGAGTAGTCCGTGGAGGCCTCGAGGGCCCCGATGCTCCACAGCAAGGCATCCAGTAGACTTTCCGGGGATGAACGCAGTCCCAATGAGCGGAGCTCGGAGCGTGACCTCGTCCGAGAATTGACTTGAGGTTAAAGGACCTCAAGTATCGGCTCGGCCTCCGGGGACGTCTTGGAGGTCGATGGCCCGGTGGTCAGGGTGGATGAACCGGTCGAACCTGACAGCAGCGGCCACTGCTGGTCCATGAAGGCAGACAAACTGCACTTCAGGGCCGCCATTCTGGACTCCAGATCAGAAGGTTCCACAGCCTTTGGCGTAGGCACCAAGGGACTCAGACCCGATGCTGGCTCCCCCGAAGGGGATCCTCGACGAGGATGGTGTCTGGGGACTGGGGCCAGTCCGCAGCTGGATCTTTCCGGGGGACCTTCGCAGGTCACTCCTCCGATGCCTCAGACGAGCGCCTCGGACTACAGAACCAGGCCCAGGGAGCTCCCGGCCGGTTGGAACCATCCAAGGATGCTGCCTTCGAGAGTTTCTTCTTCTTTCTGGGTTCCCTCGAGGGAGACCCCCTTTCTGAGGACACACGATGGGGCTCAGGCTTGGAAAGCTCCACCCGAGGTGTCAGGGCCTTGACGAGGCCCTGGCTTTGGGAGGTACTGGGGACCCAGGAAAGAACTTGTCATGCTGCTGCTGGAGGCTCTTGAGGGTCTTGCTGGACATCCTCTTGCAGAGTCCGCAGGCTGCCGGGTCATGGTCTTGCCCGAGGCAACGAAGACAGCAGTCGTGTGTGTCAGTCAAAGACATTATTTTAGGGCACCGATCTTAAACCCTCTGGTAGCCATGGGGGAAAAAACACCCCTGCGAGGTCGAAGACACTCCGGGCTGCCAGTGGGAGAAAAAAGGCGTGAAGGCACCACAAAAGAAAAAGGAATGAAAACTACAAAATTTTGAACCAAACCCAACGCGAAGGCACTGAGGTCGTTAGGCGGGAAGAGTACCGGTGTAATCCTGGAGGCGAGTGGAAACTCGAGGAACAAAATAATCAACTTTTTCCAGGGACAAGCCAGATGACGTCTGAAGGGCTCCGTGGAAAAAAAGGAGACTGAGCAAGATGGCACCCTTGAGCAGGAAGGGAACCACGAATGTGTGGTGGCATCTCACAAAGGCTTTCTTTGAAAGCTGGGGGAGATGCTTCCGCGAGGGCTCTATCGGTGTCGACATCACCAATATGTGAGGACTGACTTCCTACTTGTTCCCGGAGAATTAATATTAATATTTGGTGTTCCCAGAGAATTAATATTAATATTTAGTATTACCGGGTTTGGAAGATTGCAGGCTTTTTTCTCCATGTAAAGAAAATTTTGGAATTCCAATTTTAATTTATGATGAGCACAAATAAGTTGGAACTATTTAGGCCCCAAAATATAAAAATCATATATCCAATGCAAAAGCACAAGCAATATCCAGAGGGATGATTTGCACTATTCTGGATATGGATCTGGGCAATATTCATAGGGAACAGTCAAACTAAACTTGCTTATCAGGTGGTTTAAGAAACTAAATAGTATTTTCCAATTTCTGTGTGTCCATGCTGCATCTAACAGTATTTTAAACTTTGTACAATGTCCACCTGGTGATAAAGATCATGAAATACAGTATGAACCCATTTAGTTGCCTGGATATGGTTCCTTTGCACCTTACAGCTCAGGTTGTATCTGTTAATTGATTATAGGTCAAATTGACCATATTCATTTCCCTTGTCCACCAATGAAATAAGAGCACCATTGCTCTCCTAAATTCTTTCACCTTTTGCAGAATGTCATGAATGTATCAGCCCTGTGGCCCATGAAGAGTGGCTAAAAGTTTTATGTTTATTATATTTGTTAACCATCATTCAGAGGGACCAGCAAGGCAGTGTACAATTAAAAACAGTATAAATAAAATAAGAAGAGGAAAAAAAAACTCCATACAATCATAGGACAGAAAAGGCAGGCATACAAGGAGTCATGCAACTAGAAAATGGAAAATAGGGGGACACTAGGGAATAGATAATTCGAAGGCAGCATTGAAGAGATGGGTCTTTAGAAGTGATTTGAATTTGGTGAATACAGGTTCAAGTCTAAGGGCAAGGGGAAGTGAATTCCAGGATTCAGGTGCAATAACAGAAGGTTGACAATTGTGTGGAGGCTAAATGGACTTGAGAAGCTGAGGGAAGGTGCAGATGATTGCCATGGATGCTACGAAGGGCATAGCGGGAAGAGTGAAGGAGTAACGAGTTAGAGAGATAACTGGGGGGACCAGAGTGCAGTGCATGATGTACCAAAGTGAGAAGTCTGTACTGAATGCGAAATTTTACAGGGAGCCAAATGGTAACAGATGAGGAGAGGTGAAATATGTTCGAACCGAGAAGTAAAGGAAAGGATATGGACGGCAGTATTTTGAATAAATGGAAGTTAAACATCTTACAATTGGCACAAAATGTATCAGCCAGGATTATCATGAATAAGAAGCTGATAGATCACATTACACCAGTCCTGATTGAGCTTCACTGGCTCCCCATCTCTGCACGAGTAGTATACAAAATACTGGTAACAACATTCAAAATCATTCACAAAATATCCCCTTCATTCATCGATAACCTCATCACCACACAGCCCCCCCAACAGATGCCGAAGGACTACTAACCTGAACACACTCTGTGTTCCCAGCAGTATAAGAGCTGTCAAAGAGCGAACGAGCAACCGGGCATACACGTACGCTGCACCCATGCTTTGGAACCAACTACCTCATGAGATACGCCTGATCAACGACCTACGGGACTTCAGAAAAAAGCTTAAAACCCACCTGTTCCAATCACATTACGGCATCACCTAGGCAGATTCAACCTTTATCATTGCCCAAGTTGCCTACCTCCCTCCGAAGCACGAGTCATAAAAATCTATCTCACCGATATCTCACATCTATGGCGATTTAAAATGTCTATATGTATATATCCACTGTTAATACGATTGCATATTTGGCGATGTATTATATAACTGTAATTTATGTTGTTGATCAACCTGTAATTTATCTGGTTGCTCAAAATGGGTGATCAAACTGTAATTTATCTGGTCACTCAAATGTATAATTGTAATTTCATGGTTGCTCAAACTGGGTGATCAAACTGTAATTTATCTGGTCACTCAAATGTATAATTGTAATTCCATGTGTTTGTGGTGCACCCCTCCCTCAAATCAGACTGTATTCTTAAATTACTATGTACATACTCCCTTGTTTTCTCCACCATTGGTCCGCTGCTGATCGCTGGAAGTGGCGGCATACAAACGTATACCAAATAAATAAATAAATAAAGTCAGTGTAACTGGTATTGAGGAAGACCAAGATAAATGGAACTGCAATAGTCTCACTTTTAAATAACGAGAGTAAGAAGCAAGGTAGACAGGGAGGGAACCAAGCATAGCATTCCAATTATTTTCCTCCCAAGAAGGCCAAGAGTAGGAGAATATTTCTCTCTGGGGGCACTGAAAAGTGACTGCTCAATCCTTTGACCTTCTTGAGGGCAGTTTCCATTTTAAACGTCAAGTGAGGCAGTTGCTACTTCTTGAAACAAGGAGCGTCTGGACATGGTACCTGGCTTCCATTTTCTTGAAGACTGGGAGAGGTCCCCCACACTTCTTTATCTATACTTCTCTCAGGATATAATGGGCAGGAAATACTACAACACCCTTGGGGGGGAGGGTGTTGATGAATTAGAGGATGTCCAACACATTTACCCTGGGCTTAGCCTCTTATTTTTTTTTAACTAAAATGGAATGGATTCCACTAGTCTTTTTATAAAACTGGCAAAGCAGAGGCCCTCACATGGAGACGACCTCCACCTTTCCTTTGAAGGAGAGAAGTCTGAAGGAAACCTGTCGAGTCTTCTTGATCAACAGAGATCCAGTCATAACTATAGCTTCTGAAGTCAGCTTTTAACTGATTAATACTGATAAAATACCCCAAACTAAAAAAAAAAATGTTTATTGGATAAACACTCGAAAAACATCACATTCTCTAGTACTCTCTCACCCCTTTGTTTTGTATCCTCCACTCTGTTTTGTGCCTTTTCTAAAACTCCTATACAACACAAACATACATGCTTGATTCCGCCAGAATAGGCACCCAACAATAATACCTGTAGGGTAAAAACACTTAATCACGCTGTTTTTTATACCTTCATAAGACTCCTAATTAGCTGGACAATAAACACCTTAATTTATCATTTACAGTTGTGGTAAACATTATTGACACCCTTGCATTTTAGGTATTCCAACTGTATGCCATAATATTTTAATAGTATGCTCAAAGGTATACAGCAAAAAAGAAAGATGTCTGAGCAACTTAGACATAGTAATAAGAAAGCTAGAAGAAAACAATCTCATCTCAACTACAAAAAAACTGAAGCCCTTTTCATTACAAGCTTCACCCCTCCAGACTCCATCAACATAAACAATAACAAAGTAAAGATACAACCTGAAATCAATTACCTTGGAATCATACTGGACCAAGACCTCTCCCTCAAATCCACAAATACAACGCATCACGAAAGCTATATACCACAAGATAAGAAACCTCCAATGACTACGCCCCCTCCTTGACCCGCCAGACTTCCGTTCAGCGTTCCAAATACTAATCCTACCACACATGAACTACTGCAACTCCGTTTACCATGGCCTGCCTCACTCAACCATGATCCCGCTCCATATAACACTGCATACTGTAGCTTGCACCCTAGCGGGATCATCAAAATATGACCACATAACACCAACCTTGAAACAACTGCACTGGCTCCCACTTGCTAGCCGGATGAAGTACAAAATACTTATAACACATAAAGCAATCAACAGCAATCCCACATCGCACATAAGCACATTGCTCCAAACACCACAATGTAACTGCTCAACAAGCATGCGCACAGGCCTTTGAATTGTATGCACCTTCAGCCTGGAATGCCCTCCCAGACACAATTTGCAACAACACAGAACTACCCACATTCAGAAAGTGCCTTAAACTGCTTCTATTTGCCAAACATTTACCCCCCACCCCCAGGAAACCCATCAACAACAATAAATCAATTCAGGAAGCCAAAGTTGATTTCTCTGTACTGTATACAGATCGACCTCAAAAATGTTAGAGGTCTCATATCACCTACCTAACTGTATATAGTTTCTTGTATATCAGTTCAATTGTTCAATGTAAAATCTTTACCTTTGTCCTATGTAAACCACCTTGACCACGGAGAAAGGCGGTATATAAACCTTGCTTGCTAAATAAATAAATTTCTGAGAAAAAAAACAAAATATAACTTGGACAGGATTAATGGCACCCTTCACTAATATTTTGCTACTCAACTCTTGGCAGTGTTGGCAGCCTCCAAACTTTTCTTGTAAGTTTTGTACATCTGTCTGTTGGTAGTTTCTCCCACTCTTCAACTGCGATTTGTTCCAGCCAAAGAATGTTTCCAGGGTTCCTTTTACCAATGGTATATTTCAGCTTTTTCCAAAAGTTCTCGATTAGATTGAGATCAGGACTCATTGCTGGCTAGCTTAAAACAGTCCATTTGTTCCTTTTTAACCATTCTTGTGTACTTTTTAAAAACTTTTAACAATCAATACTTACAAAGCAAGTATACAAGAAATATGATAGAAAGAATCAAAAAAGAAACTTCTGTAAAAATAAATCAATATATAAATAAGGAGATTAGATACAGAAGAAATTTACACCAAGAAATTATAGGGAAGAACAAAAAAACCCCATACTAACAGCCAAAAGGTTTTCCCCACCCCAAAAAAACCCCTCTGAAACATTTTTCTCCCTATCAGCCAGGAAAGCCTCCAAATGCGGAGAATCTAGAAAAGTAAACATAGTTCCTTGCATAAAAAGAAGCACCTACAGGGATATCTTACAAAAAAAGATGCCCCAATAGCCAACACCCTTGGCCCGAAGGCTAAAGCCCTCCAGCGCAACTGTGTGGCTCGAGAGACATCAGGAAACAGCTGAACACATGACCCACAAAAAATAAATGCCTCATTTTTAAAATAACAACCCTATCCAGGCCGGGCCCAAAACTCTCGGGATCCAAAATTCTGACTAAATATTCCTATCAAATGGTATATAATACATGACCATAGCAGAAAGAAAATCACTATTAGAACATATTGAATAAGACGGGTACAATTTTCCTGAAATATGCAAAAATTAACCCGGCTGCAGAATGTGGATTAAAAATTTAAAGTAAGCCTTTTAAACACAGAAGACTTGTCCTGCTCTGAAAGAAAAGTAACTAAAAGAGTAGCCCTAGTGGATATAATCTCCTGTGAGTCCTCCAAGAACTGACTCAGATTAAAGTTTACCTGAGGCTGCAAAATATCAAAGCCCTCAGGGGACTCACCAGAGACCCTCCCATGAGATAAGTAAAACAGCTTTGAAAATACCATAGAGTCAGCAGTAGGTAACCCCAGAGCCTCCTTAAGGTATTTTCGAAATAATACCTCTGGAGACAAAAGATGAGAATAGGGAAAATTCAATCATCAAATATTTTTTAACTTATAATTATTCTCTAACATTTCCAATCTGCGATGGATAACTAGACTATCCTTAATATGAGAGGCATTAAACCCATTCAGAAAGGAAAAGGAACTATCATATTTAGAAATCCAAGCAGTAAATAAATCCACTTGTTCCTCAACTTTAACCAGTCGTGTGACCGTCTCCTGTGAGAAACCACAGAACTGGGATACAGTATTAACCAATGTCTGCTCAGTCTGAGTGACCACCCTCCAAACATCCCCCATGGATACCTGAGATTCAGATATCTCTCTGGTATCAACGGGGGAAGGCGACCAGACTACAGGCTTAAATGGCACAACAGAAACAACAGGCAAGCTATGATTTAAAGGACTAATACTCATTAGGTTAGGTGGAATCATAAAGGGGGGAGCTGGTGGAGAGCATGCTGGGGAGCTTAAAGAAGCCCCTGAAACTTGAGAGGAAGCAGCCCCAATACCTGAAGGGTAAACCCCCTCTCCCTTGGGCTTTAGATGTTTATCTATAGGTCCACTGATGGCAACTGCAGGCAGCAAAGCTTGCGATTCCCCTCTATCTGGTGCTCCGTTGGTGCTCCAAGGGGCCTGTAATGTCCTTTGCGTCACACCCCTTTGGTCATGCCACGGCCGCACACCAATGGCCACGCGCCTCACAGAAGCTCCTAGATGAAGGGACAGCCCAACAGTTCTTAAAGAAGACCCCGATGATATCAGAGCAGCCCGGGACACAGCCTGCCTCCTCCTCTCTGCATGGCTGCGAGAATGCGCTCCTCCCTCTTTTGTACTTTTGGATGTATGTTTTGGCTCGTTGTCCTTCTGGAGGACCCATGGACCTTCAATCCAGACCTAGCTTTCTGACATTAGGTAGCACATTTCACTCCAAAATACCTTGGTAATCTCACTTCATCATTCCTTTAATACTGTACACTCCAGGCCTTCAGTTCCTTAGACAGCAAAACAGCCCCACAACATTATGGAACCTCAACCATATTTAACGGTAGGAAGGGTGCTTCTTTTCCTTATAAGCTTCATTTCTTCACCTGTAAATGTATCGCTGGTTTGGTTTGGTTTAATCTGTCCACAGAACATTTTCTCAGAAAGATTGTGGTTTCTCAAGGTGGATTTGGGCAAAGATCAGGCATGCCTTTTTATGTCTGTCTGAGCCTTCACCCATGAAATCCTTCTTTGTTTAGGTCACAGCGTATGGTGCAGGTTGAAACCACCACTCCAGATTGCTCCAGGGCAGCCTTAAGCTCTTAAAATGTTGTATGAGGTATTTTTCCAACAGTTTGCACTAACCTTTGTCTTCGCCATTGGGAAAATGGAATAGGGAGTGAATGTGACCACTTTAAACATTAGAAACATCATTCATTGGTTGATTCAAGTTATGTGAGTACTGACAATTGATCACAGGTACATATAATTTTACTGCAATGGGAATGTGGTTCTTCTGGTCAAACTGATTTGAATTGTTCATAAGGGTGCCAATAATCATGTCCCTATAAAAAAAAGACTTATGCGGCCTCCTACAAATCTATCCCTTAAATCAAGTGAGACCCCCTAAACACTCTAAAAAAAATGACCTAGCTTGAATATTTTTTGTTGGATTGTTTTCCGTGAAAGGATCACCTCTCCTGTGGCAAAGCATTCCTTGTTTTATCTTATTTCAATGGGCCCCAAGCCCATAAAAGTAACCAAAGGGACACCACTATTAGCGGACCCTCTGATATACTTAACTGTTTATGTTTATTTACTTGATTAACCGCCCTTCTAAATTAATCAGAGCGGTGTACAATATACAAATTAACAGAGTGAGGCACTAGGCCAGAAAATTGAAAGGAAATTACAATATTTCAAAGGACAGAAGAGAGAGATTGGGAAAGAGAAAAGGTATAGACCAGGAGAAGGAGTTCATACAAAGAGGGTGGGAAGGTTGAAGGCAAGGGAGAAGAGATGAGTCTTTAAGTCACGTTTGAAAGAAGGATGATGGGGTTCCAAACGGAGGGAGGTAGGAAGGGAATTCCAGAGGGCAGGGCCAATAAAGAAGAAAGCAGAGGAACGAGTGGAATGGAGATGGGCACGGGCGGGAGGGGGAAGTGTGAGGCGGTTAAGATGAAAGGAGCGGGGAGTGTGCCTGGGCGTGTGGAAGTGGATGAGGTCTGCCAGGTATTGCGAGGTGTTGGTGTGAAGGGCTCTATGAACGAGAGTGAGTAGTTTGTACTGGGCACGAAAAGCAACGGGTAACCAGTGAAGATGAAGAAGGAGAGGAGTGATATGGTCATGTGGGGAAGAGTGAGTGGCTAGACGAGCAGCGGTGTTTTGGATTCTTTGGAGGCAGTGGAGTTGGGATTTAGAAAGACCAACAAGGACAGAGTTAGAGAAGCCAACGCGAGACATAACAAGTGATAAGAGCGGATGGGGAGAGGAAAGGGCGAATTGAACGGATCTGACGGAGGAAGAAGGAAGTCTTAGTGATATGAGAGACATGAGCATGGAAAGAAAGATCAGAGTCAAAGAGCACACCTAAGTAACAGAAAGTGGACACAAGAGATATAGGAGTACCAGAGAGAGATGGAGCCAGAGAAGGGGAGGGATTGCCATGCGGAAACCAGATTGCGGCAGTTTTGGTGAGGTTGAGGTGAAGACAGTTTTGGGTCAGCCAGTCAGCAACAATAGATAGGCATGAGTTGAGTGGAGTAAGATCAGGGCAGGAGGGGGATGTATGATGAAGAAGAAGAATATCGTCCGCGTAGTAGAAAGCAGAAATCCCAGATTGTTGAATTAACAGAGTGAGTGGAGCTAGGAAAATATTGAAGAGGAGAGGGGCCAGGACATAACCTTGGGGGACCCCACAGGAGAGAGGGAATGGGTCAGAAGGGGGAATAGAGTGGGAGGAAGAAAGGACTGCACAAGAACGGGAAGAGAGAAAGGAGTGGAACCACCGATGAACCGTGCTGCAAAGACCGGCTTCGCGTAGACGAAGTAGAAGAAGGGAGTGATTAACCAGGTCAAAGGCAGCAGAAAGATCAAGGGCTACCGCCACCGAGATGTCACCGTGATCGCGGGCTACATGAAGTGCATTAGTGAAAGCCAGGAGGACAGTTTCAACACTGTGACCGTGACGGAAGCCGGATTGACGGGGGTGGAGAAAATTAGTGGCATCAAGGTAGTGAGGCAGCTGAGCAAAGACGATCTTTTCAAGGAGTTTGGAGAGGAAAGGGAGGTTTGAAACAGGGCGATAATGGACAGGGTCCAGAGGGTCAAGGGATGGGTTCTTGAGGATCAGACGGATCAAAGCGTGTTTCCAAGGATGGGGGAAAGTCCCTGTGGAAAGGCTGGAGTTTAGCATGGAGAGAATATAGGGAAGGTGTGAGAGAGAAGGAGTGAGCAACCAGGAGGAGGGGATGGGATCAAGAGGACAAAAGGTTTTTTTAGAAGAGGCAATGAGACAGTGAAGTTCGCCTGCAGTGGCTAGGGAAAACGAAGACCATGTGTGTGAGAGTTGGGACATGGGGGGAGGAGAAGCAACTGGGGGTGGAGAGGTAATAGGAGCGGGACAGGAGGGCAAAGACGCTCTCAGGGTAGAGATTTTGGTTCTGAAAGAGGAAGCCAGCTGTGGCGGGGAAGGGATAGATGGAGCAGGTGTGATAAACGTGTGAGGACGGAGAGAGGTAAGGGACTTAAATGTGGAGTAGAGATGACGGGTCTGGTTGGGAGCGTTGGAGATAGTATCTGAGATATATGTGCGTTTAGCAAGGTGAACTTGGGACCGGTAGTATGAGTGATGGGCTTTGAAAGATGATAGAGTCGCCGGTGAGGGGACCTTCCGCCAGGATCGTTTATCTGTAATGCATCTCCAGTCATTTCAATGGTGGCACACTCTTTCCTGGCTCACCTTTGATGATGACCCTGGAAGCATATTTCACAAAATTCCATGAACAGGAACAACCAATTTTGAATATTTTTAAGGACATTTTAACTAGGAATTAGGCACAATTGCCTCCTCCGTCATTGTTCTGAATCTTTGTGGAAATATGTAGTTTGCTGATACATGTGTGCTTCCAAGGAGGTGCAAAAGTCAACAGAGAATTTTTAAAAATATACATGTCCTCCTATGCAAAATTGGGAATAAACATAACATCCTCTTAGAATCCAGGGACCCTGCAGCATCTACATGTGTACAGAGCATCACTGGAAAAATTGATGTTTATGTGTGTAGATGCCATGCAACCATTATAAAATGAACTCCATTAAGGAGGTCATTCCAGAACATAAATAAGGGGTTTGTATGTGCGGCAGGGACACTTAGCTGTCAAAAACATCCCTGACCGTATTCTGAAACACTGCTGAGGTGCACATCAACGGCACTAGCACGGGGATCTCATAAGATGGGCGGGAGGGGTCAGAACGGGGGCATGGTCAGCCGTGGAGATGTATAAAGCGTATTCAGGAAAGATATGTGTACGTTTCCAGCTCCCTATCCGTTTCCGCATCCAGTTCAAACATCTCCTGCTGACCTATAAGTGTATTCACTCTACAGCTCCTCACTACCTTTCCTCTCTTATCTCTCCCTACACCCCACCTCGGGAACGCCGCTCTTCTGGCAAATTGCTTCTATAGCGTAGTTACTCACCTGTAACAGGTGTTCTCCAGGAGCAGCAGGAATCAGTCCTCACTTATGGGTGACGTCGGCGCCGACGGAGCCCTCGCGGAGCAATTTTCCCCAGCTTTCAAAGAAAGCCTTTGGGAATTGCAGCGCGCATGCGCGGTCGTCTTCCCGCCCGAAGGTGCCATCTTAGCCAGTCAGATGACATAGCTAAAAAAGACAGCATAAAAATTTGCAAAAAGAACATAAGCAGACGATTGCAACTCCAAGGGGAGGAGGGAGGGTAGTGAGGACTGATTCCTGCTGCTCCTGGAGAACACCTGTTACAGGTGAGTAACTACGCTTTCTCCAGGACCAAGCAGGAAGTCAGTCCTCACTTATGGGACTCCCAAGCTCAAGGCTACCGGAGACCCTAAGCACAAAAATGAGCTCCCTCTAGCTCAGCAGCACAGAAGGATAGAATCTTCGCTGAATTATCACCCACCGGTAGCCCACATCCGGGATGGAGGGTAGGAGTTGCTCAGACCTCAAAGAGATTACGGAGGACTGCCTGTCCGAAAGCACTGTCCCTACGGGACTCCCTCTCGAGACAGTAATGGACCGCAAAAGTCTGGCTCGAAGACCAAGTAGCGGCCCGGCAGATGTCTGCCAGCGGAACAGAGCGGAGGTAAGCCACTGACGTGGCCTTTGCCCGAACGCAATGAGCCGTGACTCGACTTTCTAAGGAGAGTCCGGCTGCCCCATAAGCCCAAGAGATACAGTCCGCAACCCAGATGGACAGAGTACGCTTGGAGACCGGGAGCCCCAATTTATTGGGGTCAAAAGACACAAAAAGCTGAGCAGCTTTACGGTGCTCCCGCGTACGGTCAAGGTAGAAGTTCAATGCCCTTCTACAGTCCAGGGTATGGAGGACCGTTTCAGCTCGGCTGGAGTGTGGTCTGGGAAAGAAGGTTGGAAGTACCACCTCCTGATTGATGTGAAAAGGGGAGACCACTTTAGGCAGAAATTTTGGGTGAGTCCGTAGGACTACCCTATTCTTGTAGAACCTAGTGTAAGGGGGATCAGACACGAGGGCCTGCAATTCACTTACGCGCCTAGCGGAAGTGAGGGCTATCAAGAACAGTGTTTTCCAAGACAGAAAACGTAGAGAACAGGTAGCCATAGGTTCAAAAGGCGGACAGGTGATCCGCTGCAAAACCACATTCAGGTCCCAGTCAGGCGCTGGCGGGCGCAGAGGTGGTTTAAGTAGAAGGAGACCTCGGAGAAACCTCGCTACGAGAGGGTCATTGGAGAGAGGTCTGCCGTCCACTGGCACATGATGTGCTGAAAGAGCACTGAGGTGAACTTTGACGGAGTTGGACTTAAGTCCCAGATTAGAGAGGTGCAGCAAGTACTGCAAGATCACCGACACCGGGCAGGAGAAGGGATCCTGAGACTGTTGGGTACACCAGACTGCAAAGCGACGCCATTTAAGGGCGTAGCATTTGCGGGTAGAAGGCCGTCGCGAAGCTAAGACGACCTCCTCCACCTCCGCCGGCAGGAGAAGGGGAGCAAGGACTACCCTCTCAGCAGCCAGGCCATAAGGTTGAGAGACCTGAGGTTGGGGTGCAGAAGGGACCCCTGATCCTGAGTGAGGAGATCCGGTTGTATCCCCAGAGGGATTGGGCCCTCCACCGCCAGTTGCAGCAGGAGTGGAAACCACGGCTGCCTGGGCCAGCGAGGGGCCACCAGGATCATGAAGGCTTTGTCTCGGAGAACCTTGAAAAGAGTCCGAGAGACCAGCGGGATGGGAGGGAAAGCGTACAGAAGGCTCCCCGACCACGAGATCAGAAAGGCGTCCGCCGCAACCCGAAGGGGGTGTGGCTGACGAGAGCAGAAGCGAGGAAGCTGCCGGTTGTGAGGACTGGCAAAGAGATCCACCGTGGGAGACCCCACTTGAGGAAGAGCTTCTGAACTACCAAGGGATCCAGACGCCACTCGTGCGGCTGGAGGACCCTGCTGAGTTTGTCTGCAAGGCAATTTTCTTGGCCCGGGAGATAAACTGCCTTGAGGAGAATGCCGTGACTGACGGCCCAAGAGCAGAGCTTCTGTGCCTCCCGGCAGAGGAGGAAGGAGCCCGTGCCCCCCTGCTTGTTCACGTAGAACATGGCAACTTGATTGTCCGTCTGGACAAGGACGGACTGTTGGGAAGTCAGGTGGGAGAAGGCCTTGAGAGCGAGGCGGATCGCCCTGAGCTCCAGGAAGTTGATCTGCTGAGCAGACTCCCACGTGGTCCAGAGGCCCTGAGTACGTGCCTCTTGGCAATGTGCTCCCCAGCCCAGGAGGGATGCATCGGTGGTCAGCACCCGGGTCGGCTGAGGTGACTGGAAAGGCATTCCGAATATCAGGTTCGGCTGCCGGAGCCACCACCGGAGAGACGAGAGCAGCGGCTCGGAGACGCGCACTAGGTCTGCCAGGCCGCCTGTGGCTTGTCGCCACTGCTGGCGGAGACACCATTGAGCAGACCGCATGTTCAGGCGGGCATTGGGGGTCACATGGACGGTGGAAGCCATATGGCCGAGCAGTCTCAGGAAGCGCCTGGCGGAGACCAGGGGCTGGCTGCGAAAGCGGTCGGCTAGGTCCATGAGCCGTTGAGCCCTGTCGAGCGGTAGGTACGCTCGTGCCCGAGGAGTGTGCAGCCTTGCGCCGATGAACTCGAGATCCTGTGAGGGGAGCAAAGTGGACTTTGCGAAGTTTATGACAAAGCCCAAGCGCTGCAGCAGAGTCACCGTGCAGCACGTGGCGTTGGTGACCTCCTGAGCGGACGCTGCTCTGATGAGCCAGTCGTCGAGGTACGGAAAGACATAGAGGCCGTGAAGCCGGAGATGGGCCGCCACGACCGCGAGACATTTTGTGAAGACTCGCGGTGCGGAGGATAGGCCAAAGGGCAGTACTCTGTACTGGTAATGATTTCCTGCCACCACAAACCTTAGGTATTGGCGGTGGCTTGGGTGGATGAGGATGTGCGTGTAGGCATCCTTTAGATCCAAGGAGCATAGCCAATCTCCCTGCTGGAAGTAGGGCAGAAGGATTCCAAGGGTAAGCATTTTGAACTTCTCCCGCACAAGGAACTTGTTGAGGTTGCGCAAGTCCAGGATGGGTCTGAGGCCCCCTGTTCTCTTTGGTATCAGAAAATACCTTGAATAAAAGCCTTGACCTCTCAGGTGGTGGGGCACCGGTTCCACCGCCTGTTCCTGCAGAAGACCTGCTAACTCCTGAAGGAGCAACTCCCTGTGCAGAGGGGGGCGCGAAGGTTCTCCCGGAAAATAGGAGGGAGGGACCTGATGGAAGTGGAGAAGGTAGCCCTCTCGCACGACCTGAAGCACCCAGGCATCTGCGGTGATGCTGGACCACCTGTGGGCGAAGTGAACCAGCCGGCCTCCGGTGCTGGGAGGGACCAGCGGGGGGGGAGAGGCTATGCTGAGCGAGTCAAAAACCCCCTCCCTGCTGAGCAGGGGCTGGTGGTGCAGGCTTGGGGGCTTGCTGCCTACGGGACCCGTTACCCCGTCCCTTGGCCTGCTGGCCCTGTTGGGGAGCTGCAGGGGCCTGATAATGGGGGTACTGTTTGTAGGCAGCCGCCTTCCTCGGGTAAAAGGACTTTTTTCCCGAGCCCTTCTTTTTCTGGGAAGGGGCGGAGGTCTTCCTAGAAAGCCTGGTCCTGGTGAGAGTCTCAGTCTCAATTTGTGCAGCCTTTTCCGCCATGGGCTTGCCAAAGAGGTTTTCGCCTCGGCAGGGGACATCGACCAACTTGTCCTGTACCCAGGGCTCAAGGTCCGACGACTGAAGCCAAGCCTGTCGGCGGGCACCGATGCCGGCTGCGGCCACTCTAGCCGAGGCCTCAAAGCCATCATAGGCTGCTCGGGACATGAACTTTGAGCATTCCCGAATGCCCGTGGACAAGGCTAGGAACCTCCGCAAGGGCTCCTCGGAGAGACCAGCGGAGAATCCGGCTAGCTCTTTAGCCAGATCCCGGAGATACATGCCCATGTAGAGCTGGTAAGTCTGGACACGACATGCGAGCATAGAGCCCTGGAAGCACTTCTTGCCAAGGCCATCCAGGTTACGGGCCTCCCTTCCAGGAGGCACCGAGGAGTGCATCTTCTGGCTCTTAAGACGATGCATGGCCGATTCCACTACCATGGAATGGTGTGGCAGCTGTGCCTTCTGAAAGCCAGGGCTCTTGCGGACCCGATAGATAGAATCGACCCGCTTGCTCAGGACCGGCGAGGAGGCCGGACTCTCCCACATGCGGAAGAGTAGTCGTTCCAGCATAGGAGGAACCGGCACAGTAAAGTGCTCCCTCGCGGGAGAGTCATACTGGAGGGCGTCGAGCTCTTCGGCTCGAGGCTCCTCCTCGGGATCCGCAGGGAAGGCCAAAGCCTTGGCCATATCCCTAACGAAGTCCGAGAACCGGGCATCCTCCGGGGGGGACTGCTTCCGAGGCTCGGACCCCGGTGAGTCCGATGGGACACACCGAGTCCGGAAAGAATCAGGTGACTCTTCCTCCTCAGACTCCCAGACCGACTCCGACGAGGACTCGGTGGGGTCGGCCCGGGCAGGGTGCGGCGCCAGCCGCCCCGACGTCGAGGGAGTCGGCGTCGGTGACCTCGGTCCCGAACGGGAGGCCGAGGGTGACCTCGACCGAGGATCGACTCGAGTTCTCATTGACTCGAGGATCGGCTCGGTCTCCGGGGTCGACTTGGACGTCGACGTCCCGGCGGTCGGGGCAGCGGCGCCAGCGAGGCCAGCGAGCAGTGCCCGCTGCTGGTCCATGAAGGCAGACAGTCTGCTCTCCAAGGCCGTCAACCTGAGTCCGAGCTCAGGTGACCCAGCAGCCCCCGACTCGGGCCCCGACGGCGTCGGGCCCGACGTCGGCTGTCGCGGAGGCGAGTCCAGAAGGACTACAGGACTTACCCGGGCAGGCATCTCCGACTCCAGGCGAGGTCGCTTCGGGAGATGTTCCTTCTCCAAGGACCCGGGGCGGCTGTCGGGGCTATGCGACCTGGCCCTCGCGGAGCCAGGAGCGTCCACCGACGCCGCCCTCGCGGGTTTTTCCTTCCGACGATGGTCCCCGGAGGGAGAACCCCGGTCGGAGGAGCTCCGGCGACGGTCCGAGCTGGAGCCCTTTGACACGGAGGCCTCCGACGAGGTCCGGGTACGGCTGGGGTCAGCGAAGATTCTCTCGCGCTGATGCCGCCGACTTCTCAACGCCTTCGAGGACAGTTTGCTGCAGGGCCCACAGATCAGTTCCTCATGATCCGGGCCCAAGCAGCGGAGGCAAAAGTCGTGTGTGTCGGTTAGTGACATATTTCGGTCACACCGACCACACCGCTTAAAGCCACTGGCAGCCATCGGGGGAAAAAGGGCCCCTGCGAGGTCAAAGGACCGGGCTGCCAGGGAAAACGAAAATGAAAGCTGACTAAGTCAGAAAAACCGAAAAAAACGCTAGAGGACTCGAGACCGGCGTCGCGAGTCCGGGCGGGAAAACGATCGGCGTCGAACCGAAAGAAAAAAGTATAAAATAAAGAGGAAAATCAACTTTTTCGCGGGGACAAGACGGGGACGTCTGCAGGGCTCCGCGGAAAAAAGAAGACTGGCTAAGATGGCACCTTCGGGCGGGAAGACGACCGCGCATGCGCGCTGCAATTCCCAAAGGCTTTCTTTGAAAGCTGGGGAAAATTGCTCCGCGAGGGCTCCGTCGGCGCCGACGTCACCCATAAGTGAGGACTGACTTCCTGCTTGGTCCTGGAGAACTGTGCCCTTCTCTTCTATTGCTAACTCTGCTCCTTTCACCTTGCTGCACCTTACACCTGGAACAAACTACCTGAGTCTATACGTCAGGCTTCTTCTCTGACCCTTCTCAAATCCACACTGAATGCTCACCTCTTCGTTACTGCATTTGGATCTGACCTGCCTAATCTCCCTTGTGCTCTTTACCATTCCCCCTAGATGTATCCAGCTGCTGTGTTGTCTGTATTGACTAGATTCTAAGCTTTGTTGAGCAGGGACCATCTTTTATGTGTGTCTGTGCAGTACTGCATATGCCTTGTAGAGCTATACAAATGATCAGTAGTAATAGTAGTATGGTTTTCTGGCTATGGCATCTGATTCCCACATATTTGGGTACTGGCGTTTCTCACAGCAGCTACACCTGTCCCATTATGGCATATGTCAGTCTGTATACATCCACTATGTGTGGGGCAACCCTGTCTGCCTTCCCACAGTCTGCTTTGTGGCACTGGCTCCCCTGGTCAGGCCTGTGTGAGCATGGGAGGGGGGATCCCTGTGCCATCATACCCAGGTAGCCAGCCTCCAGATATATCACCACTCTTTCAGCTTGCATAGATTCTGGATTGGGGAAGGATGTAGGCCTCATGGCACAATCTGGGGATGTTGGCACATTAGTCATGTCGCCCAGTGCCTGGCATAACTGATGTATGGCTGCCCTTTCACAGTGGCACCTGGTGACACTGCAGTCTATCCATATGGTCCAGATACCGGCCAGCCATTCATGACCTTCCTGAATTGCAGATCAGCACACCAGAGCCTCCTGTGCTGCTCCCAAACCACACACTCTCACTTGCAGTCACAAAAGACATCATTCTGCCAAACCAAACCTATAACTAACAGCTAATATAACATAATGGCATGGCGTCCCAGGACTACAAATCTGATTTGCGTTTCTCACCCAAACCAGAATCTTTGCCATACTCCCTCACATACTATTCCTACAGAAGAGCGAAGTTCCCAAGGAGGGGTGTAGGGAGAGGAAAGGTAGTGTGGAGCAGTAGAATGAGTGCACTTATAGGCACAAGAAGGGTATATATTTGTTGCTTAGCAATATTATGCATCCTTTGGGGAACTGCAATGTTAATTTTGGGTTTTGTGCACTTGTTAAGGGTCCATCCTTAGCAGTTTAAAGCGTGTTTGTAGAGTTGACCAAGGTTGGGATCACTGGGGCAGTTTTCAAATGCCAAGTACCATTTGATGCAAGGTATGTCCTGACATGCATGTTCATATTTCATTTCCTTATACCATATTAGGGTGCACTGGGATTACCTAGCACTTTTCAGGGCATGAAGAGGACTGGTATATGGTCTAAGTTGCAGCAGCAGTCATATTTCATTGGTATTTATGTCCAGTTTGCATCAGCAAACTACTGCCAGTGTGAAGAGCAGCTTCAGAGATGCACATTTTACCAAGGAGGCTTGGCGTCGCATCTGCGGGTACATCGCAGAGATGGGCAGGATCTGAAACATGCAACTTTGCAGAATACGATGGGTGTGAGGTCGTCCAAAACGTTTACCCGTGTCCCATCATATTGATGAGGATGTATTTCTCCATTATATTGCATGGCCCGTGCCTGCACACTTGTGCCAGATACATGCACGAGCCGGCGCTGGACACATCTACCTCCCCAATTCCAGACGCACGTGCGCACATCTAGACCCACGGTTGCAGAATTAGGTTTAAAAAGAGCCTGTTTTCAATTTAGATATGTCCTTGGGCTGTACGTGCATGTTATGGAATCTGCCTCTATGTTTTTTCACCAGCTGCACTTGAAGCCTCTAGTCTTCTTCTTGGCCATCAATGTAAGAATATCCAAAGTTTAATCAAATGACTCTATAAAAATTAATGCCTCCCAAAAGAATCCAATACTGGTGCAGTACCATAGCTGCAGAAAAAAATAAAACAATACAACTTGGAACGCTGAAGAAAGTGCCAAAAATGTTAATGAAAAGGACCAAAAAAAGTAAAACCTGAGGGAGACCACCTGAAAACTCACCATTTTATGAGCAGAAGGCATAACACCAAAAAGAGAAAGCTTTTCTGTTTGTAGGGCACTGTAGAAGGAAACTAAGGGTGGCATAATGCTATCACATTGATTTGGGACATCTCATGCTCAGTACAGCGTTCCTGAAAGCTTCAATAGCTCGAAGTAAAAGATCTGCTCAATGACAACACCCATGTGTAAAAATTACTCTCGCTTGTCCTTGAAAGAAACATGGCAACTTTCCTATGAATGACCTGAGATGTTCTGTTGGTTTCTAAAAGATGCATCAAGTTGAAAATAACAAATACAAGGTGACTGATCACCTACATAAGACAGACATAAGATATGCCATACTGGGTCAGCCCAGTATCCTGTTTCCAATCCAGGTCACAAATAGCTGTCAGGGATCCCAAACGGTAGACAGATTCCATACTGTTTATCCCAGAAATAACCAGTAGATTTCCTCAGTCCCCTTTAATAATGGTTCCTGGAGGAAAGTCCAGGAACCTGTCCAAACCTATTTTAAACCTAGCTAGACTAACAACTTTTACTACATCCTCCAACAAAGAATTCTCTTGTGATTTAACAACTTTAAATAAAGCGTAGTCACTCACCTGTAACAGGTGTTCTCCAGGGACGGCAGGAATCAGTCCTCAGATATGGATGACGTCGGCACTGACGGATCCCATCTGGAGCATTTCCCCAGCCTTCAAAGAAAGCCTTTGGGAATGCTACCACACGTCCATGGTCCCCTTTCTGCCCAATGGTGCCATCTTGCTGAGTCAGATGACATAGCTTAGGCAAAGACAAAAAGGTAAAGGAGGCAACTCCAAGGGGAGGAGGGAGGAGTGTGAGAACTGATTCCTGCTGTCCCTGGAGAACACCTGCTACAGGTGAGTAACTACGCTTTCTCCAGGAACTAGCAAGAAGTCAGTCCTCACGTATGGGACTCCCTAGCTCCAGGTTGCCGGGGCCCGAACCATGACAGCAGCAGCGGTGACCCAAGGGAGGTTGTGATTTGCAGAAGGTGAATCCCTACTAAGAGACTCTGCAGACCCCAGCATCCAGCATCACCATAACTCCAGTAGCCTGAACACTGAGGGGTAGGAGGGCAGTGAATGCAATGAGGCAGTGAATGCAATGAAGCTACAGGGTAAACTATTTAAGACTAATAAG
This sequence comes from Ichthyophis bannanicus, assembly GCA_033557465.1. NCBI lineage: Eukaryota > Metazoa > Chordata > Amphibia > Gymnophiona > Ichthyophiidae > Ichthyophis > Ichthyophis bannanicus. The sequence continues at coordinate 65,696,768 of CM066037.1, forward strand.
AGAAAATATTTTTTTCACTCAACGTGTAATGAAACTCTGGAATTTGTTACTGGAGGATGTAGTAAAGGCTGTTAGTGTAGCTGGGTTTAAAAAAGGTTTGGACAAGTTCCTGGAGGAAAGGTCCATAAACCATTATTAAAAAGGGACCTAGGATATCAATACTTGACCCAATACAAGCATTGTGAAACCTGTGTCTTTTGGGGAAACTGCTAGGTACGTATGACCTAGATTGGCCACTGTTGGAAACAAGATACTGGGCTTGATGGTCTGACCCAGTATGGCATATCTTATGTTCTTATGAGTTGCCTATACTTTGAGAATGCTTCTGATCGCTGCCTGACCAAAGGCACTGTCCCTGTGGGACTCACTCTCAAGGCAATAGTGGGCTGTGAACGTATGAACCAAAGATCACGTGGCGGCCTTATAGATTTCTTGCACCGGCACTGCTCGTAGGTTAGCCACCGATGTGGCCATAGCCCTCACGCGATGAGCAATGATCCAGTGCTCCAGAAAGAGGCCAGCTCACTCTTAAGCAAGGGCAATGCAGACCACCGTCTAGATGGATAACGTTCACTTGATCACAGGTAGCCCCAGTCTGCTGGGATCATAGGAGATAAAAAGCTGAGGAGCTTTGCGATGGGCCTTGGTCCTCTGTAAATAAAAGGACAGGGCCCTCTTGCAATCCAATGTATGCAAGACGACCTCCTCCCTGCCGGCATGTGGCCGAGGGAAGAAGGTGGGGAGAACTACCTCCTGAATGAGGTGAACAGCGAACACCACCTTTGGAAGGAATTTGGGGTGTGTACGAAGCACCACCCTGTTCGTATACAACCTGGTGTAGGGCGGGTCTGCCACCAGGGCCTGCAGCTCGCTTACTCTGCATGCGGATGTCAACGCCATCAAGAAGGCCACCTTCCAGGAGAGGTGTCTCAAACGGCAGCCTAGTGAGCTGAGAGAGCATCACATTGAGGTCCCATTCCGCTGCCGGAGGGCCGAGAGGGGGTTTGGATAGGAGGCCCCTGAGGAATCTGGAGACCAAAGGTTGCCCTGAGAGGGGCTTCCCCTCTATAGGGTGATGGTTAGCCACTATGGTGCTGAGATGCACCCTCACCGAGTTAGATTTCAAGCCCATATGTGAGAGGTGCAAGTAAGTACTGCAGCACGAGCTTAAGCTGACTGGAGAACAGGTTCTCATTCCTTTCTGCATACCAGGTGGAGAACCTCATCCACTTGAAGGCATAAGCCCTTCTGGTGGATGGCTTCTAGGAGGTCAGGAGGATCTCCTCAACCTCACCTGGGAGATTGAAAGGGGCCAGTGCTACCCTTTCAGCAGCCATGCTGTCAACATTAGGAACCCTAGGTTGGGGTGTAGCAGTGAGCCCCCCTCCTGGGACAGGAGGGTCCAGGTCCCGGCCCAGTGGTACAGGGGTTGCCACTGACAGGAAAGCAGCAGGGGGAACCAGGGCTGCCTGGGCCACTTGGGTGCAATCAGGATTACAGAGGCGTGCTCATTCTGGATCTTGAAATGGCATTTGGCTATCAGAGGTGTCAGTGGGAATGCATAAAGTAGGCCCTGTGACCAGGAAATCATGAAGGCGTCCACCGCCACCCTCCTGTGGTGTGGCTGAGGACAGCAGAATTTGGGCAGCTGTGAGTTGTCCGGGGAGGCGAAGAAGTCCAGCCAGGGTCTTCCCCAGAGGCAGAACAGCCTCCGGGTCACTTTTGTGTCTGGGCACCACTCGTGAGGCCGAAGGATCCTGCTAAAGTTGTCTACCAGGCAGTTTTCCTGGCCCGGTAGGTACACTGCCCTCAGAAGGATATGGTTGTGCACTGAAAAGAAGTGGAGGTCCACTGCCTCCTGAAAGAGTAGGAGCCCGTACCCGCCTGCTTGTTCACATAGAACATGGCAACCTAATTGTCTGTCTGTATGAGGACTGGAAGGTTGCCCAGGAAGTGACGGAAGGCCTGAAGGACCAGGAAGATGGCCATGAGTTCAAGGAGATTGATTTCCAGGAGGGATTCCTCTGGGGACCAGGTGCACTGGTCCTCGCAATGTGAACCCCAGCCCACAAGGGAGGCATCTGTCATCAGGACACTCTGAGGGGTCAGTGCGTGGAAGGGCATCCCTGCCCTGAGGTGATGGAGGAACTGCTATCAGGTGAGGGAGGCTGCCAGCTGGTGGGTGACCTTCACTCTGTCCCTCAGCCTGCCTGTTGCCTGCGTCCACTGGGAATGGAGGCACCACTGAGCTGCCCGCAATATGCAGGTGGGCCAGAGGCGTAACATGAACTGTCGAGGCCATGTGACCTAACAGGCGGATGAGTAGGCAAGCTGACACTGAACTGGAGCTCTGCATGTCCCTTGCCAGCTGCATCAGGCGGTGAGCTCTCTCCACAGGGAGAAAGGTCCTGACCTGCATAGTGTCCAGCTGGGCCCCTATGAATTCCAGGTCTTGGGCGGGGGAGAGGCTGGACTTGCGGTAAGTGATGATTTATTTATTTATTTATTTAATGTTATTTTTATACCGCCTTATCAAACAATCAAAGCGGTTTAACAAACAAGAAATACAAAGGGTGTGAAAATATGTACAGGCAGTAATGACAATTACATGGTTAAATAACTTAGTGTGTTTTACAGAAAGAAATAATGCGCTATATACATTGTGTACTATAATACAATGTGAGCTATAATACAGCTTATTATATGATTGTTTTTTCTCTTAAACATTGAATTAATTATTCAGTTAGACCATAATGCTCGATAAACAGGACAGTTTTTAGTTGTTTTCTAAAGTCTTTAAGGTCCTGAGCTGCTCTTAAATCATTTGGAAGAGAGTTCCAAATATTTGGTGCCGCAAACGAGAATGCCCTTTCTGTTTTCTCTTTACGTGCTTTTCTAAAGTCAAGTGATGTGCTGACTCTGTTGGTGGATCCTAATCTTCTAGGTCTTTTGCTGACGTCTGATTGAATGAGAGTAGCCAGACTGTTTGCAGAACAGTTATGTTTGATTTTGAAAATGTATATAATGTTTTTATATTTTATGCGATATGCTATTGGTAGCCAATGTAGCTCCTTCATAATGGGAGTTATGTGCTCCTGTCTTGATAATCCGAAGATTATTCGAGCAGCAGTGTTTTCAGCGAGTTGCAAAGGTTTTAGTGACTGCTTATGAAGGCCAAGATATATGGGATTACAAAAATCAAATAATGGCGTGATTAAAGCATGGCAGACGTTACGGAAGTGGGTTGTTTCGAGTAGTGGTCTTAATCTTCTAATAATCTTCATTCTATAATATGCACTCCTGATTGTCTTACTTATATGTGTTTTAAGATTCATTTCTCTGTCAAGGGTCACTCCAAGATATTTTACTTCAGATTTTATGGGAATATTAGAGTCTTCTATCATGATATCAGGTGGAGGAGGGAAATCAGAGTTACGAGAAACAAATAAGGCCTCAGTTTTGTTGAAATTGATTTCCATGTTATTGCATTTGCACCAATCAGACATTTGTAGGAGACAATCTGTAATTCTATGATAATCAGGGTTATTAATTGAAACAGATGTAAATATCATTATATCATCTGCATAGATGGTATAATTAATGTCATTCATTGAAGGGATGTTGCAAATTGGTTGTATGTAAATGTTGAATAAAAGAGAAGAGAGGGCAGAGCCCTGTGGAACTCCTTGTAAAACTCTTATGGGTTGAGATGCTTTGTCACCTATCTTTACTTGTATGTGTCTCTCTGTAAGATATGACTGGAACCATTTTAATGTGGTACCATAAAGCGTAGTTACTCACCTGTAACAGGTGTTCTCCAGGAGCAGCAGGAATCAGTCCTCACTTACGGGTGACGTCGGCGCCGACGGAGCCCTCGCGGAGCAATTTTCCCCAGCTTTCAAAGAAAGCCTTTGGGAATTGCAGCGCGCATGCGCGGTCGTCTTCCCGCCCGAGGGTGCCATCTTAGCCAGTCAGATGACATAGCTAAAAAAGACAGCATAAAAATTTGCAAAAAGAACATAAGCAGACGATTGCAACTCCAAGGGGAGGAGGGAGGGTAGTGAGGACTGATTCCTGCTGCTCCTGGAGAACACCTGTTACAGGTGAGTAACTACGCTTTCTCCAGGACCAAGCAGGAAGTCAGTCCTCACTTATGGGACTCCCAAGCTCAAGGCTACCGGAGACCCTAAGCACAAAAATGAGCTCCCTCTAGCTCAGCAGCACAGAAGGATAGAATCTTCGCTGAATTATCACCCACCGGTAGCCCACATCCGGGATGGAGGGTAGGAGTTGCTCAGACCTCAAAGAGATTACGGAGGACTGCCTGTCCGAAAGCACTGTCCCTACGGGACTCCCTCTTGAGACAGTAATGGACCGCAAAAGTCTGGCTCGAAGACCAAGTAGCGGCCCGGCAGATGTCTGCCAGCGGAACAGAGCGGAGGTAAGCCACTGACGTAGCCTTTGCCCGAACGCAATGAGCCGTGACTCGACTTTCTAAGGAGAGTCCGGCTGCCCCATAAGCCCAAGAGATACAGTCCGCAACCCAGATGGACAGAGTACGCTTGGAGACCGGGAGCCCCAATTTATTGGGGTCAAAAGACACAAAAAGCTGAGCAGCTTTACGGTGCTCCCGCGTACGGTCAAGGTAGAAGTTCAATGCCCTTCTACAGTCCAGGGTATGGAGGACCGTTTCAGCTCGGCTGGAGTGTGGTCTGGGAAAGAAGGTTGGAAGTACCACCTCCTGATTGATGTGAAAAGGGGAGACCACTTTAGGCAGAAATTTTGGGTGAGTCCGTAGGACTACCCTATTCTTGTAGAACCTAGTGTAAGGGGGATCAGACACGAGGGCCTGCAATTCACTTACGCGTCTAGCGGAAGTGAGGGCTATCAAGAACAGTGTTTTCCAAGACAGAAAACGGAGAGAACAGGTAGCCATAGGTTCAAAAGGCGGACAGGTGATCCGCTGCAAAACCACATTCAGGTCCCAGTCAGGCGCTGGCGGGCGCAGAGGTGGTTTAAGTAGAAGGAGACCTCGGAGAAACCTCGCTACGAGAGGGTCGCTTGAGAGAGGTCTACCGTCCACCGGCACATGATGTGCCGAAAGAGCACTGAGGTGAACTTTGACGGAGTTGGACTTAAGTCCCAGATTAGAGAGGTGTAGCAAGTACTGCAAGATCACCGACACCGGGCAGGAGAAGGGATCCTGAGACTGTTGGGTACACCAGACTGCAAAGCGACGCCATTTAAGGGCGTAGCATTTGCGGGTAGAAGGCCGTCGCGAAGCCAAGACGACCTCCTCCACCTCCGCCGGCAGGAGAAGGGGAGCAAGGACTACCCTCTCAGCAGCCAGGCCATGAGGTTGAGAGACCTGAGGTTGGGGTGCAGTAGGGACCCCTGATCCTGAGTGAGGAGATCCGGTTGTACCCCCAGAGGGATTGGATCCTCCACCGCCAGTTGCAGTAGGAGCGGAAACCACGGCTGCCTGGGCCAGCGAGGGGCCACCAGGATCATGAAGGCTTTGTCTCGGAGAACCTTGAAAAGAGTCCGAGAGACTAGCGGGATGGGAGGGAAAGCGTACAGAAGGCTCCCCGACCATGAGATCAGAAAAGCGTCCGCCGCAACCCGAAGGGGGTGTGGCTGACGAGAGCAGAAGCGAGGAAGCTGCCGGTTGTGAGGACTGGCAAAGAGATCCACCGTGGGGAGGCCCCACTTGAGGAAGAGCTTCTGAACTACCAAGGGATCCAGACGCCACTCGTGCGGCTGGAGGACCCTGCTGAGTTTGTCCGCAAGGCAATTTTCTTGGCCCGGGAGATAAACTGCCTTGAGGAGAATGCCGTGACTGACGGCCCAAGAGCAGAGCTTCTGTGCCTCCCGGCAGAGGAGGAAGGAGCCCGTGCCCCCCTGCTTGTTCACGTAGAACATGGCAACTTGATTGTCCGTCTGGACAAGGACGGACTGGTGGGAAGTCAGGTGGGAGAAGGCCTTGAGAGCTAGGCGGATCGCCCTGAGCTCCAGGAAGTTGATCTGCTGAGCAGACTCCCACGTGGTCCAGAGGCCCTGAGTACGTGCCTCTTGGCAATGTGCTCCCCAGCCCAGGAGGGATGCATCGGTGGTCAGCACCCGGGTCGGCTGAGGTGACTGGAAAGGCATTCCGAATATGAGGTTCGGCTGCCGGAGCCACCACCGGAGAGACGAGATCAGCGGCTCGGAGACGCGCACTAGGTCTGCTAGGCCGCCTGTGGCTTGACGCCACTGCTGGCGGAGACACCATTGAGCAGACCGCATATTCAGGCGGGCATTGGGGGTCACATGGACGGTGGAAGCCATATGGCCGAGTAGTCTCAGGAAGCGCCTGGCGGAGACCAGGGGCTGGCTGCGAAAACGGTCGGCTAGGTCCATGAGCCGTTGAGCCCTGTCGAGCAGTAGGTATGCTCGCGCCTGAGGAGTGTGCAGCCTTGCGCCGATGAACTAGAGATCCTGTGAGGGGAGCAAAGTGGACTTTGCGAAGTTTATAACAAAGCCCAAGTGCTGCAGAAGAGTCACCGTGCGGCGCGTGGCGTTGGTGACCTCCCGAGCGGACGCTGCTCTGATGAGCCAGTCGTCGAGGTACGGAAAGACATAGAGGCCGTGAAGCCGGAGATGGGCCGCCACGACCGCGAGACATTTTGTGAAGACTCGCGGTGCGGAGGACAGGCCAAAGGGCAGTACTCTGTACTGGTAATGATTTCCTGCCACCACAAACCTTAGGTATTGGCGGTGGCTTGGGTGGATGAGGATGTGCGTGTAGGCATCCTTTAGATCCAAGGAGCATAGCCAATCTCCCTGCTGGAGGTAGGGCAGAAGGATTCCAAGGGTAAGCATTTTGAACTTCTCCCGCACAAGGAACTTGTTGAGGTTGCGCAAGTCCAGGATGGGTCTGAGGCCCCCTGTTCTCTTTGGTATCAGAAAATACCTGGAATAAAAGCCTTGACCTCTCAGGTGGTGTGGCACCGGTTCCACCGCCTGATCCTGCAGAAGACCCGCTAACTCCTGAAGGAGTAATTCCCTGTGCAGAGGGGGTCGCGGAGGTTCTCCCGGAAAATAGGAGGGAGGGACCTGGTGGAAGTGGAGAAGATAGCCTTCTCGCACGACTTGAAGCACCCAGGCATCTGCGGTGATGCTGGACCACCTGTGGGCGAAGTGAACCAGCCGGCCTCCGGTGCTGGGAGGAACCAGCGGGGGGGGAGAGGCTATGCTTTGCGAGTCAAAAACCCCCACCCTGCTGAGCAGGGGCTGGTGGTGCAGGCTTGGGGGCTTGCTGCCTACGGGACCCGTTACCCCGTCCCTTGGCCTGCTGGCCCTGTTGGGGAGCTGCAGGGGCCTGATAATGGGGGTATTGTTTGTAGGCAGCCGCCTTCCTCGGGTAAAAGGACTTTTTCCCCGAGCCCTTCTTTTTCTGGGAAGGGGCGGAGGTCTTCCTAGAAAGCCTGGTCCTGGTGAGAGTCTCAGTCTCAATTTGTGCAGCCTTTTCCGCCATGGGCTTGCCAAAGAGGTTCTCGCCTCGGCAGGGGACATCGACCAACTTGTCCTGCACCCAGGGCTCAAGGTCTGACGACTGAAGCCAAGCCTGTCGGCGGGCACCGATGCCGGCTGCGGCCACTCGAGCCGACACTTCAAAGCCATCATAGGTTGCCCGGGACATGAACTTTGAGCATTCCCGAATGCCAGTGGACAAGGCCAGGAACCTCCGCAAGGGTTCCTCGGACAGACCAGCGGAGAATCCGGCTAGCTCTTTAGCCAGATCCCGGAGATACATGCCCATGTACAGCTGGTAAGTCTGGACACGACATGCGAGCATAGAGCCCTGGAAACACTTCTTACCAAGGCCATCCAGGTTACGGGCCTCCCTGCCAGGGGGCACCGAGGAGTGCATCTTCTGGCTCTTAAGACGATGCATGGCCGATTCCACTACCATGGAATGGTGTGGTAGCTGTGCCTTTTGGAAGCCAGGGCTCTTGCGGACCCGATAGATAGAATCGACCCGCTTGCTCAGGACCGGCGAGGAGGCCGGACTCTCCCACATGCGGAAGAGTAGTCGTTCCAGCATAGGAGGAACCGGTACAGTAAAGTGTTCCCTCGCGGGAGAGTCATACTGGAGGGCGTCGAGCTCTTCGGCTCGAGGCTCCTCCTCGGGATCCGCAGGGAAGGCCAAAGCCTTGGCCATATCCCTAATGAAGTCCGAGAACCGGGCATCCTCCGGGGGGGACTGCTTCCGAGGTTCGGACTCAGGTGAGTCCGAGGGGACACACCGAGTCCGAAACGAATCAGGTGACTCTTCATCTTCAGACTCCCAGACCGACTCCGACGAGGAATCGGTGGGGTCGGCCCGGGCAGGGCGCGGCGCCTGCCGCCCCGACGCCGAGGGAGTCGGCGTCGGCGACCTCGGTCCCGAACGGGAGGCCGAGGGTGACCTCGACCGAGGATCGACTCGAGTTCTCATCGACTCGAGGATCGGCTCGGTCTCCGGGGTCGACTTGGACGTCGACGTCCCGGCGGTCGGGGCAGCGGCGCCAGCGAGGCCAGCGAGCAGTGCCCGCTGCTGGTCCATGAAGGCAGACAGTCTGCTCTCCAAGGCCGTCAACCTGAGTCCGAGCTCAGGTGACCCAGCAGCCCCCGACTCGGGCCCCGACGGCGTCGGGCCCGACGTCGGCTGTCGCGGAGGCGAGTCCAGAAGGACCACAGGACTTACCCGAGCAGGCATCTCCGACTCCAGGCGAGGTCGCTTCGGGAGGTGTTCCTTCTCCAAGGACCCGGGGCGGCTATCGGGGCTATGCGACCTGGCCCTCGCGGAACCAGGAGCGTCCACCGACGCCGCCCTCGCGGGTTTCACCGTCCGACGATGGTCCCCGGAGGGAGAACCCCGGTCGGAGGAACTCCGGCGACGGTCCGAGCTGGAGCCTTTTGACGCGGAGGCCTCCGACGAGGTCCGGGTACGGCTGGGGTCAGCGAAGATTCGATCACGCTGATGCCGCCGACTTCTCAACGCTTTTGAGGACATTTTGCCACAGGGCCCACAGATCAGTTCCTCATGATCCGGGCCCAGGCAGCGGAGGCAAAAGTCGTGTGTGTCAGTGAGTGACATATTTCGGTCACACTGACCACACCGCTTAAAGCCACTGGCAGCCATCGGGGGAAAAAGGGCCCCTGCGAGGTCAAAGGACCGGGCTGCCAGGGAAAATCGAAAACGAAAGCTGACAAAGTCAGAAAAACCGAAAAAAAGTGAGAGGACTCGTGACCGGCGTCGCGAGTCCGGGCGGGAAAAAGATCGGCGTCGAACCGAAGGAAAAAGGATAAAATAATGAAGAAAAATCGACTTTTTCGCGGGGACAAGACGGGGACGTCTGTAGGGCTCCGCGGAAAAAAGAAGACTGGCTAAGATGGCACCCTCGGGCGGGAAGATGACCGCGCATGCGCGCTGCAATTCCCAAAGGCTTTCTTTGAAAGCTGGGGAAAATTGCTCCGCGAGGGCTCCGTCGGCGCCGACGTCACCCGTAAGTGAGGACTGACTTCCTGCTTGGTCCTGGAGAAAGTCCGATCTCCTCTAATCTGTTTAGTAATCTTTTGTGATCCACAGAATCAAATGCCGCGGAGATGTCGATAAAGATCATTATGATGCCTTTCTTAGAGTCATCTATGGTACGGAGTATTTTGTCGAAAAGGTAAATCATTAAGGTTTCTACACCGTGATTTGGCCGAAAACCATGTTGATTATCGTCCAAAGGAGCATAAATATCAATATGATCTTGAAGTTGAAGCTGAACAGTTTTTTCAATAATCTTAGCTAAAAATGGAATACTAGATATTGGCCGATATGCGGCCGGGTTGTTTTTGTCTAATGTAGTTTTTTTTGGGATAGGTCTGACAGAAGCAAGTTTTAATTGAACTGGCAGTAGACCTTGAGTAAGTGAAATGTGTACCATGTGTTGTATAATGTGAAGGAAGCTTGATTTAGTAGCTTTGATCCATGATACTGGACAAGGATCAGTGGGAGAAGTGCTTGTATTTATTGTTGAAATGATATGGGCTAGTTGATCATTTGAAGGAAGCTTGAATGTATCCCAAATCCTATTATGCGAGACTGAATTTTTGTTCACTATAATTTTTGATTCTTTTTTAGAATGAACTCCAAATGCTGCAAGGTGTGGCTAGTGAGCTTTGTGGCCCGCCTGGCCTCGAGAGGCATGCTGCCTCTGATGAGCCAGTCATCCAGGTAGAAGACGTGGGCCCCTTGGAGGTGCACATGGGTGGCTATGACCACCAGGCATTTTGTAAAGATCCTTGGAGAGGAGGCAAGGCCGAATGGCAGCATCCTGTACTGGTCCTGCTGCCCCCTCACCACAAATCTCAGGTAATGCCTGTAGGAGGGGTGGATCAGGATGTGGGTGTAAGCATCCTTGAGATCCAAGGAGCAGAGCCAGTCTCCCTGGTGGAGGTAAGCCAGCAGTGTCCCAAGGGACAGCATCTTGAACTTCTCCCTCACCAGGAACTTGTTCAAGTTGCGCAGATCCAGGATGGGCCAGAGGCCCCCTCTTCTTTTTGGGACAAGGAAATACCTTGAGTAGAACCCCTGTCCCCAGAGGTGATGGGGTACAAGTTCCACCACCCTGTCCCTGAGCAAACCTGCAAGTTCTGTGGCGAGCAAGGCCTGGTGGAGAAGAGGCTGTGGTGGCTCTCCAAGGAAGAGGTCTAGAGGGTTCTTCTGCAGATAGAGGAAGTACCCATCCTGCACCACCCACAGACCCACTGGTCTGTGATGATGCTGGCCCATCTGTGAGTAAAAGAGGCCAGTTGACCCCCTGTGGGCTGAGGTGGGACTCCCGGGGGAGAAGAGGCCCAGCCCAAGGAGTCAAAAGCTTCTCCCCGGTTGGGTGGGAGCTGGTGTCTTGGGTTTGGGAGCCTTAGGCTTCCTAGGCCCGTGTCCCTGGCCTTTTGGCTGTGAGGCCTGGTGAGGCTGCCCTGAGTAAGGCTCATAGTGGCCAACCTGGGAGTAGCGAGGAAAAAGGGCTTCTTCGCCGAGGATTTTTTCCTTGAGAGAGCCGAGGTCTTATTGGACAGTCTCTGCCGGGTCACTACCTCGCCCTCAATCTCCGCAGCCTTATCAGACATCAGTTTTCCAAATAGGTTCTCACTATTGCAGGGGACATCCAGGAGCTTGTCCTGTACCCACTGCTCCAGGTCTGAGGTCTGTAGCCATGCCTGGTGCTGGGCGCCAATGCCCATGGCTGCAATCCTGGCCGCAGATTCAAACCCGTCGTAGGCGGCCTGGGAGAGAAATTTGGAACAGTCCCAGATGCCTGCTGCTAGGAACTGGAACCTTTGCAGAGGTTCCCTGGCGAGGCCCGCTGAGAGTTCCTGTATCAGGCACTTAAGGTACATTCCAATGTACAATTTGTATGCCTGTATTCGGCATCTGAGCTTGGTGCCCTGGTAGCACTTGCGTCCCATGGCGTCAAGAGCCCGAGCTTCCCTGCCGGGGGAACTGAAGAGTAGGCCTTTGTCTCTTCAGTTTTTGTATGGTATGCAGAAAGTTGTGGGGGAGTTGTGACTTATTGAACCCGGGGCCCTTCCGGACATGATAGATGGTGTCCAGATGTCGATTGACCACTGTCACCGAGGCCAGGGACTCCCACATCAGGAGGAGCAATCTCTCGAGGATGGGTGGAACTGGCACCGTGACAGTTTCCTTGGGAGGGGACTCATATTGTAGGATCTCAAGCTCCTTGGTGCGCGGGTCCTTCTCAGATTCCATCTGGATAGAGAGAGCCCAGGTCATATCACGAACGAAGTCATGAAAGATCACGTCCTCAGGCAGGGAGCAGCATTGAGGCTCTGGGGGAGATGGCTTGGAGAGGACGTCCCGGTTTTGGGAGGTCTCCAGTCTCCCATTAGGAGCCCAAGGGCATTGAGGAGTCAGCCCCAGGGGCAGCTCTGAGGAACCAAGCTCCCGCCCCTGGACACTTGCTGGAGAGGACTGGAACCCTGAGGAGCAGGATCGAGACCTCGATCAATGCTGAGGACATACCTGAGGCTGATGGCACTCGGTGCCAAGTTTGATGCCCGGAGGCTCCCCCGAGGCCGGGGGCCCCGGTGTCAGGGCTGATGATGTTGGGGGGCCCGACATCAATACCCACAGCAAGGCCAAGATGGAGGAGAGGCTCTGCTCCATGGCCGCCATGTGGGACTCGAGGCCCGATGGCTGTGCAGTACTCTGTGTGGACACTGAAGCCCTTGGGTCCAATGCCAGCACTCCGGAGAGTGCATCATCAAGGAGGACTATGGGTTCACAGGTCCTGGCGTGGTCTCTGAAGGCCAAGGACTCTTGTCTCAAGACTTTCTGAGGGTGCTGCTTGGAATCGCCCGAGTCCCATCGAGAGATCTTGCCAGGTTTGATCGGAGGCACCTCCTTCAGGACCTTCTTCTTCTTTATGGGAGTATTTGGGGCTGCACCAGAGGAGCCGACGCCGTGGGACTCCGAGGATGCCCGGACCTCTTGGGAAGGGTCGGCTTTGCGGCTCGGCGATGGGGAAGCCAGGGCAGTCTCAGACCTTGGGAATAGCTTTCCCCTGCAACTCAGACCACCTCCTATTGGTTTTAGGGGTCATGGCCAGCACCAGTTGCAAGTGGAACTGTCGTGATCCAGGCCCAGGCATTAGTTGTGAGTATCAGTGACTGAGATAGTCTGACTGCAGCGGTTGCATTTCTTGAACCCACCAAGAGTCACCCATATGTGAGGACTGACTTCCTGCTTGTTCCTGGAGAATTGTGTCATCTACAAATTTGATCACCTCACTTGTTCCCATTTCCTTTATGTTACAAGTTTAAATCCAACTTAGGATGACAGTGAAGAATATCATTAACATCTGAAAAACTTTTAGCAGCCTATGTGAAATGAGTTAGTGGCCTCAGTCCTGTTTTCGGGTGCCACATCACAAAACACCATCATCATAATTTCACATCAACTGGAATTCTTGTTGGCCAGAGCTTGCAGAGATGTGCAGACAGTGTTGCCCACTTGACCTTGGATAGTGCCTTCAGAGCAAGGTTGAGTAGGGATGTTTATACTGCCTCTGCCTGTTCTATTCCTGTTCTGTGATTGAATTGAAAACTTCAGTTCTTAGGGCTATCAATCTGCAGTTTACATGAATACTTAGAAATAACCCACAAACACAGTTCTTAGAGAGAGGAAAATATTTATTTAGGTAGTCATAACAACCAGAAACTTTAAATTATGCATATTGAACAGAAGGGCCTACGGAAACTGTATCTGGCCTACACAATTTTATTAATATACTAAAAATATACATTAAGATTGGTGGAGGTACATTATGGTCTAAAAATAGTTCTCAGCCTTATAATACAGAGTGCTTTAAGCAAAACTAAGTAAAAATTATTTTAATTCCCTTCACATTTGATTTTTGGATTGATGCACTTTTTTTACACTAGCAACTTGTATATAAATAATGCCGCAGAACTACTTATACAGCATAAGTGCAAAATAAAAATATATACATATACATACAGGGCAACAGCTCCAGTAAGCTACAGTTGCATTTCTAAGATGTGAGCAAAAACATATGAACAGATAATATGCCATGTACCAATGGCCAAAAATCTTCCATTGAGCAACAGATGGCAATGTGAAAATGCCTTCACGTGTAAAGTTCAATCGGAACATCTACCACAAACATACAGCATAACTGCTAAAGATGGACAGTGCCAGACATATATCCATGACAACTGATAGCAAGCTTGTACACTGCGTATGCTTTGTAACGCTATGCAAATAAGTAGTAATAGTAGTAGTAGTAGAATCAGAAGCCAAAGAAATCGAACTGTATGCCATCCATCAGCTCATTGCGTACTCTCCAAGTTAGTGGATACTATATGAACATCCTCACTTTAGGAAATGAAAATTAAAGGGAAAGAATCCCTCTGGGCCAGAAGTTTTCTCTTCGCTTGATAATCGATGATATACTAACGATACCCAATGAGGTGCCCTTAGAATCTGAACAGTAATATGATGCATTATAAGTTGCGACACACCAGGTCATCTTTGCTTTCTGGTTCAACCTCCCTATCAAATGAGCTTAAACAATGAAACTCTTGGGGAATTTGTTAATGATATGGATTATTCCTAATAAAACACATGCCAAGTGAGAATCACTTTGGGGCCCTTTTACTAAAGTACATTATGTAGTTCATGTGTGAATGAGCATATGCTGTTAGTGCGCAATCATGGTAGCAGTGGCCTGATACTTAGTGCGTGCTAATTCACGCGTTAGCTATGAAGCATGGAAAAAGGAGAGGAATGGACATGGATTGCACCTTACAGTTAATATATTATAACTGTTAGCACAGCAGATAGTCCAGATCCCTTCATGCTACCTCAATAGGTGGCGTGGCATTAAGAGTATTTGCGTTATCTGTCACGCATTTAGGGCATGAGGGCTTTTTCTGTACGGGAAAATGTTGGTCATTCCGGCTTTGCAGTCACTTTGCTTTGATTTTTGCAATTAACATACATTTTTACTGCACTGTTGTAAAAGGGTCCCTTTATGATGTGTCGCTTCATTTTGCCCCAGTACTCACTGTTATATAATCCTGCCTCTCGGTATCAATGGAAATGTAGCCAAACCATAAGTCTGATTGCAAGCTTTGTAAAGTTTCCCACAATGCAATAATTGTCATTAATAATCTAAGACAAAAAAGCATATTCATCTGAGCTACAAGAACTGGTGACCTGAGGCCTGGTGGGGCAGTAAGTCGGCTCTGATGCTTGTTATCACATAACTCATTACTGAAGTGAACCTGGAATTGTCCTCATATTCAATATCTTTAACAAACTGGACCAGGATTATTTACAAGCTGCAATACTTCACAGTGGCCTGAAAAGACTAGTACATGTACTTTTTAGACCACATAGGTCTGTACCCCAGAATAACAAAGAAAGACTGAGAAATTGTCTGATACATGCCAACTGAAGATGGGATAAATGCGGTCCAACATCCTTAAGTAACTCTTATGTTGATGCAATAAAAAGTACTGCTATTTGCAGCAACATTCAGCTTTTACCTGAACCAATGTGGCTAGTGCAGCTCTGCACTACGCACAACAGCCTGGCACAGAAGTCCTCTCCCTTCCATTCAGGTAAGCTTCACTCAGGGCAATTAGCAGATAGCTGGTTCCAAACAACCCAAAAAACAGATGACTAAATGAAACGCTCTGTTTATAACAACTGTGAAATGAGCATTTGTGAGCAGCTTGTGTGTCAGGATTCTATCAGGGGTAGTTACATCTGCCTCTCCCTTCTATTAGCACCGTCTAAAACAGATAGAAAAATGCATATCTGACAGAGTTTAATGGGAAACTGCCAATCCAGTCCAAGCTAAACCCCACTGGCAAAGAAGAGATAAATACTGTCTAGAGACCTATATAAATACATATGCAAATAGAGGATTGCCTCAGAAAGCAGTTTAACATACATCACAGGCTTAACAGAACTTGAGAACTAAGGTGGATATTATATAACACACCATGAACTGTGTGTATATATACGAAGCCTACGTACACCTATGTGACCAGAGCTGAAATGTTCAAGTACCGCAATATTTTCTGTGGCTTTAGCCAGGCCTACGAGTTTACAGATTATTATTACTTATTATAGAGACTTTCCGTAGGGTATATCATCCAAGAAACAGATAATTGCTACTAGTAATAGAAGCAGCTAGTCTCTTCAACTCATACCTGGAATAGGACACCAGCTCTCTCAGGAAGGAATAACTGCCGCAGTGCAAATTTAAAAAAATGCTTTGTAACTACCATTTTAACGGGAGACATCAGTAAGCATAATATGGAACTGATAGACAGTCAAAGCTTTCTTCTGAATTATGAAGAGAACCCCACCCCCCACCCCCAGCCCCAGCAGTTCCATCTACAGGGTGCGGATGAATGCAGATGCAAATACCCACATCCCGTTGAGCTGTGCTGCCTGTCAAGCCGCCACCATCTGTGCGGCGAGGAGTGTTGTTGCCAGTCAACACAAAGACCCCACTGTTATCTAAGTCCATTTTATATAGATTGTATCTCCTCCTTCAAATCCTTTATTTTAGAAACTTCCTTTGCCTGGCCTCTTTCAGGCAAAGATGCAAATGTGGGGTCTTTCCAGCGAGCTAAGGATGACCACCTTCTTGGGCTTTGAGTTGAGATTTGAGAATCTATATAATAAAGAGGTAGAGAGGTTAACCCACTGGGGAAATAACATAACAACTATAGCCTAAGCAGGAGAATTAAACTTCCTGTTAAAAAAGTAATCCCCTTTTCTTTGGTAAAAAGAATCTATGGCAGACTTGGCTCCAGGATACAGTTCACCTCATCCTGATTACCCAGAAGCTACATTATTTTCCTGTAACGGGAAGTACACTGGGACACACGACCTTGCTCTGTCGTTATTTATCCCGACCAGTAGCTGTTATGGAATCACCAACAGACACCACCACCCACCCACTGGAAGAGGGACTGAAACTACAACAGCTACTTAGTCATGGCCACAATGAACTATTAAGCATATGTTGCAAATTCAAGCTGAAGTCCTGTGGGGTCCTTTTACACTACCACACTTGTAAAACTGAATAGAACAGAATCCAAGCCTGCATTTTAACGCCTAGGGGAATTTAAAAAAAAAGGTCACCTCTGTCATTGGCAAACCCTGACAGTCACTGTCATAGACTAAAAAATTTGAAGACAGCATATGGTCAACAATAGATAAGCATACCTTAAATGTAGAAGCCTTCTCCATAGCACTGCTATTATGTCATGTATCTGTGAATATTATTTGCTTTATCTGCACACTCTATATCCAAAATACTCACCATAGAAACCCAAGTGTACTCTAAGGCCTAACACTGTGGATTCTAACAATGTTCTTACAAAGAGTAGTAGTGTTAATGTTCCAGATTTAAAAGAACTAAACAAGTATTTAAGGAGACCACCATTTTGGATATTGTTAGCCTGGAATCAATCTTTCATTTTTATGTCTACTTTAAATATTCATTCAACCAGGCTGTGTTTTCAGATGTATGAAAAGATTTGCACCATATGTAACAGAATTTTGACCTTTTGCTCTTTATGCTTCTGTATCATGCATAGTCGATATAATGTATATATCCTTTTATTCACATTATGAACAAGCACAAGGTACAATCAAATTGTTTTATAACTATGCAACAAAACAGACAATTTCTTGAATATTAAGGCTTTTCAAGAAAAAAAAAGCCATAAACCAAAAAGAAACATGTAAGAATGTGATATTTAAAAACAACATATTGTTCACAAACATGAACATTAAGTCAAACTCGCCATGAGATTCTTGTGTCTCTAAATAAGTGCCTGAAGACATGAGGACTGAAATAGTCAAGAGAAAAAAGCCTCTTTGGCTTTTATAGTTAGATGGCTTCTGGATTAACTGTCCAGACTCGACACCACTGTCTATTAGTCTTACGAGTCATTCCTTGCTTAGGAAAGCATCGATATCACAGTCAGAATCAACAGCAAGAGTTTTTTCCAGTGACATTTCAAATTAAGCGAGAACTTCAATAGTGGAAACATGTCACTAAAGTGGCAGCAGATGGGCCTCCTTCCAAAATTTGTGTAGATTTTCTCAGCAGCATGTTCGTCACCTGGTTCATGACATCTCAAACAGTTCAAGTCATGAATCAGAAATTAAAGTGAATGTAGGTTCAGCTAAACTGCTACATGGACACAGTGTACCCATTCCACTTTTTTCAAACAGCATGGTTCAACACATCAATCTTCACTAAGACGCCACTTCTGTGACTCTTCCCGCCGAACGTCTGGCCTGATCTGGTTTCGCATTCCACCAAGTACATTTGAAGTAGCCTCAGTGGCCATGATGAGAGGTTTCACCACAGCAGGAGGAATCTGGCGGAGAACTCCTCCAACCGCTCCTGTTACCCCTCGGTTCTCATGCTCCCGAGCGGCAGTTTCATAGATGGTCTGTGCAGTGTCCGTAATCCCCTTCAGAAAGAAATTAATGTGACAAAATGATCAAAAACTGAAAAAGTACTCTCAATGAATTTCTTTGGGTCAATAAATCAGTATTTTCTTTTTTGTTTATACTGTATTCCATTGAAAGACCACCACCCAACTAAACTGGGTAAACATGCCGCCTTTAGTTTTGCAAAGTTGCAAATTTTCAGGCCAATGCTACTGCCTTCCCTTGCATCTTTATTAACCTTATAAAGGTATTGAACCTACTAAAACTATTCTAATGATTTTCTTTTAACCAAACCTATTTCAGTGTGGCTAACATGCTGCTCTTCCCTCTTCACTTCTAACATGTGAAAGGAGACACATACCTTCTTTATGAGAAGATTCAAAATAATCAGACTGGCATTTCCAAGAAGTTATGCATTCGCTCACAGCTGGTTAACAGACATCTTCTCTATCCGTGCATTTTCAGACTTCTTTGGACAGTATCCGGCCAAAGGTCAACAGAACGGCCCGATACTATCATATAATAAGGGGCCAGGTTGGCCAAATGTTTATCTGGATAATGGTATTATTCAGCCGCTACCCAGATAATTGAATAGCAGGCCAAAACTAAACCAACACTACCAGCACAGTGATTGCACTAGTCATTTATTCAGTGTCGCTACGTATATGAATAGTGATGCTGTGTGTATATACAGATACATTTCTTTATGCATCAGTGCTTTAATACAATTATTGTGTTGGCCAAAACTCTGACCCAATATGTTTCTCTCTGTTCATTAAAACAATACAATACAAAAGTCCCTAAACAAAAACTGTTTTAAAAAAAAATGAGGAGAATAAAATTCTAAGATTAGATATATTCAATAGGACCATCACTGCATAAAGTTAAACAGTAGTAAGTGGTTCTTAAACTTATACATATATTCAGCAGCCCTAACCATTTAGATAGGGCCCCTGAATATATGGGTATAACCCTGCGATTTGTGTGACTATATGTGCATAGCACCTCAATATAGTCGCTATCCCCATAACTGTGAAGCACCCCCCCCCCCTTTTAAACAAACTAGCAGCTTTAAAGGAAATATGTTCGTGCCCGATCCATCCCTTCCTGGTCTCTCTCTCCCAGATATTTATCAAAACATAAAGCTGTGTAGGGGTGCTACTAGTCCCCCCTGCAGGATCTCCCTCACAGCCACAAACATTTATTTTATTTATTTAACACTCATTTTTATACCGCATCTTCCAGAGATCAGTTGCGGTGTACAAATAACAACAATTAACAAAGCTAAGTTTGTTTTACATAGAACATCTTAATTTTACATAGAACATCTTAAAATATCATAAATTAAACAAAGAGAGTTTACACTGGAACCATGTGAAAACAATTTAACTAACAAAGTGTAGTGTCTATATACATAAGACAGTACATAACTGATACAACTATATACATGCGTAGGTATTAGGGCATAAGGATCGTCATTTCGTTAGAGCGGTGTGTTGTCCATTTAGGTGGGAGGTTTGTGCTTTAAGTGGTCAGTTACCTGATTAGCCTTTATCTAAGTTGAGTGCAAGGTTTTCCATGGTATTGTAGTGTTTAGTGAATAGATAAGTTTTTAATTTTTTGCGGAATTCCATGATCTCTGTTAGTGAACGTAGATCCTCTGGTAGGGAATTCCAGATAGTTGGGGCTATATGTGAGAAGGCTCTATTGTTGGTTAATTTGTGTGCTTTTATGAAGTCCTTCGGAATCTTTAGTTTATTTAACTGTTCTTTTCTGTTAGTAGGCTTAGGTGTTTCTTTGCATATTAGATTACATAGTGTAGTCGGCGCCATGTCGTTTTATGCTTTAAATGAGGTTATTATTGTTTTATATATTATCCTGCTTTGTATTGGTAACCAGTGAAGAGATGCAAGTATTGGTGTTATGTGTTGGAGTGAACTTATTTTTAGTATAATTCTTGCTGTTGCATTTTGGGCTAGTTGAATTCTTTTAATGTTCTGTTTTAATGTTCATGAATGCTTGCGCAAGAGGAAGCCATTAGTCCTGCACGCTTCCTCTTGCCTTAATGTTCCCTCCCACCTCTTCAGCAACTGGAAAAATATCTGCCACTGTTCCCTCCCCAATCCAGACTCCTCTTCCTGAAATTTGGGAAAATGGCCAAGTATCTCCCACCCCTGCTGACTCATCCTGACACTGCTCCTCCAAAGAGAAGCTGGAATGTGGTAGAGGTTTACCATCTCCCAACTTCTTTTTGGTGTTTATTGCAAATTTTGGAGGAGGGGGGATTTGAGGTAGGTTGAGAAGATGGGGATGGCGGAGGGAGGCTGCTTGGAAGCACTCGTCTAATTTTTGTAATAGCAGGAAGTAGGGAAAATCCAGGAGAGGGGACTGGGTAAAATTTCTTTTACAATTATGAAGGGGGTGGGGACTGGAACGGCTCATTAGTTAGCTTTAAGGGAAGAGAGAACGCTGGGAACTCTCGTCATCCCTCTTCCCAGTTAATCTTTGTCATGTTCACTGCAATGAGGAGGACCAATTTGCTACATAAAATAACCAGATAATGCTAAATATTGGGAGTTATCCAACTAACATTAGGCTCCATTCCCTGGCACTGACTTCCTGCTTGTTCCTGGAGAAACCAGATTAATGGGGGTGAAGAGCATTAATGGAGTCAGGATGTGAGGAAAGCTGTACAAAAAACAAATTTTCCAAGATTTTAGAGAGAAAACTGTCTCTACACTCCCAGAACGATAGTGAGCAGGACTGGTGGGATCCAGCATGGGATTTTTTAGAATGGTACGAACTAAAGCATGTTTCCACAAAGTAGGAAAGGTACCGGATGAGAGACTATAGTTCAGAAGAGCTAGAATCAAAGGAAGCAAGGCCAGAGCAGGGGTGATTAACCAGGAGGCTGGTATGGGGTCTGCAGGACAGGTAGTCTTGTGGGAGGATGTAATGGTCCGATGGAACTCTATAGAAGTAACCGAATGAAAAGAGGACCGAGGGTGGGAAAAAATCCCAGACTCGGTGAGAAAGTAGTCAGATGAATCAAGGAGGGCATGGGGAGAAGAAGGCTGGCTAGGGGATGAGACAGGGGAAGGAGAGTCAACAAAAGCAGAACGAAGGGAGGAGACTTATGTAAGCAGAACCCAATACTGACCATAGAAGTGGCTTTGAATATTGGGCCCTAAGTCTATTTCATTGCCACTGCAAAATAAGCAACAAAAACAAACAAAGCTTTGACATCCTCATGTCTTCTTTTTGGTTGTTGTTAATAGCAGATTCAATAAATAGCCTAAGGGGCAAAAAATTCAGTGGAGCATTCGGTTTCTTTCTCTACAGCCTTGTTGACCTGGGGGTCTATAACCTGCAGAAAATTTATAAAATGTATTTAATAATAGAGGATTTTTTTATATTGTCTGCACTAGGACCAAGTCCATGGATACATTTTACCATTTCACAAAGAAAGTTTCCACAGTCACCTACTGTTTTGTTTTCAGGGAAGTAATACAAATGAATGGATGCCATTTTCTGATCCTGCCGAAAACACATACCCTGGGAACACTTCCCCTAGATGTGCAGGCTCAGTTGTACTGAGAGGGAAGAGTTTTCAAACAGCTAGTTTACACATACACATTTGGAATTGGATTTTAGACTTATTACTCGCTTTTTCCAAATTTGATCTCAAGGCAAGTTACAGATTTGGATACTATTTTACTACGACCACAGCTCTGAAATTGTGCTTCTAAAATTTATCCTAAATTCTGTGCACTGATCCAAAGAGTTCCTAGTACAATAGGGGCTTCTTTCCCAACTTGAAAAGGAAAGTTTGGAATTTCACATTTCTTATGCAGCGTTGAACAATAAGAAGACTGATTTACACACAACACTATAGATAGACTTACCTCTTTTACTACACTATATGCTTTTGCGACACCCTCCCTTAGGTCTACCGGCTGATGCGCTAGGTGGTGATGAGAATATCGTTTCAATCTTTTTGCCTCAATAGGACTGGGCCCAGGGGACACCATATCATAAGCAGTCTCTGCAGCTGCCTGTTCGTCAGAAGAGCCAAACATAATGTGAAAAAGTGCAATGGGTTTACTTCAGTTACATACTGTTCATGTAAACACAATTCCAATGTCACATTTCAAAAGTGTGGCAAAATGATCTAACAATACGCAGTTTGGACAGCTACCAGTACTGTGACAACCCTTGATACCCCAAAAGCAGCATCAAGGATTAGTGCCATAAGAAACATAGAAAATGATGGCAGTCTGCCCGTCTATATCAACTACTACACTCTACAATCTTTTGCTTTCCCTCACAGATTCTCTGTGCTTGTCCCATGTATTTTTTAATTTGGATACAATCCTCATCTCTACCATTTCCACTAAGAGGTTGCTGAATGCATCCACCATACTTTCTATAAGGAAATGTCAGATTACTTCTGAGACTCAACCCTTTCACCTTCATCCTATAACGCCTCGTTCCAGAGCTTCTTCACAATCAAAAGAGGCTCACTTCCTGTGGAGGTATTTAAAGGTCTCTCTCATATCTCTCCTTTCCTCTAGAGTAAGGTGAAATTAGACCTTATCTGCTAATTTTCTTTCCTTTAGTTCCTCCATCCACTTACCAGGTTTTCTCCTCCTCCAGCAGAGGGAGAAGGAGAATTCCAGGCTTTTGGTGATATCATCCCATAAAGGAGACCAAACTTCTCCCACCAAACCAGTATCCCGATGACAAAGCAAATGCAACAAGCACCTGTCAAAAACATACGACTATATACACCCAAGAGGAGGTCCCACACTCCCCGGAGACCCCAGAATGCCGACTGTCCAGAATTCACCACCAGGAACTGTGAAGTGGGAGCAGTATCCTCCTAAGACCACTAGCTGATGCAAACCCTAAATGCTGACCCTCTGACCTGGGCTTGCACAATACCAAATACTGAGAAAAATGATCAGGAGGGTTCTGGACTAGACTAGAGGGACTAAAGGAAAGAAAATTAGCAGGTAAGGTCTAATTTCACCTTCCATAGCATCCCTCCAGTCCAGTCCAGACTACCGGGATGTACCAGAGCAGTACTTAGTCGTGGGCGGGACATGCAAGCCTGGCCTCCAGGACTCGAGCTTCGAAGCAGGCATCCGATGTCGCTTGCACATCCAGCTGAAAATACTTCACAAAGGTATGCAGTGATGCCTAAGTCGCTGCCCTGCAAATGTATGCTGGAGGAACAAAGCTGGTCTCGAGTGCATGCGCAGCCCTAACGGCAAGACTCTATGCCGCACGAGATAAGCTGAGGCAATAGCTTCCTCGGGCCATCGTGTAATGGTGGCTTTTGAAGCTGCCTCCCCTTTACAGGGGCCACCAAACAAGACAAATAGAAACATAGAAACATGATGACAGAAAAAGACCACATGGCCTATCTAGTCTGTCCTTCCATAACAACAACTACAACAGTCCACTTTTTACCTTTAGAGATCCTCTGTGTTGGTCCCATGCTTTTTTGAATTCAGTTACTGTCCTCATCTCTACCACCTCCACTGGGAGACTATTCCATGGATCCACTACTCTTTCTGTAAAGAAATATTTCCGCATATCACTCCTGAATCTATCTCCCTTCACAAACGCTCGGGTCCCTTCACAAACCAGGGTCTTCAAGGCCAATCCGGCATCACTAGGTCCACAAGCCCCCAATGGGCCTCTATCCACTGAACCAATCAACTGATCAGAGGCCACAGAGAAAATGCATACAGAAGACCCTCTGTTGGCCATAGCTGTACCAAGTGAATTTAGAAAAACGTCGTTCACTGTAATGTCAAAAAATAGACTAGAGAAATGGATCAACAATCAATCTAACATTGAATTTTCTTCGAGGTCTCAGTAAAAAACTATAGCAAGGCCTTGTAGACTGCCGTCAACAGAGGGCTACTTGCTCATTCACATCAGTGACCTCTTTTGAGAGAAAGAAAAAGACAGTATCCTATTTGCACTACGAGGATTTTTTCAAACTTGGACACTCTAATTCAAAACTTGATGGTATCTCCAACATAAAAATTATTTTTATAGCTTCTTCCCGGAGTGCTAAGGGTCTCCGGGAAGAAGCTATAAAAATAATTTTTATGTTGGAGATACCATCAAGTTTTGATTAGTGTGTCCAAGTTTGAAAAAATCCCCGTAGTGCAAATAGGATACTGTCTTTTTCTTTCTCTCAAAAGAGGTCACTGATGTGAACGAGCAAGTAGCCCTCTGTTGACGGCAGTCTACTAGGCGTTGCTATAGTTTTTACTGAGACCTCGAAGAAAATTCAATGTTAGATTGATTGTTGATCCATTTCTCTAGTCTATTTTTTGACATTACAGTGAACGACTTTTTTCTAAATTCACTTTATATCGTTCAAGAAGAGTGGGCCATTACGATTTTTGTGAGTGCACAATTCATAGCTGTACCAAGGCATCGAGCCCCTCGGACATTGGCTCCCATCGCCAACTGAAGAAACAAGTAGCTTTGGCGGCCATTAGATCCATCACCTGTTGTCCCCAACACCGCATGAGACTACAGAACACAGAGTCCGCCAACATCCATTCTCCTGGATTGACCTGATTTCAGCTGAGAAAGTCAGCCTCCATGTTCTCCTTGCCCATGACAAAGGCAGCCGAGAGATGTGTTTCCACCTATTGAAGTAACAGGGCAATCTCCACGGCCAGTGTTGGACTGCCTGTGCCTCACTGGCAATTGATGTATGCTACCATGGTCCCACTATCCAACAGGATGCGCACTGCCTTCTGTTCTAGCAATGCTTGAAATTCCTGCAATGCCAGAAAGACAGCTCTCATCTCCAACCAGTTGATGGACCACAATTGCTCATTGGGAGACCAAGTTCCCTGGGCAATCTGTGACTGAAAATGAGCTACCCAGCCCATAAGACTGGCATCCAGTGTCACCACCATCCACACCAGCACCTTCAATGGCATACCCACTAGCAGATTCTCTGTCAGTAGCCACCACTCCAGAGTGTTCCATACTTTTGGCAGACAATTCAACTTGCGTGAGAGAAGGTGGCATTGCGGAAACCATCATGAGAGCAGCACCCTCTGGAGAGGCCTCATGTGTTCCTGAGCCCATAGCACTAGGTCCAAAGTCGCTGCCATGGACCACAACACTTGCAGATACAACCATGCTGTTGGTGGCCATCATCGCAAAAACTGACAAGTCTGTCCTTGCAGTGTTGAGGCTCACTCCTCTGGCAAGAAGACAGACCCTAAATTTGTGTCAAACCGTGCCCCTAAGTAGGTGAGGTTCTGAGACAGAACTAGGTGATTCTTGGCCATACTGACCACCCAACCGAGTCCTTGCAAAATTTTGAGTACTCAGTCCGTTGCTGCCTGATTCTGGAAGGGATTTGGCTCTGATCAGCCAATCGTCCAAGTAGGGATGCATCACCATCACAACCATGATCTTTGTAAACATGCACAGTGCCATAGTGAGTCTGAAAGGCAAGGCCTAAAACTGGAAGTGCCCCATAGGGACTGCAAATCTCAAGAACCATTGGTGTTCTGTCCGAATTGGGGCATGGAGAAACACTTCCGTGAGATCCAAGGTCGTCAGGAATTTGCTTGGCCTTACTGCCGTGATTACTGAATGCAACATCTCCATGCGGAAATGCAACACTCCCTGAGTATGACTAATATGCCTGAGGTCCAAAATGAGAT
The DNA here is from genome assembly GCA_033557465.1 of Ichthyophis bannanicus. NCBI lineage: Eukaryota > Metazoa > Chordata > Amphibia > Gymnophiona > Ichthyophiidae > Ichthyophis > Ichthyophis bannanicus. The sequence goes on from CM066037.1 coordinate 65,722,535, forward strand.
GGTAGGTTTCGGCCAATACTCCATCTATTTTGTAGTTCCCAAGAAAGAAGGGTCCTAACTGGTCTGTGGGTACTGACACAACTGCCTAGAGCTGGAAGAGTCGCTTAAGAGTCGACTTGACCACTGCATGCTTGCTTGGAGCTCTGCAGGGAGAGGTTAGAAAGGCTTCCTGTAGCGGCCTTGCAAGATTTGTTTATAAGTTACCAATGTGGAACGGTGTTAAAAGGCCTTGCTGACATTTAAGTATGCATCTTGCTTGATCCAATTCTGTGGTCACCTAGTCAAAGAAATCAGATTTGTCTGACACAACCTACCACTCATAAAGTCCTGCTGTTTCAGATCCTGTACTCCCTTGCATTCCAGAAACCACACCATCCTCTGCTTTAGCAGAATTTCCATTAATTTACTCGCCGCAGAGGTTAGACTACCAGGCTGCAGTTACCAGTCTCTTCTTTACTTCTACTTTTGAGGGCAGCAACCACATTCACCCATCTTTATGTATATAGTTTCATGTATTCTGCATCTATCCTGAAATATGTCAATATGTAGTTACCCATGTTCTCCAAGTTCTATTCCCTGTTATAATGTAAACTCAATCAGTCTTCTCTGATCTGAGTATTCTTTGTTAAATGTAAACCGCACTGATAACAAATAGTGCGGTATATAAGAATTATTAAATAAATAAATAAATAAAATAGTTGGCATGAATCACCTCCAGCACCCATTGGTCAGATGTTATCTGGATCCAGGAGGAGTAAAACTGGCGCAGGCGGCCTCCTACTGGAATCACCTCTGCCTGAGGCCACCACCCTTCACTGGGCTTTCCTGGCCTTGGTCCCAGGGCCTGCAGAGAAGCCTCGTCCAGTCCTTCAGCCTCCTCAAAAGGGCTGACCTCTAGAGAGGTATCTGGAGCATTGACTGGGAGCAAAACGTGGTGCCCGATATCTACAAAATTCCTGAGGCTGAGCCCTGGGTGCCGTTGAGACCTTCCTCGCCTTAGGCTTATCTTATGGGAGACCCGCCCAAATCCTTCACCAGCTTCTCCTGATCCTCCTCAAAAAAGAGCTTTCCCCTAAAAGGAAGCTTGCTCAACTGCAACATAAAGGACAAATTCGCCGACCAGTTTCACAATAAGCTGCAACCACGGAGGCTATACTCTTGGCAGACGTCCTAACCAAGTCATAGTGCATATCCACCAGGTACGCTGCTCCCGATAACAACCGGGCCATTTCCGCCAGCTGCTGCGAACTGGCGGCTGACAAATCCGGGAGCGACTGCACCCAGTGCAAACAAGCCCTGGCCACATAAGCGCCGCAGACCAACTCCTGTAACGCCAACGCGTTTACCTCAAAGGCTTGCTTTAGCAACATTTCAAGCTTCTTGCCTTGCGGATCCTTCAGTGCCACTCCAACCTTTCACTGGAATGGTGGTCTTCTTGGTGACGGCAGAGACCAAGGCATCAACCTTAGGTAAACAAAGGAGCTCCTTCTTCCACGATGGAATAGGGTACAAACATGCTAATCGCCCAGCTGCCCATCCACCCACCCTCCCCACCACAATCCGGCCTCCAGAACCTCCCCACTTTGCTTCAATCATTTGTTTGATGACCCTGTGGACCAGAAAGGCTGTCTCGGAGGTGCGGAACCCTTGCAACAAGGGGTTTTCAAGAGGTGGATCCAGGAACTGGGGCTCAAAGGGGATGTTAAGAGTATTCCCAGCTCTTCCTGGTGGAAGACCCTGATGACCCGAGGGTCCTCCCCTGCAGGAAAATCCCCTTCTTCAGGATCCTTCTAAGAGCTCGCGAAGTGCTCCGAGGCATGATCAAGGTCCAGAAGAGGAGTAATACCACCTTCTTGCGGTACCAGCACATCCCTGGAGATCCCAACAGATCCCAGTTCTGCCTGGGCCCAGACTTTGCACCCTGGAGCGATCCGCTGTGTCCCCTGGCTGCTCTTCATTAAATAGGCCTGGTGCATTAATAGAACAAATCCAGGGAAAAAAGAGCCTCATACGAACCCAATGTGGCCCCCTGAGAGGAGTCCTGACCCAATGGGACCAAATCCGGCTTTCCTAGATTCTGCCCCATGGGCAGGACCTCTGATGAAGACATGGCCACGGTTCCCGCCAAAACCGCAGGAATCGCCGAAACAGCCAGCCCTGAGGAGTCCTCTGCTGAAAGCAGAGGTATGGACTACGACCATCTCCTGATCAATGGAGAGGTCTGCAAATGTTCCCCCATTGCTTTATCTGCCTTTTCACAAAGTCGGCAGAAACTTAGCAGTGAAAGGCATCCCCAACAAAGGCTGCAGCCTGCATAAATGGCCTTCACTGACTGCGTTGCTCTGAAGGCAAGAAAACAACCACCGCTGCCGATGCGGACCACTGAAAGACAATAAAAAACAGAAACAGTCTCCCTCGGCAAACTCAACGCAATCGGTGACAGGCAAATGGAAAAAAAAACACACCGAGGTCTCCACACCCCTGGAGTAGCCAAAACAGAGCCCATACCACAACGATCCAGTGAAGCCTAGGTTGGACATTGCCCCTGCAACCACTGCCTCTAGCTGAACATGAGGCAAAATTTAAAGGGCCAGCAACCGGACACTGTTTCCCAGCCACCAAAGGCAGAGATCAATGCCGTTTGTGTGGTCCAAGGGAAAAAGTAGGGACCCGGCCCCACCGGGTATACTTTTAGCCCTTTCCCTCCCCCGACTGAACGGGCTTGGGTACTCAGAAGACACAGGCCCTCCTCAGCAGCTCTGGGGCAGCCCACTCTCCTAACAAAACCCCTATACCTGCAACAATGACTTTAGAAGTTTTGCCTTTCTTCGATTTTTGTTTTGTTTTTTTGTTTTAAAGGAATTCCCAACAGTGTAGTCCAGACTACACAGAGCTCTTCACCACCTGCTGGAGATCGAGGATACTGGCTTGGTGGAGGAGTTTGGTATCCTTTATGGGATGACATCACCAAAAGCCTGGAATTCTCAGTCTTCATCTGTTGGAAGGGGGAGAAAACCCAGTAGTCTGGACTGGATTGGAGGAACGCTATGGAATACATATTGAGATTGTTAAGTCTGCTTCCATATGCTTTATGACATAGGCCACTGATCATTTTTGTAGCAGCCCTCAGCTTATATCTATTTAAAGGTGTGGTCTCCAGAACTAAACACAATTTATTTTATTTTATTTATTAGCTTTTCTATACCTCCCCTTCCGGAGATCAGGGACGGTTTACAGTGAACATAACAACAACTTTACATTATAACAATGGAATAAACGGTGGTAAGCATCTTCAAAACTGGTTAACAATCATCCTATGTACAATATAGCAGAAACGCATTGGCTGAAAATCCAGTGAAGGAGGAAATATTTAAATCGGTTGTGTTTGTGGAATGACCGTAAGGTCGCCATAGTGCTCTATAAACAGGAATGTTTTGAGATCCTTGCGAAACCGTTGGAGGTCTTTTATGGATCTCAGTCTGACCGGGAGAGCATTCCATAGCACTGGGGCAATGTAGGTGAAGGCCCTGTTACTTGTAGAGTGAATGGTATTGCAGACATGATGGGGTATTTCTATTGTATTTTGAGAACAGCTCCTTCTGTGTTGGTGGGTGTAATAAGGAGGGAGGATAGATGGGATGGGGCTATACTGTTGATGAGTTATCATCAAGTATCTGTATTGTATTCTGCTTGGAATGGGCAGCCAATGGAGCTTATAGAGTAGTGGGGTGATATGGTCAGAATGGTGTGCTTTAAAGATTATATGTGTAGCAAGGTTCTGAGCCAACTGGAGTTGTAGGATTGTTTTCATCAGGAGACCATGCAGGATGCTGTTGCAGAAATCAAAATGTTGTATGATTAATGCCACTTCAAATGAGGTCTCATCGGAGACTTATAAAGAGGCACCTCTTGTTATGTGCCATTGCAGAGGCACTATCACTTTTCTTCTTCCTGTTGGTCATTTCTCTCCCTATGAACCTAAGTATCCTTCTGGCTTTTGCCACCACTTTTTCTACCTGTTTGGCCACTTTAAGATCATCAGATACAATCACCCCCAGGTCCTGCTCTTCTTTCAAGCACAAAAGTATTTTGCCCCCTATACTGTACTTCTCCCTTGGGATTTGCAGTCCAGATGTATGACCCTGCATTTTTTAGCATTAACTCTAAGCTGTCACATTTCAGACCATTCTTCAAGGAACGCTAGATTCTACTTCGTGTTATCCACACATTCCAGGGTTTCTACCCTGTTGCAGATTTTGGTATCATCTTCAAAGAGGAGAAACTTTCCCTACAGCCCTTTCATATCATTGCTTACAAAAATGTTAACAAGAACAGGACCAAAGATGGATCCCTGCAGCACACCATTGGTAACACCCCTATCCTCAGGACCTCCATTTACCATTACTCTCTATCGCCTCCCACCCAACCACTTTCTAATCTAATCAGTCACTTTAGGTCCTATACCATAAGAGACTTCTATCTAGCTCTCATGCAAGTATGCTGTATGGAGATGGAGGACATAAAGAGAAAAAAATGTTAATCTAAAAGTTACACTGCACGCTACATCAATGGAAAATTATAGAAAATATATAATGAACATATGGAAATAAATACTTTATTAGCAAAAATCCTAATAAAATCTAGTCTAATATTATTAATGTGAGACTCTTTATCTTTATTAATACTTGATATACTGCCCTAGACTCTAGGGTATTAGAGCAAAACTATTTCCTCTTTAATTTTAATTTATTAAATTTGTTTCTATACTGCTCTATGCTCAAAAATTGAGATTAGAGCAGTTCACAATTAGAAAATTACATTCCACAATCAAATAAGAATATCAAATTAAAAAATGTTCATAAAACAAATCAAACAAAGATATAACACACTACTTTAAAAACATTTTATGATATGCAGGTGTGTGATATAGCTAGGAAACATATTTATGGCCATGTTATACTAACTTACTAACTGTGGGAAGTCTGGAAGGATTTTCTGACTGGCAAAGTGAAATCAGAAATGTGCAACCTAAAGATTTCAAGTTAACACATCAACATCCTAATGGTTCAAATGCATTAGGAAACGTTTTTATCGACTTTACGTGTAGCATAAATAGTAGCTGAACAAATCACTGTCATTGTGTTGAGAAATCTAGGTTACTGCAACACCCGCTGACCACTAAGAGTAGTGAAAATGATTCTAGGCAGAAATCAGCCTATCCCACTAGTCACCAGAAGAAGGTAAAATTGGAGGCAGAGACCATCTCCCTGATCAACAGCATGTCAGAATAGTAACAAAGAGAAAGGCTACAATGAAAACAAATACCTGAATAGTCTGAACCATTCTGTTTGTCAGTTCCAAAGCTGCCATCGCAGTAGAGGTGCCAAATGAGGCTGCCCCTCTCTGAAATCCTCGCACTATGCGGCCATCCTTTCGATACTGTTCTATTGGTAACCACACCAAATCCTTAAGACCTTGAACTGAATATATAGATAGAACACTGATGTGTAAGGTAAAACTAAGAATCACTTTAACGTTTACACTTAAGAAAAAGGTAGTGTGATAGCCGTGTTCACCCACTTTAATGGTAGTTAAATAAAAAGAGAAACCTAAAAGGAAAATAAGGTAACACATTTTTATAAGACTGACTTAATACATTTTTGAATTAGGTTTTAACCTTCGAAAGCTAGTCCAAAATGCCTTTAGTCCAACAAAAAGGTATCACCTTATTTCCCTTTTTGCTTTTATTTGTATTTAACTACACTTTAGAATACAATTTCTTGCATGCAAAGCTTGAAAGTTTTCAATGTTCGAAGTAAAAACCTTTGTTATCCCAAAAGCTGGCATTTTCAATGGCGTACTAGCCCAATAAAAGATATAGGTGTGATTTTCAGCAGCCGCAGCCGCTGGATAAAGCAAAGTGCTAGAAGCAGCGCTTTATTCTATTTGCATATTCAGCGACACTAGCTGTTTGAATAGGACCACTGAATATAAGTGGAAGTAGCAGGCATATTGCTGCTTTTGTGCTTAAGTCAGGCCTGTTTTTTGCTGGCCTAATTTATATATAGAAGTAATACTCGGGGTAGCTGAATTTCACTAGTCTGTGTATAACTTTTCTGCCCAGCCCAAACCCAACTTCCAGTCTACATATACCAGGACGCCTAGATTTATGCATGAAGACTGCACATTAAATTAGATATTTTAGTCAAATGTGTATATAAGTGACCACTTACACATGTAAATGATGCAGTCACAATGGTGAAATTAGACTTACCTGCTAATTGTTGTTCCTTGAGGAACTCCAGTCCAGTCCTGGAATCTCTGGGGATATAGGTTCCTCCAGCAGCTTGGAGACTGAACAATGACATTCTTTGATGTCACCAGTATAAATACTCGAGGGACTGCCTCCTTGCTCCAGTTTACCTATTGACAAAGCAGACTCACCAGAGCGACAATTAAGTAGCTAAAAATAAAAGCTATTAAACTTTAACAAACCATAATAACATTTACAAATTTTAATTATAAACTAAGACACAAAATGTGCCCCTAAAGTAATACTATAATTTTCCAATTATAGTCTGCCCTCTGTCTCGATAGAAGAATAATAGTTTATAAAGATCCCCCCAAAAGTATCTCCTCCCAGTACGGGTCATTAAGCTTACCATGACCATACTACACCTCTTTGCTTCAGGACTATAATCCAGTCAAACGCATATCAGGGAGGGATGCGGGACTGGACTGGAGTTCCTCAAGGAACAACAATTAGCAGGTAAGTCTAATTTCACCTTCCTTATCGTCTCTCCAGTCCAGTCCCGGAATCTCTGGGGATGTATCAGAGCAGTAAAAAGTTAAATGGGTGAGACCTGCTAAACCAGCCTGAAGCACTGCTAATCCAAAACAGGTATCTCTTTTTGCCTGCATATCTAATCGATAGTGTTTTACAAAGGAATTTAATAATGACCAAGTAGCCACTTTACAGATGTCCACAGGCAGTACCAAACTGTACTCCGCCCAAGACGCAGCTTGCACCCTTGTTGAATGCGCTTTAAGCCCATCAGGTATTGTCCTACCCTTCAACAAATATGCTGAAGCTATAGCTTCCTTGATCCACCTGGCAATAGACGCTTTGGAGGCTGCATATCCTCTTCTTGCACCTCCAAAAAGAACAAACAGCCTATCTGTCTTACGGAATTCCTGGGTTCGTTTTAAACACGTCTTTGATGCTCTACGAACATCTAAAAGATGCAATCTTTTAAATTGAATTTCCTTGGCAGTATTTTGAAATACTGGTAAAGAAACCTCCTGATTGACATGAAAAGCCGACACCACTTTGGGTAGAAACGAACGCACTGGTCTCAAAACCACCTTCTTTTCGTAAAATAATTGTTTATTGTTTATTTCACACTTAATATACCGCCCCCCATAACATCGGAGCGGTTTACAAAATAAAATTACTAATTATAGAAAGAGAAAAAGAAGTTACAATAAATGATAGAAATAATAGAAAAGGCTTTCTACAAGACAATGCCTGCAATTCAGAAATTCTACAAGACAATGCCTGCAATTCAGAAATTCTTCGTGCCGATGAAATAGCTACTCGAAAAACTACCTTGAGCGAAAGATCCTTTAATGACGCTCGTGACAACGGTTCATATGGTTCGCGTACCAAAGCTTCCAACACCAAATGTAGATCCCAAGACAGAACACTTGGTCTACAAGGCAGCCTCAACAATGATACCGCTCTTAAAAAACGCTTCACATCCGGATGCGCTCCTAGCACCTCACCATTTATTTTTCCTCTATAACAAGAGAGACCTGCCAGCTGCACTTTCAGTGAAGCAGCTGCCAATCCTTTCTCAAACCCATCTTGCAAAAAAGATAGAACTTGAGAAATAGAAGCTTTTAACGCCTCCAAACCCTTATCTTCACACCATGCTTCGAATATTCTCCAAATTCAAATATATGCCAAAGAGGTAGACCTCTTTCTCGCTTTCAACAAAGTTGAAATCACCGCCGAAGAGTAACCCCTGGCCCTTAACCTTGCCCTTTCAAGAGACAAGCCGTAAGCGAGAATCAAGCCACCTGTGGCATGTGTAGTGGACCCTGGCACAACAGATCTTCTCTCATCAGTAAGAGCCATGGGAAGTCTACTTATAACCTTATGAGATACGCGTACCATGGTCGTCTCGGCCAATCAGGCGCTATCAATATTACTAGTCTGTTGTGCTTTGAAGAACACAACCTATCAATACCCACGGAGGGAAGACGTACAGAAGTTGCCCCTCTGGCCACCTTTGAATGAGAGTGTCTAGGCCTTCTGACATTCTCTCTCGCCTTCGACTGAAAAACCGATTGACTTTTGCCGACTCGAAGTTTGCCATGAGATCCATCACGGGAACCCCCCAATGATTTATTATCAGTTGGAATACCTGCGGATGCAGAATCCACTCTCCTGGATCCACTCTGACCCGACTTAAAAAATCGGCCTCCACATTGTCCACTCCTGCTACATGAGTTGCGGAAAAAGCTTTCAAATTCCTTTCGGCCCACAAGAACAGCTGCTCGGCTTTGGCTTCCAGAGAGACACTGCTTGTGCCCCCTTGATGGTTGATGTAAGCGACTGCGGTTGCGTTGTCTGATAGAACACGAACCGCCTTCCCCTGAAGATAACATTGAAAGGCTTCCAGAGTTAAAGTTACTGCCCTCAACTCCAATCTGTTGATTGACCAAACTTTCCCCTGCTCTGTCCATTGACCTTGAACAAGTCTTCCTTCGAAGTAAGCCCCCCAGCCCACAAGACTGGCATCTGTCATAAGAGTTATCCAAACAGGAAATTCTAGCTGCATTCCCACCTCTAGAATCCCTGGCTGTATCCACCATTATAGAGCTTGACGCGTCTCTAGAAGGCAGGGCAGCGTCCTTGAGAGAGGATCTTTCTGATGCGACCACCTCCTTAGTAATGCTCTCTGTAATGGTCGCATATGAGTTATCGCCCATGGAACTAAGTCTAACGTTGCTGCCATGGTTCCGAGCAACTGTAAATAATGCCATGCAGTGGGATTCTTCCTGCTCAAGAAAACTGCGCACCAGATCCCTCAATGCTAGAGCTCGCGTCTGAGGAAGAAATACCTTTCCTATTTTAGTATTGAATCAAGCTCCCAGGTGTTCCAGATTCTGTGACGGAATTAACTTGCTCTTTGCCATATTGACAACCCAACCAGGACTCCGTAAAAATTCCACTACTCTGGCTGTTGCCAACTCGCTTTCCTTTTCGGACTTTGCCCGAATCAACCAATCGTCCAGATATGGGTGAACCAGAATTCCTTCCTTTCTCAATGCTGCCGCAACGACTACCATTACCTTGGTAAACGTTCGCGGAGCCGTTGCTAAACTGAACGGCAACGCTTGAAATTGGAAATGACCCATAGGAACTGCAAATCTCAAAACCTTTTGATGCTCCAGATGAATGGGAATGTGTAGATATGCCTCTGTCAAATCCAGAGACGTAAGAAACTCCCCTTTTCTTACAGCCATTATTACAGACCTCAGTGTTTCCATGCGAAAATGAGTTACCCGAAGGCAACGATTTACCTTTTGAAGATCCAAAATTGGCCAAAAAGACCCTTCTTTCTTTGGAATCACAAAATAGATGGAGCATTGACTGGAGCGGTGTTGGTCTGGCGGTACCGGAACAACAGCTTTGAGCTTCAAAAGTCTTTGCAAGGTTTCGTGCACCGCAGCACACTTGATGCGTGCCTTGCAAGGAGATTGAATGAACAAATCAACCACAGGGCGCTGAAGCTCAAGAGCATACCCTTCCCATATGATCTCCAACACCCAGCAATCGGATGTGATCTGAACCCAGGCTGAATAAAACTCCCGTAGCCAGCCTCCCACGGGTATACAATCCGCCTGGGCCCTCCTTACATCACTGTGATTTTCTAGGGTTTGAAGAAGAGGAAGTTGCAAATCCCCTGTTTGCTCCTCGAAAACCCCGAAAACCCTGACTTCTAAAATATTGACGTCCTCTCTGAAACTGTCCAAAACGTGTGGAACGAAAACAATGAAAATCTATGTACTGACCTCTAGACGCCTGAATTGGACACCCTAGCTTCTGCCTGTCCTCTGGCAGCCTGCCACCTTTAGACTCCCCTAAGTCTTTTACCAATTTATCTAAATCCTCACCAAAAAGTAGCTTACCTCTAAAGGGAAGCTTAGTGAGCCTTGTTTTAGAAGAAGCATCTGCCACCCAGTTACACAACCATAAATATCTTCTTGCTGCAACCACCGAGACCATACTCTTAGACAAACCCCTAATAAGGTCATAATGAATATCAGCTAAATAAGCTGCCCCAGTCTCCAACCGGGATGCTTCTGTCGCAGAGTCTTCCCCATTATCTCTGTGCACTCGCTGAGACCAACGAAGACAGGCTCTGGCTAACCATGCTCCACAAATTGAAGCCTGTTTTAACGTGTCCCAACTTCTATCATGACTATCCTTAAGGGCGGCACCACCTTCCACCGGAATTGTAGTCTTGTTGGTAACCGCCGATACCTCTGCATCTACCTTGGGAGATTTAAACAACTCCCGATCCTGATCCAGTAAAGGATATAAATGAGCCATGACCCTGGACCCCTTTAATCCAGCCTCAGGCATACCCCGTTCTTGTTGAATCATCTCCCTTACAACCCTGTGTAACGGAAAAGCCCTTTGTGTTTTCCTAAATGCTTGCAACAAAGGATCCTCCAAAGTAGAGTCCTCATCTGGCCCAGAAACTGGCATATTAAGTGCTTTAAGAGTTTCCATAATCAATGCAGGCAACTCCTCTCGCCGGAAAAGACAAACTACTCTCGCCTGGTCCTCCTGATCCGTGAGTTCTCCTTCTTCAAATTCCTCATCAACTTCCAAATCTGGATCCAAAGGATCTGAGTGAATCTCTTCAGAAGTTATCGAATGCTCTTCTGGATCCTTCCCTGTTTTAACCTTCTTAACAGGGACAGCACCCTCAGCAACCTCCAGAAGAATACCCGAGTTCCCCTCCTGAAGAGGGTAGTGGACCCTTTCCAAATGTCTGCTAAAGCAGAGATACAAAATCTTGCGAAAACAACGCCACCAAACCTGATGAAAATATTGATGGTACATGCAGCACATCAGGAATGGAAGAAGACCCTGCAATAGGCTCTGGCAAGAGCTGCGGAGGCGAATTAACATCCAATAAAGATAAAGAAGCAAGCTTAGAACCCTCTACACTGATTTCTAAAACCTGCTCCAAATCTGGAGTCTCCTGGACGCAGGATCTACAAACACCTGAGTCAGATAAAGCTCCTCTCCTAGAGCCACAAACTAAACATTGTGGCTTAGAAGGCATTATTTCTCTAAAGCTCCAAAGAAACACTTTAACTTGTATTAATAGATTTTTTTTTACATGAGCATACTCAGAAAACAGTTCAAAAAGAGATTAAAATGAAATTAAAATGACATTAAAATCATTACCTTTAAAAGAAAAGTCAAAAAACGAAGTTTCTGTCTTCCAAAGAAACTCACTCACTGTTTGCCGTTTCCACGTGCACGCGCCCGAACAGTGCGGCCTGCCCAGAAGCCAACTGTCATCGCCGAATAGCTGCACAGCAAATTATTATCTGAGTTCTGCAGCAAGAAGAAAACCCCCTTAATCACTTCAGGATAACCGGTTCTCCCCACGCTAAGCAGTTTCAGCGTCGGAGGAGAAACCGGAAGCACCGGACAGCAATGAAGTTAAAAACAAAGTAATACCAGCTCTGGCAGCACGATCAGATGTGCGGCTCTCAGAGAACAGCTTTCAGCTGTAACGACTCTGCCGTTTTTTTCGCTCCTCACCTAAGGTAAGTAGGTTCGGGAGACAAAATTTTATTGAATGAATTGAGCCATTCAAAATAAAGGCAAATAAATAAACACGGCTTCTGGCAGACAGAGAAGAAAATAAAAAGGAGAGAGGGGGGGGCACACCTCTGGACTCCTAAGCCAGAGCAACCCAATTGAAGAATAAACAAATAAATTTAACTAAATAACTTTAAATAAATTTAAATAAATTCAAGAAAAACTGCTTAATTGTCCCTCCAGTGAGCCCAGAATCTCTAGGCTCATCAACCTCCAGCTGCTTGGAGACTGAACAAACTGGAGCAAGGAGGCAGTCCCTTGGGTATTTATACTGGTGACATCAAAGAATGTCATTGTTCAGTCTCCAAGCTGCTGGAGGAACCTATATCCCCAGAGATTCCGGGACTGGACTGGAGAGACAATAAGGAATCTGTAATTATGCATGCATATCTGATTGCACACACTTTCACTCTGGGCATGCAGGGGATAGAGTTTGGATGGAACGTGGACTGAGCACAAGGTTATGTGCATAAATTATACAATGCTGTAATTTACATGTAAATGCCTGCACCCTAAATACATCACACAAGAACCAGGGCATATTTAAAAAAAAAGATTTGCTAACCACATAAGGCTTCTTAAATATCATGCCTATGCTGTCCATTCTTTTAACAAACAGCAGTTTTCAAAAGCTAACATCTATTTTCTGAAGTATTCCATGATTAATACCAAAACTGTTGAATTTGTTTTTTTTTGGGGGGGGGGGGGGGAATAGAAAAGGAACACCTTCTGGAAGTTCAGTCCTTATAACCTCTCATTTTGTAAGGTTTCTTATACAGTAGGTTTGGGATCTGAAATATTTCTGAATGAATGTTTATCAAGTGCTACAGTTAACCTAATATATTAAGAATCACTGCAAAAAAACAGATGAGCTAATTAAGATACATGGCAACAGAAAAGAGAAAGCCTGTCAAGCAGCAAAAGGGAACTCACCTAACTGAACTAAGGAATGCATCGGCCCTACTCCTCCCAGAATTCCTGGCAGTTGATTTTTCTTAATGTCATTAAGCCATTCGTTGACAGCATAAGCAAACAACTTATCCACACCTAACAAACTGCAATAAAAAACAAACTCTAGTAAGCAAGAAAGGAATTTAGGGAAGAAAGTATTTTAAATCTTTAGATCAGGTTTCATTTAGGTTACATTATTTGGGAAGAGGCAGGGGACGAATGAGGTCACAAGGAGGAGACAACAAAGTTTCCTAGTGGTCCATCTCACACAGCACTTCCCAGATGAATTGCACTGGTGATGAATTTCACTTACCTGAAGATGGGAACCTATATGACCTAAAAAAAAATCTTATGTAAGCCATTTTTAGTTGTTTGTTAAATTATAACCTACACCTCTGCACTACCATTTACATATGTGTGCAAAGGTTTAGACATCCTGGTCAAGTTGTATGTTGCAATCAATTCCTAAGTGAACAAAAGTTGACACAGCCTCTACATGGTACAACGTGAAACAAGGGGTAAGAGCCTTTTAAACGATCTCTCATGCCACAAAGCTTCTCCATCACTGTGGGAGACACTGCTACACAAATAGCCCTGTCTGCAAACCTAGGACAGCAGACCAATCCATTTCCCTTCACACCGATTAACACCGTGGGGAACACAAGACCTCCAACAGGGACATCCAGCCAAACCGCAACTCGCAGCGCAAGCAAAAGCAAGTAAACAACCCCCACAACCCAACTCTTAGGTCACAGCAGCAATGACCCCAAAAATCACCACCACATCCCACAGAAGCCATCAAACCTGGAAATTCACTACCACAAGACAAGCAATACTCAACCTCCTCAATTGTCAGTCAAGCCACAATACTCCATACTTGCCCAGCACCTTTCAACTCACAACAACCACTGACACCACCACAGCAAGCTATAATGCTCAACTACCATTTATTTGCAACCCTCCTAATGATACTCATCATCGCAATACAATACTCTACTGCTTTAACAGCCATTACCCAATATATCCCAATAATCATCAGGACACAACGCCAACAGAACCACAATGCACAACACAACTCCTGGTTCAGAAACTACAACAGACTCATACAAATACAACCCGCACTACATACCCTGAACAAACAAAGAACCAGTCCAAACAACAAGCAATACCTAAATTGCTCCCTTATCAATGAATGCTCAGTGCACAACAAAATCCCAATTATCACAGACATTCTCAAGAGAGATGAACCAGATCTACTCTGTAAAACAGAAACTTGGCTAACAGCTATAGACACTGTACTCATCAACCAACTCACAACTACTGAATACACAACTTTTAACTGCCCACGCATAAACAAAAGAGGAGAAGAATCCTAATCATCGCCAAAACCAGCCTGCAATTCCAAATCTCAGAGTCCGCATCCTTAGACGACCTATATAATTTGTCAATAACAAACGACCACATCACAATATGCCTAGTTTACAGAGCACCCTCAGCCAACACCAACAATTTAGGTCAATTTAGCCAACACCAACAATTTAACCAATATATTAGGAATAGCAAATGGAAACAATACTCCAAGCAAAACCCTTCTACTATTAGGAGATTTCAACCTAACTACGCTTCCTAAAAATCATTCAAATACATTCCTTGAGGCGATGGATGCTCTGGACTACCAACAAATAGTAAACATCAACACCCACACAAAAGGAAATACACTAGACCTTATATTCATACCAAAACTCTTAAACATCAGATAACAATGTCTCATAACACAAACACTCCCAGTCCCATGATCCAATCACACTATGATTAACTTCTCCACCCCTTTCTACGCCGACACACCCATGAAAAGCCCTATTAACACCACAAAACGCAGATTCCGCAACTTCAACAAGAAAGCCTTCCTGGAAGAAATTACACCCTACCTCCAATCCAGTACATCTAACAGAAATTATGATCGCAAATTGGAACCAGACATTAAATAATGCAGCATCAATGCCTCCAACCAGATTGTCACCAAAACACAAATCAAATGCTACATGGTACACCAAAGATCTCAGGAATTTAAAGCAAGAGCTAAGAAGGATTGAAAGAAAATGGCGTGCATCTAAGCAATCTGAACTAAAAACAAGATTTATGCAAACAGTTGAACCGCAACAGGGTAAACAACACAAAAAAGGATCATCACACAAAAATCCTATTGAGTTCTCTGAACCGCCTAAGAGAGCTATTCAGCATTGTCAAATCTCTAACCACACCACCCAGTCATGAAACATCAGAAGACTCTCCACACCCACAAACCCTGGCAGACTTCTTTGAAATCAGGATGGGACCCATGAACAACACATAATACACTCCAATAGACAA
Source organism: Ichthyophis bannanicus (assembly GCA_033557465.1). Classification (NCBI taxonomy): domain Eukaryota; kingdom Metazoa; phylum Chordata; class Amphibia; order Gymnophiona; family Ichthyophiidae; genus Ichthyophis; species Ichthyophis bannanicus. Next base: position 65,737,773 of record CM066037.1, read on the forward strand.
CAAACCCACCAAAAATCAATGGACAACCTTTGACTCCATCTTTTATAAGAACATAAAACATATCATCAGCAACCTCAGTACCACACCACCACCACTGGATCCATGCCCTGTCTGCTGGATTAAGATAACTAAGACCAAACTATCCCCTTTCATCGTCAAGCTGACATGGATTTCTCTTGAAGAAGGTATCCTTCCAAATGACCTAAAAACAGCATCAATTCGACCACTACTAAAAAAAAACCGCAGTCGACAATGGAGACCCTGCCTCATACAGGCCCATCAGTAGCCTATCCTTTATCTCTAAAATAATTGAAAAGATAGTACTCCAGCAACTACAGAACCATATAGACAAACACGCCCCAATAGATCAACACCAGCATGGTTTCAGACCACACCACGGCGTTGAAACTCTCATCACATCTCTAATAGATGCAATAAGAAGAGGCATCAACAAGATTAACCATACATATATCCTAGTCTTCCTGGACATAACCATAGCATACAACACCATTCCACACAACTTCCTATACGCCAGACTACAATCCACTGGAATCAGCAGCACCCCCCACCCCCCTTAAATGGATGCACTCATACTTCTCAGACCGTCACCAACAAGTACGCATAGAAACAAAGAAATCGGATCCATACAGACAACACAAAGGAGTCCCACAAAGACTCTCTACTCTTCAACGTATTCATGCAACCCATATGAGCCATATTTCCCAAACACGACATTCAATACAGAATCTACGTAGATGACATCACGAAGTTTACACTCTATGAAATCAGCAATCCAAACTATACAAAATATCTACATGCTTCCAAGAAATCTCACAACGGCTACATGAACACAGACTACAGATCAACTAAAAGAAAACAGACATACTCCATATCTTCAGAAATAAATCTCTTTCACCCCCCCAGAACTATCAAAATACATAATATGGAACTAAAAACCAAACAGGAAGTGAAATACTTGGGCATAACAATCAACCAACAGTTCACCTTCACCCCTCACATCACAAAACCACACAAGCAATATACCACAAAATAAAAATACTACGTAACCTTCAATCTTTACTAGCAAACTCAGATTTCTGCTCTGTACTCCAGGCACTGACATTCTCCCTACTGGATTTCTGCAACAGTATTTACAAAGGACTCCCTAAACATGCTCTTCATCAACTATAGTTGGCTCAAAACACCACAGCGTGCATCCTAGCAAATGCAAAAGAGGGACCACATCACACCAATTTTGAAAAATCTACACTGGCTACCTGTACAAAGCAGAGTCAAATACAAATCAACCAAGAACATTTTCAAAACGTTGCATGAACGATCTTGAATATACTTAGAATCCCTCATCCGCACATCAACTATCAATAGAACAAGGCGTAAATGCGATACAAACCTCCACAAACTTACCAGCAGAAATAACACGAATGAATCAAAATACTCACAGCAGAGCCTTCTCCACCTAAGTACCCGACCTGTGGAATGAACTTCCCAGCAACCTCAGGGAAACTCATGATCTAAAGAAATTCTGCAAAGACCTCAAAACACTACTATTCAAGGAACATTTTAACACCTGAGCAATGCTTCCCCCCATGCAACAACCTTTGGACGCATGCCACAAATCCCCACTCTTACATACCTCCTTCTGCACTCCTCTCACTCTCTCCCCCCCCCCCCCCCCGGCTCCCCATCCCCTCTGTATATAAGTTGTTGTATATAAGTTCTAACAGTTAATATGGCTATAGCTCTCCTTTGTGATTCATCACTGTTAAATATCTAAAAGTTCTATGTAAACTGCCTTGATTCCCAGATAAGGCGATATAAAAACACTGATAAAGCACAGTTACTTACCTGTAACAGGTGATCTCTGGGAACAGCAGGAATAAGTCTTCACATATGGGTACGTCGGTACCGACGGAGTCTGTGCGGGAACGCTCCCCAGCGTCCAATCAGAACGCTTTTGGAAGCATCCCAACACGCCTGCGTGCTGCCTTCCCGCCTTTCCCAACTGCCTCTCCTCAGTTAAGTTTTAAAGCTGAGGCAAAGAGAGAGAGAGCAAGAAAGGGAAAGATAGAGATAGAGAAATGCAACTCCTAGGGGAGGTGGGTGGGTTGTGAAGACTTATTCCTGCTGTTCCCAGAGATCACCTGTTACAGGTAAGTAACTGTGCTATCTCCAGGAACAAGCAGGAATGAGTCTTCACATATGGGGACTCCCAAGCTGAGATGCCCAGAGGGAGTCCTAGCATGTTGCTAGTCTAGAAAGAGCCATGCTATTCCTCAGGACCTCAGGCATCCTGGGGATGGAGAGTAGGAGTTGAATACAGAAAAGGAAACAGCTAGCCTAGAACAGGGCTTCTAAAGGGGAAGACCCTGTATAGAGGGCATTTAGTAGTAAAATATTGTAATATGGGCCTCCCTTGTTGGCATTGCAAAAGTCTACTGAGGTTCATATGGATCTGTTAGAAGAGCCAGTGAAGAACCTCAAGGAGTACCTCACTGAGAAGTAGAGGTAATAAAAGTAGAAAAAACAAGTGGAGGTCAGAACCCTTCAGGGTGGGAAATAGCCATAGGGGAAAACTGAGGTAGTATAAGAGGTAGAGCTTCAGCGGAAGACGCAGAAGGTACTACTAGAGAAAGCTTAAGCTGTTTTGGTCCAAAAACAGTACAAACCGAGGACCAAAAGAAAAAATGAGTCTGACCCAAATGGACTGGCAATGGAATCAGTCCATGTAGGAGAGAAAGGGTATGGAGACCCTTGTATTTGATAAGAAAGTAAGGACAGACTTAGGAAGCGCTAAGCTTTAGATTAACTGAAGCTCTGCAATGTCTTTCCTAAATGGGGTCAATTAGGAAAGAAAAAGGAACATGGAGAGCTTCAGGGGTACCTAACCCTAAAAGGTTATGGTAAGGAAAAGTTTGTTAATTACCACAGGAAGTGGTTATATGTGTAGAACCCTAAGTATGCTGGCACAGCATTGATAGGGGTAGTGCCCATCTGTCAGGATCATATAGGAATGTATGGATATCTGAACCTAAACAGACAGATAGATAAGTATGTGGATACATATCTACCTAAAAGATATATCTCACTATATATATATATATATATATATATATATATTTATATATATATATATATATATATATAACTAAATATATAAACATATAGGGTATATATGCATATATATAGAGAGAGAGATGTATGGGCAGAAGATACACAGATATATATATATATAAATATATATATATGAATATGTAGGCATATAGACACATGTCTCCAGGTATGTGGATGGAGAGATGTCTATAGAACCAGATTCCCCCTAGGGATATGGGGAGAGAGAAAGATTCCTCTAATAGCAAGAAGGTTGATACCTGCTTGAATAGATGCATAGAGAATCTTCTTTCCCTGGTTATGACTGGCAGAGTCAGAGGAATGGTCTCCCTAACAAGAAGGAGTCTAGATTCCTTTCAGAATTTGAGTTCTTGAATAACCAGGATGGCCTACGTGAAAAATGCAGAGGATAACTTCAGTCTGCAGGCAGGAAGTCCAGATCTCTCCAGAACTGCAGTATGGAGAATGGATAGAGGACGCCACTGGAGGAAGATACCATAGTGACCTGCCTATGAGGGCAAGATGGGTATCAGGCGTCCTTTAGCTGCCACTGAAAGAAAATTATCTCTGGCGAGAAGACCAAAGGAAATATGGGCCAAGCCAGGGAATTGGCCATTCTTTAGGTTTTCACGTGATGAAAGGCCTGAGTCTTATGTCTCAAAAGAGATTTAAGATGAGATAGTAAGGGTAGGGAATACCTACCAGTCATGAAAACATGACTGGGGGAACCCCTCCTAACCATCTGGGGTTATCTGTTAGTCAAAATACTAATGCTCTCTAGCAAGGGCCCATAGTGCAAAGCTACTTTGTAGAGTTGCAGAGAGCATGCTGCAGGATGGTTAGAAGAAAAAACTGGCTGTGTAAAGCCAGTGGGTAACAAACTATTCTGCCAAGGACAAGGGGGCGAAGAATAGAAGTTAACCAACCAGTCTGTGATAATAGGGTTTTCCAAACGAGGTTGATAACCTGTTTGGGGTTTAGCACTGAGGCTAGAAAAATTGCTAGTGGAGGGGAACCCCTGGTTGTGTGGTGAACAGAACCAGTGGCTTAACCACTAGGAATTGCTGTATCTGCAGCAAGTACCAGGGCAGCGGAAGGAAATTTCTTTTGCTCTCCCTTTTTAGATTGGGAAAAAGAAACAACAGACATAGTAGGGCTTCCTATTGTCTGATGAGCTGCCCTAAGGTAATAAAGGGGGAGATAACTCTGGAAGGGAGAATCCCCCTGTGGAACAGGTAGAGGACCATAGGGGCTTACCAGTGTAAAAGAGCCACTCTAACAAATCAAATGTTGTACTAAGAGGGAGGTAAGACAGAGTTGAAGGAGACTGACTATGCAGGAAGTCTCTGAAAGGTAAGATGATACGTGCCAGTACAGGGAAACAACTGTCTTATTGATAGTTGTCACTTCTCTTTTCCCCAAAGAGAAAAAGAAAACCTGTTAAGTATGGGCATGATCATCATAAAGACTCTTAGAGTAAAAGAAAATATGTCTCATGAAGAGATATCTAGAAAAGGTTAGGATAAAATTAGTGCAGATACTTCAAGTGAAAAGAAGCAGACTGCCACTCTAACCACCAACCAAGAGGGGTAATGATGATCTATTTGAAACCCTGCGACTGCTGGGTTTGCTGACCCTGTTGAGGTTGTGGTTTCTTCAGACCAGGGCGATGTTTCCCTTGTTTGGGAACATCTGTATGATGGGCAGAAGATGGATAAAACTTTTTCCCCCTAGGGAAAAAAAGTTTGGTAGGACATTTCCTACCAACTGGGAAAGAGGAAGGCGTAGAACAGCCTCTGGAAACAGGAATGTCAGTGGCTAACTGAGCAACTTGGAGTAAAGACTCCTTGTTAAAGAGATTTCTCCAGTGCAAGGAGTATTTCCCAGTCTTTCTTGTGCCCATTTGTCCAAGTCTGAAGCCTGGAGCCAGGCTTTACGTCGTGCCCCTATAGCTATAGCAGAGGTTCTGCTAACAGACTCAAAGGAGTCTAGGGAAGCACGAGTAAGGAACCTAGAGATATTTTGAGCATGACTAACCAGTAAGGAATAGTCTGCACTTTTGGGCTCTTGAAGAAAAGGAGTCATAAACAGTAATTTTTTTGTGACCTCTTCAAGAGATAAACCCATATAGAAAATAAATGAGAGAATTCTTGCTGAAAGCATGGATGCCTGGAAGGTCTGGCGTACAAAGGCATCTAAAGTCTTAGAATCACGACCTGGCGGATAAGAAGAATGCTTTTTAGTACTCTTCACCCGCCTCATTGCTGATTCTACAACAATGGAATGATGAGGAAGTTGAGTCCTTTGAAAACCTGGAGAGGGGGCACCTGATAGAGAAGATCAGTTGCCCTAGAAGGTGGGGGTACCGTTAAAGGAGCTTCCCACATTCATAGAAGAAGATCCTGCAAGGAATGATGCAAAGGAAGCATGATGTTCTCCTTTGCTCTCCCAGGAATATACAGGGATTCTGTATTCCCTTGTGTAGGATCCTGTCCAGGTATAGAAATGGCAAGTGATTTTGCCATATCTAGGAGAAAAGCTTGAAAAGAAAAATTCCGAGAGGGAAATTCTTTTGGATAGGCTAGATCTGTTGAAGAACTAGCATTGGCACTGAGGGATCTATCCAACTTTATAGGAATATAAGATCCTGAATGGTGAAGTATGGGATCCTTAGAGGATGGTCGTCGGTACCGCAGGAGGTCGGGACCAGTAACAGTCGGAAGCGCATCGTCCATGCTAGGGATCGATTCCAAACTCGGTACTGAGGGAAGCGAGCCTGATGAGAGAAGCATGGAAGGCACCGACAGCTATGGTAATGTGGATACCGTTACCGACTTTGGTACCGTATCCGATACCGGTGGATGAAGGCCAGCCGGTGACAACTCTAACGGTATTGAAGAAACCGAGAGTGCCAGACATGGATCATCGGAACCGTGCCTTCGGTACCGTCTGGTGTCGGTACCAAGGCGAGTCGGTACCCAGTCCTCCAGACTGGAGATCGATTCCAGACTCGGCATCGAAGGAGGCGAGTCTATCGATGCACATCTGGAGGGTACCGACGTCGGTACTAATATCGGTACCGAGATCGATACCGATACAGGAAGGTCGGTCTGCAGCGTATCCAACAGCCCCTTAGGTACCGAGGACGCCAGACTACGATCCTTGGTGAGGAATGTTTCATCCAACATCATTGCCGATGCTGGGGTATCGGTACCGCTCGAAGCGGATGCCACCACCGAGCATGGCTCAGGTATGTTCTGTGAGGGGTGAACCTCAGGAACAACCTGAAACCGCACACAGGCTTTGGAGGCCGAAGACTCCCACCGGGGTTTTAAAGCCAGTGTGTTCTCGAGGGCAAGGCCAGAGGCATCTCTATGCTGTGCATGAGATCTACCACTCGAGGACTGGCTAGTCTTAAAAGACTGTTTTTGGGTTACCTGATCCCGTGTAGAAGAAGAGGTGGTCGGTGCCCTGAAGTTGGATGGGGACCGCGTATCGAGGGGAACTCGATGCTGAAGACTTCTTCCCACAATACTATTGCAGGAGGGACACTTCGGAGGAAAATGGTCAGGACCCAAACAGGTTAGACACCAATTGTGAGTGTCTAAAATTAATTTTGTACCGCCACAGTTTGTACATTTCTTGGGATTAGTGGCTGGTGGTTCCATGAAGGAAAGTGAGTAGGCCTAACAGGCCTAAGAAAACCGTGAGGCACTAATAAGGAAAAGTATTCCTTAAAAAGGAAAAGTTTTACAAGAAAAAAGAAAAGAAACACCAGCGGTACCGGTGGCGTCGGGGAAGGCAGCCGTGACCACAAAAAAAACAAAAAATAAAAGAAGAATTTTCTGCGGTGACAGGAGGACGTCCTGCCGGCTCCACGGAAAAATGAAAACTGAGGAGAGGCAGATGGGAAAGGCGGGAAGGCAGCATGCAGGCGTGTTGGGATGCTTCCAAAAGCGTTCTGATTGGACGCTGGGGAGCGTTCCCGTGCAGACTCCGTCGGTACCGACGTACCCATATGTGAAGACTCATTCCTGCTTGTTCCTGGACATATAAAAATACCAAATCAAATCAATATTTATAGTGGAAGTATGAAAATAATCACAATCAAAGACAAACTTCCAACCAATTTTGTTCAACTCACAATGCCTTTTGTTCTAAAACAAAGAGTTAATGGGTGACAAAAAAAACCCAGAAGAAAAAGACCTCAGTATAACTAAGCAAAATCAAAAGTATGCAATGACATTAGCAAAATTAAAGTCCCAAAAATGTTCAAAACAGTCACTTATTTTATAAATGCACCCATGTCCTTCAGTGCATCAAAAGCTCTTTAGAACCTTTCAGAGCACACTGGCTCACAGAAAGAACGTATGGCAGAACTGAAGCACTGGGTATTCAATCCTGAAGTAACTTTATTGATGAAACAATGGCCAGTGTTGATTGATTTTGTGGATATTTTCTGTAAAGTTATGAAGGGCTGAATTATCTTTATTTTCAAATGCTCAGAGCTGCTTAGAGGGGCCTCATGGCTGCTGAAGGTAGAGAGAACAACCATCACAAACTGAGATATTAGAAGAAAAGCTTTCACCTGACATATTAAAGTCCTAACAAGTCACTAAACCTTTGGAAACTTAACAAAAAAAGTAGTAATGAACTAACTGGAAGAGTAACTTCTGCATAAGCCATATTCAATTTGTTATTATTTTCAATCTGTTAATATCAACAAAAAATAATAATTATACATTAAAATTTTCAGAAGGGTGGCATGTTTATCTTTGTGTCATGTATGTGTCCGCATCTTTTCACTTGGGAATTCAACAAAACATACAATTTGCCTAAACCTTTACATACAAATGTAAGTGGCATTAAGCTTTTCATAATTCTGAATGGATACAGAATTTCCATTGCAATAGGCTTTTGAGAAAATAGAGTTATGAACGCATAACATAGTAAATGACAGCAGATAAAGACCAGTATGGTCCATCTAGTCTGCCCAATACGATGCCAAGAGTAGGTACACCTGCCGCTCTGTGCAGACCCCCCCTCCCCATGTCTTTGTCCATGGGTGATCCCGCCACTCCATGTAGGATACCCCTATTTGTTAAGGAATTAGATGGTTCAGATTATTTTGATATTTTCTTGTTGCTGTAAAAGGATCCACTGTGTCTGCCCCATGCCCTTCTGAACTCCGTCACCGTATTTGCCCCCACCACTTCCATCGAGAGCGCATTCCACGCATCCACCACCCTTTCAGTGAAAAAGTATTTCCTGACATTGCCTTTCAATTTACCACCTTTTAGCTTCATGTTATGCCCTCTAGTTTTGCAGCTCATCCATCTTTGGAAGAGGTTTGTTTGTTCATTACTTCTCTTTAAGTATTTAAAGGTCTGAATCATATCTCCCCTGTCCCTCCTCTCCTCCAAAGTGTACATGTTTAGGTCTTCAAGTCTCTTCTCATAAGGCTTCTGATGCAGGCTCCAAATCATTTTGGTTGCCTTCCTCTGAACCGATTCCAGTCTTTTTACATCCTTTGCAAGATATGGTCTCCAAAACGGAACACAGTATTCCAAGTGAGGCCTCACCAGTGACTTGTACAGTGGCATAAGTACCTCTTCCTTTCTGCTGGTAATACCTCATTGTATGCAGCCCAACATCCTCCTGGTCTTGTCGCACTGTTTTGCCACCTTGAGATCTTCAGAAATAATCACTCCAAGGTCTTTCTCCTGATCCGTACACACCAATCTCTCGCCCCCTATCGCGTACATTTCCCTTGGATTTCTGCTTCCCAAGTGCATGACTCTACACTTCTTCGCATTAAGTCTTAATTGCCAAGCATTAGACCATTCTTCCAGCTTTTGTAGATCATTCCTCATGTTAACCACTCCCTCGGGAGAGTCCACTCTGTTGCAAATTTTCGTGTCATCTGCAAAAAACAGACTTTTCCATGCAGTCCTTCAGCAATATCACTCACAAATACATTGAACAGTGCTGGGCCCAGGACCGACCCTGGGGCACCCCGCTAATCACCTTCCCTTCAATCGAGTGAGCTCCATTTACCATCACCCTCTGTCGTCTGTCAGTCAAACAATTTCTGATCCAATTTACCATCTTGGGATCTATCCCCAAGCTACTGAGTTTATTGATAAGCCTCCTATGAGGAACAATATCAAAGGCTTTGCTGAAATCCAGGTAGATGACATCCATCGCATGCCCCTGATCTAGTTCCCTGGTCACCCAGTCAATCAGATTTGTTTGGCAAGATCGCCCTTCGGTAAAACCATGTTGCCTCGGATCTTGCAACCTGTTGGCTTTGAGAAAGTTCACAATTCGCTCTTTCAGGAGCGCCTCCATTACTTTTCCCGCCACTGAGGTAAGGCTCACAGGCCTGTAGTTTGACACTTCTTCCCTGTCACCACTTTTGTGTAGAGGTACGACATCAGCCATTCTCCAGTCCTGAGGAACCTCTCCTGTTTCCAAGGATCTGTTGAAAACATCCTTTAACAGCCCTGCAAGAACCTCTCTGAGCTCTTTCAGTATCCTGGGATGTATCTCATCCGGAACCATGGCCTTGTCCACTTTCAGTTTTGCAAGTTGTTCTAACAGATCATCTTCTGTGAATGGTGTGGTATCTACTTCAGTCCCAGTTTTCTATTTGGGAGTCACAGGTGGTCCTCCTCCAGGACTTTCCTTAGTAAAAACAGAACAGAAGTATTCATTTAGCAATTTTGCTTTTTCAATGTCACTTTCCACGAGTGCGTTCCCAGCACTTCTGAGTCCTGCAATTCCACCTCTGATCTTCTTCCTTTCCCCAATATATCTGAAGAAAGTTTTGTCGCCACACTTCATATCTTTAGCCATTTTTTCCTCTGCCTTTGATTTTGCTATCCTTATTTCTCTCTTTGTCTCTTTGAGTTTGATCCTGTATTCATTTCTGTGTTCCTCTGTTTGCAAGCTTTTGAATTTTACGAAAGCTGTGTTTTTTGCCTTTATCTGAGCAGCCACTTCTTTGGAAAACCAAATAGGGTTTCTTCTCTTTTTTTTGTTTACTTTTCATACATATTTATCTGTTGCCCCTTTTATTGCCACCTTTAGTTTAGCCCATTGCAATTCCACTTCCCTTATCTCCTTCCACAGCTGAAGAACAATGGACCCCCCACACACACTCAAAAAACCCCCCATTTAAACTGTTACTGCAGAATCTCTCTGTAACGCTATCTCTGCACTGAAATTCACCCTAACCTTAACATTATTGAAACTGATATCAAATTCAGTCAGATTGAAAGCAATCCTCCTGCCTCTAAGAAAGGACATCAATCTCTGAGAAAGTATACTTGATTAAAGCTGTCTTTGTTGTGCTATAAAAACAGGAGCAGTTTATTCTAATACACGCATTATCACAAAGAAGGCTAGAACAAGCAAGTGTTAGCGTATAACAGCAATAATGCCCTCTAGATAGGGTATCACGTGCTAGAAAGCTCCCCAACCAAGGACAATTGCTGCTGAAGTACTTCTTTCAGTCTTACCCATGTCGGTAACAAAGCCTCTTCAGCTTCAGTTCTGAGCAGCTCAACTGAGCAAGGCCAATCAGAATCCCAGCTAATGTACCCTGCAAAAGAAGCACAACAGACCAAAGCTGGATAAAATAAAGCCATAAAGCTCTATACTGAACTTTCAAACACACATAATAGAGCGATTGTATTCATGTGTTCTCACTTCTTCCTTTTCTCTAGCTCCTATTTTCTGAAAATCTTTTAGACAACCTTTACAAGGAATTGAGATATTACAGGACTAAACAAGACATATTCTATGAACTATGGGGACAATTTTGTAAGTCACTTGAGTGTGTAGAATAGTGTAAGTAGGTACTTATGCTATATAATAGAGGTTTGTAAAATCTTGAGTGGAATGGAATGGGTAAATGTGAATTGACTGTTTACTTTCTCAAAAAATACAAAGCAGTCTCTTTAGGCTGAAGAGCCCTATCCTCTTTAGCCTTTCCTCACAGGAGAGTTGTTCCATCCTCTATCATTTTGGTTGCCCTTCTCTGTACCTTTTCTAATGTCGCTATATCTTTTTTGACATGCGGAGACCAGAATTGCACACAATACTCCAGGCGTGATTGCACCATGGATCAATACAAAGGCATTATGATATCCTTTATTTTATTTTCTATTCCTTTTTTAATGATTCATATTATTTTGCTTGGTATATTTGGCCACTGCCACATACAGAACAGAAGATTTCAATGTATTTTCTACAAACACAACCAGGTCCTTTTCTTGGGTGGCGACTCCTAATATGGCATCTAGTATTGTATACCTATAGTTTGGGTTATTCTTCCCTACATGTGTCAATTTGCATTTCTCCACATTAAATTTCATCTGCCATTTGGGCGCTCAGTCTCCCATGGCCCGCCTGCACTTTCTCACAATTCAAACGCAACTTAACAACTCGAATGATTTGGTGTCATCTGTAAACTTATCACCTCATTTGTTGCTCCCAATTCTAGATCATTTATAAATATGTTAAAAGCACCGGCCACAACTAAACAATGGCTGGGAAAATCATATTGCTAAAGCTGTTGCCCCCCGTTACAGCTTCTACCTCTGTCCAGACAGAAATCCCAATGCCAGTTGAAGGACTGGTTCCATGTTCAGGATGCCTGCATGCTGAGGCTCTCAGGAAAGAAGTGGAGGAGCTCAGGGAAGAGGTGGCGAGGCTGAGAAGCATTCGAGACAGTTGAGAAGTTCATTGATGAGATGCTTCTTGAAGCATCCCAGCTCTCTGAAAGAGATGAAGATGGGAGGCTACAGAAGGAAGAAGTTTGGACACGAGTCACAAGAGCCTACCAGTATCAACACTCCAACTCCTCCAGCTCTTGAACTGAAGAACCAGTATGCAGCCCTGAAAGCGGAGGAAGTGGAAGCATCCAAGGAAAGGGAAAAACCACAGCTTGAGCACTCCAAAGTTGCAGAATCAGTCACCACAAGGAAGCGAAGGGTAGTCGTGATTGGTGATTCTCTGCTGAGGGGTACTGAGGCATCCATCTGCTTACCAGATTTGATGTCCAGAGAAGTGTGCTGTCTGCCAGGTGCCAAAATCCGAGATGTTACAGAGAGTTTGCCGAGACTCATCAAGCCTACTGAGTATTATCCGATGTTGCTCATCCATGTCGGCACAAATGATACTGCTAGGTATCCCTCCAAGCATATCAAAAGTGATTGCATGGCTCTTGGACAGAGGGTGAAGCAGATAGGTGAGCAGGCGGTGTTCTCTTCAATCCTCCCTGTTGAGGGTAAAGGCCAAGGCAGAGAAGCTCGCATCCTGGAGATGAATATGCATGACTGTGTGGTGTCATCAAGAGCATTTTGGATGATGTTCCAAGGGCTGTAGAGCAGAGATGGTGTCCATTTGTCCAAGATAGGTCGAAGTGTCTTCAGCAGCAGACTGGCTAATCTACTGAAGAGGACTTTAAACTAGATTCATTGGGGATGGGTGAAGAGAGCCCCTAGATTCATTGGGGATGGGTGAAGAGAGCCCCTAGGGTTAGTAAATAAAGCCCCCAGGTAAGTGAAACATTAAATACTTCTGTAGAAATGGGTAATAGGGGCAACATCTGGAAAGTAGTGTGTATAAATGCCCATAGCGGTGTGTATAAATGCCCATAGCATGGGAAATAAGATCTCAGATGCTGAGGCTTTAATGGAAGAGGCTGAGTTGTATTTAGTGGTGGTTATGGAGACATGGTTCACGGAAAACCATGATTGGGATGTAATTATACCAGGTTATACTTTATTCAGGAAGGACAGGGTAGAAAGAAGGAGAGGTACATACGCTGCTTAGCCCCACTACTCCTCTTCTATGGCCCCCACATCACATTGTCCTTCTCTTCCTCATACTCCCCAACTGCCTCCCTTCCTACCAGCACCCTCATTCCCCCCCCATTCCCCCTCTACCTTCCTCACTTCTCCCTCCATTCTGTCTTCTAACCTAGCATCTGCTCTTGAGCTTCATCACACCCTCCCCCTCATTCAACCAGCCCCTCTCTCCTTAAGGCAACCTCACCCTCGCTTCCGCCGTACTGCCTCCTCTTTACCGCGCTCTCTACTACTCCTTCTTCTTCTCTCATCAGGTAATATCAACCCCAACCTTGGCCCCCCTGGATTTCTTTCTCACTCTAAGAAGAGTTCCTCACGTAACTTATCTAATCTCATCCACATCCCTCTCCTTTCCCCTTCCACTCTCCCTCCCTCATGTGCCACTCACTCATCCAGAGATACCAACCCCAACCTGGGCCCCTTTAGAATTCTGTCTCACTCTAAGAAGGGATCCTCACGTAACCTGTCCAATATCATCAATATCCCCCTTCATTCCCCTTCCACTCCCCCTCCCTCATGCGCCTCATGGAAGGCTCACTCGTCCAGAGATACCCACCCTTACCCTGGCCCCTCTAGATCTCTGTCTTACTCTTACTCTGGCAAGAGATCCTCACATAACGACCCCCTTAGACCTCTGTCTTACTCTGAAAAGAAATCCTCATGTAACCTGTCCAACCTCATCCATATCCCTCTCCTTTCCCCCTCCACTCTCCCATTCTCATGTGCCTTATGGAATGCACAATCAGTCTCTAATAAACTTGCTTTTACTCATGATCTCTTTATCTCTAACGCTAAACATCTTCTTGCCCTAACTGAGACCTGGCTCCTCCCAGATGATACCGCATCTACTGCTGCTCTCTGTCACGGGGGATACCAGTTCTCCCATACACCTCGTTCCACAGACCGCGGTGGTGGTGTTGGGCTTCTACTTTCTCCATCTTGCCAATTGCAACCCCTCCTGCTGCCTCAGTCTCACTTCTTTCTCTCTTTTGAAGTCCACTCCATTCGCCTCTTCTCACCACTTCCCCTCCGAGTAGCTGTTATCTATCACCCACCCGACAAATCCACATCCACCTTCCTTACCGACTTCGACTCCTGGCTTTCCGTCTTCTGGATCCCTCTTCCCCCACTCTTATTTTTGGCAATTTTAACATTCATGCCGATAACCCCTCCGATCCCCATGCTCTAAAGCTTCTCGCCCTCACCTCCTCGTTTGACCTCCAACTTTGTTCTACTGCCCCCACCCACCAGCACGGCCACTGCCTCAACCTGATACTCTTCTCTAATTTCTCTCCCTCAAACTTCCATAATTCACTCCTTCCCGCATCTGACCATCACCTTTTAAGCTTTAATCTTCAGCTTCTGCTGTCTCAACCTCGTCCTGTCTCCTCCGACATATTTAGAAACCTTCATAATATTGATCCCTTGACTCTCGCCTCCACCATTTCTCCATCTCTTTCCTCAATCATGTCCTCTAAATCCGTCGACGAGGAAGTAACCTCCTATAATGCTGCACTTTCCTCGGCTCTCATCCACAACTCGCTATTTACGCACCTGTGCCCATTCTGCTGAACGTGCCTGGATCAAATCCCGCTCCCCGGAAGACCTTCTACACTTCAAATTCATGCTTGGCACCTTACAGTCAGCCATAGCACTTGCCAAACAAGAATACTACATCCATCTGACTAACTCTCTTGCCTCTGATCCTCGCCGCCTCTTTAATACCCTCAGTTCTCTCCTCATGGTGCCCCCACCCCTGGTCCAGCCCTCCCTTTCTGCCCAAACCCTGGCCGACTACTTCCTGACAAAATCCACAAGATTACTCTCCAATTCCCCACCTCCTCATCTACCTCCCCCTCCCCAATTCTCCCCCCCCCCATCCACACTTCCTCTGCTACCCTCTCCTCCTTCCCTACAATCTCTGAAAAGGAAACCGCACTCCTTCTTTTGTCCTCCAAACCCACCACCTGTTCCTCTGATCCTATTCCCACCCACCTCCTAAACCCCATCTCTCCCACCATTGTCCCTTCCATCTCTCTTATTCTCAACCTTTCACTCTCCACTGCAACTGTCCCCGTAGACTTCAAACATGCCGTGGTCACACTTCTCCTCAAGAAACTCTCACTCGATCCCACCTGTCCTTCGAACTAGCGACCCATCTCCCTCCTTCCCTTCATATCTAAACTACTAGAATGAGCAGTCCACCGTCGCTGCCTCGATTTCCTCACCTCTCAGCCCTCCTGGACCCTCTACAATCCGGCTTCCGTCCCTTACACTCCACTGAAACGGCTCTTACAAAAGTCTCCAGTGATTTGTTCCTGGCTAAATCTAAGGGCCTCTACTCTGTCCTCATCCTTCTCGACCTCTCTGCCGCCTCTGACACTGTTGACCACAAATTTCTCCTCGCCACCCTCCCCTCACTTGGTTTCAAAGGCTCCATGCTATCCTGGTTCTCCTCCTACCTCTCCCACCGCTCCTTTAGTGTATGCTCCGGTGGCTCCTCCTCCTCTCCCACCCTGCTCCATGTTGGTGTACCCCAGGGTTCCGTCCTGGGTCCGCTCCTTTTCTCTCTCTATACCCAATCCCTTGGTGCGCTCATCTCCTCCCATGGCTTTCAGTACCATCTCTATGCCGATGATTCCCAAATCTACCTCTCTACGCCTAATATCTCTCCAGCAATCCAGACCAAGATCTCTGCCTGCCTTTATGACATCGCTGTCTGGATGTCTCACCACCGCTTGAAACTGAACATGGCCAAGACTGAACTCCTTATCTTTCCCCCCAACTCCTCCTCTCTTCTCCCTCCCTTCTCAGTCTCCGTGGATGGCTCTATGATCCTTCCTGTTTCCTTGGCCCGCAACCTGGGAGTTATCTTTGACTCCTCTCTCTCCTTCTCCACACATATGCAGCTCGTAGCTAAGACCTGACGCTTCTGTCTCTACAACATTAGCAAAATCTGCCCCTTCCTTTCTGAACACACTACTAAAACGCTTGTCCACTCCCTAATCTCCTTTCGCCTCGACTACTGCAATCTACTCCTTGCTGGTCTTCCTGCGAGTCATCTCTTCCCCCTTCAATCTATTCAAAATTATGCTGCTCGACTAATCTTCCACCAGCCTTGCCATGCCCACATTACTCCTCTTCTCAAGTCGCTTCACTGGCTCCCTATCCAATTCTGCATCCAATTCAAACTTCTCCTCCTGACCTATAAATGAACTCACTCTATGGCCCCTCAATACCTTTCATCTCTTATCTCTTCCTACATCCCCTCTCAGGAACTTTGCTCGTCTAACAAATTACTTCTATCTAGGCCCTTCACTCGCACCGCTAACTCCCGACTTCGCTCCTTTAACCTTGCTGCACCCTACGCCTGGAACAACCTACCTGTGTCTATACGCCAGGCACCCTCCCTAGCCCTCTTCAAGTCCAGGTTGAAAACCCACCTCTTCACTGTCGCTTTCAGATCCTGCGTTTAGCCTCTGTCTTGACCTGATTCCCGTCCTTTGTCATGACTAAACTGTAAATGCCATATTTTGTTTTGATCCAAATTGTAAATGCCATATATTTTTTCTCCCCGAATTGACTATTGCGCTGTGTTGTCTTCATTAGATTGTGAGCTCTGACGAGCAGGGACTGTCTTTGCATGTATTCTGTACAGCGCTGCATGCGTAGCGCAATATAAGTGCTAAGCAGTAGTAGTAGGAGGAGGTGGAATGGCACTATATGTAAAAAATAATATTAAAGCTATAGAATTGCAGGGCTTAAAATGAAGAAAGGAGGCACTGTGAATTAAAACAGAAAGAGGGAAAGGGAAATCCATATGCATTGGAGTTATATACAGATCCTCCTCACAGGGCATAGAAGTGGATGAAGATTTAATAGAAGACATACACAGACAGACATGAAAGGAGAAGTGCTGCTGATTGGTGACTTCAATATGTTGGATGTGGATTGGCAATCCCTGCTGTGGTATCATCTAGAAGTAAGGAGATCCTGGATTCTCTACAGGGAGAAATATTCAGGCAACTGGTAACAGAACCCACACGTTATGGGGCCATACTGGACTTCGAGCTTACCAATGTGGAAAGTGTTTCTGATGTTACAGTGGGAGATCATCTCGCATCCAGTGATCACCAGATGATATGATTCAGTATTAGGACTAGGGCTGAAAAATCCATTCAAAAGCGAGGGTCTTAGACTTTAGGAAAACTAACTTTGCCAAGATGGGACAATACCTCAAAGAGTCGTTAGTGGGATAGGAACATCTGAGGGATGAAGAAAACAGTGGGCATAACTGAAAGGGGATATTTTAAGGGCAACAAACCTTTTTGTTAGAAAGGTAAATAAATGTAAAAGGAAAAGGAGGCCGCTATAGCTCACAAAAGAAATAGATGAAAAGGTGAAGAAAAAGAGGGGGGCCTTCATGAAATACAAGAGATCACAGAGAGAGGAAGACAAGCATCTACACATTTGGAAAAACTTAGAGAAGCTAGCAAAGTAGTCAGGAAAGTAAAGGTATAAAAAGAAGAAACAGCCAATGCAATAAAATGGGGGGGAATAAGACATTTTTCAGATATGTTAGTGAGAGGAGGATGGGCAAAAGTGGTATTGTCAGACTCAAGGGCGCAGTGGAGGAATATGCAGAAACTGATGTGGATAAAGCAGAATTGCTTAACAAATATTTCTGTTCTGTGTTCACAGATGAAGAGCCAGGAGCAGGACCTCAGAAAGACCACAAATAGGAACAGAAGTGACGGGAATCTTGAACAATTTTCAGAAGACTGTGTTCATGAGGAACTAGCTAAACTAAAAGTAGACAAAGCCATGGCTCCGGATGGGATACATCCAAGAATACTGAGGGAACTTGGGGACGTTCTAGCGGCTCCACTGTCTGACTCTTTCAATGCCTCTTTGGAGTCTGGAGTGGTGCCAGAAAACTTGAGAACGGCACATGTGATCCCTTTACACAAAAGCAGACGTATGGATGACATTGAGAACTGCAGACCAGAAGGAGAGAATTCTGTGCAGCTTTCGCTGCCATCCGCCAATTTCAGCCCGTCGGGAGGTATTTTTCAGCTGCCTTTCATTTTCCGGGCTAATTATGTGGTTCTCTGAGCGAGTGTGGCATCGCAAAAATTAAGTTTTTCCAATTTTCAGGGGGATTGCCCTGGAGCAGAGCAGAAACGCGTTCTCCCCACTCACATCACATGATTTCTCTCTGTTTTCTGTATTTTATCTCTTAACTAGTTTCCAATCCACAATAGGGCATTGCCTCTTATACCAAGACTTATCAAATGCTTTCTGAAAGTCTAAATATACTATATTAATGGCTCATCTTTATCCATGTGTTTATTCACATCTTCAAATAAATGGAGCAGATTGGTGAGGCAAGATTTCCCTTGCCTAAATCCATGAACACTGGCTACACTCAAAGTATACGCATAAAGCATAGTTACTTACCTGTAACAGGTGATCTCTGGGAACAGCAGGAATAAGTCTTCACATATGGGTATCGTCGGTACCGACGGAGCCTGCACGGGAACGCTCCCCAGCGTCCTTAAAGAAAGCTTTTGGGAGCATCCCACAGCGCCTGCGCGCTGCCTTCCCGCCTTTTCTAACTGCCTCTCTCCAGTTCGAGTTTTAAAGCTGAGACAAAGAGAGAGAGAGAGGAAAGGAAAGATAGATAGAGAGATACAACTCCTAGGGGAGATGGGTGGGTTGTGAAGACTTATTCCGGCTGTTCCCAGAGATCACCTGTTACAGGTAAGTAATTGTGCTATCTCCAGGAACAAGCAGGAATGAGTCTTCACATATGGGGACTCCCCAGCTAGAGATGCCTGGGAGATCACCCAGATTGTGAGTCCCTGGGAAGGGCTCTACCTCTACCCATGAATCTCAGGCATCCAGTTCAGGGATGGAGGGTAGGAGTTGATTAGGTATGGAACAGGTGTTTGAGAACAGCCTGACCAAACAAGGCATCCCGGCGGGAGTCCTTGTCCAAGCAGTAATGGGCTGTGAAGGTATGAACTGATGTCCAAGTGGCCGCTCGACAGATTTGGTCGATGGACACAGAGTTTAGATGAGCCATAGAGGTGGCCATGGCCCTCACATTGTGAGCTGTGACATGGCCCTCCAGAGAAAGGTTCTTACTTTGGTTGGCGAAGGAAATACACTGAGCAATCCAATTGGACAGAGTTCTCTTAGAGACGGGAAGTCCTAAATGAGAAGGATCAAAAGCAACAAAAAGTTGAGAGGACTTTCTATGTTGCTGTGTCCTGTGTAAGTAGAAAGCAAGTGCTCTTTTACAATCCAGGGTATGAAGATTCCTCTCTGCACTTGATGCATGAGGTCCTGGAAAAAAGACAGGTAAAAAGACCTCCTGGTTCAGATGAAAAGGTGAGACCACTTTAGGCATAAAGTGTGGATTAGTTCTGAGGACTACCTTCTCATGATGGAACCTTGTATAAGGAGGATTAGCCACTAAAGCTTGCAACTCACTGATACGGCGAGCTGAGGTGACTGCAATGAGAAAAATAACCTTCCAGGAAAGGAATTTCAAGGAAGTAGTGGCTAAGGGTTCAAAGGGTGGCTTCATAAGCTGGCCAAGAACCAGATTCAAGTCCCATGCCACTGGAGGTGGTCTAATGGGAGGTTTAGTCAAAAGAAGGCCTCTCATGAATCTTGCTATAAGAGGATGAGAGGAAATAGGTTTTCCAGTGAGAGGCTTAAGGGATGCTGCAATAGCACTCAAATGGACTCTGATTGAATTTGTTTTAAGGCCTGCATGGGATAAATGCAGCAAATAGTCTAGTAAAGAATGCAAAGGTATTGCAAGAGGGTTGAGACCCTTCTCTGCACACCAAATGGAAAACCTTTTCCATTTAAAAGCATATGAACGTCTGGTGGAAGGCTTTCTGTAAGCATGAAGAATATCCTTCACTTGCTGAGAAAGTTGTAAATCTTGAAGGTCTAGGCCTTCAGCAACCAGGCCCTGAGATGAAGAGACTGAGGATTTGGGTGCCACAAAGTTCCCTCCTCCTGGGAGAGGAGATCTGGAGCAGACCCCAGGTCTAGGGAGGGAGCTTGAGAGAGATGCAGAAGTAGAGGGTACCACACCTGGCGGGGCCAAAGTGGTGCTATGAGGATCATAGTCCCTTTGTCTCTCTGAAGCTTGAACAGAGTCTTGGGGATTAAGGGAATAGGTGGAAAGGCATAAAGGAAGTCTTGCCCCCAATGAAGGAGGAAGGCATCCCTGGCCTGAACTCCCTGACATGGAATCCTGGAACAGAACCGGGGAAGTTTGGCATTCCACGGACTTGCAAACAGGTCTATGTCTGGGGTACCCCAAATCCGAAAAATTCTGGCTATCTGGTCCCCATGGAGGGACCATTCGTGTGGAAGCAGAACTCGACTGAGTCTGTCTGCCCAAGAGTTTTGAACTCCTGGAAGATATACTGCCATGAGATGGATTTTATGCTCTCTGGCGAAGGCCCACAATCTCAGAGCTTCGTTGCAAAGTGACAGAGAGCCAGTTCCCCCCTGCTTGTTCATGTAGAACATAGCTACCTGGTTGTCCGTGTGGATGAGGACCGTCTTGTAGCTGAGCAGGGTGTGGAAGACTCTGAGAGCCAGAAAGATTGCTCTGAGCTCTAAGAGGTTGATATGAAGATATGTCTCCTGTGGAGACCAGATGCCCTGGGTCGAGAGATCTTGTAGATGAGCCCCCCAACCCTTTGGAGAGGCATCTGTTGTAAGGGTTGCTTGGGGTAACACATGTTGAAAGGGGGACCCCAGCAACAGATTTTGAGTGGACTTCCACCAGTGGAGGGACGAAAATAGGCGACTGGAGGTTGCTATTTTGTCTGACAGGCAACCTGATGCCTGGGTCCATTGGGTGGATAGGGTCCACTGAGCTGCTCTCATGTGAAGGCGAGCATAGGGAACCACATGCACCGTGGATGCCATGTGGCCTAAGAGTTGCAACATCTCTTGAGCAGTTAAATGGGATTTTAACTGAATCTGGGAGGCTAACTGCACCAAGCGTAGGCAACGGGCCTGGGGAAGATAGGCCCTTGCAGTTGTGGTATCCAGTAAGGCCCCTATGAACTCTAGAGACTGAGTAGGGGTAAGATGGGATTTTGGAATGTTGATTACCAGTCCCAGATACTGAAGAACACGCCTTGTGCAGGCTAGAGAAGTCTGGGCCTCTGACTGGGATGGAGCTCGGATGAGCCAGTCGTCCAGATATGGGAATACGAATATTCCTAGAGTGCGTAGGAATGCAGCTACTACTGCCATGCATTTTGTGAACACTCTTGGAGCAGAGGCCAGACTGAAAGGAAGCACTTTGTATTGGTAGTGCTTTCCTTGGTACAGGAAGCGAAGGAATCTTCTGTGTGTTGGATGGATGAGAACATGGGTGTACACATCCTTGAGATCTAGAGAACAAAGCCAGTCCTGACTCTGGAGGTATGGAAGGAGAGTTCCAAGAGAAGTCATCTTGAATTTCTCCTTGCATAGAAACTTGTTCAATTCTCTGAGATCTAATATGGGTCTGTAGCCCCCTGTTTTCTTTGGGATGAGAAAATAGGGGGAGTAGAACCCTGAACCCTGTTGAAGAAGGGGTACTTCTTCTATTGCCCCTTGGGCGAGAAGGGTAGCAATCTCCTGACCTAGAAGGTTGAGGAGAGATGTTGGAGAATTGAACTGTTTCACCATGGTGTGAGAGGAGGAAGGCTTAAGAAATGAAGTTTGTACCCTTCCCTTATGATGGAGAGGGTCCACTGCTCTGCTGTGATTTGTTCCCATCTGGGAGCAAAGTGAGCTAACCTTCCTGGGATGTTGAGGGGCTCTGGATGTTCTAGAGCCAGAAAGGCTAAGTTCTCTAGTGGGAAGTCAAAGGCCTTGAGGAGGCTGAGGCTGTTGGGCCGTAGCAGTCCTCGCAGCCTGGGTTTTGGCCTGTTTTGGTTGTTGCTGCCTCTTTGTAGCAAAATGACCTTGAGAAGAGGCCTGACCATAAGAAGAAAATTTCCCTTTCTTTGGGAAAGATCCCTTTTTGAACAACCTCTTTTTGAAAGGAGCAGTAGTAGACTTTGAAAGTCTATCTAAAGCAGAATTTTCAGCATCCATCTGGTTGGCCTTTGCTTGCCAATCTTTGCCAAACAGGTTTTCGCCTGTACAGGGAAGGTTACCTAGACCATCCTGTACCCAGGATTCCAAATCAGAGGCTTGCAACCAAGCAACTCTGCGTGCACCTATGGCAATAGCCGAGGCTCTTCTGACCCCCTCAAAAGAGTCAAAGGCTGCACGGTTGGAAAACTTGGATGCATCCTGTGCATGTTTAAGCCAGGTGATATATTCTTCTCTCTTATCTTCTGACATACAAGGAGATAAGGTTTGCAGATGATCTGTAACCTCTTTTAGAAACATCCCCATATAGAGACTATAGGAGTTGATTCTGGCTACAAGCATACTGGCCTGGAAGATTTTTCTGCCAAAGGCATCCAGGGTTCTGCATTCTCTTCCTGGAGGAGCAGAGGAGTGCCTTTTGGTACTTTTGATCTTTTTCATGGCAGACTCTACCACAATGGAATGGTGAGGAAGCTGAGTCTTATGAAACCCAGGACAAGGAGGAACACGATACATGGTGTCCAACCTTCTGGAATGAGGGGAGGTGGAAAGAGGAGTCTCCCATATGCCCAACATGTGTTCATAAAGAATCTCATGTATTGGTAAGGTGGCTGCCTCTTTAGGAGCCTTAGGATATTGAAGGATATCTAATTTTTTGGCTCTAGGTTCAGTCTCAGAGGTCACTGAGATGGACAGGCCTTTGGCCACCTCTCTAATAAAGTCCTGAAAAGACAAGTCTTCAGGAGGAGACATTCTCCTTTTTGGAGAAGAGGGTTCCTGAGGAAGGATCCCCAATGCTTCAATTGAGGCCTCTGAAGAGTCAGAGTCTTCAGAAGAATCGAAGTATCGACTGTCTGGATGCTCTCGTAGAGCCCGATACGCGTACCGGGAGGTATCAACATCGGGAGTAATCGGTACCGGGCCGGTACTGATAGGCATCACTGGATAGCGTACCGCTGCCGTCGATGCTGATGTCGATGCAAGCGGTACTGGTATCGGAACCGGATCCTGTACCGGAATCGGTACGGGTACCGACAACGAGGTTTGTTGCGGTACCGTAGGCGTTGCATCTTGAATGAATGCCGTGATGGCAGGCTGCATGGTCAGAATATTCTGATCCATCGACGCCACCAATGTCTGGATATCGGTACCGATAGAAACTGCCGGTACCCCAGAACATTGTAACAGGTGATCGGTCGAGGCCGAGCCATCGATGTCAACCTGTGACCCCATAGGTAGTGCTTTGGAAGCCGGAGCCTCCCGCCAGGGTAATTTTGCCGGTGTGGTATCCTCAAGAGTAAGCCCGGGGGTATCTCGATACTTAGAGGGAGATGAACTCTTTGAGGACCGGCCAGATTTAAGTTTGGTTACCTGAGATCCATGGGATGAAGAAGAAGCCCTGGAAGACGGCGATGCCACAGAAGCTGCATCGGAGGGAAACAGGGTACTGAGCTTAGCTGCCCGATTCTGTAACCCTCTTTTGGACATCATAGAACAGGACTCACAATCCGCAATGGAGTGGTCAGGACCTAAACATTTTAGACACCAGTCATGGGTGTCAGTGACAGAAATAGTGCTACTGCACTTTGTGCATTTTTTAAACCCAGAGGCGGGTTTTTCCATGAGGGAAAAATATCTCTGTAGGCCTAAGGCCCCAGAAGAAAAATGCACTGAAAAAGTAAAAGTTTTTTGTTTTGTTTTTAAAGAAAGAAAAAGAACCGGTAGTACTGGTGCGGAATCGAGAAGGCAGACACGCGACTAAAGAAAAAGAAAAGAAAAGAAGAAATTCTTCAGCGGTGACAGGAAACACGACCTGCTGGCTCCGCGGAAAAGAAGAACTGGAGAGAGGCAGTTAGGAAAGGCGGGAAGGCAGCGTGCAGGTGCTGTGGGATGCTCCCAAAAGCTTTCTTTAAGGACGCTGGGGAGCGATCCCGCGCAGGCTCCGTCAGTACCGATGATACCCATATGTGAAGACTCATTCCTGCTTGTTCCAGGAGATAGCGTAGTTACTCACCTGTAACAGGTGATCTCTGGAAACAGCAGGAATCAGTCTTCACATATGGGTGATGTCCCCTGACGGAGCCTGCACGGGAACACTCCCCAGCATCCAATAGGAAGCATTTGGGAGCATCCCTGTGCGCATGCATGCATGCCTTCCTGCCTTTCCAGTGATTCTCCTCAGAGGGCTGGATGGAAGTAGGTGTAGCTATGTCCCGAAAAGGTGGTGTAGTACCGCTTGGCCAAAGTCACTGTCCTTACGAGAGTCCTTGTCCAGACAGTAATGGGCTGCAAAGTTATGAATGGAGGACCATGTAGCAGCACGGCAGGTCTCCGCTATGGAGACAGAGTGTAAGTGGCCTACGGATGTGGCCATGGCCCTGACATTGTGAGCAGTTACATGACCCTCTAATGTCAGACCCGCCTGAGTGTATGTAAAGGATATGCAATCTGCTATCCAAAAAGAAAGAGTGTGTTTAGTCACAGGAAGACCAAAATGACTAGGGTCAAAAGAAATGAATAATTGTGAGGATTTTCGGTGTATCTTGGTTCTGGCAGTAGTACGACTGGAGTGAAACAAAAATACATTCTGCCAGAACCTTTGGCTAGCTGGGATACAACCATAAGAAAGTAATGCAAAATCTGATGGCAGAGCCTCCTTCCGGATCAATGACCTGACTGGAAACCAAATGAGTATGGTTCAAGAAATCAGGCGAGGGTCTTAGAAAACAGGCAAGGATAGTAGCATTTTAGGAGCTGTATCCTGTTTATAGGAAGGGAGAATGATAGTATTTAGCATCAGCAGCTTCAATGAATGGCTAAATAACTGGTGTGAAGCAGAGGGATCAGAATACTTTGGGGGCTGATACTGTACACAAGAGAGTATAGAAGGTAATTTTATAAGGAGCTGTGTAAAGATATGTTCCATCAACATGCATAAATCACCCATTTTCTGTGATTTACACGCATACATTAGCTGGTCACTATTACATGTACGCATGCCAGGTCACTGTGGGCGTGCACATGGAAAGAGCATTGGAGGAGCATGTGCAGAGTGCAAATTTACACAAGTGAATTATAAAATACAATAATTTATGTGTGTTCTTGAGAAACCTGGGAGCAGGCATTTACATCAGCCCTAGGCTTCATGTAAGTGATCATGCCTAGATTTGCTACACATATCCCATCACGTAGGCCCCTGTTTTATAAAATTAAGCACATGCATACTTGACTTAATAAAATAGGTGCCAATGGTGTGCAGAAAAGTGCC
Organism: Ichthyophis bannanicus; assembly: GCA_033557465.1. Taxonomy (NCBI): domain Eukaryota; kingdom Metazoa; phylum Chordata; class Amphibia; order Gymnophiona; family Ichthyophiidae; genus Ichthyophis; species Ichthyophis bannanicus. The sequence continues at coordinate 65,763,177 of CM066037.1, forward strand.
CGTTTACTACATGGGACTTTATAAAATTACCTTCATATGTACCAATGGCAGGTCCACAGACAGATTTATTTAACTGCCAGTCTTTTAAAAGTGAGATACATGGGTAAAACGTGTTTCACCTTTGTTAATAGGCTGCCTCAATATTGCCCTTTCTCAAAGAGGTTAAAATAATGCATGTGGCTTTGAAGTGCATGTAATTTGAGCAGCACTGAGAGGAAGCATTTCCCGGGAGCCTGTTTACATCAGGGGAGATAAAGCAAATGCGTAGATTGCAATTTTTAATCTTCCCCAGAAAAGCCGGATCTGGAGAAAAAGCAGATGCAAGTGGTCAAAGTGAAAGTGTGTACTTTGAGAACTGGTGCAAAACTCATGGGTAAAAAGGATGCGTGGCCTTTGTCCCAATGCAAGCAGTTTGAAAACTGCCCCCTTGGTCTTTAGAGACAGCACTGGTTCTTGCTGTAGCAAGAGGAAAAGAAAAGTGCAGGTTAGTTTGACCTTGGTGGTGGGAACGCTAATGGAGACTCCTATAACAGTATAAAAATGGTGACGTATCTGGGACCTAGTGTTGTGCCACTGCAGGATCTGAAGCACCATGATTTTACCAACGGTAGGTGGTGTCAAATAAATCTAATCAATTTCTTTGATTGGGTGATCACACAGTTATAGCAGGGGCATGTACTGAATGTGCAAAATCAGAATTAAGCAAAGCTTGGGAAGATCATTTTCAAAAGCCACTTAGCCATGTAAAAACGGATGCATCAAAATAAAAGAGCTATCTGAAAATTGCTTTCTATGTGACTAAAAGTATGCACACTTTTTCAAAATTGCAATGTATCATACCTGATCCATCGATACATGTTTGCCATGGTAATCAAGACGAATTGGAACTTCTGAAGTAAACCGAAACTCTCTGAAAGGTTATAAATAACAAACAAAAAAACAATGCTAAGCTTGCCAAAAATGAATTGTCTACATCAGAATATTAATGGAAATTAACTAGTGAAAACTTGGTTTCTCATTTTACCGTATGCAAAACGTTCCTCCAGCAATGTCACTGAAGTTGATGTTGTTTCCAAAAATGACAAAACACTGAAAAGAGCTGCAGAAACTCCATTAAAATGCAGCTACCACACCAAAAGAGCCCCTTTACTTTTGAAAAAAAATAGGATAGTATTTACCTGACAAGTACTTAAACCATTTCTTTTTCACTTAAAACGATTTTTTAATGTGCAAAAAGGTTCTTTGGCAGTGTTTTGCTTTAACCATTTGCTATGGATAGAATGCTAAGAGAAAGGAGAAAAGAACAACTAGGCTGGTGCAGTATGGTGCCACTTTGAGGGTAATGTTATAAAGCGCACCTAGGTTACTGTATACTTTTACATGCATCAATCGCACCTATTTTATAAAGTCACATATGCACATACTTTACTTTAGAAACTAGGGACGTAAGTAGCAGGAAATGCATGTTAAATTTAGGCATGATCACTTACATCAGCCATGCAAATATGCTTCGCCCAAACTCTGCCTATGTGAACACCCTCAGTGAAAATGTAGTTACTCACCTGTAACAGGTGATCTCCGGGAACAGCAGGAATCAGTCTTTACATATGGGTGATGGCCAGGGCCAGATTTACCTATACGCCAGGTACGCCGTGGCGTAGGGCCCACAGCTGGCAAGGGCCCACAAACAAGAGTCCCCAGGACAATCGTATTCTTTCCATCACTGAGAAACTTTGCGGCTGAGTTCTACCGTCATCTCCAGGTAATTTTTTCGTTCATTTCATCTTCAGTTCTACAGCTCGGAACTTCCGCTGACGGAACTGTGTTTGTGGGTGTGTTGGGTATAGTCAGAGTGCGAGGCGGGGTTGTGCGAGCCTGGATCCCTCACTCTCTAGAGAGAGTTGAAATTGCTGCGGCCTAGCTGAACGGGGCCGTCCGCGATCCTCTCCAGGCCCTGGCATGAAGGGGAAAGAGGAAAAGGAGAGTGGGGGAGGCGGGAGGCGGAAGTCCGGAGAAGAGCACTAGCGCTCAGGAGTTAAAGGAGCAGGGAAACAGACTCTTCATCGCCCACAAGTACCAGGAGGCGGTGGCCTGTTACACCAAAGCCATAGTGAGTACCGGGGAGCAGCAACGGCCAGGTCCGTTTCCTGTAGCTGCTGTAGTACCGCCGGATCATTCAATGATCCTCTTCCCTAATGGATAAGAAATGTTTTAATGTATTTCTTGAATTCCGATGCTGATTTTGTCCCTATTGCCTCTTTATGTCAGGCAATTCTATACATCTATTGCCATTTCTGTTTTTAAAAAGTGGCAAGTTGATCTCGTTTTTATTTTTTCTGGGGGCCCACAATTTTTGTTGGCGTAGGGCCTCACTCAAGGTAAATCCGGCCCTGGTGATGGCACCAATGGAGCCTGGCGCAGGGACACTCCCCAGCATCCAGTAGGAATGCTTTTGGGAGAGTTCCTCCACGCATATGTGATTGCCTTCCCTTCAGGTTTCCTCAATCAGGTGAAAAGTGGAGAAAAGGAAATTGTAGCAAAAATAAATATGGATAAACAACTTGAGGGGAGGTGGATGGGTTGTGAAGACTGATTCCTGCTGTTCCCGGAGATCACCTGTTACAGGTGAGTAAATGTGCTATCTCCAGGAACAAGCAGGAAGTCAGTCTTCACATATGGGACTCCTTAGCACATGACCGCCATACGAGGGGAAAGGACTCTGGTGCCACAGTGGTTGCAGCAGGGATCCAGCAGACTCAGCTTGTTCAGAGCATTCCTCGGAAGGTGGGCAAATTATCTAAATTTGAAACAAGTTACCTAGTACAGATTTACCGAATTGAGCATTACTTATGGAGTCATTACCCAGGCAGTAGTGAGCTGCAAAGGTATACAGTGAAGACCACGTGGCTGCTTGATAGATGTCTGAAACTGATACAGATCAGAGGTTGGCCATGGTAGCAACCATGGCACGGACATTATGTGATGTGACATGGTTTTGTAGAGAGAGACCCGCTTGCGAGTAAGCAAAGGATATGCAGTCTGCAATACAGATAGAGAGAGTTCTCTTGGAAACTGGTAACCCCTGATGACTCTGGTCAAAGGAGACAAACAGCTGAGAGGATTAGTGATGATCCTTGGTGTGGTCGATATCGAAGGCCAGTGCTCTTTTACAATCAAAAGTATGCAGTGCCTCAGCAGGGTAGCTGTAAGGTCTGGGAAAGAAAGTTGGTAGTTAAATGGACTGGTTCACATGAAGAGTAACAACTTTCGGTAAGAATTTAGGATGTGTCCGGAGGGCCACCTTGTCATGGTGCAACCTGGTATATGGAGTGTAGTCCAACAAAGCCTGAAGTTCACTCACTCTTTGAGCTGACGTCAAGGCTACTAGGGAAAGTACTTTCCATGTTAAGAACTTTAAAGTAGTTGACACTAAAGACTCAAAAGGAGTCTGCATTAGTTGTGCCAAGACAATATTTAGATCCCACGCTGTGGCTGGAGGGGTGGTTTGGTTAAGAGAAAAACCCTCATGAATCTTGAGACCAACAGGTGCAGGGACACTTGACGGTTATCTAGAAGATGGTGAGACGCTAATATGGCAGATAAATGTACTCGCACTGAGTTAGTTTTAAGGCCTGCTGATGACATGTGGAGGAGGCATTGTAGAAGTTCTGGAACTGGGCATGTACAGGGATCTAGGGCCCTTTGTGAGCCCCAGAGCGAGAATCTTCTCCACTTGAAGGTGTAAGAATGCCTGGTGAAATCTTTCCTGGAAGACAGCAGAACTTGTAGCACCTCTTCCTGAAGTCCTAGATGTGAGAGGACGTGCTCAGCCTCCAGGCTGTTAGATGGAGGGACTGGAGATTGGGGTGTAGGAGGGTTCCCTTTTCCTGAGTCAGGAGATTGGGAGAACACCCCAGGTGGTGAGGAGGAGACTGAGCAAGCTGAAAAGAGGAAACCATGGCTGTCTTGGCCAATGAGGCACAATAAGAGTCATTTCGGGTCATTCTGGAGCTTGAAAAACATCTTTGCAATGAGAGGAAAGGGGGGAAAGACATAAAGAAGGCCTTGTCCCCAATGTAGGAGAAAAGTATCAGAGCTCTCCCTGTGAGGAGATGGAATTATGGAGCAATAATGAGGCAACTGAGTGTTGTCCAAAGAAGCAAAGAGATCGAATAGTGGGAACCCCCAAAGGTGGAATAATTGTTGTACTACTACTGGGTTTAACCTCCACTCATGTGGGTGGAGAAGTTGACTCAGTCTGTCTGCTAGTTTGTTCTCCTCCCCTGGCAGATATGCTGCATGTACATGAATTTTGTGGGCTATTGCCCAGATCCATAGGGCTGGCGCCTTTCTGCATAATAGGCGAGAACCTGTTCCTCTTTGCTTGTTTATATAAAACATGGCCTGATTGTCAGTTTGTATGAGGACCGACTTGCCTAGCAGGTGGTGAGAGAACACTTGAATGGCATTGAATATGGCTCTGAGCTCGAGTAGATTGATATGCAGGCGGGTCTCTGGATGAGACCACAGGCCCTGGGTTGTCACACTGTTGAGGTGAGCCCCCCAACCGTGCTTTGATGCATCTGTTGTCAGAGTACAGTGTGGTAAAGACTTTTGAAAAGGTAACCCTACGTCAAGGTTCTCTGGTATGGTCCACCAGAGAAGGGAGGCTTTCATCTGGGGAGAGATGGTGATGAGATCAGAGAGGTGATCTCTGGATTGTTTCCACTGCTGTGAATGGTTCCACTGACTCTCTTGCATGTTCAGACAGGCATGGGGTACAACATGCACTGTTGAGGCCTAATAATCGTATGCACGTCCTGGCTGTCACTGTTGACTGCTGCTGGATATGAGAAGCTAGGGTAAGTAGTCTGATACGTCTGTTTTCTGGGGAAAAAGCTCAAGCTTGAATTGTAACCAGTCAAGCTCCTATTGACTGGGCGGTAACTGCCTTTATTAGCCAGTCATCTAAGTAAGGGAAGAGAAAAATTCCCAAGGTCCTGAGGTAGGCTGCTATGACAGCCAGACACTTTGTAAAGACGCATGGTACTGAAGACAGTTCGAAGGGGAGGCCTCATTATTGATAATGTTGGTTTTGAAAGACAAACCTGAGGTACTTTCTGTAGTTTGGATGTATAAGGATGTGAGTATATGCATCCTTTAGATCCAAAGAGAATAGACAATCGTTTGTTTGGAGAAAAGGAAGAAGAGTTCCTAGAGAGATCATCTTGAACTTTTTTTGATAAGGAATTTGTTGAGATTCCTGAGATCCAATATGGGTCTGTATCCTCCTGTTTTCTTTGGAATTAAGAAATAACAGGAGTAGAACCCTGGACCTTGTGAGATAGAGGAACCTCCTCTATTGCTCCTTGAGTTAATAGAGAGTGGATCTCCTGATGAAGCAAGGAGGTGCAATGGTGGTCCAAGCCTGGTGGCCCTACAAAATGAGTTTGTGGTGGCTCTGAAAATGAAACTGAAGGCCCTTGCTGACTAATCGCAGGGTCCAAGGTTCTGAGGTGAGGAAGGCCCATCTTTGGGCAAACAGGGCTAGTTTGCCTGGGATAAGCGGAGGGGTAGGCAAACTTATTGGACAACTGACTACACTCTTTAGGAAATTCAAAAATTTTGAGTGGCCTGAGATGTAGTGGCAGGCTGTGTTTTTGGCACCTTGGGTTTCCTAGGTTGCTTGGAAGCCTGTTGCCTCTGCTGTATTTGAGGAGAAAAATATGAATAAGAATAGGGGGGTAGAATCTCTTTTTCTTTGGACAGAAGGACGTTTTAGGTGCAGATTTCTTTTTTGAAGGATCTGCTGTCTTTTTTGAGAGCCGTTTCATTGTGAGGTCATCAGTCTCTATTTCCCCTGCATTCTCTCTCCAGCATTGTCCAAAGAGGTTTTTCCTATTACATGGGATGTTGATCAATTTATCCTGGACCCACTGTTCCAGGTCAAAGGTTTGGAGCCAGGCTGTTCTTCTGGTGCCAATGCAGGCTGCAGCTGTTTTACTATTGCCCTCAAAGGCATCAAAAGCAGCTCTTGTAAGAAACTTTGAAGTATTCTGTCTATGGGCTACTAGTACCTGATGAGCTAGTTGCTTATTAGTGAGTAGTAGAGATGAGAACTCTGCTAGATCTCTAGAGATGTCCCTCAGAAACATGTCTATATACAGCTGTAGGAATCTATCTTGGAGGCCAGCATAGATGCCTGGAAATCCTTTCTGCCAAAGGCATCGAGGTTCTGGCCTCTCTGCCTGGGGGAACAGCGGAGTGATTCTTCTGGCTCTTAATTCTCCTCAATTTATTTATGTATTTATTTTTATTTATTTAGCCATATTTATATACCGCCTTTCTCTGGTTCAAAGCGGTTACAATTGGGGGATACATTTAATACGAGGGGATATGAGACATATACACTAATACTTACAGGGAACATGGGCAATGGAGGGTTAAGTGGCTTGCCCAAGACCACAAGGAGTACCTGGGGACTAGAAACCCCAGTCGTTCCGGCCCACGGTTGCTGTCCTCCAGCGGGACTTGAACCTCCGACCCTCCGGCCCGAAGTACCTTGCCCCAACCACTAGGCCACTCCTCCACTCCATGGCAGACTCCACCACCATGGAGTGGTGAGGAAGTTGTGGTTCTGGAACTCTGGAGATGGTGGAGCCCTATAAAGGGTTTCTAGGCATTTGCTAACAGCCGGTGTTGAGATGGAGGCTTCCCACATTCTAGTTAGCAAGTTTTTCAGGATATTGTGCACCAGGAGAGTTGCAGCTTCTTTGGATGCCGAGGGGTACTGAAGGATATCGAGCTCCTCCGGCCTCAGTTCAATCTCAGTGGCTACCGATATATTTAGTGCCGCTGCCATGTCCTTAATAAAATCTTGAAAGGATGTCCTCAGGTGGTGACCGTCGACGCTCGTATGGGGGTGATGGATCCGACGGCAGATCCCGATGTGCACTGGAATCGATCGATTCTACTACTACTACTACTACTGAGTATTTGTATAGTGCTACAAGATGTACGCAATGCTGCACAGACAGTCCCTGCTCATCAGAGCTTACAATCTAGTCAAGACAGACAACACAGAATGCGTAGACAGGGATAAAACAAGGGGAAATGGTAAAGAAACAAGGAGATCAGGTGAGCCAAGATCCAAAAGCAGCAGTGAAGAGGTGAGTTTTCAGCCTGGAGACATAGGAACCAGTATCAGAGTCCAGTAAAAAATCGAAATAGTCTCTGTGAGGGCCTCGATAACCTTGGTGGTGTGTGAGCAGAACACGCTATGAAGATTGCAGCGGAGTCGACTGCACCGGAGCTTGGGATATCGGCAGTTCCGATGATCGGTGTTAAGCTGCCGGAGTCAGAGGAACTGAAGGTGCATCGAGCTGTATACCAGGGCCTATGGGCATCACCAATGTCGATGCCGTAAGAAGCAAGGTGGAAGACACTGGCAAAACTGACACTAAGATAGTTGCGATGCTCCTTTCAATCGTGATGACACAGTCATCAAGCATTGGTACTGGAGATGGAGTAGCTCCAGACACTACGGATTGTGCTACAACTCCCGATGCCGGTATCGGGGGCTCCACTGAGGATTGTACCTCGGGGGCATCCCCGAACCCCTGTGAGGCTTTGGAGGGTGAAACCTCCCACCGGGGTTGCTTCACAGCACGGTCTGCATCGGAGTGGGAAGAATATCAGTGCCGAGGATGGCAATCAGAGTCCAATGCAGATCTCGAGGAATGGGATGCCCTTGATGTCAATGCCGATGTCTTTTTGCTCTTGTGCTTTGGGGACTCCAGTTGATGCTTCTTAGTTTTCAATGAAAATGAGGACTTGGAAGCATGGGATGACTTGGAAGGAGTCAACGCCCCCAAGGAATGCACCGAAGGAGCTGAATCTGTTGGAAACAGCTTAACCTTCTGCTTTTCCTGGTTCTTCCTATCTCTGGAGGTCATATGGCAACAGAAAGTGCAGGACTTGACACTGTGGTCTGGGCCTAAATATTTTAGGTACCAGTCGTGCTCATCTGTAATAGAGATGGTACTGGAAGTTAGAGCATTTTTTAAAACCACTCTTGGGCTTATCCATTTTTGGGAAAAGGAAGGAAGTAAAATCAATTTGGTCAATGATGTCCACTTAGGCCTTAGGCCTAAAAGAAAACTAAGAAATTACTGAAAATATATAATAAAAAAAAAAGGAATATAGAAAGTTTAACAAAAACGGGAACCAGAACTGACGGAGAGTCGAATCGGTCAACGAGAAGGCAGAAAAAAGGGTACCGGCTGGTACTACAAAAAGGTAGAAGAGACCTGAAGGGAAGGCGGGAAGGCAGTCACGCATGCATGGAGGAACACTCCCAAAAGCATTCCTATTGAATGCTGGGGAGTGTTCCTGCGCCGGGCTCCGACGGTGCCAACGTCACCATCATGTGAAGACTGACTTCATGCTTGTTCCTGGAGACAGTACATGCCATCAGCCTAATGAGCACACTTACAGAATGGTGATTATCTAAAGTACGTGCCTAATGGCCAATCAATCTGCATAAGTCATTGAAAATACATGATTTCCACGTGCTGATGGCTCATTTAACTTTTCAAGCTCCTTACAAAATTATCCCATTTATGCGTTTTCTAAGGGGGTCCCATAACTAAAGAACCTACATGAGCAACACCAGCAATCTTGCATTTTTGCTAACAGAGAAATAAGTTTTACCTAAAGAATACTGGTTGATCATCAAATGATGTCCGTGCCTCATGGATGTCATGCTTGCTTCCATTAACATGATCTGTGGAATCAGTGCTGCCATTCTGGTTTAAATGGGTCTGTCCTACAGAAACGAATGGACTTGGGTTCTTGAAGCTGCTGAGGTTTCTGGGCAAGCTGCACGTGACATCAGCAGCTGGAGACTTTTTCACTACAGTTATGCAAGACAGGGGCAAATCAGAACCAATTTCTTAGGTGTTTCGTATTTATTCTCTACTTCTACAAGTAAACTCAGAAGAATGCAGGTTTCAAGGAAACAAATCCAGAAATACATATTAAATATACAGAAAAAAATTCACCTGGTAAAATTATAGTGCTTTAAAGGCAACAAAAGCTTTTTTGTTGGAAAGATAAATAAATGTAACAGGAAAAGGAGGCCATTACTGTTCTCAAAAGAAGTAGTTGAAAAGGTGAAGAAAAAGAGGATATCCTTCATAAAATACAAGAGATCACAGAGAGAGGAAGACAAGCATTGCATTTGAAAAAAACTTAGAGAAGCTAGCAGAGTAGTCAGGAAAGCAAAGATACGAAAATAAGAAGAAATAGCCAATGCAATAAAATGGAGGGATAAGACATTTTTCAGATATGATAGTGAGAAGAGGAAGGGCAAAAGTGGTATTGTCAGACTCAAAAGTGAAGGGGAGGAATATGTAGAAGCTGAAGAGGATAAAGTGGAATTGCTTAACTAATATTTCTGTTCTGTGTTCACAGATCAAGGGCCAGGAGCAGGACCTCAGAAAACACCCACAAATAGGAATCGAAGTGTCAGAGATCTTGAACGATTTTCAGAAGACTGTGTTCATGAGGAACTAGCAAATCTAAAAGTAGACCTAGCAATGGGACCAGATGGGATACATCTGTGAATACTGATGGAACATGAAGACATTCTAGTGGCTCCACTGACTTAACTTTTCAATGCTTCTTTAGAGTCAGGCGTGGTCCCAGAGGGCTAGAGAAAGGCACATGTAGTCCCTTTACACAAAGGTGGAAGTAAGGATGAGGTTGAAAATTACAGGCCAGTTAGTCTAATCTCTGTGGTGAGTAAATTATTGGAAACGCTGCTAAAAGAGAGAATAGTGTGGTTTCTGGAGTGTATTGGAATGCACGATCCGAGGCAGCATACGTTTATCAGAGGCAGGTCTTGTCAGACAAATCTGACTGATTTCTTTGACTGGGTGATCAGGGAGTTGGACCGAGGGAGAGCCCTAGATGTGGTGTACTTAGATTTCAGTAAAGCCTTTGACACCGTTCTGCACAAGCAACTTATAAACAAACTGAGATGGGCCCCAAAGTGACTGGGTTAGAAACTGGTTGAATGGGAGGCGACAAAGTGTACAGGTAAATGGAGCTCACTCTGAGAAGGTAGTTACAAGTGGTGTGCCGCAGGGATCTGTCCTTGGTCTGATTCTTTTTAACATCTTTGTTAGTGATTTTGCGGAAGAGTCGTCAGGTAAGGTCTGCCTCTTTGCAGATGATACCAAAATCTGCAATAGAGTAGACACCCAGAAAGGAATGGATAACATAAGGAGGGATTTAGCTAAGCTTGAAGAATGGTCGAGAATTTGGCAGCTGAGATTTAATTCTAAAAAATGCAGGATCATGTATTTGGGCTGCAAAAATCAAAGGGAGTGGTACAGTGTAGGGGGCGAAGTACTTCTGTCCCCAAAAGAAGAGCAGGACCTGGATGTGATTGTTTCTGATGATCTTAAAGTGGCTAAACAGATAGAAAAGGCAATGGTGAAAGCCAGAAGGATGCCTGGGTGCATAGGGAGAGGAATGGCCAGCAGAAAAAAGGAGGTGATAGTGTCTCTTTATAAGCCTCTGGTGCGACTTCATTTGGAGTATTGTGTACAATTCTGGTGAAAACACCTTCAAAGGGATATAGACAGAATGGAGTCGGTACAAAGGGCGGCTACTAAAATGGTTAGTGGTCTTTGTTATAAAGCATATGAGGACAGACTTAAAGATCTTAATATGTACACATTACAGGAAAGACGGGACAGAGGATATATGATAGAGATGTTCAAATACCATCGAGGCATAAAGGCACAAGAGGAGAGCCTCTCGATTGAAAGCAAGCTCTGCTAAGAGGGGATATAGGATGAAGGTGAAAGGGGATAGACGCAGGAGTAATATGCAGAAATATTTCTTTACAGAAAGAGTGGTAGATGCATGGAATAGTCTCCCAGTGGAGGTAGTACAGACGAGGACAGTATCTGAATTCAAGAAAACATAGGTCAAATACATAAGATCTCTAAAGAAAAAAGGGGACTATTGTATTTGATGTGGAAGGCAGACAAGATAGGCCATGTGGTCTTTTTCTATCATGTTTCTATGTTTCTAAATTTTACAGCCTATGCTTATCCTGCAAGTCTGTGAGAACTGCAAGAAAATTTTGAAAGGGAAACTCCCTGTGGAGTTTGTCTTGGGAAAATACGGAGCAGGCTGGGGCCATGGGTGCTTTAGTAACTACAGACTCTCGCTTGCTTTACAGCAAGTGCAAACTTTATAAAATGCTAGCATAAGTGGCAGAGATCATGCCTTGAATATGTAGTATAGTTGGACCTGAATATGGATTTGTGTATAATTTGTAGAGCACCTGAGAACAGTTAATGAGAAATAATTCGTAGAGCAGCTGAGACCAGTTAATGAGATATATAATATAAAAACAATTATTGGAGTAAATATATATAAATATACAGTAATAGGTATGTATCATTGTTATTACAAGAAAGAAATTTTGTGGGGACTTCAATATTTTTAGTTGTATAACTAAGGTGTAATATTGTGATATGAATATAATAAAGTGTAATATTTGTGATATGTAATATGTATTAGTGGTATTAAATAGTTTTGTAGCACTGTTTTGGATAATATTAGATTATACTATTAAAATATATTTTTATAACACACTGGTTATTTTGTAATATATGAATTTGATACATAATATGTGAAAAATTGTTTTCTTTTGATATGTTTAGATATTTATAAATCTGTTACGTACATTTCCTTTTTGCATTGTGTTTTGTATGTTGAATATGTAGTATAAATTTCCTCTCAGACCGCACCCCAGTTTTGCTATAGGCAAAGTACATGACACAAAGGACGTACTTTTATGCCAGTCGGAATTTTATAACATGGCCATTTACACTGATATCACCAACAGATACGGGAATGACTTTACAAAATTACCTCCTTTATGTCTATTTGATAAACACAAAGCCAAAATCATGAAGTGATCCAATGCAATGAATCAATGCTTCAAAATTTACAAAAACAGTTCATTGGGATCAACATAAAAATACTCACAATTCTGTGAGTAACTAAAGGGACATGAGCTTACCATTCCCCTAGATACATCTTAGTCCTCAATTGTGTTGTCTGTCTTGACTAAACTGTAAGTTCTTATGAGGAGGGACTCTTACATGTCTCTGTATAGTGCTGCGTATGCATTCTAGCACTATACAAATTATAAGTAGTAATAGTAGTACACCTGGCAAGTCAATATTAACGTTTGCAATTTTTCAACTGCATGAATTTCTAATGAGGAGCAAATAAATTGCTGAAACCTTAAAATGCTGAAGCAGGTAAGTTGTTTTTAGACATTTGCATTAATTTTTTAATTCAATTAATTTATTTAGGGAGATGAATGAAAAGCTGAATCCCTAATACAGAGCTCATCTGAAACATGAATTCATGTCGGGTTTAACGTAGTTAGTTACCTGTAACAGCTGTTCTCCAGAAGCACAGGAATCAGTCCTCACATATGGGTGATGTCGGCACCAATGGAGCCCTCGTGCGGAGCATTTCCCCAGCTTTCAAAGAAAGTCTTTGGGAATGCAGCGCGAATGCGTGGTCCCCTTCCCGCCCAAGGGTGCCATCTTGCTCAGTCTGACGACATAGCTAAAAGAAAGCAAAAAATCAAAATGAAGGATAGGACTGCAACTCCAGGGGAGGAGGGAGGGTCGTGAGGACTGATTCCTGCTGCTCCTGGAGAACACCTGTTACAGGTGAGTAACTACGCTTTCTCCAGGACCAAGCAGGAAGTCAGTCCTCACATATGGGACTCCCCAGCTCTAGGCTACCGTGAACCCAGAGTTGAAAAAATGGCTCCCTCTCAAGAGCCTCAGCATCCGTGATAAGAATTTTCTCTGAGAACACACCCCGTACGGTAGCCCAACACAAAGGACCGGAGGGTAGGAGTTGCCTACACCTCAAAGAGATTACGGAGTACAGCCTGGCCGAAAACACTGTCTCACAGGGACTCTCTCTCCAGGCAGTAATGGGCTGAAAAAGTCTGGCTTGAAGACTAAGTTACGGCCCGGCAGATGTCTGCCAACCGAACAGAGTGGAGATGAGCTACTGATGCAGCTTTCACCCTGACATGGTGGGCCGTGACCCGACTCTACAAGGGGAGGTCGGCTGCCCTGTACGCCCAGGCGATGCAATCCGCTACCCAAGTGGACAACGTATGCATGGAGACAGGTAACCCCATCCTATTAGGGTCAAACGAGACGAAGAGCTGAGTAGCCCTTCGATGCTCCCGTGTACGTTCTATGTAAAAGGACAACGCCCTCTTACAGTCCAGGGTATGCAAGACTGTTTCAGCCCGGCTGGCATGCGGCCTGGGAAAAAAGGTCGAAAGAACCACCTCCTGATTGAGGTGGAAAGAGGAGACCACTTTTGGGAGGAATTTAGGACCACCCTGTTCCTATAGAACCGCGTGTACGGTCTATCAGAAACCAAAGCTTGTAGTTCACTCACACGTCTGGCTGAGGTAAGAGCCACCAGGAAGAGCGCTTTCCAAGAGAGGAAGCGCAAATGGCAAGAAGCCATCAGCTCAAACGGTGGGCGAGTAAGTTGCTGCAAGACCACGTTCAAATCCCACTCAGTCGCCGGTAGACAAACCAGATGCTTGAGTAGAAGCAGACCTCTAAGAAATCTGGACACCAAGGGGTGAACCGACAGAGACTGTCCTTCCACCAGTGAGTGGTGCGCTGACAAAGCACTGCGGTGGACCCAAACAGAATTAGATTTAAGGCCTAGGTCAGAAAGATGAAGTAGATACTGCAGTACTACTGGCACAATGCAAGAGAAAGGATCTTCATTGCGCTGAGCACAGCACACTGTAAACCTACGCCACTTGAGGGCTTAGGACTTTCTGGTGGACTGCCTCCTAGAGGTCAATACCACCTCCTCAACCTCCTTAGGCAGAAGTAAGGGAGCTAGCACTATCCTTTCAGCAGCCAGGCCATCAGATTGAGGGACCTGAGATTGGGGTGCAGAAGGGAACCCTGCTCTTGAGACAGGAGATCGTGTTGCAGTCCTAGAGGGAACAGAGCTTCCACCTCCAACAACAGAAGAAGTGGAAACCACGGCTGCCTTGGCCATCTGGGGGCTACCAGAATCACCGAGGCCTTGTCCCGGAGCATCTTGAACAGAGTTCGGGCCACCAGGGGTGTGGGAGGAAACACATACAGGAGGCCCGTAGACCAAGAGATCAGAAAAACATCTGCTGCCATCCTCAGGGGATGCGGCTCTCTGGAGCAAAACCTGGGCAGCTGACGGTTTAGTGGACTTGCAAAGAGATCGATGGATGGAAGTCCCCGGCGGAGGAAGATCTGCTGGACCACTAATGGATTCAACTGCCATTAGTGAGGCTGGAGAATCCTGCTTAGCTTGTCTGCTAGGAAGTTTTCCTGACCAGGTAGATAAACTGCTTTGAGAAACTCACCTTGTCTGACCGCAAAGGAGCAAAGGGCCAGAGCCTCCTGACATAGCAGCCTGGACTCTGTGCCCCCTTGTTTGTTTACGTAGAACATTGCCACCTGATTGTCCATCTGAACTAGGACAGACTGTTAAGAAAGGGCATGACAGAAGGTTTGCAGAGCTAAGCGGATTGCTCGCAGCTCTAAAAGGTTGATTTCCTGTGTGGCCTCCCAAGGGGACCACAGGCCTTGAGTGCACGTGCCCTGGCAATGCGCACCCCAGCCCTTTAAGGAAGCATCTGTCAGCACCCTTGTGTGTGCTGGAGCCTGAAAAAGTACACCCCTGAGAAGGTTTGGCAGATGTAGCCACCACTGTAAGGAGTTCAGAAGTCGTCTGGACACCTTTATTCTGTCTCAGAGGTCACCGGTAGCTTGTGTCCACTGATCTCTGAGGCACCATTGAGCAGCCCGCATGTGCAGACGGGCATTTGGGGTCACATGTACAGTGGATGCCATGTGGCCCAGAAGCCGCAGGTAGTGCCTGACGGAAACATGAGAATTGCTTTGGAACTGGCTGGCCAAGTCCATCAGTCTGTGGGCCCGGTTCTCGGGCAAGTTAGCTCTTGCCTGAAGGGTGTCTAGTCTCACCCCTATAAACTCTAGGTTCTGAGAGGGAAGCAAAGCCCAGATGCTGAAGAAGAGAGACAGTGCGAAGAGTGGCCTGTCGGGCCTCCTGGAGTGACTGGCCCATGATTAGCCAGTCGTCCAGGTATGGGAAGACAAAAATCCCCTGATTCTTGAGAAAAACCGCTACCACCGCCAGGCATTTGGTGAAAATTCTGGGGGCAGAGGTTAGGCCAAAAGGAAGTACTCTGTACTGAAAATGGTTTCCTCCCACCACAAATCTGAGATATTGTCTGTGGTCTGGATGGATGAGGATGTGAGTATAAGCATCCTTTAGGTCTAAGGAGCATAGCCAGTCTCCCTGCTAGAGGTAGGGCAGCAGTATCCCAAGGGTAAGCATCTTGAACTTTTCCCTCTCTAGAAACTTTTTCAGGTTTCGCAAGTCTAGGATAGGTCTGAGGCCTCCTGTTCTCTTGGTACTAGGAAGTATCTGGAGTAGAAGCCTTGCCCTTCCAGGTGGTGTGGCACCGGTTCCACCACCTGTTCCTTTAAAAGACTTGCCAACTCTTGAAGGAGGAGGTCCCTGTGTAGAGGGAGTCTTGGAGGCTCCCCTGGATAGTAGGAGGGGGGTAGCTGGTGGACATGGTGCATATAGCCCTTCTGGACTATGCTCAGTACCAAGGTATCCTCTGTGATGGCAGGCCACCTGTAGGCGTACAGAGTCAGCCAACCTCCTGTGCTGAGTGGAGCCACCAGCGGAGGAGAGGCTATGCTGTGGGAGTCAAAAACCTCTTCTCTGCTGTGCAGGAGCCAGAGCTGGTGGCTTGGGGGTTTTCTGCCTACGGGGCCCATGCCCCTGCCCCTTGGTCTGCTGGCCCTGTTGGGGAGCTGGAGAGGCCTGATACTGAGGGTAGGTTTTGTAGACAGCACCCTTCCTCGGGAAAAAGGACTTCTTTCCCAAGCCCTTCTTTTTGTGAGAAGGGGCAGAAGTCTTTCTGGACAGTCTTGTCCTGGTGAGAGTCTCGGTCTCGATTTCTGCAGCCTTCTCAGTCATGGGCTTGTTGAACAGGTTGTCACCTCAGCATGGGACATCGACCAACTTATCCTATACCCATGACTGCAGGTCCGACGACTGTAGCCAGGCCTGACGGCGTGCACCGATGCCGGCCACGGCTACCCGGCCTGAAGCCTCGAAGCCGTCATAGGCTGCTCGAGATATAAACATCGAGCACTCTTGGATCCCTGAAGACAAGGCTTTGAATCTCTGCAAGGGTTCCTCGGAGAGGCCAGCCGAGAACCCGGCAATCTCCTTTGCCAGGTCCCATATGTACATGCCCATGTACAGCTGGTAAGTCTGGACATGGCAAGACAGCATAGAGCCCTGGAAGCACTTTCTACCGAGGGCATCCAGGTTCCGGACCTCCCGGCCGGGAGGCACCAAGGAGTGCATCTTTTGACTTTTCAGCCTGTGCATGGCCGATTCCACAACCATGGAGTTGTGCGGTAGCTGCGTCTTTTGGAAACCAGGGCTCTTACGGACTCGATAAATGGAATTGACCCGCTTGCTAAGAACTGGCGCCGAGGCCGGTGCCTCCCTCATATGGAAGAACAGCCGTTCCAGCATCGGAGGAACCGGAACAGTAAAGGCTTCCTTCGGAGGAAAATCATACTGGAGGGCTTCAAGCTCTTCGGCTTGAGGCTCCTCCTCGGCGTCCGCCAGGAATGCCAAAGCCTTGGCCATATCCCTGACAAAATCCGAGAACCGGGTAGTCTCCGGGGGGAGGGGGGGGGGACCTTCTCCGAGGATCGGACTCCGGAAAGTCTGACGGGATGCACCGGTTCGGGAAGGTGTCAGGAGACTCCTCGTCCTCCATCTCCTACGCCGACTCCTCCTCCGAGGAGTCGAGCTGCTCCAGCCATGTGGGCCTCGATGCCACCCACCCCGATGCCGAGGGCACCAGCGTCAATGACCTCGGCCCCGCACTGGAGGTCAAGGGAGACCTTGGCCGAAGATCGACTCGAGACTTGATGGACTCAAGGATTGGCTCGGCCTCCGGGTCAACTTAGACGTCAAGGTCCTGGTGGTCAGGGCAGATGCACCGGTCAGACCGGCGATCAGTACCTGCTGCTATTCCATGAAGGGAGCCAGGCTGCCCTCCAGGGCCGTCAACCTGAGACCGAGCTCAGGAGACTCCGCAGCCCCCGACGGCATCGGGCCCTAAGTCGGTTCTCCCGGAGGAGAGTCAACGAGGACAACAGAAGTTAGCTGACTCAGGGACTCCGGCTCCAGGCGAGGTAGTTTGGTCGGCCGCTCCGACTCCGAGAGCCCGGAACGGCGGTCAGGGCTTCGCGACCTGGCCCTTGAGGATCCAGGTGCCTCCACTGATGCCGCCCTCACGAGCTTCTTCTTCCTTTTGTGCTCCCGGGTGGGAGACCCCCTCTCAGAGGACCCACGACGGCGCTCGGGGTCAGACTCCCGAGATGTCGAGGCCTCTGACGAAGTCCGGGCCCGGCCAGACGCGGACTCTGAAAACATGGCTTGGGACAGACACAGTAGATCCCTTTATAACAACATGATAAAATCAAAATAAACTTAACTATTTCTTATATCTCAACAAATAAGGGTGACCTGCATGGAGCGGTGGGTACACCTCTAAACAAAGGCATGGGGAAGGGTGACCTGCATGGAGCAACAGGTGCACCTACTCTTGCCACCTTGCTGGGCAAAGTAAAGGAACCATGCTGGTCTTCATCTGCCGTCATATACTATGTTACTATGATTATGCACTGAGTGAAAAAATATTTTCTCTAATTTGTCTTAAATGTCCAGATTATTTGAGGATCAGAAAGTACCTGGAGTAGAAACCCTGGTCTTTTTCTCAAAAGAGAACATGCTCGACCGCCTGTGCTCACACTAATGAATGTATCTCTTCTTCTAGCAGAGAGGCACACCTGATATTTTAAGTGATCTTCTGCAAATAGAGCAGGGGCCTTTTGCAGTCCAACATATGTAGAGTAATATTTGAAGGGTAAAAGTAGGGGTTTGTGAAGAAGACTGGTAGGACAATGGATTGGTGAAGCTGAAATTCTGAGACAACTTTAGGAAGGAAGCCAGGATGCATGCATGGCACCATTCTGTTCAGAAAGAAATAAGTATAGAGTAAGTGAAAGGTGAAGACTTGTAGTTCACAGACTCATCTAGAGGAGGTAACAGCCACTAAGAACAGTACTTTCTAGAATAGGTACTGAAGTATGGTTTGACCCATGAGTTGAAAGACATCTCAGTAAGTTCAGTGAGAATGATGGTGAGATCCCAAGGGGGAGGTGGGTGCTGGATAAGCAATTTGGTGTGGAGGAAACCCTTCATGACATAGACAGAAATGGATTTGCAAACCACAAGTTGTTGGTCGGCTATAATGGCCAATAAATGCAGGTGCATGGAATTGGCCTTGAGGATGGAATGTGAAAGATACACATGGTAGTCTAAAAGATGAGGAATCCAGCAGGTGGAGGGATTTGGGGAGTGCTTACAATTTAAACTTCAGGTGCAGTCTCTTGGAAACAGCCATGGAGGAGAGAAAGATGTTATATTTGAATTGTTGATCTTGAAAGACCAGATGAACTGGAAAGGTTAAAGCCTTTTGAGGAGTATTTATGGACTGCAGGATGGCATTGAAGTCTTGCCTGTTGGGGGGGGGGGGGGGCTTCTGGGAAGGCTATGGACAGAGTCAAAGTTTATGTAGAAGAGTGTGAAGTCTCCTCAGATTGTTCCTCTTATTCAAGTACCTGCTTAAGGACCCCTTTGGGTTGGCGGTATTGTAGCTGCCCAGTTCTCCTGATTTCTAAAAGCTTAGATGTTCTGGTTGGTCCTTATACTCCAGAAGAAAGTTTGCACAACATGCCTCAGGGGACTTCCATCCCTCATAGGAGAGGGAATGGAAGTCTTGGTACTGGTAGATATCCTGAGTGTAGAGTGTTATTGGCTGTTATAAGAACATAAGATATGCCATACTGGGTCAGACCAAGGTCCATCGGATCCAGTATCCTGTTTCCAACAGTGACTAATCCAGGTCACAGGTACCTGGCAGGTTCCAAAAAAAGGTACATAGGTTCCACAATGCTTGTCCCGGGGGAAGCAGTGGGTCCCCTTTAATAATGGTTTATGAACCTTTCCTCCAGGAACTTGTCCAAACCTTTTTAAAATCCAGCTACACAATAACTTTTATTGTATTCTCTGATAATGAATTCCAGAGTTTGATTACACATTCAGTGTAATAACTGGCAGTATAGTGGTTAGAGAATTCACTTTGAATTTTTCTCATCTTAGAAAGAAGTTGAGTATTCTGAGGTCCACCCTAAACATAAGAAACATGATGGCAGAAAAAGACTATATGGTCTATCCAATCTGGCCTTCCATACCAACTATTATAGTCCCGTTTTTTTTTCTTTAGAGATCTTCTGTGTTGGTCCCATGCTTTTGTGAATTCAGCTACTGTTCTGGTCTCTACTACCACCACTGGGAGACTATTCCATGCATCTACCACTCTTTCCATAAAGAAATATTTCCACATATTACTCCTGAGTCTATCTCCTTTCACCTTCATACTATGACCCTCATTGCGGGGCTTGTGATTGCAGCAGGAGGTATTCTTATTAGTCTTAAATGGGTTACAATGCAGCTTCATTGCGTGCCCCCTAGTTTTCTCCTTTTTGATAGCACAAACAACCTCTCTACGTTTACCCATTCTACTCCATTCATTAATGTATACACCTCTATCACATCTCCCTTCAGCTATCTCTTTTCTAAGTTGAAGAGCCCTAACCTTTTAAGCCTTTCCTCAAAGGGGTATCCTTCCATCCTCTTTACCATTTTGATGGCTTTTCTCTGTACATTTTCTAATTCTGCTATATAGCACAGTTACTTACCTGTAACAGGTGATCTCTGGGAACAGCAGGAGTAAGTCTTCACATATGGGTACGTCGGTACCGACGGAGCCTGCGCGGGAAAGCTCCCCAGCGTCCAATCAGAAAGCTTTTGGGAGCATCCCACAGCGCCTGCGTGCTGCCTTTCCGCCTTTCCCAACTGTCTCTCCTCAGTTAGGTTTTAGAGCTGAGACAAAGAGAGAGAGAGAGAGGGAAAGGAAAGAGAGAGAGAGACAACTCCTAGGGGAGGTGGGTGGGTTGTGAAGACTTACTCCTGCTGTTCCCAGAGATCACCTGTTACAGATAAGTAACTGTGCTATCTCCAGGAACAAGCAGGAATGAGTCTTCACATATGGGGACTCCCTAGCTTTAGATGCCAGGGAGAGAGCCCATAAGTTGTGTGTCCCTGGAACAGGGCTGCACTTCACTACCTGGATCTCTGGCATCCCATGAGGGATGGTGGGTAGGAGTTGATTAAGTATGGAACAGGTGTTTAAGAAAAGCCTGACCAAACAAGGCATCCCGGCGGGAGTCCTTGTCCAAGCAGTAATGGGCTGTGAAGGTATGAACCGAGGCCCAAGTGGCTGCTCGACAGATGTCGTCGATAGACACAGAGTTGAGATGAGCCATTGAGGCTGCCATGGCTCTCACATTGTGAGCTGTGACATGGCCCTCCAGAGAAAGGTTCCTGCTCTGATAGGCAAAAGAAATACACTGGGCAATCCAGTTGGACAATGTTCTCTTGGAGACTGGTTGTCCCAAATGAGAAGGATCAAAGGCAACAAAGAGTTGGGAAGACTTTCTATGTTGCTGTGTCCTTTGTAAGTAAAAGGCCAAAGCTCTTTTACAGTCCAGGGTATGAAGATTCCTCTCTGCACTTGATGCATGAGGTCCTGGAAAAAAGACAGGTAGGTAGAACTCCTGGTTGAGGTGAAAAGGCGAGACCACCTTAGGCATAAAGTGTGGATTAGTCCTAAGGACCACCTTGTCATGATGGAACCTTGTATAAGGTGGATTAGCTACTAGTGGTTGCAATTCACTGATGCGGCGTGCAGATGTGATTGTAATGAGAAAGATAACTTTCCAAGAAAGGTATTTCAAGGAGGTGGTAGCTAAAGGTTCGAAAGGCTGCTTCATAAGCTGACCAAGAACCAAATTTAAGTCCCATGCCACCGGGGGTGGTTTAATGGGAGGCTTTGTTAAAAGGAGGCCTCTCATGAATCTTGCTACAAGAGGATGAGAGGAGATAGGTTGTCCATTTAGAGGCTTAAAGGAAGCTGCAATAGCACTCAACTGGACTCTTACTGAATTTGTCTTAAGGCCTGCATTAGACAGATGAAGGAGATACTCCAGCAACGATTCCAGAGGTATGGCACGGGGGTTAAGACCTTTCTCAGAACACCAGATGGTAAACCTCCTCCACTTGAAAGCATAAGAACGTCTAGTGAAAGGTTTTCTGAAAGCATACAGAACATCTTTCACTTGTTGAGAAAGATGAAGATCCTGGAGATCTAGGCCTTCAGCAACCAAGCCCTGAGATGCAGAGACTGGGGATTGGGATGCCATAACCTTCCGTCCTCTTGAGAGAGGAGTTCTGGAGCAGACCCTAACTCTAGGGAGGGAGCTTGAGAGAGATGTAGAAGCAGAGGGTACCACATTTGCCGTGGCCAATGTGGAGCTATGAGAATCATGTGGCCTCTGTCTCTCTGAAGCTTGAGCAGGGTTTTGGGAATTAGGGGAATGGGTGGAAAGGCATACAGGAAGTCTTGACCCCAGTGAAGGAGGAAAGCATCCCTTGCCTGAGCCCCCTGGAGTTCTGGAATAGAACCGGGGAAGTTTGGCATTCCACGGACTTGCAAAGAGGTCTATGTCCGGGGTTCCCCAAATTCGAAAAATCTTGGATACCTGGTCCATATGTAGGGACCACTCGTGTGGAAGCAGAACTCGACTGAGTCTGTCCGCCCAAGAGTTTTGAATACCTGGAAGATAAACTGCCAGAAGATGAATGTGATGCTCTCTGGCAAGGGCCCACAGTCGCAGAGCTTCGTTGCAAAGTGACAGAGAGCCAGTTCCCCCCTGCTTGTTTACGTAGAACATGGCTACCTGATTGTCCGTGTGGATAAGGACTGTCTTGTGGCTGAGCAGGGTGTGGAAAACTCGTAGAGCAAGGAAGATTGCTCTGAGTTCCAAGAGATTGATGTGTAGACAAATCTCCTGTGGGGACCAGATGCCCTGGGTGGAGAGGTCCTGAAGATGAGCTCCCCAGCCCATTGGAGAAACATCTGTTGTAAGAGTTGCTTGGGGTAGAGGTTGTTGAAAGGGGGACCCCAGCAACAAGTTTTGAGGGGACTTCCACCACTGGAGGGACAAAATGAGGCGACTTGTGTTTGCTATTTCGTCTGACAGGCAGTCTACTGCCTGGGTCCATTGGGTGGATAAAGTCCACTGAGCTGCTCTCATGTGAAGGCGAGCATATGGTACCACATGTACGGTGGATGCCATGTGGCCTAGCAACTGTAACATCTCTCGAGCAGTTAGTAGGGGTTTTAACTCTGCTTGAGAAGCTAACTGCACCAAGCGAAGGCAACGGGCCTGGGGAAGATAGGCCCTTGCCCTTGTGGTATCCAGCAACGCCCCTATAAACTCCAGGGACTGAGTAGGGACTAAATTGGATTTTGGGATGTTTATTACCAGCCCTAAATACTGAAGGATACGCATTGTGCAGGTGAGAGAAGTCTTGGCCTCTGATTGAGTGGGAGCTCGAATGAGCCAGTCGTCCAGGTAAGGGAAGACGAATATTCCCAGGGTGCGCAGAAAAGTAGCAACCACTGCCATGCATTTCGTGAACACCCTTGGTGCAGAGGCCAGACCAAAAGGGAGCACTTTATATTGATAGTGCTTTTCCTGAAAAAGGAACCAAAGGAACCTTCTGTGAGATGGATGGATGAGAACATGAGTGTACGCATCCTTGAGATCTAGAGAACAAAGCCAATCCTGACTCTGAAGGTATGGCAGCAGAGTTCCTAGAG
Source organism: Ichthyophis bannanicus (assembly GCA_033557465.1). Lineage (NCBI taxonomy): Eukaryota > Metazoa > Chordata > Amphibia > Gymnophiona > Ichthyophiidae > Ichthyophis > Ichthyophis bannanicus. The sequence continues at coordinate 65,786,224 of CM066037.1, forward strand.
AAACGATCTTGAATTTTTCTTTGACTAGGAATCTGTTCAACTCTCTGAGATCTAAGATGGGTCTGAAGCCCCCTGTTTTCTTTGGAATTTATTTATTTATTTAATACTCTTATATACCGCGCTATTCGACATCAGTGCGGTTTACATGGAATATCAAAGCAGTTTTACAGTGGGGTTACACCGTAAATCACAGATAACAGGGAGATTAACTTGGATAACATGTTAACTATATACACATAAGAATAAGAAAATAGGGGGAGTAGAACCCTGTGCTCTGTTGTTGAAAAGGCACTTCCTCTATGGTCCCCTGGGCAAGAAGAGTGGCAACCTCCTGCTCCAACAGGCTGAGGAGGGAGGTTGGAGAACTGAACTGGTGCACTCTTGTGAGAGGGGGCAAGCTTGAAAAATGAAGCTTGTACCCCTCTCTTATGATGGAGAGTGTCCAATGCTCTGCTGTAATTTGACCCCACCTAGGAGCAAAGTGACATAACCTTCCTGGAATGGTGGAGGTCCTTCTAGAGCCAGGAAGGCTAAGTTCTCTAGCAGAAAGTCAAAGGCCCTGAGGGGGCAGAGGTTGCTGGGCTGGAGCAGGCCTCGCAGCCTTTGCTTTGCTCTGTTTGGAGGATTGCTGACGTTTGGAAGGAAACTGAGCTGCAGAAGATGCCCGCTGACCATAAGCAGGATATAATCTTCCCTTTTTAGAAAAAGGTGTTTTTTTGAACAACCTTTTCTTAGCAGGAGCAGCTGTAGATTTGGATAGTCTAACCAAAGCAGAATTTTCAGCATCCATCTGATTGGCTTTTGCTTGCCAATCCTTACCAAACAGGTTCTCACCTGTACAAGGGATATTTCCCAATTCATCTTGAACCCAGATCTCCAAATCAGATGCTTGAAGCCAAGCAATCCTACATGCACCTATGGCAATAGCTTAGGCTCTGCTTACGCATTCAAAGGAGTCGAAAGCTGCACGGTTGGAGAATTTGGAGATATCCTGGGCATGTTTGAGCCCAGTGAGAAATTCCTGCCTTTTATCTTCAGACATAAAAGGACTTAAAGACTGCAAAATGGTCAGTGACTTCTTTTAAGAACATTCCCATGTAAAGACTACAGGAATTAATTCTCGCAGCAAGCATGGAAGCTTGGAAGACTCTTCTTCCAAAAGCATCCAGGGTTCTACATTCACGTCCTGGAGGATTAGAGGTATGTCTTTTAGCACTTCTAATCGTTCTCATTGCAGACTCAACCACAATAGAGTGGTGAGGAAGTTGAGTTTTATGGAAACCAGAACAAGGAGGGACACGATACATGGTATCCAACCTGCGAGAATGAGAGGTGGTTAGAGGTGCTTCCCACATCCTCAACATGAGATCATACAGAATCTCATGAATAGGTAAGGTGGCTGCGTCGCGAGTCTGGGCAGGAAAAAGACCGGTGTCGAACCGAAGGAAAAAAGAGAAATATATTATAAAAATCAACTTTTTCGCGGGGACACAACGGGTACGTCTGTAGGGCTCCGCGGAAAAAAGAAGACTGGCTAAGATGGCACCCTTGGGCGGGAAGGAGACCGCGCATGCGCGCTGCAATTCCCAAAGGCTTTCTTTGAAAGCTGGGGAAAATTGCTCCGCGAGGGCTCCGTCGGCGCCGACGTCACCCATATGTGAGGACTGACTTCCTGCTTGGTCCTGGAGAATGTAAAATATCTAACTCCTTGGCTCTGGGCTCTGATTCAGGTGCCACTGTAATAGAGAGACCCCAAGCCACCTCTCTGATAAAGTCTTGAAAAGACAAATCCTCTGGAGGAGACATCCTTCGTTTAGGAGAGGACTCCTCCTGTGGAAGAAGCATCGCTGCATCGACTGACTCTTCAGAATCCTCAGAGTCCTCAGAGGAATCGAAGTATCGTCTGTCCGGATGCTCTTGCAAAGCCTGATACCCGTACCGACCGGGATCGGTATCGGGAATCACCAGTACTGGGGTATCGGTACCAGAGGGCTTCAGAGGACAGAATACCGGCATAGCGGACACCGATGCCGATGTCGATGCCACCGGTACCGGGATCGGTGCCGATGGCGATGCTAGAGCCGGTACCGGCGGAGTAGTCTGTTGCGGTACCATGGGCGTCGATGCCACAAGGAAAGCCGCCAGACTGCGTTCGATGGACAGAATCCTCTGATCCATCGACGCCGCCAATGCCTGGAAATTGGTACTGGTGGAAGCCACCGGTACCCCAGAGCATGGCACCAGGAGATCTGTCGAGGCCACGCCATCAAGATCATCCTGGAACCCCGATGATGATGCTTTAGAGGCCGAAGCCTCCCGCCGGGGTAATTTTGCCGGTGCAGAATCCTCAAGGGCAAGGCCAGAGGCATCTCGATGCTTAGAAGGAGATCTACCCTTCGAGGACCGGCTGGATTTATGTTTAGTTACCTGAGATCCATGTGAGGAAGAAGCAGCCCTGGAAGACGTTGATGCCACCGAAGCCGCATCAGAGGGAAACAGGGTACTGAGCTTGGCAGCTCGGTTCTGCCGACCTCTTTTAGACATCATGGAACAGGACACACAATCTGTTATGGAATGGTCAGGACCTAAACATTTTAGAAACCAGTCATGGGTGTCGGTGACGGAAATAGTACCGCCACATTTTGTGCACTTTTTAAAACCCGAGGCAGGAAAAGGTTTTGGGCCTAAGGCCCAAAACTGAAGTGCACCTGAAGAAAAAGAACGGAAAAAAGGTGTTTTGTTTTTTTTTTACAAGAAGAAAAGAACAAAGACTGGCGGTACCGATACAGCGTCGAAGAAGGCAAACGCGACACAAAATAAATAAAGAAAAAATAAGGAAATTCTTCCGCGGTGATAGGAACACGACCTGCTGGCTCCGCGGAAAAAGAAGAACTGAGGAGAGACAGTTGGGAAAGGCAGGAAGGCAGCACGCAGGCGCTGTGGGATGCTCCCAAAAGCTTTTTGATTGGACGCTGGGGAGCGTTCCCGCGCAGGCTCCGTCGGTACCGACGTACCCATATGTGAAGACTCATTCCTGCTTGTTCCTGGAGATCCTTTTTAAGATATGGCAACCAGAACTGCACACAACATTTAAGATGTGGTCGCTCGATGGAATGATACAGAGGCACTATAGTATTCTTGGTTTTACTCTGTTCCTTTCCTTATGATTCCTAGCAATCTAATTGCTTTCTTGGCCACCGCTGCAGACTGTGTAGAGGGTTTCAACATATTTTCCACAATGATGCCTGCGACTGCGGAGCTACCTGGGTGGGTATGGGAATTATAGCTGCAGTACTGTGGAGAAGCATCAACATATTAACCTCTGCGTTGGTTATAGAAGCTATTGGCACTATTGTCAACCGGTTGGACAATGGCTATTCCCTCTGAAGGATGGGCATAGAATACTGAAGCATCACCCCAGGGACAGATCATTCTACTGGTATAATACCTCCTCTCTATTTACAGTCTGAATGCATTTGTGTTCTGGTGCTGCAGAAGCTACTGCTGCCTCTTTGGTAGGCTTGTTTTTATTGTTTGTGACTGCAGCAGAAGGTACTGTCTGTTTTTCTGAATCATTTTTATGCTCCGGGTGAGCTGGCTTCTCCTTTCCAACCTCAGCAGGGGGAGCTCGGTCAGATTAGAGATTTCTGGGAGGTGGGAAAGGTCTGGATCTCGGGGGGGGGGGGGAGGGGTTGTTCTATTGTCTATCTTTGTGGCTGGTTTTATTTTTATTCAGAGACGAGGAACACAGTGCTAGATTACAGCCTGGAGGCTCCACCACTCTCATGGGGCTCTCATGAGCTTTTGGAGTGCAAACAGTCCAGAACAGGTGATGAAGAATGACATAATTCTTTATTTGAGTACTTGATATACTGCCATTCGAACAAGGCATTTCCCCAATGCAGTTTACAACAGGTAGGCTATAAATAACTACAACAAATAGTAAATAATAACATAATACAACAACAGAGAAAATGGGGGGCATCGCACAACAATTATACTAAAAGACAACTCCGTTCACTAATAGACATTAGGACGGAGTGCCAAGGTGCCTCGAAAAACTGACGCTAACATTAGTTGGTCAGTCAAGAATCAGATAGAGCCTTGTGAAACAACCAAGTTTTAAAACTAATTTTTTATATTTAAGAAATCTATGAAAGAGCTTTAAAAGCAGACATCAATCATTTAGAATCATGTAAATATTCTTGATTGTTTGTACTCAAACACCTGTTATATTGGGCTAAATGGCCAATATTCCCAATGGAAAAAGGTGAATAGTGGAGTACCCCAGGGATCTGTACTGGGTCCGCTACTTTTTGACATATTCATAAATGACCTGGAAAAGGGAATAACTAGTGAGGTTATCAAATTTGCAGATGACACAAAACTGTTTAAAGTTGTTAAAACCCAAGAGGATTGTGGAAAACCGCAGGAAGATCTGGATAAATTGGAAGACTGGGCATCCAAATGGCAGATGAAATTTAATGTGGACAAGTGCAAAGTTATGCACCTAGGAAAGAACAACCCACACTATAGTTACACGATGCAAGGCTCCACATTAGAAACCACCACCCAGGAAAAAGATTTAGGAGTCATCGTGGATAACATGTTAAAACCCTCCGCCCAGTGTGCAGCGGCGGCCAAGAAAGCAAATAGAATGCTAGGTATCATAAGGAAAGGGATGGAGAATAAAACAAAGGATATTATAATGCCTCTGTATCGCTCCATGGTACGACCGCACCTTGAATATTGTGTGCAATTCTGGTCACCGTATCTTAAAAAGGACATAGAGTTATTAGAAAAAGTACAGAGAAGAGCCACCAAATTGGTGAAGGGGATGGAAGGCTACTCCTATGAAGAGAGGCTAAAAAGGTTAGGGCTCTTTAACCTGGAAAAGAGACGGCTGAGGGGAGATATGATAGAGGTCTATAAATTAATGAATGGAGTGGAACGGATAAACGTGGATCAATTGTTTACGCTATCAGAATATAGAAGGACTAGGGGACATGTAATGAAGCTACGGGGTAAACTATTTAAGACAAATAAGAGAAAATATTTCTTCACTCAACGTGTAATCAAACTCTGGAATCTGTTACCGGAGGATGTAGTAAGGGCTGTTAGTATAGCTGGGTTTAAAAAAGGTTTGGACAAGTTCCTGGAGGAAAGGTCCATAAACCACTATTAAAAAGGGACCCAGGATATCAATGCTTGACCTAGTACAAGCACTGCAGAACCTGTGTCTTTTGGGGAAACTGCTAGGTACGTATGACCTAGATTGGCCACTGTTGGAAACAGGATACTGGGCTTGATGGACCTCGGTCTGACCCAGTATGGCATTTCTTATGTTCTTATGTTCTTATGTTGTTAAAATGTTCAATGTATCTCAGTTGTTCTATATGTAAATCGCTATGATTACCCGAAATGGCAGTATAAAAATCACTCAAATAAATAAATAAAATTGCTAAAGCATTCCATAGGGATAGCTAAATGCTGAGCAGTGTGAATATTCCAACCTTAATCTGGGGTGGGGGAAGTGGATAAGGATGAGGATTTTATATCTTATTTGACATGCAATTGGGAGCCAATGTTGCTTCCTTAAAAGCAGGGTGACATGGTCAGAATACTTTGCATGATGCAGAAATTTGATAGCAGTGTTTTGCAGTACTCAAAATCCTTTGAAGCTATAAAGAGAGACAACAGCCAAGAAAAAAATTGCAATATTCTAGTCTATTTGGGATAAAAGTCTGGAGTAGTAGTATCTTCTGGACTTTGGTGTCCAAGAGAGGTTTGAGAAATCGTATCATCCTTAGTGCATAAAATGCTTGCACCGTACCTGTGGCTCTATATATCCTGCCTTGTCCATGAAAAAACTAAGGGCCCGTATATGTTGCTCTGCATTATAAATGTCAATAATGTTAAAAAAGAGTTAAAATAAAAAGTTAGCACTGACTACAATAATTCTAGCCGCCTCCATGACCAATATGGCTGTGAGAATTCTCCATATATACATTCAGGTTATGCAGTATGGTTACATGATCTCAGAGCAGTCCTTATGAAAGAAATCCATTTATATTAATAAGATGGATTTAAATATTTTATGAGGCAAGGCTTACTATATGTACATCAGATAATAGGTTTGAAGTGGAAGATAAGAATAAAGCCAAAACACAACATTAGAATATCTAATCTAATTAAATCACATATATAAAAACAAACTATTGACATGTGGTGTTTTTCTGCACCAATCACAGAGCTGCCACATATAAGCTCATCACAGGTGCCTTATATAATAGAATGAAAAACATGTATACATCAAAGAATAATTCTAGTTTCAAGCATAGTTAAATGAAGTTTGCATGCTCTCATAGCTATAGGGCTACGATTCACTCATACACAAGTTCTGCATACAGTAGTGTGGACTGGGAACACTGGCTCAGAAATCACCTGACCAATCAGCATGTAGGACTCATGAAGCCCATTCTTAGGTACACATAACACAAATTACTCATTATTCAGCTGTACCTTCTGGATCTGGCATCACCAAAATTTCCACCTCTGTAGAAAGGCTAGCAAAGAAATCTTTCAGGAAAAATAAAGCATCCTAAAAGAGAGAAAATAAAGTAAAAAAAAAAACAAAACAAAAGGATATTAGTGGCTGGCAATCACAATTATAATAATATCAATGCAGCACTATCGTACACGGTGCACAACAAAATACTGGTGATAATCAAAACATTTTATACAGCAAAAAATGTGTGTTTAACAACAGAAGAGGAGAAATTTCCTTACTGATAATTTCCTTTCCTGGAGTACTGCTAGACCAGTCCAGATCATCGGGTTATGTCCCCAACCAGCAGATGATGAGACAGAGAAAACACTAGAACAGTGCTATGACATCACCACTAGCACCTTATCCAGTACAGCTAGGGGCACTCTTCAGTATTTACATTTCTGTGTGCTGTGCCTTACCCTCAAATCTATGTGTGTATACCCCTACATTTCTGTCATGATTTGACAATTCCCAATCTGTAATCAAACCGCTACTGATCGCTAAATAAATAAATAAATAAAAAGCAATGGCACCCCATGGAGTCCATCAAGGGGTCCCTAAGCCACAGGCCGCACTATATACACATAGCAAAGGGCCCTCAACACCATTATATACGCTCTGCACAGGGGAATTATGTACAGTGACTAGAGAGGCAGATAACCAGACAAGGCCAAAGAGTCTGGAACCCAGACCAGCCAGGCAACGAGAAGGCATGGACAGGGCAGGCCCTGGACTGGTCTAGCAGTATTTCAGGAAAGGAAATTATCAGTAAATAAATTTCTCCTTCCAGATTATCCTGCTAGACCAGTCTAGACCATGGGGCAGTACCAAAGCTACTCCCCACTTGGGCAGGCCAACAGTGCAGGAGACAGCACATTGGTGTCGAACCAGGCCGCCAAACGTGCTTGCTCATCCAGGCGATAATGTTGAACAAACGTGGCAAAAGGAAGACCACATCGCCGTCTGGCAGATATCCAAGGGCACCACGCTGGCCAACTTCTCCCAGGAGACCACCTGAGCACAGGTAGAATGTGACTGTAACCCCGATGGCACCAGCCTCCCCGTTAACAGATAAGCGGAGGAAATGGTTTCCTTGATCCAGCGGGCAAGGGAGGCCTTAGAGGCCACTTACCCCTTGCGGGCCCCGGAAAAGAGAATAAAAAGGTGCTCCGATAACTGAAACGAATTAGTGACTTCTACCGGAGCAACACCCTGCGCATGTCAGGGCATCGCAGATGCTTGTCCTTTCCAGTGCATTATGCTGCAGAAATGGAAGGCAAGTAGATCACTTGGTTAACATGAAAAGGGGTCAAAACCTTTGGCAGAAAGAACGGCACCAACCACAAGGAAACCCCTTCTGTGGAAAAAGACAAAGTGATCCCAGCAAGACAAGGCCTGAAGTTCATAGATACGATGCGTCGACGTCTTCAAGGTCAAAAAACACTGTCTTCAAGGTCAAGTCTTTGAGTGTAGCCCACTTCAACAGCTCAAAGGGCTCTCATACCAGCACTCGCAGGACTACCAACAGGTCCCAAGATGGCATGGCCAGCCTAACGGGAGGGCACAAGGCCTGGATGTCCCGGAGGAAGCGGCTGACATCGCAATGACAGGCCAACAATCTGCCCCCTACCAGCAAGGGCTGCCACCACTGTTCCCTCTAAGCTGTGCGCGTGTGGGTGCGCACACACCTTGCTGAGCGAGCGCACATACTTTACAACAGAGCGCACAAAAATTACGGTTCTGATTCTGATAGAAAACAACACAGACGTCTTCAAATTTAAAAGTTGTTATGTATTTATGGTTTTCACAAGTTCTACAATGTTTTCTAGTGCAATCAATGTGGTGTACATACTGTATTCTGACGTGTAGTCAAATTTTAAAGTATATAACTCCGAGTGTCGTTATGTGGCGCACAAAAATTTAACCTTCCTTCAAAAGCTGCACACAGCTGATATTTTATGCGCACACAGCCTACAGAAAATTAGAGGGAACATTGGCTGCCACCTGAATCTGTAAGGAGCTCCAATCCAGGCTCTTTTGAAATCCATCTTGCAGGAAGACCAGAACCGCAAGCACTTGCGCATACCAGTGGGAGAGAGATTGTTCCCAACACCAATACCTCTCAAGAGCCAGGTCATAAGCAAGAAGGGAGCCAGGTCATCCAAAAGGATGGGGTCCTGCCGCAGCAGGCCCCTCCGTGACCCCAAGGTTAGTGGCCAAGTCACCTGGAGCTGAACCAGATCCATGTATCATGGCCGCCGGGACCAATCTGGCGTCATGAGCACCAGTAGCAGTGGATATCTCTCTCGACATGTCACAAGATCCTGGGAATCAGAGACCATGGGGGGAAGACAGAGAAGCGAGGCCGATTGGCAGGGCTAGATGAGCGTGTCCACCCTCTGTGATCCTGCTGCCTCCCGTCTGCTGAAGAACACGGATGCCTTCGCATTGGCTGGAGACGCCATCAGGTCCCATCACTGGAGTCAAGAAGATTCCAGTAGGTAGTCCACCTGAACACTGTCCAACTCGAGATGTGCTGAGCCAAAAGGGCCTGCAGATGGCTCTTGGCCCAAGGGAAGAGGAGCTCAATTTTAGTCACCCCTGGACATTTGGTTCTGCCCTAGTGATTCACATATGCAATGGCCATCACATTGTCTGACAGCACATGAACTGCCCGATCGCAAAGCAGGTCCTGAAACTGTCGCAAGGCCAGGAGAATGGCCCAAGCATCCAGTCAATTGACCACTCACTGGGCTTCCGCTTACAACCATGTACTCTGAATGGACCGCCTCACACAATGCGCCCCCCAGCCGGACAAGATGGCATCAGTCATCACCACCACCTAGTCTGGTGGGTTCAACACCATTCCCCGCAGCATGTAGACGCTTGAGGCCCATTAGCAGATTTTGCGGCACACCGTTGCCAGTAACAGCAATCACTTCTGGAATTCCTGAGAGGAAGGGAACTAGCAGCTCAGCAGAGACCGCTGCAACGGACACATATATGCCCTGGCCCAAGGAATGACTTCCAGCGTTGCTGCCATGGCTCCCAGGAGATGCAGGTAATCCCAAAATCACAGGCTTGATAGACTGAGGAAACTGTGCAGCTGCCTCCAAAATTTGTGCCACTAATCCGCCGTAAGAAACACCCTGTTGCTGCGTGTCGAACTGAACTCCCAGGAAGTCCAATTCCTGCAAGGGAGTCCAGCAGCTCTTGTTGAGATTTATTAGCCAGCCAAGGTGCTCCAAGAGCTGAATCACCTGCCTTGCCACCTTAGCTGCCTTGGCCCTTGACTTGGCACAGATCAGTCAGTCATCCAGATAAGGGTGCACATAATCCCCAAGTGACAAAGTTCTGCCGCTATGACAATCATGATTTTGGAGAAGGTGTACAGGGCTGTGACTAGACCAAATGGGACAGCGCAAAACTGGAAGTGCTGACCCAGGATGGTGAACCACAGGTATCGTTGACAGTTGGTGCGGACGGGAATATGGAGCTATGCCTCCATAAGATTCAGGGTGGCTAGTAATTCTCTCTTGTGCACTGACTGTATTACTGACTGCAGGGTCTCCTTGTGAAAGTGAGGAACTCTCAAGCTGTGGTCCAGGATTGGGGATTGGATGAAAGGTACCGTCCTTTTTAAGCATCTCAAAATAGATGAAGTAATGTCCTTCACCCTTCTCGGCAGGCAGCACTGGCACCAAGGCTTGAAAATGGATCAGGCACTCCGGGGTGGATTGCACGGCCTCACACTTTGGAGCAGGCCTGCACGGAGAGACCAAGAAGGTATCCTGGATACTATGGGCTAGGCCGGGAAAAACAGGCCATACCTGGCCTGCAGCTTTTACAGCTGTGGTCTGAATGCTAAAAGTTGCCTTCGTTGGTCCAACATCGCTTTATGAAAAACAGGGTAGAAGGAGATCTTATGGCCTTCATAATGGATTGGAGTTTTGGTTTTAGCCATCTGAAATATTTGCTGCACTTATCAAACACGGAAGAGCAAGGGTCTTGGAGTTTTCTTTTGTGTTGCAGCTTACGTTGGGATATGATGTGCTCTCTCAATCTCCAGAGGTCTATCCAGGTTAAAATGGAGTAGTATGGGGAGCCAGCTCTCAAGAAATCATATTGGATCTGCCCCGTCAGCTCCTTCAGGCATTCCAACAATTCTTATGTTGTTCCTCCGCGCGCGGTTATTGAGATCTTCTATCAGCCATTCTAATTCTTGAACACGTTTCTTTGTTTTCTCCACATGCGACAAATTACTCCGAATGAGCCAACACCTGAACCTCAATGCTGTCCATCCGTTTAGTGAGAGTTTCCAGTTTTGCCTTTAACTCCATTACTTCCAAGTTTACCGTTGCTACCGCTTCTCTGTTTGCGGCGACCATTTCCTTAACTGCCCTGATTTCTTTCAGCAGCTCTCGTGTGTCTCCGCTGCCCTCCCATGTTGGCACCATTTTATATGGAGATAGGGGATCTGATTTCAGTCTCTTAGAGCCTGGAGCTTGCTGTGCCGGGCATTCTAAGCAAGTTGGTTTGATCGCTGCCATGTTATTCTTGGAAGCTGGTGTATCTTTATTTTATTTTATTTATTTATCTAATTCTTCTATACCGCCCCTTCCAGAGATCAGGGGCGGTTTACATGGAACAAAGTAAACAAATTTGTACACTAATGTATACATTACATGGAACATAGTTTTTTAACTTTATACAGATAATATTTAGTAACTTTATACAGATAATATTTAGTAACTTTATAACTTTCTAACTTTATACAGATAACTGTGCATTAATTGTTGTAACTATTTACATTTTGTATATAATTATAAATTTCTGTATCGTAGTGTCAATCAGAGTATTCTACCTTGTTTACCGGTAGTCAGGGTCATATATGTGTGCGGAGGAATTTATTTCCTTTTTCTCTTGAGAGTGTTTTGGGGTGTCTGTGATGGGTGTAAGTGGTGGGTGTATGTGTGTGGGTAGTTGAGTGTAATTTTAGGGCTTTGTGTTTGAGTGTCTTGGGGTGGTATGTGGTTGGACTTGGGGGTAAGGGATTTCAAAGTGTTCGGAGAAAAGGTATGTCTTGAGTTCCTTTCTAAATTGGGTGAGGTCTTTTATGATCCGAAGGTTTATTGGGATATCATTCCAGAGCATGGGGGCAGTGAATGTGAAGGCTCTGGTGCTGGTGGATTTTTTAGTTCTTTTGAATGATTTTGGTATTTCAAGTGAGTGTGTTGCGTTTAGTCTGCGGGTTCTTGATTCAGATGGGGCATGTAATAGTGTGGTTAGATATGAAGGGGCGATGTTGTTCAGGAGCTTGAATGTGGTTAGGAGGATTTTATATCTGATTCTGCTATTTATAGGGAGCCAATGAAGTTCTAGCATTATTGGGGTTACATGATCTGCTAGGCTGGCTTTAGTGACTACTTTCGCACAGATGTTCTGAGCTCTTTGAAGCAGGTATGTACTTTTTTGTGGTAGGCCAATTAAGAGACTATTACAATAGTCAAAGTGTGGGGTGATGAGTGTGTTAACAACTGATCTAAAGTCTTGGGTGTCTAGAAGGGGCCTTAGATGTTGTATGGTTTTGAGTTTGTAGAATATAGTTTTTACTGTCTGTTTTATATGCGGTATCATGGTAAGTGTGTGATCTATTATTACACCTAGGTATTTTACCTCTTTTTTGACTGGAATTGTAGTATTTATGATTGAGATTGATGTTGGATAGGTGTCTTCAGTCATAGGTGGTCTTGTTACAAACATTGCTTCTGTTTTTTTGAGATTGATGCTAAGGTAGTTAGATTCCATCCAGGAGGTGGTTTCCACCATGCATTTTGATAAGGCATCATAGGTAGGGTTTTTGGTAGATATGGGGAGAGCAAGCATGATGTCATCAGCATAGATAAAGTGACTGATTTTGTGTTTTCTGAATATTTCTGTAATGGGTTGGAGGTACAGGTTGAAAAGGAGGGCAGAAAGGGCGGATCCTTGGGGTATTCCTTGTCCTTGGGGGAAGGTTTCCGATACTTCCTGGTCTATTTGAACACGTATTAGTCTATTTGTGATGTAAGACTTAAACCAATTGAGTACTGTCCCACCTATTCCTAGATTTTCTAGTCTATTGATCAAGGTAAGGTGGTTGATGTTGTCAAAGGCGGCAGAAATGTCTAAGAAAAGGAGTATGAAGCCTTGACTGCTATCATCTGTGCCTCTAATGAGGAAGTCTATCAGTGTAATTAGTAGGGTTTCTACACCGTGATAGGGGCGGAAGCCAAACTGGTGAGAGTCTAAGGGTTTGTGTTCATCGATATAGTCTTGTAATTGTAGTTGGACGTTTTTTTCTATTATTTTAGCTATAAATGGAATGCTGGCTATCGGTCTGTAAGAGTTTGGGTCTTTTGAGTCTAGTTTATTGTTTTTTATTATTGGTCGAAGCGTAGTGAGTTTTAGGGCATTGGGCATGATGCCCTGATTAAGGGATTGATTCACTATGTGTTGGATGTTTTCGGTGAGTTCTTCCTTTGTGCATTTGATCCATGACACAGGACATGGGTCAAGTGGGGAAGTTGTGGTGTTGATAAGTGTTATGATCCTGAGTAGGTGTTTTTGGTCTATCATGTGAAAGGAGATCCATGTGTTATTAGATTCAGTGTTTGGAGGCAGTATCATTGGTATAGTGTTGGATTTGTACTTTAGTTTTTCTGCAAAGTGGGTTGCTAAGGTCTGTATGCTTATAGTTGATTGTTTTGTCTCTTGGTTTTTAGCTTTTGTCAAAGTTTTTACGATTGCGAATAGTTCTCTGGGGCGGTTGATAGCCATGTTTATTACTTTGGAGTGGTAATCCTTTTTTGACTTGTTAATTGCATTTTTGTAATTGTTGAGGGTGGTCATATATTGGGTTTTATTTTCGTCAGATTTAGTTTTCCTCCATATCTTTTCTTGTTTCCTCAATTGTTTTTTTAGATTTGCTAGTTCTCTTGTGAACCATTTTTCTGTCTTTTTTATTTGTTTATGCATGGTATGTGTGGGGGTAGCTGCTTTCTGGACTGTTAGATTCCAGTTGTTTACAGTAGAGTCAATGTCAGGGAGGTTTGTGTCGAGTATGGGTAGTACTTTGTCAAGGAAGTTAGCTTTGTCAAAGTGTGCAAATCGAGATATGTGGGGTGAGGAGTTTGTTTTATTCAGTGTTGTCTGAGCTGGGAGGTGGAGTGTAATAAGGTAATGATCAGACCATGGTACTTCTGTTATAGTTGGAGGGGTATGTTGGTGGTGATTATTATGAAGAGAGGAGGGGAGGAAGATGAGATCTAGGGTGTTGCCTTTTATGTGGGTGGGAGCATGTATTATCTGTGTATAACCCATTTGGGTCATGGCATCCATGAAGTTGTCTGATTGGGAGTTATGTAGGGAAGGGAGGTTCAAATCACCTAAGATTATGAGTGGTTTGTTTGGTGATGCTGTGCATGCATGTTCTAAGATGGGGGAGAGGTTTTTTTGATCAGTTGAAGGGGGTCTATATATGAGAGTAAGTGCAAGGGTTCTATTTTCTATGTTGATGATGTCTATTCCATCTATATTATTTAAGCTTGTTAAGGTGAACTGTAGGTCTTTTTTAGCGAATATGAGAGCGCCACCTCCTCTTTTTGCATCTCGATGGCAGCTGAATGTGTCATATTGATGTGATGTTAGCTGGTTTAGTAGTACGGTGTCCGTGGGAGTGAGCCATGTCTCAGTAATGCAGATGATTTCAGGGTTTGTGTCTTTTATCATGTCATTGATGATTGGTATTTTATTTCGTATAGATCTAACGTTTATTAAGATGAGCTTTGTTTGGTTGTCTATGTTGGATGTGTTGTTGCTTAAGCCAGTGTGTGGCTGGTGTCTTATTTGGATGAGTCTGCGATGGTGTCTGTTTGAGTTATGGCTTGAGTAATTATTGTGGGTGTGTGTGTAGGTTGAACAGTGTGGTGTGTTTTGGTGAGGATTGTGGGTATTGATAATGTTGTTATATGGGTTTCGGTAATGAGTATGTATGATGAGGATATGATTGTATGTGTTTTGATTGGTTTTGTACGAGTAGATGTGTTGAGTTAGGAGAGTTATTAGGATGAGAGTGAGTGGGAGGTTTAGCTGCCTTGTGGGAGACATTGTGTATATATTTAGATGGGGGAGTGAACTCTGAGAACGTGGTTCAGAGAATGGGGGACTAGTGGATGTGTCAGTGTATTAATGGTATTTAGCTGTCTGACAGTTCTCAGTGAACTGAGTGACAACTGGCAGTAGAAGATGACTAATAGTTTACACTCTATATTGTTGTGGCTACTGGGTTACAAATAATAATATGATAGTTCCTGTGTTACAGATGACAGTATAACAATAAATCAGTATCAGAGGGGAAGGTGAGAGAACTAGTTACTGTTAACAATACTAGCCACTGGTAATAATACAATGTGTGGATTAATTGCTATCAACAGTATAAAGGTTGGCTGCTGTCAACAGCATATAAGCTAACTACTGGTAACAGTATAAAGATCTAATTTACTGGCAACAGTAAGTTGAGGGATTATTACTAACAGTAACCAACAACGGTCACTGACATCAGTAACCAATCACTGACGACAGTAACCGGTAACAGTTACTGACAACAGTAACCAATCACTGACAACAGTAACCAACAACAGTCACCGACAACTACCACCAATCAATGTCACCAGCAGTGGAATGAGTTTCTAGGATTGGTTTCAGAGACTTGTACAGATAATATGTGGTTATTGGCAATTAGTAGAATTGTACAATTGGATATACTGCTATTGTCTGAGGTACATTTAATTTTAGTTATTGTTAATAGAACAGTTGTACTTGCTGTGTTCTGGTATTTTTTTGGTCGTGTTACTAAAAGGGGTGAACGCAGTTTTCCCGTATCTCTGGCTGTCAGATACTTGTGTTCATTTGCAGGGCGGTCCGTTCTGTTGCTGTAAAGAAGTGTGTTGTTGGGCTCCAGTTCAGCGCTCCTTTTAGCGTGCTGCTGTCTACCCCTGTTGGGTATTACTGCCTGGGGGTGGTTTGACGTTTTGTCTTACTTGACCGGCGCTGTGGGAGCCGCTGGAGAGGCTGATGCGCTGTGTAGGGAGGGTTTTCGTTACTTCACAGTTTCAGCGACTGGTAAGGAGGGGTTCCGGGTGGTGGACCTTCTGGTGCCTCCGCCTAAGGGCCACGCCAAAGGGCCCTCAGGCGCGGGCCCGACCAGGCGCGGGCCCGCCTGGCAGCGGCTTCCTTTTTAATGCCGCCTGCTGCTCCTCCCCCTCCCACAGCCCCGATTGGACTGGAGGTGCTGATTCGGGAGTGCAGGCTGGCCGGGTCAGGCGTCCCCGATCTGGGGCTGAAGATGGCGATTCCCGCCGGCAGCGGCTTCCTTTTTAATGCCGCCTGCTGCTCCTCCCCCTCCCACAGCCCCGATTGGACTGGAGGTGCTGATTCGGGAGTGCAGGCTGGCCGGGTCAGGCGTCCCCGATCTGGGGCTGAAGATGGCGATTCCCGCCGGCAGCGGCTTCCTTTTTAATGCCGCCTGCTGCTCCTCCCCCTCCCACAGCCCCGATTGGACTGGAGGTGCTGATTCGGGAGTGCAGGCTGGCCGGGTCAGGCGTCCCCGATCTGGGGCTGAAGATGGCGATTCCCGCCGGCAGCGGCTTCCTTTTTAATGCCGCCTGCTGCTCCTCCCCCTCCCACAGCCCCGATTGGACTGGAGGTGCTGATTCGGGAGTGCAGGCTGGCCGGGTCAGGCGTCCCCGATCTGGGGCTGAAGATGGCGATTCCCGCCGGCAGCGGCTTCCTTTTTAATGCCGCCTGCTGCTCCTCCCCCTCCCACAGCCCCGATTGGACTGGAGGTGCTGATTCGGGAGTGCAGGCTGGCCGGGTCAGGCGTCCCCGATCTGGGGCTGAAGATGGCGATTCCCGCCGGCAGCGGCTTCCTTTTTAATGCCGCCTGCTGCTCCTCCCCCTCCCACAGCCCCGATTGGACTGGAGGTGCTGATTCGGGAGTGCAGGCTGGCCGGGTCAGGCGTCCCCGATCTGGGGCTGAAGATCTTCTATCCCCTGAGGGCTGACTAGCAAGTCGGAGGTTCCGATTCTTACAGGACTGTGAGAAGCCGATTTCTCATGCGGCCACCTCCACAACAAGGTCTTTTATTTTCCTTTAAAAGTCCACAAGAGAAAAGAAAACAAGAAAAAGGAAGAAAGAAAAGAGGGATGCCAGCTCTATTCCCAAGCATATAAATTAGCAAAAATTCCTCTACTTGCAATTAACACCTAAAACCCTAACACCCTAAAACCTAAAACCCTAACACCTGAATTCAAAAAAGCATGGGACCAACACAGAGGATCTCTAAAGGTAAAAAGTGGACTGTTGTAGTTGTTGTTATGGAAGGACAGACTAGATAGGCCTTGTGGTCTTTTTCTGTCATCATGTTTCTATGTTTTTTCTTTCTTTTTATTCTTAGGGGCTAATTTTCTGTAGAATCTAGCCAGCTGTCTAAGGAATTTACCAGTTGAATCCAGTGGGAGTTGGGGGGGCGGGTGGTGGAGGAAAACTGTACCCTGCCGAGTGGATAAATCTAGCTATTAAAAAATGGACTGTCCTACAAACAGTGTCAAGTCAGGCAAGCCATGCAAGCTGGTCAACCTTGAGGGCAATAAAGGCAGGCTGAAATATAGCTTCCTAATGTTTAGCCAACTAAGGGACATAGGGTATGTTTTTTTAAAATGTGCTAAGTTCACATGTGGTAAGCCCCCAAAATTAGCATGGGAGGAAGAGTACCCTTCTCAGATAACTGTTGGGGGCGTGCCCAGCATGTCCCCCTACAGTTACCACAGCGAGATGCAGCAAACTGCGCTAACTGTCCAACATATCTAACTCAGGTGCACTTACCGCCACAGTCACTGAGGACGCAGTAAGTGCACCCGCACTAACAGCAACAATCGTGGTTTACACGTATTAACAGCCACGCTAAACCTTGATGTGCCCTCAGCACCCACACTCTGCCCCTAACCTACCCAATCACTGCTCCTTCCTGCGTTAAATGTTTAGTGCGGTACTTTTGATATGCTGCCCAGCTGTCAGTACCATGCGCTTAGTGCACAAATAACCCCTGCGCTGTTAACACAGTTTAGTAATCATGCTCCATAGTCACACTAAAGTGCTCTACTGTTAATGCATGTTATTAGCAACTAGGTCCCAATGCATAAAATGGGACGTACAGTAAAATAACATGCATTAGCAGTAACACACATTAGGAACTATGGGCCCGATTTTCAGATGCCCGCTGTTTGGAAGGGCTATGTGCCGATGAGGCGCACAGCCCTCCCCGTCGGCCTCTAAACCGGATATTCAATGCTTTGGCAACAGCATTGAACATCTGGTGATTGCTGTAAGAACAGAAAGCCACCGAGGCTAACCGGGCAGCAGTGATATTGGCTGCTACCTGGTTAGCGATTGACACCTTAAAGATAGGCGAGGGTTTTCCTCGCCTATCTTTAAGATGCTGATCGCTAACCAGGCAGCATGCAATATCGCTGCTGCCTGGTTAACACCATTCTCCACCTCCATTCTGCCCCGAAACACCCCCAACATGCCCCAATGCTAATCGGATAGCATCGGGGCACGTAGGGGACACAAACAGGAATATTCAACGGCACTAACCATGTATGTGCTGTTGAATATCCCCATCTAAGCCATTTACATGGTTTACTAGGCTGTAAACAGTGTAAATGCCCTTTGAATATCGAGCCCTATATTTAAGCCTATTTACAGATGGAACCTAGCAAGATGGGTTGTGATCTAAGGTATCTAAAACTTGGTGGCTATTACAGTTGCTCTGCTCCTAACTGAAAATTGGACCCAAAGTGGTACTTTTGTAATAGCCCACATAAATTACACCAATGTTACAAGCAAACAAAAACTTAGAAAATTACCCTGGCAAAATAACTTACGTAATTTCACTGTCATTTGCTGTAGGTAGTCTTGCAGCAAAATGTTACATGCATGCTTTTTTAAAATCTAATGCTTTGTGTGTAAATGTCTGCTCAGACTGCATGCCCTCTCCTGAATGTGAGTAAGTGTGTATGCATACTATTTTCCTATTGGGAAGACAGTTTCATACATGGACATTTTGAGGCGGGGGAGAGGGGGGTAGTAAAACACAATTTTACCTGTAGAATGGCTTTTTAAAATGATTCCTTTAGGTGATAATACTTTGGCATCTTCAGCAAACAGACCACTAAATTTACAGAATGTCGTGACCTGTGAAAATAAGTTTAGAACTTGGCTGCCTTCTATTTCTCCCAGCAAGCAAAGCTAGGGAATGCACCAATTACAATGAGAATGATATACTTCACTGGATTCTTTGTGAACTTCTTTTCCAGATAACTGTAAAATTAATTTTGCTTTCTCTCTGCCAGGTATAGCATATCTGCTCAGTTTAATTTATTTCTCACTTTCTATCTGAGAACACATCAACATCAATAATCTGAGCTGTGTCTCCCAGGGCACACTGGAAAGTGATGCTAGTTTTCTTTCTTCATATTTGAAACCTGTCATTAACAACCTGGATTTTGATATATAACTACTAACCTGGTCAATATTGAGACGTAAGGGCATCAGAGACACCCGTAAACAGCATTCCTGGGGAGACTGGACAGACTCTGGACGCACATGTAAGGCTTTCACTGTCAGCTGTAAAACAGCAGCAAGTGCTAGGTGAATGTAATAAAAATAAACCAGCTCCTATTTTTTACTATCATCATCATTATTATTATTATTATTATTAAAACTTTCCACAGTTGTGGTCAACATTATTGGCACACTTGCTTTTTAGGTATGCTGTGTACAGTATCTTGAGAAATAATTGGAAATATTCCAACTGTATGTCATTATACTATTTTAATTGTATGTTCAAAGGTATACAACAAAAAAAAATGTCTTTGCAACTTAGACAGAGTATTTTCTGAAAAGAAAACCATAATATGACCTGGACAGGATTAAAGGCAGCCTTCACTAATATTTCGTTGTGCAACCCTTGGCAGTAATGACAGCTTCCAAATGTTTCTTGTAGTCATCTATACATTTTGTACATATGTCTGCTGGCAGTTTCTCCTACTCTTCAACTACAATTTGTTCCAGATCATGAACTTTTACTAATGGCAGATTTCAGCTCTTTCCAAAGGTTCTCAATTGGATTGAGATCAGGACTCATTGCTGGTCAGTTTAAAACAGTCCATTTGCTCCTTTTCAACCATTCATTAGTTCTTTTGGATATATGTTTGGGTCATCGTCCTCAGGAGGACCCATGATTTTTGATCCAGACCTAGCTTTCTGACACTAGGTAGCACATTTTGCTCTAAAATACCTTGGTAGTCCTCTGACTTCATGATTCCTTTAGTACATTCCAGACCTCCAGTTCCCGAGGCAGCAAAACAGCCCCACAACATTATGGAACCTCCACCATATTTAACAGTTTTTTTCCTTATAAGCTTCGTTTCTTGAATGTGCAGGCTGGGCCCCGAT
The DNA here is from genome assembly GCA_033557465.1 of Ichthyophis bannanicus. Lineage (NCBI taxonomy): Eukaryota > Metazoa > Chordata > Amphibia > Gymnophiona > Ichthyophiidae > Ichthyophis > Ichthyophis bannanicus. The sequence goes on from CM066037.1 coordinate 65,806,332, forward strand.
TCTGTCAGGCCAGATGCCGAGCATATCCCCGGCTAACCCACCATGGCTCCATTCGGGAGACGCGATCACCAGCAGACGGAAAAACATGTTTTTCCCCACAGCCCGACCCCCGATCGGACCTTCCAAGGCCAGGGTCGAGCTGCAGGGAACTCCCTGCATCTCCTCACCTTGTCCTCAGGGTACTGCGCCGTAATCCCCCACCATCCAGGGAGACTTATTCCACCTTTGACGTCCAGATTCACTAAAAGAGGATTGGAATGACCCCCATCATGTATAAATGAGCACTTTTTTTTTTTTTATTTTTTTTTATTTTTTATTTTTTTTAAGTACCAGCCCCTGGGTTTTCTTGGCAAGTTATGACCAGAAGTAGATTGCCAGGCCTTTTCTTCTGAGGCAATGGAGAGTTAAGTGACCTGCCCAAGGAGTGCCAGTGGGAATCGAACCCTGGTGTCTTGGTTCCTTCCCCTCTTGGCTATTCCTCCACTCAAATGAACACATTAAAAACTTTAAAGAAATATTAAGACATAATAAAAAATGAATGAAGTGAGGTGAAGAACATATAGATTAAAACAAAATCAATAAGACCAGTGGAGAGGAGGATAAAATGTGAGGCTGGTAGCAATAATTGAAAAGGTTAAACAGACGTAAAGGAAGTAATGAATAAATAAATAATCCAGCTATAAACATGTGAGAAAGATATACAACTCAATGAATACAGACATTGTACAAGATGAAACACAAGTGAAAGGATATACACCCATCCAATCTTATATCAAGTTGAAAGTACTGTGTTGGACAAATAATAACTGTGTAGTAATTCATATTAAAAAAACATATTGGAAAACTCTCCCAGTGACTCAGAAGAGCAGGCCAGCAGGCTGAGTGGCTCTACTATCTTATGGAGTAGGAGTGATGTAATACCAAAGGTAACATGACTAAGAAAATAGGTAGAAATAAATTGCCCATCCTCAATTACAGCGCAATAAAATAAATACACAAATATTAAGAATGAATGTCCTGCTCATAAGCTACAGAAATAAATGTATATGTTAAAAACAATACCTGGGATAATTCCATCCAAGCAAACGTCAGGAGCTGAATGTCACCAGAAAATCAGGGAGGTAAATGCGCCAAACTGGCATTTAAAAGCAGTTATTTGGCACCAAGAGTAAAGTTGCCATGGTGATCAGGTAATATTAAGAGTGCCGCAGCCTCGGTAACAAACTAAAGGGTAAAACAGAGTAAAAAGCTTTTAAATGCAATTGTGGGTATCCATAGTGATGGGGGATATATAAAACATTTCAAAATGCCGACGCATCAGTGATATTTAAGGAAAGATTAAAAAATAAAACCAGATTCAAATATAGAGGTAAAACTTATAAAACAATCATTTGGCGCCAAAGGTAAATTACCATGGTGACCAGGTGAGACATTAAAAATGCTGACATTTCGGCAGTCTTGAAAAGTTTTAACTCAAAAAATGGCAATTCAAAAAGTAAATCCGAATTTCAAAAAACCTGGATAGAGCTCAATATAACAAAACACAAAATATCTGGCCAAATGGAAGAAAGAGTGAAAGATCACCCCGTTGTTGTATTACCGTTTATATAGCCAGGATCATAAGAATTCTGTGAGGGACATATTTTATGTATGTTGAGAGAGATACCATTATGGTGATAGCAGTGCCGCTTAGCAGTAGTCTGACAAATTTAGACATGTAAAGAGAGATATATCATTAAAAACTATAGCAATGTAACTCAACTGTAATCAAATCGGGGGGTATGTAGCATATTGTTAAGGTGGACTGCTTTGATTCAATAAGAATAATGGGTATGGTGACAAAGACGTCGTAAGCGGCCTCAGGGTATCCAACATAAAATGAAAACATTGTGTCAAAAAATGATGATTGAAAGGCGTATGTAAGCGAGGTATATATCACCAGAAAGTCACAAGGGATAGAGTGCCGTCAGCCAGAGTAGCAAAGAAATCAAAACATTAAAAACTTTAAAAACGAACAGGGATAATAAAGTGATGCTTACAATAAATGAATCACACAATGAAAGGAGACAAGATAAAAACAGTCAGAATAAAAAATAAACAATAAGATCAGCCAATCCATAAAAATAGATAATCAATAAATAAGTGAAAAGATAAAAAGATAAAAGGATAAAAACATATAAAGATAATAAAATAAAATAAAGAGTGAGCCGTGATCAACAGTAGTTGAGTCCCAACTGAGAGACTCTCGCAAGACCCGTGTCCGGCAGAGAATCAGCACTCCGGTAGCCTGAACACAGAAGGGTCGGAGGGCACGAGTTGCCTACACCCCAAAGAGATTACAGAGTATGGCCTGGCCGAAGGCAACGTTCCACTGTGATTCCCTCCCCAGGCAGTAGTGAGCTATGAAGGTCTGGATCTAAGACCAGGTGGCAGTCCGGCAGATTTCCGTCACGAGGACGGAACGCAGATTTGCCACGGAAGTAGCTATGGCCCTGACGCAGCACGTCGTGACCCTCTGGTCCAGTGAGATCCCTGCTTGCACATAGGCAAGGATAATGCAGTCCACCACCCAAGTGGACAGAGTTTGCTTAGTCACTGGGAACCCCAGGCAGCTGGGGTCATAGGATATGAAAAGCTGTGGTGCTTTGTGGTGGCCCTGAGTCTGTTTCAGGTAAAAGGACAGGGTTCTCTTACAATCCAGACTGTAGAGAACGGTCTCTGCCCTACCAGTGTGAGGCCTCAGAAAGAAGGTGGGGAGCACCACCTCCTGGTTGAGGTGGAATTGGGACACCACCTTCAGCAGAAATCTGGGGTGTGTGTGCGGTTCCACCATCAGAGCCTGGAGCTCGCTGACTCTGCGTGCTGATATGAGTACTACCAGGAAGGTGACCTTCCAGGACAGATACCGGAGATGGCAGGTAGCCAGAGGCTCAAATGGAGGCCTAGTGAGCTGCGAGAGCACCACACTGAAATACCACTCTGCCGCTGGAGGGAAGATAGGGGGTTTGGATAACATGAGGGCTCGCAGGAATCGGGACACAAGGGGCTGAACCGAGAGGAGTTTTCCTTCAACAGAATGGTGATGCGCTGCGATGGTGCTCAGGTGTACTCTGACCGAAATGGACTTCAGTCCCACCTGTGATAGGTGAAGCAGGTACTGGAGCACCACTTGTACTGAGCAGAACGGGTTTGCCCACCTTTTTGTGCACCATACTGAGTATTAGCGTCATCTGAAGGCGTACACCCTTCTTGTAGAGGCCTTACGAGAGGCTAGAAGAATCCCTTCCACGTCCTGTGGGAGGTTGAAGGGGGCTAATGCTACCCTTCCAGAAGCCAAGCCGTGAGTGAGAGGGACCTCAGGTTGGAGTGTAGGATAGAGCCCTGCTCCTGTGAAAGTAGCCCTGGTGCACGGCCCAGGGGAATTGGCGACACCGTTGATAGGGAGAGGAGCACTGGGAACCAGAGATGCCTGGGCCACTGAGGGGCTATCATAATTAGCGATGGTCTGTCACGCTGAGCCTTGAATAGTGTCTTGGCTACTAGCGGTGTCTGTGGGAAGGCATACAAGAGGCCTTCCATCCAAGGGATGAGGAACACATCCACTCCCACCTGGGATGGGTGTAGCTGGCAGGAGCAGAATCGGGGCAACTGCGTGTTGTCCGGACTGCTGAACAGGCCTATCGAGGGGATGCCCTAGAGATGAAACAGCTATGAGACTATTCTGGATCCAGGTGCCACTCGTATGGCTGGAGGACCATGCATAGCTTGTCCGCCAGGGCACTATCCTGGCTGGGAGGTACACCGCTCTTAGGAGCATCCCTCTGCGTGCTGCATAGAAGCAGAGGGCTACCGCCTCCTGGAAGAGGGGATACAACCCTGTTCCCCCACCTTTTTTGTTCACGTAGAACATTGCGACCTGATTGTCAGCCTGGATCAGCACTGAGTGGTGCTGCAGCTGGTGGTGGAAGGCTCAGAGAGCTAGGTATATTGCCCGGAGCTCTAGCAGGTTGATTTGCATCTGTGATTCCCTCTGGGACCAGCCGCCTTGCGTCTGGAGGCTCTCGCAATGTGCTCCCCAGCCTATTAGAGAGGCGTCCATGGAAAGGACCTTCTAGGGGTTGGGTGCCTGGAAGGCCATCCCGACCTGAAGGTGAGGTGGAATCTGCAACCATCCGAGGGAGTCTGCCAACTGATGGGTCACCTTACTCTGTCCCTGAGATGCCTGTGGCTTGTGTCCACTGATAGCGGAGGCACCACTGGGCTGCTCTCATGTGCAGGTGGGCATGTGGGGTCACATGAACCATGGAGGCTTTGTGTCCCAACAGGCGGAGAAGGAGCTGGGCCGGTAGTGCCTGGCACCGGCGTATCTCTGCGACTAATTCCCTGAGGCGTTCTGACCTCTCCTGAGGGAGGAAGGTTTTTGCCCAGAGTGTATCTAGTTGTGACCCTTGAACTTCAGGCACTGGGCCAGAGTGAGGTGGGACTTGGGGTAGTTTATGACAAACCCCAGGTGCTTCAGGGTATTGATGGGGCACCTGGTGGCGCATTGTGCCTCTGCAGCCATGTCCCCCTTTATGAGCCAGTCATTCAGGTAAGGGAAGACAAAGACTCCTTGGAGCCAGAGGTGGGCTGCGACCAGCATGAGGCACTTTGCGAAGACCATTGGTGATGGGGCCAGACCAAAAGGAAGCACCTTGTGTTGGTAGTGCTGTCCCCCCACCATGAACTGGAGGTATTTTTTGTGGCTGGGATGAATAAGGATGTGTGTGTAGGCATCCTTTAGGTCTAAGGAGCACAGCCAATCTCCCTGCTGGAGAAATGGCAGTAGTGTTCCAAGGGAGAACGTCTTGAACTTCTCCCTGACCAGAAACCTGTTGAGCTCTCGCAGGTCCAGGAAGGGCCTGAGGTACCCTGTCCTCTTGGGGAGGCGGAAATACCTTGAGTAGACGTCTGTGCCCCAGAGATGTGTCGGCACTGGCTCCACTGCTGTGTCACTGATTAGGCCTGCTAGCTCGATGAAAAGCAGGGTCTGGTGAAGGAGAGATCTGGTGGGCTCTCCTGGGAAGTGTGAGGGTGGTGCCTCTGTAGATGGAGAAGACAGCCCTCCTTGATCACTTGTCGCACCCAGGTATCGGAGGTGATGGCTGTCCACCTGTGGGCAAATAAGGCTAGGTGATCCCCTGTGGGCAGTAGAGGACCCCTGGGGGCAGGGAGGTCATGCCCAGGCAGTCAAAAGCTGCCCCAGGCTGGGCTGGAGTCAGCGCTGGGACTTTGGGGTCTTTTATTTTCTGGGACCATGTCCCTAGCCTTTTTGCTGCTGGCCCTGTTGAGGGGCCAAGAAGGCCTGGAAGTACGGTGTACAGCTAAACCCCCCTTCTTCCTCGGGAAGATGGGCTTTTTCCACAGGGCTTTCTTCAGAGTTGCACTGAGGTCGTCTTTGAGAGCATGGTTCTCCTCATGAACTCAGTTTCTATCTCTGCTGCCTTATCTGCCATGGGTTTCCCGAATAGGTTCTCTCCTATTCAGGAGTCAATCAGTTTGTCCTGAACCCATTGCTTCAGTTCAGACAACTTCAGCCATGCTTGGCGTCGTGCCCCGATGCCTGCGGCGGCTACCTTGGCTGATGACTTGAAGCCATCGTAGGTTGCTCGGGACAAAAACGTCGAGCATTCTCTTATTGCTAAGGTCGGGGTCTTAAACCTCTATAGGAGTTCCCCATCGAGACCTGCCAAGAATCCACCAAGCTCCTTCGACAGTTCCTTCAGGTACATGCTGATAAAGAGCTGATAGGACTAGATCCAGCAAGTTAGCATCGAGCCCTGGAAGGCCTTCTGGCCAAGGTCGTCAAGGGTTTGGGTCTCCCTGCCGGGTGGGACTGACGAATGAGTTTTTTGGCTTTTAAGCCAATGTATAGCCGACTTCACAACCATTAAGTTGTGGGGAAGCTGGATCTTTTGAAACCCAGGGCTTCGGCAAACCCAGTACATGGTATCGAGGCACCTACTAATGATTGTTACAGACACCAGTGTTTTTCATATCTAAAAGAGGAGGCGGTCGAAGATCAGGGGCACAGTTACCATAAGGGTTTCCTTCGGGGGTGCCTCATATTGGAGTATTTCCAATTCCTTGATGTGTGGGTCCTCCTCGACCTCGGTCTCAATAGTGAGAGCCTTGGCCGTGTCCCGCAGAAATCGAGGAAAGCAACATCCTCAGGCAGGGAACAGCGTCGGGTCATCGGGGGGATGGGTCTGAGGGCACATCTCAGTGTCGCCTTGTGTCCGGGTACTCTTCGTCCTCAATCCCATTCGGACTTGAAGTCTGAGTATGAGTCTGATGCCACGTGAGTACCTTGATGCCACGTGTGAGTATGAGTATGAGTATGAGTCTGATGCCACGTGAGTACCACGTGAGTACCTTGAAGTCCATTTCAGGCAGTTCATGACCTCTGGAGGACTGGTGACCCAAGGAACGGGACCGGGACCTCGTCAGGTGCCAGGGGCTCTCTCTCGAGGCTGTTGGCACTCGAGGACTGGCTCGACATCCGGGGAAGTCCTCAATATAGAGGGTCCCATCATCAGGGCGGATGATGCGGGCACTAATAAAGTTGGTTTAAAGAAAAGAAATCCTGTTTTAGAAGAACTAGATGTGCAGTTACCTTCAGGCACAGCTAGAGGGAGCAGGAACAGACATACTGGTCTTAATGAACCTAATCTCACTGATGACCTGCAGCTGAAAGGGAACCAGGAAGTCAGCAGTAACGGTTCACTTTATAAGCCAGAGCAGAATGCTTCTGGAGAGGAGTGGCATAAGCAGCAGTGGCATAAGCAGAGGAAGCAGTGGACACAGCAGGAGCTGAGGAAAGAGGAGAAAGAGGAAGAAGGCACTGGAGCTGGACTAGAAGGAGAAACAGCAGAGGAGCCTGGAGGCTATCAAGGACATAAGCCTGATTGCTGTGGAAGAAGCCAAGCTGGAAGCTGGAGGAGAAACAGACCTCACAAGGTGGGAAGCCAGAAAGCCCAAACTGGACCTGTTGTGCAAGGGGAGTTTGGTGGAAGTTGCTCCAAGGTGAGAGGCTCTGCCACGCCTAGTTCCTATACTCTGCCTGTTTGTAACCTAGAGAGAAGAAAGCTAAGAACCAGAGAGGGAGGTTCTGACAGAAGCTTATCTCTAGAGGATCATTGCCCAGTTTCACCTATTCAGAGGGAAAAGCAGTTTAATAAGCAACGGAAGTTTTTACTCAGTGAGCCAAGGTATGAGTCATTGAAGATTAACTGTAATGATTGCACTGCTAAAAGTTATACTAAAAGAAGTATTCCTCCTAGGAGAAACAAGAGTCAAGACTGGTTCACTAAACTACCGCCAGCCTTAAGAGTCCCTGGTTATGTGAAGCCAAACTCCCAAGTAGTAGATTACCATGCTGAAATAGACAGGGACAGTGGAAGCCCTTTGAATCAGTATAGGGGAGAGGATTTGATGGAAGTGGATTCTCCCAGCACTATTCCCTCACCTTTGCCTGAGGAAATGGAATGTGATTGGTGCACTGCCTATGCTCCAAAGTGTGTATGCTCCACAGAAGAATAAATGAAGTATAATTTGATGTTTATCATACTGAATATTACTTTGAAGAAAACCTGCTTTAAACTGTGAAGTAACAGTTAACTAGCCAGTGAATATTGGTACCTTTTGAAACAAAGGACTGTTTCTGTTATCTAAAATATCTCTTAGTTGAACCTTGCTTTAAACGAGGAATAAAAGCCTTTATTACCCTACACTTGGACTCTTTGTTCTTTAACAGCGCTACCTAGTGGCGTATAATCTTTGTGTCACCGGCAACCGCGTGACAACGCCCACTGCATGGTCACTAGGGCAGCTATACTGCTCTCTAGGGCTACCATTCTGGCCTCCATACCAGTTGGCTCCACAGCCTTCAACGTGGGCACCGAAGACTTTGGGCCCAGCATCGGCACTATCGAGAGGGAGTCCTCGATGAGTAGGCCTTGGAGGACTAAGGCCAGTTGGCGGGTGCCGACGACCCCTTACAGGGCAGCTTAGAAGGCTGCTCCTACCCCGACTCCTCAGACTCATGCCTGGGAATGTGGGTCCTGGGGTGGGATTTCCCCATCTTCCTGGATCCATCCTCTGAAGTGGTCTTCAAGGCTTTCTTCTTCTTGTGCTCCACCTTCAGGGATTTCCACTCAGGGGAACCGTGGCTGCAGGACTCCGAAGAGGCTCTGGCTTTGCGGGGCACCAAGGTACCAGAGGGAGCCCTGGAGCGTGGTGTCACTTTGTCTTCTTTATGTTAAGGTGCATGCCCATTTTAAGACTAAGTTCCTTGATCTTGAGAAGCAAATATTTCAGATTGTCTTCACTTTCAGCCAGTATTGTGGTATCATCAGCATACTCGCAGTGATGGCTGTTGATAAAAAAAACAATTTCCTGCTTCTGATGGCAACTCTTTAAAGCCTTTGAGGTCATGGTTCTGCAAAGTTTGCAATCAGAGTCGTTATGCTCTGGGCAGTGGCATTGGATGCAGCAGTCATGTGGGTTAGTGAGCGACATCATTTTGCCACACCGGTTACTCTTTTTGAAGCCACTGGAGACCATCAGAAAAAGAGGGTCCCCGCTGTCCAGCAGGGGTCCAAGTCCTTCGGCTGAAACAGGGCGCAAATGCTAGTTGAGGAACACCTCAATGAAAAAAGGGGAAAAAACGAACGAACCCAAGAAGCAATGCAGAGGCAAGCTGGCTTGGGGGGGCGGGAAGGAACCAGTATGCAAACCTGACAAAACTTAAGAACAAAAATCACACTTTTTCTGGGGGAAACTGGACAACGTCCGATGGGTTTTGCGGAAAAAAGGAGACTGAGGCAAGATGGCACCCTTGGGCAGGAAGAAGACCACGCATGCATGGTGCATCTCCCAAAGGCTTTCTTTGAAAGCTGGGGAGATATTTGTGCGCGGGCTCTATCAGCACAGACATCACCCATATGTGAGGACTGACTTCCTGCCTGTTCCTGGAGAAGAATTACTACATAGTTATTATTTGTTCAACACAGTACTAAATGACTATCTCCCGTTCTATACCTTTGGACTGTCTGATGTACTTTAGGATTACAGATAATAAATACAATTATAATATGTTTATGTTCTAAAATCCTTTATTATTTAGTTGAATGAACCTTGATACAGGTGATTTACTAATGCCAGAACTTATTGAGCTCTTCACATCTATAACATGTAAGTCTGAATATTTGCCTCCTTTCTTATCCTTTAGATACCACAGTGTTCTTATAATCATTAATCTTGCGACTTGATATAAGATTGGATGAGCGTACATACCTTTCATTTGTGCATCATCTTGTACAATGTCTGTCTTCATTTTGAATTGTAAATCTTTCTCATATTTTTATAGCTGGATTATTTATTTATTCATTTCTTCCTTCATGTCTTTTTAACTTTTCAATTATTGTTACCAGCCTCACACTTTATCCTCCTCTTCCACTGTATTTATTGATATGAGTTTTAAGATTGGTCTTACAGATTTTATTTTAATCTCCTATACGTTCTTCACCTCACTTCATTCATTTTTTAATACATCTTAATGTTTTTTATTTATTTATTTAGACAGTTTTGTATACCGCCTTATCCTTCAATCAAAGCGGTCACAACACAATTTTTGGGATACATTTAACACGCGGGGATATGAGACACATACACTAATACTTACAGGGAACATGGGCAATGGAGGGTTAAGTGGCTTGCCCAAGACCACAAGGAGCATCTGTGGGACTAGAAACCCCAGTCCTTCCGGCCCAAGGTTGCTGTCCTCTAGTGGGATTTGAACCTCCGACCTTCCGGCCTGAAGTACCTTGCCCCTACCACTAGGCTACTCCTCCCTTAATGTATTCATTTATGCATGATGTGTTTATGATATTATGAGGGTATGATATTATGAGGATACAGACATTCTCATCATTGAGAGCAACTATCTAACATATTGACCAAATCCTTCAACTGCCCTAGAAAGATGTTTGAAATCGTAAGAACCCTGACTCGCAGTCCTAATGATGATGCGAACAACCCCCAATCAAACCTCAAATCCTGGCTAACCACCACATGAGCAAACTGAGACAGCCAACCAAAGTTACAACCCCCTCCCTAAATACTAGCCCGGCCTCTAATATAACCTGGTCGACGTTCCCACAGATAAAGCAAAAATATCTTCATAATATAATTTCCAAAATCAACACCACAACATCTAGTCTTGATCCTTGCCAAGTTAACTGGCTAAAAGCAACCAAGACAGAACTATCATCTATCTTATTCAAAACTGTGAATACATCCCTGACATAAGGACACATGCCACTTACATTAAGACAAGCCATGATTCGCCCTATCCTAAAGAGCAATTCCCTGGATAAAAACAATCCTACATCATACAGGCCGATCTCGAGCCTCCCATTCCTAGCCAAAATCATTGAGAAAATAGTACAAATCTGATTCCAAGACCATGTGCATATGCATGTTCCCCTAGATCAGGGGTCACCAACCTGCGGCCCACGAGGTCCCTTCGTGCGGCCCGCGAGGCTCTACCCCGGTTAACATTACGTGCGGCCCGCCAAGGATTCCCGCCATTGTATCCACGCGCTCGCAGCTCACCGACGACCACCTGCAAGCGTCCCTTCTCCTGTCAGTGTCATCTGTGAAGCCGGACTTTAAGCGTTTGTCTGCTAGCATGAATCATCAGCCATCTCATTAAATTCAATAAAGGTGATCAGCCATTGTTTTCATAATTTTGCGTTTGTTGTTTTTTTTTCGCGGGGGCGGGGAGAAGGGGGGTGCGGCCCGCGAGGCTCCCGGTAGTTGGCTGTGCGGCCCGCGGCCCTCTGGAGGTTGGTGACCCCAGCCCTAGATGAACAACAATACAGTTTCCGGCCACACCATGGAGTCAAGACCCCCCTCCTAGCACTATCTGAAAAACTGATCAGAGGATTAGACAACCCAAAACAAACATTCATCCTCATATTTCTAGACATTGCCCTCGACATTTGACAGCATCAGCCATGACATCCTGCTCACCAGACTCCAACAGTTAGGGATATAAGGCACAGTCTTCAGATGGTTCCAGTCTCATCTCTCTGACCAAACTCAACAGGCCAGAATTAATCAACACATATCCAAGTCATACAAACAAGAACAGGGCCTTCCGCAAGGCTCTGTCCTCTCAGCCCTCCTGTTTAATATCTACCTCCAGCCCATCTGTGCCATCTTCAAAAAATTCAATGTAGGATACCACATTTATGCAGACGATATAATGCTATATCTTCCTTTGACATCGCAAACCCCATCCTTCATCATATCACAACTTGCCTCAGTGAGGCATCAAAGTGGCTCAACAGGCATAACCTCAAGATCAACTATGGCAAAACTGAGGTACTGTATGTAACAAGGAACCCTGGCTTTATCCCACCCCCAAAATTGCACCTCAGCAAGGTTGATCTGTTAGTAAAAAACAAAGTAAAATACCTAGGTGTCATCCTAGATCTGACCCTCAGTATGGCCACACACATAAAACATACCACCAGAACAATCTATTATAAGCCCAGGATGGTACAGCAACTAAGACCCCCTACTCTCAAGCCACAATTTCAGAACAGTTCTTAAAGGCACTGATCACACTGCACTTCGACTATTACAATAGCATTCTGCAAGGTCTATCCAAGCAAGCACTAAACCAGCTACAGATGGCCCAACATTTTGATGCATGCATAGGCCCCTATATCGTGCCACATTACTCTGATACTATACAATTTACACTGGCTTCCAATTCAAAGCCACATTAATTACAAAACACTGACAGCATTCAAACTTATCAGAGACATAGCCCCCTCTCACCTTACTGCCCTAATTACCAGACCAGCAGATATACAACTTAGATGAGTGTGCACTCAAAATACACTGGCAGTTGCCTCTGATTTTTGCAAATCCAACCGGACTACTAGTTATAGGGCATTCTCATACTTTATACCCATGCTCTGGAATGCCCTACCTGATACACTGAGAGATATCAAGGATCTCTCCCTCTACCATAAGGAACTTAAAACATACCTTTTTGTGCTACATTTAGGGAATACACCAGAACCAGACAACATTGATCCAACCTAAACTCCCACCTAACACTACATCCCACATCAAGTAGATCTTTCACATTTCTCTACTTGATTCTGATTCTGATTGATTGATTGCAATCTATCTTGTGAATATGTTCTGTAAATAGCGCACTTAGTGTAAATAACGCACATTCTGCGAACAGTGCAGATTCTGTAAATAGTGCACATGATGTAAATAACAGCAAAACACCTCACACTGCCACGTTAACGTCACTAAGACTCACTTTGTGTAAATAGTTTCCATGTTAGTGTTGCTATTCATCTGAAATGTTCCATGTAACTGGTTTGGTTTAGTTTTTGTATTGTTTTCTGTAAATCACATTTGATCTCCAGAAAATGCGGTATATAACACTGGTCAACAAATTTTTACAGAAGTCATGTTACTGAAATAAAAATAGTTATTTCTTATCAATTTTTATATGCTGAACACAAATATGACAGTGAAATTGCAAAGTTGGCTCTAGCTTTTTTGTAATCTACAAGAATTAATGTTTACATCACGAAATGCATGTCAAAAGTAAATATAATAGGCCTTCGGTTAATACCTGTAAAAAACCAAGTCATAGACTACTTCTTAAATTTTTTCGCCTGTCTCTTGTACAGCTGTTCGGGAGCTTCTCTGGGGAGTGTCCAGCAGTAGTCAGCCAGCATTGTAGTGGACATTTTCCCTGGTATCTTTGCTCCATCGTTGCGATATCCTGGTGAAAACGTTCGCCCTGTTCATCACTAACCATACCACAGTTGTCAGGAAAGAAATCGAGATGGGAATCAAGGAAATGGATCTTTAGAGACATATTGCAGCCAATTTTCTGTTACTGCATCAGCATATCTTCTACTAGTTCCTTGTAGTTTTCTGCCCTAACATTCCCGAGAAAGTTTGTTGACACTAGGCGAAAAACATTCCATGCTTGTTTCACATCACCTGCAGCAAGTTGTTGAACAGGTCATCTTTGAAGAGCTCTCGAATCTGAGGACCCACAAATACTCCCTCTTTAATCTTTGTTTCGCTGAGTCGAGGGAATTTTTCATGCAGGTATCGGAAAGCTGGCAAAGTGCGGTCCATGGCTTTCACGAAGTTTTTCATCAAACCTAGTTTGATGTGAAGGGGTGGTAGCAGGATTTTGTGAGCCTCAACCAGAGCTGGGTGCTGGCTATTCTTCTCTCCAACTGTTACATTTTGTCTGTGATTCCATTCCTTCCGCATGTAGTGCCAATCCCTTGCTTGGCTATCCCACTCACATAAGAAACACATGTATTTTATATATAAGGACAAATGAACAGATTAAAGATCCCGAAAGATTACACAAGAGCCCATAAATCAACAAATAACAGAGCCTTTTCCCACATAGCCCCAACGACTTGGAATTCACTCCCAGAAGAACTACGAACACTAATGGAGATCATGGAACTCCGTAAAAAACTGAAAACATACCTGTTCAACAAACACTATAACATAGACAACTCATCACCTGCCCTAGACAAAGGTTAAACAGGCACCTGTCTGCATCAAGCAAAAACCCTTAACCCACACTGTCAACACAAACTCATGATGACTTCACAATTTATATCCTTTTACTTCCATGTATATATATACATATATAAAATTGTATATAGTTTACTCTGTTCTGTATTATTTCTCACTGTTTAGACTGTTTATTCTATTTATACTATGATGTTCCTTGTAAATATGTTCTGTTATAATGACGTTCACTGTAAAACAAACTTGATTTGTTAATTATTTGTTCATTGTAAACCGCAACTGAACCTTGGAAGATGCGGTATATAAATGTGCATAAAAATAAATAAATAAATATCCCTGCTGCAGTTCTATTAAAAGGGCAACTACCTTCAAGTCACCACAGAGGTGCCAGATGTACTTGTTATAGTTAATGGAAGTCAGTAGATGCTTTAAGTTATCGTATGTCTCTTTCATGTGGATGGCATGCGCTACTGGAATAGATGGAAGACGGTTTCCATTGTTCAAAAGCACAGCCTTCAGACTCAGTTTCGAAAAGTCTATAAAGAGTCTCGAGTCTTGTGGGTCATGAGTGATTTTTAAGGCATTCATGAGGCTTTCAATATTGGAACAGAATACCAGATTACTTTCCTTTCCGACTGCGTATAGTACACTGCTGATGTCAGATGGCTTCAGCAGCCATCTGGCAGTAGTATTGCATTGCATCAGAAAGCACAGTTACTTACCTGTAACAGGTGATCTCTGGGAACAGCAGGAATTAGTCCTCATAAATGGGTACGTCGGTACCGACGGAGCCTGCGCGGGAAAGCTCCCCAGCTTCCCAGAAGGAAAGCTTTTGGGGCCTCCCACTGCGCATGCGCGCTGCCTTCCCGCCTTCCTGACCAACTCTCCTCAGTTCGAGTTTAAAGCTGAGACAATAGAGAGAGGAAAGGAAAGAGAGAGATAGATACAACTCCTAGGGGAGGCGGGTGGGTTGTGAGGACTAATTCCTGCTGTTCCCAGAGATCACCTGTTACAGGTAAGTAACTGTGCTATCTCCAGGAACAAGCAGGAATAAGTCTTCACATATGGGGACTCCCTAGCTAAGATGCCTGGGAGATCCCCTGAAGGGTATGAGACCCTGAAAGGTTCCTCATCTTCCTATGGATCTCAGGCATCCATTCAGGGAAGGTGGGCTGGAGTTGTTCAAGAATGGAACAGGTGTCTGAGGACAGCCTGACCAAACAAGGCATCCTTGTCCTTGTCCAAACAGTAATGGGCTGTAAAGGTATGAACCGAGGCCCAGGTGGCTGCTCGACAGATCTGGTCAATGGACACAGAGTTTAAATGAGCCATAGAGGTGGCCATGGCCCTCACGTTGTGAGCGGTGACATGGCCCTCCAGAGAAAGGTTCTTACTCTGGTAAGCAAAAGAGATACACTGAGCAATCCAATTGGAGAGTGTTCTTTTGGAGACTGGAAATCCTAAATGAGAAGGATCAAAAGCAACAAAAAGCTGAGAAGACTTTCGATGTTGCTGTGTCCTGTGGAGGTAAAAGGCAAGAGCTCTTTTACAGTCTAGAGTATGAAGGTTCCTTTCTGCACTGGATACATGAGGAGCTGGAAAAAAGACAGGTAAATATACCTCTTGATTAAGATGAAAAGGGGAGACCATTTTAGGCATAAAGTGGGGATTGGTTCTAAGGACCACCTTATCATGATGGAACCTTGTATAAGGTGGATTAGCCACTAGAGCTTGCAGTTCACTGATACGGAGAGCTGAGGTGACTGCAATAAGAAAAATAACCTTCCAGGAAAGAAATTTCAAGGAGGTAGTGGCTAAGGGTTCAAAAGGTGGCTTCATAAGCTGACCAAGAACCAAGTTTAAGTCCCATGCCACCGGAGGAGGTCGAATGGGAGGTTTAGTTAAGGTTAGGCCTCTCATGAATCTTGCAATAAGAGGATGAGAGGAAACAGGTTGTCCATTGATGGGCTTAAGTGATGCCGCAATAGCACTCAAATGGACTCTTACTGAATTCGTTTTGAGTCCTGCATTGGAGAGATGCAGGAGATATTCCAAAAGAATTCAATGGGAGTGCTAAAGGGTTAAGACCCTTTTGAGCACACCAAATGGAAAATCTTTTCCATTTAAAAGCGTAAGAACGCCTAGTGGAAGGTTTCCTAGAGGCATGTAGGATATCCTTCACTTGCTGCGAAAGATTGAAGTGTTGAAGGTCTAGGCCTTCAGTAACCAAGCTCTGAGGTGAAGGGACTTGGGGTTTGGGTGCCACAAAGTCCCCTCCTCCTGAGACAGAAGGTCTGGAGCCGCTCCCAAGTCCAGGGAGGGGGCTTGGGAGAGATGCAGAAGTAGAGGGTACCACACTTGGCGTGGCCAGCGTGGAGCTATGAGGATCATGGACCCTTGATCCCTTTGAAGTTTGAACAGAGTCTTGGGAATCAAAGGAATGGGTGGAAAGGCATACAGGAAGCCCTGACCCCAATGCAGGAGGAAGGCATCCTTGGCCTGAACTCCCTGACACGGAATTCTGGAACAGAACCGGGGAAGTTTGGCATTCCACGGACTTGCAAAGAGGTCTATGTCCGGGGTTCCCCATTTCCGGAAGATTCTGAGTACCTGATCCATGTGCAGGGACCATTCGTGTGGAAGCAGAACTCGACTGAGTCTGTCTGCCCAAGAGTTTTGGATTCCTGGAAGATATACTGCCAGGAGATGGATTTGATGCTCTCTGGCGAAGGCCCATAATCTTAGAGCTTCGTTGCAAAGCGACAGAGAGCCAGTCCCTCCTTGTTTGTTTATGTAAAACATGGCTACTTGATTGTCCGTGTGAATAAGGACTGTCATGTTGCTGAGGAGGGTATGAAAAACTTTGAGAGCCAGAAAGATTGCTCGAAGTTCCAAGTGGTTGATATGAAGGGTGGTCTCCTGTGGAGACCAAGTGCCCTGAGTGGAGAGATCTTGGAGATGAGCCCCCCAACCTGTTTGGGAGGCATCTGTTGTGAGGGTTGCTTGGGGCAACAATGGTTGAAAGGGGGCCCCCAACAACAGATTTTGAGTGGATATCCACCATTGGAGAGACCAAAAGAGACGATTGGAGTTTGCTATTTGGTCTGAGAGAGCTCCTGATGCTTGAGTCCACTGGGTGGATAAAGTCCATTGAGCTGCTCTCATATGTAGGCGAGCATAAGGCACCACATGCACTGTGGAAGCCATGTGGCCTAATAGTTGTAGCATCTCTCTGGCAGTCAAGTGGCTTCTGGACTGAGTCTGAGAGGCTAAGTGCACTAGACGTTGGCAACGGGCCTGGGGTAGATAGGCCTTTGCAGTGGTGCTATCCAACCAGGCCCCTATGAACTCCAGGGATTGCGTAGGGGTGAGTTGAGACTTTGGCAGATTGATCACAAGTCACAGATACTGCAGGATGCGTCTGGTGCGATCCAGGGAAGTCTGAGCCGCGGACTGAGATGGAGCTCGGATGAGCCAGTCGTCCAGGTATGGGAAGACAAAAATTCCCAGGGCGCGTAGAAATGCAGCTACTATTGCCATGCATTTGGTAAATACCCTTGGAGCAGAGGCTAGACCGAAGGGAAGTACTCTGTACTGGAAATGTTTTCCCTGGAACAGAAACCGTAGGAATTTTCTGTGGGATGGATGGATGAGTATATGTGTGTACGCATCCTTGAGATCTAGAGAACAAAGCCAATCCTGACTCTGTAGGTATGGAAGGAGAGTACCTAGAGAAAGCATCTTGAATTTCTCCTTGTATAGAAATTTGTTCAATTCTCTCAGATCTAGAATGGGTCTGTACCCCCCTGTTTTCTTGGGAATGAGAAAATAAGGGGAGTAAAAAACTGATCCCTGTTGAGGAAGAGGAACCTCTTCTATTGCCTTTTGGGCGAGAAGAGTGGTCACCTCCTGACTCAACAGGTCTAGGAGAGATGGGGGAGAATTGAAACTTCTCACCATGGTATGGGGAGGAAGGTTGGAGAAATGTAGTTTGTAGCCCTCTCTGATGATAGAGAGGGTCCATTGTTCTGATGTGATTTGCTCCCATCTGGGAGCAAAATGAGTTAACCTTCCTGGAATGGTGAGAGGTTCTGGTTTTAGAGCCAGAAAGGTTAAGTTCTCTAGATTTAAGTCAAAATCCCTGAGGGGGTTGGGACTGTTGGGCTGTAGCAGTCCCTGCAGGTTTTGCCCTGGCCTGTTTAGGCTGCTGACGCTTAGGAGCAAAGCCAGCTGCAGAAGATTGTTGGCCAGTATTTGTGGCAAATCTGGCCTTCTTGTAGAAAGGCTTTTTGAAAGATTTTTTCTTGACAGGGGTAGAGGTAGACTTAGAAAGTCTATCTAATGCAGCATTTTCTGCATCCATTTGAGTGGCTTTGATTTGCCACTCCTTACCAAACAGATTCTCACCTGTACAGGGCAAATTTCCCAACCCATCTTGGACCCAGGGTTCTAGGTCAGAGACCTGGAGCCAAGCAATTCTGCGAGCTGCAATGGCAATACCTGAGGCTCTGCTAGCACCCTCAAAGGAGTCAAAGGCTGCTCTGTTGGAGAACTTTGAAATATCTTGGGTATGCTTCAGCAAAAGAAGGAACTCCTCCTTTCTATCCTCTGGGATAAAGGGGAGAAAATGGCGTATCTTTAATGCAATTTCCTTCAGAAACATGCCCATATAGAGGCTGTATGAGTTGATTCTGCCAATAAGCATACTTGCTTGGAAGATTTTTCTTCCAAAAGCATCCAGAGTCCTACATTCTCTTCCTGGGGGAGTAGAAGAGTGTCTTTTAGTACTCCTTATCCTTTTCATAGCTGACTGCACCACGATGGAGTGGTGAGGGAGCTGAGTTTTTTGAAACCCAGGAGAAGGGGGAACACGATACATGGTGTCCAGACGACGAGAATGTGGAGATAGGGCGAGAGGAGTCTCCCATAAGTCCATCATGTGTTCTTGAAGAATTTCATGGATGGGCAAGGTGACTGCCTCTTTGGGAACCTTAGAGTATCCTAAAATGTCTAACTTTTTTGCTCTAGGTTCTTTTTCAGAGGATACAGAAATAGAAAGACCTTTAGCTACTTCAATGATGAAGTCTTGAAAGGATAAATCCTCTGGAGGAGACATTCTCCTCTTTGGAGAAGAGGGCTCCTCAGGTAGAGTAAGGGATACTTCAGCAGAGTCATCTGATGAATCAGAATCATCATTAGACTCAAAGTATCGTCTGTTTGCTTCCAGGGATCGATAAGCATATCGACATCGGGGGTACCCGGAACCGGATCGGTATCGGGAAAAACCCCGGAACCGGAATCGGTATCCTGGTCGATGTGGATGGCCTGGGTACCGGTATCAGTTGTGGTACCGGAACCGGAGTCGGTACCGCAGGGTGCAGTACCGAGGGCGTCGCAGCCTTAATGAATGCGAAAATGGTCTGCTGCATGGATTGAACTGTATGATCCATAGACGACACGACTGTCTGGATGTCGGTACCGGATGAATGAGCCGGTACCCCAGAAGAAAAAGAAGAACTGAGGAGAGTTGGTCAGGAAGGCGGGAAGGCAGCGCGCATGCGCAGTGGGAGGCCCCAAAAGCTTTCCCGCGCAGGCTCCATCGGTACCGACCTACCCATATGTGAAGACTTATTCCTGCTTGTTCCTGGAGATAATGATGCAATCAACTCTGGATGATGTTTGCATGCTGGTATTATGCAATGTGATGCAATATTACATCATTCAAGGCTTATTTGGGATGTTGTTGATGTCCTACTGGATAAATTTACACAGTGAATAGTCACAAATGAACTACATGCAATATCTTCAAAACGAGAGCCAATAAATTTTAATGTTATATTCGTGTTCAGCTCACCAAGATACTACAGATTAGGGCCTTTTAAAGTCAGTAACGATTTCAATGTTGACCAGTGTAATAAATAAATAAAAAATTAAAATAAAATAAATTATTCAGTTTTTGACTGTTGTTGTTGTTAAGTGCCGTCGAGTCGGAGTCGACTCATGGCGACCCTCTGGATAGCTATCCTAAATTGTGTTCAGTCTTCAGTCAGGCGGCTCATTGTTGACAGACTGGTACCCATAGCTGCTGTTATTGTATTGATCTATCTCATTGCTGGCCTTCCTCTTTTGCGTTGACCTTCTATCTTGCCAAGCATGATGTCGTTCTCTAATGATCTCTCTCTTCGCATGATGTGTCCAAAGTATGAAAGTCAAAGTCTTGTCATCTGAGCTTCTAAAGAAAGCTTAGGTTTGATCTCCTCTAGTACCGACTGGTTTGTTCTTCGGGCAGTCCATAGTATACACAGTATTCGCCGCCAGCACCATAATTCAAAGGCATCAATTTTATTCCTGTCTGTCTTTTTCACTGTCCAGCTTTCACATCCATATGATGTTATTGAAAATACCATGGCTTGAACAAGTCGAATCTTTGTATGGAGAGAGACATCTCAGCTCTTGAGAATCTTATCTAGGTCTTCATAGCCATTCTGCCAAGAGCAATGCGTCGTTTGATTTCTTGACTGCTTGTTGCTTCTTTATTGATAGTTGATCCAAGTAGATTAAAGTTGTTCACAATTTCAATTTCTTCTCCTTCAAACGATGAACCTGTTGATTATGCCAGTTGTCATGATCTTTGTCTTCTTTACATTAAGGTGCAGGCCCATTTTGAGACTATGTTCTTTGACTGTGAGAAGCAAATGTTTCAGATCATCTTCACTTTCAGCCAGTAATGTAGTATCATCAGCATAGCGAAGGTTGTTGATGAGTCTTCCACCAATCTTCACACCTCTGTTGTCTTCATACAATCCTGCTTCTCTGATGATTTGTTCTGCATATAAATTAAACAGGTAGGGGGAAGTATGCAGCCTTGTCTTATACCTTTGCTTATTTTAAACCATTCTGTTTCTCCTTGTTCCGTTCGAACTTTTGCTTCTTGATCAATGTACAGATTGCGCAAGAGAACGATCAGGTGTTCTGGTATACCCATGCTTCTTAATGTGGCCCAGAGTTTCTCATGGTTTACAAAGTCAAAAGCCTTGCTATAGTTGATAAAGCACAAATAGATATCCTTTTGGTATTCTTTAGTCTTTTCAAGGATCCATCTCACATCCGCAATGATGTCTCTCGTTCCTCACCCTTTCCTGAACCCTGCTTGCACTTCAGGTAGTTCTTGTTCCAGGTATGGTTGTAGTCTCTTTTGAATACTCTTCGGTAGAATCTTGCTGGCATGTGGGATAAGAGCGATTGTTCGATAATTTCCACAGTCAGTTGGATCACCTTTCTTTAGTATTGGTATAAACACAGATCTTTTCCAGTCAGTTGGCCATGATGTTCTTCCATATTTCTTGGCAGAGCCTTGTAAGTATGGTAACAGCTGCATCAGATTGCTGCAATACTTCTATAGGAATGCCATCAATGCCTGGTGCTTTGTTCTTTGATAAGGTTTTCAATGCTGCTTCAACTTCTTCTTTCATCACCAAAGGTTCCCGATCATAAGGTACAGTTTGTGTATGTTTGATGTGCATACTTTCCCCCTACCTGTTTAATTTAAATGCAGAACAAATCATCAGAGAAACAGGACTGTATGAAGACAACCAAGGTTTGAAGATTGGTGGAAGACTCATCAACAACCTTCGCTATGCTAATAACACCAGATTACTGGCCGAAAGCGAAGATGATCTGAAATATTTGCTTCTCAAGATCAATTGAAAATAGTCTTAAAATGGGCCTGCACCTTAATGTAAAGAAGACAAAGATCCTGATAACTGGCAAAATCAATAAGTTAATCATTGATGGAGAAGAAATTGAAATAGTTGAGAACTTTAACCTACTTGGATCAACTGTCGGTAAAGAAACGACAAGCAGTCAACAGCTCAGGCTTGATCTCTTCTAGTTTGTTTGTTATGCCTGTTTGTTCTATGGGCAGTCCATGGTATATACAGTATTCTTTGCCAGCATCATAATTCAAAGGCATCAATTTTCTTCCTATCTTTTTCACTGTCCAACTTTTGCATCTATGTGATGTTTTTGAAAATACCATGACTTGGACAAGTCAAATCTTTGTATGGAGAGAGACATCTCTGCTCTTGAGAATCTTGTCTAGGTCCTTCATAGCCATTCTGCCAAGAGCAATGCATTGACGGATTTCTTGACTGCTTGTGGTTTTTTTTATTGATTACACAGGTACACTACCAAAAAACTGCCTCCAGTTTTGCAACTGATTCCTATAGATTTTGGGGTGCTGAATCCAGGAAAAATAGCCGAAATGTTCCATCACGTCACGTTTTCTTGCAAAATTAGATTTCTTACCCATATAAGGAATGTTCACATAATTTCTTTTTAGCCGACTGCAGTTTATTTTCTTGGCCCAAAATAGAGGTTGTAATGGTTAACTAACTAGAAACACTCCCTCATGATATTTTAGAGTGTTTTGTATTCATTTTATACATTAACAGGACAATTGGGAGGCGGGGGGCTAAATCCAGTACTCGCGCTGGCGCATGTTCTTTCCTGTTCGCCTCGCCTCGTTCGCTCGCTCAAACACGGTGGTTGCGACATGAACGTTCCTGTCAAATTTCAGTTTCTTGCAAGTTCATTGTTACCTTTTGTTTGCTCAGTCGTAATCCAGCTTTATTCCGAAGTGGTTCACTACAGTTGTAGTTTGCAGTGCTGTGTATTTGTGATGGCTCACAGAGCCAGAGGTTGCGTCAACTCTCCGGACAGTTTTTGTTTTATTTGTGGGGAATATACCGTGAAAAAGCGGCAGAGGAACATTTCTGCATTTATTAAAAAAGTATATTTCGCCTATTTCGGTTTGAAGTTAGGCGATCAAGACAAACCGTGGGCTCCTCACAAAGTGTGCAAGACATGTGAGGAAGATCTACGCTTATGGATGAAAGGTAAAAAACAAGCATTTCGTTTCGGAATACCTATGATGTGGCGTGAACAAAGAGACCACAGCAGTGACTGCTATTTTTGCTCTTGCATTGTGAAGGGATACAACTTAAAAAATAAGAACGTAATAAGTTACCCCAACCTTCCCTCAGCAATTAGGCCTATGCCTCATAGCAACGAAGTACCTGTGCCTGAACCACCAAAATCTTTGGATCATATTTGTGTGGACGGTTCTGATCATGATGAGACTCATCAGATGACTTTTCCCGATGAGTCCAGTACTTCCGAGTTTGAAACTGAACCAGATCCGAAACCTGAACTTTTCTCTCAAGCTGAATTGAATGATTTAGTCCGGGATTTAGGACTCCCAAAAGATGCTGCCCAACTGCTAGGTTCTCGGCTTAAACAGAAAAATCTATTGTCACCAGGAACAACTTTTTATTGGTACCGCAACCGCGAGACACAATTTTTGAAGTATTTCAGCAAAGAGGAAGATTTGGTATTTTGCAACGATATATACGGAGTGATGGAAAAGTTGAAACTCAAGTATGATCCTGCTGAATGGCGGCTGTTCATTGATTCGTCAAAAGACAGCATAAAAGGTGTTCTTCTTCATAATGGCAACACATTCGCTTCAGTTCCTATTGCTCACTCTGTTATTCTCCAAGAAAAATACGAGAATTTGGCCCTGATTCTTCAGAAGATTCATTATGATGAGCATAAGTGGATGATTTGTGGAGACTTTAAAATTCTATCCATGCTATTAGGGTAGCAATCCGGTTTCACCAAATATCCCTGCTTCCTTTGCTTGTGGGATAGCCGGGCCCGCGACCTACACTGGGGGAAAAAAGACTGGCCAATTCGGGAGTATTTGAGACCCGGTAAGAAAAATGTTCTTCATGAGAGCTTGGTACCTCGTGATAAAATTCTATTACCACCTCTCCACATTAAGTTGGGTCTCATTAAGCAATTCATCAAGTCCCTTCCAAAAGATGGTGAGTGCTTTCGGTACCTTTGCTCAAAGTTCCCCCGACTTTCTGATGCAAAGCTAAAGGAAGGAGTGTTTGTTGGCCCTGATATAAGGAAACTCATTTCAGATGGAGCATTCGCTGAAACGATGTCTGAGAAGGAAAAAAAAGCCTGGGATTCCTTCAAGGATGTTGTTCTCATATTCTTGGGGAACAGGCGGGATGAGAACTATAAGGATATTGTTGCCAGGATGCTCAATGCCTTCAAAGAACAAGGCTGTAACATGAGCCTGAAAGTCCATTTCTTGCACTCCCATGTGAACTACTTTCCCGAAAACATGGGGGCGTACAGTGAAGAACAAGGTGAAAGGTTTCACCAGGACATCAAGGATGCAGAGAGAAGGTACCAAGGAAGATGGAACACCACTATGATGGCTGATTTCTGCTGGTTGCTGCTGCGGGAAACCCCAGATGAAAAATACACCAAGCAGCGCACCAAGAGAAGCATTCGGGGGAAGAAGAAATGGGCCCACCAGGAGATTGATTGACCCAAGAATGACTTTAAAATCTAAACTGTGTTGACAAATATCGTGTTTTTACTAAACTTTGAAATAAAAATTTGCTAGTTATTACCACAGTGTCGGATCTCATTTATTAGAATTTTATTTTCACACCATCGGGTGTTTGTCTTCATGTATTGCAATGGTGCGGTTTGCGTTTTCTATTCTTACATACATACCTGTGCAACATTTTTTGCACATTTCTTTGCTTTGCTTTGTGTCTAACCTTGCTCTTATATGCTCAATGTTTGTGCACATGTATGTGGCTGTTTTAAGTGCAGACAATTTTGCTACCATCACAGTGTGTTTTGTTGACATTACTCTATTCTTATGTAAAAGCACAAACACATAAAGCACAAACCCCCACCTAAATGGACAACACACTTAGCTCTAACGAAATAACGATCCTATCTCTTATGCCCTAATACCTAAGCATGTATATAGTTGTATCTGTTATGTATTGTCTTATGTATATAGACACTACATTTTGTTAATTAATTGTTTTAACACGGTTCCAGTTTAAACTCAGTTTGTTTAATTTACGATATTTTAAGATGTTCTATGTAAAATTAAGATGTTCTATGTAAAACAAACTTCGCTCTGTTGACTGTTGTTATTTGTACACCGCAACTGATCTCTGGAAGATGCGGTATAAAAATGAGTGTTAAATAAATAAATAAATGTGCTGCCTTGTTACAATTTTCTTTATTCTTATTTGAATAACTACTAAACAATTAGTATAAAGAATTCATCCAAGAAACTTTTATCTCGATCGCACTCAATCTGAAACGTTCACCTCAAACTGCTAACCCAATGTAGCAAAAAATCTGTACGTGATGGAGCAAATTGGTTACCAGATTTGGATTCAGCGCACAAAAAAACATAAAAATCAATCAAAACATTAGAGGCAGTTTAAAAAAAATTTTTTTTAGTGTACCTGTGGTTATTGATCCAAGCAGGTTAAAGTTGTCCACTATTTCAATTTCTTCTCCATCAACAATGAACTTAATGATTTTACCAGTTGTCGGCATCCTTGTCTTTTTTATGTTATTTATTATTTCAACTTCTTATATACCGCACTCTTCGACATCAGCGCGGTTTACAGATAACATGAAGAAACCAGAACAACAGGCTGTTTGGTATTACATATAACAGGAGTATCAACTTGGATAACATGGGAGAACTATTTACATGGAGTATATAATCTATTAACTAGATAACATGCTCGAACTATTTACATAAAATTAGCAGGAATACTTGGAAAAAGGAGAGAGGCGTGGATTTGTGGGTTGTATTAGGGTGGGGCTATTATGTTACACTTCATGTGGGGTAGTATTTGATGAAAAGGTGCAGTTTAAGGGCCTTTCTGAACTGGGTTAGGTTGGTTATGGCACGGAGATCAGGTGGGAGAGAATTCCAGCATTTTGGTGCGCTAAACATGAAAGCTCTGTTTGACGTTGATAGGCTGCACGTTGTTATAGCCTTTGGGGTTGTTAGTGAGTTTAATGCTGCCTGTCTCCTATTTCTGTTTGATGGGACGGTTTGGATGAGTTTAGAAAGTGATGTGGACGATAAACCATTTATGGCCTTAAAAGTGAGAGTGAGGGTTTTGAATGTAAGTCTTCCGTGTATAGGGAGCCAATGGAGCTGTTTGAGGATAGGTGTGATGTGTTCATTTTTGGGCGCTCCTAGGAGAACCCTGGCAGCGGTGTTCATGGCAAGCTGTAAGGAGCTTATGGTGGATTGTGGGAGTCCTTGTAGAATGGAGTTGGCGAAGTCGAAATGCGGTAGTATCAGAGCTTGGTAGATGGTTCTGTTAAGGTGCATGCCCATTTTAAGACTATGTTCCTTGATCTTGAGAAGCAAATATTTCAGATTGTCTTCACTTTCAGCCAGTATTGTGGTATCATCAGCATACTCGCAGTGATGGCTGTTGATAAGTCATCCCCCCAGTCTTCACACCTCGGTTGTTTTCATACAGTCCTGCTTCTCTGATGATTTGTTTGGCATATAAATTAAACAGGTAACGGCAAAGTATGCAGTCTTGTCGTACACCTTTGCTGATTTTAAACCATTCTATTTCTCCTTGTTCTGTTTGAATTGTTGCTTCTTGATCCCTGTAAAGTTTGTGCAAGAGAGAGAACACTATTAGGTGTTGTGGTATAACGTGTTTCTTAATGTGGCCCAGAGTTTCTCATGATTTACACAGTCAAAAGCCTTGTTATAGTTAATAAAACATATAGATATCTTTTTGGTGTTCTTTTGTCTTTTCAAGGATCCATCTCACATCTGCAATGATGTCTCTCGTCCCTCGTCATTTCCTGAACTCTGTTTGAACTTCAGGCAGTTCTCGTTCCAGGATGGTTGTAGTCTCTGCTGAATATTTTTGAGTAGAATCTTGCTGGCATGTGGGATCAGAGGACTGTGCGATAATTTCCATAGTCAGTCAAATCACCTCTCTTCAATATTGATATAAGAACATAAGAAATACCATACTGGGTCAGACCAAGGGTCCATCAAGCACAGTATCATGTTTCCAACAGTGGTCAATCCAGGTCACAGGTACCTGTCAGGTTCCCAAAAAGGTACACAGATTCCACAGTGTTTATCCTGGAGTAAGCAGTGGATTTTCCCGGTCCTCCTTAATAATGGTTTCTGGATTTTTCATCCAGAAACTTGTCCAAACCTTTTTAAACCCAGCTACACTAACAGCTTTTACCACATCTGAATTCCAGAGTTTGATTACACGTTGAAAGAAAAAATATTTCTCTCTTATTAGTCTTAAATGGGTTACATTATAGCTTCATTGCATGTCCTGTAGTCCTCCTACATTTTGAAGGGATAAACAACTGATCTACATTTACCCGTTCTATTCCATTCGTTATTTTATAGACTTCTATCATATCTCCCGTCAACCATCTCTTTTCGAAGTTGAAGAGCCCTAACCTTTTAAGCCTTTCCTCATAGAGATATCCTTCCATCCCCCTTTATTTTATTATTTATTTATTTTATTTACAGTCTCTTTTATACTGCGCTATTCAACATCAATGCGGTTTACATGGAACATAGAAACTTACACATTTCATTGGCTGATCTGTGTTTACAAGGAACAGGTACTCAAACTTGGATAACTAGGGGTAACTATTTACATTTAGGCGACAAGACAAGTCGTCTTTTACCATTTTGGTGGCTCTTCTCTGTACCTTTCCTAATTTTGCTCTATCTTTTTTAAGATATGGTGACCAGAATTGCATACAATATTCAAGGTGTGGTAGCAACATGGAATGATACAGAGGCATTATAATATTTTCCATTGCTTTCTTTATGATTCCAAGCATTCTATTTGCTTTCTTAGCCGCGACTGCACAATGGACAGAGGGTTTCAACGTATTATCCACAATGACACCCGAATCCTTTTCCTGGGTGGTGGTTTCTAATGTGAAACATTGCACAATGTAACTGTAGCTTGGGTTATTCTTCCCTAAAGTGCAGAACTTCGCACTTGTCCACATTAAAGTTATTTGCCATTTGGATGTCCAGTCTCCACATTTATCAAGTTCCTCTTGCAATTTTTTACAATCCTCGTGTTTTCACAACTTTAAATAATTTGGTGTCATCTGCAAATTTGATCATCTCACTCATTATTCCCATTTCCAACTCATTTAGAAATATGTTAAAAAGCAGTGGGCCCAGCACAGATCCTCGAGGTACTCCACTATTTACCTTTCTCCATTGAAAAAATTGGTCATTTAGCCCTACTCTCTGTTTTCTTTCAACCAGTTTCTAATCCACAATAATACATTATGTTTATTATGTTTATTTGAATTTGATATACCGCTCAGACCAAAAAGGTATCAGAGCGGTTTACAATACCACATCATTTAGTGAAAAAGAAAAGAACGCCAATTATAGGATAGGACAGAGTAGAGTAAAGAAACAGTCAAACAGATAAGAGGAGAGAGACACGGAACATTGCCTCCTATCCCAGGACTTTTTAATTTCTTCAAGAGTCTCTCATGTGGGATTTTGTCAAAGGCTTTCTGAAACTCCAGATACATTATTATCAACCGGCTCACCTTTATCTGTTTATTCACACCGCCAAACAAATATAAGAGATTGGTGCGACAAGACTTTCCTTGACTAAATCCATGACTATCTACTGTACATGTTCAGTAATCTTGTCTTTTTATAATGGTTTCTACAATTTTGCCCGGTACTGATGTCAGGCTCACTGGTCTGTAGTTTCCCAGATCACCCCTGGAAACCTTTTTAAAAATTAGTGTTATATTGGCCACTCCAGTCTTCATGTAGTATAGATGATTTTAGTGATAGATCACATATTAGTAATAGTAGTTCTACAATTTCATGTTTCAGTTCTTTCAGCACCCTGGGATGTATGCCCATCCAGCCCAGGTGTTTTGGTGCTCTTTTGTTTATCAATTAGCTGTATTACATATTCCTGATTTCTCAAGATTTGCTTCAATTCCTCCGATATATCACCTTTAAATATTAGTTCTGGCATGGGTTAAGTTTCCTACATCTTCTTCATTAAAGAATGAAGCAAAAAATTCATTTAGTCTCTCCGCTATGGCCTTGTCCTCTCTCAGTGCACCTTTTACCCCTCCATCATCTAATGGTCCAACTGACTCCCTCATAGGTGTTTTGCAATGAATATACTTGAAAAAGATTCTATCATGCACTTTTGCTTCCACGGCAAGCTTCTTTTCAAATTTTCTCTTTGCCTGCATTATCAATGCCTTGCATTTAACTTGCCAGTATTTATGTTATTTCCAGTTTTCGTAATTTGGCTCTTTTCTCCATTTTCTGAAAGATTCTCTCTTAGCTATAACAGCCTCTCTGACCTCACCTTTAAGCCATGCTGGTGGTCGTGTGGCCTTCCTTCCACCTTTTTTTTAAGCATGGAATGCATCTGGGTTTCCAAGATAGTATTTTAAATAACGCCCAAGCATGATGTAAACTCATAACCTTTGCAGTTGCTCCTTTTAGTTTTTTCTTAACCATTTTCCTCTTTTTATTCTAGTATTCTTTTTGAAAGTTAAATGCCAGCACAGTCAATTTCCTTGCTATCCTCCCTGCATTCATTAAATCAAATGTGATCATGTTATGATTGCTATTGCCTGGTAGCCCCAAAATAGTTACCTCTCGCACTAGATACTCCGTTCCACTGAGGACTAGATGTGTCAGTTCCTGAACCAGCTGCTCCATGAAGCAGTCATTTACTTCATCTAGAAACTTTATCTCCCTAGCATGTCCTGATGTGACATTGACCCAGTCAATACCGGGATAATTTAAATCCCCAATTATTACTGTGTTGTAAACTTTGCTAGCTTTCCTAATTTCTGTTAGCTTTTCATCATCAGCCTGTTCATTCTATCCAGACGGATGGTAGTACACCCCCATAGATCTTTTCCAGGCTGAAATACATGCAGGGATCTAATTCTGAGATCCTAGTGCATTGTTAATCCTGCATGCTTTGTACCTGCAAAGCATGCTGGGTAATGAAATTCCTTTGGCACCTGCTGCTGTGGAATCTTTAAAGGGAAATCATGCAGGGAGTTTCCCTTTGAAAATCTGCTTCCAGACCCATGGGTATAAAGACTTATAGGACTGCAAGTTAGATGGAGAGGTGGAGCTAAAAACAGCCCTCTCTATGCCTACTTATACCATCTTCGAAGTCCACTGCTGTTTTCAGTTTTACTAACCATGAGTGTTTGATAGTACATAGTTTTCACAACCTTACCATGTTAGAATGTGCTTTCCTAGGCATCTCTTTACTGCAGTACAGATGGAGGAATTTATTCATCTGTGATGAAGCCAAGCGATCTCTGATTTCTAAATCCTGAACAATAAACACCTGGCGTGATACTGGCTGCTCCTGCAAACTAGATTCAGATTCCAATATATTCTGTGGATAAACCTCATGCTGAAACTTCACCTAAAAAGAAGAGTGAAAACAAAATATTCAGCTTCAACATGTGACACAACGTGTATGCACTTGACCCTAAGACAGTGTTCCTTAACTAATGTGCTAGCCACAGCTCTTCTGGACAGTGCTTAATTATGCTTCAAAGCCTAATTAAGCTTTGGAATTTATTGCTGGGGATGTGGTAAAAGCTGTTAGTGTAGCTGGTTTTAAAAAAGGTTTGGACAAGTTCTTGAAGGAAATGTCCATAAACCATTAAGGTAGACTTGGAGAAATCCACTGCTTTTATCCTGGGCATAGACAGCATGAAATCTGCCTACTTTCTGGGATCCTGCCAAATACTTGTGACCTGGATTGGCCACTGCTGGAAACAGGCTTGATGGACCTTTGGTCTGACCCAGTATGGCAAATCCTATGCCCTTATGTTCTTAGAGAACAGCCTTCTGTTTCCTGCCTTATTCCCATCTCCTGTTAAGCAGCATGTACGAAACAGGAGGGTTGAAGGGGAACCTCTAGAGTAGCTTGCACAAAGAGTCATCACTCTGCTTTTTACTGTGCTTCTTCTCCCAAGGCATTCAGGGATAGAAGGGGAGAAGACTGATTGAACTAGACCCAGCAAAGTAAAGACAAGCCCCCTACTCTCCCTGCTCCAGCACATTCTCCTATGTCCTAGAGGAAGAAAAATGCATTCTATTTTCAGGATAGTGATTGGAATAGATGAACTAGCTGCTTATGTTGCCTGGAGTAAGCTGGACGCTCTGGAACCCAGTTCAAAATATCTAGATTGAAAGTATCTCCAACACAGAATTTACTTGGGATTATGTTGGCTAATTTGATTTTTTTGTTTTTGGTGTACAAGTAATTCTCTTGTATCAAAAGCATACCCATCAACCCAGAACCTTTTATATCTGGCCCCAAAACATCTTATGGTAACACAATTAAAAGAATGTGCGTTTGGGTATAGTTTGAGAGTAGATCTATGTAGACAGCCCATTGGACTTGCCTCATCCTCCCCACCAAACTGAACTACTAGCACTATAAGGAACGAGTGTCAAAGACTCATTCACCAGAAATCTGGTAGCACGTTTTACCTGTGTCCCTTCTCTCCCCATTTCAATCTGATATCTAAATGCATGGAACCCTGTAATTTCGCATGATCCACTGCACTTGCATGTACAGATACACAGAAGCTGGCAGAATAGGGCACACACCGGTAAAAAGTGTTTCTTTTCTTCTGCTAGTGGGAGAGACTGGGCAAAAAGGATCATGCAAAATGTGATTTGGTGTGCTGCAAGGATTGAATGAACTCAAATATATGCCATAGCATAAAAAAAGCGGAGAAGCACAATTTTAAGTCAAGCACAAACTAGGGTTTTCAGCCTGGTTTGATGAAAATCTCACCTTACTTAACTTTATTTCCATTAAATAGTCTTGGTTCCTTCCTCTTCCCCCACGTATTGTGCCCCGTCCCTCTCTCGTTGGTGTGTGAGAAGGAGAACTATGAGGACTACTGGAGAAAGATATAGGCAAAATGTTTCAAGGTGAACGCAATAAAAAAAAAAATCCAGCAGCACAATTCTCCACTGTACAAAACTATGCTAGTCTGAAATAATTCTCTCCATGGATTACATAAAACAGTTAACATTGCACTATAATCTTACAAATTATTCACTATTAATAAGTTCATATAAATACTTACATATAACTTTTAGCTGGAGAACCAAAGGGGGCAGTTGCAAAATCCTTTCCTCCGTAAAGATGCCAAATGAGGGAGATTTCCTTCAGAACATATCGCATAATAGGGACGGGCAGATGCAACGGGGCTTTGCTAGTGTCTGTCTTTTTCATGGGCTGGCTAAAATGATTCTCTTTAATAAGGATTGCTTCTTCTATCAACTTCTTCACCAGGGGCTCCCCTTCTCTCTCCTAACAAAAGGAATTATAGACAGTTAAAAACTGAAAATGTCATTTTATTTTTTGTTACCAAGTATGTGCTATAATTTCTAAAGTGTTTCCAGAATAGAACTTCTATCTAGCAGGAGGGCTTCAATTAATTTTAATTTGGACTCCAGTTAATGTTCTTTCACCAAAAGAGATAGAATTGAAAAATGTCCTTTTCTCTTTAAATCCGGGGAGGCACTAGTTAGCTTTTCTCGTGGATAAGTACAGACTGAATTCAAATTTTCAGTTTCACTTCTATAATTTATGTAATAAAAAAAAGCAATCTGATTTACAGGAGAGCATCTGAACGAAATCATTCAACAGCTACATATCCAAATGAAAAAGAAAAATAATATATAAAAAATGTACATTTAGAAGAAAAAAGGTGAATATTGAAATAAAGATAGAAAATCATAATAGAAACAGGGAAGCACTAAATATAAAGCCCTTATTATTTCAAATTAAGCACACACAAAAATATTTCTAAAATGAGATCCTGGGTGTTTTCTGGTTTGTAGAAGTAACAAGGAGTTCCACCCAGAATGTAAAGAAGGCTGGGAAAAGAGCATGCATGGTTCCAAGGTGGGGAAAAAACACCTTTTAGTATACACATGACCCCATGACGTGTCCTGAACCACTGGTGTGGCAGGACAACGAACAAAAAGGTTATTAGGGGAATGCAGACAGACAAGATGTAGACATACTGATCTTATAAGCCTTTTCCTTCAGAAAACAGGTTAAAAATGCAGCTAAACCTCTGCCTGAACACACTGATTTTCACTTTCTTAACTAACTGGAGCTGGGTACACTATGGTATGAAATTATGTCACATGAGTTTATACTATAGGCCCACCAAAGCTATTTACTTAAATTTTTTGGGAAGCTTTCAGCCACCACATAAATGCTTTTTTCTTTATAATTTAACATTTCAGAAGCATGGAACAGAGATCAATTTTAGATGAAATGTACCAGATTAGTACTGCTTCATGCAGAAGCACATAAAGGTGGTAATTTATCGAATGTTTCCCATGAATAAAACCCTGTTTTATGCATATAAAAGACCTCCTGAGATGTTCTAAATGTATGAAGGTGCATTTTAGCCACTATTTCTGCTGCTTTGTGATACTTTTATAAAGACACAGAGGCGCTTATGTATCTTTATAACATGGCGGCAAAATAGCACCTACTGAGATGTTAATTTTATAGGAAAAATAGGTACAGGCTGAGTCTGGGAGGTGCGAGCAAGTATGCACACAGATTATAGAAGATAATTATTTGCATGTGTACTTGCAAAAGATAGGCGCAGTCATTTACACTATTCTAGAGCTGGTGCAAGTGATCGTACCTTAATTTATGGTGCATTCTTTATGCTAATATTTTATAATGACAATAGGCACCTATTTGTCTTTATAACATAACCTTAAATTAGGCGTATGAAACCCATTTTGACTAGGCACCCCTGTTATAAAATTCCTTTTCACATGTACACATTTAAAACACACACACAAAGTGAACACAAATTCATTAAATGAAAACAATTCAAGGGCTGGGACCATCACAGCAGACTTCTCGCTACTGATGAAAGGAAGGGAAGCTGGATCTTGTAATCTTGCAATAAAAGAAAACAGTGCACAAGCAACACTCTGGAGCAGGCACATGTGGGCCCTTGCCCATGGAACAGGGTTGCTGCCATTGAGCCCAGCAACTGCAAATAATCCCAGGTTCTGGAGACTGGTTGGCTCCAGAATGCTGCAAGTTGGCCTAAGAGCTTGTCCTGCCTCTCGTTGGTCAGACATACCCTGCTAAACAAGTTTCATACCATGCCCCAAGATACTCCAGGGACTGCGAGGGCACCAGATGACTCTTGGTATGGTTTGCCTCCTAGCCTAGGCTCTCCAGAAACTGCACAACCCAGGCCATCCTGAGCTGGTTATTGGCCTGTGACTGCCCAGATGAGTCTATTGTCCGGGTAAATCCGGATCCCTTCGTGACGGAGAGCTGCTGCCACCACCACCATAACCTTGGAAAAGGTTCTGGGAGCTGTCACCAGATTGAAGGGCAGGGCACAAAATTGAAAATGTAGTCCCAGGATGGCATACCACAGAAATCTCGAATGAGAATATAAAACTACACATCAGCAAGATTCAGGGAAGCCAGAAATTCTCCTTTCCTGATCACCTAGTTGACGGACTTTAGTGTCTCCATCCAAAATTGAGACACCCACAGACAGACATTGACAACCTTGAGGTCAAGAATCAACTTGAAGGCGGCATCCTTTTTGAGAACCACAAAATAAATGGAGTACATTCTCATGCCATATTGGAAAGGGGTCATGGGCACAATGGCATGGAGCTGGAGAAACCTTTCTAAGGTGACCTTGACAGCTGCCTTTTTGAGTGGAGAACCATATGGAGAGACCACAAAGGCATCCAAAATGGGTTTGGCGCACTTTAAGTTGTAACAGTTTCAAATGATGTTGAGAACCCACTGATCTCTAGTGTCTCAAACCCACTCTTGCTAAAAGAGACGGAGATGTACGCCAACTAGAGGCACCATGGAATGGGCCTCCTGTACCTCACTGGGCAGAGTGGGTGACACCAGCTCCAGAGGAGGAGTCATTCTTAGACCTGCAATCCCCCAAAGGGCTGAGATTCCCCACAAGACTTGCCTAACAGTGCTGTCTGCTTACCCAGGTGGTAATGTCCAGAGTCCCTAAACCAGAAACAAGATGCCAAATGCCGATCTACAGGCAGCTGTTGAAGCTTAGCCTCTCCAGGTCCTCTCTAATAAGAAGTCGACCCTTAAAATGAACCTTTGTCAAACAGAACTTGGAGCCCATTTCCATGAAGCAATGCCAGAGCCAGAGCCTGTGCCTAGCCATCATAGCCCCTGCATTCACCCTTGTCAACAGACAAATGACATCATACAAAGAATCAGCCAGAAAGGCCACAACAGGCTCCAAGCAAGCCAAAGCAGAATTCTCCAGCAGCAGCTGGACCCAGCGCAGAAATATGCAAGCCATTAAGTGCTCACAAAATGAGACCTGTAGGCCAAGCGCCGAAGCCAAGAAGACCATTTTCAGAAGTGCCTCCACCATGCTATCCTGCTGATCTTGGAGGCTGTGCCCCCTTCCACCAGGATAGTGGTGCACTTAGTGAATGCTGCCACCGAAACATCCACTTTGGGGTAATGCAACCAGCTGCCATATCAGCCAGAGGTACAGCATATAGCTTGCCTATCATCTTACCACCTCGCAGGGGGTTGTCTAGGACCTCCCATTCCATTAGGACTATGAACTGGACTGTCTTCAGAAGAGGGCCTCCATAAATCCTCCAAAATGGGATTCATATCAGATTTCTCCTTCTCCTCCATGGCTACCTCCACTATGAAGGACGACAAGGAGATCTGGACAATTAAAGCAGATCTCACCAGAAATGACTGACAACCAAAGAGTCATCCTCCTTCTCTTTTGCCGGAGATAGATTTCCCTCTTCTAGGCTCTCAGCACTCCCTGGGCTGTCCAGATCCAAATTTTTATTCTTGCCTTCCAAAGAGGAATGATCCTGCCATATATAGACCTCCTTGGAGGTTTGGCACCTACTGTCAAGTCTAAATGGGCTTCCCTCAGCACTAGCCAGATGGGTTCACTTTTGTGGCATGGCCCCAAGGAGAGCTGCCTCATCAACTGTGCCAGAGGGCCCTGAGTGGGAAGATGCCCAGCCACCAGTAGAACCAAAGCCCCTTGTGCAACTGAGGACAGTCCTGCCAAAACCACCATGCATGGTGCATGAACTGAAGAAAATCCTGGAAAAGGGCTCCAGAAAACTCTGCAAGGGAGGAAGCCCCTGAGGGGTCTCCCCTGAGCTCCCCAATTTGGGTATGAGTTCCAGAGAGTAACTGTGGCTAGCTGAAGAGCAGAAATGCCGTGATCTGGCAAAATAATGGTGTAGTAGTTCCTGCCTTCCCTGAAGCTGTGGAAGTGGAGGGGCCGCATGATCCTCCAGTCCCAGCCGCACCAGGGATGACCAGCTCACTCTTCCATGCTGCCCGGTAGAAGACTCCCCTAGGTCAGCGGTACACAGTGCACACAAACCATCTTCCATCATGGCCAGCCACCGCTTTCTGCAGGCAAGGCATGCCAATACAGACTAACCACAGTCTGTCTGCATAATGTCTAGGCCAGAGCCACAGTCTGAAAGGAGCATGCCACAGGGAAGGCTCCAACCACCATAGTCTCAAAGAAGTCCACCCCAGAAGGGTTGCAGCTGCATTGGCAAATGCTGACTCAGGTCCCTTCCTGCCCCTGGTCCTGCAGCCGGATCTGACAAGCTAAGGGTCACAGAGGTATGCAGCCCAGCTTTCCCCCCCTCCCCCAGAAGGACAGCCACTGGTCACCCAATCCAACACAGGCCCCAGCGCAAGGTGATCATTGCACCCCTTATGATC
Source organism: Ichthyophis bannanicus (assembly GCA_033557465.1). Taxonomy (NCBI): domain Eukaryota; kingdom Metazoa; phylum Chordata; class Amphibia; order Gymnophiona; family Ichthyophiidae; genus Ichthyophis; species Ichthyophis bannanicus. The sequence goes on from CM066037.1 coordinate 65,842,730, forward strand.
CAAAAGGACTCCTCTGCCAACCCCCCTCTTGAGGGCAGGAATGCTCCATTTCTCCCTTGCACCTTCTCTACTCCACAGGGGATTTTTTTAAACATGCCAGGGGAGAGGGGCAAGAGAGAGGACACAGGAGAAGAGAGAGAAAGGGGTAAAGCACTTGAGCACTAGCCTTCCTGTGGCAGCCCTACAGGGAATATTCCCTTACCAGAAGCCTGCTCCAGTTCAACTAGCAAGCCTAAGCTGACAGGCAATCTAGACCCCCCCCCCTCCCCCAGATGAGATCACCAGAAGGGTATCTGCAGATACCCCCTGGAGACCACAAGGGCCCTGGTTCAACAAGGAAGGCGCCCCACAAGATGGCTGCCCAGGAGCTCAATGATCATCAAAGCTGCATCAGACCAGTAACCACCATCTGCTGGAGACAGAGAAAAACTGGAGAGTGGCCCTAGCTGCACCAATCCTAATATTAGTGATGATGTAACTGGAAACTTCTAGTTTTTCTCTGTATCCATCATCTGCTAATAGGAGGACACTACCCACTTGTCTGGTCTGGTCTAGTCTAGCAGGATGATCTGAAAACACAAATTCATTAAATGGGAATTAAACTGTTTTGGCAAATTACACCTTGGCATATTAGATCAAAATGCACACGTCTCAGATATGCTAATGACAATAATAATTTACTAAGTAATTTGCAAAAATGACCTTATTTAACAATAATGAGCAAAACTTCCTATCTTTATGTTTTTTTACCTTACACTTACAACTCCTAATACCCCTCAGTATACACGGTCTTATGGGAAATTAATAACTGTAGCTTCCCCTGCACCTGGCCAGCACACAGATAATATTTGTTCTGCAGATAATATTTAGAATGTCTTACAGATATGATTGTTTTAGGTGCATAAAGAATGCAAAAATCTTCACTTTCAGAGGGTGGTTCCATCATAGCATCATTAACTAGGTGATGAGTAAGGGGAGTATAAGTGGGGCTCGCATCTTGGGAGGCATTCCCACTTTCATCCGGAAACAGGAAGAGATCGGAGCAGGAAGGTTCTTGAGACTGAGATTTTTCATCCAAAATCCCTAGGGAAAATAATATGTTAGCATATTTACAATTCTAACAACTATGTTACTTTTAAAAAAGTACTGCAGCCTCATCTGCTCAGAAACTGGCAAGGCCAAGCTGCTCTCCAAGATATGTGCAACACTAACATGTGGTGTGTAATTTGATAAAGGTTCTTCCGCATGTAAAGCCTATTTTACATGCATAAAAAGCCTTTTATAAGCTTGTGTAGTAGTATGTGTATGTTTAAGTACATGTGCCAATGGTGCATAGTTATACCCACGCCACATGTAGGCATTCCTGGGGACTAGAGACAGAGTTGCAATGTAGACATATATTTTAGAAAGTACATGAATTCACATGTAGGATTTTTAATTTATAAGGCGCCATGTAAGGTTACATGCCATCCATGCACGTAAGTCATGTATTTTCAATGACTTCCATGCATGGATGAGCACTTACACACGTACTTTAGTCAGCCGCTATTCTATAATTAGGCACGCCATGCTGATGGCACATACTTGCACTGTGAGAGTGCACAGGAGTGGAATTTGGGCAGAGCACAGGCAGAAAGCAAATCTAAATACACAAGTTATAAAATACTGTAACTTATGTGTGTGCCTTAAAAATCTAGGTGTGGGCATTTAGGCCAAGCCCTAGGATTGGTGTAACTGATCACATCTAGAGTTCTCATCCCATCATTTCTGCGCCTATTTTATAACATTAAGTATAAAGAACTTGAGGCTTTGGAACTGTGTGTGACACTACAGAGGTCTTTTATACCATAAACATAGCCCACAATAAAACAAAGTTACACACATGTAGTAGGTGTTCTTTGTAGATAGTAGGATAAGTTTTCATTTATGGGTGACATCACAGACAAAGTCCCACACAGAAAACCTTTCACTACTTCTTGCGCCTCTGTTTCCACCTGCTGCTGTGATGCCTCATTCTCCTCAGTCTATTATAAAGCTGACTTTAGAATACAACTCCAAGGGGAGGAGAGAGAGTTATGAGGACTTATCCAGTTGTCCAAGGAGAACTTGGTTTTCTTCATGGACAAGCAGGATAATATCCTTACTTATGGGATATTCCCTAGATACAAATGGCCTCAAAAGAAAAATGTGAAAATGAATTTGTGCTACAATTCGCTGACACCAAATGAATTTTGCTTTTGAAGGCAACAGGCCTTTTCGTATATTTTATCCTTTTTCTTTTATGAGGCAGCCTGGAACTGAAAATAATTAGGTCTAGTGGGGAATGGAGTTGGATTTTATTCCCCCAAAAGATTCTGGAGAATGGACTGGCCAAATCTACTATTGTATCGAGAATCCCTTTCTAGAAGGTAGTGAGATGTTAATGTGTGAACAGAAGTCTACGTCACAGCATTGAAAATCTGCTCCATGGAGGCCAATATCAAATGGGCCACCAATGCAGCCATGGCTCTGATATAAAGAGCCGTGACTAGATCCTCAAGAGTCAGGTCTGCCTGGGCATAAGCAAAGGAATTGTAATCCACTAGCCAACTGATGTGTCTACATTTGTTGAGAGCAGCCCCCAACATACTGGGGTCAAAAGCAATGAGAAAGTTGGGTGGACTTTCTATGGGTTTTAGTCTGCTCCACATAGAAAGCCAAGGCTCTCTTGCAGTCCAATGTGCACAATGCACTTTCCTCTCTGTGAGCTTTAGAAGAAAGGTTTGCAGAATAATAGACTGATTAAGGTAGAAAACATAGTATAGGGAAGAACAGGGGTTCTCAACCCAGTCCTCGGGACACACCTAGCCAGTCAAGTTGTCAGGATAACCACAATGAATATGCATGAGAGAGATTTGCATGCATTGCCTCCATTGTATGCAAATCTCTTTCATGCATATTCATTGTAGTTTTCCTGAAAACTTGGCTGGCTAGGTTGAGAACCCCTGGGGCAGAACAATTATTAGAGGCTGCAGCTCACTAATTTTGTGTGCTGAGATCACTGCCAGACTTTCCCGGTAAGGTATTTCAGTCCACAAGTTTCTAGCAGCTCGAAGGAGCTTTCATCGGTGGAGTTAAATCCATGTTGAGATCCTTGTAGCACCCGAGTTTAAGGAGAGTCTCCATTATCAGAGGTATAGGGGGATGCGTGTAACATAGTAAATGACGGCAGATAAAGACCAGTATGGTCCATCTAGTCTGTCCAGTAAGATGGCAAGAGTAGGTGCACCTGCTGCTCCATGCAGGCTACCCCTCCCCATGTCTTTGTTTTAGGGGTGAACCCACGCTCTGTGTAGGACACCCCTGTATGTTGAGAAATTAGATAGTCTTTGTGACTCCACACTTGTCAGGCTGGTCTGGTCCTGCCCTCTCTAATGCAAGCTTGTATCAGAGGAAGGAGGGACCAGCCTGCCAAGCACAGTCACAAAGATCCATGCTTTTTTTTTTTTTTAAGCTGGAGTTCCATCGCCATCGCTGAAACAGGAAAAGAGGCAGCGGCAGCACAGGAATGAGCATGTTCTAGGAGCCTGGCAGATTTCGGGGGAGGGGCTGGCAGAGGCAGATGCAGGTGCTGGATAGGAAGTGGGGAGGGCATAAGACAGATGCTGGACACAAAGGGTACAGAGGGGTACAAAGAAAACACTAGGGACAGGGCAGATGGATGACAGAGTGGGAAGTTAGATGCTGGAAACTGGGGTGGAGAACAGAGGCTGGACACAGTATGAGGGCATAAAGTGATGGGGAGCAGATAGTGGAAATTGGGTGGAGGGCAGATGATGGACATAGGCTAGGGATGGAGGGGGTTGAAAGCAGATTGTGGATATGGGGTGGGGAGCAGAAGCTGGACATGGTATGAGGGCAAAAGGGCATGGTGGATAGATTCTGGACATTGGGTAGGAGTCATAGTGGATGGAGGACACAGGTTGAACACAAAGGAGGGGCGGAGGACACATGCTAGACACAAAGGAGGGAGTGGAAAAGTACAGTAGAGAGCAGACGCAGGGTGGGGGACATAAGAACAGATGTCTGATAGGAGTGTGGGTTAGATGAGGAGATGATGGACATGGAGTGAAGGAGAGAGGGGTAATGCTGGACATGGGAGGAATAGGATGAGAAAAAGGGGAGAGATGAGAGATTGGGGAGGGAGGGGAAAACAAGACAGGGCAGGAGAGAAGGAGAGAGATGCTGAACACAAGGAGGGTGGAAGAGAGAAAGAGAAAGGAGAGAATAAGCGGCTGGAGAGGGATAGAGAGATAGGGAGTGAGAGGGCTGTGTTAAAGGTTGAAAAGTGGTAGATACACACAGTAAAAAGAGGGAGGCTGAGAATTTGATGTAAGAAGGAGATATGAAATCAGAGTTGATAGAGAGAAAAATAAGTGGAAGAAAGATGAAAAAGATCAATGTCAGAGATGGCAGAAAATGAAGAAGAGCTGAGAGAAGTGTCAAATGGAACAGAGACCCTGGAGATTTGAGTTAAGACAAGGAAAGCAGAAACCAGAGACTGGGCTCAACACAATTAGATAGCAAAAGGTAGAACTTTTTTATTTTCAGTTTAGTGATTGGAATGTCTGTCTCTGAACTTCACAGGCCTGATATTCAACCTGTGGCAGTCAGAATATTTTGAAGTGCCTGACCAGCACTGTGTACGCCTTGTAGTTCTATACAAATGATTAGCAATAGTAGTAGTGACCGACATGGGCTAGAGTGAAAATCTGTATTTCTTCTAGCGTTGAATATCTCATTTTAGCGCTGACTAGCAAAGCTATCCAGACAGCAGACTGCCTTGCAACTGTCCGGACAGTGCCATGGTATTTAGAGGGGATATTCAGCAGCTTGCTAAACAGTACAGGGACATATACAGCTCTTTCTGTTTCTTTGGTGCTGTATTGCATGTAGAGTCTGGTTTATTGGGGTTTCAGTTAATATCTGTGTATATAATTTTATTTTTAGTTTGTAATTTATTCTATACTTGCTGCGGATCTATCTTTAGTCTGAGTAACCAAGGCCAGGTATTCTATTGTCATGGAGTTTCTATGTAAAGATCTGAAGAAATCCAGCTTGTTCAGTTTTCCAAATAGGTTTATGGATGTTCTAAAGTCCACTGTAATATTTGCCATGCTGCTCTTTTTGATATGCTCATACACTCATTAAGGGCCATGTTTATTAAAGATTAAAGTGCATTTACAAATGTTAACGTGTGCTAAGCGCAGCAGCGCCCATTTATTTTTATGGGCGCAGTGGCACTTAACACATGTTAATGTTTAGTAAACATGTCCCTGTTGGGACAAAAAAAGGCTTGTGAAGGGCTTCTTTGGAATCAATCGGGCAGGAGAGCAGCACAGTAATTGTTCGTACGGGGCACCAATAAAGGTAGCACTGGCCCTGTAGTGAAGTGAACTGCTGAGGCCATATTGGCCAACATTCTCAACACGTTTCTCGCCAATATCTTGTTTTTCATGATCTTTGAGCCCCCTCTTTATCATCTGCAAACAGGTTCTTGGCCAGGCCCCATCTATGCTTGTCTGTGGTTCGGCTGCACTAAATGCACTAAACCTCCTGATGAGTTTCTGGGACATGTCATCCATAAAAACAGCCATAGCAAAATCAAACAGCTCACTTTTAAAGGAAAACAGAACCTGGCTGGAGTGCCCGAGGACTAATGCAGCCACGCAGCAAAAAGAAAAGAAACAAAACTGTCTGAAAACTCAAAGGGAAAAAAATACACGTGACAATAGCAGGAGGCAGCGTCAAGAACAAAATACCAGCGATCAGGTTAAGAACAAAACTTTTCTGTTCCCTGCAGGATTTGCAAGTCTTGAGGGTTCTGCGGAAAAGTTGAGACTGAGGAAATGAGGCGCAGGCGGGAATGGACATGCAGACATGATGGGACCATTCCAAAAGTTTTCCCATGTAGGGCTCCGTCAGTGACATCACCTGTATGTGAATTCATTATCCTGCTTGTGCACCAAGAATCAAGCAAAGTTTTAGCAATGAAGCTGGCTTTGTAAATTACCCTCATAGTAAAAAATGGCTGAAAAAGACTAACCAGTCCTTTTAAAGGATAATTTTAAAATGAGTGGCCTAAGCTATGCTCCATTTATGCACATAAATCATAGTGTTTTCGTGTGCATGTAACTAAAGGAGTAGCTATTCTGAAAGTACATGCATCAGGCCGGTGGCAAATACTTTCACTGTGGGCATGTGCATGGATAGAGTTTAGACCAAGTGTGTGTGGGGTGAACAGTACACACATAAATTACAAAATATTATAATTTATGAAAGTTTTTGAAAAATCTAGACACAGGTATTTATACCAGCTCTAGGTCTGGCATGATTGCACCTTAGATTAATGTGCATATTTGGCCACTTATGCTAGTATTCTATAAAGAAAAGCAGGCACCTACTTTTCTTCTTTGTACTTCATACCCTCAACAGCCACTCCAACTCTTATTGCCCCTCACCCGACTACTGACAGATAATCTCGCATAACCCAAGTTCCCTTTTTCTACAGATCTTCCCATCAACCCCCAAGTTTGTTGCTATGGCCCTATCCTGTCTTAACCATCCCCAACACACTGCCAAGCAGTAGTACTGCCTTGGGAGAAGGAAAGTGATGACACCGTAAAGAGTAGTTACTCACCTGTAACAGGTGTTCTCCAGGAGCAGCAGGAATCAGTCCTCACATATGGGTGACATCGGCACCGACGGAGCCCCCGTGCGGAGCATTTCCCCAGCTTTCAAAGAAAGCCTTTGGGAATTGCAGCGCACATGCGCGATCCCCTTCCCGCACAAGGGTGCCATCTTGCTCAGTCTGATGACATAGCTAAAAGACAGCAAAAAAAATTAGCAAAAATAAAGCATATGACTGCAACTCCACGGGGAGGAGGGAGGGTTGTGAGGACTGATTCCTGCTGCTCCTGGAGAACACCTGTTACAGGTGAGTAACTACTCTTTCTCCAGGACCAAGCAGGAAGTCAGTCCTCACATATGGGACTCCCCAGCTTAAGGCTACTGGAGGCCCCAAGCCGAAAAAATGAGCTCCCTCTAGGGCGTCAGAACGTAAGGAAAGAATCTTCTCTGAGAACGCCCCCGACCGGTAGCCCAACATCAGGGCCGGAGGGAAGGAGTTGCCTAGACCCAAAAGAGATTATGGAGTACTGCCTGTCCGAAAGCACTGTCCCTGCGGGACTCCCTCTCAAGGCAGTAATGGGCCGCAAAAGTCTGGCTTGAAGACCAAGTAGCGGCCCGGCAGATGTCTGCCAACAGAACAGAGCGGAGATGAGCCACTGACGCAGTCTTCGCCCTGACACGATGAGCCGTGACTCGACCCTCCAACGAGAGGCCGGCTGCCCCATAAGCCCAGGCGATACAGTCAGCGACACATATGGACAAAGTACGCTTGGAGACAGGTAACCCCAACTTATTGTGGTCAAAAGAAACGAAGAGCTGAACAGCCCTCCGATGCTCCCACGTAGGGTCAAGGTAGAAGGATAATGCCCTCCTACCAGGGTATGCAGTGTATGCAGGACCATCTCAGCCCGGCTGGCATGCGGCCTGGGAAAGAAGGTCGGAAGAACCACCTCCTGATTGAGGTGAAAAGGGGAGACAACCTTAGGGAAAAACTTCGGGTGAGTCCGTAAGACTACCCTATTCCTGTAGAACCTAGTGTAAGGGGGATCAGACACTAGTGCCTGAAGTACACTTACTCGCCTAGCAGAGATAAGAGCTACCAGAAACAAGGTTTTCCAGGAGAGAAAACGGAGAGGGCAGGTAGCCATAGGTTCAAATGGCGGACAAGTAATCCGCTGTAAGACCACATTCAGATCCCACTCAGGGGCAGGTGGACGTAAAGGAGGCTTAAGCAGGAGGAGGTCTCTGAGAAAACGAGCCACCAAAGGGTGGTTGGAAAGAGGCCTGCCGTCCACCGGCAAGTGGTGCGCTGAGAGAGCACTGAGGTGAACCCTGACAAAGTTGAACTTAAGGCCTAGATTGGAAAGGTAAAGCAAATATTGCAATACTACCGCTACCAAGCACGAGAAGGGATTCTCGCTGTGCTGAGCACACCATGCGGAGAATCTATGCCACTTAAGAGCGTAGGATTTCCTGGTGGATTGCCGTCTAGAGGCTAAGACTACGTCTTCCACCTCTCTAGGTAGTAGTAGGGGAGCCAGGACTACCCTTTCAGCAGCCAGGCTATCAGATGAAGGGACTGGATGTTGGGGTGCAAGAGAGATCCCTGTTCCTGAGACAGGAGATCGTGTTGAATCCGCAGAGGAAGAGGAGTGTCCACCGCCAGTTGCAGCAGAAGCGGGAACCACGGTTGCCTCGGCCACCTGGGGGCTATCAGAATCATTGAGGCCCCGTCCTTGAGGACCTTGAACAGTGTATGGGACACTAGTGGCATAGGAGGAAACGCATACAGTAGGCCTTGGGACCACGGAATCAGAAATGCATCCACTTGCTACTCTGAGAGGATGCGGTTGTCTGGAACAGAATCTCGGGAGTTGCCGGTTCAGAGGACTGGCGAAAAGATCCATGGTGGGTAGGCCCCACCTGAGAAAGATCTGCTGAACCACCAACGGATTCAGTCTCCACTCGTGTGGTTGCAGGATCCTGCTCAGTCTGTCCACCAGGTAATTTTCTTGACCTGGGAGGTAGACCGCCTTGAGGAGGATTCCGTGATTGACAGCCCAAGAGCACAGCCGTTGTGCCTCCTGACAGAGAAGGAAGGAGCCTGTGCCTCCTTGTTTGTTCACGTAGAACATGGCAACTTGATTGTCCGTTTGGACCAGTACAGACTGGTGAGATGTGAGGTGGGAGAAGGCTCTCAGAGCTAGGCGTATCGCTCGTAGCTCCAGGAAGTGTATCTGCTGAGCAGCCTCCCAAGGGGTCCAGAGACCCTGAGTACATGCCCCTTGGCAATGTGCTCCCCAACCTAGAAGAGAAGCATCTGTCGTCAGCACATGAGAATGCGGAGGGGATTGAAAAACCACTCCGAGTACCAGATTCGGAAGATGAAGCCACCATTGCAGAGAGGAGACGAGCAGGGTGGATATCCTTACTGAATCTGCAAGGCTCCCTGTGGCATGATGCCCCTGAGTGCGAAAGCTCCACTGAACAGGCCGTATGTGCAGGCGGGCATTGGGGGTTACATGAACCTTGGAAGCCATATGGCCGAGAAGTCTCAGGAATTGCCTGGCGGAGACCAGGGAATTGCTGTGAAACTGCCCGGCTAGATCCATCAACCTGTGGGTTCTGTCCACTGGCAGGAAAGCCTTCGCCTGAAGAGTGTCCAGCCTTGCTCCTATGAATTCCAAGTTCTGGGATGGGAGCAAAGTGGACTTTGCGAAGTTTATGACAAAACCCAAGTGCTGAAGCACAGCCACAGTGTGAAGGGTGGCTTGACTGGCCTCCTGGGAAGACTGGCCCCTTATGAGCCAGTCATCCAGGTATGGGAACACAAAAAGACCTTGAAGCCTTAGGTAGGCCGTCACCACCGCCAGGCACTTTGTGAACACCCTGGGGGCGGAGGTTAGGCCAAAGGGTAGTACTCTGTACTGATAGTGGTTTCCTCCCACAACAAATCTGAGATATTGCCTGTGGTCTGGATGAATGAGGATGTGAGTATAAGCATCCTTTAGATCTAAGGAGCATAGTCAATCTCCCTGCTGGAGGTAGGGCAGCAGGATTCCAAGGGTAAGCATCTTGAACTTTTCCCTCTCTAGGAACTTGTTGAGGTTTCGCAAGTCTAGGATGGGTCTGAGGCCCCCTGTTCTTTTTGGTACCAGAAAGTACATGGAATAAAAGCTGTGACCTCTCAGGTGGTAGGGCACCGGTTCCACAGCCTGTTCCTTTAGCAGACTTGCTAACTCCTGAAGGAGTAGGTCCCTGTGCAGAGGGAGTCTTGGAGGCTCCCCTGGAAAATAGGAGGGAGGGACCTGGTGAAAATGGAGAAGAAAGCCCTTTTGGACTATATGGAGCACCCAGGTATCTGATGTGACGGCTGACCACCTGTGGGCAAAGTGGGCCAGCCGGCCTCCTGTGCTGATGTGAGCCAGCTGAGGAGAAGAGGCTATGCCTTCTGAGTCAAAAACCCCCACCCTGCTGAGCAGGGGCCGGTGTTGGTGGCTTGGGGGCCTTCTGCCTAAGGGGCCCATGACCCTGCCCCTTGGCCTGCTGACCCTTGTTGGGGAGCTGCAGAGGCCTGATAATGAGGGTATTGTTTATAGGCAGATGACTTCCTCGGGTAAAAGGTCTTTTTTCCCGAGCCCTTCTTTTTCTGAGAAGGGGCAGAGGTTTTTCTGGACAGCCTAGTCCAGGTCAGAGTCTCAGTCTCGAGTTCTGCAGCCTTTTTAGCCATGGGCTTGCCAAAGAGGTTTTCACCTCGGCAGGGGACATCGACCAACTTGTCCTGTACCCATGGCTCGAGGTCGGATGACTGTAGCTAAGCCTGTCGGTGGGCACCGATGCCGGCCCCGGCTACTCGGGCCGAAGCCTCGAAGCCATCGTAGGCTGCTCGAGAGATAAACTTCGAACACTCTCGAATACCCGTGGACAAGGCCTGGAACCTCTGCAAAGGTTCCTCGGAGAGACCAGCAGAGAACCCGGCAATCTCCTTTACCAGGTCTCGGAGGTACATGCCCATGTAGAGCTGGTATGTCTGGACACGGCAAGCAAGCATAGAGCCCTGGAAGCACTTCTTACCGAGGGCATCCAGGTTCTGGGCCTCCCGGCCGGGATGCACCAAGGAGTGCGTCTTCTGACTTTTCAGTCGATGCATGGCCGAATCCACAACCATGGAGTGGTGCGGTAATTGTGCCTTTTGGAACCCGGGGCTCTTGCGGACTCGATAGATGGAATCGACCCACTTGCTTAACACTGGCGTCGAGGCCGGGGTCTCCCACATGCGGAAGAGCAGCCGCTCTAGCATCGGAGGAACCGGTACAGTAAAGGCCTCCTTCGGGGGAGAGTCATACTGGAGGGCCTCGAGCTCCTCGGCTCGAGGCTCCTCCTCGGGATCCGCGGGGAATGCCAAGGCCTTGGCCATATCCCGCACGAAGTCCGAGAACCGGGTATCCTCTGGTGGGGACAGTCTCCGAGGTTCGGACTCCGGCGAGTCCGATGGGACACACCGAGTCCGATAGGTGTCGGGTGACTCTTCGTCCTCCGTCTCCCAGCCCGACTCCTCGGAAGAGGAATCGAGCGGCTCCTGTCGGGCGGGCACCGATGCCCTCCGCCCCGACGCCGATGGTACCGGCGTCAACGACCTCGGTCCCGAACGGGAAGCCAAGGGAGACCGTGGCCGAGGATCGACTCGAGCCCGAAAGACTCGAGGATCGGCTCGGCCTCCGGGGTCGACTTGGACGTCGATGTCCCGGTGGTTGGGGCAGATGCACCGGTGAGACCGGCGATCAATGCCCGCTGCTGTTCCATGAAGGCAGCGACGCTGCTCTCCAAGGCCGTCAACCTGAGTCCGAGCTCAGGAGACCCAGCAGCTCCCGACCCGGGCCCCAACGGCGTCGGGCCCGACATCGGCTCCCCTGGAGGAGAGTCCACGAGGACTACAGTACTCACGTGCCCAGGAGACTCCATCTCGAGACGAGGTTGTTTGGCAGGCCTCTCCGACTCCGAAGACCCGGGACGGCTATGGAGGCTACACGACCTAGCCCTCGAGGAACCAGGAGCGTCCTCCGATGCCACCCTCGCAGGTTTCTTCTTCCTGCGCTGCTCCCGCAAAGGAGACCCCTGCTCAGAGGAACCTCGATGCTGCTCGGGGCCGGAGTCCCGAGACGTCGAGGCCTCTGACGAGGTCCGGGCCCGTCCAGACGCGGAGTCAGAGAAGATTCTATCCTTTTGGTGCTGTCGACTCCTCAACGCCTTCGAGGACATTTTGCCACACGGACCACAGATCATCGGGTCATGATCGGGTCCGAGGCAGCGGAGGCAGCAGTCATGTGTGTCGGTAAGAGACATAAGTTTCTTACAGCGATCACACTTTTTAAACCTGCTGGCAGCCATCGGGGGAAAAAGGGCCCCTGCGAGGTCAAAAGACAGGGCTGCCAGTGAAAAGAGAAAAATGGCGCAAACGCTACTCTCGAAGGACAAAAACCGAAAAATAGAGTGTGGGCTCGATACCGGCGTATCGGGCCCAGGCAGGAAAAGTATCCGGCGTCAAACCGAAGAAGAAGAACAAAAACCAGGGAAATCAACTTTTTCCTCGGCGAAAAACGAACTACGTCCGTCGGGCTCCGCGGAAAAAAAGAAGACTGAGCAAGATGGCACCCTTGGGCAGGAAGGGGACCGCGCATGCGTGCTGCAATTCCCAAAGGCTTTCTTTGAAAGCTGGGGAAATGCTCCGCATGGGGGCTCCGTTGGCGCCGACGTCACCCATATGTGAGGACTGACTTCCTGCTTGGTCCTGGAGAAACAGCCTGTACATTCCTGATAAAAATTCTGACGCCTTGTAGCAATACAAACATCAGATAATAGTAATAACATATGCCTTTCTAAAACCTGCAGAGAATACTTGCAAAAGATACTAAAGAACATACTTTAACATGCCGATAAACAAACTGCATTAGAGTTTATAGAGCTTAAAAGCTTCTAAAAAACTAGTAAATGTTCAGAAATATATGGTCTCAGAGTGGCAGTAGTCTAACACATAGGAAGAGACTAAAGCAATAGGTAACCTTATCAAAGGCTTAGAGGGCAAGTTCAAAGTTTTTTCCTGCAAGTGAACAGTTGTTACCCACACCCTTCAACACATGAGTACTTTTGCCTGTGGCTGAAAAGGGGTGTGATCAGATTAGGGAAGGTAAGGTGCGCTGAGGGTATTGCCTTTTGGAATTCTCTGAATATTTTCCTTGGATACATTAAACCTGCTTTAAAGCAAATGAAAACATATATAGGGAAAAGCAGCACCATCACCATGGTTGTTTTGATTTTCAAAAGGAAGCCCTCAGGTGGGATTCCCCTTTAAAATTGGCTTGAAGGCCTCCTTGGCAGTGTGAAAATTGCCATTAGTCCCAATTATATAAAGTTAAGAAGAAAAAGTCCAATCAAGTAACCGAAAGTGCGCACTGCATTAATGAAAATGAAAAAATACCAGAGGGAAAAGGTTCAATGTCTTTAAGAACTAATACATATATTTTAAAAAAACTCACTTAAAGAACAAAATAGATATCACTAAATGTTAACAATAAACAAAAAGCATGCACCAAAAAAACATCCCAATATAATATGAAATAACATACATAATAAAATAACTCCAGCAGCTAAAACACAATCCATAATATACTGCTAATAAATATCTCATTCAAAACACAAAATGAAACATTTATCTTGCTCCACAGGTTTGATTAGTTATTTGATAGAAAGAAAACTCACTGCAGTTTCTATTTCATATACATCTTCCAATGTAAACCATGTTTTGCTCTTCTGGGCTGTCTTGAGGGGTAATTATAATTAAAGTCCAGTTTGTGGTTCTCAATGTTGAGGTACTGAAATGTGAATGGGTTTAATGACCCGCATATGTCCAAAGTCTACTGACTGAAATAATTTTTTGCAGTATGAGAGCCATCATACAAAAAAATAGAGTTTCTTACATATAAGAGTTCTCTACTGATAGCAAGGGAAAACAGCCACACATGTATGTGACACTAGCCAATGCAGCAAGTGTGCGGAATGCTCTTCTTGAGCCCAGGCAAATCTTTGAAGGTTTTCCTGAGTATACACCGTTATTCTCATGTTAGGCAGTCCAGTCCCCTTCTTCCAGGTCCACTGAAGAGCAGACACATGCCATTCACCTTGAAGTTGGAGGGGATAGGAAAGTGTGTTTGCATTCCCTTGCTGTGTATGGAGAAAGAGTAGTTACTCACCTCTAACAAGTGTTCTCCAGGGACAGCAGGAATCAGTCCTCACCTATGGGTGACGTCGGCACTGATGGAGCCTGCGCAGAACATTTCCCCAGCTTTCAAAGAAAGCCTTTAGGAATGCTACCACGCATGCGTGGTCCCCTTCCCGCCCAAGAATGCCATCTGCATTCAGACTACCTCAGTCACTGATACTCACAACTGCTGCATCCGCTGCCTGGGTCCGGACCACAACAGTTCCACCTGCGAGTGGTGCCAAGCCATGACCCCTAAAACCAATAGGAGGCGGTCTAAGTTGCAGGGGAAGCTTTTCCCAAGGTCTGACTCTGCCCCGGCTTCCCCATCTCTGAGCCCCGAAGCCGGCCCTTTGAGAGATGTCCTGGCGTCCTTGGAGTCCCATGGCGGCGGCTCCTCCAGTGCGACCCTGGACCCTCCCAAAAAGAAGAAGGTCCCGAAGGAGGTGCCTCTGATCAAACCTGGCAAGGTCCCTTGACGGGACTCGGGTGACTCCAAGCAGCGCCCTAGGAAAGTCTCAAGACAAGAGCCCTCAGCCGGCAGAGACCATGCCAGGGCGCGTGAACCTATAGTCCTCCTCGAGGACGCACTCTCTGGAGTGCCGGTGTCAGACCCGAGGTCTTCAGTGTCCATGCCAAGTGCTGCACAGCCATCGGACCTCGAGTCCCACATGGTGGCCATGGAGCAGAGCCTCTCCTCCATCTTGGCCTTTCAGAGGGCACTGATGTCGGGCCCCCTGGCATCACTGGCCCAGAATCTGGGGCCTCCGACCTCGGAACCCCGAGGAGCATGATTTAGATTTCAAGCCCGAGTGTGAGAGGTGCAACAACTGTTCTGTTGGGAAAGAAAGCGTAGTTACTAACCTGTAACAGGTGTTCTCCGGGGACAGCAGGAATCAGTCCTCATATATGGGGTTACGTAGGTGCTGATGGAGCCCATACGGTAGCTTCTCCCCAGCTTTCAAAGAAAGCCTTTGGGAGATGCACCACACATGCATGGTCCCCTTCCTGCCCAAGGGTGCCATTTTGCCTCAGTAAGATAACATAGCCCAAAGGCAAAAATGACACAAAAAGCGACTCCATGGGGAAGAGGGAGGGTTGTGAGGACTGATTCCTGCTGTCCCCAGAGAACAGCTGTTACAGATGTAGGACAGGGCCCTCTTACAGTCCAGAGTGTGAAGAACATTTTCCGTCTTGCTGGTGTGAGGCCGCAGAAAGAAGGTGGGGAGCACCCTGTGGCGATCAGCCCTGTTTCAAGGGAGAAAGGCTTTGGCCTGAACAGTATCTAGCCTTGCCCCTATGAACTCCAGACACTGTGTTAGGAAGAGATGGGACTTTGAGTGGTTTGTTACAAATCCCAAGGGCTGCAGAATGAGGATGGTGTGTGCCGTTGTGTTGCACCTCTGCGGCCATGCGGCCCCTTATGAGACAGTCGTCCAGGTAGGGGAAAACGAAGACTCCCTGGAGACAAAGTAGGCCACGACCACTGTCAGGCACTTGGTGAACACTCTGGGTGCGGAGGCCAGCCCAAAGGGTAGTGCCCTGTACTGGTAGTGGCTGCTTCCCATCACAAAGCTGAGGAATTTCCTGTGGTTGAGATGGATATGGTTGTGTATGTACGCATCCTTTAGATTCAAGGAGCATAGCTACTCCCGGCTGGAGGTATGGCAGCAGTGTTCCAAGTGAGAGCATTTTGAACTTCTCTTTCACCAGGAACCTGTTTAGATCCCACAAGTCCAGGATGGGCCAGAAACCCCTGGTCCTCTTGGGTACAAGGAAGTACTGGGAGTCGAACCCATGGTCCTCGAGGTGTGCACGCACTGGTTCCACTGCCTGTCTTTGAAAAGGCCTGAGAGCTCTTGTAGCAGTAAGATCTGGTGGAGGGGAGTCCTGGGGGGCTCTCCCAGAAAGAACTGAGGGGATGCCTGTGTCAGGTGGAGGAGGTAACCCTCCTTCATCACCTGCAGTGCCCAGGAGTCGGTGGTGATGGATGTCCACCGGTGGGCATAGAGAACAAGACGCCCCCCTGTGGGCTAATGGGCTGGGCCTCCTGGGCGAAGAGAGACTATGCCCAAGGAGTCAAAAACTCCCACCAGGCTGGGTCGGAGCCGGTGCCTGGGGTTTGAGAGCCTTAGGCTTATAAGGGTCATGCCCTTGTTCCTGTTGGGGAGCTGGGAAGGCCTGGTACTGAGGGTAGTTTCCATAAGCCTTCTTTTTCTTTGGGTAGAAGGGCTTTTTACCTGAAGACTTCCATTATTATTATTTATTATTTAATATTATTTAATACACACTTATATACCGCTGCTTCCAGCGATCAGCAGCGGTTCGATTCTTCTTCTGGGGATGTCAATCAGGGCAGGGAGGGGACAGTAATTATATAGATCTGAGGGTAGGTCACAGCACACAGGGTTAGTGTCATGGGGGACTTCGTTATACATATTTACATTTATACATAATTATTTACAATTGTACAATTACCCTTCTTTTTGAATTACACCTTTTCCATAATTTATATATTCGGAATTATCCTTGTATTATACATCTTCACATATTCCTACATAAAGTGGTATCTAACGCACTTGAGAGTCATGGCTGATTATAATAGCATTTGAATAGGTGAGTATAATGAGTGCTTGCGCCACTGATCGGAAGTCACATGGATCTATTATTTTTCTTAGCGGTTGTATCACTCTAAGTTTATTGAAGATGGCTTTGTTCGTTTTACGTAGGTGGGTCTCCATTTTTAGGTTGCAGTCGAGCGTGACACCTAGGTATTTGATCTCATCCTTCGCCTTGTATGTGTTATTGCACAGGGTGATTGTATCAGGGGGCTTGAAGTTCGGTTTGCTGGATATATACATGACCTCGGTTTTTTTGTGGTTTATCGTCATGTTATTTTTCTGTAGCCATTGCAACATTTCATCCAGGCAGTTTTCGAGCTGTGTATAATTGGGGTCCGTGGCGTCCAGTTGTGTGTATAACATGATATCATCTGCATAGATGTGGTAGCTGATGTCATGTCTTTCAAAGATTTTGCATAGGGGTTGCATGTAAATGTTGAACAGTAGAGCCGAGAGGGCTGATCCCTGTGGAATGCCCTGTGTTTGAGAGAACGGTTCAGCTTGTTCGCCATTGAATTGTACTTGAGGTCTTCTATTCGATATGTAGGAGGAGAACCATTTGAGGGGGGTTCCCCCAACTCCTATGGATTCCAGCTTGTTTAGGAGGATCCCATGATGTACAGTGTCGAAGGCGGCGGAGATGTCAATGAAAATGAGTATAAACATTTTCTTTCTGTCTTCAAGTCCTTTAAGGAGGTTGTTCATTAGCGCTAGGTTGTGTCGATGAAATTACTTCCAGTGCTGATGCAAGAATCTCATGATGTGACGTGGGGGGTCTGTATATCAAGCAGATAGATAGTGCTGAGTTTTCAACCTTGAGTAAGTCTATGTCTGCGTTTGAGTTCTGATATGTGCTTGTGAGTTTCAGATTGTCATTTGCTATTATAAGGACTCCTCCACCTTTTTTGTGGGATCGGGGACAGTTATACAGGTTGTATCCAGGTTTACTGATCTGGTTTAATATGGCTGCATCTGTTTCTGTGACCCATGTTTCGGTTATACATAGGATGTCCGGTTTTTCGTCAGTGATGATGTCATATATTATGTGTGTTTTGTTCCTGATTGAGCGAGCATTTATGAGGATGATATTACAGGCTTCATGTAGGGCCTCTGCATCCCGGTTGCTAGTGTTTAGTGAGGTTGTTTGGTTGATTGCGCGGGGCAATGCTGTTTTAGGCTTGCGGTGTCTCCGATTTCTCTTAGAGGTTTTTGTGGATATCCTGTCATTGGGTGTGTAAGTTATAATCTTTCCTGTGAAGTAGTATGGTGGAAGTAGGAGTGGTTGCTGTGTTTGTAAGGTGTAGAGGAGGTAGAATGGGGAGTAAAGATGTGGGAGGGATTGGTATATGTTTTGATTGAATGCGTAGGCAGGGATTAGTGTGGCCAGGTATATCGCTGCGTACCAGAATAGTGCCATCATTGAGCTGGGTGGTGTTGCCCTTCAGTGCCCTATACTCTGACGGCTGTGTTATTCTATTTGGTAGTTGTGTTTGCAGCCTTAACAATGCTGAGTAGCAACAGTGTATCTTGTAATTATAACAGTATTAGTAGCAGTATATCTTGTAGTGGTAACAGTTTAGTATAGTAACATTAGTAGTAACAGTATATCTTGTAACAATGAATGATTAGTAACAGTATATCTTGAAACAGATATTTAGTACCAGCAGTTATTTAACTGTTATTAGCGTGGTCAGTATCAAGAACCAATGTCAGGGATCTGTGTTAGTAAAAGCAACATCTATAATGGTTACAATATCGAAATTGGTACTGTTGTAACTATAAGAAATTATAAGGTCAGCAATACTGGACAACAAATTTCACGGTGTCTCTATTTCAACGTAGTCAGTTTGAACAGACGGATTTTAAGTGTCGGTTTGTTTTATCTGCTTAGTTATCGCTAGCCGGTCTATCTCTTAGCGGATGACTTACGTGTCGCCTGGTCTTCTGCGTGTAGCTTTGTGTAGGACAGTGGATTCGGTCTTTCGCGTTGTGCACTAGTTCAACCCGGTCCAGTGGGCTTGAGGTGCGCTGTATATGTCGTCGGCGAGCTCGTACCCGGCCTGGGGAGCTCTAGCCTTGTCTGTCTGTGAATTATGTTTCGGTCCTTTCTACTTAGTCTCCCTCGTTGATCTTTCCTTTGGGCCACAGCCTAAGGGCCACGCCAAAGGGCCCTCTGGCGAGGCCCTCAGGCACGGGCCCGCCAGGCGCGGGCACGCCCTGGAGGGACGTTGCACTTTATGGCCCTCGGCTGTGCTTGCTCCTCCTCTCCCACTGCCCGGATAGGGCAGGAGCGTCTCCCACTGTCCCGATTGGACAGGAGTGGAGGTAGCAGGCTGCTGGATGCTCGTGTAGCTGTGCGGCTCCCTCGGGATAGGGACGCCGCACTTTATGGCCCTCGGCTGTGCTTGCTCCTCCTCTCCCACTGCCCGGATAGGGCAGGAGCGTCTCCCACTGTCCCGATTGGACAGGAGTGGAGGTAGCAGGCTGCTGGATGCTCGTGTAGCTGTGCGGCTCCCTCGGGATAGGGACGCCGCACTTTATGGCCCTCGGCTGTGCTTGCTCCTCCTCTCCCACTGCCCGGATAGGGCAGGAGCGTCTCCCACTGTCCCGATTGGACAGGAGTGGAGGTAGCATGCTGCTGGATGCTCGTGTAGCTGTGCGGCTCCCTCGGGATAGGGACGCCGCACTTTATGGCCCTCGGCTGTGCTTGCTCCTCCTCTCCCACTGCCCGGATAGGGCAGGATCGTCTCCCACTGTCCCGATTGGACAGGAGTGGAGGTAGCAGGCTGCTGGATGCTCGTGTAGCTGTGCGGCTCCCTCGGGATAGGGACGCCGCACTTTATGGCCCTCGGCTGTGCTTGCTCCTCCTCTCCCACTGCCCGGATAGGGCAGGAGCGTCTCCCACTGTCCCGATTGGACAGGAGTGGAGGTAGCAGGCTGCTGGATGCTCGTGTAGCTGTGCGGCTCCCTCGGGATAGGGACGCCGCACTTTATGGCCCTCGGCTGTGCTTGCTCCTCCTCTCCCACTGTCCGGATAGGGCAGGAGCGTCTCCCACTGTCCCGATTGGACAGGAGTGGAGGTAGCAGGCTGCTGGATGCTCGTGTAGCTGTGCGGCTCCCTCGGGATAGGGACGCCGCACTTTATGGCCCTCGGCTGTGCTTGCTCCTCCTCTCCCACTGCCCGGATAGGGCAGGAGCGTCTCCCACTGTCCCGATTGGACAGGAGTGGAGGTAGCAGGCTGCTGGATGCTCGTGTAGCTGTGCGGCTCCCTCGGGATAGGGACGCCGCACTTTATGGCCCTCGGCTGTGCTTGCTCCTCCTCTCCCACTGCCCAGATAGGGCAGGAGCGTCTCCCACTGTCCCGATTGGACAGGAGTGGAGGTAGCAGGCTGCTGGATGCTTGTGTAGCTGTGCGGCTCCCTCGGGATAGGGACGCCGCACTTTATGGCCTTCGGCTGTGCTTGCTCCTCCTCTCCCACTGCCCGGATAGGGCAGGAGCGTCTCCCACTGTCCCGATTGGACAGGAGTGGAGGTAGCAGGCTGCTGGATGCTCGTGTAGCTGTCTTCTCGGAGAACCTGGTCCTCGTCAGGAACTCAGTCTCCAATGCTGCAGCCTTATCCATCATAGGTTTGCTGAAGAGATTCTCTCCCTGGCAAGGGACATTGACCAGCTTGTCCTGATTGTCCTGAACCCATTGCTCCAGGTCAGAGAACTATAGCCAAGCCTGGTGTCGGGCACCGATGCCTGCCGCAGCTACTCTATCTGCCAACTTGAAGCCATCATAGGCCACCCAAGTCATGAATTTGGAGCACTCTCTGACACCTGAGGAACTGCTGGAGAGAATCCTCGGAGAGACCAGCCGAGAACCCAGTGAGTTCCTTTGCCAGGTCTCTCAGGTATATGCACCATGTATAGCTGGTATGCCTGGATCTGACCAATGAGCATTGAATCCTGGTAGCACTTTCTGCCTAGGGTGTCCAAGGCATGGGCCTCCCTATCCAGGGGCACAAAGGAATGCGTCTTTTGACTCTTAAGGTGACGCATGGCTGACTCCACCACCATGGAGTTGTGTGGCAGCTGTGCTTTCTAGCAGGGGCTCCGATAGACCCGGTACTTTGAGTCCAGCTGTCTGCTCACTAAAGGCACAGACGTGGGGGTCTCCCACATGTAGGATAAGCAGCTGTTCCAGGATCGGGGGGGAACAGGCAATGTGAGTGCCTCCTTCAGAAGGGCCTTGTACTGGAGGATCTTAAGCTCTTCGGTCCGAGGGTCCTCCTCTGAGTCGGTCTTGAAGACCAATGCCTTGGCCATGTCCCGCACAATGTCGAGGAAAGCCATGTCCTCGGGTGGGGACCGATGCTGGTTCTCTAGAGGAGAAAGATTGGAGGGCACATCCTGGTGCCGATCGGTATGCGGGGGCTCATCGTCCTCGGTCTCCCAGTCCAACTCGTAGTCGGTGGAAGTGTCAAGGGCGTCTTGGGCTCCTGGGGTCATGCCCCGGGCCCAACAACCCCTGGTCCCGGGAGGCCCTGTGGTCAGAGCCACAGACACTCATCGGGGATAACCTTGGTCTCAAGGATCGGGACCAAATGCGAGGGATCTCTCAAGGCAGGTGGCACTCGAGGATCGGCTCAATGTCCGGGGAGTTTCTCGATGTCAAGGGCCCAGTAGATGGGAGTGATGACCCAGCAGAGCCAGGCTTCAGAGCCCACTGCTGGGCCATGAAGGCAGACAGACTGTGCTCCAAGGCCACCATTCTGGTCTAGAGGCCAGATGGTTTCGCAGCCTTTAGCGTGGGCTCTGAGGGGTTCAGGCACAACGTTGCTCCGTTGATGGGGAGTCTTTGACCAGGATGGCCTCAGGGTACGAGGCCGGTTGCCAGATGCCAACAATTCCCATCGGGGTATTTTGGTTGGTCGCTCCTGTTCTTTCCCCTCGGACTCGCAGCGAGGACCATGGGTCTGGGACCTGTGGGACTAGCCCACTTTCCCAGGTGTGTCCTCTGATGCAGTCTTTGAGGTTTTGCGGCTCTTCTTGGGCTCTTCCTCCAGGGTCTGGCTGGAGGACCCATGGCCTAGGGATTCCGAGGCAGCCCAGTTTTCCACTCTGGAGCACAGAATCGCCGGAGACTCTGGTGCAAAGTCTATCTTATGGAAGAAGGACTCCCACTGCTGCTGATGGCTCTTGACGGCCTTGGAGGTCATCTTTTCACAGAGACCACAGTCCAAGTGGCCATGGTCTGGCCCTAGGTATCGGAGGCAGCAGTCATGTGGGTCGGCGCGCAACATGGTTTTGGCACTTCAATCACAATTTTTAAAGCCACTGGCCAAGACCATGGTGGGAAAATGGCCCCTGTGAGATCGAAAACCTCTGGCCCAGCCAGGAATAAAAAAAGGAGCAAAGCTGGTCAAGAAGCTCTCAAAGGGGAAAAAAAATAAAGACCGAACCTGAGACACGATACCGAGGCAAGCGAGCTCGAGGGCAGGAAAGAGAACTGGTATGCAACCAGAGAAAGAAAAATCAAGAGAAAAAGCTAGCACATTTTCTGGGGAAAACAGACACACGTCCGGTGGACTTTGCGGAAAAAAGGAGATTGAAGCAAGATAGCACTCTTGGGCGGAAGGGGACCATGCATGCATGGTGCATCTCCCAAAGGCTTTCTCTGAAAGCTGGGAAGAAGCTATCGCGCAAGCTCCGTCAGCGCCGACATCATCCATATGCGAGGACGGACTTCCTGCTTGTTGCCGGAGAACTTCTTTTACCACCATTATTCTTCGAGAGGGCAAAGTGATCACCTGATTCATGTGAAAAGTGAAAACCACTTTAAGAATGGCAAAAAATGTAGCAAAACTGCTTCTGGTGAAAAGATCAGGTAAAGATCCCTACATGCAAGTCTTGCACCTGTCAAAAAGCCCTCTCCTCATCTCCTCTCCCACTCACAGAGAATCAACAGATTTAAAAGACACACATCCACTAACATGCCCACACATGCACAAACATATGCATAGTATACATACATGAATGGAGGAGAACATGAAGTGCCGATGAGAATGTGGGAGGATCCCCCTCTCTGTGCCACCAGTCAACAAGATGATAGACTCTATACATAAGAGTTCAAAAGGTTCTTGGATTCAAGAAGCTCCTGCTTCTGCACCACTTCAAGACTGTTGAATCCGCTCTTAAAAGGGCCAAGAGCTCCAAGTCTCACCCTTCAGCACCTCCAGGGAGGAAGGCTAGGACCTTGGATTCTTTTGGGAGAAAGTGTTTTCAGGACACTATGGTCACGTCCTGTGTAGAGTTCTTTGTGGGCATGCACTTATGGAATATCAGGTGCAACTTGGATGACTTTACCAATTTTCTCCCTCCAGAAAAGCTGAACAATACCTCTGTCTAGTGACACAAAGGAAGGAGTGTGGAAAATATGTTGCCTGAGCACATATAATATTTTCAATATGGCACTGAGAGCCTCCTCAAATGAGTACTGGCGCTAGGAAAGTGGAGGAGTAGCCTAGTGGTTAGAGCAGCAGCTTGGGGACCAATAAAGACCATGGTTCAAATCCCACTGACACTCTGTGTGGCCTTAGGAAAATCACTTAATCCTCCACTGCCTCAGGTAAAAACTTAGATTGTAAGCCCTCTGTAGACAGAGAAATACATACCTGAACCTAATTTGCCTTGAACTACCACTGGCAAGGCGTGAGCTAAATACTAAATACTACTAACCCTTACAGGTTAGTGTGCAGAAGCAACTTGCTGATGCACCGTGGAGGCTGGGACTATGATCAAGCAGCATTCTGATACCCTGAAAACCCTCTTCAGTCCCACGTCCAACCTGGCCTCCTCATCTAGATTTTCTAGCATGGGGCAGCCAAGATCCTACTACTCTCACAGGCATAGGTACCCTCCCTCCTCTTAGATCAGGCAATCCTCTCCCGTATCAAGGTTCCAAAGTCCTAGCCAGCACACCAGCCAAAACTGGCTCCCAGAGGACATAGCCAATATCCCATCCTTGCTCCCAAACAATCTTCCAATTGAAGGGAGGCTAACATTTTTTGGAGGATCTAAGTCCCTTGTAATCTCCAATTGGGTCCACAAAATAGTCTGGGGGAGGGGGCCATACAGACTGCACATATTGAGAATCCCTCCAAATTGCCCTCTGAGAGTCTATTCTTTAACCTCTGAACAGCAGGCTCAACGTCTTCAGGAGTTTTATGCTCTCTGCACTGCAAATGCAGTCAGGTCACCAGGGCAGGAAGGGATGGAATTCTATTTGAGGTATTCCTGGTGCTAAAGAAAACAGGGGGATTCCACCCCATCCTACTGTTGATCTGAGGCATCTGAACAAGTTTCTGGTCCAAAAAAAGTTCAGAATAGTTTCCCTGGGCACTTTGCTTCCTTTCATTCAAAAAGAGGATTGGCTATGTTCTCTGGACTTATACCCACATAGCGATATATCCCAATAACAGAAAGTATCTGTGATTTGTCATAAGGAAATACCATGTCTAGCCCTTCAGCTTCATAATCGCCCTTGCCCATGTTTACAAAATGTCTTGTGATTGTCATGGTGTTTCTACACAGACTTGGCATGCACACATTTCCATACTTGGATGATTGGCTGGTCAAGAGCACTACTTAGGAAAGGGTTCAGTGAATCCATACACCTTACAATCTGGGTGCTGGAGCTGCAAGGGTTTATCATCAATTACCCCAAATCAAACCTCAGCCCATCACACTAATTGGAATTCATTGGAGCTCTGCTAGTCCCAACTCAGGCAAAAGTCTTCCTTCCGCAAGACAATGAAAAGGGTACAACAGAATAAGCAAACGTCAGCAAGAGACATGTTGTGCCACACAGGTTCCATAGTTTATGTAACTTATTTAGCATATCTCAAAATGAGACAGCCTCAATGTATCCTGAGAAAGAAGAGGACACAATGATCCAGAAAGACAATCAAGTTGTGATGTTCCCTATGTTGGGAAATGGTCAGGATGTGGAACTTCACCATCTCTCAAAGGATGTCATTCAGGGCTACATACCTACTAGGTGGGAACAGCATCCTAGCAGATAGACTAAGTTGTGTCCTTCAATCTCACAAATGGACCCTAGACCATAAACTGGCTCAGTCATCTTTTGAGATGAGATTTGTTTGCCATTCCTTGGAACAAACCAGTGCTTCAGTTCTGTTCCGGGTTGGGGACACATGACAAACTAGCCTTGGATGCCTTCCTCCTCCATTGGGGGGAGGGTCTTCTTTATGTGTATCCTCCTATTCCTCTGATAGCGAAAACGCTTCTGAAATTCAAAGGCAAAAACACTATGCTGATACTCACATTATCTTATTGGCTCAGTCAATCATGGTTCCCTCTTCTACAGCAACTGTCCATCAAGAAACCAGCTCACCTGGACAACTCACCAACTCTAATTACGCAGGAGCAAGGAATTCCTTAGCCCGCAAAGCTTGGATGTTAAGAGGGTGACATTATCTACTCTGAGCCTGCAAACTGGTGTTACCACCATCCTCATGGCCTCCAGAAGAGAATCCAATAGTGGTCATATGGTTTCAAGTGGAAGAGGTTTGCTATCTGGTATGAGGTAAAGACTCTAGACCCTTTCTCGTTTTCCACACAAAAACTGCTTTAATACCTTCTATATTTATCGGAGTCTGATTTAAAGACCAACTTTATTTGGGTAAACCTATCTCTCTACATCCTTTAGTTTTTTTCATCATGCAGGACTTGCTGCTTATGAAGCCTCCCACAGTGTCTTGAGATGGTTTTAAGTGGAAGATCTTGTTTTTGGTGGCAGTAACTTGAGCATGCAGAGTTAAGGAACTCCAGGCTCTAGAAGTGGATGCACCCTTTACAACATCCTTCAACAATAGATTTGTATCCAAGGCTGGTGTAAGAATATTAGACACTTTAGATGAACCTTCAGCCCTCAAAATTAACTTTTAGACTGCAGCAGCCCTCCCTCCCCAAGATTTTACTAATTAAACTAATTCACAATCATCTCAACACCATCTCTTCCAGAACAATACTATAAAAATGCATATTTGGACATCAGACATTGTTTTGTAAATATATACATATTGAAGGAGATTTCCAAAAGCCACTTAAAATGGTAAATGGACTAGATGCAAATTACCCATTCTTCCTATGGGTAAACGTATGCACTGATGAGTCTCTGCATTTGTGCTGCTATCAACACCTACTGTTTAGATTTGACTATAGCTGCACTTTGCTGCCCCCCCAGAAGCTGCCACCTTAGGCGACTGCCTAGTCTGCCCAGCGGTTGACCTGGCGCTGGTGGTACTGTGTACTCATCCTATGTTTCTTCCGAAGTGCTGTCAGACCTTCCATCTTAATCAGTCAATAGTCCTTCCAACATGTTTCCCAAAACTCCATGCTCATGAAAGGAGAGCATGTTGCACACACTGGACTGCAAGAGAAGCTTGGTCTTCAATCTAGAGTGAACTAAAGCCCATACAAAATCTGTCCAGCTTTTTGTTTCTTTTGACCCCTATAAACTGGGGGCTACCATCAACAAATGTACTCTTTCGATTTGGCTGGCAGATTGCATCTGTTTGCGTATGCCCGAACAGTTCTGACGTTTGAGGTTCATTTCATTGCTCACAACATCCGAGTAATGGCTGCATTGGTGGCCCATTTGTGCTCAGCTTCCATGGTAAGAGATTTGGAAGGCTGCAACTTGGACTTCCATTCACACAGTCACATCTCATTATTGTTTGGACCTGGACTCCCAACGCAACAACAAGTTCAGCCAATTCATTTTTCAGAATCTCTTGGGGATTAGAATCCAACTCCATCTCCCCATGCCCTTTTTTTCTTCTTGTAGGAATGGACAGATAAAGGGATACCAGAATCCCCAATATGTAATTGAAGATGGATGAATTTCTTGATAAAAAATGTGTTTAGAAGTTTGACTTTTCACCTACTTCCTTTTAAATAGAATAGGATGTCATGATCATGGGTTCTGTGTAACTGTCTTTAAAATAGATGGAATAGTGTTAACGCAAGCAAAAAGAACATAGGCTATGAACTGTGCAAGCATAAAGTTCATTGTACAGTCAACTGGAAGTCCCTGCTGACAAAACATAATTTTTGCAACTTTTGAAATTATAAATTTCATCTAATATACTGTAATCAGATCTTACTCTGTAAAAAGAACTTTGGCGACACCTTGTGTTATTTCATGGTTATAATAAATGACTGTTACTTCCTCTTTTTCTCTAATAAAAAGGGAGCTTTTAGAAGGAGAACTTTGAATTCAATAAGCCTGGAATTATGCCTGTTCATAGTCCGCTTATTGTCTTCCCTCTGAGCTCAAAGAAAATAGCACTTTGTGTGTGTGTGATTGTGTTCTGTATTACTCTCTGCCTGTCTCTCACTACTGATGGACCAGAGACCTAAAGAGCCGTGGTATTGTGGTCAGATCATGGAGTTTTCTTCACTTCTGTTTGCTTCATGATAGCCCTCTTCAAAGAGAAAAAAAGACACAGTTGTTCTGTTCTTGGTGTCCAGTAGTTGCAACACTAACTTCCCTTTCATTGTTTACAAGGTAGCCAGTAGCAAGTGAATCCAATATGTAAGTACTTATCCTGTCTGTCCACTGAGAAAACAAAATTACTCACCTGTGTTCTCTGTGGACAGGAAGATAAATCCTCACAACCTTCCCAACTCCTTCCATTCTGGCATTGGCTCCTGATCAACTGAGGAGATGAGGCACAGCAGCAGCAGGTGGGAAGATGGGCACTTGCATAGAGGAGCCAATCTAAAAGTTTCTACTAAAAGCTGAGAGAGGTTCCCATGTGGGGAATCTGTTGGTAACATCATCCCATATATGAGGACTTATTCTGCTGTCCATAGAGAACAACTACTACAGCTGAGTAACTTAGTCAAGACAAAGCAGAATGCAAACTATAGTTTAGCAGTCTGTCTCTTAGGTAGATTAAAATCCTCAACAGTCCAGCACCATTTCTTCTGAAGGGAATGTCACAAATGATAAAATAGTTACCTTCTAAATATCCAGTAAAGAAACTGAGAGGTTCATATTCAAAGGGTTCAAACTTTTGGAGTTAGACAAAACCTGAGAGCTGAAATCCCCCCTCCTCTCACTGAGTAAATAAATGTAATTTATGTAGGTAAAATCAGCTAATAGCATTTCAGGGTCATGGTTTAACTTTGATATTCAATGCTTCGGGCCAAAGTTGCCCAAATAACTCAAGCCAGCCATATAGCAGATCTAAAGTTAACTGGACAACACTGTCCGGTTCAATGTAGATCCGATATTCAGGCTAAGCAAATTTGGGCTGAATATCTTATACAAAACTAACTGGACAAATATCCTTCATACAGTCGATTAAACACCAGCTTCCAAGTGTTTAGTACATACCCATGTCTAAGGCGGTATATCAAAATTTTAATAAACAAACATACAAATATTTTAGACAAATAGAGGATTTCTGGATTCTTCATACCATTAGACTGTGGTTTTATGGAAGATATAGCCTGAAGAGGATCCGTTTCTTCCATGGCGTCACTCATCAAATCTTGTAAAATCTGCTGCTCAGCCTCAGCCAGGATTGGACCTTGGGATGAGGCTCTACCAGAAGTATCAGTCTAGAACAAAAGTTAAATTGAGATGGAAATCTGACATCCCAACAGGAAGCCTACTGCAGTGAGTACGCAAGCAGGTTTCCCAAATCAAGGTATCCAACACCGCCCACTATAAACTAGTGGCCATTTCTGAAAACTCAGACCCTCGTCATGTTTGATCAGAAGACCCATATATAGTACACCTTATTCCAAACCTTTATTTTAAGGATTCAGTTAAACCAAACTGTGATAGCATTATGCATACATTTTACTGAACATGCTTTGAACTATAATCTATACTGACCCAACGGGTCATGAAGTTCATTCAAGTTCTTAGTGACAAGAATCCCTTATGTTATCATTCTCTCACTTAGAAGAAGATATTATGATTAGCAGTGGCTGCCCAAAAAGACACTGTTCCAACTATCTTGGATGTTATGATCTGTTGAATAAACTTCATGGTAAATGCTTTTGCACCTTCACCCATACGATCATCGACAGCTAATGTTTGACAATTATATTAAAATCAGTATTGATACAGCTTAGAGAGGCCCAACTGAGCAAGCCCACTCCAGATCCCAGGAAAAGACGGATCACAGCAGGACTCTACAATGATAAATTCTGCCACAGTTTAGTAGGCAATGTTTGTGCTGGTGCTATGGGTGTCCAACCATGACAAAAAATAAAAACTATTGTTTTTCTCCTTATCTCTTACCTTTGCACGCTGCTTTCGGGCTCCAGCTTTAACTTCTGTCCTGCTGGGAGGATGCAGGTCGCCATAATTGGCAACATACTGAATAAGATTCATTAATGCAGCACAGGAGTCTGAGCAGGTTCTGATGTGGATCACGTCGCTGGAGCAATGCAACTCAAAGCGGGGCTTATGCTATACAGGAGCAAAAGTTAAGGATTAGAAAACACATGTACAGTCAAAAGCACTACTATTCCCCTAACCTGAATGCTGGTGATTAAACAATAAGTATCTGCACAAAGAGAATCAAAATTAAACAGTCTCCATATAAGAATTTCCCAACCAGTATCCTGCAGCAGAAATGCAGGTGTGTAAGCAGAACTTCCAGATCAATGCTGCTGGCTGAAAGGGCGGCAGTGGTGAGTCAGGGCTGCTGCCACCCATTAAAATCTATTCTCCTCAAGCTCTAGAGTTTACTTATTTATTTAACATTTCTTATATATCGCCTTTCATGCTATCAAGGCGGTTTACATTGAACAAACTGAAATTACCACTGTCAGATTTCCATCTCAATCTAACATTGAAATTACCAGTTGAGTTTGTAGCTGAGAAAAAGGAGAGTAAAGGTTGTTAGTGTAGCTGGGTTTAAAAACGTTTTGGACAAGTTCCTGGAGGAAAGGTCCATAAACCATTATTAAGAAGGGACCCAGGATATCAATGCTTGACCCAGTACAAGCATTGTGGAACCTGTGTCTTTTGGGGAAACTGCTAGGTACGTATGACCTACACTGGCCACTGTTGGAAACAGGATACTGGGCTTGATGGACCTTGGTCTGACCCAGTATGGCATATCTTATGTTCTTATGAAAACCCTAGAATTCCTAGGGAAGGAGGGCAGGTTGTGAAGACTAAATTCCTGCTGTTCCTGGAGATCACCTGTTACAAGTAGATAACTATGCTATCTCCAGGAACAAGCAGGAATGTAGTCTTCACATATGGAACTCCCTAGCTCCCAGATGAAGTGACCTCAGAACCAGTGGAGATTTGCCTCGGAGTTGGCCTCAAGAGGTCATGGATCGTTCATGGATGTCTGGTATCATCCAAGTCCGGGACAGAGGGTAGGAGTTGCCCCTAAGTCTGAAAGAGGTGCTGGAGGAACAGCTTGACCAAATGTGGCATCCTGGCAGGAATCCTTTTCCAGATAATAATGGGCAGCAAAGGTATAGACAGAAGACCAAGTTGCTGCCTTGCAAATTTTGTCAATGGCTACAGAGCCTAGGTTTGCCATTGAGGTAGCCATGGCACAAACATTATGAGCAGTGACATGCCCTTCCAGGGACAGTACTGCTTTGTCATAAGCAAATGAAATGCATTCCGCTATCCATCTGGAGAGTGTATGTTTAGATACTGGGAGGCCCAGGTGACTAGGGTCAAAAGAAATGAACAACTGAGAGGCTTTACAGTGATCTTGAGTTCTCTGGAGATAAAAGGTCAACACCCTCTTGCAGTGAAGAGTATGCAGAGTTGCTTCTGCTCAAGACACATGTGGTCTAGGAAAGAATACATCTAAGTGTGCACCCCAGCCCAGCTTGGAGGCATCCATCATCAGCACTCTCTGATGCATCAGGGCCTGCAAGCAGGTGCTATTGATCCTGCCACCAGGAGAGGGTTTCCTTGAGCTGCAGAGTTACTGTGATGATGTCGGAGAGACGGCTGATCAACTGACGCCACTGCGTGCAGAGCATCCACTGCGCCTGATGCATATAAAGGTGGGCTAAGTGGGTGACATGGACAGTGGAGGCCATGTGACCCTGAAGGTACAGCATCTGTTGAGCTGTGACCAATGAGCAACATTGGACCTTATGTGCCAGGGTGGCTATGACTGCAACCCCTGATAGACCCATCGTCTCGGAGATTGGTTCTGCTCTTGAACCCCTTTCCAAATTTAGGGTAGAACACTGTACTGATAATGCTGTCCAACGAGTATGAAGTGGAGATACTAATGGTGCATGGGCTGAATAAGGAAGTGCATGAAGGCATCTTTGAAATCCAAGAAGCACAGCCAATCTTCCTGGTGGAGGTAGGGCAGAAATGTTCCAAGGGAGATCATCTTGAACTTCTCCTTTTGCAGGAAGTGAATGAGATTGCGGAGATCCAGCATGGATCTGTAACCTCCGGTCTTCTTGGGATGGTGGAACAAGTTTCACAGCCCGATCTGCTAAGAGGGCTTGGATCTCCTGTTGGAGAAGCATGCGATGGTGTTGCTGGCCAGGGTACTCCCCTGGAAAGAAGGTGGGAAGAAGGTGTTGGAAACACAGCCGGTATTCCTCACGGATCACCTGGAGGACCCTGGTGTCAGAGGTTACGATGGGCCACCTGTGTGCAAAGTATATAAGTTGCCCCCACCACTTGAGGTGGAATGGAGTCCGGAAAAGGAAGGAGGACCATGATCCTCATGCAGGAGTCAAAAATCCCCACCAGGCTGTGGTTGTGGCACTGGCGAGGCTTAGGGGTCTTAGGCTTGCGGTACTGCTTCTGGCCCTGACCCTTAGGCTGTTGCCCCTGTTGAGGTTGTTGGTATGAATGGTATAGGGTGTACAAACCATAGTACCTTCTCTTTGTTTTGAGTAAAAATACTTTTTATCCGAGGACTTCTTTCTAGCAGGGTCAGCGGTCTTCTTCGAAAGGCGGGTAGTGATGAGTTGCTCAGTCTCCAACTCAGCAGCCTTCTCCATCAAGGGTTTACCAAAAAGATTCTCCCCTCAGCAAGGGACATTGGCCAATTTGTCCTGAATCCATTGCTCCAAGTCCAAGGATTGTACCATAGAATTGTGAGGCAGTTCTGCCTTTTTTAATCTCCCACATTCAAAAGAGAAACCTTTTAAGAATAGGGTGCACCGGCACCATGATGGCCTCCTTCAAGGGAGTCAGGTACTGGATGACCTCCAGTTCCTCCGCCCAAGGCTCCTCCTCTGTCTCTGTGGTGAGGGGCAGAGACTTTCCCATGTCTCGAACGAACTCAAGAAATGAGAGGTCCTTGGGGGGAGATCACCTGCACTCGAGTGGGGGCGAGGGAAGATCATGGTGTCAGACCTTCTCCGGTAATCCCTCCTCGGTCTCCCATTCAGTGTCGGTGTCAGAGAAGAACTCAAAATACCTTCCAACCAATGCCCCCCAGCGATTGTGCTTGGGTGTCGTTGACGGAACCCTTGACCCCAATGGGCTCAGTAGCAATACCCTCAGTATCAAGTGGGAGTAAGAATGTTCATGGGAACTGCCTGAGATAGAAAATGTCTCCAAAACAGGCTGCACCTTGGCAGGTGAGGCACACACCGATGGCAGGGCCATTACCGGCACCAAAGAACTGGAGGTGATCAGTTCCTTGGGAGCCTGCTGAGCCATGAAGGATGAAATACCTGCATCCTCTCTGCAAGGAGTGAGGTCTCCGTTGCCAGTGGAACTGGCGTCACAGCTGTCGGCAACAATGCCAGCTCCCTCAGCAGGGACTCCTCGATGGTAGCAGCCTCGGGAGTCCCATGCCGGCCCTCCTGGGCCTCAGGAGGCAACTTCTCACACCAGGGCAGCTTGGAGGGTCACTCCTGGCCCTCACCCTCAGAATCGCATTAAGGGCTGTGATGGTGATATCCATGGGATGTAGCCATGGCATCGTCGAAGACTGTACCTTTTGGGGGTGCTCCTCTTCGAAGGAGAGCCACTGTTCCAGTGCCCCATGACCTCTCGGCTCTGAGTGAGTCCAACTCCTACAGGTCAAGGGCTCATGGTCGGGCCCGAGGCATTGAAGGCATCAGTTGTGGTGGTCCGTCATGGAGATGATCCGACCACACCGTGTGCACTTCTTAAAGCCACTGGGCATATTTGACATGGTCAAGAAGATGGCTTCTGCCAAGTCAAAGGACTCCAATGTCCTTGCTAACCAGGGGGGGGGGGGGGGGTGTTGCGCAAGAGAAAAACCCCTGTGCCAAAAATGAAAGAAAAGGAAACCCTGACAAAATGTGGCACCGAGGAACTGACGCTTCTGGAGTTGGGCAGGAAGATACCGAAACAACTCTCAACCCAAAAAAGAAAGAAAAAACTGGAAAACCAGCCAAGAGAAATCAACTAGATTCCGGGACACAGACTGATGTCTGGAGGGCTCTGTAGAAAAAAGAAAACCGAGATAAGATGGCTTCTTCAGGCATGCGTGGTCGACTTCCCAAAGACTTTCTCAGAAAGTTAGGGAGCATTTCCCACGCAGGCTCAGTCGGTGACATCACCCATATGTCAGGACTGATTTCCTGCCTGGTTCCAGAGAAAGAAGCCACCCATTAGAGCCCAGACTGCACAGGAGCCTAAGCCACCTCCTTTTGCTGAAGACTGAGAAATACTGGTCTGAGAAGGGCTGCACAGGACCCTTATAAGTGTGGCATCATCAAGCCAGTGGTTCTCAATCTCCATCTGCAGGTAGGATGGCATAAACCCACGCCTCTAGATTGGACTGTTTGGATGATGAGGAAAGTTAAATTATGCCAGGAAAGTGCAGGAAAGAGAGGGGAAATTATGCTTTGGGGGGGGGGGGGGTGTTAAAGAAAGGAAGATGATTATGACAGGGGATAGAGGGGAAAGTGACTATGCCAGAAGGTTGGGAGTGGGATGACAAAAAGGTGCTAGGGTGCTTCAAAAAAATAAAAGAGATCAGCGTGTGAACTCAGTGCTAAAAAATAAGAGAGTTCGGAACCACTGCTTTATATGCTGTTAAACAGAAACTCTGTAGATTTTTGATTAGGTGACACTTAACAATAAATTAAAAAAAAACACTTTAATTAATTTAATCTACATTTTAATTTAAAAATTATATCTAGGTTTTATGATTATTCATTTCTTTTTACTTCTTATTTAACACCAAAAGAAGTCTGGGATACAGTATGTAATGGGTGCAAAGCCTAGAGCCCCAAATACATGAAAATGCAAGTCGATCACCCCTGATAACGGAAATTACAGGAAAGAAAGAAAGATCCACAGCCTCTCACAAGTAGCTCTGGGTTGAACAGGTTTCCTATTAAATGTTCTTTTTATAATATACCCAGTGAGGGATCCATATTTTCTTGTAGATATCCAATTTGCTTTGTAACAAACAGGTAACTTTCTTCACCATAGCTATACTATTGACTTGGCTTTTCCAAGCTTCCACTTGAAGTTCTGCCTTCCAAAAATGAGCTATGGTAAGCTTGGCTGCATGCAGAACTTGCATTACCAGACTCCTAGCAGCATGCAAGAGGTTGGTCTCATCCCAGAGGCTCAAAAGACATAGCTGTAATGGTAGATCTCTCTGCACATGTATTTATTTATTTATTTATTTTTATTTATTTATTTATACATCTCTTCTATACCGCCACTTCCAGCGATCAGTGGCGGTTTACAAGTAAACAAAGTTTAATAATAGAATGCTATTATTTTACATAGAACAGGTTTAGAAACTAATTTACATAGAACAGGTTTAGAACTATTTTACATGTAAGCATTTTACATGTAAGCATTCATCTTAGCTCTGAACACACATACTTCCAAACTGGGGAGCATATCGCATGATACCATGTGTGAACGTGTACCCACTTCTCCACATCCCTTCCAGCATAAAGCATAGTTACTCACCTGTAACAGGTGATCTCCGGGAACAGCAGGAATTTAGTCTTCACATATGGGTATCATCGGTACTGACGGAGCCTGCGCGGAAACACTCCCCAGCGTCCAATAGGAAAGCTTTAGGGAGCATCCCACAGCGCCTGCGTGCTGCCTTCCCGCCTTTCCCATCTGTCCCTCTCCAGTTGAGTTTAAAGCTGAGAGAAAGAGAGAGAGATAGAGAGATACAATAGGAGGGTGGGTTGTGAAGACTAAATTCCTGCTGTTCCCGGAGATCACCTTTTACAGGTGAGTAACTATGCTATCTCCAGAACAAGCAGGAATGTAGTCTTCACATATGGGGACTCCCTAGCTGCAGATGCCATGGAAAAGGCCCCAGAGGTTTTGTGCCCCTGTGAAAGGGCTCCACTTCCCCCCTGGATCTCTGGCATCCTACCAGGGATGGTTAGTAGGAGTTGATTAAGTATGGAACAGGTGTTGAAGAACAGCCTGCCCAAACAAGGCATCCCGGCGGGAGTCCTTGTCTAAGCAGTAATGGGCTGTGAAGGTATGAATCGAAGCTCAAGTAGCTGCTTGACAGATGTCATTGATAGACACAGAGTGAAGATGAGCCATAGAGGCTGCCATGGCTCTCACATTGTGAGCTGTGACATGGCCTTCAAGAGGAAGGCTCTTACTCTCATAGGCAAAAGATACACACTGTGCAATCCAGCTGGACAGTGTTCTTTTGGAGATTGGAAGTCCCAAATGACTAGGATCAAAAGCAACGAAGAGTTGAGAGGACTTTCTATGTTGCTGTGTCCTTTGCAAGTAAAAGTCCAAAGCCCTTTTACAGTCCAAAGTATGAAGATTCCTTTCTGCATTTGAGGCGTGAGGCCTTGGAAAGAATACAGGAAGGTAAACCGCTTGGTTTAAATGAAAAGGTGACACCACCTTTAGCATAAAGTGTGGATGAGTCCTAAGGACTACCTTATCATGATGGAACTTTGTATAAGGAGGATCAGCCACCAAAGCTTGCAACTCACTGATGCGACGTGCTGATGTGATTGCAATAAGAAAGATGACCTTCCAGGAAAGGAATTTCAAAGAGGTAGTAGCTAATGGCTCAAAAGGCGGCTTCATGAGCTGCCTAAGAACCAGATTTAAGTCCCATGCCACCGGTGGTGGCTTAATGGGAGGCTTAGTTAAAAGAAGGCCTCTCATAAATCTCACTATGAGAGGATGAGAGGAAATAGGTTGTCCATTTAGAGGCTTGAAAGAAGCTGCAATAGCATTCAAATGAACTCTCAGTGAATTGGTCTTAAGCCCTGCATTAGATAAATGAAGGAGATACTCCAGTAATGATTGCAGAGGTATCGCAAGAGGGTTAAGACCCTTCTGCGAGCACCATATGGTAAACCTTTTCCACTTGAATGCATAAGAGCGTCTTGTGGAAGGCTTCCTGGAAGCATACAGGCTATCCTTTACCTGCTGAGAAAGGTTAAGACCGTGAAGTTCTAGGCTTTCAGCAACCAGGCCCTGAGATGCAGAGACTGGGGATTGGGATGCCACAGCATCCCATCCTCCTGAGAAAGGAGATTTGGAGCAGATCCTAACTCCAGAGGCGGAGCTTGAGAGAGATGTAGGAGCAGAGGGTACCACACCTGCCGTGGCCAATGTGGAGCTATGAGAATCATATGACCTCTGTCTCTCTGAAGATTGAACAGGGTTTTGGGAATTAGGGGAATGGGTGGGAAGGCATACAGGAAGTCCTGGCCCCAATGGAGGAGGAAAGCATTCCTGGCCTGACAACCCTGAGCCGGAATTCTGGAACAGAACCAGGGAGGTTTGGCATTCAGCGGACTTGCAAAGAGGTCTATGGCCGGGGTTCCCCAAATTTGGAAACTTTTGGCCACCTGGTCTGCATTGAGAGACCATTCATGTGGAAGCAGAACTCGACTGAGTCTGTCTGCCCAAGACTTTTGAATGCCTGGAAGATACACCGCAGAGAGATGAATCTGATGCTCTCTGGCGAGGGCCCATAGTCGCAAAGCTTCATTGTAAAGCGACAGAGCCTGTTCCGCCCTGCTTGTTCACATAGAACATGGCTACTTGATTGTCCGTTTGAACTAGGACTGTCTTGTAGCTGAGCTGGGTGTGGAATACTCGAAGAGCAAGGAAGATTGCTCTGAGTTTCAGGAGGTTGATGTGTAGATAGGCCTTC
This sequence comes from Ichthyophis bannanicus, assembly GCA_033557465.1. NCBI lineage: Eukaryota > Metazoa > Chordata > Amphibia > Gymnophiona > Ichthyophiidae > Ichthyophis > Ichthyophis bannanicus. Next base: position 65,879,424 of record CM066037.1, read on the forward strand.
TGTGAAGTCCAGGTACTCTGGGTAGAGAGGCCTTGCAGGTGGGCTCCAGAACCCACCTGTGAGGCATCTATTGTTAGAGTGGCTTGGGGAGAGGGTTGCTGAAAAGGAGACCCCACCAAAAGGTTTTGGGGTGACTGCCACCATTGGAGGGACAAAATAAGGCGATCTGAGTTTGCTATTTTGTCTGACAGGCAACCTGACGCCTGAGTCCACTGAGTGGATAGAGTCCACTGAGTGGATAAAGTCCACTGGGCTGCGCTCATATGGAGGCGAGCATAAGGAACCACATGCACGGTGGATGCCATGTGACCTAGCAATCGTAACATTTCCCGAGCAGTGAGGTGAGGGTTTAGCACTGCTTGGGAAGCTAACTGCACAATGCAAAGGCAGAGGGGCCGTGGAAGGTAGGCCCTTGCCTGTCTGGTATCCAACAGAGCTCCTATAAACTCCAGGGACTGAGTGGGAGCAAGGTTGGATTTTGGGAAGTTTATGACAAAACCCAAATACTGAAGGATGTGCATTGTGCGAGAGAGAGCAACCCTGGCCTCTGGCTCTTAAGAGGCTCGAATGAGCCAGTCGTCTAAGTAAGGGAAGACGAATATTCCTAGGGTGCAAAGAAATGCTGCCACCACAGCCATGCATTTTGTGAACACCCTTGGTGCAGAGTCTAGGCCAGAAGGAAGAACCCTGTATTGGTAGTGCTTTCCTTGAAACAGAAAGCGAAGGAACTTTCAATGAGTTGGATGGATGAGAACATGAGTGTACGCATACTTGAGATCTAGAAAACAAAGCCAATCCTGACTATGAAGGTATGGCAGCAGAGTTCCCAGAGAAATCATTTTGAACTTCTCTTTGAACAGGAATTTGTTCAATTCTCTGAGGTCTAGAATGGGTCTATGTCCGCCTGTTTTCTTTGGGATAAGGAAATAGGGGGAGTAAAACCCTGTACCCCGTTAGGGAATAGGTACCTCTTCTATTGCCCCTTGGGCAAGAAGCACAGTGACCTAACAGGTCGTTGAGAGAGGTCTGAGAATTGAACTGTCTTACCATTGTAGGAGGGGGCATGCTGAGGAAATGAAGCTTGTACCCCTCTCTTACAATAGACAGAGTCCAATTTTCTGCTGTTATCTGACCCCATTTGGGGGCAAAATGACATAACCTTCCTGGGATGGTGGAGGGTTCTGGACCGTTCAGGGCCAGGAAGGCAAAGTTCTCTAGATAGGAGTCAAAGCCCCTGTGGAGGCTGAGTCTGCTGCGCCGGTTGAGGCTTAGGTGCTTTTGACTTTCTTTGTCTAGGTTGTTGCTGTTGTCCCTTTGGGGCAGACTGACCTAAACGATGCCCCTGTTGGGTATAGGAGGGATAAAACTTCTTCTTATTGAAGAATGGTTTCTTAGAGGATTTTTTCCTCGCAGGATCAGCAGTAGATTTGGACAATCTATTTATTTATTTATTTAGCTGTATTTATATCCCGCTTTTCACCGGGTCAAAGCGGTCAATTGGGAGATACATTTAACACGAGGGGATATGACACACATACGCTAATACTTACAGGGAACATGGGCAATGGAGGGTTAAGTGGCTTGCCCAAGACCACAAGGAGTGCCTATAGAACTAGAAATCCCAGTCCCTCCGGCCTGAGATTGCTGTCCCCAGGTGGGACTTGAACCCCCAGCCCTCCAGCCTGAAGTACCTTGTCCTAACCACTAGGCCACTCCTCCCATTATCTATCCAAAGTGATATTGTCAGCATCTATCTCATTAGCTTTTTCCTGCCAATTCTTGCCAAAGAGATTCTCTCCTGTGCAAGGAATATTCCCTAGTTTATCCTGTATCCAAATTTTCAAGTCAGATGCCTGGAGCCAGGCAATTCTATGTGCACCTATGACAATGGGAGAGGTTCTGCTTATGCACTCAAAGCAGTCAAAAGCTGCACGATTCATAAACTTGGAAACATCCTGAGCATGTTTGACAAGGGCAAGATAATCTTGCCTCTTATCATCAGGAAGGAGAGGGCTCATAAGCTCTAAATCTCCTGTGACCTCCTTAAGGAACATTCCCATATATAAGATATAGGAACTGATCCTAGCAGAAAGCATGAAAGCCTGGAAGGTTCGACATCCAAAGGCATCAAGAGTCCTACACTCACGTCGTGGAGGATTAGATGCATGCCTTTTTGCACTCTTTATCCTTCTCATTGCTGACTCCACCACCATGGAATGGTGTGGTAATTGAGTCTTCTGAAAACCAGGACAGGGAGGAAAGAGTAGTTACTCACCTGTAACAGGTGTTCTCCAGGAGCAGCAGGAATCAGTCCTCACAAATGGGTGACGTCGGCGCCGACGGAGCCCCCGTGTGGAGCATTTCCCCAGCTTTCAAAGAAAGCCTTTGGGAATTGCAGCGCGCATGCGCGGTCCCCTTCCCGCCCAAGGGTGCCATCTTGCTCAGTCTGATGACATAGCTAAAAGACAGCAAATAAATTAGCAAAAATAAATCATATGACTGCAACTCCAAGGGGAGGAGGGAGGGTTGTGAGGACTGATTCCTACTGCTCCTGGAGAACACCTGTTACAGGTGAGTAACTACTCTTTCTCCAGGACCAAGCAGGAAGTCAGTCCTCACATATGGGACTCCCCAGCTTAAGGCTACCGGAGACCTCAAGCCGAAAAAATGAGCTCCCTCTAGCTCGTCAGTACGTAAGGAAGGAATCTTCTCTGAGAACACCCCCGACCGGTAGCCCAACACCAGGGCCGGAGGGTAGGAGTTGCCTAAACCCCAAAGAGATTATGGAGTACTGTCTGTCCGAAAGCACTGTCCCTGCGGGACTCCCTCTCAAGGCAGTAATGGGCCGCAAAAGTCTGGCTTGAAGACCAAGTAGCGGCCCGGCAGATGTCTGCCAACAGAACAGAGTGGAGATGAGCCACTGATGCAGCCTTCGCCCTGACACGATGAGCCGTGACTCGACCCTCCAACGAGAGGCCGGCTGCCCCATAAGCCCAGGCAATACAGTCAGCGACCCATATGACAAAGTACGCTTGGAGACAGGTAGCCCCAACCTATTGGGGTCAAAAGAAATGAAGAGCTGAAGAGCCCTTCGATGCTCCCGCGTACGGTCACGGTAGAAGGACAACGCCCTCCTACAGTCCAGGGTATGCAGGATCATCTCAGCCCGGCTGGCATGCGGCCTGGGAAAGAAGGTTGGAAGAACCACCTCCTGATTGAGGTGAAAAGGGGAGACAATCTTAGGGAGAAACTTCGGGTGAGTCCGTAAGACTACCCTATTCCTGTAGAACCTAGTGTAAGGGGATCAGACACTAGTGCCTGAAGTTCACTCACTCGCCTAGCAGAGGTAAGAGCTACCAGAAACAAGGTTTTCCAGGCGAGAAAACGGAAGGGGGCAGGTAGCCATAGGTTCAAATGGCGGACAAGTAATCCGCTGTAAGACCACATTCAGATCCCACTCAGGGGCTGGTGGACGCAAAGGAGGCTTAAGCAGGAGGAGGCCTCTGAGAAAACGAGCCACCAAAGGTTGGTTGGAAAGAGGCCTGCCGTCCACCGGCGAGTGGTGCGCTGAGAGAGCACTGAGGTGAACCCTGACAGAGTTGGACTTAAGGCCTAGATTGGAGAGGTAAAGCAAATATTGCAATACTACCGCTACCAAGCACGAGAAGGGATTCTCGCTGTGCTGAGCACACCATGCGGAGAATCTACGCCACTTAAGAACGTAGGATTTCCTGGTGGATTGCCGCCTAGAGGCTAAGACTACGTCTTCCACCTCTCTAGGCAGGAGTAGGGGAGCCAGGACTACCCTTTCAGCAGCCAGGCCATCAGATGAAGGGACTAGAGGTTGGGTTGCAAGAGAGACCCCTGGTCCTGAGACAGGAGATCGTGTTGAATTCCCAGAGGCAGGGGAGTGTCCACCGCCAGTTGCAACAGGAGTGGGAACCACGGCTGCCTCGGCCACCTGGGGGCTATCAGAATCATTGAGGCCCTGTCCTTGAGGATCTGGAACAGTGTTCGAGACACTAGTGACGTGGGAGGAAACGCATATAGTAGGCCTTGGGACCACGGAACCAGACAGGCATCCGCTGCTACTCTGAGAGGATGCGGTTGTCTGGAACAGAATCTCGGGAGTTGCCGGTTCAGAGGACTGGCGAAAAGATCCATGGTGGGTAGGCCCCACCTGAGAAAAATCTGCTGAACCACCAATGGATTCAATCTCCATTCGTGTGGTTGCAGGATCCTGCTCAGTCTGTCCGCCAGGTAATTTTCTTGACTGGGGAGGTAGACAGCCTTGAGGAGGATTCCGTGATTGACAGCCCAAGAGCACAGCCGTTGTGCCTCCTGTCAGAGAAGGAAGGAGCCTGTGCCTCCCTGTTTGTTCACGTAGAACATGGCAACTTGATTGTCCGTCTGGACCAGTACAGACTGGTGAGACGTGAGGTGGGAGAAGGCTCTCAGAGCTAGGCGTATTGCCCATAGCTCCAGGAAGTTTATCTGCTGAGCAGCCTCCCAAGGAGTCCAGAGACCCTGAGTACATGCCCCTTGGCAATGTGCTCCCCAACCTAAAAGAGAAGCATCTGTCTTCAGCACTCGAGAATGCGGAGGGGATTGAAAATCCACTCCGAGTACCAGATTCGGAAGATGAAGCCACCATTGTAGAGAGGAGACGAGCAGGGTGGATACTCTCACCGAGTCTGCAAGACTCCCTGTGGCCTGATGCCACTGAGTTCGAAGGCTCCACTGAGCAGGCCGCATGTGCAGGCGGGCATTGGGGGTTACATGAACCGTGGAAGCCATATGGCCGAGAAGTCTCAGGAATTGCCTGGCGGAGACCAGGGAATTGCTGTGAAACTGTCTTGCTACATCCATTAACCGGAGGACCCTGTCCACTGGCAGAAAAGTCCTCGCCTGAAGAGTGTCTAGCCTTGCTCCTATGAATTCCAAGTTCTGGGACGGGAGCAAAGTGGACTTTGCGAAGGTTATGACAAACCCCAAGTGCTGAAGCAGGGCCACAGTGCGAAGGGTGGCTTGACTGGCCTCCTGGGAAGACTGGCCCCTTATAAGCCAGTAGTCCAGGTATGGAAACACAAAAAGACCTTGAAGCCTCAGGTAGGCCGCCACCACCGCCAGGCACTTGGTGAACACCCTGGGAGCGGAGGTTAAGCCAAAGGGACGTACTCTGTACTGGTAGTGGTTTCCCCCCACAACAAATCTGAGATACTGTCTGTGGTCTGGATGAATAAGGATGTGAGTATAAGCATCCTTTAGATCTAAGGAGCATAGCCAATCTCCCTGCTGGAGGTAGGGCAGCAGGATTCCAAGGGTAAGCATCTTGAACTTTTCCCTTTCCAGGAACTTGTTGAGGTTGCGCAAGTCTAGGATGGGTCTGAGGCCTCCTGTTCTTTTTGGTACCAGAAAGTACCTGGAATAAAAGCCGTGACCTCTCAGGTGGTGGGGCACCGGTTCCACAGCCTGTTCCTTTAGCAGACTTGCTAACTCCTGAAGGAGTAGGTCCCTGTGCAGAGGGAGTCTTGGAGGCTCCCCTGGAAAATAGGAGGGAGGGACCTGGTGAAAATGGAGAAGATAGCCCTTTTGGACTATATGGAGCACCCAGGTATCTGATGTGACGGCTGACCACCTGTGGGCAAAGTGGGCCAGCCGGCCTCCTGTGCTGATGTGAGCCAGCTGAGGAGAAGAGGCTATGCTTGCTGAGTCAAAAACCCCCACCCTGCTGAGCAGGGGCCGGTGTTGGTGGCTTGGGGGCCTTCTGCCTACGGGGCCCATGACCCTGCCCCTTGGCCTGCTGACCCTGTTGGGGAGCTGCAGAGGCCTGATAATGAGGGTATGGTTTATAGGCAGATGACTTCCTCGGGTAAAAGGTCTTTTTTCCCGAGCCCTTCTTCTTCTGAGAAGGGGCAGAGGTTTTTCTGGACAGCCTAGTGTCCGGGTCAGAGTCTCGGTCTCAAGTTCTGCAGCCTTTTCAGCCATGGGCTTGCCAAAGAGGTTTTCACCTCGGCAGGGGAAATCGACCAACTTGTCCTGCACCCATGGCTCAAGGTCGGATGACTGTAGCCAAGCCTGTCGGCGGGCACCGATGCCGGCCCCGAAGCCACCGTAGGCACCGAAGCCATTGTAGGCCCCGAAGCCATCGTAGGCTGCTCGAGAGATAAACTTTGAGCACTCTCCAATACCAGTGGACAAGGCTTGGAACCGCTGCAAAGGTTCCTCGGAGAGACCAGCAGAGAACCCGGCAATCTCCTTTGCCAGGTCTCGGAGATACATGCCCATGTAGAGCTGGTAAGTCTGGACACGGCAAGCAAACATAGAGCCCTGGAAGCACTTCTTACCGAGGGCATGCAGGTTCCGGGCCTCCCGGCCGGGAGGCACCAAGGAGTGCATCTTCTGACTTTTCAGTCGATGCATGGCCGATTGCGGTAATTGTGCCTTTTGGAACCCGGGGCTCTTGCGGACTCGATAGATGGAATCGACCCGCTTGCTTAACACCGGCATCGAGGTCGGGGTCTCCCACATGCGAAAGAGCAGTCGCTCCAGCATCGGAGGAACCAGTACAGTAAAGGCCTCCTTTGGGGGAGAGTCATACTGGAGGGGCTCGAGGCTCCTCCTCGGGATCCGCGGGGAAGGCCAAGGCCTTGGCCATATCCCGCACGAAGTCCGAGAACCGGGTATCCTCCGGTGGGGATCGTCTCCGAGGTTCGGACTCCGGCGAGTCCGATGGGACACACCGAGTCCGATAAGTGTTGGGTGACTCTTCGTCCTCCGTCTCCCAGCCCGACTCCTCGGAGGAGGAATCGAGCGGCTCCGGTCGAGCAGGCACCAATGCCATCTGCCCCGACGCCGAGGGTACCGGCGTCGACGACCTTGGTCCCGAACGGGAGGCCGAGGGAGACCGTGGCCGAGGATCGACTCGAGCCCGCATGGACTCGAGGATCGGCTCAGCCTCCAGGGTCGACTTGGACGTCGAGGTCCCGGTGGTCGGGGCAGATGCAGCGGTGAGACCGGCCATCAATGCCCGCTGCTGTTCCATGAAGGCAGCGAGGCTGCTCTCCAAGGCCGTCAACCTGAGTCCGAGCTCAGGAGACCCAGCAGCCCCCGACTCGGGCCCCGACGGCGTCGGGCCCGTCGGCTCCCCTGAAGGAGAGTCCACGAGGACTACAGCACTCTTGTATCCAGGAGACTCCATCTTGATACAAGGATGCTTGGCAGGCCTCTCCGACTCCAAAGACCCAGGACGGCTATCGGGGCTATGCGACCTGGCTCTCGAGGAACGAGGAGCGTCCACCGATGCCACCCTCGCGGGTTTCTTCTTCCAGCGATGTTCCCGTGAAGGAGACCCCCGCTCAGAGGAACCCCGATGCTGCTCAGGGCTGGAGTCCCGAGACGTCGAGGCCTCTGACAAGGTCCGGGCCCATCCGGACGCGGAGTCAGAGAAGATCCTATCCTTCTGGTGCTGCCGACTCCTCAACGCCTTCGAGGACATTTTGCCACACGGACCACAGATCATCGGGTCATGATCGGGTCCGAGGCAGCGGAGGCAGCAGTCATGTGTGTCGGTAAGAGACATAAGTTTCTTACACCGATCACACTTTCTAAACCCGCTGGTAGCCATCGGGGGAAAAAGGGCCCCTGCATGGTCAAAAGACCGGGCTGCCAGTGAAAAAAGAAAAATGGCACGAACGCTAGTCACAAAGGACAAAAACCGAAAAAGAGAGAGTGGACTCAATACCAGCGTATCGGGCCAAGGCGGGAAAAGGATCTGGCGTCGAACCGAAGAAGAGAGAGAAAAAATAGGCAAATCAACTTTTTCCTCGGGGGAAAACGAACAACGTCCGTTGGGCTCCGCGGAAAAAAGAAGACTGAGCAAGATGGCACCCTTGGGCGGGAATGGGACCGCGCATGCGCGCTGCAATTCCCAAAGGCTTTCTTTGAAAGCTGGGGAAATGCTCTGCACGGGGGCTCCGTCGGCGCCGACGTCACCCATATGTGAGGACTGACTTCCTGCTTGGTCCTGGAGAACTCGATACATGGTGTCAAGTCTTCGAGAGTGAGGAGATGTGGTTAGAGGTGTTTCCCACATCCTTAACATGTGATCATGCAAGATCTCATGAATAGGTAAGGTAGCTGCCTCTTTGGGAGCTTTAGGGTACTTCAGGATTTCTAATTCTAATTCCAGGCTCTTTTTCAGGAGCCACTGTGATGGAAAGACCTCGGGCCACATCTCGGATAAAATCCTAAAAGGACATATCCTCTGGTGGAGACATCCTACGCTGAGGACAAGAGGAATCCTCAGGAAGAAGTACTCTGGTATCGGCAGAACTTTCAGAGTCTTCAGACTCATCCGAGGATTCGAAGTATCTCCAATTTGGGTGATTGTGCAAGGCACGGTACCGGTAACGATCGAAGTTGGCATGGGAGTGGTCCGGTATCGACCTATCGATACCAGATGGATACGCTTGATTTGGTCCCGGTAGAATACCTGCCGATGTCGATGCAGTCGGTGCCGGTTGAATTGTCTGAAGCGGTTTCAAGGGCATCGAGGCCGTGAGAAGAGCCGTCAGACTGTGCTCAATAGCCAAGTATCTCTGGTCTATCGACGCTGCCGATGCTTGGGTATCGGTACTGGAAGAAGCGGCTGGTACCCCAGAGCATGGCACCAGTAGTTCTGCCGAGGTTGAAACCTCGAGAATGTCCTGGAGCCCCGTTACTGCTTTGGAAGCCGAAGCCTCCTGCCGGGGCAATTCTGCCGGTGAAAGTCCCTCAAGGGCAACGCCAGAGGCATCTCACTGTCTAGAAGGAGATATACCCTTTGAGGACCGACTAGATTTATGTTTAGTTACCTGAGATCCATGGGAGAAAGACGAAGCCTTGGACGACGTCGATGCCACGGAGGCTGCATCGGAGGGAAAAAGGGTGCTAAGTTTAGCAGCTCGGTTCTGCCGGCTCCTTTTCGACATCAACCCACAGGCAACATACTCTGAAATAGAGTGGTCAGGACCTAAACATTTGAGGCACCACTCATGGGTGTCGGTGATGGAGATGGTACTGCCACACTTAGAACACTTTTTAAAACCCGAAGCAGGTTTTTCCATTCTGAAGGAAAAGTTGGGCCTAGTGCCCAAAATGGCGCATGGCACCTGAGAGAAAATTACTGGAAAGACCCCTGAAGAAAGGGTTTTTTTGGGGGGGTTTTTAAAGAAAAGAAAAAAGAAAACCGGCGGTACCGGTGTAGCGTCGAGGGAAGGCAGACGTGACCACAAAAAAGAAGAATAGGATTTTTTTTCTGCGGTGACAGGATGTGCGACCTGTTGGCTCCGCGGAAAACGAAAACTGGAGAGGGACAGTTGGGAAAGGCGGGAAGGCAGCACGCAGGCGCTGTGGGATGCTCCCAAAAGCTTTCCTATTGGACGCTGAGGAGCATTCTCGCGCAGGCTCTGTCAATACCGACGATACCCATATGTGAAGACTACATTCCTGCTTGTTCCTGGAGATAGAATATTCCAAAGCATCAAATTTAATGTAATAAAGTGGATATTTGTGTGTATGGTACAACAGTCTTATAAACGTTTCAGTTCTTTTACAATGTAAAGATACCTTGTGCGTCTGGGACCAAGATCACCTCCCTGTCAGCCTCCTGACACTCTGTAGTTCAGCATTCCACTAGGCAATCAGACAGCAGGTGTGAGGTATGAACCATTAAGCCAACTAAGCATTGATATTGTAAAGCTAAAAGCTGTGGGGACTATTTCTGCATACACAATAGTGCCTCAACATCAGTAGAAGACTTTAAAGACACTTTCTCCCTGGATTTTTGTCCAATACAGCCCACAACTGTAGATAACTGCATAAACGATCTCGGGAAATTTAATTCATCTGCTAGCTCCTCAAAGGATTTGAGCTACCTATCCTTGTAAAGCTGCCATATGAATTCAAGTCCCTTCTGTCTCCAAATACTGAAGGCAGCTGAAAATGTACATGTAGATAGGTAAGGTGAAATTAGACCTTACCTGTTAATTTTCATTCCTGGAGTTCATCTAGTCCAGTCCAGATGCATGAATTATGCTCATCCACCAGCAGATGGAGAATGAGGACACATTGAATTGCAACACTCCTCCTTAAAGTCAATTTTTTACCAGCATTTGAACTAACTTTACATCAACTACCCCCTTCAGGGATCTTAAGGAAACACTCTTTTTTTTTCCTTTTTCCTTCAGCTAGGAATATATTACTTGAAATCCAACCCCCCCTCCCCCCCTCCAGTACCACAGGCCCCAAACAGGGGAAGAATAGCAGAAACACAGTAGAACTTCCAACTGCAGACTGAACTACCAGAAGTTACCAACCAGACAGCTGCCCCGAACTTGCCTGCTACAGTGAACCCTCTCTTTAAGGACAGACATGTGACAGCAAACAAAAGGTCACAGCCAAGTCAAGGGTGGGTTCTGGACTGGACTCAAAGGACACCAGAAAAGAAAATTAGCAGGCAAGTTCTAATTTCACCTTCCTCAACATCCCTCCAGTGCAGTCCAATCCAGACACTCATTGAGACGTAATAGAGCAGTACTACCATTGGGTGGGTACCGCCACACTGGCTTGCAGCACCCAAGCCCCAAAGTTTATGTCCTGCCTGGCCTGGACATCCGGCCTATATGACATGCAAAGGCATGCAGAGAAGACGAAGTTGCCCCCTACAAATGTCCTGAGGCGGAACCAGACTAATTTCCACCCAAGAAGAAGTCTTAGCCCAAGTAGAATGGGCTTTGAAACCTGCCAGAATTGCTTGCCCTTTCATCGAGTACACGAATACAATAGCCTCCCAGATCCAGCGAGACATGGAGACCTTAAAAGCAGCCTCTCCCTTCCTGGGTCCACCAAAAAGGACAAAGACCCACTCCAAACCCTGAAACACCTCCGTAACCTTCCAATAGCGCTTTAGCGATTGACACATATCCAGCAAATGAAGAAACCTGGACTCAGCTGACTCAGGAGCCCCCCCAAAGGCTGATAATGGTACCACCTGGTTTAAATGGAAGGGCAAAATGACCTTGGAAAGAAAGAAAGAAAGGCACTGGCCGAAGAACCACTTTTTTCTTTGAAAAGACCAAACAAGGCTCCCGATACAACAGAATCTGCAGTTCAGAAATACGGTGAGCAGAACAGATGGCCAACAGGACCACCACTTTCAATGTCAAATCCTTCAGGGAAGACCTCCCTAAGGAACTCAAACCGAGGTGCCGCAAGAGCAGAGTACCAAACTGAGATCCCAAGATGGAACCACAGGATGACAAAGTAGACACAAGTGTTTGACACGCTGCAAGCAGCGAATGACATCAACAAGCGAAGAGAAAGCCTGACCATGTACGTGAAACTAGAAGCAAGCCAAGGCCACAACCTGTACCTTCAAGAAACCCTGGGCCAGACCTTCCTTGTGTCTGGTTTGTAAAAAGGCCAAAATCTCTGGAAGAGAAGCTCCAAAGGACCAAGGCTCAAAAATGCACCAGACCTGCACATAGCAAAGTATCCACCACAGGCGAAGAATAGCCTTTACGCCTCAACCGCATGCTTTCAAGAGCCAAGCAGTAAGCGAGAACCAACTCACATCCGGCACCCTCACCAGTCCCTGCATCAAGAGTCCATCCTCCCACAGAAGAGGGAGGAGATTTGCCACCAACAACTGCACCAGGTCCGCATACCAAGTACACCACATGCCCTGGGTGAAAGTCGACCTGATGGAATATCTGGCTGATGAATGGCTATGGGGGAAACACATACAGGAGCCCTTCTCTTGGTCAGGGCTGAACCAGGGCATCAAGGCCTTTTGCCATGTGCTCTCTGTGCCGGCTGAAAAACTGACTTGCCTTGGAATTTGCAAAGTCACCATCAAGTCCATCACAGGAACACCCCAACACTCCACAATGAGCTGAAACACGGACTCTGACAGAAACTACTCCCCTGGGTCCAACAAATGCCGACTCAGATTATCCGCTTGCATGTTCTCCTTCCCAGTTACATGAGCCACCAACAACGCCATTAGAGGAACCTCCACCCACTGGAGAAGAGGGATTGCCTCTGCTGCTACCAGCAAGCTCCACATGCCGCCCTGACGATTGATAAAAGCCATTGTCACCACATTGTCGGACAGGATACATACTGCCCACTGGCATACTAGAAGAAGAAAGGCCTCTAGAGTCAGATGCACTGCCCGCATCTCCAAGTGATTGATGGACCACCAGCTCTCCTCAGGCAACCACCTGCCCTGAGCCACCTGCGAGAGACAATGACTCCCCCAGTCGAAGAGGTTGGCATCTGTTGTCACTATCACCCAATCCAGGGTCTCCAGAGGCATGCCCTCTGACAGCTGCACCAAATCCAGCTACCAACACAGACTCGCTCGGATCATGCCCCACAGGGCAAGTCATACTTCCATTGACTACGACTGTGGAGACCACCGTGCCAGCAGTGCCACCTGAAGAGGCCGCATATGCAACCAAGCCCAAAGCACCAGCTCCAATGCTGCCATCATGGAGCCGAACATCTGCAAGTAATCTCACACTCTCATGTGAGGAACTCAGTGCCCACATTTGGGACTGCAATTTGGCTATCCTGCCCTCCGGCAGACAGGTCAAACCCTGCAGAGTGTCAAAGTGGGCTCCCAAATACTCCAGGGACTGGGATGGAGTCAGACTGCTTTTTGCAAAGTTGGCAACCCAACCCAAGCCCTGAAGCTGGGAAATAATGTGAGCCATCACCTTGTAACTCTCCTGAAAGGACTTCACTGAATCACCCAATCATCCAAGTGCAGGTGAACCAAAACGCCCTGCTTCCACAGCATCACCATCACCACCACCATCACCTTTGTGAACATCCAAGGGGCCATAGCCAATACAAAAGGCAGAGCCTGGAATTGAAAATGCCTCTGCGGAATCGCAAAACTCAGAAACTGCTGGTGCTCGGGACAGATGGGAATACGCAAATACGTCTCAGTCAGATCCAGCAAAATTAGGAATTCTCCCTGTCGAACCGCCAATATCACAGACCAGAGTCTCCATAAGGAAATGGGGAACCCTGAGGGCCCTGTTTATCCCTTTCAAATCCAAGATTTATTTATTTATTTAATGGTATTTCTATCCCGCCTTATCCTTTAATCAAGGCGGTTACACAGCAAACAATCAGTGGGAGTGGTGCTTGGGTTCAGTGTGTGCATCATGTGCAGTGAAAGTGTGTGTGGGTGGGTGGGTTGATTAGTGTGCGCTATTTACAGCATGAGCTATATACAGGGAAAGTGTAGGGAGCGTGCAGGTAAGTTGTTGGTCCATGGTTGTAGCACTCATTGTGTGTTCGGTCCGTAGTGCTCCAGGAATAGCAGAGTCTTTAGTTGTTTCCTGAAGTCCTTGGTGTCTTCAGTGGCTCGCAGTTCGTCCGGGAGCGAGTTCCACATGCCAGGTGCTGCCAGTGACAGTGCTCTTCATGCGGTGGATTTACATGCTTTTGTGTAGTCTTTTGGCGTGTTGATTGTGTCTGATGTGGCTTTTCTTCTGGGTCTTGTACTGGTGTCGGGTTGTATGAGGGGTTGAAGACTGTGGGCAAAGTTCCTGTGTTTGATCCTGAATATGTTTAGGATTGTCTTGTATTTTATGCGTGAGTTGATTGGGAGCCAGTGTAGGTCTTTTAGTATGGGGGTGATGTGGTCTTGTTTGGATGCACCGGCTATTATTCATGCTGCCGTGTTTTGGACCATTTGTAGTGGTCTGAGTGCCTGTTTTGACATGCCTGTGTAGATCGGGTTGCAGAAATCAAGTATGGGTGTTATGAGAGCTTGATAGACTGTGCGGAAGTGCTCGTGTGTGAGGAGTGGTTTGAGGCGTCTGATTATTCTCAATTTGAAGTATGCGTTTTTGGTGGTCTTGCTGATGTGTGATTGAAAGTCTAGCCTCTTATCGAGTGTTACTCCGAGATATTTCACCTCGTTTTTGAGGGGTATGGATGCGTTGTTGACCTTGATGGAGGGTGGCGGGCTGAAGTTGTTGTTTCATGTGATGAGCAGTGCTTCTGTCTTGTTGTAATTTATGGTCAGGTTGTTGTCGCGTAGCCAGTTGGACATGTTGTTGAGGCAGTCTGTTATTGTGGTGTAGTCTGGGTTGTCGAGGTTAACTGGGGTGTAGATCATGATGTCGTCTGCGTATATAGTGTAGTGTATCTTGTGCTCTTTTATGATGTTGCAGATTGATTGTATGTAGAGGTTGAATAGTAGTGCGGATAGGGCAGAGCCTTGTGGTACTCCTTGCTTGATCTTTGCTTGTTGAGATGTGTTGGGACCGATCTTGACCTGGAACGTTCGGTCAGTTAGGTAAGAGTTGAACCATCTTAGGGTGGTGCAATTTATTCCAATGCTCTGTAGTCTGGTTAGGAGGATTTTGTGGTCCACTGTGTTGAATGCAGCTGATATGTCTAGGAAGATCATTAGTGTTCCTTATTTGTGGTTATCTATGGTTTGGAATATGTCGTTGAGTAGGTAAAGCAGTAGAGTTTCGACTCCGTGGTTTGGACGGAAGCCATGTTGGTGTAAGTCCAGCGGGGCATGAGTGTCAATATGGTCCTGGAGTTGGTGTTGTACAGCTTTTTCTATGATCTTTGCCATTAGTGGTATGCTGGAGATTGGCCTGTACGCTGCTGGGTTGCTCTTGTCTAATGTGGATTTCTTCGGGATTGGTCGTATGGTAGCTAGTTTTAATTGGTCTGGCATGATGCCTTGTGTCAGCGAGTTGCGTACTATGTTGTGTATGGTGTTTATGTAGCTGTCCTTTGAGGCCTTGATCCAGGTTACCGGGCATGGGTCTGTTGGCGCGGTGCTTGTGTTGAGTGCTGTGATGATGTCTGCCAGCTGTTTTTTGGATGGGGTGTTGAATTTCTCCCAGTTGTGGTGATTCTGGTCGGGCTGGTAGTTCCGTTTGTAGGAGCTTGTGGTCTAGCGTCCAGTTTCTCTTGTAGGTGATCTGCGTAGGCTTGTGGGTCAATCTTCATGTCTTTTTCAGGATTGGGTTCATTTGTTAGGTTTTTTACTATCTCAAATAGTTCCCTAGGTTTGTTGTAGGCTTTTAGTATGATGTTTGTGTGGTGCTCCCTTTTTGTCTCATTAATTAGTTCGTTGTATTTCTTTTGTTTTGCCATGTATAAGGCCTGTGTGGCAGGAGATTTGGAGTGCCTCCAGCGGCGTTCTAGCTTTCTTAGATGTCTCTTTGCGTTGCGTATGTCTTTTGAGTACCATGGGGTGTGCTGTCTTCTGGGGTTGGGGATTTTCCTTGTTTTGTGTTCGCTGGTTGTTGCTGCAGTGTGGATGGCAGTGTTCCATTTTTGAATTTGTTCGTCCAAGTTTTCGGTTCCGAGGTCCAGGTGGGGTAGTGTGTCCTGAAGGAATTGGTTCTTGTCAAAGTTTTTGAATCTTCTTTGCATTGTTGGTGTGTCAGCTGTCTTATTGTCTCTCTCACCTTGTGAAGTGATGTTTATTTTAATTCTGTAGTGGTCCGACCATGGGACTGGGGTGGCTGTGGGTGTTGAGATGCCTCCTCGGTTGAATAGGTTTTTGGGGGCGAATATGAGGTCTGGAGTTGATCCATGTATGCAATGTTCCCTCTAATTTTCTGTAGGCTGTGCGCGCATAAAATATCAGCTGTGTGCAGCTTTTGAAGGAAGGTTAAATTTTTGTGCACCACATAACGACATTCAGAGTTATATACTTTAAAATTTGACTACATGTCAGAATACAGTATGTACACCACATTGATTTTAATCAAATTAAATGAAAATAGACGATTACTAAATGAAGTGGGAAATTTCTAGTAATTACAATCATAACTTTTAAATTTTAAGACGTCTGTGTTGTTTTCTATCAGAATCAGAGCCGTAATTTTTGTGCGCTCTGTTGTAAAGTATGTGCACTCGCTCGGCGAGGTGTGCGCGCGCGCACACGCGCACAGCTTAGAGGGAACAGTGCATGTATGTGTGTTGGGGTGTTGATCAATTGAGTGTATTGTAGGGAGTCCATAGCTTGCAGGAAGGTCTCTTTGTCTTTGTTGGTCGCGGAGCTGAGGTTGAAGTCTCCCAGTACTATTAGAGGCTTGTGATTGGTGTTGACTGTGCAGACCGTCTCTAGGATGGAGGCTAGGTCTTCTGTTGGAGCATGGGGAGCTCTGTAGATGAGACATATGGTTATGTGCTTGTTTTCTACAGTGATTGTGCTGCATATGTCTGAGTTAGTGGAGTTTTGGGTTTTGAGCTTTAGTGTGTTCTTTGCTATGATCAGGACTCCGGCCCCTCTCCTTTGTGTGCGTGGGCTGTTGAATGCTGAGTATGTGGTGGGTATTAATTGACTGAGGAGTACATTGTCGGTGGTGGTGAGCCATGTTTCGGTGATACATAGGATGTCGGGTTGTTGCTTGTCTATGTGGTCTGTGATTGTGTTTATTTTGTTCCTTATGGACCTGGTGTTGATCAGTTCTATGGAGATGGTGCTGGGGGTGTTTGTTCCCTTGGGGCTGTGTGTTCGGTTTGTGTGTGGGCTGTGCTTATGGTTTGAGTGTTTGAACTTCTTGGGTGTGATCCAGGTTGTGGAGGGGTGTATGTTTGCATGGGTGTTGGTATCCAGATGGTCTTTGGGGGTGGGTAGTGAATGTTTGTGTGCTGAGGGATGAGGTGGGTTAGGAGGAGGTATACCGGTAGGTATACGGTTGTAGCCATGCTGTGTTTGTGTGGGCTTACTTGGCTGATGTCTCTGTTGTTTTGTTGCCGATTGGGCCTTCTCTTGTTGCTTTACGCTGGCGAGTTCTTGCTTGTCCTCTTCGTGGGTGTGTGGCATTTGAGAGTGCGCCTGTGGCCACGCCAAAGGGCCCTCTGGCGAGGCCCTCAGGCGCGGGCACGCCCTGCTGGGGCGCCGCTTTTAAGTCCCGCTGGCTGGCTGCTGGGCTGGTGCTCCCACTGCCCCGATTGGGCAGGAGCTTCCAAGCGGGAGGATTTCCCGCTTGGGTGCTCTATCCCGATCGGGGGAGCTGCGGAGGTCAGCGGGGGGTGGTGTTAGCTGCGGCGGCCCCGATTGTGCTGGGGCGCCGCTTTTAAGTCCTGCTGGCTGGCTGCTGGGCTAGTGCTCCCACTGCCCCGATTGGGCAGGAGCTTCCAAGTGGGAGGATTTCCCGCTTGGGCGCTCTACCCCGATCGGGGGAGCTGCGGAGGTCATCGGGGGGTGGTGTTAGCTGCGGCGGCACCAAGAGCCCTCTGTTTTTCGGGACCACAAAATAAATCAAATAATGACCAGATCCCTATTGTCCCGGGGCACCAAAATCATGGTTTCGAGCTGTAGGAGCCGGTCAAGAGTGATCTGCATCACCTGTGCTTTGCCCACAGCCTGGCAGAGAGAAACCATAAAGGTGTCTAACAGAAGCCGGGCAAACTCGAGCGTGTAGTCTTCCAGAATCACCTCCAGGACCCAAATGTCCATAGTGATTTGGGCCCAAGTGGAGGCAAATAGCCAGTCATCCTTCCACAGGATACACCTCCGCCTGGACCCGCAAACCATCAATAGGAAGGTTTGGCTGCACCACCTCCAGCGGCCCTGTCTCTCCTGCCCCGACGACCCCCATGAAACGAACCCCTGGGCAAAAAATGGGAACTTTGTGGATTCGCTGCCCTAGCAAGTTGAAACTTCTGTGAGTCTCGGCCATGACCTCAAGTGGAGGTCCCCCAGCAGCCCCTTTGAGCTTATCCTCTGGAAGCCGAGGCACCTTAGTGTCCCCCAGGTCTTTCACCAATTTCTTGCGATACTCTCCTAACAACAACTGCCCAGGAAAGGAAGCTTGCTTAACGATATCTTGGAGGCTACATCCACCAACCAGTTATCCATCTACAAGAAACGCCGGGCAGCCACCACCGTCACCATCGACTTCACCGAGGCCCGAAGTAGACCATAAAAGCAGGTCGGCCAAAAAAGCTGTCCCTGACTCCAGTTGAGCTGCCGCCTCCTCCTGAGCTGTTGCCTCTTTTGGAGGTGTCTCTGGAATACTCTCGAACCACCTCAAACAAGTTTGTGCCACACAGGAGCTATAAACAGTGCCCTGCAGGACCAGAGCAGAGACCTCAAAGGCCTGCTTGAGCAATGCCTCCATATGTCGGTCCTGTGGGTCCTTCAATGCAGCATCTCCTTCAACCAGGATTGTAGTCTTCCTGGTGACTGCTGCCACCAAGGCATTCACCCAGGGGAGGCAGAAACACTCCCACTCCTCTGGTGGAACAGGGTAAAGCTTTACTATATTGTGGCCAACATGCAACCCCGCATCCAAAACCTTCCACTCAGCATCAATTATCTCCTTCAATGCCCTGTGAACCGGAAAGGACCTAGCCGGTTTACAAATGCCTTCTAGCAATGGATCTTCCTCTAACTCCAGCCTCGGAGCCTCTGAAATCTGCAAGGCAGCCACAGTATGCACTATGAGGGCAGGGAGCTCATCCCAGTGGAAAATCCACACTGTAGTCAGATCCTCATCCATGGGAAGCTCTCCCAATTCCAGCTCTTCCTGGACTTGGTCCTCCAAAAGGTCCAATGGATCCTCCAACAGCCCCAAGACTCCCTGTCATTCTCCTCTGGTGACCTCTCCCATCGTGGATGCTTGCCCCTGACCAAGACAACCTTCCTCCTTGCTAGGGGGGAGAATCCAGTAAGGAGGATCCTGCACCAAGACCCTGTTTCAAACAAAAGGCCTGATGTAACAAAAGGACAAATTCCAGAGAAAAGGGGGAACCCCGCACCTACAGACACAGCCCCCTCCAAAGTCCCAGTTGGATCCATGGACATGGACTGTAACATCAGAGGCTAGACCATTCCAGAGGAGAGAGAAGACCGCTCCTAAAATGGCAGCCATTCCCACCAAAACCACAGGACCGTTGGTGCTGACAGTTGCGCGATCGTGCTCCCCCAGGCCCTCACAAACTGCCTTCAATGTTCCCGGAGTGCTAACACTGCGATTCGCAGCAGCTGTGCCCTCTCTCAGACAGCTGCAGCACAGCCTCTGAGAGCTGAGCCCATTGGCTATCGCGTGCTGTGCTTTAGGTGCATGCATCATCCGCCTTGTGCGCTATGGTCTGGAGCTGCGCTCACCAGCGGGAGCAACTCACTGGTGCTGATACCAGCGCTCCAGGATTCTCTGTGCTGTTCTCCTCCTTACTGCCCAGATACTGTGTCTTTTTTTTCTTCTTTTAACTTTATGGCAGAAACAGGGCTCGACCCCTGCTCTCCCCCTCAAGAGTTGAAGAGGAGGAAAGAGAGAGCTGCCACCAGCCTATCTGTCCACAGGGCATACTGAGGGGCGGCTGGGGGAGAAGTAGAGGAGGGACCCAGATCCACTGGGTTTTGCACCCAAAATGTGGCCTAGCACCCCACTAGAATGCCAGTCCTCAGCACAGGCTATGCTCCTCCACAGGCTACTTAAGGAGGAGTCTTGCAACTTTGTGTGTTCTCAGTCTCCATCTGCTGGTGGATGAGCATAACCCACGCATCTGGACTGGACTGGAGGGACGAGGAAGCGTTGTTTGCCTTACATAATTATTAACTACCCAAGATACACACACAACGCATGAGAGATCATGAAATTAATCCTACAGATTTGTCTGATAAAGGAGAGAGCAGAACTAGATGTCAGCAATATTCCCCAGTTCCAGGTTACTGGTTCCAACCAGATGCTAGAATAGTAGTCACTGAATTCTGGCTGCCCTATAATTTTAGGTTGAGCGGTGCAATTCTTCCAATAGTCTTCGGTTGTATAAGGCATCCAGTGAGATTCTAGGAACTTTGCCAAGCTACACAAACCTAGAAAAATTACCATCAAGCTCTGCAAAGGTTCATATGGGAATGTTGCATAAGATGGACTGAAACGCGGACTCTGACAGAAACTACTCCCCCGGGTCCAACAAATGCCGACTCAGATTATCCGCTTGCATGTTTTCCTTCCCAGTTACATGAGACAGGACTTTTATCTTAAAAACATTAATCCACACAGCCCAGGACTCCCCAAAACTCTGACCAGTCCTTCGGGTCTCTTTTGATTTTGTGAATGACGGGAATAACATTAGCTTTATACAGATCACAGCTACCTGCTACCACCATGACATCTAAATACTTAAAACTCATAGTCAGTAGTTTAAAGTTTGACAGGCATGGTGGTATATGAAATCTGAGGACCAGAGAGAATAGCTTAGATTTAGAAAAATTAAGCCTATATCCAGACACACTGCCAGTCAGAATATTTCATAGGGGCTGTGCTGATTCATCTAGATTGGTTATGTAAACTAGAATATCATATGCATATGAAGGTATTTTAAGAGGAGTCTCTACAGTATCTCTAATCATTTGTGCCAAGGCTCAATCACCAAACTGAATAAAAGGGGAAGGGAGGCAGCCCTGATCAGTACCTCTCTTTATATCAAAGGAATTAGTCAATATCCCATTTACCAAACTTCTAGCCCTCAAGCCTCTATATAAGAAATGCACAACACACATAGTCTGTATTTTAAAAACTACGCTTGTTTTACATGGAAAAAAAGCACCCGAAGAAAAAGCATACGCAAATTCCTACAGGTATTTTTCCATTCAATAATAATCAAAGTAAAAGTATACATGCACTTCAGAGTAGTTACTCACCTGTAACAGGTGTTCTCCAGGAGCAGCAGGAATCAGTCATCACACATGGGTGATGTCAGCGCCGACGGAACCCTCATGTGGAGCATTTCCCCAGCTTTCAAAGAAAGCCTTTGGGAATGCAATGCGCATGCGCGGTCCCCTTCCCGCCCAAGGGTGCCATCTTGCTCAGTCTGATGACATAGCTATAAGACAGCAAAAAATCAAAATGAATGATATGAATAATATGACTGCAACTCCAGGGGAGGAGGGAGGGTTGTGAGGACTGATTCCTGCTGCTCCTGGAGAACACCTGTTACAGGTGAGTGACTACGCTTTCTCCAGGACCAAGCAGGAAGTCAGTCCTCACATATGGGACTCCCCAGCTCTAGGCTACCGGGAACGCTAAGCTGAAAAAATGGCTCCATCTCAAGAGCCTCAGCATTCGTGATAAGAATATCCTCTGAGAACACCCCCGCACGGTAGCACAACACAAGGGCTGGAGGGTACGAGTTGCCTAAACCTCAAAGAGATTACAGAATACCGCCTGTCCGAAAGTTCTGTCCCTTCGGGACTCTCTCTCCAGGCAGTAATGGGCTGCAAAAGTCTGGCTTGAAGACCAAGTTGCGGCCCGGCAGATGTCTGCCAACGGAACAGAGCGGAGATGAGCTACTGATGCGGCTTTCGCCCTGACACGGTGGGCTGTGACTCAACCCTGCAAGGGAAGGTCGGCTGCCTTATACCTACGCCCAGGCGATACAATCTTCTACCCAAGTGGACAATGTACTGTGATAAGGAAGCTTATCAGGACCTAGAAGAGAGGGCTAAAAAGAAGGAATTTACCTTAATAAAGGGACCCATTTAAAAAGGTCTAGGATTTAAAACTCCATTTGCTCCTAGAGAACAAGTAGTTCCTGGCTACAATGAGGAACAGAGTGCCCCTAGTGGTAGAAAGGATAGGGAATACAGGCCCAGGGTAAGAAACCCTTACGTCATTGCATCCCCTAATCACACAGCTGCCACGAGGGAGTTTAATCTTTCTTACCTGAGAGGGGAGAGGGTGGAGCAGGAGCCTGAGGGGTTTAAGTTTAGCTCAGTTAGGTCAGAGAGACCAGCAGGAGGAGGTGAGAGTCCAGCAGGAGGAAGACAAAGAGGGACAAGCAGGACACATGGAGAGGAATTGGAAGGACTCCTGAGACCAGAGAGTGCTGCAACTGCTAATCAGAGGGAAAGAGAGAGCAGAAGTTTTTCCTACTCAAGGAATGCAGCAGTGAGAGCCAGAGGCACAAATTGGAGAATAGGACGTGCTAGATGGTGGCCAGAGCATGTAAGAAGTGAAGCTATTACAGGCTTAGATCAAGGTATGAGTCCCAGAAGCTTAGCTAATAAGGAGCAATACGTTTTTGCCAGAGATAGCCTTAATCATAGTAGAAGGCAGTCAAGTAAGCTATCTGAATCTGAGCTAGAGAGTGAACCCATGGAATTGGGGGAGTCAGATTTACCTTGTGATGAAGAGGTCTCAAACATGCCAGTCTGCGAATTAAGAATGGTGAAGGGGGAATGTCAACTGTAAAGAGAAGCCTCCAGTGTCCAAAGCCCTGAGAGCTGAGTTTGCTTGTTTAAAGTTCTAAGCTCAGGAAAAGTGTTATGCAGTGAAAAGCTGAAGCTTCCCGATTGTCTTTTGAGAAACAGCTGTAAGCAGTGCAGAGCTCCTTTGATGCCGTTTCAACTGAAGGAAGTTAAGAAATGCTTTTGGTTTGTTTAACTGCTGAGAAAACCTGGAAAAGAGTGCTGAAGTTAAGCATACAAGATAGCCAGGTATTTGCTCTGGAATGGAAAGGAAAAAAAACCTGGTTTAAAAGTTTCTTTCTGTTTGTTTTGATCGTCATGGCAAGCTCTGCTGGAAGGCAGGTGTTGCTAATTAAGGCTGAGGAAAGCTGTTTTGTTTCAGTTCAAGTTATTCTGTTATAAGTTGCAAGAAGTCCTGGATGAAAATATCTTTAAAAGGTGGATCTGTGAACCTAGTGTGTCTTATTTTGTGCTAATGAATAAATTGCACTCACTCAAACACAACTACAAAGAAGGTGTTTTTTTTCAGCAGAGCCCAAGTGCTATCTAACTGAACTACCTTTCCCAGAATGCATGTAAAGGCATCCAGTTAGAAAAAGGCCAGAAGTTGAAGCACCACAGTGACAAAAACAAATCCATGCCCCCCATACCAAGGTAAGGGGCTAAGGGCGTGACAGTACGCTTGGAGACAGGTAACCCCATCTTATTAGGGTCAAAGGAGACGAAGAGCTGAGTAGCCCTTCGATGCCCCCGCGTACGTTCTACGTAAAAAGACAACACCCTCTTACAGTCCAGGGTATGCAAGACTGTTTCAGCCCGGCTGGTATGAGGCCTGGGAAAGAAGGTCGGAAGAACCACCTCCTGGTTGTGGTGGAAAGAGGAGACCACTTTTGGAAGGAACTTGGGATGGGTCCGTAGGACCACCCTGTTCCAATAGGACCGTGTGTACGGTCTATCAGAAACCAGAGCTTGTAGTTCACTCACAAGTCTGGCCGAGGTAAGAGCCACCAGGAAGAGCGCTTTCCAAGAGAGGAAGCGCAAATGGCAAGTAGCCATCGGCTCAAATGGTGGGGCGAGTAAGTTGCTGCAAGACCACGTTCAAATCCCACTAACCGGAGGCTTGAGAAGCAGACCTCTGAGAAATCGGGACACCAAGGGGTGAACCGACAGAGATTGTCCTTCCACCGGTGAGTGGTGCGCTGACAGAGCACTGAGGTGGACCCGAACAGAGTTAGACATAAGGCCTAGGTCTGACAGGTGAAGTAGATACTGCAGTACTACTGGCACAAGGCAAGAGAAAGGATCTTCATTGCGCTGAGCACACCATACCGTAAACCTACGCCACTTGAGGGCATAGGACTTTCTGGTGGACTGCCTCCTAGAGGCCAAGACCACCTCCTCAACCTCCTTGAGTAGAAGCAAGGGAGCTAGCACTATTCTTTCAGCAGCCAGGCCATCAACTTGAGGGGCCTGAGATTGGGGTGCAGAAGGGAACCCTGCTCTTGAGACAGGAGATTGTGTTGGAACCCCAGAGGTAACGGAGTTTCCACCGCCAACTGCAGCAGAAGTGGAAACCACAGCTGCCTTGGCCATCTGGGGGCTACCAGAATCACCGAGGCCTTGTCCCAGAGAATCTTGAACAGAGTTCGGGCCACCAGGGGCGTGGGAGGAAATGCATACAGGAGGCCCATAGATCAAGAGATCAGAAAAGCATCTGCTGCCATCCTCAGGGGATGCGGCTGTCTGGAGCAAAACCTGGGCAGCTGACGGTTTTGTGGACTTGCAAAGAGATCGATGGATAGAAGTCCTCAGCGGAGGAAGATCTGCTGAACCACCAATGGATTCAACTGCCATTCGTGAGGCTGGAGAATCCTGCTTAGCTTGTCTGCTAGGAAATTCTCCTGACCAGGTAAATAAACTGCTTTGAGAAACATGCCTTGTTTGACTGCAAAGGAGAAAAGGGCCAGTGCCTCCTGACATAGCAGCCTGGACCCCGTGCCCACTTGTTTGGTCACATAGAACATTGCCACCTGATTGTCCGTCTGAACTAAGACAGACTGCTGAGAGAGAGCATGAGAAAATGTCTGCAGAGCTAAGCGGATTGCTCGCAGCTCCATAAGACTGATTTGCTGTGTGGCCTCTCGAGGAGACCAGAGGCCCTGAGTGCACGTGCCCTGGCAATGTGCACCCCAGCCCTTTAAGGAAGCATCGGTCGTCAGCACCCTTGTGTGTGCTGGAGCCTGAAAAGGTACCCCCCTGAGAAGGTTTGGGAGATGTAGCCACCACTGTAAGGAGTCCAAAAGTGGTTTGAACAACTTTACTCTGTCTCGGAGGGTGCCTGTGGCTTGCGTCCACTGATCTCTGAGGCACCATTGAGCAGCCCACATGTGTAGACGGGCATTCGGAGTCACATGTACCGTGGATGCCATGTGGCCCAGGAGCCGCAGGTAATGCCTGGCGGAGACATAAGACTTGCTTTGGAACTGGTTGGCCAAGTCTATCAGTCTGTGAGCCCTGTCTTCGGACAAGTAAGCTCTTGCCTGAAGGGTGTCTAAGCTTGCCCCTATAAACTCTAGGTTATGAGAGGGAAGCAAAGTGGACTTTGCGTAGTTTATGACAAAGCCCAGATGCTGAAGACAGACAGTGCGAAGAGTGGCTTGTCGGGCCTCCTGGAGAGACTGGCCCCTGATGAGCCAGTCGTCCAGGTATGGGAAGACAAAAATTCCCTGATTCCTGAAATAAGCCGCCACCACCGCCAGGCATTTGGTGAAAACCCTGGGGGCAGAGGTTAGGCCAAAGGGAAGTACCCTGTACTGAAAGTGGTTTCCTCCCACCACAAATCTGAGATATTGTCTGTGGTCTGGGTGAATGAGGATGTGAGTATAAGCATTCTTTAGGTCTAAGGAGCATAGCCAATCTCCCTGCTGGAGGTAGGGCAGCAGTATCCCAAGGGTAAGCATCTTGAACTTTTCCCTCTCAAGAAACTTGTTTAGGTTTCGCAACTCTAGGATAGGCCAGAGGCCTCCTGTCCTTTTTGGTACCAGGAAGTACCTGGAGTAGAAGCCTTGCCCTTTCAGGTGGTGAGGCACCGGTTCCACCATCTGTTCCTTTAGAAGACTTGCCAACTCCTGAAGGAGGAAGTTCCTGTGTAGAGGGAGTCTTGGAGGCTCCCCTGGATAGTAGGAGGGGGGTAGCTGGTGGAAGTGGAGCACGTAGCCCTTTTGTACTATGCTCAGTACCCAGATATCCCCTCTGATGGCTGGCCACCTGTAGGCGTACAGGGTCAGCCAAACTCCTGTGCTGAGTGGAGCCACCGGCAGAGGAGAGGCTATGCTGTGGAAGTCAAAACCTCGCTCCCTACTGTACAGGAGCCGGAGCTGGTGGCTTGGGGGTTTTCTGCCTACGGGGCCCATGCCCCTGCCCCTTGGCCTGCTGGGGAGCTGGAGAGGCCTGATACTGAGGGTAGGATTTGCAGGCAGCACCCTTACTCGGGAAAAAGGGCTTCTTTCCCGAGCCCTTCTTTTTTTGAGAAGGGGCAGAAGTCTTTCTGGACAGCCTTGTCCTGGTGAGAGTCTCAGTCTCGATTTCTGCAGCTCTTTCAGTCATGGGCTTACCGAATATGTTGTCACCTCGGCACGGGACATCGACCAACTTGTCCTGCACCCATGACTTCAGGTCCGATGACTGTAGCCAGGCCTGACGGCGTGCACTGATGCCGGCCGCGGCTACCTGGGCCGAAGCCTCGAAGCCATCATAGGCTGTTCGAGAAATAAACTTCGAACACTCTCGGATCCCCGTCGACAAGGCTTTGAGCCTCTGCAAAGGTTCCTCGGAGAGGCCAGCAGAGAACCCAGCAATCTCCTTTGCCAGGTCCCTTAAGTACATGCCCATTTACAGCTGGTAAGTCTGGACACAGCAAGTTAGCATAGAGTCCTGGAAGCACTTTCTACCAAGGGCATCCAGGTTCCGGGCCTCCCGGCCGGGGTGGCACCAAGGAGTGCATCTTCTGACTCTTCAGGCGGTGCATGGCTGATTCCACAATCATGGAATTGTGCGGTAGCTGCGCCTTTTGGAACCCAGGGCTCTTACGGAGTCGATAAATGGAACTGACCCATTTGCTAAGAACCGGTGCCGAGGCCGGTGCCTCCCACATACGGAAGAACAGCCATTCCAGCATCGGAGGAACCGGTACAGTAAAGGCTTCCTTCGGAGGAAAATCATACTGGAGAGCATCGAGCTCCTCGGCTCAAGGCTCCTCCTTGGCGTCCGCAGGGAATGCCAAAGCCTTGGCCATGTCCCTCACGAAGTCCGAGAACCGGGTATCCTCCGGGGGGAATCTTCTCCGAGGCTCGGACTCCGGGGAGTCCAAAGAGACACACCGGGTCCGGAAGGTTTCAGGAGACTTCTCGTCCTCCATCTCCCATGCCGACTCCTCCAAGGAGTTGAGTGGCTCCAGCCATGTGGGCCTCGGTGCCACCCACCCCGACGCCGAGGGCACCGGCGTCGATGACCTCAGCCCCGCACGTGAGGTCGTGGGGGACCATGATCGAGGATCAACTCGAGACTTGATGGACTCGAGGATCAGCTCGGCCTCCGGGGTCGACTTAGATGTCGAGGTCCCGGTGGTCGGGGCAGATGCACGGGTCAGACCGGCGATCAGCACCCACTGCTGTTCCATGAAGGCAGCCAAGCTGCTCTCCAAGGCCGTCAGCTTGAGTCCAAACTCAGGAGACTCAGCAGCCCCCGACTCGGGCCCCAACAGCATCGGGCCCGACGTCGGTTCTCCCGGAGAAGAGTCCACGAGGACAACAGAACTTACGTGACTCGGGGACCCCAGCTCCATGCGAAGTAGTTTGGACGGCCTCTCCGACTCCGAGAGCCCGGGGCGGCAGTCAGGGCTACGCGACCTGGCCCTCAAGGACCCAGGGGCCTCCACCGATGCCGCCCTCATGAGCTTCTTATTCCTTTTGTGCTCCCGGGTGGGAGACCCCCTCTCAGAGGAAACACGACGGCGCTCGGGGTCAGACTCCCGAGATGTCGAGGCCTCTGACAAAGTCTGGACCCGGCCGGACGCGGACTCTGAAAAAATTCTTTCACATTGATGCTGACGGCTCCGAAGTGCCTTTGAGGACATTTTGCCGCATGGGCCACAGACCAGTGGGTCATGGTCGGGCGAAGGCATCGGAGGCAGCAGTCAAGTGTGTTGGTGAGAGACATAAGTTTCTTGCACCAATCACATTTTTTGAACACGCTGGCAGCCATTGGGGGAAAAAGGGCCCATGCAAAGTCAAAAAACCAGGCTGCCAGTGAAAATAACAAAAAAGGCGTGAACGCTAGTCACGAAGGACAAGAACCGAAAAAATAAATTCCGGACTCGATACCGGTGTACCGAGCCCAGGCGGGAAGGAGAACCGGCGTTGAACCGGATAAGAAAAAGTGAAAATCGCAGAAAAAAAATCTACTTTTCCCGTGTGACACGAACTCACGTCCGTTGGGCTCCGTTGAAAAAGAAAGACTGAGCAAGATGGCACCCTTGGGCGGGAAGAGGACCGCGCATGCGCACTGCATTCCCAAAGCCTTTCCTTGAAAGCTGGGGAAATGCTCTGCACGAGGACTCCGTCGGCACCAACGTCACCCATATGTGAGGACTGACTTCCTGCTTGGTCCTGGAGAATACTTTAATTATTGGTATTCATAAAGTTTGCACCAATGCAGGCACTTGAATTATCGGCCCCTCCCTATTTAGAACTTACCCTCTCTTGATTGGAGCCAGGTTTTACTGCCGTTATGGTTAACTCTAAAAGCCCCATGTCCATAACCCGAACATAATCTGCAAACAAAAAATAAAACTTTTCCATGAATCCAAACCAGAAAATCAACACAATGAATTTTACTGTCAGTGGTGATGGGTCTTGATCTTTGATACACACAAATCTCAGCAAAAGCCTTTTCTTAAATTTACTCTTCAGGTGCTAAACAGTAGATAATCTTTTCTGCACATTATGGATCTGCACCCTTCATTGCAGATCTTCCTTTAATATTAACCTGGAATCCACTGTATCCAATTTACATTTTAACATGCTCATTTTTTTTTAAATATGTTAACGAGGAAATGTTTTTCATAGGGTTTAACCAGCTAATTTTTGGGCATTTGGTTTATTTACGTATTTAGATTTAGTTACTTGTTAAATGACAATAAAACCCACTAAGAGAAGTATATCATCATCAAAACATAAAATGAAAGGATGGTACAACACAGTAAGCAAGGTAAGCATGGCAGGGAGACATCTACATTTAGGTGGTGCCAACATGCAAAAATATATTTAAAAATGAAAAAAAAAGAAAATGGCAAAGAGTAATACAATAAAAACTAAAATGGTATAAAAAGGGAAAAAGTGGGGGTGTAGTCTACCTTTAATACTTATGAGGGAGGAAAGTGCCAATTTATAGGCTGAAGGGGGCTGCTCGAAATCCTAGCACCGACTCGGATAAAATGTAAACTCGAACAAATAGATAAAACATCTATAAACATACAGCACCATTAAATAAAGCAGAAACAAAAATACAAACAACTAACAATGAGTTAGCTGATAGTGATGATAATATTATAATTGGGATAATAGTGAGGATAATGTTATAATTGGGAGCCTAATTTTGGCAGTAGGTAGCCACATAGGTTAGGCCAATTTCCAAGGAAAAGTATGTGTGTGCCTTCCTTTTGAAAATGATCTCATGGAAAGTATATGTGTATATTTTTAGAACTCATGAATCCCCTGGTTTATTTTATATGTATGCATGCATATTATATAAAGTAAGTATACAAATGCTAATCCCTTTGCTCAGATTGAATAAACTTGCAAATAGTCCAAGCAACTTTAGAAAAGGCTAGTTTTGCAGCACTTGTGTATAACACTATGCATGCTATCAAACACCATGTACCCCATGGTACATGGCTTTTGATTATGTGGGTAATTGTGTATTTACTCATGTAGAGTGACCTTTTGAAAACTTCCCTTCTCCTCCAAGTTCTCCTCCAAAAGTACACAGAAAAGTAATTATGCTGTTTAACAACACACACACTTTTATTCGCAAGAAATAAAAGGATGAAGTTAGGCAGGAGTAGCCTAATGGTTAGAGCAGTAGGCTAGAACCAGGGAAACCAGGGTTCAAATCCCAATATGGCTCCTTGATCTTGGGCAAGTCAATTAACCCTCCGTTTCCTCAGGTAGAGACTTAGAGGCATGTTTACTAAAGGTTAATGCACATTAATGAAGTTCACGTGGGTTAAGTGTCACTGTGCCCATAGGCATAAAAGAGTTGTGTGCATTTAATGCATATTAAAACATTTAGTAAACATGTCCCTTAGTTCATAAGCCCTCCAGGGACAGGAAAATACCTAGTGAACCTGAGTGTAACACGCCCTAAACTTCTGAGAAGAGGCGTGAGCTAAATCCAATTCCCAAAGTATGAACAGAGTACAAAATTTGGCTGCATCAAGGGTGTATCCCTCTAACAGAAATTTGCATGTTATTATCAAGTAAAATCAAGGCTTGTCCTGCACTTACTCCTAATGCAGCAGAATGCAAAGCGCTGACCATCGTCGTGCGGTTCTCTGGAACCGATTTTGAAGCATGAAGATTAGCGCTTATATTTATTATCTTCAGAAGCAAATTGAACATTGTTAAAAGTTAAATGAATCAAAAGGCTCTTTTTAACCTATGAGGAAGCAGTCCTGGTAATCAATTAGGTGCTCTGTCAGGTGGTTACCTCTGGTTAAACATGTAAAAAGTGTACTAAGGACACATTCTGAGGTTTTTCCCCCCTAAAGTAATTCTTCCCCAATTTTAGGGAAAATTTGTTTCTGTTGTGCATCACATGTTATGACTACAATAATTTGTTCAATGACTGAACTGTCTGATGTCTAGACTAGAAAAGCATGGACTGAACTGGAGACACACAGGGCCCCTATGCTGAAGGATCTACTATTTTGTTTTCATCATCATCTAAGGCAGGGGTCTCAAACTCAAATTGCTTTGAGGGCCAAATGAGGACTTGTAAAGTAACCCGGGGGCCGCATAAGACGCGGGGCCTCATTTGCATAAGGGGCCTCATTTGCATAAATATTTGCATAATGTTACCATACACTAACTTTTAGTAAACATGCCTCTTTAATGAGTATGGATAAAGAAAGACTAAAAGATTTAGAAACAAGAAGACAATAATTAAACTGGGAACCCCAAAAGCCAAACTTGGAATGTACAACAACACTGTAGAAATAGAACTATAAATTAATTTCCTCTTGTACTAAACAAAGCGCAAACATTAATGATGCACATTTCCCAGAGCTGACATATTCCAGTTAATAAATTCAAAATAAAGAGATATTTTTCTACCTTTTGTGCATTTTTTTCAGTTGCAATTGTTCCAGCCACTTTCTTCTGGTTTCTTCATGTCTTCTGCTAACTCTCCATCGTCTGCTGTCCATTTGCCCTTTCTTCTCTCCTAGTTTTTTTTCCATTCTCTCTCTACATCTGCTTTAACATACTAATCTTTCTCCTTTTTCTCTTTCCTCATTCCTATTTCATCCACTCAAATTTTACCCCTCCATCCTCAATCCCCACTTACTCTCCCAATACCTGGCCAATTGTAGATTTGTCTTCTCTCCCAGACAAAATATTTTTCCCCTCTCCATTTCACTTTCCCAGCTCCATCCCATTCTAATCCTCCCCCAACATCAGCTCCCTTCTAGTTCCAGCCCCACCCAGCATCCGCTCCCTTCTAGTCCCCCCATTAGTCCATTTCCAGTCCTATCCTAGCCTCACCATCAGCCCATTTCCAATCCTAGCCCCCCATCAGCCCATTTCCAATCCTAGCTCCCTCCCCTCACAGCCCATTTCCATTCCAAGCCCCCCTCCCCATCAGCCATTTGCAGTTCAAGCCCCCCTTCCACTCAGCCCATTTCCAGTCCTAGCAACCCCCCCCCCAGCCCATTACCAGTCCTAGACCCCCCATAGCCCATTACCAGTCCTAACCTCCCATAGCGCACTTCCAGTTTTACCCCCCATCACCCCATTTTCAGTCTTACCCCCCCCATAGCCCATTACCAGTCATAACCCCCCTGCCAATAGCCCACTTCCAGCCCTAACCCCCATTACCCCATTTCAGTCAGCCCTTCCATAGCTCATTACCAGTCCTAACTCCCCCCATCAGCCCACCTCCAGTCCTTCCTAACCCCCACCTGCCCATTTCCAGTCCTAGCCTCCACCATAGCCCATTACCAGTCATAACCCCCCTGCCAATAGCCCATCTCCAGTCATATAACCCCCCCCCTCCCAATAGCCCATCTCCATTCAAAAACCCCCCCGCCAATAGCCCATTTCCAGTCATACCCCCCCCCTGCCAATAGCCCATTTCCAGTCATACCCCCCCCCCTGCCAATAGCCCATTTCCAGTCCTACACCCCCCCCCCAGGTAAATTAAAAAAAAACCTGGCTTCTGCTGCTCAAGCAGCAAAATCAGCTGTCCTGCGGCCCCTTCCCCTGTGCCCGGAGATCCGAGTCTGCTCTATCAGCGGCGTGCTTTTCAAGCCGCGAGGAGAGTATTCCCCTCTCGCGCAGCTTGAAACCGCGCGAGAGGGGAATACTCTCTTCGCGGCTTGAAAAGCACGCCGCTGATAGAGCAGACTCGGATCTCCGGGCACAGGGGAAGGGGCCGCAGGACAGCTGATTTTGCTGCTTGAGCAGCAGAAGTCAGTTTTTTTTAAAATTTGACAATTGATTCTGCCGCTGCCACGGCGGCAACGGCAGAAGCCAGGGTTTTGGGTTTTTTTTGTTTTCCTCCGTCGCGGGCCGCACAAAGTTGTCTCGCGGGCCGCATGTTTGAGACCCCTGATCTAAGGTCATGTGAATTTTTAAGTGTTAAAATGGAGTCCTACTCAGTAAACCTTTGGGAAGCCTCTCTCTCTTACCTCTATGCAAGTTTACAGTCACTGTGTTGCATTTCTGAGACAAATACAAAGCCACCTCATCCAAGATGATTCTACAGATTAAAAAAAAAGTGCATTACGGACATAGTCAAAGCAATTTTCTTGCTTTAAAACTCTCAAGCAGAAAGCTTCATTTGAAAATAAGAGTAAGACATCAGGGCTAAGTACCTATATACTAAAGTCCTTCTACTAAGAAACAATTTTTATTCTGCTAGACTATAACTGTAGTAGTGAATACCAGCACCTGTAAATTTTCTCTCCAGGAATGCCCTATCTTCCTGCCATGTTCTATCCAAATATTCATGGTTTACTACCTAAAATAATATATCTGCTCCAAATGTTCTTACTCTGGTTAAGAAAAATGATACAAGCATATATAAAGAGAAGCATTTGATTATGAGCCTGATTTTCAGTCGCTGCGGCTGCGGGTTAAGGGAAAGCGCTGGTGGTGGTGTTTTACTTTGTTCGTATATATGTGCAAGCGGTAACCATATTACCACTCATACACAAAGATAGGCCAGTGAAATAGCAGACCTAACTTATGCAGAGAAATTATACGCAGAACAGCTAAGTTGCACCGCTCTACATATAATTTCATTTTCAACCCCAGATTTACCTCTAATCCTATATTCTGGCCTATATTGTACTCTTATGCACAGAACTCATGAGAGCGCATTCTATGCATAAAATTATGTGTAGAAATGGGCCTCATTTTATAAAAGGCTTATGCAGTAAATAATGGCATTAAGGGTAATTTTGTAACTGGGCGCATAAGTGGCTGTTGTTGTTGTTGTTAAGTGCCGTCGAGTCGGTAACCACTGATGGTGACCCTCTGGATAGCTGTCCTAAACTGTGTTTGCTCTTCAGTCAGGCGGCTCATTGTTGCAAGAGTGGCATCCACAGCTGCTGTTATAGATTAAGGCAGCCAAAAAAACACTTATTTCAAGCTTACCAGTCTTTATAAATATTAGCATAACTTGAGAACAGGAAAGCTTCCAGGGCACTTTTTGCAAGAAAAGGAATGAAGTCAGGATAGCTATCACTGCAAACTTCCAACACAGTTTACAACTTGGCGTGACAAATTCCCACCTCTATCCCTCACTCTTCGAACTCTCAGGAAAGGCTTTTTCTTTTTCTGTCAGATATTCTTTTACAGAATGACCTGTAGAACAATCTGAATAAAAGCCATCACAACTGTTGCTTTTTGAGATTTGACTGCATTATAGAATTACCACTCAGATTCCTATTAGGGTATGTTGCAAGATATAAAAATAAAATTACATTAAATTAAACATCAGAATTCTAAGAAAAAAAGTAATATGCAAATACCGCAGAGAGGAAGAGGATTTATCCAGAGAAACACTGCTGGAAATACTAAATGTTTCTACAGTGAGAACGGATCTTGTTGGCAAATACAGGGGTCTAAATCAAAATAAAAACAAGAATTAAAATTTCTCTGCAGATGATTAACAAGTTCAACAATAAACCAAATATCCTTTTAAAGTGGTCAAGTTATAAGATAAGGCAAATTTTAGATAGTACAGGGAGATTGGAATTGAGACATTGAGGTTGGGACATAAAAATAATTCTGTTGTATTTTAGAAAAGGCTCTGCCAAACATGCAGCCTCTGTAAAATACATACAAGCATGTGCAGATGTGTATCTGCAGACACAGAGAGCCAGAGGAGCCATTTTACAATTCTACACGGGAGAAAAATCAATGGAAGCAACTCAGAACTTGCACATTTAAAGCTGGTATTTAAAAACGTATACATATAAAGGCTTTTCATTAAATACAAAGGCCACATTCTTTATTCATTTTCATTTTGGAGCGGGAAAATAGACAGTAGAAGATAATTCCCTTAATCCCTTTTGTAAAGGGCTGGCTGAAACAAGCACCTTTTAGAAATGTATATAGGCTAGGAAACAACATGGATCCCAACATGGAAAATATTTGGCCATAAACACAGGGAATAGATGTGTAGATTTTTGACCCAAGTAGGCCACATCCAAACCAAACTCCCTTGCAACGTCTATGTATTACGGACATCCAAGTGTAAATTAAGCCCTTTCTAAAATTGTCATGTACGCGTGAATGCCATTCCCACATGTAAATGTTGGAATTTTCACAGGAAATTGTGAATATGGCTTCTAAAACAACCTCCTATGTTTTCCAGCAAAGCTTAGTGACCTACTAATTACTATGGAATATTTAAGCTTTCCTATGGAGGACCTTAAGAAATTTAAAATGACCTGGGAGAAACCAGACGTCCTCATTAGTTGGGAAGTTCTAATAATCTATTTGCTTGTTGCAGCACTGCCAACAGTAAATTTAACTGCATGTCAGTTTTGGGCACCCATTCTCAAAAAAGCATAGTTACTCACCTGTAACAGGTCTTCTCTGGGATCAGCAGGAATCAGTCCTCACATATGGGTGCCGACGGAGCCACCGTGGAAGCATCTCCCCAGCTTTCAAAGAAAGCCATTAGGAGATACACCATATAGACGTGTCCCCCTTCCCACCCAAGGGTGCCATTTTGCCTCAGTCTAATGACATAGCTAAGATGGCAAAAATTAAAATACGGTACTGAAGCAACTCCAAGAGGAGGAGGGAGGGTTGTGAGAACTGATTCCTACTGTCCAAGGAGAACATTTGTTACAGATGAGTAACTACACTTTCTCTGGGAACAAGCAGGAAGTCAGTCCTCACATATGGGACTCTCCAACTACAGGCTATCAAAAACCTGTACAAGATGCCATGGCAGCAGGAGAAGTGAACCGTGATCAGCAGCAGTTGAGTCCCAACTGAGAGACTCTCGCAAGACCCAAGTGTCTGGTGGAGAACACAGCACTCCGGTAGACTGAGCACAGAAGAGTCTGAGGACAGGAGTTGCCTACACCCCAACGAGATTACGAGTATGGCCTGGCCGAAGGCAATGTCCCATCGGGACTCCCTCTCCAGGCAGTAGTAAAGTATGGACCAAAGACCAGGTGGCGGCCCAGCAGATTTCCGTCACAGGTATGGAACGCAGATTTGCCACAGAAGTAGCCATGGCCCTGACATGGTGCGCCGTGACCCGCTGGCCTAGTGAGATCCCAGCCTGCTCATAGGCGAGGGCAATGCAGTCCGCCACCCAAGTAGTCTCTGGGAGGCCCAGTGACTGGGGACATAAGAGACGAAAAGCTGAGGTGCTCTGCGGTGGCCTTGAGTCTGTTGCAGATAGAAGGACAGGGCCCTTTTACAATCCAAAGTATGGAGGATGGTCTCCGCCTTGCCAGCATGAGGCCTCAGAAAGAAGGTGTGGAGCACCACCTCCTGATTGAGGTGGAATGGGGACACAACCTTCGTAAGAAACATGGGGTGTGTGAGGAGCACCACCCTGTTCTTGTAGAACCTCATGTGGGGGGGGGGCTCTGTCATCAGAGCCTGGAGCTTGCTGACCCTGCGAGCTGATGCGAGTGCCACGAGGAAGACAACCTTCCAGGAGAGGTACCGCAAGTGGCAGGTAGCCAGGGGCTCAAAAAGTGGCTTAGTAAGCTGCATGAGCACCCATTCTGTGGCTGGTGGGAGGACAGGTTTGGCTAGCATGAGGCCCCATAAGAACCGTGATACAAGGGACTGGGCCAAGAGGGGTTTTCCCTGAATGGCATGGTGATGCGCTGCGATAGCACACATGTGCAATCTGAGTTGGACTTGAGTTCCAGGTACTGGAGTACCAACTGAACCGAGCAGGAGAATGAGTTCGCCCGCTTCTCAGCGCACAAGACCAAGAGAAGACGCCACTTGAAGGCATACGCCCTTCTCGCAGAGGCTTTGCGGGAGGCCAGAAGAACCTCTTCAAGGTCCCATGGGAGGTTGAAGGGAGCCACGGCTACCCTTTAAGCAGCCAAGCTGTAAGAGACAGGGACCCTAAGATGGGGTGCAGGAGAGAGCCCTTCTCCTAAGATAGCAGTCCCGGGGCACGGCCCAGGGAAATCAGCGACACCGCTGACAGGTGGAGAAGCAGCGGGATCCAAGGTTGCCTGGGCAACTGTGGGCTATCAGTATCAGTGATGCCCTATCACGCTGGACTTTAAAGAGGGTCTTCGCAACCAGTGGAGTCGACGAGAAGGTGTAAAGAAGGCCTTCTGTCAATGGAATTAGGAACGCATCCGCTGCCACCTGGGACAGGTGCAGCTGGCAGGAGCAGAACTTGGGCAACTGTGTGTTGTCCGGGCTGGCAAACCGGTCCACTAGAGGAATGCACCAGAGTTGAAACAGCCGAGAGGCTACCCTGGGATCCAGGCACCACTCATGTGGCTGGAAGACTCTGCTCAGCTTGTCTGCCAGGGCATTGTCCTGTCCTGGGAGGCAAACCGCCCTTAGGAGCATCCCGTTGCATGTTGCATAAGGGCAGAGGGCTACCACCTCCTGGCAAAGGAAGTATCCCCTTGCTTGTTCATATAGAACATTGCAATCTAGTTCTTGGTCTGGATTAGCATCAACTGGTGCTGCAGCCAGTGGTGGAAGGCTCGAAGAGCCAGGAATATCGCCCAGAGCTCCAGAAGGTTGATCTGCAACTGGCATTCTATCTTAGACCAGCTGCTTTGTGTGCAGAGGCCCTCGTAATAAGCTCACCAGCCCAGCAGGGAAGCCACCATGGTGAGGACCTCTGGGGGCTGGGTTCCTGGAAGGGCATCCTGGCCTGCAGGTGACGGAGATTCTTTCACCAGTCAAGGAAGTCTGCCAGCTGGCAGGTCACTCTCACCCTGTCCTGGAACCTGCCCATGGCTTGTGTCCACTGAGAACAAAGACATTAATCAGTCACCATCACGTGTATGCGGGCGTATGGGGGTCACGTGGACCATAGAGGCCATTTGGCCCAGGAGGCAAAGGAGAAGCTAGGCGGGTAACAACCAGCAGTGCTGTACCTCTGTGGCTAGCCCCCTGACGTGTTCTGACCTCTCCTGAAGGAGGAAGGCCTTGGCCAGGAGGGTGTCTAACTGAGCCCCTATGAATTCCAAGCACTAAACCGGGGTCAAGTGGGACTTAGAGAAAGGAACCGGTATGTGTACTGGAGAAAAACAGGACAAAACCCCCCACAATTTTTCTGGGGGAAATTGGAAAGACGTGCGGAGGGCTCCGTGGAAAAAATGAGACTGAGGCAAAATGGCACCCTGGGGCAGGAAGGAGACCATGCATGTGTGGTGCATCTCCCAAAGGCTTTCTTTGAAAGCTGGCGAGATGTTTCCGCGTGGGCTCCGTCGACATCACCCATATGTGAGGACTGACTTCCTGCTTGTTTCCGGAGAAGGCTGCTTATATATATTAGAAAACAACAAAAATAGTTACTAAATTAACATGTTGAAAAGGGCAAACTTAGAGTAATTCTATAAGCTTCAGTGGAGTTAATGTGGATTTTCAGGTTAATCAATCATGCCTATACTATGACTTTAGGTTAGAGAATATGGGCCCAATTTTCATTTAGGCAGGCGATGCACCTTATCGGCGCATAGCCTGCCTGCAAACTCTCTTAACTCGGATTTTCATTTCTGCGGCGACGGAAATTAAAATCCGGGTCACGCCACAGAGACTGGCAGCCACCGAGGCTAAGCAGGTAGCAGTGATTTTTGATGCTGCCCATTTAGCCCCAGCACCTTAAAGATAGGCGAGGGTTTTCCTCGCCTATCTTTAAGGCGCAGAGCGCTAAGCAGGCAGCATCGAAAATCGCTGCTATCCACTTTGTGCCATTTCCCCACCTCCGCCCCGAAACGCCCCAAACACGCCCCGATGCTAAGTGGATAGCATCTGGGCACGTTAGCGACTTAACCGGGTTTTTCCAAAGG
This sequence comes from Ichthyophis bannanicus, assembly GCA_033557465.1. NCBI lineage: Eukaryota > Metazoa > Chordata > Amphibia > Gymnophiona > Ichthyophiidae > Ichthyophis > Ichthyophis bannanicus. Next base: position 65,917,475 of record CM066037.1, read on the forward strand.
CACTACTCATGTAAGTGCCTTTGAAAATCCCGGTTAAGGCATTTACACGGGTAACGTGGACAGTTACCCGTGTAACCGCCTACGAAAATCAGGCCCTACGAGCTTAAGTGGCCACTAACACACATAAATTTAAGCTGCGATCACTTGCACTATTTCTAGAACTGTGTACATCATGGCGTGTATCTTACATCCATATTAAATAAATTACACATACAATGCGTGCTTTGTGCACACCCACACTGACAGTATGAGCGAAAGGCTCCAGCGCATACTTACAGCAACATGTGCCTGTACTTTATACATATAAAGGCACTCATCCACGCTCGTAAATCACTAAAGAAAAAAAAAAAAAAAAAAGGAACGCTGGTGGCAGTTTTACTTTATTCGTATGGTACTCCATGTCCGCTCTTGAGAGAAGGCCCTGATGGCACTTCATGAGATGGGAGTGGCAGATTTGGATGAGCTCCTATGACAGCAGAGGCAACAGCATCACCCTCAGTGAGCTGGCAGAGAGTGGGAAGGGGTAAGGACCTTCTGCTAAAGTAGTCTGATGAGAAGCAGCCTTGAGAGCAGCTGGATAATAATGATTGAGGACTGGGGAATGGAACTGAATGGGCTTTGAATTATGGTTAAATTCAGAGGCTGGAGGGCTGATGGGTAAACAGTGGTGGTGGAGAGAAAACGTAGAGGAGAGTTGTATCCCTTTAAGTGGATGGTTAAGTGTCTTAAATATTTGAGTGTGAAAATTGGGAGGACCTCTCTACAAATTATCAGCAGAATTATTCCCCTTTGTGGAAGATCATATTTGATGAGCTGGTGAGTTGGTCGCATCGGTCTCTCTCTTGGATGGGAAGGATTACATGCATAAAAAAAGTGATTCTGCTTCAGGTACTTCATCTGTTTCAGACTCTTCCAATGATGACTCCCAAAAGGGAGTGGAAGCGATGCAGAGAAAAACGTTTAAGCATATTTTAAAAAACACCCATCATGAGTTAAGAACTAAAGAACAAAATTACTGAACATGTAGACAGTCATGGCATAATGGGAGACAGCCAACATGGCTTTAGACAAGGAAGATCTTGTCTTACTAATCTGTTATGTTTTTTTGAAGGTGTGAATAAACAGGTAGACAAAGGTGAGTCGGTTGATATAGTGTATCTGGACTTTCAGAAAGCCTTTGACAAGGTCCCTCATCAGAGACTTTTGGTAAAACTAAAAAGTCATGGGATAGGAGGCAGTGTACTATTGTGGATCTGGAACTGGTTAAAAGATAGAAAGCAGAGGGTAGGGCTAAATGGCCAATTTTTCCAATGGAGAAAGGTGAATAGTGGAGTACCCCAGGGATCTGTGCTGAGTCCGCTGCTTTTTGACATATTCATAAATGACCTGGAAAAGGGAATAACTATGGTTACACAATGCAAGGTTCCACATTAGGAACCACCACCCAGGAAAAAGATTTAGGCGTCATTGCGGATAACATGTTAAAACCCTCCACCCAGTGTGCAGCGGCGGCCAAGAGAGCAAACAGAATGCTAGGTATCTTAAGGAAAGGAATGGAAAATAAAACAAAAGATATTATAATTTATTTATTTATTTAATGTCTCTTCTATACCGCGCTATTTAATATCAGTGCGGTTTACATACAACAGTAGCTTATACAGTGCAGACTGAGCTGCTCTGTATTTACAGAGAAACAGGTGCTATAATTTATTTATAGTCTCTTCCAGGGCCGGATTTACCTTGAGTGAGGCCCTACGCCAACAAAAATTGTGGGCCCCCCGCAGGGGCGGCCCAAGGGGGGTGCGGACCTCATTTGCATAAGGGGCCTCATTTGCATAAATATTTGCATAATGTTACCATATACTAACTTTTAGTAAACGTGCCTCTTAATGAGTGTATGGATAAAGAAAGACTAAAAGATTTCTACATTACTATAATCCAGTGCCAACTGCCAGACACATTAGGAACTACTACAAACACTGCCCATAGTAAACCCGCCGTATCCTAACAGCACTACCAGGACTCACAAAGCACCATACTCTACCAATCAAAAGGCAACACTGCAAATATTAAACCAATACATTTCAGAGAACAACAATACATGACCTACTGGGGAAAGAGAACAAGTGGCAATGTCAAACAGGAATTATATAAACAGAACACCTCAGCTCAGTTACACATTCAGAACATAGACCATCACCAAACAAGTAATCACAATTTAGAAATAGGAAGACAATAATTAAACTGGGAATCCCAAAAGCCAAACTTGGAATGTACAACACTGTAGAAATAAAACTATACATTAATTTGCTCTTGTACTAAACAAAGCGCAGATGTTAATGATGCACATTTACCAGAGCTGACATATTCCAATTAATAAATTCAAAATAAAGAGATACTTTTCTACCTTTTGTGCATTTTTTTCAGCTGCAATTGCTCCAGCCACTTTCTTCTGGTTTCTTCGTGTCTTCTGCTAACTCTCCATCGTCTGCTGTCCATTTGTCCTTTCTTCTCTCTTCTAGATTTTTTTCCATTCTCTCTCTACATCTGCTTTAACATACTAATCTTTCTCCTTTTGCTCTTTCCTCATTCCTATTTCATCCACTCAAATTTTACCCCTCCATCCTCAATCCCCACTTACTCTCCCAATACCCGGCCAATTGTAGATTTTTTATCCCTCCCACACAAAATATTTTTCCCTTCTCCATTTTACTCTTCCAGCCCCATCCCATTCTAATCCTCCCCCAACATCAGCTCCCTTCTAGTTCCAGCCTCACCCAGCATCCATTCCCTTCTAGTCCCTGCATCAGCCCATTTCCAGTCCTAGCCATCCATCAGCCCATTTCCAGTCCTAGCAACCCCCCAACCCAATACCAGTCCTAGCCCCCCCATCACCCCACTTACAGTCCTTAACCCCCATCACCCCATTTTCAGTCCTTAACCCCCCATCACCCCATTTTCAGTTTAAGCCCCCCCTATAACCCATTACCAGTCCTAACCCCCCATCAGCCCACTTCCAGTCCTAACCCCATCAACCCATTTCCAGTCAGCCCCCCATAGCCCATTGCCAGTCCTACCCCCCCCATCAGCCCACAGCCCATTACCAGTCTTAACCCCCCCAAAACCCATTGCCAGTTCTAAGCCCCCCCAACAGCCCACAGTCCATTACCAGTCCTAACCCCAGCAGCCCACCTCTAGCCTTAACCCCCCCCCCCAGCCCAGCCCAGCCCATTTCCAGCCCCAGCCCCCCAATAGCCCATTAGCAGCCCTACCCCCCCAGTCCATTTCCAGCCCCAGCCCCCCCAATAGCCCATTACCAGTCCTACCCCCCCCATAGCCCATTACCAGTCCTACCCCCCCCCAAAGCCTATTGCCAGTTCTAAGCGCCCCCAACAGCCCACAGTCCATTACCAGTCCTAACCCCATCAGCCCACCTCTAGCCTTGAGCGCCCCCCAGCCCAGCCCAGCCCATTTCCAGCCCCAGGCCCCCAATAGCCCATTACCAGCCCTCCCCCCCCCCAGTCCATTTCCAGCCCCAGCCCCCCCAATAGCCCATTACCAGTCCTACCCCCCCCCCATAGCCCATTACCAGTCCTACCCCCCCCCCGGCCTAAAGTAAAATTTAATTTAAAAAAAAAACCTGGTGGCTGCCGCCGCGGGGCCCCCTCTGCTGCCGCGGGGGCCCCGTCTACAAGCTGAAGCCGTCGGGTCGGGTCGGGTCGGGTCTCTCTCCCTCCCTCGCTGCAGGCTGCGAGAGACGCGAAGGGAGAGCGTCTCCTCGCGTCTGTGTTAAGCCCGCAGGGGCTGATGGGAAATCCCATCAGCCCCTGCGGGCTTAACACAGACGCGAGGAGACGCTCTATCTTCGCGTCTCTCGAAGCCTGCAGCGAGGGAGGGAGGGAGGGAGGGAGAGACCCGACCCGACCCGACCGGACCGCTTCAGCTTGTAGACGGGGCCCCCGCGGCAGCAGAGGGGGCCCCACGGCGGCAGCCACCAGGTTTTTTTTTTTAATTGAGTTAAAAAAAACAAACTGGTTCTTTTTTTGTGGGCCCCTGCCGGCTGTGGGCCCTACGCCATGGCGTACATGGCGTATACGTAAATCCGGCCCTGGTCTCTTCTATACCGCGCTATTCAGCATCAGCGCGGTTTACAGTAAACAATGAACACATACATTTCCAATAGTACTTTGTGTTTACATATGAACAGGAAATTCAACTTGGCTAACAGGGGAACTATATACAATAACAATATATACCAGCGATGGCGAACCTATGGCACGCGTGCCAGCTGTGGCACGCGAAGACCTTGCAGCTGGCACGCGGGCCATAGGTCCGCAAAAAAAAGAAAAAGCTGTCTCTGACTGCGGACGCGGCAAGGGCAGAATGCAGCGTCCCGCGGGGCCCCCTCCGCCCGCTAAGCCCCTCTGCAAGAGCTTTCAGATTCGCGAGGGAGAGCGTCTCCCTCGCGTCTCTGTTAAGCCCGCAGGGGCTAATGGGAAATTTCCCATCAGCCCCTTTAGACGCGAGGGACTGATGGGAAATTTCCCATTAGCCCCTGCGGGCTTAACAGAGACGCGAGGGAGACGCTCTCCCTCGCGAATCTGAAAGCCCTTGCAGAGGGGCTTAGCGGGCGGAGGGGGCCCCGCGGGACATTGCAATCTCCCGCGGCAGCAGCCAGAGCCTGCTTTTTTTTAAAAAAATATTTGCCGGGGGGGGGGGGTTAGGACTGCTAATTGGCAGGAGGAGGGGGGGTTAGGACTGCTAATGGGCAGGAGGAGGGGGGGGGGGTTAGGACTGCTAATGGGCAGGAGGAGGGGGGGTTAGGACTGCTAATGGGCAGGAGGAGGGGGGGGTTAGGACTGCTAATGGGCAGGAGGAGGGGGGGTTAGGACTGCTAATGGGCAGGAGGGGGGGTTAGGACTGCTAATGGGCAGGAGGGGGGGGTTAGGACTGCTAATGGGCAGGAGGGGGGGGGTTAGGACTGCTAATGGGCAGGAGGAGGGGGGGGTTAGGACTGCTAATGGGCAGGCGGAGGGGGGGGGTTAGGACTGCTAATGGGCAGGAGGGGGGTTAGGACTGCTAATGGGCAGGAGGGGGGGGTTAGGACTGCTAATGGGCAGGAGGGGGGGGTTAGGACTGCTAATGGGCAGGAGGAGGGGGGGTTAGGACTGCTAATGGGCAGGAGGGGGGGGGGTGTAAGGCCAGCGAAGGGGCAGGGGGGGGGTGTTAGGACGGCTAATGGGCAGGGGGGGATAGGACTGCTAATGGGCAGGAGGGGGGGGTTAGGACTGCTAATGGGCAGGAGGGGGGGGTGTTAGGACTGCTAATGGGCAGGAGGGGGGGGGTGTTAGGACTGCTAATGGGCGGGCGGGCGGGCGGGGGGGGTAGGACTGCTAATGGGCTGGGGGGGTAGGACTGCTAATGGGCTGTGGGCTGATGGGGGCTGTCTGGAAATGGGGTGATGGGGGTTTAGGGCTGGAAGTGAGTTGATGGGGGGGGCTAGGACTGGTATTGGGTTGGGGGGTTGCTAGGACTGGAAATGGGCTGATGCAGGGACTAGAAGGGAATGGATGCTGGGTGAGGCTGGAACTAGAAGGGAGCTGATGTTGGGGGAGGATTAGAATGGGAAGGGGCTGGGAGAGTAAAATGGAGAGGGGAAAAATATTTTGTGTGGGAGGGATAAAAAATCTACAATTGGCCGGGTATTGGGAGAGTAAGTGGGGATTGAGGATGGAGGGGTAAAATTTGAGTGGATGAAATAGGAATGAGGAAAGAGCAAAAGGAGAAAGATTAGTATGTTAAAACGGATGTAGAGAGAGAGAATGGAAAAAAAAACTAGAAGAGAGAAGAAAGGACAAATGGACAGCAGATGATGGAGAGTTAGCAGAAAACATGAAGAAACCAGAAGAAAGTGGCTGGAGCAATTGCAACTGTGTAACTGAGCTGAGGTATTCTGTTTATGTAATTCCTTTTTGACATTGCCACTTGTTCTCTTTCACCAGTAGGTCATGTATTGTTATTGTCTGAAATGTATTGGTTTAATATTTGCAGTGTTGCCTTTTGATAGGTATGGTGTGGTGCTTTGTGAGTCCTGGTAGTGCTGTTAGGATACGGCGGGTTTGCTATTGGTTCTAAATGGGCAGTGTTTGTAGTAGTTCCTAATGTGCCTGGCGGTTGGCACTGGATTATAGTAATGTAGAAATCATTTAGTCTGTCTTTATCCATACACTCATTAAGAGACATGTTTACTAAAAGTTAGTGTATGTTAGCATTATGCAAATATTTATGCAAATTGACGTGCTGGCACTTTGAGGAAATTCTTTGGTTTTGTGCGGCAGTTTGGGCACTCGGGCTCAAAAAGGTTAGCCATCACTGATATATACAATTCACAGACTAGTCATGTGCTCGTATGGTTTCAGACAGTGGAGATTTGGGTGGTTTCAGCAGTTGGTACTGAGCTTCTATTGGTTTCCGGGTAATGTAGGAGGAAGAGGTAGTGCCTCTGTATCGTTCCATGGTGCGACTGCACCTTGAATATTGTGTGCAATTCTGGTTGCCGTATCTTAAAAAGGATATAGCGTTATTAGAAAAGGTTCAGAGAAGAGCCACCAAAATGGTAAAGGGGGTGGAAGGATACCCCTATGAAGAGAGGTTAAAAAGGTTAGGGCTCTTCAACCTGGAAAAGACGGCTGAGGGGAGATATGATAGAGGTCTACAAATTAATGAATGGAGTGGAACGGGTAAACGTAGATCAATTGTTTACTTCATCAGAATATAGAAAGACTAGGGGACATGCAATGAGGCTACAGGGTAAATTATTTAAGACTAATAAGAGAAAATATTTTTTCACTCAATGTGTAATCAAACTCTGGAATTTGATACCGGAGGATGTAGTAAAAGCTGTTAGTATAGCTGGTTTTAAAAAAGGTTTGGACGAGTTCCTGGAGGAAAGGTCCATAAACCATTATTAAAAGGGACCCAGGATATCAATGCTTGACCAGTACAAGCATTGTGGAACCTGTGTCTTTTGGGGAAACTGCTAGGTACTTATGACCTAGATTGGCCACTGTTGGAAACAGGATACTGGGCTTGATGGACCTTGGTCTGACCCAATATGACATATCTTATGTTCTTATGAGGAGGGTTTTATAAAGGCATAAGAAACAAAGAGGGGCTGGGTGTGCCAAATTTTACTACCTTGCAAGCACAGCTTAAAAATGTGGTAGATTTTTGGAGAAGGGAGGATAGGAAGTAGATGAAAACTGAGCAATATTATATCCTGGGAGTGCTTTTGCGGTATCTACAATGGGAGGGTACAAGGGTGAAGGAGGGGGAAATCTATTCATGACGAAGATTCCTCAGTTATGGAGAAGAATCTCTGTGGCCAGAGGGCTACGGGGCAAATATTCCCTATTGACATCTTTGCACTACAATCAAAACTTTCAGCCTGAGTTGGGATGTGGTCATGGCTCCTTGATTCAATTTTGCCTAGAGGGAGATTTGTATGGCATTTGATGAGCTCTAGGAGAAATATTGGATCTCATCTAGAGATTTTTCTGGGTACTTGCAAGTATGACATTTATTGAACTCGAGTGAATGGGCAGGGGTGAGAAGGGAGGGGCATATGGATTTTGAAGTAATTTGCTGGCTCTCAGTGGCTAGGAGAAAAGTACTCTCAAAGATATATAAAATCTTGATCGGGATTGGAGGAAAACTAACTTCCAGAAAAAGATCTTGGAAAAGTCCTTGAAGAGAAACAATAGGGAAAGGTCTCAGTTTTGAGTTAATTATGGAAAATGGGTAGGAGCTCCTTTATAGGTGCTATTTAACTATAACTATAAACTAATTTCAGCGATCTCTCCATTGTGTTGGAGGGGGTTGTGGTGCACAAGAGGATTTATTACATGTGTTCACACTAAGGGTTCAATCTTTCTGGAAAGCAGTGGAGAGTTATGTTAAGAGGTTGATAAAAGGGGCTTTGGTTTGGGAACTGTGGGGAGTTTTGTTAGGAAGAGGAGGGGAAGGGTGGCAAGCGGCACAGGGAAAGTTAATTTCTATGTACATAAGAACATAAAATATGTCATACTGGGTCAGACCAAGGTCCATCAGGCCCAGTATCCTGTTTCCAATAATAGTCAATCCAGGTCATAAATACTTAACAGGTTCCCAAAGGGTACACAGATTTCATGCTGCTTGTCCAATGGGTAAGCAGTGAATTTTCCCGGTCCTCTTTAATAATGGTTTATGGACTTTTACTCCAGGAACTTGTCCAAACCTCTTTTAAATCCAGCTACACTAATGTAGCTCTCTTGATTTGCAGCTTGTCGTGCAGTGAGGGCTTCTGTTGAGGGCTTGTGTGCATCAGTGATGCTGAGGCTAAGCTATTGGTAGTTTAACTACTGGCAGGGTCTTCCAAGATGAACAGGTCTATGCTGAGGTGCAGACCAAGACAAACCACCCATCTGGGCAGCAGCAGAATGGGACGGTGTTGGCGGCGGAGGATCACATTTCTGTGACAACGGCAACAACACTAAACTTAAACTGCGTGGAGGAAAGGACCAGCAATCTACTTCTGTATCTTGCCATGAAAACTCAATGGATAGTCAAAACAAAACAAATTGCACTATAGTGCTGGAAGATGAGATCCCCCAGGTTGGAAGGCACTCAAGTAGCTACTGGGGAAGAGCTGAAGACTTTTCAGAGTAAAGCCAGCATTTATGATGTGGTTGGATCAAAGCCCTCGAGACGTCTGACTACTGATGTAGCTGCTCATGAAATTAGAGTCAGAAACTGTAAAGATGTCTTACATATTGGAACATGGAACATACGAAGCATGAACCAAGGGAAGTTGGAGGTGGTCAAAAATGAAATGGAACGTGTACAACTTGATCTGTTGGGTGTCAGCGAACTGAAATGGACTGGTATCGGGCACTTTGAATCAGATGATCACATGGTCTACTATGCTGGAAATGAAAGACAAAGAAGAAATGGTGTTTCATTTATAATAAAGAAGAAACGTGCAAGAACTGTAATGAAATACAATGCAGTCAATGAACGCTTAATCTCTATTCGTCAACGAGGAATGTTTATCAACACAACTATAATTCAAGTATATGCCCCAACAACAACTGCAGAAGAGGATGAAATTGAAGAGTTCTATGAACAAGTTCAAGCTGAAATTGACAGAACATGCAAACAGGATATCCTAATAGTCATGGGAGACTGGAACGCAAAAGTTGGCAACAAAGAAGAAGGCAAAGTGGTTAGAAAATATGGACTTGGAAACAGAAGTGAAGCTGGAGAAAGACTGATAGAATGCTGCAAGACCAACGATCTATTCATCTCAAACATCTTCTTCCAGCAATACAAGTGGTGACTGTACACATGGACTTCAACCAATGGATTGTACAAAAATCAAATTGACTACATCTGTGGAAGTCAATGATGGAAAAGCTCTATAACATCAACAAAGGCAAAACCTGGAGCTGACTGTGGTACAGATCATGAACTACTAGTATACAAACTCAAGCTAAATTTGAAAAAGAGCAAACCACTCATGATCAAGAAAAGGTGAAAAGGTGGAAAAATATACAGAGTTTTTATATGATAAAGATCAAGTGGACCAACAGCCATTTCAACCTGTACCTAATGATCCAGAACCATTGGTGATGAAAGAAGAAATTGAAGCAGCATTGAAAGCCTTATCAAAGAACAAAGCACCAGGCATTGATGGCATTCCCATAGAAGAATTATAGGAATCTGATGCAGCTGCTACCATACTTACAAGACTCTGCCAAGAAATTTGGAAGACAACATCATGGCCAACTAACTGAAAAAGATCTGTGTTTATACCAGTACTAAAGAAAGGTGATCCAACTGACTGTGGAAATTATCGCACAATCGCTCTGATCCCACATGCCAGCAAGATTCTACTGAAGACTATTCAAAAGAGACTACAACCATATCTGGAACGAGAACTGCCTGAAGTGAAAGCAGGGTTCAGGAAAGGGTGAGGAACGAAAGACATCATCGCTGATGTGAGATGGATCCTTGAAAAGACAAAAGAATACCAAAAGGATATCCATGTGTTTTAATGAGTACAGCAAGGCTTTTGACTGTGTAAACCATGAGAAACTGGGCCACATTAAGAAGCATGGGTATACCAGAATACCTGATAGTTCTCTTGCACAACCTTTACATTGATCAAGAAGCAACAATTCAAACGCAACTAGGAGAAACAGAATGGTTTAAAATCAGCAAAAGTGTACGACAAGGCTGCATACTTTCCCCCCCTACCTGTTTAATTTATATACAGAACAAATCATCAGAGAAGCAGGACTGTATAAAGACAACCGAGGTGTGAAGATTGGTGGAAGACTCATCAACCTTTGCTATGCTGATAATACCATATTACTGGCTGAAAGTGAAGACGATCTGAAACATTTGCTTCTCAAAATCAAGCAGCATAGTCTTAAAATGGGTCTGCACCTTAACATTAATAAGACAAAGATCCTGACAACTGGCAAAATCAATAAGTTCATCATTAATGGAGAAGAAATTGAAATAGTTGACAACTTCAACCTACTTGGATCAACTATCAATAAAGAAAGGACTAGCAGTCAAGAAATCCGATGTTGTATTGCTCTTGGTAGAATGGCTATGAAGGACCTAGACAAAATTCTCAAGAGCAGAAATTTCTCTCTTCATACAAAGATTTGACTTGTCCAGGCCATGGTATTTTCAGTAACGTCATATGGATGTAAAAGTTGGACAGTGAAAAAGATAAATAGGAAGAAAATTGATGCCTTTGAATTATGGTGCTGGTGATGAATACTGTGTATATCATGGACTGCCTGAAGAAAAAGCCAGTCAGTACTAGAGAAGATCAAACCTAAGCTTTCCTTAGAAGCTCAGATGACAAGACTTTGACTTTCATACTTTGGACACATCATGCGAAGAGAGAGATCTCATTGGAGAAAGACATAATGCTTAGGAAGGTAGAAGGTCACCGTAAAAGAGGAAGGCCGGCAATGGATCGGCACAATAACAGCAGCTATGGATACCACTTTATCAACAATGAGCTGTTTGGCTGAAGACCAAACAAAGTTTAGGTCAACTATCCAAAGGGTTGCCAGGAGTTGACACTGACTCAATTGCACTTACAACAACAACAATATGTTTATCCGTGACTGATGTAGTACCAGAACACTTTCTATATTTTTTGAAACCACTGATGTGTTTTTCCATCATGTTAGGAAAAAATAGGCCAAGGCCTAGCTGGTAGTGGAAAGCACCAAAATTCAAAGAAAAATAAAAAAGAAATAGTGCTTTAAAAAGACAGTAAAAATGTCGGTGTCGGTGAAGGCACCGGCATCGACGGAAAAGCAGAGCACAGAATTTAACCAAAAAATAATGTTTTTGGGAAGTGACAGGAAAGAAATAACCTGCTAGCTCTGCAGAAAATGAAGAACTGAGGAGAGGACTTGTGAAGGTGGGAAGGCAAATGTGTAGGCACAGTGGATTGCTCCCAAAAGCTTTCCAATTGGACGTTGGGGAGCGTTCCCACACGGGCTCCATCTGTACCAACGTCACCCATATATGAAGACTGCATTCCTGCTGGTTCCTGGAGATTTCCATTATTTCTTAGTCCTGACCAACAGAATGATGCCTATAATATCCCCTGAGGAAGAGGACAGTGGGCATATCAGTGATTGTGGGATTCCGTGTTGAGTGCAATGATACCAGCAATGGAGTGTGATTTACTGGGTTTGGTGACCTGCTGTTAAAACGCCAGCCAGGACCCTCCTTTGAGGAAATGAGAGTGGTTTTCAATGGATTGTTTACCTGCCATTAAAAATCCAGTCAGGACCCTCCCCTGAAGAAGTGGAAGCAAAACACGATTTGGGCATCCGTTGCAGCGTTGGGATCAGTTGATGATATTACAAGAGCTGAGATAAGTGGCACCCAGTGACACCTTTGTGAAAGCTTTCAAAGGAATAAGGAATGGTGTACAATTATCTATAAGATATGTATATGTAAAGCACAGTTACTTACCTGTAACAGGTGATCTCTGGGAACAGCAGGAATAAGTCTTCACATATGGGTACGTCGGTACCGACGGAGTCTGCGCGGGAACGCTTCCCAGCGTCCAATCAAAGAGCTTTTGGAGCATTCCACCACGCCTGCGTGCTGCCTTCCGACCTTTCCCAACTGCCTCTCCTCAGTTAAGTTTTAAAGCCGAGACAAAGAGAGAGAGAGAGGAAAGAAAAGATAGATAGAGATACAACTCCTGGGAAGGTGGGTGGGTTGTGAAGACTTATTCCTGCTGTTCCCAGAGATCACCTGTTATAGGTAAGTAACTGTGCTTTCTCCAGGACCAAGCAGGAAGTCAGTCCTCACTTATGGGTGACGTCGGCGCCGACGGAGCCCTCGCGGAGCAATTTTCCCCAGCTTTCAAAGAAAGCCTTTGGGAATTGCAGCGCGCATGCGCGGTCCTCTTCCCGCCCAAGGGTGCCATCTTAGCCAGTCTTCTTTTTTCCGCGGAGCCCTACAGACGTCCCCGTCGTGTCCCCGCGAAAAAGTTGATATTTCTTCATAATTTTATTCTTTTTCCTTCGGTTCGACGCCGGTCTTTTTCCCGCCCGGACTCGCGACGCCGGTCAAGAGTCCTCTTCTTCTTTTTCGGTTTTTCTGACTTAGTCAGCTTTCGTTTTCGATTTTTCCCTGGCAGCCCGGTCCTTTGACCTCGCCGGGGCCCTTTTTCCCCCGATGGCTGCCAGTGGTTTCAAGCGGTGTGGTCAGTGTGACCGAAATATGTCACTAACTGACACACACGACTTTTGCCTCCGCTGCCTGGGCCCGGATCATGAAGAAATGATCTGTGGGCCCTGCGGCAAAATGTCCTCCAAAGCGTTGAGAAGTCGGCGGCATCAGCGGGATAGGATCTTCGCTGACCCCAGCCGTACCCGGACCTCGTCGGAGGCCTCCGCGTACAAAGGTTCCAGCTCGGACCGTCGCCGGAGTTCCTCCGACAGGGGTTCTCCCTCCGGGGACCATCGACGTAAGATGAAACCCGCGAGGGCGGCGTCGGTGGACGCTCCTGGCTCCGCGAGGGCCAGGTCGCATAGCCCCGATAGCCGCCCCGGGTCCTTGGAGAAGGAGCACCTCACGAAGCGACCTCGCCTGGAGTCGGAGCTGCCTGCTCGGGTAAGTCCTGTGGTCCTTCTGGACTCGCCTCCGCGACAGCCGACGTCGGGCCCGACGCCGTCGGGGCCCGAGTCGGGGGCTGCTGGGTCACCTGAGCTCGGACTCAGGTTGACGGCCTTGGAGAGCAGACTGTCTGCCTTCATGGACCAGCAGCGGGCACTGCTCGCTGGCTTCGCTGGCGCCGCTGCCCCGACCGCCGGGACGTCGACGTCCAAGTCGACCCCGGAGACCGAGCCGATCCTCGAGTCGATGCGAACTCGAGTCGATCCTCGGTCGAGGTCACCCTCGGCCTCCCGTTCGGGACCGAGGTCGCCAACGCCGACTCCCTCGGCGTCGGGGCGGCAGGCGCCGCGCCCTGCCCGGGCCGACCCCACCGAGTCCTCGTCGGAGTCGGTCTGGGAGTCTGAAGAGGAAGAGTCGCCTGATTCTTTCCGGACTCGGTGTGTCCCCTCGGACTCACCGGAGTCCGAACCTCGGAAGCAGTCCCCCCCGGAGGATGCCCGGTTCTCGGACTTCGTCAGGGATATGGCCAAGGCTTTGGCCTTCCCTGCGGACCCCGAGGAGGAGCCTCGAGCCGAAGAGCTCGACGCCCTCCAGTATGACTCTCCCGCAAGGGAACACTTTACTGTACCGGTTCCTCCTATGCTGGAACGACTACTCTTCCGCATGTGGGAGAGTCCGGCCAGCTCGCCGGTCCTGAGCAAGCGGGTCGATTCTATCTATCGAGTCCGCAAGAGCCCTGGCTTCCAAAAAGCACAGCTACCACACCATTCCATGGTAGTGGAATCGGCCATGCATCGTCTTAAGAGCCAGAAGATGCACTCCTCGGTGCCTCCTGGCAGGGAGGCCCGTAACCTGGATGGCCTTTGTAAGAAGTGTTTCCAGGGCTCTATGCTTGCGTGTCGTGTCCAGACCTACCAGCTATACATGGGCATGTATCTCCGAGATCTGGCTAAGGAGCTAGCCGGATTCTCCGCTGGTTTGTCCGAGGAACCCTTGCGGAGGTTCCTGGCCTTGTCCACTGGCATTCGGGAATGCTCCAAGTTCATGTCCCGAGCAGCCTATGATGGCTTTGAAGCGTCGGCTCGAGTAGCCGCAGCCGGCATCGGTGCCCGCCGACAGGCTTGGCTTCAGTCGTCTGACCTTGAGCCCTGGGTGCAGGACAAGTTGGTCGATGTCCCCTGCCGAGGCGAAAACCTCTTTGGCAAGCCCATGGCTGAAAAGGCTGCACAAATTGAGACGGAGACTCTCACCAGGACCAGGCTTTCTAGGAAGACCTCCGCCCCTTCCCAGAAAAAGAAGTGCTCGGGAAAAAAGTCCTTTTACCCGAGGAAGGCGGCTGCCTACAAACAATACCCCCATTATCAGGCCCCTGCAGCTCCCCAACAGGGCCAGCAGGCCAAGGGACGGGGTAACGGGTCCCGTAGGCAGCAAGCCCCCAAGCCTGCACCACCAGCCCCTGCTCAGCAGGGTGGGGGTTTTTGACTCCTTAAGCATAGCCTCTCCCCCCCCGCTGGTTCCTCCCAGCACCGGAGGCCGGCTGGTTCACTTCGCCCACAGGTGGTCCAGCATCACCGCAGATGCCTGGGTGCTTCAAGTCGTGCGAGAAGGCTATCTTCTCCACTTCCACCAGGTCCCTCCCTCCTATTTTCCGGGAGAACCTCCACGACCCCCTCTGCACAGGGAATTACTCCTTCAGGAGTTAGCAGGTCTTCTACAGGAACAGGCGGTGGAACCGGTGCCCCACCACCTGCAAGGTCAAGGCTTTTATTCCAGGTATTTTCTAATACCAAAGAGAACAGGAGGCCTCAGACCCATCCTGGACTTGCGCAACCTCAACAAGTTCCTCGTGCGGGAGAAGTTCAAGATGCTTACCCTTGGAATCCTTCTGCCCTACCTCCAGCAGGGAGATTGGCTATGCTCCTTGGATCTAAAGGATGCCTACACGCACATCCTCATCCACCCAAGCCACCGCCAATACCTAAGATTTGTGGTGGCAGGGAATCATTACCAGTACAGGGTACTGCCCTTTGGCCTGTCCTCCGCACCGCGGGTCTTCACAAAATGTCTCGCGGTGGTGGCGGCCCATCTCAGGCTTCACGGCCTCTATGTCTTTCCGTACCTCGACGACTGGCTCATCAGAGCAGCGTCCGCGCTGGAGGTCACCAACGCCACGCGCCGCACGGTGACTCTCCTGCAGTACTTGGGCTTTGTTATAAACTTCGCAAAGTCCACTTTGCTCCCCTCACAGGATCTCGAGTTCATCGGCGCAAGGCTGCACACTCCTCAGGCGCGAGCGTACCTTCCGCTCGACAGGGCTCAACGGCTCATGGACCTAGCCGACCGCTTTCGCAGCCAGCCCCTGGTCTCCGCCAGGCGCTTCCTGAGACTACTCGGCCATATGGCTTCCACCGTCCATGTGACCCCCAATGCCCGCCTGCATATGCGGCCTGCTCAATGGTGTCTCCGCCAACAGTGGCGACAAGCCACAGGCGGCCTAGCAGACCTAGTGCGCGTCTCCGAGCCGCTGATCTCGTCTCTCCGGTGGTGGCTTCAGCGGCCGAACCTGATATTCGGAATGCCTTTCCAGTCACCTCAGCCGGCCCGGGTGCTGACAACAGATGCATCCCTCCTGGGCTGGGGAGCGCATTGCCAAGGGGCGCGTACTCAGGGCCTCTGGACCACGTGGGAGTCTGCTCAGCAGATCAACTTCCTGGAGCTCAGGGCGATCCGCCTGGCTCTCAAGGCCTTCTCCCACCTGACTTCTCACCAGTCCGTCCTTGTCCAGACGGACAATCAAGTTGCCATGTTCTACGTGAACAAGCAGGGGGGCACGGGCTCCTTCCTTCTCTGTCGGGAAGCACAGAAGCTCTGCTCTTGGGCCGTCAGTCACGGCGTTCTCCTCAAGGCAGTTTATCTACCAGGCCAAGAGAATTACCTGGCGGACAAACTCAGCAGGATCCTCCAGCCGCATGAGTGGCGCCTGGATCCCTTGGTAGTTCAGAAGCTCTTTCTAAAGTGGGGCCTCCCCACGTTGGATCTCTTTGCCAGTCCTCACAACCGGCAACTTCCTCGCTTCTGCTCTCGTCAGCCACACCCCCTTCGGGTTGCGGCGGACGCTTTCCTGCTCTCATGGTCGGGAAGCCTTCTGTACGCTTTCCCTCCCATCCCGCTAGTCTCCCGGACTCTTTTCAAGGTTCTCCGAGACAAAGCCTTCATGATCCTGGTGGCCCCTCGCTGGCCCAGACAGCCGTGGTTTCCACTCCTGCTGCAATTAGCGGTGGAGGATCCATTCCCTCTGGGGTTTCAACCGGATCTCCTCACTCAGGATCAGGGGTCTCTGCTACACCCCAACCTCAGGTCTCTCAACCTTATGGCCTGGCTGCTGAGAGGGTAGTCCTTGCTCCCCTTCTCCTGCCGACAGAGGTGGAGGAGGTCGTCCTAGCTTCGCGACGGCCTTCTACCCGAAAATGTTACGCCCTTAAATGGCGTCGTTTCTCCGTTTGGTGTGCCCAACAGTCTCAGGATCCCTTCTCCTGCCCGGTGTCGGTGATCTTGCAGTACTTGCTATACCTCTCTAATCTGGGACTTAAGTCCAACTCCGTCAAAGTTCACCTCAGTGCTCTTTCAGCACATCATGTGCCGGTGGACGGCAGACCTCTCTCCAACGACCCTCTCGTAGCGAGGTTTCTCCGAGGTCTCCTTCTACTTAAACCACCTCTGCGCCCGCCAGCGCCTGACTGGGACCTGAATGTGGTTTTACAGCGGATCACCTGTCCGCCTTTTGAACCTATGGCTACCTGTTCTCTCCGTTTTCTTTCTTGGAAAACACTGTTCTTGATAGCCCTTACTTCCGCTAGACGCGTAAGTGAATTGCAGGCCCTCGTGTCTGATCCCCCTTACACTCGGTTCTACAAAAATAGGGTAGTCCTACGGACTCACCCAAAATTTCTTCCAAAAGTGGTCTCCCCTTTTCACATCAATCAGGAGGTGGTACTTCCAACCTTCTTTCCCAGACCGCACTCCAGCCGAGCTGAAACGGTCCTCCATACCCTGGACTGTAGAAGGGCATTGAACTTCTACCTTGACCGTACGCAGGAGCACCGTAAAGCTGCTCAGCTTTTTGTGTCTTTTGACCCCAATAAATTGGGGCTCCCGGTCTCCAAGCGTACTCTGTCCATCTGGGTTGCGGACTGTATCTCTTGGGCTTATGGGGCAGCCGGACTCTCCTTGGACGGTCGAGTAACGGCTCATTGCGTTCGGGCAAAGGCCACGTCAGTGGCTTACCTCCGCTCTGTTCCGCTGGCAGACATCTGCCGGGCCGCTACTTGGTCTTCGAGCCAGACTTTTGCGGTCCATTACTGTCTCGAGAGGGAGTCCCGCAGGGACAGTGCTTTCGGACAGGCAGTCCTCCGTAATCTCTTTGAGGTCTGAGCAACTCCTACCCTCCATCCCGGATGTGGGCTACCGGTGGGTAATAATTCAGCGAAGATCCTTCCTTCTGTGCTGCTGAGCTAGAGGGAGCTCATTTTTGTGCTTAGGGTCTCCGGTAGCCTTAAGCTTGGGAGTCCCATAAGTGAGGACTGACTTCCTGCTTGGTCCTGGAGAAAGCGTAGTTACTCACCTGTAACAGGTGTTCTCCAGGAGCAGCAGGAATCAGTCCTCACAACCCTCCCTCCTCCCCTTGGAGTTGCAATCGTCTGCTTTAGTTTTTTTTGCAAATTTTTATGCTGTCTTTTTTAGCTATGTCATCTGACTGGCTAAGATGGCACCCTTGGGCGGGAAGAGGACCGCGCATGCGCGCTGCAATTCCCAAAGGCTTTCTTTGAAAGCTGGGGAAAATTGCTCCGCGAGGGCTCCGTCGGCGCCGACGTCACCCATAAGTGAGGACTGATTCCTGCTGCTCCTGGAGAACACCTGTTACAGGTGAGTAACTACGCTATCTCCAGGAACAAGCAGGAATAAGTCTTCACATATGGGAACTCCCAAGCTAAGATGCCTGGAGTCCCAGCATGTCATGGGTTGGAACATGCTATCCCCCACAACGCCAGGAATCCTGAGGATGGAGGGTAGGAGTTGAAGAAAGAAAGGTGCTGTGGAACAGCTAACCTAGCATAGGACTGCAGACAAGGAGTCCATGTGTGGATGATAATTATCATCAATGATATTGGAAGAAATATTGCAATATGGACCTCCCCTAACAGGATTACACAGCAGTAAGGAGGTTCATGGGATCTACTGGGGACCCGGTAGAGGAACCTCCAGGAGGACCTCACTGTGAAGTGGAGGTAATAAACCTGTAGGAAAAAACAGTGGAGGTCAGATTCCTGAAAGGTAAGAGGGGACCCCGGTAATAACTGGGGTAGTACCAAAAACGGTGGGCCTTAAGCGGAAGGCTTTATGATAAAAGCCGAACTCTTTTGGCGACAGAGTGGCTCACCCTTGGGAGTAAAAAGAGAAGGCCGACCGAATTGGATAAACAGGCACAGTCCTTGTGGGAGGAAAAGGTATGGAAAGCCCTTGTATCCCAAAAGAAAGGACAAACGGCTGAGGCGTTAGAGCCTGTGATTAGCTGAAGATCGGCAATGTCTCTCCTAACTGGAGTTAGCTAGGAGAAATACTGGAACATGGAGAGCTTCAGAGGTACCTAAACCTTAAGGTTATGGTGGAAGTTGTTAACTACCACAGAGTGGTTGTGAATGTAGAACCCCAAACATGCTGAATAGCATAGGTATGGGTAAAGCCCATCTGTCAGAATCATATAGCTATATGAGTCTCGACAGTCAGGTAGATAAATGCAGAATACATATCTACCGATAGTAAAATATCTCGACAGATATATATATATATGTAACATATAGATAGATAGATAAGAATATATCTATAGTGAGATATGAAGGGCATAGAACACACACAAATGATAGACATAGACATCTGTAAGATGTATGCTATAGAATGAACATATAGGCCTCTATATGGGTGTCTGCAATGAAGCAGACAGAGATATGCCTACAGAACGGTATTCACATAGGAAATGTGGAGAGGAAAGATTCATCGAATAACAAGAAGGTGGAACCTACTTGAGAAGATATACAGAGAATCTATTCCCACTGGTTATGAGCTACAGGGATGCTAGCTAGTGAAATAACCAGGACGGTTACGTGAAAAGCAGAGGATGATATCAGTCTGCAGCCAGCAAGTCCTGAGTATTCTAGAACTCTAGCATGGTAAGTGAACAGAAGACGCATAAAAAATGAGATACCATGCTGACATGCTTATGGACAAAAAAGGTATCATGCGTTCTTACCATGAGGACGAGCTGCAAGGAGAAAGCATATTCCCGATTGGAAATACTATGGACCAAAGCAGGGAATTGGCAACTCCTTAAGCTTTCACGTAAGAGAAGGCCTATGTCCTTTATAATAAAAAGGAGAACCTTTCTAGTCATGGGAGACACGACTGAAAAAGCCTTTTCCAACCATCTAGGATAGCTGTTGGAGAAAAAAAACCCATGCTCTCTAGCAAGGGCCCATAGTGGAGAGCTTCTCTGTAGAATTGCAGAGAGCATGATGCAGGAGAATGAGGAGATAGAACTGGCTGCTGGAGAGCCAGTACCCAAGTCAACTATGCTGCCAAACCCAGGGGAATGGAGATGGCAGAAAGAGAAGACAATCTAACAAGGCTGTAGTGAAATAATTTCCAAGACAGATAACAGCACTGACTTGGAATCACTACTAAACTACACAGAAAGTTAGTGGAGGACAAATCTGGTTGCTGATGGACAAGAACCAGTGGTCCAAACATTAAGGCTCCTGCATAGGCAGCTGCTTGCTAGACAGCAGAAAGAATCTTACTGTTTAAAAACAGAAAGAACAGACAGAACAGGAATAGAAAACTCTGGACATGTTTGATGAACTGCTTCAAAGCAAGACTGAAAAAGAGGAGTCAACTCAGAGAGGAGAACTCCGCACTGGAAAAGTAACAAAACTAGAGAGGCTGAAGAAAAGCCCTCCAGTGAAGCAATACCGCTCTTACAGAGGAAAAGCTTGGTAAGAGGGTAAAGAGAATGGAGCTGAAGAAGACTTACAAAGTAGTAAGTCTATAGAAAGGAAAAAAGAGACATGCTGGCACAGGAAAACTATCGTTTGATAGTGGTTAGACCTCTTTCCCTAGCAGGAAGAAGAGGGAACCCTGTGACCTATAAGCATGAACATCCTGACAACTCATAGAACATAGAAAAAATGGATGTCTTTTGGGACGAGATCCATGTCTAGGATTTAGAATAACAGCAGTGGATTGCCTCTTGAGAAGAAGCAACTGCAGATTCTAACCCTAAGAGTCACAAGCATCTGATGGAGATTGATCAGAAACCCTGTGGTTGCTGGGTTTGCTGAGCCTGGTGAGAGGTTGAATTCTGCAGACCAGGACGATGCTTCCCTTGTTTGGGAACATCTGTATGATGGGCAGATGATGCATAAAACCTTCTTCTCCTATGGGAAGAAAGTTTAGCAGGACATTTCCTGCCTACTGGGACAGAAGAAGGTGCAGAACAGCCCCTAGGAACAGGTAAGTCAGTGAATAACTGAGTAACCTGACGTAAAGACTCCTTGTTGAAAAGATTGTCTCCAGTGCAAGGAGTATGTCCCAGTCTTTGCTGTGCCCATTTGTCCAAGTCTGAAGCTTGGAGCCAGGTTCTACATCAGGGGTCTCAAACTCAAATTGCTTTGAGGGCCAAATGAGGACTTGTAAAGTAACCCGGGGGCCGCATAAGACGCGGGGCCTCATTTGCATAAGGGGCCTCATTTGCATAAATATTTGCATAATGTTACCATACACTAACTTTTAGTAAACATGCCTCTTTAATGAGTATGGATAAAGAAAGACTAAAAGATTTAGAAACAAGACGACAATAATTAAACTGGGAACCCCAAAAGCCAAACTTGGAATGTACAACAACACTGTAGAAATAAAACTATAAATTAATTTCCTCTTGTACTAAACAAAGCGCAAACATTAATGATGCACATTTCCCAGAGCTGACATATTCCAGTTAATAAATTCAAAATAAAGAGATATTTTTCTACCTTTTGTGCATTTTTTTCAGTTGCAATTGTTCCAGCCACTTTCTTCTGGTTTCTTCATGTCTTCTGCTAACTCTCCATCGTCTGCTGTCCATTTGCCCTTTCTTCTCTCCTAGTTTTTTTTCCATTCTCTCTCTACATCTGCTTTAACATACTAATCTTTCTCCTTTTTCTCTTTCCTCATTCCTATTTCATCCACTCAAATTTTACCCCTCCATCCTCAATCCCCACTTACTCTCCCAATACCTGGCCAATTGTAGATTTGTCTTCTCTCCCAGACAAAATATTTTTCCCCTCTCCATTTCACTTTCCCAGCTCCATCCCATTCTAATCCTCCCCCAACATCAGCTCCCTTCTAGTTCCAGCCCCACCCAGCATCCGCTCCCTTCTAGTCCCCCCATTAGTCCATTTCCAGTCCTATCCTAGCCTCACCATCAGCCCATTTCCAATCCTAGCCCCCCATCAGCCCATTTCCAATCCTAGCTCCCTCCCCTCACAGCCCATTTCCATTCCAAGCCCCCCTCCCCATCAGCCATTTGCAGTTCAAGCCCCCCTTCCACTCAGCCCATTTCCAGTCCTAGCAACCCCCCAGCCCATTACCAGTCCTAACCTCCCCATAGCGCACTTCCAGTTTTACCCATCACCCCATTTTCAGTCTTACCCCCCCCATAGCCCATTACCAGTCATAACCCCCCTGCCAATAGCCCACTTCCAGCCCTAACCCCCATTACCCCATTTCAGTCAGCCCTTCCATAGCTCATTACCAGTCCTAACTCCCCCCATCAGCCCACCTCCAGTCCTTCCTAACCCCCACCTGCCCATTTCCAGTCCTAGCCCCCACCATAGCCCATTACCAGTCATAACCCCCCTGCCAATAGCCCATCTCCAGTCATAACCCCCCCCTGCCAATAGCCCATCTCCAGTCATAACCCCCCCCTGCCAATAGCCCATTTCCAGTCATACCCCCCCCTGCCAATAGCCCATTTCCAGTCATACCCCCCCCCCCTGCCAATAGCCCATTTCCAGTCCTACACCCCCCCCCCTCCCCAGGTAAATTAAAAAAAAACCTGGCTCCTGCTGCTCAAGCAGCAAAATCAGCTGTCCTGCGGCCCCTTCCCCTGTGCCCGGAGATCCGAGTCTGCTCTATCAGCGCCGTGCTTTTCAAGCCGCGAGGAGAGTATTCCCCTCTCGCGCGGCTTGAAACCGCGCGAGAGGGGAATACTCTCTTCGCGGCTTGAAAAGCACGCCGCTGATAGAGCAGACTCGGATCTCCGGGCACAGGGGAAGGGGCCGCAGGACAGCTGATTTTGCTGCTTGAGCAGCAGAAGTCAGTTTTTTTTAAAATTTGACAATTGATTCTGCCGCTGCCACGGCGGCAACGGCAGAAGCCAGGGTTTTGGGGTTTTTTTGTTTTCCTCCGTCGCGGGCCGCACAATGCGGCCCGCGGGCCGCGTGTTTGAGACCCCTGTTCTACATCGTGCCCCTATAGTTATAGCAGAAGTCCTGCTAACAGACTCAAAAGAGTCTAGGGAAGCATGAGTAAGAAACCAAGAGATATTCTGAAGATGCTTAAGCAGTGAAGAATAGCCTGCACTCTTGGACTCTGGAAGGGAAGGAGTCAAAAGATGTAATTGCTTTGTGACCTCCTCAAGAGATAGACTCATATAAAAAATATGAGAGAATTCTTGCAGAAAGCATAGATGTCTGGAAGGTTTGACGTCCAAAGGCATCTAATGTCTTAGACTCACGACCTGGCGCATAAGAAGAGTGCTTTTTCTTACTCTTAACCCGCCTCATTGCTGATTCCACTACCATGGAATGATGAGGAAGTTGAGTCTTTTGAAACCCTGGAGAGGGGGGCACCTGATATAAGAGATCAGTTGCTCTGGAAGGTGGTGGTACCCTTAAAGGTGTTTCCCACATTCCTAGAAGGAGATCCTGCAAGGAATGATGCAAAGGAAGCATTATGTTGTCCTTTGCTTTGGTAGAAACAGAGCCTTGTGCAGGATCATGTCCTGGGATAGGAATGGCAAGGGATCTTGCTATATCCAGGAGGAAACTTTGAAAAGAGGGATCTTCAACGGGAATTTCCTTTGGACAGATTAGATCTGAAGAACTAGCCTGAGTATTGAAAGAGCTATCCAAATATATAGGAATAGAAGATCCTGCACGGTGCAGTGTGGAATCCTTAAGGGATGGTCGCCGGTACTGGCTGTCAGGAGCAGCGACCATCAGTACCACATCGTCCATGCCAGGTATCGACTCCAAGCTTGGTATAGAAGGGAGCGATCCTGTTGAAAAAAGCATGGCAGGAGTTGGCCACGATGCTACTGTGGATACCGGTACCGATACCAATACCGGTACCGATGTCGGAGCCGAGCTCGACACAGCCATCGAGACAGCCAAATCGGTATCGAGGTAACCGAAAACCTCCGGCCGCTATCCTCGGTACCGAGCCTCCGGTATCAATCGGTGTCGGTACCAAAGCGTATTGGTACCCAGTCTACCAGACTAGAGATCGATTCCAAACTCGGCATCGAGGGCAAAGAGCCTGATGAGCGAAGCATGGAAGGCACCGATCGCAAGGATAATGAGGACATCGGTACCGACTTCGGTACCGTGTCTGATACCGGTGGATGAAGGTCAACCAGTGGCAACTCAAACGGCCTCGGGGGAACCGAGAGTTGCGGATCCGAATCATCGGAACCGAGCCTTCGGTACCGCCCAGAGCCGGTACCAAGGCGAGTCGGTACCCAGTCCTCCAGACTGGAGATCGATTCCAGACTCGGCATCGAAGGAAGCGAGGCTATCGATGCAGGTCTGGAGGGTACCGATGTCAGTGGTAGTATCGGTGCTGGTACCGATAATGGAAAGTCAGTCTGGAGGGTATCCACTGGTCCCGAAGGCACCGAGGACGCCAGATGACAATCCCTGGTGAGGAGTGTTTCATCCAACACCAGTGCCGATGCCGGGGTATTGGTACCGCTCGAAGCGGATGCCACCACCGGACACGGCTCAGGTATGTTCTGTGAGGGGTGAACCCCAGGAACAACCTGAAACCCCTCAAACGCTTTGGAGACCGAAGACTCCCGCCGGGGTTTTGAAGCCAGTGGGCCCTCGAGGGCAAGGCCGGAGCCGTCTACATACTGTGCATGAGACCTACCACTTGAGGGCTGGCTAGTCTTAACAGACTGTTTGTGGGTTACCTGATCCTGTGTAGAAGAAGAAAGGGACGGTGCCCCGAAGTTGGAGGGAAACCGTGTATTGAGGGAACCCTGATGTTGAAAACCTCTTCTCACCAAACTGTCGTCAGGACCCAAGCAGGTTAGACACCGACTTCGAGGGTCTAAAAATAAAGTTGTACCGCCACAGTTTAAACATTTCTTGGGGAAAATGGCTGGCGGTTCCATGAGGAAAAAACGAGGCCTAGAAGGCCTAAGAAACCGCGAGACACTATGAAGAAAAAATATCCCTTGGAAAGGAAGATTTTACCAGAAAAGAAAAGAAAACACCGGCGGTACCGGTGGCGTCGGGGAAGACAGCCACGACCACAAGGAAACTAAAGAAATAAAACAGGAATTTTCTGTGGTGACAGGAGGACGTCCTGCCGGCTCCGCGGAAAACGAAAACTGAGGAGAGGCAGTTGGGAAAGGCGGGAAGGCAGCACGCAGGCGTGGTAGGATGCTCCAAAAGCTTTGATTGGACGCTGGTGAGCGTTCCCGCGCAGACTCCGTCAGTACCGACGTACCCATATGTGAAGACTCATTCCTGCTTGTTCCTGGAGATTATGTATTTCTTGGTTATGATGGATTCAAAGGCTCTTTCAGGCTTAATGATAATAGTCCTTGAATATTTTTTAAAGGTATTAGGGCTGTGTGCAATATATGTACAGTAATATGACATACTTTTTGTAATTTAGGGCTTAATGATAGTAGTCCTTGAGGCTGTGTGCAATATATATAATATGGGTTATATTTTTTGTAATGTATTTTTGTGTTGTGATGGGTTCAATGGCTTACTGATTGTATTAAATATTTGTATATCACGTCTGAAGGAAGTTTTTTGGACCTCTGATATTATAGAGCTAGTCCATGGTCGAATCTTTTTGAGCCTGGACATTGAACTCACGGGTACTGAGTTCCTTTTTCTCCCTTACTGACGTGAGATAGCAATTATCTCCAATTGTAAGGTTAGGTAGAATGATGTTATTAGGAATTTTGTTGTTCCTGGAGATTGGCAGTACAGAATCAACTGGAGAACTGGTCTGCAAGAGGATCGGGGCGGAGGAGGTGGAGTCCGCTCGAGGGAGTTTAAGGAAGCCCCTTCAACCGAGGAGGATACCTGCATCATTGCCTGCCCCAATAAATTGACCTTAGGTACTAAATGCTTGTCCATGGGTCCTTCAAATGATGCGTATTCACTCAAAATGTAACCGGAGAGTACAGATGTACTACATGTATTACTTATAAATGCACTCACACATGTCTCAGTTCACAGATTCCTTTAATCAGCGCCGAGGAGCCTCGGTGGGCCACGGATAGCCGGCCGGCTGACCCGGCCGGCGAGGAGAGCTGCGGGAAATAAGTTAAACAACTTGGAAAATAAGTTAAGCAACTTTTCTATAATAAGATTGAAGTATTGTGAGAAAGAACTTTTCAAGCATAATATAATATTAAGAATAACACAATTCCTGGGGAAGGTCATTGATGCGAATAGGCACTACGGTTTAACGTTTTCAAAGTCAACATCAGTGCCATAAAGTCTGAGACCTTCTTTGTTGATTAAAGGAATCTGTGATCTGAGACGTGTGTGAGTGCATTTATAAGTAATACATGTGGTACATCTCCAGTTACATTTTGAGTGAATACGCATCATTTGATTGACATTAATATCGCTCAAAGAACAGACCGTATATAGTTGTTGTCCATGGGTCCTGACAAAACTGAGCCCACAACTGCCCTGAGATTTCCTCTTCCCTGGCATCCCAAACTTCCAGAGATAATATAAATAAACCTCGCCTCTCCTTGCACATCAGCTCCCAAGGGGAAGGTCAAGCCCCTTGTTACATGCCCTGTAGTGCACGGTAGCACACCGTAAGAGGCCTGGATTTTATGGGGCCCCTGGGTGAAGTGCGGTTGTCCATAGAGGTGTTGGAACAGCAGACATGCATGATGGTGGTCCTTCTGAATGGCAGGCAGCAAGATAATCAGCTCCCAAACACACTATCTATTTGGCCTGGTTTTATGGGGCCCTCAGGTGAAGTGCGGTTGTCCATGGAGGTGTTGGAACAACATACAGGCACAATGGTAGTCCTTTCTAAGTGGCAGGCAGCAAGGTAATCAGCTCCCAAACACACTCTGTTCGGCCCTATTTTATAGGGCCCTCGAGTGAAGTGCAGCTGTCCATGGAAGTGCCAGAACAGCAGGCAGGCACGATGATAATCCTTCTGGACAGCAGGCAGCAAGGTAACCAGATCCCAAATGCATTCTCTGTTCGGCCCGGTTTTATGGGGCCCTCGGGGAAGTACAGCTGTCCACAGAGATGCCGGAAAAGCAGGCAGACACAATGGTAGTCCTTCTGGGCGGCAGACAGCAAGGTAATCAGCTTGAATGTACTGAGGTACAAGGGAATAAAATGTGACAGGACCAGATAGGTGATGTGTTCATCTCCAAGGCTATGTGGGGTATGGATTCCATGAGTATCTTATGGTCCCAGTATCCCTATTGTCATGTCTGAGAGTTTTGTGAGTGTGCTGGTTTATCTTGTGGTCTGTAACACTGATTTCTTTTGTCCGAATGTCTGTCTCACATTCTCTCACTTGCTGTTATAGACAAGACAGAAGGATGTACTTTTGTTTGCTATTTCTTCTTTATTTCTTTATCTTTATTCTGAGTCAGGAAGTAAGACAGAATCATGCAGGGAGGAGCAGACATTCTTACTTTTAGCTGTTTAACTGATCTGCACCCAGATAAGTAAAGAATGACCCTGTTTGTTTGCAACGAGAGGTGGCAAGATCTGTAGTTCTACTCGACTGCCTTTTTCTTTGTTCTTAGTCTTTTTGTTTTTGTAAGATAGGGAATAAACATAATAAAGAATTCTTTGGCAAAGAAAAATCTGTGAGATAGTAATTACCATGTACTAGCATGCTGTCCTGTATAAGGTAAGGTTTTATTAGGAAGTAGTGAGTCTTCCCTGTGTGTTTCTTTCCCTGGGAAGTGGTAAAGTCCTCCCTGTGTGTTTCTTTCCTTGGGAAAGCGTAGTTACTCACCTGTAACAGGTGTTCTCCAGGAGCAGCAGGAATCAGTCCTCACTTATGGGTGACGTCGGCGCCGACGGAGCCCTCGCGGAGCAATTTTCCCCAGCTTTCAAAGAAAGCCTTTGGGACTTGCAGCGCGCATGCGCGGTCGTCTTCCCGCCCGAGGGTGCCATCTTAGCCAGTCAGATGACATAGCTAAAAAAGACAGCATAAAAATTTGCAAAAAGAACATAAGCAGACGATTGCAACTCCAAGGGGAGGAGGGAGGGTAGTGAGGACTGATTCCTGCTGCTCCTGGAGAACACCTGTTACAGGTGAGTAACTACGCTTTCTCCAGGACCAAGCAGGAAGTCAGTCCTCACTTATGGGACTCCCAAGCTCAAGGCTACCGGAGACCCTAAGCACAAAAATGAGCTCCCTCTAGCTCAGCAGCACAGAAGGATAGAATCTTCGCTGAATTATCACCCACCGGTAGCCCACATCCGGGATGGAGGGTAGGAGTTGCTCAGACCTCAAAGAGATTACGGAGGACTGCCTGTCCGAAAGCACTGTCCCTACGGGACTCCCTCTCGAGACAGTAATGGACCGCAAAAGTCTGGCTCGAAGACCAAGTAGCGGCCCGGCAGATGTCTGCCAGCGGAACAGAGCGGAGGTAAGCCACTGACGTGGCCTTTGCCCGAACGCAATGAGCCGTGACTCAACTTTCTAAGGAGAGTCCGGCTGCCCCATAAGCCCAAGAGATACAGTCCGCAACCCAGATGGACAGAGTACGCTTGGAGACCGGGAGCCCCAATTTATTGGGGTCGAAAGACACAAAAAGCTGAGCAGCTTTACGGTGCTCCCGCGTACGGTCAAGGTAGAAGTTCAATGCCCTTCTACAGTCCAGGGTATGGAGGACCGTTTCAGCTCGGCTGGAGTGTGGTCTGGGAAAGAAGGTTGGAAGTACCACCTCCTGATTGATGTGAAAAGGGGAGACCACTTTAGGCAGAAATTTGGGTGAGTCCGTAGGACTACCCTATTCTTGTAGAACCTAGTGTAAGGGGGATCAGACACGAGGGCCTGCAATTCACTTACGCGCCTAGCGGAAGTGAGGGCTATCAAGAACAGTGTTTTCCAAGACAGAAAACGTAGAGAACAGGTAGCCATAGGTTCAAAAGGCGGACAGGTGATCCGCTGCAAAACCACATTCAGGTCCCAGTCAGGCGCTGGCGGGCGCAGAGGTGGTTTAAGTAGAAGGAGACCTCGGAGAAACCTCGCTACGAGAGGGTCATTGGAGAGAGGTCTGCCGTCCACTGGCACATGATGTGCTGAAAGAGCACTGAGGTGAACTTTGACGGAGTTGGACTTAAGTCCCAGATTAGAGAGGTGCAGCAAGTACTGCAAGATCACCGACACCGGGCAGGAGAAGGGATCCTGAGACTGTTGGGTACACCAGACTGCAAAGCGACGCCATTTAAGGGCGTAGCATTTGCGGGTAGAAGGCCGTCGCGAAGCTAAGACGACCTCCTCCACCTCCGCCGGCAGGAGAAGGGGAGCAAGGACTACCCTCTCAGCAGCCAGGCCATAAGGTTGAGAGACCTGAGGTTGGGGTGCAGAAGGGACCCCTGATCCTGAGTGAGGAGATCCGGTTGTATCCCCAGAGGGATTGGGCCCTCCACCGCCAGTTGCAGCAGGAGTGGAAACCACGGCTGCCTGGGCCAGCGAGGGGCCACCAGGATCATGAAGGCTTTGTCTCGGAGAACCTTGAAAAGAGTCCGAGAGACCAGCGGGATGGGAGGGAAAGCGTACAGAAGGCTCCCCGACCACGAGATCAGAAAGGCGTCCGCCGCAACCCGAAGGGGGTGTGGCTGACGAGAGCAGAAGCGAGGAAGTTGCCGGTTGTGAGGACTGGCAAAGAGATCCACCGTGGGGAGACCCCACTGGAGGAAGAGCTTCTGAACTACCAAGGGATCCAGACGCCACTCGTGCGGCTGGAGGACCCTGCTGAGTTTGTCTGCAAGGCAATTTTCTTGGCCCGGGAGATAAACTGCCTTGAGGAGAATGCCGTGACTGACGGCCCAAGAGCAGAGCTTCTGTGCCTCCCGGCAGAGGAGGAAGGAGCCCGTGCCCCCCTGCTTGTTCACGTAGAACATGGCAACCTGATTGTCCGTCTGGACAAGGACGGACTGTTGGGAAGTCAGGTGGGAGAAGGCCTTGAGAGCGAGGCGGATCGCCCTGAGCTCCAGGAAGTTGATCTGCTGAGCAGACTCCCACGTGGTCCAGAGGCCCTGAGTACGTGCCTCTTGGCAATGTGCTCCCCAGCCCAGGAGGGATGCATCGGTGGTCAGCACCCGGGTCGGCTGAGGTGACTGGAAAGGCATTCCGAATATCAGGTTCGGCTGCCGGAGCCACCACCGGAGAGACGAGAGCAGTGGCTCGGAGACGCGCACTAGGTCTGCCAGGCCGCCCGTGGCTTGTCGCCACTGCTGGCGGAGACACCATTGAGCAGACCGCATGTTCAGGCGGGCATTGGGGGTCAAATGGACAGTGGAGTTTATGACAAAGCCCAAGTGCTGCAGCAGAGTCACCGTGCGGCACGTGGCGTTGGTGACCTCCTGAGCGGACGGTGCTCTGATGAGCCAGTCGTCGAGGTACGGAAAGACATAGAGGCCGTGAAGCCGGAGATGGGCCGCCACGACCGCGAGACATTTTGTGAAGACTCGCGGTGCGGAGGATAGGCCAAAGGGCAGTACTCTGTACTGGTAATGATTTCCTGCCACCACAAACCTTAGGTATTGGCGGTGGCTTGGGTGGATGAGGATGTGCGTGTAGGCATCCTTTAGATCCAAGGAGCATAGCCAATCTCCCTGCTGGAGGTAGGGCAGAAGGATTCCAAGGGTAAGCATTTTGAACTTCTCCCGCACAAGGAACTTGTTGAGGTTGCGCAAGTCCAGGATGGGTCTGAGGCCCCCTGTTCTCTTTGGTATCAGAAAATACCTTGAATAAAAGCCTTGACCTCTCAGGTGGTGGGGCACCGGTTCCACCGCCTGTTCCTGCAGAAGACCTGCTAACTCCTGAAGGAGCAACTCCCTGTGCAGAGGGGGGCGCGGAGGCTCTCCCGGAAAATAGGAGGGAGGGACCTGATGGAAGTGGAGAAGGTAGCCCTCTCGCACGACCTGAAGCACCCAGGCATCTGCGGTGATGCTGGACCACCTGTGGGCGAAGTGAACCAGCCGGCCTCCGGTGCTGGGAGGGACCAGCGGGGGGGGAGAGGCTATGCTGAGCGAGTCAAAAACCCCCTCCCTGCTGAGCAGGGGCTGGTGGTGCAGGCTTGGGGGCTTGCTGCCTACGGGACCCGTTACCCCGTCCCTTGGCCTGCTGGCCCTGTTGGGGAGCTGCAGGGGCCTGATAATGGGGGTACTGTTTGTAGGCAGCCGCCTTCCTCGGGTAAAAGGACTTTTTTCCCGAGCCCTTCTTTTTCTGGGAAGGGGCGGAGGTCTTCCTAGAAAGCCTGGTCCTGGTGAGAGTCTCAGTCTCAATTTGTGCAGCCTTTTCCGCCATGGGCTTGCCAAAGAGGTTTTCGCCTCGGCAGGGGACATCGACCAACTTGTCCTGTACCCAGGGCTCAAGGTCCGACGACTGAAGCCAAGCCTGTCGGCGGGCACCGATGCCGGCTGCGGCCACTCTAGCCGAGGCCTCAAAGCCATCATAGGCTGCTCGGGACATGAACTTTGAGCATTCCCGAATGCCCGTGGACAAGGCTAGGAACCTCCGCAAGGGCTCCTCGGAGAGACCAGCGGAGAATCCGGCTAGCTCTTTAGCCAGATCCCGGAGATACATGCCCATGTAGAGCTGGTAAGTCTGGACACGACATGCGAGCATAGAGCCCTGGAAGCACTTCTTGCCAAGGCCATCCAGGTTACGGGCCTCCCTTCCAGGAGGCACCGAGGAGTGCATCTTCTGGCTCTTAAGACGATGCATGGCCGATTCCACTACCATGGAATGGTGTGGCAGCTGTGCCTTCTGAAAGCCAGGGCTCTTGCGGACCCGATAGATAGAATCGACCCGCTTGCTCAGGACCGGCGCGGAGGCCGGACTCTCCCACATGCGGAAGAGTAGTCGTTCCAGCATAGGAGGAACCGGCACAGTAAAGTGCTCCCTCGCGGGAGAGTCATACTGGAGGGCGTCGAGCTCTTCGGCTCGAGGCTCCTCCTCGGGATCCGCAGGGAAGGCCAAAGCCTTGGCCATATCCCTAACGAAGTCCGAGAACCGGGCATCCTCCGGGGGGGACTGCTTCCGAGGTTCGGACCCCGGTGAGTCCGATGGGACACACCGAGTCCGGAAAGAATCAGGTGACTCTTCCTCCTCAGACTCCCAGACCGACTCCGACGAGGACTCGGTGGGGTCGGCCCGGGCAGGGTGCGGCGCCAGCCGCCCCGACGTCGAGGGAGTCGGCGTCGGCGACCTCGGTCCCGAACGGGAGGCCGAGGGTGACCTCGACCGAGGATCGACTCGAGTTCTCATTGACTCGAGGATCGGCTCGGTCTCCGGGGTCGACTTGGACGTCGACGTCCCGGCGGTCGGGGCAGCGGCGCCAGCGAGGCCAGCGAGCAGTGCCCGCTGCTGGTCCATGAAGGCAGACAGTCTGCTCTCCAAGGCCGTCAACCTGAGTCCGAGCTCAGGTGACCCAGCAGCCCCCGACTCGGGCCCCGACGGCGTCGGGCCCGACGTCGGCTGTCGCGGAGGCGAGTCCAGAAGGACTACAGGACTTACCCGGGCAGGCATCTCCGACTCCAGGCGAGGTCGCTTCGGGAGATGTTCCTTCTCCAAGGACCCGGGGCGGCTGTCGGGGCTATGCGACCTGGCCCTCGCGGAGCCAGGAGCGTCCACCGACGCCGCCCTCGCGGGTTTTTCCTTCCGACGATGGTCCCCGGAGGGAGAACCCCGGTCGGAGGAGCTCCGGCGACGGTCCGAGCTGGAGCCCTTTGACACGGAGGCCTCCGACGAGGTCCGGGTACGGCTGGGGTCAGCGAAGATTCTCTCGCGCTGATGCCGCCGACTTCTCAACGCCTTCGAGGACAGTTTGCTGCAGGGCCCACAGATCAGTTCCTCATGATCCGGGCCCAAGCAGCGGAGGCAAAAGTCGTGTGTGTCGGTTAGTGACATATTTCGGTCACACCGACCACACCGCTTAAAGCCACTGGCAGCCATCGGGGGAAAAAGGGCCCCTGCGAGGTCAAAGGACCGGGCTGCCAGGGAAAACGAAAATGAAAGCTGACTAAGTCAGAAAAACCGAAAAAACGCTAGAGGACTCGAGACCGGCGTCGCGAGTCCGGGCGGGAAAACGATCGGCGTCGAACCGAAAGAAAAAAGTATAAAATAAAGAGGAAAATCAACTTTTTCGCGGGGACAAGACGGGGACGTCTGCAGGGCTGGCTAAGATGGCACCCTCGGGCGGGAAGACGACCGCGCATGCGCGCTGCAATTCCCAAAGGCTTTCTTTGAAAGCTGGGGAAAATTGCTCCGCGAGGGCTCCGTCGGCGCCGACGTCACCCATAAGTGAGGACTGACTTCCTGCTTGGTCCTGGAGAAGTGGTAAGTCCTCTCTGTGTGTTTCCCCTTTTGGACGGAGGAAGGTGTCTGTTTGGGAGCTGTCTGGCCCACGGTCCAGCTGACCTTCGCCCCGTACAGATCTCAGGCCCATAAAAGGGTAGCAGCAGGGATCCGATAGACCCGGCTCGTTCAGTACACTCTTTGCAGATTAATCGAATGGGCCGTGGGCAAGTTGTTTCAGAAATGAAATAGGTTGCATAGTACAGATTAAGCATCTTTGCTGGAGTCCTTGTCCAGCCAATAGCAAGCAGCGAAGTTATGCAAGGAAGACCATGTAGCAGCTTGGCAGATCTCTGGAATAGAGACCGAACGAAGATTGGTTACAGTAGCAGGCATAGCTCGGACATTATGGGCTGTGACATGGTAATGGAGTGACAGTCCAGCCAGGGAATAAGCAAAAGCAATGCAGTCTGCAGTCCAGTTTGACATAGTTCTCTTGGAAACTGCCAAGCCAAGATGACTTGGGTCATAGGAAACAAAGAGTTGACAGGATTGGCGATGACCCTTAGTATGGTCCAGAAAGAAAGCAAATGCTCTCTTGCAATCAAGCGTATGAAGCTTGGCCTCAACTCGAGAGTTGTGAGGCCTGGGAAAAAATGTTGGTAAGGAAATAGATTGCTTCAAGTGAAAGGAAGTGACCACTTTCGGCAGAAATTTTGGGCATGATCTAAATCCAATTCCCATATTTGGGGATGGGACGTCATTTTTTTTTCACTGCTGAAGACCTGACTTGAGACACATTTTTTGCCTGTGTCTGGATTACCATATAGAGAGTTTCAAAGCAATCAAAAGAAGGCTGGACTCTGCTGCTTCTCTCAACATGACCATGTAACCACTAATGAAAGACAAAGAAATTTTCCCATGGCTTGCCTTTCTCATTTTAGTGCCTCCACATTAGGCATTTTAGAACAATGTTTTAAGCACAGTAAGATGTCTTGAAGATTTGCATTACCTTGCCAGAAACTCTAGTTTCCAGGAACCTGTGAATATCCTGTCATGTCTGAGAAGTCACCCAGTATATAACCACAAAGGCAACCCAGGATGCCTTTGTGTTTCAAAAGAGGTTTTAATCTAATTCGTTCAAGACACTAATCTCTATAAATGTATTATTTTTCATTTTACCTGTAATCAAGTGCACAGCTCCAAAGATGAATGTGAA
Organism: Ichthyophis bannanicus; assembly: GCA_033557465.1. Lineage (NCBI taxonomy): Eukaryota > Metazoa > Chordata > Amphibia > Gymnophiona > Ichthyophiidae > Ichthyophis > Ichthyophis bannanicus. The sequence goes on from CM066037.1 coordinate 65,951,769, forward strand.
AGGTTGTAATGGAGGCTGGAGGACTATATCCCAAAACAGGCTCATCAGAAATATTCAAAAAATATAAAATCTGCAATTAGAAAACCGAAAATGAGTACAATCAAACTGTGTCATAGTTTTAAGTACAATGCTGAATAAATAAAATGGGAATGACTGAACCTGCTCATGCCAGCTTTGATCTGAAGGAAGCACTCTGTGCTGAAGGATAGCTCCTCTTAAGCCCACTGCAACCAGAAATTCCTATAGAAAGAAACACACACTGCATTAATGACTGCATCTTCAATAACATGAGTGAATACAGATGACAATAATAAATCTTCAGAACAGGCTTCTTACAGCCTGTGAGGTCATCTTAAAGGGAAACTATTCTTGGAGTTTCCCTATGAAAACCTACATCCTAGCATTTCATTTCTCACTTACCTCGTTTCCAACCCATCTCCCCATTCTCTCAGCCTATCTGCAGTCCTCCCATTCCCTATATCTCTCTCTCCTTCCCTAGCCTCTTATTGCTCAGTCTTTTACTAACTCTCCTCCTCTCCCTCTCTTCCCTTCCCCATTCAGCATCGTCCCCCCACTTTCCAACAACAGCATCTCCCATTTCTCCTTTCCCCTGATTGCTCCTCTCTCTAGCATCTCAACTCAAAGCATCTCTTTATGTCCTCTGTTTACAGCATCTAATCTAATTTACCTTCTTTCCCCCTCCCTCAGTCTGTAACCCCGATCTGGAAGTTGCAGCATTTAAACCAGAAGCATGGGAGGCATCTGAGCCCATGTACACATGCAGGTCTTACTCCATTCCACCCAAACTTTTACAAAGGCTGGGGAGCTGGCAGAACCACATATGCACACATGGGCTCAGAAGCCCTACATGCGTCCTGTTGTACTGCTTCAATCAAAGCACTGGATTTGCACTAGCAGCAAAACATGTCCTTCCGAACCTCCCTTGCTATGCCACTTACCACCGTCCAGTTCGCACTTCTGAATCACTTTATTCCAGAGTTATTTCAACAGTTCTATGTTCAGCATTTTAGACGTTTGCTTCAAATTCACTTCATACAACAGAAACAACTTGTTTCTTCAAAAAGGAGAATTTGAATCAACTATTGTGACCAGACACAGATGGACTGTATTTAACATTATGGGCCTTGTTAAGTCAGTTTTTGGAAATGGTGCTGATTTTGTTTTGCTATGCAAAGAGAGGGAAGATGTATGTAATCAAGATTTTTTGGAATATTTCTCTAATTGTTCTTTCACACTGAAAACAGAGCATATGTTATATAGATCAGTGAAACAAATTCCTTCAACTCAACAAAGAACTTCTGGAGGCAAAGGAAGCCTTGGAATTTCAACAAATTATAAATGAACCCACACATAAAAAGGGACCCTCGACCACATCTTTGTCAAAAACCGCTGTATCCAATCTAACCAACTGCTTCCTCTAACCACACTCACAGTTCTATGGTCAGACCATAAAATCATCAACTTCTGTATATCAACTGATCAAACCCGGACCCTGAATCAAAACCTGCCTCCACCACCAAGGAGGGTCAAAAATGGGACAAAGAAGTATTCCTGAAAAGAATCTTGCCTAATTTAGACACAAGATCCACAGATCTGAACACTTGTGCATAACTGGCATGACACACTATCTCAAGCTGCACTTGCACTACAAACTAAAAGGGTCAAATCAAAATACCACCCTACAACCTGGTACACCATGGAACTGAGAGTCATCAAACGCAAACTCCGCAAGATGGAAAGAAAATGGAGATACTCCAGAGATCCATTTGACCATGAAATGTACATGAACATGCTACTAGAATACCAAACTACAATTAATAAAAACAGAAGAGAATATCATACAAAACTCATTCTAAGCTCAATCATCTCAGAGAGCTCTTTAACATAGTAAAATCAGCAAACCCACAACAAATCATAAACCAGATACTCCAACACCACAAATGCTAGCCTCACATGTCTAAAACAAAGCCATAAAAATGAACAACCTACGGCATACAATACCACAGCCAACGAAGAAGATCTCCAACAAACACACCTGGAATGAATTTTAACTCTATTTCACAAGACCAACTAGAAAATATCATATCCAGCTTAAACAAAACAACTTCCCAATTAGATCTATGCCTAGTGAGCTGGATCAAGATAGCTTGATCACAAATTTCTCTCTTTCCCAAGGCTACTTGCCACCTCACCTATAGTCGTGGTCAACATTATTGGCACCCTTACATTTTAGGTTATGCTGTGTACAATATCTTATTTATTTATTTATTTATACTTTGTTTCTATACCACTCCTTTCTGTGATCAAGGGCGGTTTACTATAAAACAAACCAAATTATATAGAACACAAGATTTACAGTGAACCATTTAAACATTAAACGTCCAAAAAATTATATACATGGACAATATTTACAGTTCAGATCAGTGATGATCTGTTTGCATGGAGAGTATGTACAATAAGGAAGAAACAGAGGTGAGGGAAGGGTTCATGCCACATAATTACTGTTGTATTCGGTGTAATTTTGGAGTCTATGTTGTGGGGGAAAAGAAGTGTGTATGTTATTGCTAAGTTGGGTAATTCTCATTACTGCTGATCATGTTACCATACTGCATAACAAATAGGTGGGTTTTAAGTTCCTTTCGGAAGGTTTGTAGGTCTTTAATTGCTCTTAATGTGTCAGGTAGTGCATTCCGAGGATAGGTGCTACATATGTAAACGCTCTGTTATTTGTTGATTTGTTTGTTTTACGAAAATTGCTGGGGACTGTTATTGTGTTTTGTGTACATCCTCTTCTACTCCTCTCAATATCTGGAATGTTGATAAGCGAGGATAAGTAAGAGGGGGCAATGTTATTGATTATTTTAAAAGTTATCATTAGTGTTTTATATTGGATCCTACTTGTGATTGGTAGCCAGTGTAGATTATATAGGATGGGAGTAATGTGGTCAGATCTATGCGAGTTGCATATAATGCGAGCTGCAACGTTCTGGGCAATTTGGAGTTATTATTTTCTTTGGTAACCCTTGCAATATACAGTTACAGTAGTCGAAATGCAGCATAATCAACGCTTGGAGTACGGAATGGAAATCATGGCTGTCAAGGAGAGGTTTTACTTGTTGCATCATTCTTAACTTGTAAAATATTGATATAGTGATTAGTTTAATGAGACATCATGTGCAGGGATTGATCAATGGTAATCCCAAGGTACTTCACTTCATTTTTTACTTCTAGTTGGGCTTCATGTAACATGAGAATTGGTGGTATAGTAAGGTTTTGGTTTCTGTTAATGTATAGCACTTCAGTGTTATTGTAGTTTATATTTAGGTTATGAGCTTTCAACCATTTTACTGTTTCATTGAGATATGATGATAGTTTGTTTAGTGTGGGATTTATTAAATCTATGGGGATGTATATCATTATGTCATCCACATAGATATGATATCCCACTTTGAATATTTTTAAAGATTTTACAAATAGGATGGAGGTATAAGCTGAAGAGACGTATTGATAGCGAGGATCCTTGCGGTATGCCTTGCTCCTGTTTAAATATTGTTGATGTTTGTAGGCCTATCTGAACTTTTTGGGACTGGTCAGTTAGATATGACTGGAACCATTGGTACACAGTATCCTTTAATCCTATTTGTTTCAGCCTGGAGAGCAATTTATTGTGGTTAATGCTGTCAAAGGCTGCAGTGATAACCAAGAATATGAGTACAAAAGCCTGTCTAGACCTCAAATTAGTTTGTCAAGGAGTGTGAGCATAAGAGTCTCTACTCCATGATATGGTCTAAAGCCATATTGTTGCTCATCTAGGGGGTAGATCAAGTCAGTAAGGTCTTGCAGTTGAATTTGAACAATCTTTTCAATAATTTTAGCCATACATGGAAGACTGGAAATTGGTTGTTATGAATTAGGATTTTTCTTGTCAATTGTTTTGTTTTTTTTAGAATTGGGTGGATCATCACGTGCTTCAAGTCTATTGGCATGTATCCTTGTTGTAATGATTGGTTGACTATTGACAAGATAATTGGTGCGATTTCCGATTTAGTTGCCTTAATCCAATTAACAGGACATGGGTCAAGTGAAGAAGTGGTAGTGTTGACTTTAGAGATTATGTTCTTTAGGTCGGTCATATGAAAACTGTGCCAAGTATTCATGTATACTAGATCATTTTCATCCTGTACAGGAGGGATCTCTTCAGCATCCGGTCATTTTAATTTATTCATATAGTGGTCAGCAAGAGTTTGTGGGTTAATGCTAATACTTTCTTCTGAGTTATGAATATGGGAAGGGTTTTTATGATCTCAAAAAGCTCTCTTGGACGATTAAGTGATTTATTAAGAATCATGGTATGATATTCTTTTTTCCTGTTGCTGATTGCGATTTTGTATGAATGGAGGGGATTTTGTAGGTTAGTTTATCATTTTCAGATTTAGTTGACCTCCATTTATGTTCTATTTTCCTTAATTTTTGTTTTAATTTTTGTAGCTCCTTTGTATACTATTTTTTCATTGTTTTTTGGAGGTTTTCTGTGGTGTGATATAGGAATCAGGCAAGCATTAGAGATTGAGGAATTCAAGTTTCTTATCATTTAATCTAGGTCAGTTAGAGTCAACGTTAGGTATAGTTTCCTTCAGGAAGTCTTTCTTTTTAAAGGGTTTGTATCTCTTTTTCTGAATTGTTGCGTTTTGAGGTGATTGTGGAGAAGTAGGTAAAGGTAAAGTAAATTATATTATAAAATGTAATATTTTTGGAGGAGAGTATTGGTCATTAATTTTGGAGATATTGCGAAGAAATATTAGATCTAGGGTGTTCCCTTTATCATGTGTCTGTGTCCATATGATTTGCTGGTATCCCATGTCTGACATATAATTAAGAAATGCAATTAAGAAATGCAGAGGCTGTGTAGAGTATAGCAATAGCAGATTGAAGTCTCCTAATAAGATCTGAGGTTTTCAAAATGAAGAACTGCATGTAATTTCCAAAACTGAAGCGATATTGTCAGGATTTGAGGCTGGAGGTCTGTATATTAGGCAGACAGCTAAGTTTTTGCTTTCAATTTTGAATGTGTCCATATCATGTTGATTGTCACTCAGGTGTAGAGAGGCTTTCAGCTCATACTTGATTAGTATGACACCCCCTCCTCGCCTGGATTGTCTGGGGCACTGAAATAAATTGTAACCAGTTAGTTTTAGCTGGTTGAGTAAGACGGTATCTGAGTCAGTTAACCATGTTTCAGTAATACATAATATATATGGGTTGTTATCCTTAACAAGATCTATTATAATTGGTAGTTTATTTCTAATAGATCTTGCATTCAAGAGTGCACATTTGATAGTGCTCCAATTGTCTGAGTATATATGACTTGAGAGGTTATTTATTGGGGTAATGTAGATAAGTCTCTGTTAGGGGTGCTTAGAATAATAATTATGCCGACTGTGTTGATATAATATGTTGGGTCTATACTGGTTTTGGATAATTGGGATGTTGTGCAGTTGTGTAGGAATATGAGGATGTGAGAGACTTTGGGCTGTTAATGTGTGTTTAGATAAGAAGATAATACCTACAATAAATATTTTGCCCTCCATTGTAAGGTGAAATATGTATTGTTGTCTAATGTAAGTTAATTTACTTTTGGCTGATTGGTAAGAAATTTTGTTCATCAGTATCCATGATTTGAAGGATGGGGGATTACGAGAGAAAGAGGAATAGAGGATTAAGGAGAGGTGATCAATTCTAAGTACATGAATAATGTTAAAATTTGTTAGGTTGTATAATATTTCTAGTACAGCAAATAATGTAATTTCTAGCATAACAAATGGTATAATAGACAGTGCCTGATAATTAAAGCAAGTAATATAGTCTGTAGATTTAATATTCACTGATAGGATAATATAAAATTATAACATCATATAAAAAGGGGTTAAATAGATATAGCATAGTCTCCTACCGAAGATCCACGCTGAAGGGCCATGCCAAAGGGCCCTCTGATGAGGCCCTCAGACGCAGGCCCACCAGACACGGGCGCACCTGAAGCGCGGTCCTTTTTAAATCAAGAGTCCCTCTGATGAATGCGCTCCCTCAGCGCAGATGATTTTGCTGGACCCCTCCCTCTCTGCTGGGCTCCCAGATTGGGTGGCAAAGGGGCTAGTGCCTGAAGTGCGGACCTTTTTAAATCAGGAGATCGCCAGCAGTGAGGTCAGCTAGGAGGCAGGAAAAGGAGCCGCATGGAGCTGGCTTACCTTCCCGTTCCTTGATAGAGAGCAGGAAATTGCAGTCCCTCCAATGAGCTCCCTTGGCGCAGACAATTCAGCTGGATCCATCCTCTTTGCTGGGCTCCCAGATTGTGTGGCAAAGGGGCTAGCGCCTGAAGCGTGGTCCTTTTTAAATCAGGAGATCGCCAGCAGTGATGTCAGCTAGGGGGGCAAAGAAAGGAGCTATGTGGAGCTGCTTACTGTCCCCGTTCCTTGGTAGAGAGCAAGAAATTGCAGTCCCTCCGATGAATGAGCTCCCTCGGCGCAGATGATTTGGCTGGACCCCCCACCCTCTCTGCTGGATTTCTCAAATCTTGAGAAATAATTGGAAATGTTCCAACTGTATGTCATCATAATATTTTAATAGTAAGTTCAAAGGTATACAACAAAAAAAAGATGTCTATGCAACTTAAATGTAATCATTTCTGAGAAAAACAAAAAATATGACCTGGACAGGATTCATGGCACCCTTCACTAATATTTGGTTGCACAGCACTTGGCAGTGATCACAGCCTCTAAATATTTCTTGTAGCCACCTAGAAGTTTTGTTCATCTGTATGCTGATAGCTTCTCCCACTCTTCAACTGTGATTTGTTCCAGCTCATGAATCTTTCCAGGTTTCCTTCTACCAATAGCAGATTTCAGCTCTTTGCAAAGGTTCTCAATTGTCTTGAGATCAGAATTCATTGCTGGCCAGTTTAAAACAATCCATTTGTTCCTTTTTAACCATCCTTTTGTATTTTTGGATATATGTTTTGGATCACTGTCCTGCTGGAGGATCGATGACCTTTGACCCAGATCTAGCTTTTTGACACTAGGTAGCACATTTCACTCCCAAATACATTGGTAGTCCTCTAACTTCATGATTTCTTTAATACTTTCCAGGCCTCCAGTTCCTGAGACAGCAAAACAGTCCCACAACATTATGGAACCTCCACCATATTTAACTGTAAGAAGGATTTTATTTCCTTAGAAGCTTCATTTCTTCACCTGTAAATATATCGCTGGTCTACATTGCCAAAGAGCCCAAGTTTAATTTCATCTGTCCACAAAACATTTTCCCAGAAGGATTGTGGTTTCTCAAGATGGGTTTGGGCAAAGATCAGGCGTGTCTTTTTATGTCTGTCTTTGAGCAGTGGGTCCTCCATGGCCTTCACCCATTAAGTCCTTCTTTGTTTAGTGTGTGGTGTATGGTGCGGGTTGAAACTATCACTCTAGATTGCTCCAGGTCAGCCTTGAGCTCTTTGGATGTTGTCCATGGTGTTTTTCCAACAGTTCGTACTAACCTTCAAAGATTTCTTGTATTAAATTTCCTCTTTCCACCACATCCTGGGAGGTTTTTGACAGTTTCATGAGCAAAAAAACTTCTTAATAACATTGAGAACTGTAGACACAAGAATCCCAAGGTCTTTGGAGATGGCCTTGTAGTCCTTTGAAGTTTGATGTTTGGTGATAATGACTTTTCTGATGCTCTCAGGCAGCTCTCTTGTCTTCACCATTGTGAAAATAGAACAGAGAATGAATGTGGCCATTTTAAACATTAGAGCCATTATTCATTGGCTGATTCAAGTCATGTGAGTACTGACAATTGATCACAGGTGTGCACAATTGTACTGCATTGAGAATGTGGTGCTTCTGTTCAAATTAATTTGAATTGTTTATAAGGGTGCCATTAATCATGTCCTATCAAATCCAAAAAGACTGCTTGTTATCCCCACCTATATATTACAAACTAAGAAAGGATGAAATGAAAGGTGAATAGTGGTGTACCCCAGGGATCTGTGCTGGGTCCGCTGCTTTTTGACATATTCATAAATGACCTGGAAAGTGGAATAACGAGTGAGGTTATCAAATTTGCAGATGACACAAAACTATTTAAAGTTGTTAAAACCCAAGAGGATTGTGAAAAATTGCAAGAGGATCTTGATACATTGGAAGACTGGGCATCAAAATGGCAGATGAAATTTAATGTGGACAAGTGCAAGGTTATGCACCTAGGGAAGAACAACCCAAACTATGGTTACACGATGCAAGGTTCCACATTAGGAACCACCACCCAGGAAAAAGATTTAGGCGTCATTATGGATACCATGTTAAAACCCTCGGCCCAGGGTGCAGCGGCAGCCAAGAGAGCAAATAGAATGCTAGGTATAAGGAAAGGAATGGAAAATAAAACAAAAGATATTATAATGCCTCTATATCGTTCCATGGTGAGACCGCACCTTGAATATTGCGTGCAATTCTGGTCGCCGTATCTTAAAAAGGATATAGCGATTTTAGAAAAGGTTCAGAGAAGAGCCACCAAAATGGTAAAGGGGATGGAAGGATACTCCTATGAGGAAAGGCTAAAAAGGTTAGGGCTCTTTAACCTGGAAAAGAGACGGCTGAGGGGAGATATGATAGAAGTCTATAAATTAATGAACGGAGTGAAACGGGTAAACGTAGATCTATTGTTTACGTTATCAGAATATAGACAGACTAGGGGACATGCAATGAAGCTACAGGGTAAACTATTTAAAACTAATAAAAGAAAATATTTTTTCACTCAACGTGTAATCAAACTCTGGAATTTGTTACCGGAGGATGTAGTAAAGGCTGTTAGTGTAGCTGGGTTTAAAAAATGTTTGGACAAGTTCCTGGAGGAAAGGTCCATAAACCATTATTAAGAACTGACCGAAGATATCAATGCTTGACCCAGTACAAGCACTGTGGAACTTGTGTCTCTTGGGGAAACTGCTAGGTACATATGACCTAGATTGGCCACTGTTGGAAACAGAATACTGGGCTTGATGGACCTTGGTCTGACCCAGTATGGCATATCTTATGTTCTTATGGATAAACCAATGCCCAAATACATCAGTAGTAAGTCAAAAAATTGGTGTCGGATCATTTGCCATGAAAGAAACCACTCTTTCTCATAGCAAATCCTCCTTTTTTATCTATTTAAAGAGGGAATAAACTCTTACCACACACCAAGGGATAATATCAATAATGTCCCCCAGTAGTACTTAACTGACAAAATGTTTTCAAAAACTGCTTCACAACAGCGTCACCGCAGAAATTCTTTCAATTATGATGTTCTTCCAGTAGCAGGATTCTTTCAATGAAGAGGTTCCCCTGAATCAACACCTTAAAGAGTCCTCCTAGTCTCCTGCAAAGCGTGATCTTCTAGGACAACAACTTGCTGCTCAAAAATTATCTATTACTTGCAATCCAAACAACTGCACTAACACGTTTCAAGAAAACATTTTCCGACACAGCTACATAACGTTGCGTTTCAGGCCTCAGAAACTCCCGGCCCTTCTTCAAGCTCATTGCCTATATAAGCGTCATTACTCTACCCCTTCCTTTTATTGATCCAATCCGATCATGTGGTAATCCAAACAATGCATAGGCATTGGCTGTCAGGAGCGGCCCAAGGGGGGTGCGGGGCCATGTGCGGAGACTCGGTGCGGGGCCTCATTTGCATAAATATTTGCATGATGTTACCATACACTAACTTTTAGTAAACATGCCTCTTCATGAGTGTATGGATAAAGAAAGACTAAAAGATTTCTACATTACTATAATCCAGTGCCAACCGCCAGGCACATTAGGAACTACTACAAACACTGCCCATTTAGAACCCAAAGCAAACCCGCCGTATCCTAACAGCACTACCAGGACTCATAAAGCACCAAATCATACCTATCAAAAGGCAACACTGCAAATATTAAACCAATACATTTCAGAGAATAACAATACATGACCTACTGGGGAAAGAGAACAAGTGGCAATGTCAAATAGGAATTACATGAACAGAAAGCACAGTTACTTACCTGTAACAGGTGATCTCTGGGAACAGCAGGAATTAGTCCTCACATATGGGTACGTCGGTACCGACGGAGCCTGCGCGGGAAAGCTCCCCAGCCTTTCAGATGAAAGGCTTTTGGGGCCTCCCACTGCACATGCGCGCTGCCTTCCCGCCTTCCTGACCAGCTCTCTTCAGTTCGAGTTTAAAGCTGAGACAATAGAGAGAGGAAAGGAAGATAGATAGATAGAGATACAACTCCTAGGGGAGGTGGGTGGGTTGTGAGGACTAATTCCTGCTGTTCCCAGAGATCACCTGTTACAGGTAAGTAACTGTGCTATCTCCAGGAACAAGCAGGAATAAGTCCTCACATATGGGGACTCCCTAGCTAAGATGCCTGGGAGATCCCCCTCCAAGGGTAAACCATCTTCGTATGGATCTCAGGCATCCATCCAGGGAAGGTGGGCAGGAGTTGTTTAAGTATGGAACAGGTGTTTGAGGACAGCCTGACCAAACAAGGCATCCCGGCGGGAGTCCTTGTCCAAGCAGTAATGGGCTGTGAAGGTATGAACCGAGGCCCAAGTGGCTGCTCGACAGATCTGATCTATGGACATAGAGTGAAGATGAGCCATAGAAGTAGCCATGGCTCTCACATTGTGAGCTGTGACATGGCCTTCCAGAGAAATGTTCTTACTCTGGTAAGCAAAAGAAATACACTGAGCAATCCAATTGGAAAGTGTACGTTTGGTGACTGGAAGTCCCAAATGAGAAGGATCAAAAGCCACAAAAAGTTGGGAAGACTTTCGATGTGGCTGAGTCCTGTTGAGGTAAAAGGCGAGAGCTCTTTTACAGTCAAGAGTATGAAGGTTCCACTCTGCACTGGATGCATGAGGAGCCGGGAAAAAAACAGGTAGATATACCTCTTGATTAAGATGAAAAGGCGAGACCACTTTAGGCATAAAGGGACCACCTTATCATGATGAAATCTGGTATAAGGTGGATTAGCCACCAAAGCTTGCAGTTCACTGATGCGGCGAGCCGAAGTGACTGCAATAAGGAAAAGAACCTTCCAGGAAAGAAATTTCAGGGAGGTAGATACCAACGGTTCAAAAGGTGGCTTCATAAGTTGACCCAGAACTAGATTCAAGTCCCATGCCACCGGAGGAGGTCGGATGGGAGGCTTAGTGGGGGTCAAGCCTCTCATGAATCTTGCTATAAGAGGATGAGAGGAGACAGGTTGTCCATTTATAGGTTTTAAGGATGCTGCAATAGCACTTAAATGGACTCGTACTGAATTTGTCTTGAGGCCTGCATTGGAAAGATGCAGGAGATAGTCTAGTAGAGAATTCAAAGGAAGCGCAAGAGGGTCAAGACCCTGTTGCGCACACCAAATGGAAAAAAGCTTCCATTTGAAAGCATAGGAACGCCTAGTAGAGGGTTTCCTAGAGGCATGAAGGATATCTTTCACTGGTTGGGAAAGATTAAACTCATGAAGGCTTAAGCCTTCAGTAACCAAGCTTGGAGATGTAGGGACTTGGGGTTTGGATGCCACAAAGTCCCCTGCTCCTGAGACAGAAGGTCCGGTGCAGCTCCCAGGTCCAGGGAGGAGCCCTGGGAAAGCTGTAAAAGGAGAGGGAACCACACTTGGCATGGCCAGCGTGGAGCAATGAGGATCATGGATCCGTGATCCCTCTGAAGTTTGAACAGAGTCTTGGGAATCAAAGGAATGGGTGGAAAAGCGTACAGGAATTCCTGACCCCAATGTAGGAGAAAGGCATCGTTGGCCTGAACTCCCTGACACGGAGTCCTGGAACAGAACCGGGGAAGTTTGGCATTCCACGGACTTGCAAAGAGGTCTATGTCCGGGGTCCCCCATTCCTGAAAGATTCTGCGTATCTGGTCCATATGTAGGGACCATTCGTGTGGGAGCAGAACTCGGCTGAGTCTGTCTGCCCGAGAGTTTTGAACTCCTGGAAGATATACTGCCAGAAGATGAATTTGGTGCTCTCTGGCGAAGGCCCATAATCTGAGAGCTTCGTTGCAAAGCGACAGAGAGCCCGTCCCTCCTTGTTTGTTGACATAGAACATGGCTACCTGATTGTCTGTTTGGACTAGGACAGTCAGGTTGACAAGGAGGGTGTGGAAGACTGTGAGGGCAAGGAAGATTGCTCGCAGTTCCAGAAGGTTGATGTGAAGGGTGGTCTCCTGAGGAGACCAGGTGCCCTGAGTGGAGAGGTGCTGGAGATGAGCTCCCCACCCTGCTTGGGAGGCATCTGTTGTGAGGGTTGCTTGGGGCAACGAAGGTTGGAAGGGGATCCCCAACAACAGATTTTTGGAGGATGTCCACCACTGGAGAGACCAAAACAGTCGTTTTGAGGTGAGTATTTGGTCTGAGAGCAGTCCTGATGCTTGAGACCACTGGGTGGCCAAGGTCCATTGAGCTGCTCTCATATGAAGACGAGCGTAGGGCACCACGTGTACCGTGGAGGCCATGTGGCCCAGAAGCTGCAGCATTTCTCTGGCTGACAAGTGACTTCTGGACTGAGCCTGGGAGGCCAAGCTTATTAGTCTTTGGCCTCGGACCAGAGGGAGGTAGGCCCTTGCAGTGGTGGAGTCCAATTGGGCCCCTATGAATTCCAGAGACTGAGTAGGGATGAGTTGGGATTTGGGAATGTTTACCACAAGTCCCAGATATTGAAGAATACGCCTTGTGCGGTCCAGAGACATCTGGGCTTCTGACTGAGATGGAGCTCGGATGAGCCAGTCGTCCAGATATGGGAAGACAAAGATTCCCATGCCTCTGAGAAATGCGGCTACGATTGCCATGCATTTTGTGAAGACTCTTGGAGCAGAGGCCAGACCGAAGGGTAGTACTCTGTACTGGAAATGTTTTCCCTGGAAAAGAAATCTTAGATATTTTCTGTGGGATGGATGGATGAGTATATGAGTGTACGCATCCTTGAGATCTAGAGAACAAAGCCAATCCTGACTCTGAAGGTATGGAAGGAGAAGGCCCAGAGAGAGCATTTTGAATTTCTCCTTGAATAGAAACCTGTTCAATTCTCTCAGATCTAGGATAGGTCTGAAGCCCCCTGTCTTCTTTGTTATGAGAAAGTAAGGGGAGTAGAAACCTAACCCCTGTTGTGGAGGAGGAACCTCCTCTATTGCCCCTTGGGCAAGAAGAGAAGAGACTTCCTGACCCAACAGGGTCAGAAGAGATGGGGGAGAACTGAATTGCCTCACCATGGTATGGGGAGGAAGGTTGGAGAAATGAAGTTTGTAGCCCTCCCGGATAATAGAGAGGGCCCATTGCTCTGATGTGATTTGTTCCCATCTGGGAGCAAAATGAGCTAGCCTTCCAGGAATGGTGAGGGGCTCTGGTTGTTCTAGAGCCAGAAACGGCAAGTTCTCTAGAGGCAAGTCAAAACCCCTGAGGGGGTTGAGCCTGCTGGGGTGTAGCAGACACTGCAGGCTTTGACTTTACCTGCTTAGATTGTTGACGCTTAGCCGCAAAGCGAGGCTGAGCAGATTGCTGGCCAGTATTTGTGGGAAATCTGGCCTTTTTATAGTAAGGCCTTTTAAAAGACTTCTTTTTGGCAGGGGTAGAAGTAGACTTGGAAAGTCTATCTAGAGTGGCATTTTCTGCATCCATTTGAGCAGCTTTAATCTGCCAGTCTTCCCCAAATAAGTTCTCACCGGTACAGGGCAGATTCCTGAGGCCATCTACAACCCAGGGTTCTAGGTCAGAAGCCTGGAGCCAAGCGAGACGTCGGGCTGCAATAGCAATTCCCGAAGCTCTGCCTGCAACTTCAAAGGAATCAAAGGCTGCCCTGTTGGAGAACTTGGAGACCTCTGAAAGTTGTGTCACCATAGAAAAGAAGTCCGCCCTTTGATCATCAGGGATAAAGGGGGCAAAATTCTGTATTTTTAGGGCAAGTTGTCCAAGAAACATGCCCATATAAAGGCTATAAGAATTGATCCTGGCTATAAGCATACTAGCCTGGAACATCTTTCTTCCAAAAGAGTCTAGGGTCTTACATTCTCGCCCTGGAGGGGTAGAAGAATGCCTTTTAGGACTCTTTATTTTCTTCATGGCAGACTTCACCACAATAGAGTGGTGAGGCAGCTGAGTTTTCTGGAACCCAGGCGAAGGAGGGACCCGATACATGGTGTCCAACCTACGGGAATGGGGAGACAGTGTTAAAGGAGTCTCCCACAAATCCATCAAGTGTTCTTGAAGGATTTCATGGACAGGCAGAGTGACTGCCTCTTTAGGAGCTTTTGAGTATCCTAAAATGTCCAATTTTTTTGATCTGGGTTCTTTTTCAGAAGATGTAGCAATAGAAAGTGCTTTAGCTACATCAACAATGAAATCCTGAAAGGATAAATCCTCTGGAGGAGACATCCTCCTCTTTGGAGAAGAGGGCTCCTCAGGAAGAGTAAGCTCAGCAGAGTCATCAGAGGAATTTAATTCATCAGAAGAATCTGAGTCTTCCCTCTGTACTGCCAATGTACGATACGCATACCGATCGGTATTGACATCGGACGTATCGGGCATGGGATCGGTACCAGGCGAAAGCCTGAATCCGGCATGCGGAACCGATCGACGTTTGGAAGTCGATGGTCTCGGTTCCGGTGTGGATACCGGAACCGGGGTCGGTACCGATGAAATCGGTACCGAGGGCATCGCAGCCTTAATGAATGCCAGAACGGCCTGCTGCATGGTCTGGACAGTACTGCCCATAGACGCCACTACTGCCTGGATGTCGGTACCGGTATGGGCCGGTACCCCAGAGCAGTCCAACAGGTGATCGGTCGAGGCCGTGCCATCGATGTCAACCTGTGACCCCATGATTGCTTTGGAGGCCGGAACCTCCCGCCGGGGTTTTTTGGCCTGGGCAGAATCCTCGAACTCAAAATTGAGAGCCTCTCGATCTTTAGAAAGAGATTTGCTTTTAGAGGATTTGCCCACAGAAGTTTTGGTTACCTGAGATCCATCCAGAGAGGAAGACCTGGATGACTGTGATGCTTCTGAAGGAAACAGCACATGGAGCTTGTTGGCCCGGTTCTGCAAACCACGTTTAGACATCTGGGTGCAGGATGGGCAGTCCGGTATGGAGTGTTCAGGTCCCAAACATTTGAGACACCATTCATGGGTGTCTGTGACAGAAATGACAGCACTGCATTTGGTACATTTTTTAAAACCAGGGACTGGCTTCTCCATGAGGAGAATTTGTGTAGGCCTTAAGGCCTAACAACAGGTACCAAACTGTGCTGAAGAAAATAAAAAAAAGTCTTTTTTTTTTTTTTTTTTAAAGAAAGAAAGAGAGACCGGCGATACCGGTTTCGGTATGGGGAAGGCAGGTACGCGGTCTAAAGAAAAACAACAAATTTAACAATTTCTTCAGCGGTGACAGGAACACGACCTGCTGGCTCCGCGGAAAAAGAGAAACTGAAGAGAGCTGGTCAGGAAGGTGGGAAGGCAGCGCGCATGTGCAGTGGGAGGCCCCAAAAGTCTTTCATCTGAAAGGCTGGGGAGCTTTCCCGCGCAGGCTCCGTCGGTACCGACGTACCCATATGTGAGGACTTATTCCTGCTTGTTCCTGGAGATTACCTCAGATCAGTTACACATGTAGAACATAGACCATCACCAAACAAGGAATCACAATTTAAAAACAGGAAGACAATAATTAAACCTGGATCCCTAAAAGCCAAACTTGGAATGTACAACAATGTAGAAATAAAACTATAAATGAATTTCCTCTTGTACTAAACAAAGCACAGACGTTAATGATGCACATTTCCCAGAGCTGACATATTCCAGTTAATAAATTCAAAATAAAGAGATATCTTTGTACCTTTTGTGCATTTTTTTTTCAGTTGCAATTGTTCCAGCCACTTTCTTCTGGTTTATTTGTGTCTTCTGCTAACTCTCCATCGTCTGCTGTCCATTTGTCCTTTCTTCTCTCTTCTAGTTTTTTTCCATTCTCTCTCTACATCTGCTTTAACATACTAATCTTTCTCCTTTTGCTCTTTCCTCATTCCTATTTCATCCACTCAAATTTTACCCCTCCATCCTCAATCCCCACTTAGTCTCCCAATACCCGGCCAATTGTAGATTTTTCTTCCCTCCCACACAAAATATTTTCCCCTCTCTATTTCACTCTCCCAGCACCATCCCCATCCCATTCTAATCTCCCCCAACATCAGCTCCCTTCTAGTTCCAGCCCCACCCAGTATCCGCTCCCTTCTACTCCCCGCATCAGCCCATTTCCAGTCCTAGCCCCCCATCAGCCCATTTCCAGTCCTAGTTCCCCCATCCATTTCCAGTCCTATCCGAGTCCCTTCATCAGCTCATTTCCAATACCAGCCTCCCATCAGCCCATTTCTAGTCCTTTCCTAGCCCCACCATCAGCCCATGTCAAATCCTAGCTCCCCTCCACTCAGCCCATTTCCAATCCAAGCCCCCCATGAGCCTACTTCCAGTTCTAGCCCCTCCATGAGTCCATTTCAATCCAAGCCCCCACCACAGCCCACTTCCAATCTTAGCTCTCCCAACACCCAATTCCCAGTCCTATCCTAGCCCCTCCATCAGCCCATTTCCTGTCCTAGCTCCCACCCCTAAGAGCCCATTTCCATTCCAAGCACCCTTCCCATCAGCTATTTGCAGTTCAAGCCCCCTTCCACTCAGCACATTTCCATTCCAAGCCCCCTCCCCATCAGCTATTTGCAGTTCAAACCCCCCCTTCCCCTCAGCCCATTTCCATTCCAAGCCCCCGTCCCCATCAGTTATTTGCAGTTCAAGCTCCCTTCCACTCAGCCCATTTCCATTCCAAGCCCCCGTCCCCATCAGTTATTTGCAGTTCAAGCCCCCTTCCACTCAGCCCATTTCCATTCCAAGCCCCCGTCCCCATCAGTTATTTGCAGTTCAAGCCCCCTTCCACTCAGCCCATTTCCATTCCAAGCCCCCGTCCCCATCAGCTATTTGCAGTTCAAGCCTTATTATTATTTATTTATATTTATTTATTTATTTTTATTTCTTATATACCGCGCTTTTAATCAGTGCGGTTTACAAATGAACAAATTTAAACACAATGATACAGTCAGCATTGTTTTTTTACAATGAACAGGGTACAAAAACTTGGCGGTAAACAGGGTTAACTATATACAAAAAACGTGGTGGAAAGTAGGGTTAACTATGAACATGGCATTTTTGGTTAACTACATGGTAGTGGTAAATAGATATAATTATAGTACAGTATAAATATGGAATGGGTAAAGTGTGCAAGTATGAACCATCATGATTAGCCATTTTCCACAAGGGTCAAGTGGGCAAGATCAACATGCGGGCTATGTTCAATCGGAGTTGAACATAGCCCGCCTTCCCTTCCATTCAGCCTATTTCCAGTCCTAGCAACCCCCCCCCAAACCATTACCAGTCCTAGCCCCCCCATAGCCTATTACCAGTCCTAAGCTCCCATCAGCCCACTCCCAGTCCTAATCCCATCAGCCCATTTCCAGTCCTAACCCCCCATCACCCAATTTTCAGTTTAAGCACCCCCATAGCCCATTACCAGTCCTAACCCCCCCCCCATCAGCCCACTTCCAGTCCTAACCCCATCAGCTCATATCCAGACTTAGCTCCCCCATAGCCCATCACCACTCCTAACCCCCCCCCCCCAGCACAGGGAAAATTTAAAATAAAAAAAAGCCGTCTGCTGTCACGGCCGCCGCGGCAGAATCGAGTGTGCCGCGGGGCCCCCCCTGCCCGGCAGAGCCTGCCCTCCCCTGCATCAGCTCCCTCTCCGCAGTCACACACACCAGTTTTCAGAGCGTGAAGGGACTAGTTTCCCTTTCGCGGCTCTGTTAAGCCCACGGGGGCTGATGGGAACTCTCCCCTCGCGCTCTTAAAGCCAGTGCATGTGACTGTGGAGAGGGAGCTGATGCAGGGGAGGGCAGGCTCTGCCGGGCAGGGGGTCCCCGCGGCACACTTGATTCTGCCGTGGTGGCCGCGGCTGCGGCCGCAGCAGCAGACAGCTTTTTTTTTTATTTTAAAATTTACTTTTAAATCAGAATGTTCTTTGCGCGAGGCCCCCTGAAACGCGGGGCCCTGTGCAAAAAACATTCTCGCTCAATGGACGGGCCAGCCCTGTTGGCTGTCCTCAAATCCATTTAAGATAACCAATCCCCAATCTATATCAAACTCCACCAATCGAGAGCAAGATTCAAACCCTCCGGAGCTACTGATCGCAAACGATATATCCAAAATTGCTCTCGATATTGTAAACGAGATAAACGATCCCCCCTCTAAGATTTTCTGGAATATGATCCACAACACAGACAAAAAGCGGAAACCAAAAAACAGGCCTACACACAAAAATAATTATGCAAAACACTTTATTGGAGGACCCAACTAAAAGGTTTCAGCCGAAACCTTTTAGTTGGGTCCTCCAATAAAGTGTTTTGCATAATTATTTTTGTGTGTAGGCCTGTTTTTGGTTTCCGCTTTTTGTCTGGTTTGCCCTTGCGGATACCTTCTTCTTTTGTGTTCTGATGAAATATGATCCACAACACACCAATTCAAATCCTGAAATGTATGGTTGCGCTCATGACAATGGAGTGCCACCAGTGCTGACAAAACCTTAGAGTTAATCTGAGAACTGTGCTCCTGCAGCCGCTTCTTCATAGATCGAGATGTTCTCCCAACATAAATCTTATTGCAGGGACATATCAAAACATACATTACGAATGGAGTGAGGCAAGTGGTATAATAACCACTAAAAAAGCTGCGTTTAGTGACTGGATCTTCCCATATTGCACCTTCAACAGTAGTAATACAAAAATCACAAGACTTACATTGAAAATGTCCTTTGTTGACAGTGATCTCTTGACCCTGTATGGTGTGCACTACCCAATCTGCCAGAATTCGTCCTCTTTGAAAATCCATCATCAGAGGCTTGCGAAAACAGGGATGAAGGGCTAAGATTGACCAATGTTTTTTTAAAATATCCATGATCAAGGTAGAATTAGGCATATATGGTAAAACTCCAACAAAGGGTCTATCTTCCTCTATATCAGCCTTTAAATGAACCCCTGTATTTCCCCACCATTCAGAATGATTGTATTTTGCTCTTCTATAAGTTTTTTTAATAATCGCCACAGGATATCACCTCTCAGACAAGCGAGTTTTCAATTCCATAGCTCGTTTATGAAATTCAGTCTCTGTAGAACAAATCCGCCGTAATCAAATAAACTGTCCCACCGGCAGGCCCCTTCGCAGGGTGCCTGGGTGATAACTGTGTGTACTGCCTTTCTATATAATATTGAATGAAGAGTGGATTCATATTTGTAAATAAATAAATCCAGAAATTCTATTAAAAAGTTATGATACTTAGGTACAAATTTTATATTGGGACTCAACGTATTAATCCACTCAAAAAATATATTTTAAATGCGATTCCATGCCCGTCCACATAAAGAAAATGTCGTCCAAAAATCTGGACCACATCTGAATATGAGTAAACCAAGCTGAAGGATACATGGTCAATTTGAGGCTTTGTTCATTTATCCTGCAGTGCGAGAAAGGTACATTGAACAGTCCTCCACTGACTTCAGGAGGGACTGAAAGTGGTGGAGGTAATCGCCATCGAGGCCTGCCTGGAAACTCCAAGCTCCAAGCTCCTTCGTGAGGTCACGAAGGAACATGCCTATATGTAGCTGGTAAGCCTGGATGTGGCACGTCAGCATGGAGCATTGGTAGGCCTTACGCCAGAGAATGTCGAGGGCGGGAGATTCCCTACCCGGCGGGACCAAAGAGTGAGTCTTGGGGCTCTTCTGCTTCCTCATGGCAGACTCCACCACCATCAAGGTATGAGGAAGCCGAGCCCCCAATGGACCCTGTACATGGTGTCCAGGTGCTTGCTGACAATGGGGATAGATGCAGGTGTCTCCCACGTGCAGTAGAGCAGCTGGGCTAGGATGGGTGGAACCGGGACCATGAGGGATTCCCTCGGCGGAGCCTCGTATTGTAAAATGTCGAGTTCCTCCGCACGGGGTTCCTCCTCAAATTGCGTGGAGAGCGCTAAGGCTTGAGCCATGTCCTGCACAAACTCCAGAAAGGAGGTGTCTTTGGGAGGAGATCGCTGCTTCTGAACAGGCGGAGAAGGATCCAAGGGAAGGTCCCAATGAGCCCGGGATTCAGGGGAAGTGTCCCCGTCGGACTCCCAATCCAAAATTTCTGAGGAAGACTCAGAGATAGGTTGCTAGAGCAGAGCCTGTGCTGTGCGCTGGGCTCTCGAGGCTGAAGCCCACCTCGAGCCAGAGGCACTGACCCAGGACGATCTTGCACCCGAAGACAGGGATGGAGATCGAGACCTCTGCCGGGATCCCCCTCACGAGGCCCCTGGCTCTCGGGGGTTGTCACAGCGGACTGGGGAGTCATCGAAGGCATCGCCCTCGAGGTCTCAGGGCATGTGCCAGCAGGGCCTGGCACCAGCACTGCTGGGCAGCAAGGAAAGCAGAAACGCTGCGCTCCAGTGCCAGCATTCGGGCATTCCACTTGGGATGGCTGGGTCGGGAGTCGAGAAGGAGAGGGGGTCCTTGCCGGGACTACCCTTGCGAGACCAGGTGCCATTGCTGGAGGCCTCGGTATCTGTATGAGGTACCTTTCGCGGCCACTCCTTCTCCGACTCTTGAGACTGCCGAGGGGGGCTAAGGGACAGAGCACAAGAACACTCACGCTTGTCCGGAGCACCCAATAGGGTCCTCCAGGCCTTTTTCTTCCGCTCCCTTTCGACAGACCCTTGCTCAGAATGACGTCGGGGCCATGAAACGGCTGCGGGTGACCCCAGAGGCTGAAAGTCATTGGAGCGGGAAGCTACCGGGGACACTGGGGCCATCTTGCAGAAAATATCAACTAGCTTCTGCTTATGGCTCTGGATGGACTTGGAGGACATCTTTTTACAAAGGGAGCAGAGCTCTGGGTTGTGGTCAGCTCCCAGGCAGCTAAGACAACAGTCAGGGGTGTCTGTGAGCGACATGTTTTTGGAGCATCTGACATATTTTTGGAAACTGGAGGCCATGGGGACAAAAAGAATCCCCGCAAGGTCGAAGACCTTCAGCTCAGCCAGTGGTTGAAAAGGGCGTGAAAACCACTGGAGACGAACTCATGAAGAAAAATGAAAAAAATGAAAAACAGCAAAGTCCCGGGGTGCACTGCCGAGGTAGGGCACTGGGGGACGGCGGGAAGAGGACCAGGAAACTGGAATTAGAGAGAAAATAACGAGACTTTTTCTGAGGTACAGGGACATGCATCCAAAGGGCTCCGTGGAAAAAGGGAGACTGATCAAGTTGGCACCCTTGGGCGGGAACGGGACCACGCATGCGTGGTGGCATTCCCAAAGGCTTTCTTGAAAGCTGGGGAAATGCTCCGCGCAGGCTCCATCAGTGCCAACGTCACCCATATGTGAGGAATGACTTCCTGCTTGTTCATGGAGAACAGATGTTTCTCTCTGGACAACTGAGATACATAACCACCATCAGAAGAGCAGCTAATTAAAGCTTAAACATGAGCATACAAACCTTTATATTGCTCTCAGATTTGTCAGACTGGATTTTCACTGCAATAGACAGCATGCTTAAATTGTCCACACCAACTCCATCAGAGGCACTGTGCATACTGCTACAGTCTTCTCCGGAGGAATAAATCGTAGGCTCCAGCCAATGTGGATGGAACAGGCTGGGCAGCTGGGTCTCAGCTGGGCAGGCAGCTCCATCCACCATACCTGTGCAGAAAAGAGAATTAATAGTAAGTTTCTTATTCTTCCAAAGATAACAATGGAAACATATGTTCCTGCTTATAAAAATAACAACTCAGATAAGGTTCCTTTACCCTATTCTCCACGTTTTAGGAGTTAACTGCTGAACTACACAGATTTCAGACATTTTCTTGATTTCCAGTTAATTTCGTAAGAACGTACAGTTTTCGAAAACAAGACCAATGGAAAAAAATCTCTTTGATGCCCCTTCACTCTTTCTACAGTGGCAGCCATTCTCTCAATGTTTTATGTTTTATTAAAACTTGATATACCACCCTTCAAAAGATAAGGCAGTTTACAATAAAAATAAGAGGATTGTGCTTTAAACTCATGTTTACTTGTGTCAGATCATCAGCACGAGGCCTTGCACAAGGTTAGAACAGGCCAACACACTAAAAATCCCATGGTAACTGGTTAGTGTGCAATTGGACAGGTAGGGGCGGAACGAAGGTGTTTACAGTATGTGCAACTGCGACTGTTGCGGACAGCGGGTGCACTTAATGCCACCTCAATGAGTGGCATTAAGTGAACTCACATGCCAGCTTCCAAGGTGCTGAATGTTAGCAATATGCCAGCAGTAGGAGAATGGCCACACATGCTTCCTGAAGTTGGAGCGGGCCTCCATTCTAGTTTTGCATCATGACTGTACTCCAACAGCGCTCCCTTTAGAACAGAACTGAATTTTAGGAATGGACCTCAAAAAGGACCCCCAAATATTACTAATGATAAAAAAATAAAATAGGCAACTAAACTAATAAAGGGACAAAACAAAGGCTTATATATGCTGAAATGCTATCCAGACTGGTGCTATTTATACTTGAGAAAAACAAAGACATTTAGAAAAAGAAAAACACTGAAAGTTAATAATCAAAAGTTTTTAAGGGCCTCACTTTATAACGGAGCCCCTTTGTGAGAGATAAAAAAGAGTAGTTACTCACCTGTAACAGGTGTTCTCCAGGAGCAGTAGGAATCAGTCCTCACATATGGCTGTCATCGGCGCCGATGACGCCCCAGCGGAGCATTTCCCCAGCTTTCTGTGAAAGCCTTTGGGAATGCAGGCACGCATGCGCGGTTCCCTTCCCGCCTAAAGGTGCCATCTTACCTCAGTCAAATGACATAGCTAAGAACAGCACACAAAAAAGAAAAAATAAACTATGTACAACTGCAACTCCCAGGGGAGGAGGGAGGGTTGTGAGGACTGATTCCTGCTGCTCCTGGAGAACACCTGTTACAGATAAGTAACTACTCTTTCTCCAGGACCAAGCAGGAAGTCAGTCCTCACGTATGGGTGACTCCCCAGCTCTGGGCTACCGAGGAACCCAGGCTGAACAAGAGGCCTCCCTCTAGTCCCAGCAGCAAAGAAAGGCTTTTCAAGGACACAACCTCTGCCGGTAGCCCAACAGAGGGCAGGAGTTGCCTAAACCTCAAAGTGATTCCGGAGTACTGCTTGGCCAAAAGCACTGTCCCTACGGGACTCCCTCTCCAGGCAGTAATGGGCTGCAAATGTCTGGCTTGAAGACCAAGTTGGAGCCCTGCAGATGTCTACCAAGGGCACAGAGCGGAGATGAGCCACTGAGGCAGCCATCGCCCTGACACGATGGGCCGTGACCCTACCCTGCAAAAGAAGGTCAGCTGCCTTGTAAGCCCAGGTGATACAGTCAGCTACCCAGATGGACAAGGTACGCTTGGACACAGCTAACCCCAACTTATTGGGGTCAAAGGATATGAAGAGCTGAGTAGCCCTTCGATGCCCCTGCATACAGTCAAGGTAGAAGGATAAGGCCCTCCTACAGTCCAGGGTATGCAGGAATGCTTCAGCCTGGCTAGCATGAGGCCTAGGAAAGAATGTTGGAAGAACCACCTCCTGATTGAGGTGGAAAGAGGAGACAACCTTAGGAAGGAACTTTGGATGAGTCCTGAGGACTACCCTGTTCCTGTAAATCCTGGTGTAAGGCCTGTCACAGACCAGGGCTTGAAGCTCACTTACTCGCCTAGCTGAGGTAAGGGCTATTAGGAAGAGTGTCTTCCAGGAGAGGAAGCGGAGCGAACAAGTAGCCATCGGCTCAAAAGGTGGGCAAGTCAGTTGCTGCAAGACCACATTCAGCTCCCACTCAGGGGCAGGAGGACGGATGGGAGGCTTGAGCAAAAGCAAGCCCCTGAGAAAGCGGGACAACAAGGGGTGACCAGATAGAGATTGCCCCTCTACCAATGAGTGGTGAGCTGCTAGAGCTGAGAGGTGGACCCGAACAGAATTGGACTTAAGTCCCTGATTGGATAAGTGCAGTAAGTACTGAAGCACTACTGGCACAGTACGTAGGTGACACCACACAGAAAACCTCTTCCACTTGAGAGCATAGGTTTTCCTAGTGGACTGTTTCCTAGAGGCTAGGACAACCTCCTCAACTTCCTGAGGTAGGCCCCAGGGAGCCAAAACTACCCTTGCAGCCTCCAGGCCATCAAATTGAGAGACCTGAGATTGGGGTGCAGAAGGGAACCCTGGTCCTGTGTGAGAAGGTCGGGTTGCAACCCCAGAGGCAGTGGAGGATCCACCGCCAGTTGAAGCAGAAGAGGAAACCAAGGCTGTCTCAGCCACCTGGGAGCTACCAGCAGGACCGAGGCCTTGTCCTGAAGAATCTTGAAGAGAGTTCGGGCCACCAAGGGCGTGGGAGGAAACGCATAGTGGAGGCCCTGAGACCAAGATATCAGAAAAGCATCTGCTGCTATCCGTAGAGGATGTGGTTGCCTGGAGCAGAGCTTTGGCAGCTGCTTGTTCATGGGGCTGGCAAAGAGATCTATCAAAGGGAGACCCCATTTCAAGAAGATCTTCTGAACTACTGAAGGATGCAGCTGCCACTCGTGGGGCTGCAGTATCCTGCTTAATCTGTCTGCCAGGTAGTTGTCCTGGCCTGGAAGGTACACAGCCCTGAGGAGCATGTTGTGCTTGAGGGCAAAAGAACAAAGGTCCTGAGCTTCCCGACAAAGGATCCTGGACCCAGTTCCGCCCTGTTTGTTCACATAAAACATGGCAACTTGGTTGTCCGTCTGAATTAGGACAGACTGGTGAGCCAGGGTAGGAGTGAAAGCTTTGAGTGCTAATCGAATAGCTCTGAGTTCGAGGAGATTGATATGCTGTGCGGCCTCTCAGGGAGACCAGAGGCCCTGGGTGCACTTGCCCAGACAATGAGCTCCCCAGCCTTGCAGGGAGGCATCCGTTGTCATCAATACTGTGTACCCTTTCAGTAGGTTGGGTGGGTGCAGCCACCAGTTGAGGGAGTGCAGAAATGGTCTGGACACCCTTATCCTGTCTCGGAGGCTGCCTGTGGCCTGTGACCACTGAGTCCGAAGGCAGCACTGTGCAGGCCTCATATGGAGCCTGGCATTGGGGGTCACATGTACTGTCGAAGCCATGTGGCCAAGCAGCCTCAGGCAGAGTCTGGCGGAGACCAGGGAGCTGCTGAGAAACTGACTTGCCAAGGCCATCAATCTTTGGGCTCTGTTTTCTGGCAAGAATGCCTTTGCCAGGAGAGAGTCCAACCTTGCCCCTATGAACTCCAAGTTCTGGGAAGGGAGCAAAGTGGACTTTGCGAAGTTTATGACAAACCCAAGGCATTGTAGAAGAGCAATGGTTCTGAGGGTGGCTTGCCTCCTGACCTGTCTGACCCCTGATGAGCCAGTTGTCCAGATAGGGGAAGACAAAGATGCCCTGATTTCTCAGGTAGGCCGCCACCACTGCTAGGCACTTTGTGAAGACTCTGGGGGCGGAGGAGAGGCCGAAAGGCAGCACTCTGTACTGATAATGGTTTCCTACCACAATGAACCGGAGGTACTCTCTGTAGTCTGGATGAATGAGGATGTGAGTGTACGCATCCTTTAGATCTAAGGAGCATAGCCAATCTCCCTGCTGGAGGTAGGGCAGAAGGGTTTGTAAACGGGGGCGCTGGGTGAGAATGTCCACAGTCTTGGCAAAGGCAAATAATATTATGACTTGCAAAGGATTGTGGGGAATGTAGTCCATTCATACCAGAATCAGCCGTTCACAAAATAATGAGTTGTGTTGCTCGAGTGTAAGCAAAGAAAATATATTTTATTTATGGGGTTATTTCTCCCACACAGATTTACTTGGTAGCACAAAAGGATACTTGCTTTCAGTATTATACTTAGGAAAAACAAATCATGATCAACAACTGAACTTCTTAAGCAATCAATCAAACAATAAAGACCTTGATGGGAACAGAAAGGTCTTTCTGTGGGCTCCTGCTAATACCTTTTAGCAGTGCTCCAAAAACAAAACAAAACCCAAAAAGTAATCAAAAACTGTTCTTTTTCAAGGATAACTTCTTGTATTTTCACACACACCCAGAAGTGTCCTTTCAGAGCTCACATGCAATTATGCAAGGCTTAATTGCTAACAATTAACCAGCTGCAAACCTCTTGGCTGGTTTACTTTCTATACGTGGCTCAAATCCTACCCAAAAGCTTTCTTGTAAACTTTTCTGGGTAGATAAAACAACAAGTTATATTTCTTTTTGATGGTTGTTGTATTTGTGAAAGTATTTTACCACAGCAGCCTAGACAGAGAGCAATCCATGTAATCACACTGTTCATTTAAAATATCTCCTTCCTCTTCAACTATCATAGAATCAATATCATAGACTGGCTCAGAGGAATTTCTTAATGGAGCACTCTCAGGACAATACTTGTTTCCCTGCTGTCTTCCAAGTGAAGAGCTAGGGCATAGATCAGTGTTCATACCTGAGCTTCCTTTGTTGTTAGGTTTCCTCTCCAGATATCCTGGCCAATAAGTAGTCCAGTTTTTATGTCCAGCCTTCCAATCAAGATCCCTGGACACTGGGTCTCTCTTCACATACCTTCTTGCACTGGTCTTAGGGCCCCTTCCAAATGCAGCCGTCTCCTTTACAGGTGCCGTCCGGGGATTCCTGGCTCTGTAACCCCACTCCTCTGGCTTCCTCAAGTCCAATGGAGTATGCTTGCCTCTGGAATGACTCCCAACACACGTACTGCTATGAGCTCCTTTAGACCTCCAAGATGCTTTTCTCTTCTTTCTTCCACGCTGCTTCTTGCTCTCTCTGTCCTTGAGCTCTGGGTTCCTCATCAACTCCAACTCCAGCTGCAACTGTAGAACGGTAGAAAAAGAGCAAAAAAATCGCTGAAAAATCTAATTTTAACCGGGAAAACTGGACACACGTCCGGTGGGCTTCACGGAAAAAAAGAGATGAGGTAAGATGGCACCTTTAGGCGGGAAGGGAACCGCGCATGCGTGCCTGCATTCCCAAAGGCTTTCATAGAAAGCTGGGGAAATGCTCCGCTGGGGCTTCATCGGCGCCAATGACACCCATATGTGAGGACTGACTTCC
This sequence comes from Ichthyophis bannanicus, assembly GCA_033557465.1. Taxonomy (NCBI): domain Eukaryota; kingdom Metazoa; phylum Chordata; class Amphibia; order Gymnophiona; family Ichthyophiidae; genus Ichthyophis; species Ichthyophis bannanicus. Next base: position 65,979,025 of record CM066037.1, read on the forward strand.
TGCTTGGTCCTGGAGAAAAAAAACATCTGTTTTAAAATAAAGTAACACAGATGTCTATGTGCCTTTACAAAAAAGACACCCAGAACCAACCTAAATAAATGCAAATGTCAACATATACATTTCATCCTGTTCCGAAGCTGGTGTAAACGTGTGTGTGTGTATTCTACAAGGGAATATTTTACCTACCAGATAATGTCCTTTCCTTGAGTCCTGCTAAACCAGTCCAGACAAGTAGGTTGTGTTCCCCTAATAGCAAACTGGTGGAGACAAAGAACCAATGAAAAACAGGTTTCAGTGACATCACTCCTATGCCTCTATTTGCCTCAGCCACCAGAGGTCTCTTCAGTATCTGTCCCAAACATGGGAGAACATGGCAAACCACACACAACCTCAATCATGGGCAACAATTAGTAATCAACAGTAGAGAACTACGAGTGTATGAACAGAAAATCAGAAACAGAAGTCTGTCAGTAGAAAATAAACCTGCAAAGCCATGCATAAAATTCATAGCAGAACCTATGGTACTGCAGTAAAAGAACAGCGGCCCTGGACTGGTCTAGCGCAGACTCAAGGAAAGGACATTATCTGGTAAGTAAAATGTCACTGTCCATATCGTCCAGTTAGACCTATCCAGACAAGTGGAACATGGCAAAGCTATGATTTCACTGAGTGAGAAGACACAGCAGCTCGCAAAACCCTTGAGCCAAAGACCATGTCCACCTGTGTGTGGCGATCCAAAGCAGTAATATTTGACAAAAGTGAAATGTGATGCCCATGTTGCCACCCAACAAATGTCTGCAGGGATTACCAAGCTCCGCTCTGTCCATGAGGACGCTTGTGCTCGGATAGAATGGGTGTGCAAACCCTCTGGAACCAGCTGGTTCCGCAACAGATATGCCAAGGCAATAGCCTCCTTAATCGAGCACTCAGCCGTCGCGTCACCCTTACAAAAGAAATTTGTAACCTCCATGTATCGAAAAAGCACCCTCCAGACATCCTCAAGGCAAAGATCTTTATCTTTCCCCAACACTGCTTCTTAGAGAATGAGGGCAGGCACACCACTTGGTTCATGAAAGGGAGACATCACCTTAAGCAAGAAGGAAGGCACCGGCTGAATGGAAACAGCCTCCTTTCAAAAAGACAGATAAAGATCTCAGCAAGATAGAGACTGCGGCTCAGAAATCCATCTTGCAGAAAAAATTGTGATCAAGCTTGAGCATCAAATCCTTCAGAGTAGCATGCTTCAACGGCTCAAAGGGCGCCCACATCACAGCTCTGAGCACCAGAGACAGATACCAGGAAGAGACCACGGACCAGAAGGGAGGATGCAGAAGATGAACCCCATGGAGAAAGCACGAGACATCCAGGTGCAAGGCTAGAACCAGCAACCGGACCTCAAAAGCAAGCCAAAGCTGCCAGCTGAACTTTCAGGGAGCTAAGGGAAAGGCCCTTCTTCAGACCATGCTGTAGAAAAGTCAACAGACATGGCACCTTGGCCACCTCAGGAGCCAACTGCTGAGCACCGCACCATCGCTCAAAGAGGAACCAGATCTGCAGGTATGCTAGCTTGGTAGACCTTCTCCGGGCTCCGAGCAGAGTAGAGACTATCACTGGAGAATAGCCCTTATGCACTAGCCATCTCCTTTCAAGAGCAAAGCTGTAAGCGAGAAGGGAACCAGATCCTCCAGGACAATCAGTCCCTACCACAACAGGGCCTGAGATGGAGGCACCCAGAGGAGGTGCCTGCAGGATCCACATTAGGTCTCCAAACCAAGTTCTCCTTGGCCAATCCAGTGCCGCCAGAATAAGCCTGCCGAATCATAGACCTCACCAGGGACCACGGAAGAAACACATACAGCAGGTGCAGACTTGGCCAAAACTGGGCTAGGGCATTGATGCTTCCAGATACCATATCCATGCAGCAACTAAAGAAGTGGCAAACGTTAGCTTTGGAGCAGGTCACTATCAACTCCATTTCGGGGCAACCTCAGCAGTGCAGAATCAAATGAAATGCCTCCTGACTCAACTACCACTCTCTAGGATCCAGAGAGCGCTGGCTGAGGAAGTCCGTTTCACACTGTCCATCCCAGCAAGGTGCTGGGCAGACAAGGCTAGAAGGATCTTCTCTGCCCAGGCAAATAGGAGAACCAGCTCTAGAGCTATCCCAGCACTCGTCGTGCCATCGTGCCGACTGACATAAGCCACTGCCATGGTGTTGTCCAAAAACACTCAAACCACCTGGTCCTTGACCAGGGGCCAGAAATGCAGGAGAGCCAAACTGATGGCTCTTGTCTTGAGGCAGTTGATAGACCACAACACTTCCCTACCCTGGGCCAAATGGTCTTGGCAATGGGCTCCCCAGCCTGAGAGACTGGCATCCATCGTCAGAAGGATCCAGGAGAAATCATCCAGAAATCATCCAGCGGCACACCTTCCTCAGATGACAAGGCTGCTGCCACCACCACCATCACCAGACCTGCCAGCCATACCCATAGCGCTATCCATCACCTCTTGCCCTGAAGCAGGCAAGGCCGGACTAACTGCATCTCCTGGCTGAGAGAGAATTAAGGCAAATGTCATAACAGCTTGTGCTAAGACTGCAGCAGCCCAAAAGGCTCACGTAAACTGCACTTTTACTGCAACACACGTTACAAATGCTAGGGTATGAAAACGCATTGGAATCGCTTGGGCAGAACGCGCAATAGGTAAAATGCTACTAATGCATGCAGAAAATGGCAGGAAACCCTCACACCACGCCAACGGTGGCCAGTGGTCCACCCCGAATTGCATCCCAGGCAGGCAGAATCGGGAGCCCCCAACAAGGACTATGACAAGAGCAAACCTTGGTACTCACTCCCTGAGAGACTTAGGCAGAGAATCCATGCTGAGTTGAGCTCTACTTCACTGAAACTGTCTCACTGGCTTTGCAGCACTGTCTTTAAGGGTGGCTGTGAGGCAAATCCCTCTAAGAGCCTTCTGCAATCTTTGGAAGAGAGCAGGAGGGACAGAGGAGGTGGGAGGGGGAACCGAGGTTGTGTGAGGCTGCTCAGCTTTTCCAGATCATTCCAAATTCTTCCAATTTCTAACTGCTCAACAGGCTTTTATCATGATAAGTGTGTGGAGTGGAACCAATTTTCCCTCCTCTTATGGCTACTGAAAAGACCGCAGTCTAACAGATCCTCCACGTCTCACTCAAGTGAGTCGCCCTCAAAGTGGTCATTCACAAGCACTTAATCAAACTTCCTCTCAATCCTTAGATTTTCTTCAGAGAGGGGAAAATCCATCCACCATCTGCTGAAGACAAAGAAATACTGAAGAGACCTCTGGTGGCTGAGATGAATACAGGCATAGGAGGGATGTCATGGACACATGGCCTTTCATTGGTTCTTTGTCTCCACTAATCTGCTGGTAGGGGAACACAACCCACTTGTCTGGACTGGTCTAGCACAACGATATGGAAGTGTACTTGCGTATCTCATAAAATATGAATGTACATCACAATCCTCATCTGCTCCACCCAAACTACGCTTCCAGGAACACTTAGACACGATATGCATATAACTATGCCCTATCCTGTCAGCACACATACTTATAGGTGTGTAAAATGAAAATTACACTTACCTGGTAATTGTTGTTCCTTGAGGAACTGCAGTTCAGTCCTCCACCTCTGGGTAGTGCACCTCCTCCTGCAGCATGGAGACTGGACAAGTCAAATTCACGACATCACCGGGTATATCTTGCTGGTCTTCTCCCATCATCCCCCAGTGACCTACTGACAAAGCAGACTCAAAGGAGCAACAAATGAGCAGTTAAGGAATTAATTACAACACTATGCTTAACCTTTAACTTTTAAACTACAGTGCCCTGAAATAAAAGGCAAAGAATACCCTCCTACTTGACCCCCTCCTCTTGCCCGCAGAACAGAGAAAGACAGACAGAGGAAGGGAAGGAGGACTAAAAGAGATCATAGACAGAAATATACTCTTGTGACCACCGGCCTAACAGAACCCGTTGCCCTCTTATGAACCGGCAACCCCCCAAACCGACGCCTCTGAGTTGTTCATCCCCGGGCGGACTGAGGACTGAACTGTAGTCCTTCAAGGAACAACAATTACCAGGTAAGTGTAATTTTCATTTCCTCTTCGGTCCTACAGTTCAGTCCTCCACCTCTGGGATGTAACAGTGCAATAAACATTGGGAGGGACCTGTCCACCTGGATCACAAAACCGCTGACCCAAAAGAGGCCTTGCTCTCCACCTCAACCTCCAGGCGATAGTGCTTGACGAAGTATGGAGAGACGACCAAGAGACCGCTCTGCAAACCTGCACTGGCGGAACCAAACTACGCTCCGCCCAACACGCCGCTTGCGCCCAAGCAGATTGAGTCTGTAACGCCACGGGCGCCAGACGACCTTGCCAACTATATGCTGAACCTATTACTTCTCAGACCCCTCGGGAAAACAAAACCTTGGCTGCCGCTTCACCTTTACGCGGATCTTCAAAAAGAATGATTAGACAACCGGACTTATGAAAATAACAAAGTCTCCAAGACTTATGGGTATTGATGCAGAACTCTCTCCATGTCCAAACGACACCGATCACGGCCCGACGCGTCCTCCTCTGAAGACCCCAATACTGGCAATAGACAGGATGATTTACATGACAAGATGAACCCACCTAGGACAAAAAGAAACGGAACTGACCGCAACACCGCCTTCTTTCTTTGTTTTGTTTTGGGGGTTTTTTTGAACAAGAGAAGAACGGCTCTTAATAGGACAACTCCTGCCACACCAAACCACGGCACGCCGAACAAAAAGCCACAAAGAGAAACACTGTCTAAGGTCAAACCCTCAATCAAACTTGGCGCAAGGGTTCAACCAGTTCCCTTGTCAATGCTCCAAGCACTAAGTTGAGATCCCACAGAGGAACCACCAATCTGTGATCAGGCCGAAACCGAGACATCACACTTAGAAACCGCATCACGTCGAGGGGAGAGCTGAAAGATTCCTTCTGTACTTCACCTCTATAGCAAGACAGAGCTGCCAGCTGGACCTTTAAAGAACTGGCTGCCCGACCCTTAGCAACACTGTCCTGCCAGGAACTCACTACCATAGGCCTGAAAACGTAGAAGCAATGGACCTGCTGCTGGGAGCACCAGACCTCGAAAAAAGTTTGCACATACGCTAAGGAAGTGGGCCTCCTTCTGGCCCGAAGTGAGGCCACCATGCCTGCTCCAGCATAGCCTTTTTCTCTTAACCTTGCCCTTTCAATGGCCAAGCCGTAAGCGAGAACCAATCAATCTGGGGCATTCGAAACGGTCCCTGTATTTGGAACAGAGTCACTGTGGCTGGCAATCGTCAAAAGACCCATCGAGTAGACTAACTAGATCGGGTACGCCAGACCCTACGGCCCATCTGTTGCCACTAACACTGCTTTCCCCCGATGCGCCACTATGCACTGACCCACTTGTCCTATAAGCGCCCCCGGGGGAAAGTCATAGAGGAGACCGGTCGATGGCCATTAATGCATCAAGCCCTCGACCCCTTGCGCTATTCTTTCCTGCCTTCTGATGTAAAGAAAAAAATGACTCGCCTTGGCTAGCTGAATAGGTCCCCATGAGACCCATAATGGAAGGAACCCACCGGAGGACTATCTGAGCCAACCCCTCTGGATGAAGTTCCTATTTCCCGTCCTTCATCCAGACTCTGCTGAGCAAAGCTGCCATCACCTTGACTGTTCCCGCAATGCGGGCCGCCAATATCGCCTGCCACCGAGGCACCCCCCAAGCGAACAGAGCATCTGCTTTCTCTTTCAAGGCCACACTTCCCGTGTCACCCCGCTGGAAGAGGTACGTCACTGTCGCGGTATTGACTGACAGCACCATGGTCTCGAACGCTTGAAATGCTAAAACCACTGCTCCCAGATCCAGGCAGCTGACGGACCACCGGGCCTCCTGGCCGCTCTAAACTCTCTGTGTGAAGAGAGCCCCGCAAAGAACTCCCCAATCTGCGAGAGTTGCATCTGTTCACAGCGAAATCCACTGTGGTTGTTCCAGCGACCTATCCGCTGCCAGATTTCCTGGGCACAGCCATCCCTGAAAGGACAGGCCCGCCAGGGACAGAGAAGATGCCTGCTCCAAGAATCTTTCCGGTGTGACCAATGCCAGAGTAATGACCCCTGGAAGAGCAGCATAAGAGCTCTGGCCCACGGTACTATCTCTAAGGTCCCCGCCATTGAGCCTAACACGCGAGGATACTCCAAGCTGACTGAGCTGGTGTCGACCAAACTTGCATACTAGATGCCGGAGAGCCGGAGCTCGCTGATACGGTAGAAATACTGTGGTTAACTGGGAGACGAACTGTACTCCCAGGTACTCTAGAACCTGAAGCAGACCTAACCAGCCTTTGGCCGCCTTGCCCCCCTCGCCAAGACTCTGAAGGAACTTCACTGCTCCACTTATAAACGGCATGCGCTGGCCTTTAAATCTGTCCGAATCAACACTCATCGAGGTACGGGAGGACTAAACCTCCTTCCTTTCGCAGCGCTGCCCCTACCACCACCATAATCTTGGAGAAGGGGCGCGGATCGGTCGCCCAACCGAAGGGCAAAGCCTGAAACTGAAATTATCCTACCGGCAGTGCCCACCTCAGAGATTTCTGACGAACTGATCTGATAGGGATGTGCAAGTACGCCTCTGTAAGGTCGAGGAATGTCAAAAAATTCCACTCACCGAACCGCCCTACTACTGAACTTAATGTTTCAATTCAAAAGAGCGACCCTCGAAGGCAGTGGTTTACTCCTTTGAGATCCCGAATAGGACGGAAGGGCCCGCTCTTCTTTGGTACTACCAAATCAATAGAGGGACGACTAATGCCGCACGTCAAGTCCTTTGAAATTCTTTCAATGAAATTTGTAGTTGCATCTATAGGCCTAAACTGATGATTTTTTTCCCCTTTTGCTCTGGCAACTGCCCATGCTTTGCTGAATACCTCATCCTGAAGAAGACTGATTGCTCCCACGTCTTCCATTGGGATAATGAAAAAAAAATAATGACCCCAGAGACCCTTTTTTTTTTTTTTTTTTTTTTTTTACAAAAGCTTTTTTTTTTTTTACAAAAGCTTCTTTGGTGCCACAATTCAATGAGAAGACACTGCAAGCTAACCTGGGTAGCTAGCCTTTTATGGTTCTTTCAAAGCTATCAAAAGGTGAGTTTCCATGGCTGGTGCCCAACAAGTCACATTCACTTGGAAGGTGAAAATTGTTATGATTAACAAGGTTAGATATTTTGCAACTTACGTACTGAGCAGCAGAATAGCAGCAGAATCATCACTAAAGTGGTGAATATGCTCCAAACAAGTAAAACCTCCTTCCAATGCTCAATAAGCTTTCTCAAACAAAAGAAAACATATACACAGATATTGCGTCATGGTGCACGTAGTCGCTGAATATGGAGATACAGAGGCACAGGACCTCAGGGTTGCTGTAGACAATAAAAGGGCGAAGATTTGCCTGACTATATTCCCCAATGAAAACCCTGTACCACCTCCTGAACAAAAAGAAAAAGGAAACAATTTCCAGCACATTCCAACAAAAGATCTCTCCGTCAAATTCTCTCTCATGTCCTTTAGAAAGGCACCTGATGTTTGGAGATGAAATAAGGACTGGCCATGTTACAAATTTTGCAATCTAATTCTGCAGAAAAGAATACTTTAAGGATAACTGTCGAGCTTCTCAGGTATCCCGAACCGAGTGAATGCTCTGTGCGATATAAAGCTAGATATTATGTTTTCAGAAACATCAGTGGAGTCATCCCCAACAGAATCAGAATGAGTACTTTCCATTGCAGCAAGCTTACATTAAAGTCTTGTCTGCAGCGTGGACAAGCTTTAGGCCCGTGGCAACCGGACCCCAGATCTTCTGAGCACCAGGCAGTTGTTCCAACCACTAGAGTATTCCTCCCGAGTCTCTTCACAAACTGTATCTTAAAATCTCTTGCACTACGGCAGTGGAAGCAAGAGCGCAGCCCCTTCTGGCTCTGACGATGGAGACTGTGCCCATGCTGGAGACAGTGACCACATTAGCCATAAAGTAGACAAAGTCAATGGTCCTCAGCAATGAAGACTGACCCTCCAAATAGCGAAATCAACCAACCTCTCACCTTTGATTTTTTTCCCCCCCATCATGGTACCTTTAGGGCTCTAGACGTAAGCACCATCAAATTGCCTCAAATAAGCATAGAAACTTAAAATAACTGAAAATAACTTTCCTGTCATTCATTTTCAATATACGGGCTCTTTACCAGTGTCAGAAGGTTAGTGAAATTAAAAGTTTCCTCGCGGCCATAAATGCGCGGGAAATATGGCCCGCGCTCAAACCGCAGGGTCTGCCTCCCTCGCAGCATGCTGCTTCTCCCTCCGAATCCTCCCGGAGTGAGGGAGTTCCAGCAAATAACTGTGCTGGCCTGACACAGTCCCCGGTTGTTTACCTGCATCTGCCGCCTCCTGCCGCCTGCCCTGCTATCCGCGCCACTGTACACAGCCATGTGTGATCAGCAGGCGCGGAGAGGGCTTCACTGCTCCCAGATAGCTGCCACGAAATCTGCGACCAGCATCGGGGTGCTCCAAGCCATCTATGCTGCCGCCGCCCAACCCCCCTCCATCCCATCTAGGAGGGGAGAGCCTGAAAGGAGAAAAAAATGCCAGCAGTTCGATTCCCCGCCAATCAACTTTCTCACGAGGCTGAGAAGCGCGAGAAGCAGCCTGTGCCTGAAATCGGGCCTGCGTCGCGCCAAAATTCCGGCCCCCGCTGAACTCGCCACTGAAAGACTTATGCGGTAAGGGGGGGGGAACACTCACCTCCAGAGGCGATTACCGCCCGCTCTGCCCAGTTCTGGCCCAATTCGCAGCCCTTCAAACCGCTACGCTGCTCGTGTACGCTGCGGGCAGCGTTTGCGGTGAGGGCTGCACTCCCGACGCCGCCGGCTCACCTCGACGCCCCTTGTCAATCTGGGGCATCAGCGAGCCGATCAGTCTCTCACCTCTGCCGGGCTCCCCTCTGTACAATCTAGGAGGGGAGAGCCAGCCAAATCAACGCAGGCAGGGAGGGCAAACAGATAACAAGAAAGGCACAGGATCGAGACTGCAGCTTTCTGGTTTTTTTTGTTTGTTTTTTCTTAAAGGTATAGACTCCAATAAAAGAAGAAATATAAAGTGATCAAAGAAAATTTAAACTGTCTTAGCTAATTAATGCTCCTTATCAGCTCCTCAAGTGAGCCCAGCACCTAGGCTCACTAAGTCCTCCTGCTGCATGGAGACTGGACACACTGGGGGATGATGGGAGAAGACCAGCAAGATATACCCGGTGATGTCGTGAATTTGACTTGTCCAGTCTCCATGCTGCAGGAGGAGGTGCACTACCCAGAGGTGGAGGATTGAACTGTAGGACCGAAGAGGAACAGAAGCGTAATTTTGCAAAAGGACTTTTTTTCATTGAAGCCCTTAATAAAATTGCCCCATGGATAAATGCAAGTTAGTTGCATAAAAAGTGAAATGTAATTAAAACCTGCTGTTAATTTCCTTTCCTTTATTCCTCCAGACCAGTCCAGAGAAATGAATTATGTAGGATTTGAATTATTGCCACAGTGCATACAGCTACAAGCGTGAATGCTAAATTAAAGTGTGCTAAAAGTGGGGGGAATCAGGGGCAGGGAGAAACAAGTACATGAGGGGATTTCATTTGGGCCCTTAGTTTGCACCTATTTAAATGCAGATGCAACATACACAAGTACTTTCTAATTGCATTGTTGAATGCTCGGCATGACTTTTGAAAATTAGCCTGCTGGCCCATGGTACAAAGTACAAGCCCCCTGTGATGGGGTCTATAGAATATTACCTATCCCTCTCCAAAGGAAATATCAATAGATCCCTTTAAGAGAGTCTGCAGCCCAGAGTTCAGGACTGGGAGGGTGTAGCTCACTGGGAGAGGTTAAGAACCCAGCAGGCTGCAGGAGGGAGAGAGGCCCATGGAGCAAGAATCCTTCCAAAGCAAGCCATGCAAAGGAGTTCTGAGGTAGGAACTTTAACTGGGGCTGGAGGAACAGTCGGGAGAACCAGCTTATGGAGGTTTAACAAGCTGGGACAGAAGTAATCAGATTTTGTTTTCCCTGAACTGCTCTCTGCTCTGGGTTTTGCCTTATGGAGGTTTAACAAGCTGGGACAGAATAAAAGCTGCTTTTGTTTTCCCTAAACTGCTCTCTGGCCTGTGTTTTAAAGAAAACCTCTTCCCACCGCATGCAACACTACCACACTCCCAACCCTTCCCCCCTCCCCCCAAAAGACAGAATTACTATTATTAATAATCATTTTGATATAAAAACATAAGAGAGGTTACTCATCTCCCCATGTTTAAAAGTGAGAATTATGCTGTACAAAAATGTATTAATCCTACAGAAGACTTATTCACTTTTGAGAAGAAAGTCTTCCTTATAAAGAGTGGTGAGATTATGGAATATTTGCAACATAAGACAGGACTACAATATTATATCAAGTGTAAAGGAAACTGAACATGCTTTTGGAGGAAGAGGGTCTGCAAGTATTACAATACAGATTCACACTTGAAAAAAAAATCAGCAATTCAGAGTCATATTTAGGACTATAAAGGAATATTTTTCACTGCTGTAGAACTGAGAGAAGACAAAGTAGATTTGTACTTTTTCCTGATGACCATGTTCTAAAAGCACAACTAAGAAATAAGTAAAAGATTAGACTCGGTGAAAATTTGGCTCTTCCTTTGTTCATTTTATTTGTTTTTAATTGTGGTTTTGTATTGGCTGCTGTTTAAAACTGCCTAGTTTTAGGAGGTATAAAAGTTTCATAATCATTAAACCATCTTAATAAATCACCACCCTTTCCTACCTTGATGGTAAAGACTGAGGCTGCTCGTATGCAGACAAATGTAGTGTTTGTTTTCAAAACCCTCGTACTTTGCCACGCTGAACAATGAGCCACTGCTGAACTCCAACCAGAATTCACCATGTTTGCCTTCCATTATGCTCTCATCATCATGCTGCTGGAAGAATCAGAGATGTTTCTATTACATAGTAAGTCTGAGATCTCAGACTTGCACAGCTACTGTTATAAATGGAAATTACACTAACCTGGTAATTGTAGTTCCTGGAGGGTCCAGTTTAGTCCTCCAACATCGGGTAGTACCCCTCCTCCTGCAGCCTGGAGACTGGACCAATCAAGTCTTCTGTAGTATATATGCAGACAGAGCTCCCAGAAGCCCCCAGTGTACTAGTAACAAAGCATACTTAACGAAGCAACACATTAGATTAATATACAAAATGACATAATGAAAATGACATAATTAAAGAACAATTTGTTTCCCCCCCACAAAAATATCCAACTTTCTCCCCAAACGAGGAAGTCAGAACACTGTATTGCGCTGGAACCAACGCCCCAGAAATCAAAATACAGCTCCGTATCAGAAATCTCAGGAGCTGACTGAACACCTGAGAAAGAAAGAGCCATAGCCAAAAACGCGGCTGCAAAAAAGGTTCGAACGGCAAGAGGAACCGTCTTATGATCCACCGTTCGGAAAGCGCGCCGCATTTTTATAACAGATAGTCGGGAGGGAAGGAGGACTAAGCTGGACCCTCCAGGAACTACAATTACCAGGTTAGTGTAATTTCCATTTCCTGTTCGGTAATCCAGTTTAGTCCTCCAACATCGGGATGTAACAGAGCAGTTAAGACCGGGCGGGACCTTGCCATCCGGCGCGCAGAACCACCGAACAAAAGAGGAATCCCGAGCCGCTGACACATCTAAACGATAGTGTGTACTGAAAGCATGCCGAGACGACCAGGTGGCCGCCTTACAGATATCTGCTGGCGGAACTAGGCTATACTCCGCCCAAGCGGTCGCCTGAGCCCTAGTGGAATGATCCAGTAGCCCCTCCGGAACAGACCGCTGCTGCAACAGATACGCAGAAGCGAACGCTTCCTTGAGCCATCTTGCAACGGAGGCCTTAGCCGCCGCTTCCCCTTTACGTGCACCACCGAAGAGCACGAATAGCCGGTCAGTCTTCCGAAAAGATTCGGTAGCCTTCAAATAACGACGAAGTGCACGACCCACATCGAGACGGTGAAGACTTCTGTCCGCCGACCCGACAGAGTGGGAAGAAAGAACTGGAAGAAACACTGCCTGATTCACATGAATAGGGGAAACCACCTTCGGCAAAAAGGAAGGGACCGGGGAAAAAGACAAAAAAGACAAAAAAGGTTCTCGGCAGGACAACGCATGTAGATCTGAAATACGCCGTGCCGAACAGATGGCTACAAGAAAAACCGTCTTCAGCGTAAAATCTTTCAGAAACGCCCTACTCAGGGGTTCAAAAGGTTCACGAACCAGGGCCCGCATCACTAGATTCAAGTCCCCCGGAGGAACGAAAATCCTGCGGGAGGGCTGCAAATGAAAAACAGTCGTAAGAAAACGACGTACGTCCGGATAAGAACCGCGGAGACGGCCTAAAACTTTGCCTCGATAACGAGATAGCCGCCAACTGGACTTTCAGGGAACTAGCCGCAAGGCCCTTATCAAAAGCAACCTGAAGAAACTTAAAACGACGGAAACGGAAACCGTCGCCGCCCGGACTCCACGCCGGGAGCACCAGTCTTCAAAGATCCCCCAAATCCGAACGTAAGTAAGAGAAGTGGACGTTTTCCCCGCCCGCAGTAGGGTAGAAATCACCGCGGGGGGAGTAACCCTTCTTTTTCAGCCGAGCCCTCTCCATGGCCAAACCGTAAGCGAGAATCGACCCACTTGGGGCATCCGCAAGGGTCCCTGAAAAAAAAGATTCGGCAGCGTGGATAGGAGCCAAGGAATGCCGTCGCTCAGCCGGACCAGATCGGCATACCAGGGCCACCCAGGCCAGTCCGGGGCCACCAGTAACACTCGACCCCGATGGCCCTCGATGCGCTGAACGACCCGGCCAATCAGAACCCACGGAGGAAAGACATAAAGAAGGCCGGACGTTGGCCACGGCTGAATGAGAGCGTCGAGCCCCTCGGACATGCGCTCCCTTTGCCTGCTGAAGAAGCGTCCTGTCTCGGTCGATTGAAATGTCGCCATGAGATCCATGAAGGGCGCCCCCCCCCCCCCCGACGAACTATTTGCGCGTAAACTTGCGGGTTTAGCTCCCACTCTCCGGGGTCCACCCGCACTCTGCAGAGAAAATCGGCCTGAACATTGTCTGCGCCTGCAATAGGCACTGCCGAGATGGCCGGAAGACGAGACTGCACCCAATTGACCAAGGCCATCGCTTCTGATTCCAGGGCCATGCTGCCGGTGCCCCCTTGGCGATTGATGTAAGCTACGGTGGTCGCAATGTCCGAGAGGACTCGCACCGGCCGGTCGAGAACTAGGGCTTTGAGGCCAAGAGGGCTAGCCGCACCGCCCGCAATTCGAGGCGGTTGATCGACCAAGAAGTCTCCAGGGGAGACCATTCCCCTTGAGCGAAGCGGGTCTCGCAGTGAGCCCCCCAGCCGGTTAAGCTGGCATCCGTTGTGAACGGAACCCAAAGTGGAGGCTCCAGGGAATCCCCCGCGCCAGGTTCTCGGAGGAGAGCCACCACCAGAGTGATCGGCGAACCGCCCTTGGGCAAGTCAATCTCCTGTTCAACGAGTCGAATTGGTTGGACCAATGGCGCAGCAGAGCACTCTGCAGCGGGCGCATGTGGAAGCGCGCCCAGGGCACCACCTCCAAGGTTGCTGCCATCGTACCGAGGAGCTGTAGCTATCACCATGCAGACGGAGCGGGCATCCCCCTGAAGAGTCGGACAAGAGACCGAATGCGGCGCTCCGGTAGGCACACCAAGCCCCGTGCTGTGTCGAGGCTCACTCCCCGATACTCGAGATCCTGAGTCGGGCACAGACAACTCTTGCATTCTTTCACCACCCAGCCGAGGGACCGCAGCAGAGCCACCACCCTGCTCGTGACGTGCACACACTCCCGACTGGACTTTGCCCGAATCCACCAGTTGTCGAGATACGGATGGACCAGGATGCCCTCTTTGCACAAGGCCGCCGCGACCACTACCATCACGTTTGTGAAGGTGCGGGGGGCCGTGGCGAGACCAAACGGCATGGCCGGAAATTGGAAGTGGCCCCACGGAAGAGCGAAGTGGAGAAACCGTTGATGAGACGGCCGGATGGGAATGTGTAATGTGGTCTGCAGCAGCTGTGGAAGATCCTGCAGCAGGGGCTCTGAGGAGGGGGGAGATAAGGTGCTGAGGGACCCAGCTAGCAACGCAGTGGGTATGGGGAAAGCCTCCGGGATGCAGCGTGCAGGTGTAACACAAGCAAGCTATTAATGTACCCTTCGGCTGATTACATTTCACATATAATACAGCCAGAGAAAAAAGCATTGTAGAGACTTAAACCACCTTTCCTCTTCTTGTGTGGGGTTTCATTTATTTATTTATTTATTTATTTTTTGCATTTAAAACAAAAAGCAAGGAAGGCTCAGGGAAACCCAAGACTGTTTAAGAAAAGGATTTTGAAACTCCACGTGCCTCCACAGCATGATTAAGTGTGTGGAAACTGCTGTTTAGAGCTGTTTCCTCTAAAAAGAAACACTGAAGAGAAAAACAAAACAGCCGCTGGCACCGAAAAACTGTCAGGTATTCGCAGAACTGAGAAGGGAACTGTCAGTCATTCACTGTGCTGGCATAGAGAAACTTTCAAGGTCAGGGTAAGGCAATTACAGTGACTGAAAGTAGGGAAATTAGAGTGGGATCCCTCCGCAGCCATTCAGACCTCCATGGTAGGGGCTGAAAGGTGTTTCTGGGGAGGGATGTAGAAGCTCAATCCAGTCATAGGAAAATTACAGTGAGCATGCTTAATTAGGCCGAGCCCAAAACAGTCAGGATCCAAAACCCTGACTTAAAACCTCAACCAAATGGTATATTGAATAAGACAGGTACAATAATCAGTAGGACGTACAAAGTAACCCGGCTGCAGTTTGTGGACTAAAAAGTCAAAGTAGGCACTTCCAAACTCAGGGGCAGCCGGTCCGGATACAGCTGACAGCATCCCAGAGCAGCTGAGGCAAGGAAGAAAAAACAAAAACAGAGTACTCACAGTTTTCTTACAGAAAATGATACCTGAACTTCCTGGAGGTATCCAAACTCTCGTGGTAAAGACTCAGTGCAGCGTAAAGCCAATGGAGAGCTCCCCCGAAGCCAAGCTCCGGAGTTCCCAAGTTCCTCAGGGGAAGCAAGATGCTGGGGGAAGAGCAGAGCTGATGCCTGAGGTCCCTGTGTTTCTTCTGACAGCCTATGCAGCGTAAACCTGAATAAGGCACAGGGAGAACTAAAAAGAAATAACTGCGTCCCGCAGGAACAGGCATTTAACAATATTCCCCATAATAGGTAATGCCTCAGCCAGCCTTCTTTGTTGGGCACAGTGGGGAATGGAACCCATGAGCCCTGCACCCTTCGTCAGTGACTCAGCATTGTACTGTGGCTCTGAATTGCATACTGTTCTCTATCCATGCCTTCTGTACTTTTTATCCATTATGTTCATACATAGGCAGAGAAAAAAGTAACCTCTGCACAACTGACATCTAGCAAGTGTTGTGGAAAAAAACTGAAACAACAATATAGCTTTTAGAAGCCAGCAGAGAAGTAATCTGACTTCCCGCCAAAAACCGAGGCTCATTAGCTATTCAAAATGGCCACCAGCAAAAATAAAACACCAAAAGTGTGAATTAAAACCCCCAAAAGCTAAGGAATTAACTTAAAAAGTCACAGAAGAAGGTGGGAGGGTTGCAGGCATGAGAGAAATGCCTAAAATCGCTGAAAAATCAAGAAAAATCAATCGAGTTACCACAGAGCTGCAAACAGCAGTGGGAGAAGACATTCCAGGTCTAAAGAAACTGCAGCACAGCTCTTGCAGATGCCAGAGTCAGTCATTGTACCTCTGCGGGACCCACAAATCACACATTGAGGTTTGGCAGCCATGCTAAGGCAACCTGCTTCCAGGGGGAAAGAAGGAAACAGGAACAGGGAAGCCCACAGCAAAGGGACTAACCGTATTCAAATCAGTACAGCTTTAAATTTAAAACGTTTTTTGTTTTTTTGTTTTTTACAGAAAACAAAATACTCCCCAGAATCCTAGGGGTGCCCTGAGCAAAATCGCCAGCAAAAGAAACCCCAAAAATGCCAGGGGAACCCGTGCATAAGTGTTAAAAAGTGCCCTTAAAAAGCACACTTTAGAAATCCAAAATGGCCGCCGCACTTTTTCACCCACAATAAAAAAAGGCGCGAAAATACAAAGGTAACCAAATAATATGGAAAAGAAAGAAAACGACCCTCTAATACAGGGCAAGCGAAAAAAATCAGGAAAAAGTGCAATTCGGAAGCCAGGGGAGCCGACAGAGCCTCTGACAATGCAAAAAACAACAGAGCTGAAAAGATAAAGCAAGGAAAATTCCTACCAGCTCAGGGAACAGCAAGGAACTCAGCCAACTCCTCCAAGTGACAGGCAATGCTGTAGCAGGTATGGCTCTTCCCCGAACAGTCTTGGGGAGAGCTCAACCCAGGTTTCAGATATTCCCAGGCAGGAAGGCAGGAGCCCAATGCAGGTCTGGCTTCCCCCAGGATGTCCCCTGTGGCAATGCTCCTTTTGTTTTTTTAAAGATACAGCTACCTAGCAAAGAAATGGTAAATAAAGGACCCAAAATAAAACCCCAAAAGAACTAACTAACTAGTGTTGCTCCTTCAAGTGTCACTTAGTGTGCCCAGAAAGGGCACAGAAGTCTGCAAGCTGCAAGGAGACTGGACACACTGGGGGCTTCTGGGAGCTCCGTCTGCATATATACTACAGAAGACTTGATTGGTCCAGTCTCCAGGCTGCAGGAGGAGGGGCACTACCCGATGTTGGAGGACTAAACTGGATTACCGAACAGGAATACTGGTTATATTCATTCAAAGAATCCACGGTGTAATCAGGCACATGACATCAAATCCCATATTTGGAAATTTTCCAAATTCAAACCTTTAACCACCATGTAAAAAAGATGGGAACAGAGTCAAATATACGAAGTGAAGAAAGAACAATCGCACTCATTTAAATTTACGCTGATTTGATTTGATTTGTTTGTTAAGCGCCTTACACACAAAGCATTAAAATAGTTTACAACACAAAACAGTTACACTATCAATGACATGCACAAGATTCATATTCAAACCTTGTTATCAAAATGACTTCATCAGTTCTGAAGGCAATTTTCAAAGTCATTTACACAAGTAAATAGGGATTTGCCCACATAAATTGGCTGTTTGAAAACATTCCTCCCTCAATGTGCCTAGTAGTATGCATAGGAGGGCATTTTAAAGGCTTCTCCATGTGTAAATACTGGCATTTAAACATTTAGATTGGCTAAACATATAAATGGCAATTTTAAAAAGCTACTATTCAGATATGGAAATGGTTGGGATACAGATATTAAGGAGGCATGGTTTGTGCAGACCAAAAAGGGTAGTTTACTCACCTGTAACAGACGATCTCCGGGAACAGCAGGAATCAGTCTTCACATATGGGTGATGTCAGCACCGATGGAGCCCGCGCAGAAGCACTCCCCAGCGTCCAATAGGAAAGTCTTTGGGAGCACTACACTCTGCCTGCGTGTCTGCCTTCCCGCCTTCCAAACTCCTCTACTTAGTTGAGTTTTTAGCTGACAAGAAGAGAAAAACCATAAACGAACCCTACAACTCTTAGGGGAGAAGGGTGGGTTGTGAAGACTGATTCCTGCTGTTCCTGGAGATCATCTGTTACAAGTGAGTAACTACGCTATCTCCAGAAACAAGTAGGAATGGAGTCTTCACATATGGGAATCACTAGCTCCCAGGTACCAGACTGGTGGGGGGGGGAGGGGAGAACAGTGGTTAAAAAAAAATTGCAGCCGAAGAGTTTGGAAACGTTGTGGGCCACTGAACTTGATTCCAGGAGGCAGTACTCCCCAATGATAGTCTGGTCTCTTGTAGAAGTCCAGGACGGAGGGTAGGAGTTGAATTAAGTCCCAAAGAGGTGCTGGAGTACAGCTTGGTCAAAGATAGCTCCCAACGGGAGTTTCTGTCCAGACAATAGTGTGCAGCAAAAGAATGAATGGAGGACCAGGTAGTTGCCCAACAGATCTTCTCAATGGATACTGAATGGAGATTGGCTACGGAGGTTACCATAGCCAGCACATTATGAGCAGTTACATGACCCTCCAAAGAGAATCCTGCTGTGCATAAGCAAAAGAAATGCAATCTGCTATCTATCTGGACAGAGTACGTTTGGTCACTGGTAGGGCTAGGTGACTAGGATCAAAGGAGACAAATAATTTAGAGAATCTTCCGTGATCCTTCATTCTATTCAAGTAGTAAGTCAGCGCTTGTATGCAGTCTAGGGTGTGTAGCGCTGCTTCGGCTCGAGACGCATGTGGTCTCGGGAAGAAAATCGGTAGAATGACCAACTGGTTTAGATGGAAGGAGGAGACTACCTTCATAAGGAAATGCAGATGGGTCTGCAGAACAACCTTGTCATATTGGAATCTGGTAAAGGGCGGATCTGCCACCAGAGCCTACAGTTCACTGATGCGGCGAGTTGCGGTGAGGGCAATGGGGAAGATTATCTTCCAAGACAGAAACTTCAGTGAAGTGGTGGCTAAAGGCTCGAAAGGAGGTTTTAGGAGTTGAGCGAGAACCACATTGAGATCCCAGGCCACCAGAGGCAGCTTAATGGACAGCTTAGACAGCAGCAGACCCCCACATGAAGTGTATTACTAAGGGGTGTGAGGAGATGGGCTGTCCATCCAGCAGTGTGTGTGGAGGCCGCAATGGCACTAAGGGGAACCTTTAATAAGTTAGTCTTAAGACAGTTAAGGATAAGTGGAGGAGATATTGTAGAAGGGACTCCAAAGAGCAAGAAAAGGGGTCAGTGTCCTTTGGGGAGCACAAGATGGCGAACATACACCACTTGAAGGCATAAGATCACCTGGTGGAATCCTTGAATGATGCAAGAAGGACATCCTTAAATACATGTGGCAAGTGAAGGTCAGCGAGCACTATCCCTTCAGCAGCCATGCTGACAAACATAGGGAGTGAAGATTGGGATTGCGAGAGGAGTTTGGGTGCAAATCCCAGACTGAGGGATTGAGACTGCACAAGTCGAAGCAACAGAGGCAACTATGGTTGATGAGGCCAAAAGGGGGCTATGAGGAACATGGAGTCCCTGTTGGTCTGTAGCTTGAAAAGTGTCTTGGGTATCAAGGAGATGGGTGAGAATGTATAGAGCAGTCCTTGTCTCCATTGTAGAAGGAAGGCATCCTGGGCATGTCAATGCAACGATGGGAGCCTGGAGCAGAAGAGTGGAAGCTGTGTGTTTTGCGGAGTGGCAAAAAGATCTATGCATGGGGTTCTTTGTATGCGGAAGATCCAAGCAGCCATCTCTCAATGAAAGGTCCATTCATGTGGATGAAGGATATGGCTTAGCATGTCCGCCAGGACACTGAGTTCACCCAGGAGATACACTGCTCTGAGGTGAATGCAGTGTGAGACGGCAAAGGATCACAGGCAAAGAGCTTCCTCGCAGAGGGGACAGGACCCCCATCCCTCCTTGTTTGTTCATGTAGAATATGGCAACTTGGTTGTCCGTCCTGACTAGAACACGTAGCCCTGAAAGTTGGGGTTGAAAAACCCAAAGAGCATTTGTCAATGACCGTAGTTGATCTCTAATGCAGATTCCTGTTGGGTCCACAATCCCTGTGTGGATAGGTAGTTGAGATGCACTCCCCAACCCAGCATGGAAGCATTCACTGTCAGGGTACATCGAGGTGGAGACATCTGAAAAGGTGACTGACGAGAAGGTTCTGTGGAGTACATCACTACTGAAGGGATTTGATCAGTTGAGGGGAGATGTGAATCATGTCTCAGACACCCCTTTGCTTGCGTCCATTGAGAAGACAGAGTCCACTGCGCTTGACATATGTATAAACAAGTGTAGGGGATGACGTGGACCGTGGAGGCCATATGTCCTAATAATTGTAGCATTTCTCAAGCTGTTACCCTGCTTTGCTTCTCTTTTGCCAGCTCAATTAGGTGGGCACAGCAATCCTGTGGAAGGAAAGCTCAGGCCTCTTTGAGTAAGAGCACTCTGATGAACTCTAGTCATTGGGTTGGAGCTAGGTGGGACTTTGGAAAGTTTATATCAAAGCTCAGGTGTTGCAGCACCATGATAATGCAATGAAGTGAGAGCCTTACCTCTTGAGGGGGGTCTCCCCTGATCAGCCAGTTGTCTAAGTAAGGGAAGATGAATACCCTCCAAGGTGTGTAAGTAGGCCATGACTACTGTCATGCATTTTGTGAAGACTCTTAAGGCAGAGACTAGACTGAAGGGGAGAGCCCGGTATTGATAGTGGTCTCCCTGAAGTATGAAGCGCAGATACTGTCTGTGCGAGGGATGGATCAGTAAATGTGTGTATGCCTCCTTTAGGTCTAGAGAACATAATCAATCCTGTCTCTGGAGGTCTGGTAGAAGAGTTCCTAGAGAAATCATTTTTAATTATTCTCGGAGCATGAATTTGTTTAGGTCTCTGAGATCCAGGGCCGCCTCCCCCCCAGCTGCTGCGTTGTTGCCACCCCCCCCCCCCCCAGTTGCCATCCGCTGCAGATTCCATCTCGAGAAGGAGAGGCAAGCAGCATCAGCATTTCTAAAAGCGGGCCGGCCCTGCTGAGATCCAAGATGGGCCTGAATCCTCCTGATTTCTTTGGAAAGAGAAAATATGGAGAGTAGAAGCCCAACCCTTCTTGAGGAGGAGGAACTCTTTCTATGGCACTCTGGGAGAACAGGACGATCACCCCTTCTTTTAATAGTGTGCTTTGAAGTGGTTGAGTGGGATAATCCCTTGTAAAGTTGTTAGAGGGTAAGGTTTCAAAGTGAAGCTGATAACTCTTTGGCAATCTGGAGTGT
This sequence comes from Ichthyophis bannanicus, assembly GCA_033557465.1. NCBI lineage: Eukaryota > Metazoa > Chordata > Amphibia > Gymnophiona > Ichthyophiidae > Ichthyophis > Ichthyophis bannanicus. Next base: position 66,000,037 of record CM066037.1, read on the forward strand.
CCTCTGCTCTGATGTTATGAGGTGCCACCTGTGGGCATAGTGACAGAGTCTGATGGCTATGTGAAGGGGATGAGGACCCTCTAGGGGCAGATTCGCAATGCTGTCCAGGAAGAAGTAAAAAAAACAAGAGCAGGTTGTGCTTGCGCAGCTGATTGAGGCTTAGGATCCTTGAGCTTCTTGGGCTGGTGAGAGCCCTGATGTCTCTGCTAAGGATGCTAAGGCTGATAGGCAACAGTTGGCGGATAAGAAGGATAGTATCTCTTCTTTTTGGAAGAAAGATATCTTGGGAGGAGTCTTCCTCTTGGATGGGTCAGCTATTTTCCTGGAAAGGCGTTTCAAGGTGAGATCATCAGTCTCAATCTCTTCTGCTTTTACCTTCAATCCTTGCCAAAAAGGTTTTCTCCAGTACATGGGATACTGGCCAGTTTATCCTGGACCCATTGCTCAAGATCTGATGCCTGCAACCAGGCCATTCTATGAGCCCCACTGCAGACTGCTGAAGCTCTGCTGGTTGACTCAAAGGCATCAAAAGATGCCCTGGTAAGAAACTTAGAAGTATTATGGTCTTGCTTGATTAGTGTCTGGAAAGCACTCTGCTTATCCTCAGGCAGCATGGCTGTAAAAAGTCTCCAGTTCCCTGGTAACATCCTTCAGAAACATGCCCATGTACAGCTTGTAAGAGTTTATTCTTGAAGCCAACATGCATGCCTGGAAGCATCGATGCCCAAAGACATCGAGTGTCCTCGAATCTCTGCCAGGTGGCATGGATGAATGGTTCTTAGAGCTCCTTATGTGGCATATTGTCAATTCCACCACCATGGAGTGGTGGAGAAGCTGAGGTTTTTTGAAGTCTGGGCACTGGTATCGAGCTTCTTGCTGTCAAGCAAAACCATGAGCAGGGCTTCCCACATGCAGAGCATAAGATCCTGTAGGATCCGATGCACTGGCAATGTAGCTGCCTCCTTGGGCGTGGGAGGTTACTGGAGTATCTCCAGTTCCTCTACTCTTGGCTCCTTTTCTGAGGCTACTGTGATGGCTAATCATGTTACCATATCACATATGAAGTCCTGAAAAAAAACACTTCCTCTGGTGGGAACAGACGCCGTTCCTGAGGCAGTGAAGGTCCGAAGGAATGTCTGGTAGTTCCTGGGAATCGAATGATTCCTCGTGAGATTCTGAAGAAGTGGAATCAGAGTCTGACAAATAGTCAAAGTATCTACAATTATGAGTCAGACTTCGATGTTTCATAGATGTCAAAGGTCGATATTGATATAGACGCTTGGAAGTACTAGAACCGAAAGCTACCTCAATTTGAGTCGGTTGGATATCAAGGGACTCAATCGGTTCCAACAGCAGTACCACTCTCGGGATCTCCATCGATGCTAGTTCGAGGGCCAGCATCGAGGCCAATACACTTGGTTGAAGGCTCGGTGTCGATGCCAGCACTCCTGGAGCTCTATCAAGGCTACCAGGAGTGCTGCCAAACTCCTCTCGAGAGTCAGCATGTGCTGGTCCAGTGAGATGGCAGATGTCTGGGTGAAACTTTCTATGGGGCTCTGAACCACTGTCCCAGAACATGGAACTGGTAGCTCTCCGCTGGTTGGTTCCTCCAGAGGTTGGTTCCAGAGTTGGTTCCTCAGAAGCATACCAGAGTCCTTCTTGTGCTTTGGAGGACAGATCCTCCCAAGGCTGTTTAGCTGGCAGGTCTGCATCGGAAGCACCACTAGGGGAGTCACAATGCTTATAGTGGGACTTCTCTCTGGTCGCAGCACCGTTCTTCAATGCCGATGACTTTGGAGCAGCCAGAGACTTAGACTTACTTTTATATTTGGACTCTGAAGAAACCTGAGACCCATGAGAGAAAGATGATGCCCCCAAAGAAGTGGAAGCCACTGACATCGAGTCCGAAGCAAACAATGATCCGTATTGTTTGGCTTGATTCTGTAGGCCTCTCTGTCATTTGTTGGCACAAAGGACAAGAATTGGGTCACATTTATCAGTGACTTATATGGTACCAGCATACTTGGTGCACTTTTTAAAACCACTAGTTGGCTTGTCCATGCCTCAAAAAGGTTGTCTTCTGTCACGCCTCAGCCCTCTGCCTAACGCTTAGAGGGGTAGGGTTGCCATTAACTTCTCTTATAAAAGGTTGAATAAACTATTTTTCCCAGTGATGCATGCTGGGAGTTGTAGTTTTGGCCTTCTAAGATGAAGTGTAGTCATGAAACCGAAAGTAAAGGCAAATGACAAAATGTATTCCCCAAACGCAAACAAAGTCCATGTAGACTGTAACAGGATACTTCTCCATTCATTCGCTCAAGGTTATTTACAACTTAGGCTGGATGAGCTTCACAGTCATTAATTATATGCAGCTGCTTATCAATATAACGGATAAAGAAAACACAGCTTCTTCATTCAACAAAGTAAAAATATCTTCTTTTTACCTTTGTCTTCATTAAGCCTTCAAATGTACATGCAACAGGTATCTTCCCATTAAAAAGAGCAAGTTCCTACCTTTAGTTCAGGCTAGGTTTCAATACTCTACTTTTCAGGAGACTTTATCTTTTCAGCTATTCTTTAGCAAAGGGACTCAAAGCTAACAGCTTGACATATAGTACAGTCCATGAGTACTTCTGGAGGAAATAAATCCTGCTCAATAGGCTCAACCTGCATTTCCTCTGGCTCCGGTAATGCAGTGCCTTGCTCTGAGCTTTTAACGTATGTCTCAGGGTATATTTTCTCTGAGGATCCCTGTGTCTCTCTTGAGCACAGCTCCACCCGGTAAGGATAAATTGTACCTGAAGCTGTGGACACTTCTCCCTGGCTGTGTTCACCAGTCTCCCTCCAGCTTTTGGGAAACAGACCCTGGCTCACTTCCCTGAGTTCCTTTCTGGAGCCCTGCCACGGCTCCCTGTTCCAGGCTTGGCTCCTTTGACTCCTGTGCTGAGTCCTGGGCTCCCACCTCTGAACTCTCTGAACCTTCTGAACAGGAACTGGGGCTTGAAGCCTTCTCTGCTCTCTCCTTCCGTGCTCTCTCCCTCCGGGCTCTCCTCTCCTGGGCTCTCCACTCCCAGGCTCTCTCCTCCCTCCAGGCTCTCTCTCTAGCCAAGGTTTATATCCCTGCTTCCTGGGCAGTGTCTCTCCCTCTCTGGACAGGTGCTTGCAATTATCCTTCAAGCCTGCAACTATGTCAGCAGAGCTTGGGTGTGGCAGCCTAGGTTCAGTTTCTCTCTGCTTGCTTTCTTTAGGCAAAAGCTGAAACCTGTGCACTGCAGGGATGTCACTTTTCTTAAAAGCAAAATCATTAGTTTCTCCTATTTCCATAGGCTCACTACAAGCTTCCTTATCACACTTCACATTGAAGATAAGACTATGGAAGCCTAAAGGTCCAGTTTAGTGGTGAAAACTGCATTAAAGAAAAAAGAAAAAGAATTATTGGGACCAGCATCAGATTCAATGGACCGGTGTCAACGGGAAGGCAGAAGCATGATTCCACACAAAAAAAATGTTTTTTCGGTGGTGACAGGATGACTCGTCCTGCTGGCTCCGTGGAAAACAAAACTGTGGAGAGGAGTTGGGAAGGCAGGCACAGAGGCGTACAGGCGCAGTGGAGTGCTCCCAAAAGCTTTCCTATTGGATGCTGGGGAACATTCCTACGCGGGGCTCCGTTGGTGCCGATGTCACCCATATGTGAAGACTACATTCCTGCTTGTTACTGGAGATATTTATGATATTCCCCATTTTACAATGGGAAGACATGTATATTCAAACAATTTTTGCAGTCCAATTTTGTGCCAGCCCAGAGACAGGGCCACAGATGGAACAAAAAACTCACTTTCTTTAGATTGCTTTTAAGATCTTGGTTCCCTAAATCTCCTGTTCACCTCCTATGTGTTTCCTTACCATTCCTCAAGATATATCCTAATCCCCACTTGTGGTCCTGTCTGTCTTGATTAGGCTGTATGCGCTTATGGGCCGGAACTGTCTCTAACATGTCTCTGTAGAGCACTGCGCACACCTTGTAGCACTATACAAAATAAGTAAAAGTAGTAATAGACATGCCCAAATATATATTTTTTTTAAGTGCTAATTTCAGCCTGAACTTTATACAATGGATTGAGGGGAGTAATTCTCCTTAAACCCTCATTTTTTTATTCCTGCCTCCAAACTGAAAAACAAAACAAAACACATTGCTGCTTAACTAGTAAACTGGTGGTTCTCTCTGTCTAACATTAGCAAAATTCTCCCCATCTGAGTCAGTACATCAGGCTCTATCTTTGGTCACATTCAAATCCAGACTAAAAACCAACCTCTTTGAGGTTGCTTTTGGATCCTGACCTACTTTTCTCCTGCTCATCACCCATATGTATTTTAATCATTTCAGTCAAGAACTACCCTACCCCCTGTTTCTTCTATCTGTCTTGGGTAGACTGTTTTACGTTATACATATAGTGCTGCATAAGCACTGTAGCTCTATACAAATGATAAGCAGTAATAGTAATAGTGACACTTATAAGTTGTATTTTTTGTTTTTTCTAAGTGCCTTCAAGTCAGGGCTGACTCCTGGCAACCCAGCAGCCCCTGGCTTTTTTTGGCAAGGCATGACTGGAAGTAGAATTGCCATGCCTTTTCTTCTGAGGCAATGGAGGGTAAAGTGACTTGCCCAAGGTCACAAGGAGGGCCAGTGAGAATTGAACCCTGATCGCTTGGGTACTAGGATTTTGCTCTAACCGCTAAGCTAGTCCTATACTCAGGAGTAATGGCACTTATAAGTATAGGTTTGTAAAAATGGCCCTACACATGAAATGCCATCACATATGTGAAAGTTGCAAATCGTCATTTCCACATGTAAGTGCCAGAACCTCTACATGGAAACTACTGAGTTGATATAGCATAGTTACTCACCTGTAACAGGTGATCTCCGGGAACAGCAGGAATTTAGTCTTCACATATGGGTATCGTCGGTACCGACGGAGCCTGGGCAGGAACGCTCCCCAGCGTCCAATTAGAAAGCTTTTGGGAGCATCCCACAGTGCCTGCATGCTGCCTTTCCGCCTTTCCCAACTGCCTCTCTCCAGTTGAGTTTTAAAGCTGAGACAAAGAGAGAGAGAGAGAGAGAGAGAGAGAGAGAGGGAAAGAGAAAGAGACAGACAGATACAACTCCTAGGGGAGGTGGGTGGGTTGTGAGGACTAAATTCCTGCTGTTCCCAGAGATCACCTGTTACAGGTGAGTAACTATGCTATCTCCAGGAAAAAGCAGAAATGTAGTCATCACATATGGGGACTCTCTAGCTTTAGATGCCAGGGAGAGACCCCAGAAGTTGTGTGTCCCTGAACCAGGGCTCCACTTCCCCCCATGGATCTCTGGCACCCTACCAGGGATGGTGGGTAGGAGTTGATTAGGTATGGAACAGGTGTTGGAGAACAGCCTGACCAAACAAGGCATCCCGGCGGGAGTCCTTGTCCAAGCAGGAATGGGCTGTGAAGGTATGAACCAAGGCCCAGGTGGCTGCTCGACAGATGTCGTCGATAGACACAGAGTGCAGATGAGCCATTGAAGCTGCCATGGCTCTCATACTGTGAGCTGTGACATGGCCCTCCAGAGGAAGATTCTTACTCTGATAGGCAAAGGAAATACATTGAGCAATCCAGTTAGATAGTGTTCTCTTGGAGACTGGAAGACCCAAATGAGAAGGATCAAAAGCAACAAAGAGTTGAGAGGACTTTCTATGTTGCTGTGTTCCTTGTAAGTAAAAAGCTAAAGCTCTTTTACAGTCCAAAGTATGAAGGTTCCTTTCTGCATTTGATGCATGAGGTCTTGGAAAGAACACAGGTAGGTAGACCGCTTGGTTTAGATGAAAAGGCGAGACCACTTTTGGCATAAAGTGTGGATGAGTCCTAAGGACTACCTTGTCATGATGGAACCTTGTGTAAGGAGGATCAGCCAATAGTGCTTGCAAATCACTGATGCGACGTGCTGATGTGATTGCAATGAGAAAGATAACTTTCCAAGAAAGGAATTTCAAGGATGTAGTAGCTAAGGGTTTGAAAGGTGGCTTCATGAGCTGACCAAGAACTAAATTTAAGTCCCATGCCACAGGAGGTGGCTTAATGGGAGGCTTAGTTAGCAGAAGGCCTCTCATAAATCTTGCTATAAGAGGATGAGAGGAAATAGGTTGTCCATTTAGGGGCTTGAAGGAAGCTGCAATAGCACTCAAATGGACCCTCACTGAGTTAGTCTTAAGTTCTGCATTGGATAAATGAAGGAGATACTCCAGTAATGATTCCAGAGGTATGGCAATGGGTTTAAGACCCTTCTGCGAACACCATATGGTAAACCTTTTCCACTTGAAAGTGTAAGAGCGTCTTGTGGATGGCTTCCTGGAAGCATAAAGGATATCCTTTATTTGCTGAAGGAGGATAAGATCATGGAGATCTAGGCCTTCAGCAACCAAGCCCTCAGATGCAGAGACTGGGGATTGGGATGCCATAACATTCTGTCCTCCTGATATAGGAGATCTGGAGCAGACCCTAACTCCAGGGAGGGAGCTTGAGAGAGATGTAGAAGCAGAGGGTATCACACTTGGCGTGCCCAATGTGGAGCTATGAGAATCATACGGCCTCTGTCCCTCTGAAGCTTGAACAGGGTTTTGGGAATTACGAGAATGGGTGGAAAGGCATACAGGAAGTCTTGACCCCAGTAAAGGAGGAAAGCATCCCTGGCCTGAGCTCCCTGAGCCGGAATTCTGGAACAGAACCGGGGAAGTTTGGCATTCCACGGACTTGCAAAGAGGTCTATGTCCAGGGTTCCCCAAATATGAAAAATCTTGGCCACCTGGTCTGCATGCAGAGACCACTCGTGTGGAAGCAGAACTCGACTGAGTCTGTCTGCCCAAGAGTTTTGTATGCCTGGAAGATACACTGCCAGGAGATGAATCTGATGCTCTCTGGCGAGGGCCCATAGTCGCAAAGCTTCATTGCAAAGCGACAGAGAGCCTGTTCCCCACTGCTTGTTCACCTAGAACATGGCAACTTGATTGTCCGTATGAATGAGGACTGTCTTGTAGCTGAGCAGGGTGTGGAACACTCGAAGAGCAAGGAAGATTGCTCTGAGCTCCAAGAGATTGATATGTAGATGGGTCTCCTGTGGAGACCTTGGGTGAAGAGGTCTTGCAGATGAGCTCCCCAACCCATTGGAGAAGCATCTGTTGTGAGTTGCCTGGGGTAAGGGTTGTTGAAAAGGGGACCCCAGCAACAGATTCTGAGTGGACTTCCACCACTGGAGGGACAAAATAAGGTGACTTGTGTTTGCTATTTTGTCTGACAGGCATCCTGATGCCTGGCTCCATCGAGTGGATAAAGTCCACTGGGTTGCCCTCATATGGAGGCGAGCATAGGGAACCACATGCACGGTAGATGCCATGTGGCCTAGTAGTTGTAGCATTTCTCGGGCAGTGAGATGAGGCTTTAGCATTGCTTGAGAAGCTAACTGCACCATGCGAAGGCAACGGGCCTGGGGAAGATAGGCCCTTGCCTTTCTGGTATCCAGCAAAGCTCCTATGAACTCTAGAGACTGAGTGGGAGTTAGATTGTATTTTGGGATGTTTATTACCAGACCCAAATACTGAAGGATACGCATTGTGCAGGATAGAGAAGTCCTGGCCTCTGACTCTGTTGGGGCCCGAATGAGCCAGTCATCTAAGTAGGGGAAGACGAATATTCCTAGAGTGCGGAGAAATGCTGCTACCACAGCCATGCATTTCATGAATACCCTTGGTGCTGAGGCCATGCCAAAAGGAAGCACCCTGTATTGGTAGTGCTTTCCTTGAAAAAGGAACCGAAGGAATCTTCTGTGAGTTGGATGGATGAGAACATGGGTGTACACATCCTTGAGATCTAGAGAACAAAGCCGATACTGACTCTGAAGATATGGCAGCAGAGTTCCGAGAGAAATCATCTTGAATTTCTCTTTGACAAGGAATTTGTTCAATTCTCTGAGGTCCAAGATAGGTCTGTATCCCCCTGTTTTCTTTGGGATAAGGAAATAGGGGGAGTAAAACCCAGTACCCTGCTGATGGATGGGTACTTCTTCTACTGCCCCATGGGCAAGAAGCATAGTGACCTCCTGACCTAACAGGATGATGAGAGAGGTCGGAGAATTGAACTGCTTTATCATTGTGGGAGGGGGCATGCTCAAAAAATGAAGCTTGTACCCCTCTTTTATGATGGAGAGTGCACAATGCTCTGCTGTTATCTGCCCCCATATCTGGGGGCAAAGTGACACAACCTTCCTGGAATGGTGGAAGGCTCTGGTCCAATGAGAGCCAGGAAGGCTAGGTTCTCTAGCTGAAAGTCAAAGGCCTTGTGGAGGCTGAGACTGCTGGAACGGCGGAGGCTTAGCAGTCTTTGCTTTTCTTTGTTTGGGTGGTTGCTGACCTTTCCTGACAAGCTGACCTGCAGAACGTCCCTGCTGAGAATAAGCAGGATAATATCTTTTCTTTTTAGAAAAGAAAGGTTTCTTGAAAGATTTCTTTCTTGCAGGATCAGCTGTGGACTTGGATAATCTATCCAAGGTAGAGTTGTCAGCATCCAACTCATTGGCCTTTTCCTGCCAATCTTTACCAAACAGGTTCTCAACAGTACAAGGAATATTTCCGAGTTTGTCGTACCCAGAGTTCCAGATCAGATGCCTGGAGCCAAGCAATTCTACGTGCACCTATGGCAATGGCAGAGGTTCTGCTTATGCACTCAAAACAGTCAAAAGCTGCACGGTTGAAAAATTTAGAAACATCTTGGGCATGTTTAACCAGTGTGAGAAAATCCTGCCTTCTATCCTCAGGAAGAAGAGGACTCAAAGCTTCTAAATCATCTGTGACTTCCTTCAGGAACATTCTCATATATAAAATATAGGAACTGATCCTGGCAGAAAGCATGGAAGCTTGGAAGACCCGACGTCCAAAAGCATCCAAAGTTCTGCATTCACGTCCTGGAGGATTAGAGGCATGCCTCTTTGCATTCTTGATCCTTCTCATAGCTGATTCCACTACAACAGAGTGGTGAGAAAGCTGAGTTTTCTGGAAACTAGGACAAGGAGGGACTCAATACAGAGTATCCAGTCTACGAGAATGAGGGGAGGTGGTAAGAGGTGTCTCCCACATTCTTAACATGAGATCATGCAAGATCTCATGGATGGGCAAGGTAGCTGCCTCCTTAGGACTTTTAGGATATTGTAAAATTTCCGACTCCTTTGCTCTGGGCTCTGTTTCAGGGGTCAAAGTAATGGACAGACCCCGAGCCACCTCCCTGATGAAATCCTGAAAGGAAATGTCCTCTGGAGGAGACATAGCACAGTTACTTACCTGTAACAGGTGATCTCTGGGAACAGCAGGAATTAGTCTTCACATATGGGTATCGTCGGTACCGACGGAGCCTGCGCAGGAACGCTCCCCAGCGTCTAAAAGGAAAGCTTTTGGGAGCATTCCACAGTGCCTGCGCGCTGCCTTCCCGCCTTTCCCAACCGTCTCTCTCCAGTTCGAGTTTTAAAGCTGAGACAAAGAGAGAGAGAGGAAAGGAAAGATAGATAGAGAGATACAACACCTAGGGGAGGTGGGAGGGTTGTGAAGACTAATTCCTGCTGTTCCCAGAGATCACCTGTTACAGGTAAGTAACTGTGCTATCTCCAGGAACAAGCAGGAATGAGTCTTCACATATGGGGACTCCCCAGCTAGAGATGCCTGGGAGATCACCCAGATTGTGAGTCCCTAGAGGGCTCCATCTCCACCTATGAATCTCAGGCATCCAGTGAGGGATGGAGGGCAGGAGTTGATTAGGTATGGAACAGGTGCTTGAGAACAGCCTGACCAAACAAGGCATCCCGGCGGGAATCCTTGTCCAAGCAGTAATGGGCTGTGAAGGTATGAACCGAGGCCCAGGTGGCTACTCGACAGATTTGGTCGATGGACACAGAGTTTAGATGAGCCATAGAGGCTGCCATGGCCCTCACATTGTGAGCTGTGACATGGCCTTCAAGACAAAGATTCTTACTCTGGTAAGCGAAGGAAATACACTGAGCAATCCAATTGGACAGAGTTCTCTTAGAGACTGGAAGTCCTAAATGGGAAGGATCAAAACCAACAAAAAGTTGAGAGGACTTTCTATGTTGCTGTGTTCTTTGTAAATAGAAAGCAAGTGCCCTTTTGCAATCCAGGGTATGAAGACTCCTCTCTGCACTTGATGCATGAGGTCCTGGAAAGAAGACAGGTAAATATACCTCCTGGTTCAGATGAAAAGGTGAGACCACTTTAGGCATAAAGTGTGGATTAGTTCTGAGAACTACCTTGTCATGATGGAACCTTGTATAAGGAGGATTAGCCACTAGAGCTTGCAACTCACTGATACGGCGAGCTGAAGTGAGTGCAATGAGAAAAAGAACCTTCCAGGAAAGGAATTACAAGGAGGTAGTGGCTAAGGGTTCAAAGGGTGGCTTCATAAGCTGGCCAAGAACCAGATTTAAGACCCATGCCACTGGGGGTGGTCTAATGGGAGGTTTAGTTAAAAGGAGGCCTCTCATGAATCTTGCTATAAGAGGATGAGAGGAAATAGGTTGTCCATTAAGAGGCTTCAGGGATGCTGCAATAGCACTCAATTGGACCCTGATTGAATTTGTTTTAAGGCCTGCATGGAATAAATGCAGCAAATAGTCCAGTAACGAATTCAAAGGTATTACAGAAGGGTTAAGACCATTTTCTGCACACCAAATGGAAAACCTTTTACATTTAAAAGCATAAGAGCGTCTGGTAGAAGGCTTTCTGGAAGCAAGAAGGATATCCTTCAGTTGCTGAAAAAGGTGTAAATCTTGAAGGTCTAGGCCTTCAGCAACCAGGCCCTGAGATGAAGAGACTGAGGATTTGGATGCCACAGGGTTCCCTCCTCTTTGGAAAGGAGATCTGGAGCAGACCCCAGGTCCAGGGAGGGAGCTTGAGAGAGATGCAGAAGTAGAGGGTACCACACTTGGCGTGGCCAATGTGGTGCTATGAGGATCATAGACCCCTTGTCTCTCTGAAGCTTGAACAGTGTCTTGAGAATGAGAGGAATAGGTGGAAAGGCATAGAGGAAGCCTTGCCCCCAGTGAAGGAGGAAGGCATCCCTGGCCTGAACTCCCTGACACGGAATCCTGGAACAGAACCGGGGAAGTTTGTTATTCCACGGACTTGCAAACAGGTCTATGTCTGGGGTTCCCCAAATTCGAAAGATCCTGGCTATCTGGTCCCCATGGAGGGACCATTCGTGTGGAAGCAGAACTCGACTGAGTCTGTCTGCCCAAGAGTTCTGAACCCCTGGAAGATACACTGCCATGAGATGGATTTGATGCTCTCTGGTGAAGGCCCACAATCTCAGAGCTTCATTGCAGAGCGACAGAGAGCCTGTCCCCCCCTGCTTGTTCACATAGAACATGGCTACCTGATGGTCCGTATGGATGAGGACTGTCTTGTAGCTGAGCAGGGTGTGAAATACTCCGAGAGCCAAGAAGATTGCTCTGAGCTCTAAGAGGTTGATATGAAGAGATGTCTCCTGTGGAGACCAGATGCCCTGAGTGGAGAGGTCTTGGAGATGAGCTCCCCAACCCTTTGGAGAGGCATCTGTTGTAAGGGTTGCTTGGGGTAGCACCTGTTGAAAGGGGGATCCCAACAACAGATTTTGAGTGGACTTCCACCAGTGGAGGGACCAAAAGAGGCGACTGGAGGTTGCTATTTTGTCTGACAGGCAACCTGATGCCTGAGTCCACTGGGAGGATAAAGTCCACTGAGCTGCCCTCATGTGAAGGTGAGCATAAGGAACCACATGCACTGTGGAAGCCATGTGGCCTAAGAGTTGCAACATCTCTCGAGCAGTTAAATGGGATTTTAACTGAATCTGGGAGGCTAACTGCACTAGGCGTAGGCAACGGGCCTGGGGAAGATAGGCCCTTGCAGTTGTGGTATCCAGTAAGGCCCCTATGAACTCTAGAGACTGAGTAGGGGTGAGATGGGATTTTGAAACGTTGATTACCAATCCCAGATACTGAAGAGCACGCCTTGTGCAAGTCAGGGAAGTCTGGGCCTCTGACTGGGATGGAGCTCGAATGAGCCAGTCGTCCAGATATGGGAATACAAATATCCCTAGAGTGCGTAAAAATGCAGCTACCACTGCCATGCATTTTGTGAACACTCTTGAGCAGAGGCCAGACCGAAAGGAAGCACTCTGTACTGGTAGTGCTTTCCTTGGTAAAGGAACCGAAGGAACCTTCTGTGTGTTGGATGGATGAGGACATGGGTGTACACATCCTTGAGGTCTAGAGAACAAAGCCAGTCCTGACTCTGGAGGTATGGAAGGAGAGTACCAAGAGAAATCATCTTGAATTTCTCCTTGCATAGAAACTTGTTCAACTCTCTGAGATCTAGGATGGGTCTGTAGCCCCCTGTTTTCTTTGGGATGAGAAAATAGGGGGAGTAGAACCCTGAGCCCTGTTGAAGAAGGGGTACTTCTTCTATTGCCCCTTGGGCAAGAAGAGTAGCAATCTCCTGACCTAGAAGGTCGAGAAGAGATGTTGGAGAGTTGAACTGTTTCATCATGGTGTGAGGAGGAAGGTTTAAGAAATGTAGCTTGTATCCCTCCCTTATAATGGAGAGGGTCCAGTGCTCTGCTGTGATTTGTTCCCATCTGGGAGCAAAGTGAGCTAACCTTCCTGGGATGGTGAGAGGCTCTGGATGCTCTAGAGCCAGAAATGCTAAGTTCTCTAGTGGAAAGTCAAAGGCCCTGAGGAGGCTGAGGCTGTTGGGCCGTAGCAGTCCTCGCAGCCTGAGGCTTGGCCTGTTTTGGTTGTTGCTGTCTCTTTGTAGCAAAACGACCCTGAGAAGAGGCATGAGCATAACCAGAAGAAAATTTCCCTTTTTTTGGGAAAGGTCCTTTCTTGAATAACCTCTTCTTGAAAGGAGTAGTAGTAGACTTTGAAAGTCTATCTAAAGCAGAATTTTCAGCATCCATCTCGGTGGCTTTTGCTTGCCAATCTTTGCCAAACAGGTTTTCCCCTGTACAGGGGAGGTTGCCCAGACCATCTTGTACCCAGGATTCCAAATCAGAGGCTTGTAACCAAGCTACTCTGCGTGCACCTATGGCAATAGCCGAAGCTCTACTGGCACCCTCAAAGGAGTCAAAGGCTGCACGATTGGAAAACTTGGATACATCCTGTGCATGTTTAAGCCAGGTAATATATTCTTCTCTCTTATCTTCTGACATAAAAGGAGATAAGGTGTGTAGATGGTCTGTAACCTCTTTTAGAAACATCCCCATATAGAGACTATAGGAGTTGATTCTGGCTACAAGCATACTGGCCTGGAAGATTTTCCTGCCAAAAGCATCTAAGGTTCTGCATTCTCTTCCTGGAGGAGCAGAGGAGTGTCTTTTTGTGCTCTTGATTTTTTTCATAGCAGACTCTACCACAATAGAGTGGTGAGGAAGCTGAGTCTTATGAAAACCAGGACAAGGAGGAACACGATACATGGTGTCCAACCTACGAGAGTGAGGGGAGGTGGTAAGAGGAGTCTCCCATATGCCCAACATGTGATCATAGAGAATCTCATGTATTGGTAAAGTGGCTGCCTCCTTGGGAGCCTTAGGATATTGTAAAATATCTACTTTTTTGGCTCTAGGCTCTGTCTCAGAGGCCACTGAGATGGAAATGCCCCTGGCCACCTCCCTGATAAAGTCTTGAAAAGACAAGTCCTCTGGAGGAGACATTCTCCTTTTTGGAGAAGAGGGTTCCTGAGGAAGGATCCCCGATGCTTCGATAGAGGTCTCTGATTCATCAGAGTCCTCAGAGGAATCGAAGTATCGCCTGTCTGGATGCTCTCGCAGAGCCCGATACGCATACCGGGGGGTATCAACATCGGGAGTACTCGGTACCGGATCGGTACCGATGGGCATCACAGGATAGTGTACCGCTGCTGTCGACGTCGATGTCGATGCAATCAGTACCGGCAGCGGATCCGGTATCGGGTCCGGTACCGGAATCGGTACCGACAACGGAGTTTGTTGCAGTACCGAAGGCGTCGCAGCTTGTATGAATGCCGTGATGGCACGCTGCATGGTCAGAATATTCTGATCCATCGACGCCACCAATGTCTGGATGTCGGTACCGGTGTGAACCGCCGGTACCCCAGAACATTGTAACAGGTGACCAGTCGAGGCCGAGCCATCGATGTCAACCTGTGACCCCATAGATAAAGCTTTGGAAGCCGGAGCCTCCCGCCGGGGTAATTTTGCCGGTGTGGATTCCTCGAGAGCAAGCCCGGGGGCATCTCAATACTTAGAGGGAGATGTACTCTTCGAGGACCGGCCAGATTTAAGTTTGGTTACCTGAGATCCATGGGAGGAAGAAGCAGCCCTGGAAGACGTCGATGCCACAGAAGCTGCATCAGAGGGAAACAGAGTACTGAGCTTGGCTGCTCGATTTTGTAAACCTCTTTTAGACATCATGGAACAGGATTCACAGTCCGCGATGGAATGGTCAGGACCTAAACATTTAAGACACCAGTCGTGGGTGTCGGTGACAGAAATAGTGCTACTGCACTTCGTGCACTTTTTGAACCCGGAGGCGGGCTTTTCCATGAGGAAAAATTTTCTGCAGGTCTAAGGCCACAGAAAGAAAAATGCACTGAAGTAGAAAAGAGTAGGGTTTTTTTTGTTTTTTTTTTAAGAAAGAAAGAAAAAACCGGCGGTACCGGTCCAGAGTCGAGAAGGCAGACACGCGACTAAAGAAATAAAAGAAAAAATAAGAAATTCTTCAGCGGTGACAGGAAACACGACCTGCTGGCTCCGCGGAAAAAGAAGAACTGGAGAGAGGCGGTTAGGAAAGGCGGGAAGGCAGCGCGCAGGCGCTGTGGGATGCTCCCAAAAGCTTTCCTTTTGGACGCTGGGGAGTGTTCCCGCGCAGGCTCCGTCGGTACCGATGATACCCATATGTGAAGACTCATTCCTGCTTGTTCCTGGAGATAATAGTTCAACAACAACTTCAAGACCACCTAGACACCAACAACATACTGGACCCGCAACAACATGGGTTCCGTCCATTCCATGGAGTCGAGACCCTCATGACATCACTAACGAACACCCTCATCAAGGGCACACAGACCAAGCACTCTGGATATGCCATGATCTTCCTGGACATATCCGCAGCCTTTGACACCATCTCCCACAACATCCTCCTACACAGACTCCAAGAAATTGGCATCAAAAACGTCGTACTTTAATGGTTCCACTCCTACCTGACCAATAGACAATAACTGATCCGCACAAGCATAGCAACCTCCCCTCCCTTTCAACAACACCAAGGAGTACCCCAAGGATCCACACTATCCGCCATGCTCTTCAACATCTACCTGCAACCACTCTGCTCGATCATACATGTTCATGACATCAACTACCACCTCTACGCAGATGACATAATGCTCTATGGACCGATCACAACCACCAACCCAACAAACAATCACCTATCAGACTGCTTCATGGAAGTCTCCAGCTGGCTACAAAGGAACAACCTATCCATCAACATAAAAAAAACAGAAGCCCTCATAGTAACCAAGGACCCAAACTTCACACCACCACCACACCTTAACTTAGGAACCACACAAATACAAATTCAACCACACATAAAATACTTGAGAATCATCATAGACCAAGCGCTCACACACAAGCAACAGATCAAAAAGCCTACCGGAATAATATTCCACAAGGCAAAAACAGTACAACGCCTCAGGCCTCTCATTGACCCACAGGACTTCAAAACTGTCATGCAAGCTATGACGCTCCCCCATCTGGACTACTGCAATATAATCTATCACAGATTACCCACCACCCACACCAACCCACTACGAACTGCCTTAAATACCACAGCAAGAATTATCAAGAAAGCAAAAAAACAAGATCACATCACCCCAGTCCTGAGAGAACTGCACATACTCCCTTTCGAAGCAAGAACCAAATACAAATCTGCCCTACTTATTCACAAAGCCCTCTATCAAACGCAGACCTCCTAGCTCTGCACTCTACTGCCCCAACCCACCCACAACAGAACAACAAGACAAACCACCAGCAACACCCTCATCATCCCCCACGAACGAACTAAATACAATCAACAGACCTGCAACAGAGCCTTCGAACTATACGCACCATCCCTTTGGAACTCCCTACCAAGCCAAATCAGAAACAACGGAGATCCTTCAACATTCAGGAAACAACTAAAAACCATCCTGTTCCAGGACTACCTCGGACCAGAAACAAACATCCATCACTGACTACCCCTCCAGACCTCTAACATACACACAGGACTACCTACTAAGAGATCTATGTCCATTGTCTAAGTCCTTACTGTTTGTTCAGATCATTAATGTTGGCCTCCACGGTGACAGCCCCTCCACCCTAAGAAATGATTATTGTCCCCTCCCTTTTGTTGTTGAACCGCTTTGACCCGGTGAAAAGCGGGATATAAATACAGTTAAATAAATAAATAAATCACTAACCGAGTAGCAGTGCAATATCGCTGCTACCCGGTTAGTGGCAGTCTCCACCTCCACTCCACCCCAGAACACCCCCAACATGCCCCGATGCTAATCGGATAGCATCAGAGCATGTAGGAGAGTTAGAAGGGGATATCCAGCGGCACTAACCATGTAAGTGCCGTAGAATATCCCCATTTAAGGCATTTACATGGTTTACTAGACTGTAAACAGTATAAATGTGTTTCGAAAATCGGGCCCTGGATTCTTAAATGTTATACATGATGGCTTTTTCTTTTAGTCAGGCTTTTAACTTTTGATGACAGAAATAAATATTAAAATCTGGTGTCATGTCTGTGAATATTTGAATTGTTGTATGGTAATTATATTATTTCTTGTGCTTTCATTATGATCTGCTGAATGAGGAATGGTGGAATATAAACGTGTTAAATATAAGAATGAATAAATAAACTATCAATTGGTAAACCAACTCAAAAATGGTAGTGTTTGCTGGGAGTGGAGGATCTGTACACACATGGAAACAAAATATCTCAGGTTTCCAAAGTGACTTTTAGAAGCCAAGAGTGGAATAGCCACCAGCATGGAATGAAAAGATTTAAGGGACAATAAAAGAGTGAGCAGAGCAGCCCAGCGTTTTCCATTCCTATAAACTCACCTTCACATCTGTGAATATGGAAACCAGCCCATGATTAATACTGAGAAGGAGAGACAGACAGCT
The DNA here is from genome assembly GCA_033557465.1 of Ichthyophis bannanicus. Classification (NCBI taxonomy): domain Eukaryota; kingdom Metazoa; phylum Chordata; class Amphibia; order Gymnophiona; family Ichthyophiidae; genus Ichthyophis; species Ichthyophis bannanicus. The sequence goes on from CM066037.1 coordinate 66,017,308, forward strand.
CTGGGCATTCTTGCTCTGCAAGTCCGGTTTTTTCTTTCTGCGAGATCGATAACTTGGATCAGTAGTGGTACCAAACTGCAAAGTTTCTTCTTCAGAACCACTTTCCTCATCTGTAAAAGAAAAAGGACAAAAAATGTATCCTACATTATCAACACAACTTGCATAAAGAGTAGTCTGTCAGAGCACAGCATAAAAGCCGTTAAACTTAGCATACCATTTTCAACCACCACCAAAGTAAATGTCTTTCAGCAAAACCTATGGATACAAATGATTACATGCTTCTTAATGGCACGGGAATTGAAATGTATTTCAAATATCTAATTATGTACAAATTATACTGCATGACACAAAGAAATTTCAAAGAAGCACGGTTTATTGTAGCCAAAAAATAGACATGTACTTCCCCTTTTAGAATGGGAATAGAAAAATGTGGTCATACCTGCTAATGTCCTTTCCTTGAGTCCACATCAGTCCCTATGAATGGGTTATGCCTCTCTACCAGCAGAGGAGACAGAGAACATGCTTGTGAGCTTTGCAGGCTCCAGGCACCATGCAGCAGTAGCTCCTCAGTTTTATTTTGTAACAAAACAAAGATAGACACCCAAAAATGAACCCTCTAGGCAAAAAGGAGAGGCTATTCATGAGATATAGTTGCATACACTGGGAGGCAGTGAATGCAAATATACCTCATCAGGAACATCCTGAAAACCAAGCTGGATTGTGGTGCACTATGATTTGAGTTGGCCACCCCTGGTCTAAGGGAAAGATGTCTTTGCAGAATCTAGTTAAGAATCTAAATCAAGAAAATCATCCTCAAAGCAGCCTAGGGTATATCAGCCCTTATACAAAGCACACGATGCCGGTGAGGGAGCCAAAGGGGTCCTCTGACCAGCAGAGTGTCTGTAACCAGTACTGTAGTCTTGGCTAGAGAAGCCAATCAAAAACCCTTCTCAGGTTTTGGCTGGGATACCAGCTGATACTTCTGGCCCTTCTGTTGATGAGTGCAAGAGAGAGAACACTGCTTAGTTTGGGATGAGCAGGACAGTGGAGAATACCTACGTCTATGAGAGTAATTAATCAGTCCTCTTTTGGTCTCTTCTTAACTCTTACTGGAATAGGCAGCCGGGTCAGAAGAGGGCCTGGAGAGGATCTTAAGTGTGTCACTATACTGCTTGATCAGAGAGGAAAACTCTTGCATTTCATCTCCAAAGAAATTCTCTTCATAGCACAGCATAGGCATGACACGTCTGCAAGCTTCTCCTGCAATTTGTATTGCAGGTCTGAGTCCCGAAGCCATAACAGTCACCAGACACCAATACCTACTCCTTCCCTTAGCTCACTAGGGAATGGAGTTTCTTGACCTTCTCTGGTGGGAGAGTGTCAGCAAACTCCTGCATGCCGCACATGATGTTCTGCACGTGCATGCACATGAGGAGTTAAGTAGGACACTATGTGGTATGTCAGCACAGCATTCTAAAACATTTTCCTCCCAAAAGAGTCCAAAGTCTAAGCCTCCCCCCTGGAATGCTGGGGAATCCCACCCCAAAGAATAGGACTTGAAGCTCTTGGCCTTTTTGAGAGTGGCTTCGATGATCATGGAGTGATGTAGTTGCTGAAGCTTCTTGAATCCGGGAGCCTTCTGGATTCAGTATATCAAGTCAACCTTCTTGTTCACAGGATGTACAGGGAGAGGGGTCTCCTACATCTTTATATATACATCTCTTAGAATTCTGTGAACAGGCACTGTCATAGCTCCTTAGAAGGCTCAAAAGCATAGTTACTCACCTGTAACAGATACTCTCCGGGGATAGCAAGAATCAGTCCTAAAATATGGGTGACATCGGCACCAATGGAGCCCACATGGATTCAATTCCCAGCTTTCAAAGAAAGCCTTTAGGAGTTAGACTGCACATGTGTGGTCACCTTCCCGCCCAAGGGTACCATCTTACCTCAGTATGATGACATAGCTTAATCAAGCATAAAAAGAAAAACAACTCCATGGGGAGGAGGGAGAGTTGTGAGGAGACTGATTCCTGCTGTCCCCGAAGAATAACTACACTTTCTCTGGGAACAAGCAGGAAGTCAGTCCTCACATATGACCTCCCAAGCTACAGGCTCCAAAAAACCTGCAGGAGCTACGAACGACGCAAAAAAGTGAATTGTGCAGGGCAAGGAGCGCTGAATGACTTCAAGTCTGGAGACGCAGCTGCAGCACTGAGCATGAAATCACCTCACCGGTCGCCTGAATACAACAGGCCAGAGGGAAGGAGTTGCACTATTCCCCAAAGAGGTGACGAAGTACTGCCTGGCCGAAGGCGTTGTCGTGCCATGAGCTTTCTTCCAAGCAGTAATGCGCTGCGAAGGTATGGACCAAAGACCAGGTGGAGGCCCAGCAAATATCCAGCAGAGCGACCGAGTGCAGGTGGGCCACTGAGGCCGCCATGGCACGCATATTGAGTGCAGTAACGTGATGCTCCAGGGAGATTCCAGCCTGCTCGAAGGTGAAGGAGAAGCAGTCTGCCACCCAGATGGACAATGTATGCTTGGAGACCGCAACCCCAAATCTGTTAGCGTCATAGGAGATGAACAGCTGCGATGAGCGGCAATGGGGCTGTGTCCTCTAAAGGTAGAAGGACAAAGCCCTCTTGCAATCCAGGATACATAAGGAGGCTTCCACTCAGGAGGCGTGAGGCCTGAGAAAAAAGGTGGTAAGGACCACCTCCTGGTTCATGTGAAAAGCGGACACTACCTTAGGCAGGAATTTCGGTTGGGTTCTGAGAACAACCTTGTTTTTGTGGAACCTGGTATAGGGGGCATGAGCCACCAATGCCTGCAGCTCGTTGACTCTTTCTTCTGGCTGAAGTGAGCACCTCCAGGAACACTACTTTCCATGACAAGTACTTGAGATGGCATGTAGCCAGAGGCTCAAACGGGGGAGCCATCAGCTTCCCAAGAACGATGTTCAGGTCCCATGCCACCAGCAGTGGGCATACAGGGGGCTGCAAGAAGAGAAGCCCCCTCATGAAGCGGCCCACCAGCAGGTTCACGGAGACAGGTTGGCAGTTAACGAGGTGATGATATGCCACTAAGGCACTGAAGTGCACCCTAACAGAATAGCCTAGTCCAGGAAAGGTGCAGGAGATATTGCAGGATGTCCTGCACCGAGCAAGAGAAAAGGTTAAGATTCTTATCTATGCAGCAGACGGAGAATCGACGCCACTTGAAGCATATGCGCAGCATGCAGAATCCTTGTGCAATGTCAGAAGAACATCCTCCATCTCTCTGGAGAGGCAGAGCTGTGCTATGGCTAGCCTTTCAGCATCCAAGCCATCTGGGCAAGGGACCGGAGGTTGGGATGGAGAAGGGTCCTGTTCTCCTGTGACAGCAGATCTGGGTCCTGGCCCAGAGGTATCGGGAATGCTCGTGACAGCTACAGGAGCAGGGGGAAATAAAGCTGTCGGCGCCACCGGGGGGCAATGAGGATTACAGAGGTCCCATCCGACTGAACCTTCAGCAAGGTTTTGGAACCAGGGAAGTAGGTAGGTATGCATACAGAAGGCTCCCAGACCAGTGCAGAAGAAAGGTGTCCACCGCCACTCAGCATGGGGCTGGCCTCCATAAGCAGAAGCGCAACAGCTGCATGTTCTCAGGTTTTGCAAAGAGGTCCAACATCAGGGCCCCCCATCATTGGAAGATGGAGCTGGCTACCTCTGGGTTGGGTCATCACTCGTGAGGCTGAAGAACTCTGCTGAGCCGATCTGTGAGCAGAATGTCCTGGCCTGGCAGGTAAACCACCCAGAGGATTATGACATTCTCCGTGGTGAAATTCCACAGGCGAACCGCCTCCCAACAGAAGAGTTATGAGCCCATTCCAACTTGTTTGTTGATGTAGAACAGTGGTTCCCAACCCAGTCCTTGAGTACTCCCAGGCCAGTCAGGTTTTCAGGATATCCACAATGAATATGTATGAGATAGATCTGCATACACTGCTTCCACTGTATGCAGATCTATCCAGAGCGTCCGTCTGGATGAGCACCACCTGATCCACCAGGTGGGCCTGAAATACTCAGAGGTCGTTCATCACTGCCCAGAATTCCAGAAGACTGATCTTGAGGGCACTCTCCTCCAGAGTCCAGGCACGCTGCGACTGTAGACCGTCGCAGTGGGCTCCACTGCTGAGCTTGGAGGCATCCATAATGAGGACGCAGCATGTTGGAGGAGCCTGGGAAGAGCAGGCCAGCCATAGGTTTGGTTGGCTCTGCCACCAGGTGAGAGAGGCTGCCAGAGGCCAGGTGATCCAGACTCAATCCTCCAGATGGCAAATGGCCTGCGTCCACTAAGAGCTCAAAGTCCACTGGGTCTGTCGCATCCAGAGATGTGCCTGTGGGGTCACATCAACAGTCGAGTCCACGTGCCCCAAGAGATATAGCCTGAGCTGGGCAGACGTCGATAAGCGGCTCTGCACCTCCCCTGCTAGGGACACAAGGTGCTGCGCCAGGTCCAGAGGGAGGAAGGTTCTGGACTGTGTCAAGTCCAGAAGGGCTCCGATGAACTCCATGCGCTGAGTCAGGAGCAGATGCGACTTTGGGAAGTTGATCACGAACCCGAGTTTGCAGCACCCAGATGGTGTGGCATGCTGGGCTCCATACTTCCTTTGGAGAGTTTGCTTTTATAAGCCAGTCGCCCAGATAAGGGAAGATGAAGACTCCCAGCAAGCGGAGGTGGGTAGCAATGACCGCAGGCATTTGGTGAACACCCTGGGGGCCGAAGAGAGGCCGAAGGGCAGCACCCTCTATTAGTAGTGGCAGCCTTTGATGACGAAGCAGAGGTAATGACGATGCCAGGGATAGATCAGGATGTGAGTATGGGCATTTTTGAGATCCAAGGAGCACAGCCAGTCTTCCTGGATCTCTGCCTGCCTTTCTGACACTGCTGCTTGGATGTCTCACCGCTACTTGAAATTGAACATGGCAAAAACTGAGCTTCTTATTTTTCCCCCCTAAACCCTCCTCTACCCTTCCTTCTTTCTCAGTCTCTGTGGATAACTCTCTACTCCTCCCTGTTTCCTCAGCTCGCAACCTTGGGGTCGTCTTTGACTCCTCTCTCTCCTTCTCCACACATATTCAACTGATAGCTAAAACCTGCCATTTCTTTCTGTACAACATCAACAAAATTCACCCATTCCTTTCTGAATACACTACTAAAACACTTATTCACTCTTTAGTCAACTCCCATCTTGACAATTGTAACCTACTCCCTACTGGTCTCCCTCTGAATCATCTCTCTCCCCTTCAATCTGTTCAACACTCTGCTGTGCAGCTAATCTTCCGCCAGCCTCATCATGCTCATATTACTAGTCTTCTCAAGTCACTTCACTGGCTCCCTATCCGTTTCTGCATCCAATTCAAACTTCTCCTGCTGACCTATAAGGGCATTCACTCTGCAGCTCCTCACTACCTTTCCTCTCTTATCTCTCCCTACACCCCTCTTCAGGAACTCCACTCTTCTGGCAAATCGCTTCTATCTGTTCCCTTCTCTTCTACTGCTAACTCCATACTTCGCGCCTTTCACCTTGCTGCTCCTTATGCCTGAAACAAACTACCCGAGTATGTACGTCAGGTGCCTTCTCTGGCCCTTTTCAAATACAGGCTGAAAGCTCACCTCTTTGCTGTCACTTTTGGATCTTGACTCACCTGGTCTCCTTTGTTTCCTTACCATTCCTCCTAGATGTAGCCCATGTCTATAGCTACTATGTTGTCTGTCTTGACTAGATTGTAAGCGCTGATGAGCAGGGACCGTCTTTTATATGTGTCTGTGCAGCGCTGCATACATCTTGTAGTGTTATACAAATGCTCAGTAGTATTATTTATTTATTTAACTAGGCTTCTATACCGCTTTTCTACCAGTCAAAGCGGTATACATTCAGGTACTGTGTATATATTTTTCACTTGTCCCCGAAGGGCTCACAAATGTATCTTTTTATACCTAATAGTAGTAGTAGTAGTAGATTACAGCAGATTCAGTCACCACCAGTTGAATCTGTCGGAGAGTATCGGCAGACTGGTTCCAGCTCCAAAGACTGTTGCAGCCCCTCCAATGCTGGGGAAGATGAATGGATCTCACATCAGAGCCATTTTGAGGATACTGGATCCTTCAATACCTCGACCATCTCAACATCACACTGCGATAAACTGTAACACCGATGCATCTGGACCTCTGCCTGGCACTTATTGTCGCAAGTCCTTGATGTCGAGAAAGCAGAGGATGAATCCGTCACCCTTCTTCGGGACACCCTATCACTGCTCAATTCCGAATGACTCTTTGATATCAATGCACTGCCCGCATTCGATGCAGCTACATGGGCACAAGGACAGATTCCACAGTATGAATCTAATTTATCTGTGCCAAAAATCATTTGCACTGCTTCTCTCGACCCTTGAGACCTCTCTTTCACATCTACAAACACAAGAGACGAAAGAGTTCATGGTCAGGCTCCAGGCACCATTTATGAGGGTCTGTAATAGACATGGCCCTATTACAGTGGGTGCATTTCTTGAAATGCTGATGGGTTTCGGAGACACTTTGTTCCAGCAAATAGCTACAACAAAATTAAACAACTCAATTTTGAAGAAAAATAAATCCCAGCTGCAGCGCCTGAGACCTAAATACAGCCTGTAGCAGCAACACCGTAAAGATAAGCTAACTTAGTAAATGACTGAAAAACCTAAGGACCCTAAAAAGGAAAGGAAAAGTCACATGACAGCAGTGGGAGAAGAAAAATATAGTTGAAAACACAGCAAAAAGCAAAATGTCTTTAAAGTGGTGAGGCACGAAGGTCAGCTCTGTGTAAAAATGATTAAGGAGATTCTGTGCAGCAGCAGCAGACAGAAGAGACATGTAAGAATACAGGATCAGCTCCAAAAGCTTCTAGAAGAAGCTGGAAATGGTTCCCAAGCAGGGCTCCATCAATGATGTCACCGATATATGAGGACATTATCCTGCTTGCCCATGGAGAAATATTTCAACATGTCATCTGGATAGCTAACTAGCAGTCATTAAAATAATTGGATTATTCAGTTCTACAGTATGGAATCTTTATACATCATACCAGTTTTCAACATCTTAACACTCCTTTGATCCACTCAAGGTCTGTACAATAAATAAGATTACTTTTTCTTGGAAATCAACTCAATTGAATATTATAAAGAAGAATTTGTAATGAGCTTTAATAAAGTTGGTAGCCAAAACCACAATGAAAAGGACACATTTTATCAAATAAGCACTTCATCTGTTGCAGTATCTCTTTGATCTTTGCAAATGCACATTACCATAGTGATTTGTTGATTTAAACTGACTGAAGTTTTCTTTGCTGAAGGTGTTAATCAGTTGACTGGCCACAGAGAGTCCGATACCATAGGAGAAATTTTCAAAAGTTTCAACAGGTGAAGGTGCAGTGGGCTCCCAAAGAAATAAATCATTGCTGAGTCTAGAAAAAAAATATTCATACATAATCAAAGTGCTCACGCTTACTATAAATTTAAAACATAAACCAAAAATTAGGTCCTCGCCCTTCCAACACACTTTCTTGCTTCTAATGACTTGTTTCTAAGCTGAATTTTGTTTAATTTCTGGCCAGGACTCTATATTTTATTTGTTTTATAATGAATACAATCCTTGGTATATATAGATGTTTGACACCCCCTCAGAGAATTCACCTGACCGAGGCCACCCCTGAAGATTCAACCAGTCCTCTTGAATGGGAGCCCTGATATGGATGGGACGATCCCAGAAGGGTAACTCAAATATGCCCTGGGACCCCCGAACAACGAGCTCCACTGAGAGACGCCCTCTAGACAGGAGCTCTAGGCCTTAGCTGCACTGGACAGCAACTACAATCTGCTGGTGACAGAGAAAATACTGGAGAGAGCCACTAGCTGCACCGGTATTTATGCCAGTGATGATGTCATGGCAGTTCTGGTGTTTTCTCTGTCTCCATCATCTGCTGGCAAGAGGAGATAACCCACTTGTCTGGACTGGTCTAGAAGGATGCTCTGGAACAGGGCCATACCAAGCCATAAATGCACCCTGTGCGACTTGCACATCTGGTGCGCCTGCCACCCGCCATCCCTGGACATCATCTCACCGCCTTCATGTCCAGCCGGCTGCCCACCCTTGCCCTGCTGCCGCCACTTTTTGTCTTCTTGGAGACGGTAGCAGCGAAACAGACCCTGACTTCCAGTTAAAAAAAGACAAAACACGCTGGTCTTGTATGCAGTTCTGGTCTCTCCCTCCCTGACTTCTCTGATGTAGGTCGCGTCAGAAGAGGGAGGGACCAGGCCAGTCATTCAAACGCGAGTCTTTGCAACTCCACGCTTGAATAGCTGGCCTGGTCCCTGAGGGAAAGACCAGAACTACATACAAGCACAGAGTTGAAGGACCTGTGTGGGGGTTTTTTGTTTTAAATTGGAAGTCAGGTCTGTTTCGCTACTGCAGGTGCTGCCGCCGCAGCTGAGAATAGAAAAAGTGGCAGCAGTAGGGCAATAGCAGACAGTGTGGGAGGGAGCCAGGGCTAGAGTCCGAAATGTGCCCCTAAGCCTTTGCACTATGCGGCTGCACCACTCGCACAGGGTTAGGTACGGTGCTGCTCTGGAATATATAATTCTTGGTGTATGTAAATGTTTTATTTCTGTGTAGTGCTATGCAAATGAGTAGTAGCAGCTTTCTTATTCCACTCATTGCTGGATTATACTGCACATCATCTATCTATTTTGAAATTTTTAAAGAATAAATGTATGTTGACGCAAAATAAGAAAAACTGTCTCTATCAGGCAGCCTACAACTGTTTATGTAAAACAGTTGACATCGTGGTTACCTTACACTTTAGGGAAGATAAAAAATAAATCTAAAAATCTACTAAAAGTAAACTATGTTACTTTATCCTCAGATATTCTAATCCATTCACCTACCCCTAAAACAATTCAAAGAACAATTTTCATTAATCTTTTGAAAGAGTACATTCAAAAGCCTCATCAGGTAAACAGCCACATAACCTCCACTTATGCAAATAAATGTAAACTCATGTGAGTATGGTATTCCTGCCTCAAATTATCCTGATGATACAATGTAATATTATTTGCTGAAAAATGAACATGAATAAATGAGACTGCACAGTGTATAAATACATATTAATCCTAGCAGAGGTTCAGCCTATTGGCTCAGTGGCAGTGAGCTGCATTGCCATGTAGAGAGAATTGGGCTCAATTCCCAAGTTGAGTCTTTCATTCCCCAAGGCACCTCGGAATGCTGTGGAGTTCACAGTCCCTAGAAGGGTTTGTGGAGAGAAGGCATATAGTCCAGGTGTAAGAAAAATTTCGGTCTGAGGGCCATGAATTAGGCATGTGGACCAGTGAAGGTCCAAGGACCCCCAGTGGAGGTCTTAGAGGCAAGTGATGTCATACACCCTTCTGTGACCCCTGTACTATTCTAAACCAAACCCAAGCATGCCCTTCACTGTCCATAGCCCCCCCATCCTATTTGCCTAGCAAGTAATAGCTAGCTTTCCCTTCTTCCCCCTGCATGGAGGCACAGCAGGCTTCCCTATCTTGCCCAACATGATGCCTGACTTCTCCTTAAGCCGTACAGGAGTTGCTCCTTACCTTGGCTGCTCTGGCAAAGACCCCTAAACATCTACCTTTGATGATGTGCACATCATGAGCAAGTCACTTAACTCTCCATTACCTCAGGTACAAACTTAGATTGTACGCCCTGTATCTGAATGCAATTTACCTTGAATTAAATCCAATTTGTATCTCATCCATCATCAAAAGTGGACATTTTGGGCCTATGCCGATTACATTGCCAGGAAAGTGCCCGGCATGCAATACGAAGCAAGCCAGAACAAAGGGAATATTGAGCATGGCTGCATGAGCTGGATTAATAGTGCCTGTGGGCTGCAGCTGGACACCCATGGCATAAGTCATTTTGCAATGTTGACATCTAGTGGCTAGATTTTGGACCCATAATTTCAGAATTTAGGAAAGATCCCTAGTGGATGCCCCTATTCAAGGACTATCAATGCAACAATTGTACTAAACGTAAAGTTGAGAGAAGAAATAAAATGTAGGGAAAAAATCGCAGGTACTGCAAATTAAGGACCATGATGCCAGATTCCAGCCCTAATTGTTTATTCATTTAATTTATAATACACTAAATCAAAACACATGATCTTTACAGATTACAATCTTGCAACATATATACATCTAAGCAAAGGCAGCGGAAAAGCTTTTTCTTTGGAAGTGCCGAACAAACCAGGCCCTGCCCCCAAGCACTCTAAAGAGTAGTTACTCACCTGTAACATGTGTTCTCCAGGAGCAGCAGGAATCAGTCCTCACATATGGGTGACATCGACGTCGATGGAGCCCTTGCGGAGCATTTCCCCAGCTTTCCAAGAAAGCCTTTGGGAATGCAGGCACGCATGCGGGGTTCCCTTCCCGCCTAAAGGTGCCAGCTTGCTAAGTCAAATGACATAGCTAAAAACAGCACACAAAAATGTAAAAATAAACTATGTACAACTGCAACTCCCAGGGGAGGAGGGAGGGTTGTGAGGACTGATTCCTGCTGCTCCTGGAGAACACCTGTTACAGGTGAGTAACTACTCTTTCTCCAGGACCAAGCAGGAAGTCAGTCCTCACATATGGGTGACTCCTAAGCTCTGGGATACCAAGGAACACAGGCTGAACAAGAGAAGTCCCTCTAGTCCCAGCATTAAAGAAAGGCTTTTCACTGACAGAACCTCCACCGGTAGCCCAACGGAGGGCAGGAGTTGCCTAAACCTTAAAGACATTCCGGAGTACTGCATGGCCAAAAGCACTGTCCCTACGGGACTCCCTTTCCAGACAGTAATAGGCCGCAAAAGTCTGGCTTGAGGACCAAGTTGCAGCCCTGCAGATGTCCACCAACGGTACAGAGCGGAGGTGAGCCACTGAGGCAGCCATTGCCCTGACACGATGTGCCGTGACCCGACCCTGCAAAGGAAGGTCAGCCGCCTTGTAAGCCCAGGTGATACAGTCAGCTACCCAGGTGGACAAGGTACTCTTGGACACAGCTAACCCCAAATTATTAGGGTCAAAAGATATGAAGAGCTGAGTAGCCCTTCTATGCCCTTGCGTACGGTCAAGGTAGAAGGATAATGCCCTCCTACAGTCCAGGGTATGCAGAACTGCTTCAGCCTGGCTTGCATGAGGCCTAGGGAAGAATGTTGGAAGAACCACCTCTTGGTTAAGGTGGAAGGAGGAGACAACCTTTGGGGGGAACTTTGGATGAGTCCTAAGGACTACCCTGTTCCTATAGAAGCAGGTGTAAGGCCTGTCATAGACCAGGGCCTGAAGCTCACTCACTCGCTTGGCCGAGGTTAGGGCTATCAAGAAGAGTGTCTTCCAGGACAGGAAGCGTAGAGGGGAAGTAGCCATCGGCTCAAAAGGTGGGTGAGTCAGTTGCTGCAAGACCACATTCAACTCCCATTCAGGAGCAGGAGGACGGATTGGAGGCTTGAGCCTCTGAGAAACCGGGACACCAAGGGGTGAACCGACAGAGAATGTCCTTCCACCAGTGAGGGGTGAGCTGCTAGAGCTGAGAGGTGGACCCGAACAGAATTGGACTTAAGTCCCTGATTTGATAAGTGCAGTAGGTACTGAAGTACTACTGGTACAGCACAGGAGAAGGGATCTTCTGTACGTAGCTGACACCACACAGAAAACCTTTTCCCATTTCAGGGCATAGGTTTTCCTAGTGGACTGTTTCCGAGAGGCTAGTACAACCTCCTCAACTTCCTGAGGTAGGCCCCAGGGGGCCAAAACTACCCTTGCAGCCTCTAGGCCATCAAATTGAGAGCTTTGAGATTGGGGTGCAGAAGGGAACCCTGATCCTGAGAGAGAAGGTTGGGTTGCAACCCCAGAGGCAGTGGGGGATCCACTGCCAGCTGAAGCAGAAGTGGAAACCAAGGCTGTCTCGGCCACCTGGGAGCCACCAGCAGGACTGAGGCCTTGTCCTGAAGAATCTTGAACAGGGTTCGGGCCACCAAGGGAGTAGGAGGAAACGTATACAGGAGGCCCTGAGACCATGGAATCAGAAAAGCCTCTGCTGCTATCCGCAGAGGATGCGGTTGCCTGGAGCAGAACTTTGGCAGCTGTTTGTTCAGTGGACTGGCAAACAGATCTATGGGTGGAAGTCCCCATTTCAGGAAAATCCTCTGAACCACCAAAGGATGGAGCTGCCACTCGTGGGGCTGCAGAATCCTGCTCAACCTGTCGGCCAGGTAGTTTTCCTGGCCAGGGAGATACACAGCCTTGAGGAGCATGTTGTGCCTGAGAGCAAACAAGCAAAGGTCTTGTGCTTCCTGACAAAGGAGCCTGGACCCAGTTCCGCCCTGCTTGTTCACATAAAACATGGCTACCTGGTTGTCTGTTTGAACTAGGACAGACTGATGAGCCAGGGTTGGAGAGAAAGCTTTGAGGGCTAACCGAATAGCCCTGAGTTCCAGTAGATTGATTTGCTGTGCGGCTTCCCAAGGAGACCACAGGCCCTGGGTGCACTTGCCTAGACAATGAGCTCCCCAGCCCTGCAGGGAGGCGTCCGTGGTCAACACCACTGTGAACCCAGGAATCTGAAAAGCCACCCCTTGCAGCAGATCGGGTGGGTGCAGCCACCAGCTGAGGGAGTTCAGAAATTGTCTGGACATCCTTATCCTGTCTCTAAGGCTGCCTGTGGCCTGTGACCACTGAGTTCAAAGGCACCACTGTGCAGGCCTCATATGGAGCCTGGCATTGGGGGTCACATGTACCGTCGAAGCCATGTGGCCAAGAAGATTCAGACAGAGTCTGGCGGAGACCAGTGACCTGCTGAGAAACTGGTTTGCTAAGCTTATCAGTCTTTGGGCTCTGTCTTCTGGCAAGAACGCCTTTGCCAGCAGAGAGTCCAACCTTGCCCCTATGAACTCCAAGTTCTGGGAGGGGAGCCAAGTGGACTTTGCGAAGTTTATTACAAACCCCAGGCTTTGAAGAAGAGCAATAGTTCTGAGGGTGGCTTGTCTGGCCTCCTGGCACGTCTGACCCCTGATGAGCCAGTCGTCCAGATAGGGGAAGATAAAGATTCCCTGATTTCTCAGGTAGGCCGCCAGCACTGCCAGGCATTTGGTAAAGACCCTGGGAGCGGAGGTGAGGCCAAAAGGCAGTACTCTGTACTGATAATGGTTTCCTCCCACAATGAACCTGAGGTACTTTCTGTGATCTGGATGAATGAGGATGTGAGTGTACGCATCCTTTAGATCTAAGGAGCATAGCCAATCTCCCTGCTGGAGGTAGGGCAGAAGTGTTCCAAGAGTAAGCATCTTGAACTTTTCCTTCTCTAGGAATCTGTTGAGATTTCTGAGGTCTAGAATAGGCCGAAGGCCACCGGTTCTTCTGGGTACCAGGAAATACCTGGAGTAGAACCCTTGACCTTGTAAGTGGGGAGGCACAGGTTCCACTGCCCTGTCCACCAACAGACCTTGGAGCTCCTGAAGGAGAAGATCTGTGTGCAGGGGAGGCCTTGGAGGTTCCCATGAAAAGTATGGAGGAGGCAGTTGTTAGAAGTGTAGCAGATAGCCCTTGTGGACTATGCTTAACACCCAACTGTCTCCAGTGATGAGTGGCCACTTGTGGGCAAACAGGGCGAGGCAACCTCCTGTGCAGGGTTGGGAGAGCAGGGACGGAGAGGCTATGCCTAAGGAGTCAAAAACCCCCACCCTGCTGAGTGGGAGCAGGGGCCGGAGGCTTGGGAGTCCTCTGCCTACGGGGCCCATTACCCTGCCCCTTGGCTTGCTGACCCTGAGGGGCAGCGTGGGCGGCCTGGTACTGTGGGTACTGTTTGTAGGCAGTGCCCTTCCTCGGGTAAAAGGGCTTTTTACCCGAGCCCTTCTTTTTGTGAGAAGGGGCAGAAGTCTTCCTAGACAGCCTTGTCCTCGTGAGGTGCTCGGTTTCGAGCTGTGCGGCCTTCTCGGTCATGGGCTTGCCAAAAAAGGTTCTCACCTCGGCAAGGGACATCGACCAACTTGTCCTGAACCCATGGCTCGAGGTCCGATGACTGCAGCCATGCCTGGCGTCGAGCCGCGATGCCGGCTGCCGCAACACGGGCCAAAGCCTTGAAGCCATCGTAGGCAGCGCGGGACATAAACTTGGAGCATTCCCGGATCCTCGAGGACAAGGACTTGAACCTCTGCAAGGGTTCCCCTGAGAGACCAGCAGAGAACCCGGCCAGCTCCTTGGCCAGGTCCCGCAAGTACATGCCCATGGTACAGCTGGTAAGACTGGACACGGCAAGCAAGCATCAAGCCCTGGAAGCACTTTCTACCAAAACCATCGAGGTTCCGGGCCTCCCTGCCAGGAGGCATCGCGGACTGCATCTTCTAACTTTTCAGGCGATGCATGGTCGATTCCACCACCATGGAATGGTGTGGTAGCTGCACCTTCTGAAAGCCAGGGCTCCTCCCGAGTCGATAGATAGAATCGACCCGCTTGCTTAGAACCGGCGCCGAGGCCAGTGCCTCCCACATCCGGAAGAGGAGCCGTTCCAGCATCGGAGGAACCGGAACAGTAAAGGCCTCCTTCGGAGGAGAGTCATAATGTAGGGCCTCGAGCTCCTCGGCTCGAGGTTCCTCCTCGGGGTCCACAGGGATAGCCAATGCAGTGGCCATATCCCGGACAAACTCCGAGAACCGGGTATCCTCCGGGGGGGATCTACTCCGGGGCTCAGACTACGGTGAGTCTGACAGGACGTACCGAGTCCTGAAGGTGTCGGGGGACTCCTCGTCCTCCGTCTCCCAGGCGGACTCGTCCGATGAGGAATCGGGGTCCAACCGCGCGGGGCCTGTGAGCACCCGCCCTTACTCCGAAGGCACCGGCGTCAACGCCCTCGGTGCCGAACGGGAGGTCGAGGGAGACCACGACCGAGGTCGACCTCGAGCCTTTATGGTCTAGAGTATCGGCTCTGTCTCCAGGGTCGACTCCGATGTCGATGTCCCGGTGGTCAGGGCAGATGCGCCAGACAGGCTGGCCATCAGTGCCCGCTGCTGTTCCATGAAGGCAGACAGTCTGCTCTCCAAGGCTGTCAGCCTGAGACCCAGCTCAGGAGACTGAGCAGCCCCCGACTCGGGCCCCGGCAGCGCCGGGCCCGACGTCGGCTCTCTAGGAGGAGAGTCCACGAGGACTACAGGACTTACGTGTCCAGCAGACTCAGGCTCCACTCGAGGTACTTTGGGAGGCTTCTCCTGTTCCACGGGCCCGGGGCGACGGTCGAGGGTCTGAGACCTAGCTCTTGAGGAGCCAGGGACCTCTTCCGACGACGCCCTCGCGAGCCGCTTCTTCCTCTTTCGCTCCCAGTCGGGGGACCCCCTGTCCGAGGAGCCCCAATGGTGCTTGGGATCCAATTCCCGAGATGTCGAGGCCTCAGATGAGGTCCGGACCTGGCCAGAGGCCGAGTCAGAGAAAAGCCTTTCCTTTTGGTGCTGACGACTTCGAAGAGCCTTGGAAGACATTTCTCCACATGGTCCACAGGTCTTAGGATCGTGGTCAGGACCGAGGCACCGAAGGCAGCAGTCATGTGTGTCGGTGAGAGACATTAGCTTCTTGCACCGATCACACTTTTTGAACCCACTGGAAGCAATCGGGGAAAAAAGAGTCCCCGCGAGGTCAAAGGACCGGCCTTCCAGGGAAAAAAAAAAAAAAAAGGACGCGAATGCCAGTCACGAAGGGCAAAAACCGAAAAAATAAGATCGGGCTCGATACTGGTGTACCAAACCCGGCGGGAGGGGAATTGGCGTCGAACCGGAGAAAAAATAGCGAAGGAATCGCGAAAAAATCTAACTATTTTCTGAGAGGACTAGGACACACGTCCAGTGGGCTTCACAGAAAAAGAGAGACTGAGCAAGATGGCACCTTTAGGTGGGAAGGGAACCGCGCATGCGTGCCTGCATTCCCAAAGGCTTTCTTGGAAAGCTGGGGAAATGCTCCGCAAGGGCTCCATCGACGTCGATGTCACCCATATGTGAGGACTGACTTCCTGCTTGGTCCTGGAGAATTGGTGGTGTCATGATGAGCAAAATATTGGTGGAGCCATGGCTCCTGAGGTCCAACCCATTCCGCTGCTTACGTGTCTAACAGAACAAACGCCCAGACTAGAACCAACAAAACGGTGACATAGCTTCGTTCAGGCTGGAAATTCTAAAGGAGCAAGTGAAAATTACCGAGGCAAAACTTATATTAATGCAGTACTCTCACCTGTTATACAGTTTCTCATAAAAGCTTTTGTTTGGCAGCGTCAGGTAAACATTCGGCAGCATGAGTTCCAGCACATAGTGGGAGTTGCTGATTGCTTTGTCCTGAAACTCGTTCATTTCCCTGGCATCTCCTGGCATCACCATCTAAACCAGAAAAGGAAAGCTCGGTGGTAGGATATATATCTCAAGCATGTTGTCCTTTTATCCAAAAACATTGTTCTATTAGGCCACTACAGTACTAGGAGGCAAAGCTACAGAAATGCGCAGGCATCTTATTAAAGTCACAAGAGATGCTGGCTGCAGGGCTGCTGGCATTTCTTTTTAATTATCATCTGCAGATTGCTGCTTATAATGGCAATAATGTTTTTTTTACAAAAATGTAAATGGCTTCTTTTTTTTTTAAACCTCTCCGGCCCACCTATAATGCCTTCAAAATATATTAAAGTAGGAACTTGTTTCACTGATTTCCACAATATATTTTAAGAAGGGAACTGTATAAAGAGTGCCTAGTTAAAGTGCTACTTAAGGCCCCTATGCTGAGCCTATTTTATAAAAATCAGTAGGCACCAATTTGTCTCTATGTTAAAAATGCTTTATTGAAAAGTCAGGCATACATTCAAGATACAAGTATTAGTTTCGTCACTAAATGCCAACAAATAAAGAAATTGCAACAATTCTATCGTTTTCAAGTCTCATCCCACCCCCCACATACACACAATCAACACCACCATAGAGAAACCAACAGACACCCTCTCCAGATCCACCGCTTACCCCAGAGAAATTATCATCAAGATCCACTTGCTGAACTAAAGAATTAATACAGGAAACCTCTCAGTACACAGGGTTCCTTACACATGCTAGGGCCAAGTCAAAGACTGTAATCCTTACACATTCCAGCATTTTTAAATCCCATCTCTCCCACAGCATCTATAATCAACAAGAGGGAGCCATAGTACACAGGAGGACTCAAACTAATCAAGCAATCACTATTCTAAACCACCATCATTATCATCAACTATGTCACTACCCTCTTCCCCCCAAGAACCCCCCTTCCCTACACTCCACTAACTATTAATCCATTAATGTAATCAATTAATTAATTAGCAAGGGGGCATGCACAGTCTCAGTCTGATCACCCTACACCCATTAAAAACCTATTGTTGATTCACTACTTGACTCTGAATATTGAGGCTCAATCTTAGGTACACGTCTCAGAGTGTGTCTATAATCGTACTTCTGAATCTGGTACACTCTAAATACAACAAAATTTCAAAAATAGCGGACGATATATTTTTTGTTGTCTCTTACTCGGGTATACATCAACCATAAAATACTCCCATTATCTCATTTCAACGAGGTCTCAGACTGAAGGGTTGATGAACTGGTCAGAAAACTGACCCTCAACATCTCCCCAATTTTGCATCAATGACCTCTTTCTTTAACACACATTAATAACTGGGTGTATTTATTAATTTTCATAGACCCACTAGCTATCAAATACCCATACGTAAAAATTCCCTTTCTTTTAAAAGTCTTTCGCTCTTTCTCTCAAACTGTGTGCTTGAACTGTGTGCTTATCATGCATACTATAACAAGAAAAGTCACTCTTCAAACTTTCTCTCAAAACTTTGATGTTCCCAGGTCGAAAGTTTTTCTCTTACAGGGAGTCTCTAGTCCGACCACCAAACTGGAAGATATGATGATAAATCTCATAACGCAATATTCCCCGCTTAGCCCATTTATTCAACAAACTATAAAAAAACATAGTTCTGTGTTACAGTTGGTTCCAGCTCTGGCAAATAAAAAGATTCGCTGTGTATGGCAAAGGGGGAGAAATTTCAAAGAATTTCTGAGCCCGTCACGGCTGAGAAGTGTGATACCCCAGGAGGGAGAAGTACAAGAAAAGAAGGGGCATTATAAATGTGGAAGGCGTAAAATATGTTCGATTACTAGACAAGTTGATACTTTTCAATATAGAGGGAAAGAATATCGGTTACGCCACTATTCTGATTGTGCGTCTACCCATGTAGTTTACATAGTACAATGCCCTTGTCAATTATTGTACGTAGGGAAAACCAGTAGATTGTTTAAAACACGAATGGCTGAACACAGGAGTCAGCTTAAACATCAGATATTAGAGGCACCTATGGTGCAACATTGTTTAGAATTTAAACATTCTTTTATAGATTTGCAGTGTTTTTGTATTGAAGTGATACGTCGGGGCCAGCGGGGTAGATCAATTGATCAATGGCTCACTGTGCGAGAGCAACGTTGGATTTTTGAACTTGGGTCTGTAGCTCCAGGGGGGCTTAATGTGAATATTGATTGTCGGGCTTGTATGGTATAGTTTGAATTATCTAGCTGTATAGTTCACTTTATTATATAAGAAGAAAGCCTCGGGAGATTGTAATTTGGTGACGTTCCCCCAGGTGATTGGGGGAAAGTTTAAAAGCCTAGCAGGAGGACTAGTCCGCATGCGCGGCGTTCTCCTCCAGGTTGTTGGTCAAATGGTTTGAAGAATCGGAGTGATATTGGTGGTAAACGTGGGCAGCATTTGGTAAGCTTGTGAGATATAGTTACATTATTGGCTGGTAGAGAGTTTTAAAAGTAGTAATAGCGGGCGTAGGAATAAAGGTTACTGGTTTTTCTTTTTTTTTTCTTTTTTTTTTATTGCTATAGGTATGAGCTGCAGTGCTGGGAATATGGCAGTATGACACACTGAGTTAGTGGCCCCTGAAGAACCGCATGGAGAAACGCGTAGGCAGTGCCAGTGGACGGCGTTGGGAAATTCTAAGTTTTGAGAAAAAGATCGTAAAGTGACTTGGTCCATTGCAGCATAAGTGCTAAGCATACAGTCACGGAGAAAAACTTTCGACCTGGGAACATCAAAGTTTTGAGAGAAAGTTTGAAGAGTGACTTTTCTTGTTATAGTATGCATGATAAGCACACAGTTCAAGCACACAGTTTGAGAGAAAGAGCGAAAGACTTTTAAAAGAAAGGGAATTTTTACGTATGGGTATTTGATAGCTAGTGGGTCTATGAAAATTAATAAATACACCCAGTTATTAATGTGTGTTAAAGAAAGAGGTCATTGATGCAAAATTGGGGAGATGTTGAGGGTCAGTTTTCTGACCAGTTCATCAACCCTTCAGTCTGAGACCTCGTTGAAATGAGATAATGGGAGTATTTTATGGTTGATGTATACCCGAGTAAGAGACAACAAAAAATATATCGTCCGCTATTTTTGAAATTTTGTTATATTTAGAGTGTACCAGATTCTGAATATTGAGGGACAACTTCTGAATATAATCACTATAGATAGCTATAAAAAGTGCCCATTTATCCCTTCCCAGTCCATAAGCATGAGCAAGTACAGGGTGTTTCACCACTGCCAAAATGATGGCTCGTCTCCAGCACCTGACAAAGCAGAATACTCTTTTTGCTACCAACTATGCCTTCCATACCCAAAGTTTCCGAACAACATCCCTTCCCCCCTCTACTCCCATATCCCGACAGTCATCTAACAATACCATTTGAGCTGGAAAGTCCAACTGTTGTCCAGTGATGAACTGTAAAACATTCTGCACACTCACCCCAAACTTGTAGATCCAAAGACCATAAGCATAGTTTGCTTGGAGGGAGTGGGGGCAGTGCCCCCCCCCCTTCCAGATGTTGCAGGCACTAACAATGAGCTGGCCCCCCTGCCCTCACTGCCAGTATGATTTCCTTACCGCTTGCCCCAGAGTAAGAAGGCAAACTACACCAATGGTGAAGACACTTCCAATGCATATGGCTCAAAGTGGCTCTAAGCTTAGTACATTTAAGACATCACAAGGAGGTAGCACACCCCACCCTGTACATCTTAACTGGAGCAAAGTAGCCCAATGGATCACATTATATTAAAATCCCCACAACTCTGCATGTACCACCAACTGGGGCACCTGTGTTAAAGCCTTAAACACATCCTCCTCCATGACATAGTATTCAATGGAAACGGTTCAGAGGAAAGTGACCAAAATGATTTGGAGCCTGCGTCAGAAGCCTTATGAGAAGAGACTTGAAGACCTAAATATGTACACTTTGGAGGAGAGGAGGGACAGGGGAGATGTGATTCAGACCTTTAAATACTTAAAGAGAAATGATGAACAAACAAGCCTCTTCCAAAGATGGGGAAACTGTAAAACTAGAGGGCATAACATGAAGCTGCAAGGTGATAAATTGAAGGGCAATGTCAGGAAATATTTTTTTCACTGAAAGGGTGGTGGATGCTTGGAATGCCCTCTCGATGGAAGTGGTGGGGGCAAACATGGTGACGGAATTCAAAAAGGCATGGTACAAACACAGTGGATCCCTTTACAGCAATAGGATAAAAACAAAATAAATGGTAACATCTAACCTCTGAACCATATAACGTCTCAAAAAATATATAACGTCTCAACAAATAGGGATGTCCTACCTGGAGTGGTGGGTTTACCCCTAAACAAAGACATGGGGAGGGGTGGCCTGCACAGAGCGACAGGTGCACCTACTCTTGCCATCTTGCTGGGCAGACTAGATGGACCATGCTGGTCTTTATCTGCCATAATTTACTATGTTACTATGTTAATTTATAAACAGACAAAAACAACCCCCAAAACCGTTTGTTTTTGCGTTGGAGATCCTCAACAGCTCTTCGGACACACTTGATGCAGGGCCCGGATCCGGCCCAAAACATGCATGTTTGTGGGATTTGGGACTTCTGAAGTATCATTTTCATGCTACTGCTGTACACTGGATTGCACTTTCAAATAAGTTAATTAATAATACATAATACTCAATAATAAAAGGGCATTACGATCATTCAAGAGGAGTAGTTTCAATTCCCTTCCTGATTGTTGGGCCCGACAATAGATAATATATTGTGGTGAAGACTCCCCTCCAGAGGAAATGGAGATAGGGGAAAATCCTGATAGAAGGGATGACACACACAGGATTTCCAAAACTGACTTGGAAAAAACACAGTTATCGGCTGAGCTGAAGACAAGCCCCAGCCCAGGGGAGGAGTTAGGCTTCAGCACTGATTGGGCACGCCCAGGGGAACGACAGGGAGTGCCGGGAAATGAAGCCCTTTTTAAATCCTCAGACAGGATTGACAGAGGAGGCAGCAAGGCTGGCAAAGGAGGCAGCAAGGCTGGCAGAGGAGGCAGCAAGGCTGACAGAGGAAGCAGCAAGGCTGGCAAGGCAGGCAGCAAGACTGACAAGGAGAGCAGCAAGAAACGAAGCAGACGAGAAGCAGCTTCCAGTGCACGTTGGTCTTCAGGAGGAACTTGGAATCAAAGGGGAAAAACGCTAGAACCCTGGGAGAAGGCAGAACCCTGGAACAGTAAGCCTTGGAGCCCAATATACTCTCAAGGAGATCCTTACTACACGGTAGAGCCTAAACGTGGGAAGGCTAGCAAACCCAGCTCTTGGAGAAAAGGTATTTTGTCTGGTGGTGAGCAGTGCTATAAAAGCCAGGAACCAAAACAGGAAAGAAGTTTTTCTGAGAGAAATTCCCCTAGCAGAAGAACTAGCCATAAGGCTCCTGAGTTTCTAGAGAGGAGAGAGTCCTGGAAGAAAGGTGCCTGTTCTTATGCCAACGTCTCTGATAAAGGTAAAGCTGAATTTCCTAATTTTAATGCCTTGCTGGAGAAACCCTTTTATGGTGCTGACCTCCCTAAGCCAAACTCTGCAACAGGAGCAGATAGTGAGTGGGGGAAGGGTGTGACCCTTACCGGAGACTATCAAGCAGCTAAAGAGCAGCTACAGGCTGAATTGCTTCTAAAAGAGTTTCAGCAATTTCTGGAGCTAAAGTCAGGGAAACATAAGAAATCTGATGAAGAGAACAATTGCCTTAGCCCAGATGAATGTATGCAGATAGATAATCATGTGCCTACCTTGAGTTATGATCCTTGTGCAATGGATTGCTCTTTATGTTTTAGAGAGTAACAGTGTAAAGAAGCATCTGGAGTTTGTGTGAGAAGAATACAGAACGTTTGCTATACATGTTGCCTAGCCGTGAAAGTTCACAAATTGTTTTCACCTGTTTCTGTAAAGCCATGCTGTGAGGAGAACAGCTGTTACTGTGAGGCTGCAATAATCCCAAGCAACCACACGAGGCAAAGCTGAGTAGAAGCTACCGTGGCTGTGTAAAGCTGAGTTAAAGCTATTTGATTTCAGTTGTTTTCCTGACCTCCTGATTTCATCTTTATGTTGAAAGTTGCACCTTTGAATTGTATGCACCTTTGAATTGTAATGCGTTGAAAATATTCCCACAACAAATAAATTTCTTGCAAGCCTTATCACTCGAGTCACAACTACAACTTTCATCCCTAAAGAAAAAAAACAAGTGTACTACGAATCCCAGCATTCAGAGGGATCAGTACCAGCTTTATTCATAAGGGACATTATATAAGGCCACTCCTGCCTGTAAGCTCTAGGGCCCAGGCAGGAGCGTCGCAATATACATAAATGCAAAATTTTGCTTTTTTTGGGGTAATTGATTGTTTGGTGCTCTGCTAACCATCGGATGATCCCCTTTGTTTGGAGTCATGGTATTCAATTCAGCATTCCAGACCTGAGCAAAATCTTCACAATCCTGCAGTAAACTTACTTCCAACAGCATCCACTGGAGAGCTGTCAAGACCTAATACCACCTAATATCACCACCATCATGAATCCCTCCAGCTCCATTCATAATATACTTGAGAAATTCTCTTGCCGGAAACTGCAAATGTAGCTGCACACCTTCAGATAAGCAAATTCATCCCGTAACTCAGTAAACAAAAAGACAGTAACATAATCGGCCACAAACTGTTCCACCTGACCCACCCCAAGCTCTTCTTGTCAATGGAAAGCCACACCCCCATATCCCGCAGAAAGTTTGCATTACCATATAGAGGCAGATAAACAGAACTGTGAACTGACCAATTTACTCATTTACATATCTGTCCTGTATGTTTTATTTATTTATTATTTATTTATTTATTTAATGTCTCTTTTATGTTGTTGTTGTTAAGTGCCATCGAGTCGGCGTCGACTCATGGCGACCCTCTGGATAGCTATCCTAAATTGTGTTCGGTCTTCAGTCAGGCGGCTTATTGTTGACAGACTGGTACCCATAGCTGCTGTTATTGTATCGATCCATCTCATTGCTGGCCTTCCTCTTTTGCGTTGACCTTCTATCTTGCCAAGCATGAAGTCTTTCTCTAATGATCTCTCTCTCCGCATGATGTGTCCAAAGTATGAAAGTCGAAGTCTTGTCATCTGAGCTTCTAAAGAAAGCTTAGGTTTGATCTCCTCTAGTACAGACTGGTTTGTTCTTCGGGCAGTCCATGGTATACACAGTATTCGCCGCCAGCACCATAATTCAAAGGCATCAATTTTCTTCCTGTCTATCTTTTTCACTGTCCAGTTTTCACATCCATATGATGTTATTGAAAATACCATGGCTTGAACAAGTCGAATCTTTGTATGGAGAGAGACATCTCTGCTCTTGAGAATCTTATCTAGGTCTTTCATAGCCATTCTGCCAAGAGCAATGCGTCATCTGATTTCTTGACTGCTTGTTGCTTCTTTATTGATAGTTGATCCAAGTAGGTTAAAGTTATTCACGATTTCAATTTCTTCTCCTTCGACGATGAACCTGTTGATTATGCCAGTTGTCATGATCTTTGTCTTCTTTACATTAAGGTGCAGGCCCATTTTGAGACTATGTTCTTTGATTGTGAGAAGCAAATGTTTCAGATCATCTTCACTTTCCGCCAGTAATGTGGTATCATCAGGAAAGCGAAGGTTGTTGATGAGTCTTCCACCAATCTTCACACCTCTGTTGTCTTCATACAATCCTGTTTCTCTGATGATTTGTTCTGCATATAAATTAAACAGGTAGGGGGAAAGTATGCAGCCTTGTCTTACACCTTTGCTTATTTTAAACCATTCTGTTTCTCCTTGTTCTGTTCGAACTGTTGCTTCTTGATCAATGTACAGATTGTGCAAGAGAACGATCAGGTGTTCTGGTATACCCATGCTTCTTAGTGTGGCCCAGAGTTTCTCATGGTTTACACAGTCAAAAGCTTTGCTATAGTCGATAAAGCACAAATAGATATCCTTTTGGTATTCTTTAGTCTTTTCAAGGATCCATCTCACATCCGCAATGATGTCTCTCGTTCCTCGTCCTTTTCTGAACCCTGCTTGCACTTCAGGTAGTTCTTGTTCCAGGTATGATTGTAGTCTCTTTTGAATAATCTTCAGTAGAGAGCGATTGTGCGATAATTTCCACAGTCAGTTGGATCACCTTTCTTTAGTATTGGTATAAACATAGATCTTTTCCAGTCAGTTGGCCATGATGCCGTCTTCCATATTTCTTGGCAGAGCCTTGTAAGTATGGTAACAGCTGCATCAGATTGCTGTAATACTTCTATGGGAATGCAATCAATGCCTGGTGCTTTGTTCTTTGATAAGGCTTTCAATGCTGCTTCAACTTCTTCTTTCATCACCAATGGTTCCAGATCATAAGGTACAGGTTGAAACGGCTGTTGGTCCACTTGATCTTTATCATATAAAAACTCTGTATATTCCTTCCATCTTTTCTTGATCTTCTCAGCATCATTCAACATAGAACCTTGAGCATCTTGTAACATTCCAATTCGAGGCTGGAACTTTTTCTTTAATTCTCGTAGCTTTAGGAAAGCTGATCTTGTTCTTCCTCTAATAGTTTCTGCTTCTATTTCCTTGCATGCGTCAGTGTAGTACTTTTCCTTGTCCTGTCTTGCTGCACGTTGGAAATCTCTGTTGAGTTCTGTGATTGTCTTTCTTTCTCCTCTGGCTTTAGCTTCTCTGCGTTTCTGGGCAATATTCAGAGTTTCTTCCGTCATCCATTTTGGCCGTTTTTTCTTTTTTACCTTTTGTAGAGACTTCTCGCTTTCTTCCAACACAACCTTCTTGATGTCATTCCATAACTCTTCTGGAACTCTATCATTTGTATCTAAAGCAGCAAATCGATTTTGCAGGCAGTCTTTAAATTCCAGTGGTATATTCTCAAGGTCATATTTTGCTGCATTCATGAGTGGTTTGCTCTTTTTCAGCTTTAGCTTGAGTTTGCATACTAGTAGTTGATGATCTGTACCACAGTCAGCTCCAGGTTTTGTCTTTGTTGAGGTTATAGAGCTTTTCCATCGTTGACTTCCACAGATGTAGTCAATTTGATTTTTATACAATCCATTGGGTGAAGTCCATGTGTACAGTCGCCGCTTGTGTTGCTGGAAGGTGGTGTTTGAGATGAATAGATCGTTGGTCTTGCAGAATTCTATCAGTCTTTCTCCAGCTTCATTTCTGTTGCCAAGTCCATATTTTCCAACTACTTTGTCTTCTTCTTTGTTGCCAATCTTTGCGTTCCAATCACCCATGACTATCAGGATATCCTGTTTGCATGTTCTGTCAATTTCAGCTTGTACTTGTTCATAGAACTCATTAACTTCATTCTCTTCTGCAGTTGTTGTTGGGGCATATACTTGAATTATAGTTGTGTTGATAGGCATTCCTCGTAGACGAATAGAGATTAAGCGTTCGCTGACTGCATTGTATTTCATTACAGTTCTTGCAAGTTTCTTCTTTATTATAAATGCAACACCATTTCTTCTTTGTCTTTCATTTCCAGCATAGTAGACCATGTGATCATCTGATGCAGAGTACCCGATGCCAGTCCATTTCAGTTCGCTGACACCCAACAGATCAAGTTGTACACGTTCCATTTCATTCTTGACCACCTCCAACTTCCCTTGGTTCATGCTTCATACGTTCCATGTTCCAATGTGTAAGACATCTTTACAGCTTCTGACTCTCATTTCATGCGCAGCTACATCAGCAGTCAGACGTCCCGAGGGCTTTGATCCAACCACATCATAAATGCTGGCTTTACTCTGAAAAGTCTTCAGCTCTTCCCCAGTAGCTAGTTGAGTGCCTTCCAACCTGGGGGTCTCATCTTCCAGCACTACAGCACAATTTGTTTTGTTGTAACTATCCATTGGGTTTTCATGGCAAGATACAGAAGTAGATTGCCGGGCCTTTCTTCCGCGCAGTTTAAGTTTGGTGTTTTTGCCGTTGTCACAGAAATGTGATCCTCCGCCGTCAACACTATCCCATTCTGCTGCAGCCCAGATGGGTGGTTTGTCTTGGTATGGCATCTCAGCTGAGACCTGTCCATCTTGGGAGATCCTGCCAATAGTTAAACTACCGATAGTTCAGCTCTCAGCATCACTGATGCACACAAGCCCTCACAGCACGACAAGCTGCAAACCAAGTGAGGGGTTTCTTTTATACCGCGCTATTTAACATCAGTGTGGTTTACATACAACATTAGCTTATACAGTGCAGGCTATCCTGCACTGAATTTATAATGAAACAGGTGCTAAAACTTGGAAAACACTGGGGGAACTATTTACAGGTAGGAATCACGTCAGGTGGGGAGAGTGACTTTTACAGAGGTGGAGTATATACATGCTGTTATATACAAGGTGCGCATAGTCAAGGATGGTGCCACTTTTACAAAAGTGGGGTATGTACATGCTGCTATTAACAAAGTACGCATATTCGAGGATGGCACCACTGGGAGTGGATGCCTCATTGCGTGCTGGGTGTGTTGGTGTGGCAGAACTGGTGAAGGGGGGTGGCTGTTTGTGAGCTGTCATCAGAGTAGTATTTGAAGAAAAGGTGGTGCTTCAGTGCTTTCCTAAACTGGGTCAGGTCAGATATTGCCCTTATGCTGGGTGGTAGAGCATTCCAGCATCTGGGTACACAGAACCTAAATGCCCTGTTTATTGTTGCTTGGGTGTATTGTGTTATTGCTTTCGGGATTACCAGTGTGTTGACTGCTGCGGGTCTTCTGGATCTGTTAGAGGGTGTAGGGTGGATAAGCTCCGCGAGGGAGGTGGAGGAGAGCCTGTTGATGGCCTTGAAAGTCAGTAGTAGGGTTTTAAGAGAGTCTGCCGTGGATGTGGAGCCAGTGGAGATATTTCAGGATGGGTGTCATATGGTCATTCCTGGAAGCACCGTATAGAACTCTGGCCGCGGCATTCATTGCGAGCTGGAGTGGGTTCAGGGTGGATTGCAGGAGCCCTTGTAGAACTGCATTGGCGTAATCAAAATGTGGGATAACCAGCGCTTGATAGATTGTCTGGAAGTCATCTGGCTCCAGCAGGGGGCGTAAGTGCCTGAGTGTCCGAATCTTGTGGTAAACTGCTCTTACTGTGTTGCTTATGTAAGCCTTCATGTCCAGGCGTTGGTCTAGTGTGACTCCAAGATAACGGATTGTGGATTTGGTTAGTAGCTCCGCTTCCTTGACCTTTAAGTAGGCAGGAGGGGTGAAGTTTTCGTTCCTCGTAATGAAAAGGACGTCTGTTTTCTTGTGCTGTATTCGAAGGAGTCTGGAGCCAGTTGGATACCGTGTCAAAACAGTCTGTCAGTGGGGAGAGGGCTGGCTAGTCAGTTGAGAATGGCATGTAGAGCAGTACGTCATCGGCATATATCAAACAGTCAACACTGAATGATCGCATGAGGGAACAGATGGGCTGCATGTATATGTTGAACATCAGGGCGGAGAGGGAGGGCCCCTGCGGAACATCCTGCCTCTGGTGGAATGGTTCTGATGTTGAAGCACCAGATTGTACGTGCTGCCATCGGTCAGACAGGTATGATTTGCACCAACTTAAGGCTGTGTCACAAATACCCTTCTCCTTAAGTCGCACCAGGAGGAACTCATGGCTTACTGAGTCAAATGCCGCGGCTATATCCATAAAGATGAGGGCAAACCCTTGACGGGTGTTGTCGATTCCAGCAATTATGTTGCTGAAGAGGGTGGTGAGGAGTGTTTCAACACCATGAGATTCCCTGAATCCGTGCTGGAAAGGGTCGGGTGGAGCGGCGGTCTCGATGCGGTATTATATTTAGCGTTGGACTTCTTAAAATGCCAAATATCCCTCACATGAAGAACATACTTAAATTCCAGGGACAAGGCCAAAGCTTTCTAATATCAGTGCTGTATAATCCAATGCATCAAAAAAGTAATCTTTGTGGTGGCACAAGACACATGCTATGTGGTATCTCTGAAAGTCCAAAAGTCCCCATCTCCCGTCCTTTGAAGAACCCCAGAATGCAGATGCGCCCATCTCCCCTTTTCATAATAATCTGCTACGCTTCCTTGAAAACCCCTATAGATCTTTACACATGAGCAATATTGGAAGAACCAAACAAAAATGGCCAACTTTTACAGAGTGGAAAATATCACGAAAAACAAAACTCACTCCATCACTATCATGTGTATTTCATCTTGAGCACCACTTGACATTCATTCATCAAAAAACAAACTGGGTCTCAGCATTTAAGGGCATACGGTGAAAAAGCAGCCAGAAAGTAATCTAAGCCACCTACACCAACACAAAGCCCAATAACATCAGTGACCCAGTAAAAGGCGGCTAGCAGTACCCACGCTATGCTCATAAATATGGAAACCAAACACTTAGCTTAAAGAGCAGGGCAGGGCAAACAAACAGACGCCAGCCACCTTCCCCGACGTTACCACAGAAGAGCCCTCAAACGTTTTGCGGGACCAACCCGCTGCTTCAGGGGATTCTAAAGAGATGAACACATAAAACAAGTCAAACACAATTTTAATCCATTAGAAAATACACACCTAAAAGATACTACAAAAATTAAAAAACCACATCATCAATCACTTACCTACCAGCTACCCTTCAACAATGCTGTGCAGAAAAACGCCGCCCATGCGCGTTACACCACACTGCCTCATTTTAAAGGGATAACCCATTACGTCAGAACTAAAAAACCAAACAGCAGACCTCTACCAATATGTTATAAACACACTGCCCAATCTATACGAAGATTTAAGCCCCCAGGAGTCACAGTGTCAAGCCGGTAAATCCGGTGTGTGTGGCAGCGTCAGCGGAATGTGCGTGAGTTGCTGAATTCTTCAGTTGAGCGGGACGTGGTAGTGGGAGGTCAAGGTGTGTGTGGACATTGCTCGATTTGTGAATTGTCCTGGGTCACTTCTTCGTTTGAGTATCATGGCATTAAGTATAAGTTGAGAGATTCTACGTCCTGTGATTCTTCTTTCGTTGTGTATGGGATCCGGTGTCCCTGACAGCTTTTGTACATCGGCAGCACTTGCCGGCCTTTTTTAAGAGGATTTCAGAGCATAAGAATAGACTTCGGTGTGGGGTGCTGACGGTGCCACTGGTGCCCCATTTTTTGGAGTTTCGGCACTCCTTTGGAGACATGGTTTGTTTTTGTTTGGAGCAGGTTTTATCTGGACGTGATGGGAAAAGCAGGGAACAGACTCTTTTGTTGCGTGAGCAGAAGTGGATTTACCGGCTTGACACTGTGGCTCCTGGGGGCTTAAATCTCCGTATAGATTGGGCAGTGTGTTTATAACATATTGGTAGAGGTCTGCTGTTTGGTTTTTTAGTTCTGACGTAATGGGGTATCCCTTTAAAATGAGGCAGTGTGGTGTAACGCGCATGGGAGGCGTTTTTCTGCACAGCATTGTTGAAGGGTAGCTGGTGGGTAAGTGATTGATGATGTGTTTTTTTAATTTTTGTAGTATCTTTTAGGTGTGTATTTTCTAATGGATTAAAATTGTGTTTGACTTGTTTTATGTGTTCATCTCTTTAGAATCCCCTGAAGCAGCGGGTTGGTCCCGCAAAACGTTTGAGGGCTCTTCTGTAGTAACGTCGGGGAAGGTGGCTGGCATCTGTTTGTTTGCCCTGCCCTGCTCTTTAAGCTAAGTGTTTGGTTTCCATATTTATGAGCATAGCGTGGGTACTGCTAGCCGCCTTATACTGGGTCACTGATGTTATTGGGCTTTGTGTTGGTGTAGGTGGCTTAGATTACTTTCTGGCTGCTTTTTCACCTTATGCCCTTAAATGCTGAGACCCAGATTGTTTTTTGATGAATGAATGTCAAGTGGTGTTCAAGATGAAATACACATGGTAGTGATGGAGTGAGTTTTGTTTTTCGTGATATTGGAAGAACCTGCAGCATATAGAACCATTTGGGAAAAATGACCATGTTATTGCTATTATTACTACTACTACTTGTCATTTGTATAGCACTACAAGATGTATGCAGTTCTGTACAGCCATCTGCAAAAGACGGTCCCTGCTCATCAGAGCTTACAATCTAGCCAAGACAAACACAACAGCTGAGGACAAGGATATATCCAGGAGAATGGTAAGGAAACACATACAGGACTAGGCGGATCAGAATCCAAAAGCGACCTCAAAGAGGTGAGCTTTCTGCCTGGATATGAAAAGGTCCAGAGATGAAGCCTGACACACAGATAGCCTATAGCCCTCGAGGAACCAGGAGCTTCCACCGACGCCACTCTCGCGAGCTTTTTCTTCCTTCTGTGCTCCCCGGAGGGAGACTCCCTTTCAGATGAACCCCGATGGCGAGCTGTCGAGGCCTCTGACGAAGTCCGGGCCCGGCCGGACGCGGAGTCAGAGAAAATTCTCTCACATTGATGCTGACGGCTCTGAAGCGCCTTCGACGACATCTCGCTGCACGGGCCATAGGCTAGCGGGTAATGATCGGGCCCGAGGCATCGGAGGCAGCAGTCATGTGTGTCGGTGAGAGACATAAGTTTCTTGCACCGATCACACTTTTTACACCCGCTGGCAGCCATCGGGGGAAAAAGGGCCCCTGCAAGGTCAAAAGACCGGGCTGCCAGTGAAAACACAAAAAGAGCACGAACGCTAGTCACAAAGGACAAAAACCGAAAACGATACCAGTGTACCGAGCCCAGGCAGGAAGGGGAACCGGCGTCGAACCGGATAAAACAACGCGAAAAATCGCAGAAAAAAATCAACTTTTTCCGGGTGACATAAACTCACGTCCGTCCGACTCCACGGAAAAAGAGACAGGAGATCGGGTTGTACCCCCAGAGCGAGTGGAGTGTCCACCGCCAACTGCAGAAGGAGTGGGAACCACGGTTGCCTCGGCCATCTGGGGGCTACCAGAATCACCGAGGCCTTGTCTTAAAGAACCTTGAACAAGGTACGGGCCACTAGAGGCGTGGGAGGAAATGCATACAGTAGGCCCGTAGACCAAGAAATTAGAAACGCATCCGCTGCTATTCTCAGAGGATGCGGTTGTCTGGAACAGAACCTGGGCAGCTGCCGGTTCAGTGGACTCGCAGAGATCGATAGTTTGAAGACCCCACCTGAGAAAGATCTGTTGGACCACTAGTGGATTCAAGTGCCATTCGTGAGGCAGTAGAATCCTGCTTAACCTGTCTGCTAGGTAATTCTCCTGGCCAGGTAGATAAACTGCTTTGAGAAACATGCCTTGTTTGACTGCCAGGGAGCAAAGAGCTTGTGCTTCCTGACACAGAAGCCTGGATTCTGTGCCTCCCTGCTTGTGCACATAGAACATGGCCACTTGATTGTCTGTCTGAACTAAGACAGACTGGTGAGAAAGAACATGAGAGAAAGTCTGTAGAGCCAAGCGGATAGCTCGCAACTCCAACAGACTGATCTGCTGTGTTGCCTCCCAAGGAGACCAGAGGCCCTGAGTGCATGCACCCTGGCAATGTGCCCCCCAACCCTGTAAGGAAGCATCGGTTGTCAGCACCTGTGTGTGTGGCGGTACTTGGAAAGGAACTCCCCTGACAAGGTTTGGGAGATGTAGCCGCCACCGCAGGGAGTCCACTAGTAGTTTGGACACCCTTACTCTTTCTCTTAAGTCTCCTGTGGCTTGCACCCACTGAGCTCCGAGGCACCACTGAGCAGGCCGCATGTGTAGACGGGCATTTGCGGTTATGTGGACTGTGGATGCCATGTGACCTAAGAGCCTCAGGAAGTGTCTGGCGGAGACCAGAGAACTGCTCTGAAACTGTTTGGCCAAGCCCACCAGCCTGTTGGCCCTGCCCTCGGGCAAATAAGTCTTTGCCTGAAGGGTATCTAGTCTTACCCATGTTCTGTGAGGGGAGCAAAGTGGACTTTGCAAAGTTTATGACAAAGCCTAGATGCTGGAGAAGAGATACAGTGCGATGGGTGGCTTGTATGGTCTCCTGTGGAGACTGACCCCTGATGAGCCAGTCATCCAGGTATGGGAAGCCCATGTTCCCTGTAAAATAGTTATCTCCAAGTTATAATGCCCTGTTCAATGTAATTTCAGTTTGTTCAATGTAAACCGCACTGATGCAGAATAGCGCAGTATATAAGAAAAATGTAAAATAAATGGGAAGACAAAGATGCCCTGGTTTCTGAGATAGGCCGCCACCACCGCCAGGCACTTGGCGAAAACCCTGGGAGTGGAGGTCAGGCCAAAGGGAAGTACCCTGTACTGAAAATGATTTCCTCCCACTACAAATCTGAGATATTGCCTGTGATCTGGATGAATGAGAATGTGAGTATAAGCATCCTTTAGGTTTAAGGAGCATAGCCAATCTCCCTGCTGGAGGTAGGGCAGCAGTATCCCAAGGGTAAGCATCTTGAACTTTTCTCTCTGCAGGAACTTGTTGGGATTTCGGAAGTCTAGAATGGGCCTGAGGTCTCCTGTCCTTTTTGGTACCAGAAAGTACCTGGAATAGAAGCCGTGCCCTTTCAGGCGGTGAGGCACCGGTTCCACCGCCTGCTCCTTTAGAAGACTTGCCAACTTCTGAAGGAGGAGGTTCCTGTGAAGAGGAAGTCTTGGAGGCTTCCCTGGAAAATAGGAGGGAGGTAACTCATTGAAGTGGAGCAAGTAGCCCTTCTGGACTATGCTCAGTACCCAGGAATCCCCTGTTATGGCTGACCACCTGTGTGCGTACAGAGTCAGCCAGTGGAGCCAGGTGTGGAGTAGAGGCTATGCAGTGGGAGTCAAAACCCCACTCCCTGCTGTGCAGGAACTGGAGCTGGCGGCTTGGGGGTTTTCTGCCCACGGGGCCCATGTCCCTGCCCCCTTGGCCTGCTGGCCCGGTTGGGGAGCTGTAGAGGATTGGAATTGAGGGTAGGATTTGTAGGCAGTACCCTTCCTCAGGAAAAAGAGCTTCTTTCCCGAGCCCTTCTTTCTCTCAGAAGGGGCAGAAGTCTTTCTGGACAGCCTTGTCCTGGTGAGAGTCTCAGTCTCGATTTCTGCAGCCTTTTCAGCTATGGGTTTGCCAAAAAGGTTCTCACCTTGGCAAGGGACATCGACCAACTTGTCCTGTACCCATGGCTCCAGATCTGATGACTGTAGCCAGGCCTGACGGTGTGCACCAATGCCGGCCGCGGCTACCCAGTCCGAAGCCTCAAAGCCATCATAGGCTGCTCGAGAGATAAACTTTGAGCACTCTCGAATCCCCGAGGACAAAGCTTTGAACCTCTGCAAAGGTTCCTCGGAGAGGCCAGCTGAGAACCCAGCAATTTCCTTTGCCAGGTCTCGGAGGTACATGCCCATGTACAGCTGGTAAGTCTGGACACGGCAAAACAGCATAGAGCCCTGGAAGCACTTTCTACCGAGGGCATCCAGGTTCCGGGCCACCCAGCCAGGGGGCACAGAGGAGTGCATCTTCTGACTCTTCAGACGATGCAAGGCCAAATCCACAACCATGGAGTGGTGCAGTAGCTGTGCCTTCTGGAACCCAGGGCTCTTACGGACTCGATAGATGGAATCGATCCATTTGCTAAGAACTGGTGCCGAGGCCGGTGCATCCCACATGCAGAAGAGCAGCAGTTCCAGCATCGGAGGAACTGGTACAGTAAAGGCCTCCTTAGGCAGAGAGTCATACTGGAGTGCATCGAGCTCTTCGGCTCGAGGCTCCTCCTCGGCATCCGCGGGGAAGGCCAAAGCTTTGGCCATGTCCCTCACGAAGTCCGACAACCGGTTATCCTCCGGGGGGGGGGGGGCCCTTCTTCGAGGCTCGGACTCCGGTGAGTCCGAAGGGACGCACCGGGTCCGGAAGGTGTCCGGGTACTCCTCGTCCTCCATCTGCCAGTCCGACTCCTCCTCCGAGGAATCAAGCGGCTCCGGCCATGTGGGCTTCGATGCCACCCGCCCCGATGCTGAAGGTATCGGCGTCGACGACCTCGGCCCCGCACAGGAGGTCAAGGGGGACCTTGACCGAGGATCGACTCAAGACTTCATCGACTTGAGGATCGGCTTGGTCTCCGGGGTAGACTTGGATGTCGAGGTCCCGGTGGTCGGGGCAGATGCACCGGTCAGACCAGCGATCAGTACTCGCTGCTGTCCCATGAAGGCAGCCAAGCTGCTCTCCAAGGCCATCAACCTGAGTCCGAGCTCAGGAGACTCAGCAGCCCCCGACTTGGGCCCCGACAGCGTCGGGCCCGACGTCGGCTCCCCTGGGGAAGAGTCCACCAGGACAACTGCACTCACGTGACTCGGGGACTCCGGCTCCACAGGAGGTAACTTCGAAGGCCTCTCCGACTCTGAGAGCCAGGGGCATCGGTCGGGGCTATGCGAGCTGGCCCTCGAGGAGCCAGGAGCGTCCAGCGACGTCGCCCTCGTGAGCTTTTTCTTCCTTCTGTGTTCCCGAGAAGGAGACCCCCTCTCAGAGGAGCCTCGACGTTGCTCAGGGGCGGAATCCCAAGATGTCAAGGCCTCTGACTAAGTCCGGGCCTGGCCGGACGTGGAGTCAGAGAAAATTCTCTCACGTTGATGCTGACGGCTCCTCAGCGCCTTTGACGACATCTTGCCGCATGGACCACAGGCCAGCGGGTCATGGTCGGGCCCAAGGCATTGGAGGCAGCAGTCATGTGTGTCGGTGAGAGACATAGGTTTCTTGCACCGATCACACTTCTTGAACCCGCTGGCAGCCATCGGGGGAAAAAGGGCCCCTGCGAGGTCAAAAGACCAGGCTGCCAGTGAAACACACAAAAAAAAGCGCGAACGCTAGTCTCGAAGGACAAAAAACGAAAAGCTAACTCCGGGCTCAATACCAGTGTATCTGGCCCAGGCGGGAAGGGGAACTGGCATCGAACCAGGTAAAACCACAAAAAAATCACTTTTTTACTGGGTGACACGAGTTCACGTCCGTCGGGCTCCGCGGAAAATAGAAGACTGAGCAAGACGGCACCTTTGGGCGGGAAGGGGACCACACATGTGCACTGCATTCCCAAAGGCTTTCCTTGAAAGCTGGGGAAGTGCTCCACATGAGGGGTCCGTCGGCGCCGACATCACCCATATTTGAGGACTGAGTTCCTGCTTGGTCCTGGAGAACTAACGAACTCAAAAATGAAATTGCAGAACTACTATTAGAAATGTGTAAACAATCACTAAAATTCTCTATAATACCTAAAGATTGGAGCGTGGCCTACGTAATGCCAACTTTTAGAAAGATTCCAGGGAATCAATGGGGCCGCGGCTCCGATAACGATCGTGAACCTCTACCGTGGCTTTGTAAACAAGCCCCTAAGTGTGGATTTGAAAGTTATTAAGTGAGACCCTCAGGGGCAGTGGCTATTTATTTTATTTATTTAACCAGTTTTCTATACTGCCTTATCCTTCAATCACATTATGAATCACTACAAACAGGTACTGGATACATTCCCTTGTCCCCAAAGGGCTCACAACCTATGTGTACCTGAGGCAACAGAGAGTTAAGTGGCTTGCCCAAGACCACAAGGAATGCCTATAGGACTAGAAACCCCAGTCCCACTGAGCTGAGATTGCTGCCCCAGGTGGGACTTGAACCCCCAGATCTCTGGCCTGAGGTACCGTGTCCTAACCACTAGGCCACTCCTCTCTCTTGGAGGGGGAACCTACATTCTAATTCATAGTTATGTGCAAAATGAAAATCATGAGATTTTTTTTAAGGCCCTAAAATTATATATTGCAGCCTTTGCTAAAAGGAAAATTATTATGAGAGGAAATTTTAACACTTGCATTTGCCCAAAAATCGACTTATTGTGAGATGGGTTATTTAACGCAGGCAACATCTCTCAGCATTTAAATCCCCTGCTGGAGCTGCTGGGTGAGCATCCACGTGGAACAGGATTTATCATTTTTTTCCACCCTTACTGGATGTATGGTCAAATAGATTCAATCAATGTGTGCCTTCGAGTCAGTCCTGACTCCTGGCGACCCAGAAGCTCCTGGGTTTTCTTGGCAGTGTCGACCATAACCGCATTAGTCATCCGGTATCCTTCTGACTGCTTGAAGGTCCATGAGCCTTTTTTTTTTTTTTCAAAATTTTATTTAGAACCATCAACAAAGAAAAACAACAAGTACACAGCAAAGAATCACCACTCCCTGGGGTTGGCTCTTATCCACAGGGGCAGTACTCATCGATGGTTACAGAAAAGTTTTCAAAGAAGAATTACCCTCACCCCCTTCCTCTACCCCCCTCCCCCCACCCTCACCCACCTCCCCTCCCCCCCATAGCAAGCCACACAGGACCATCTGGAAGTTCGACATATCACCCAAATAACAGTATAACAAATGAGGGTATCAACATCCCATCTGCAGGATCGTATTACGGGTCCGGGCACTCAGGCTTTGAATGTATGGATCCCAAATGAGCAAGAAGGTGGACCATCGCCGTGCATGGCCCCGGGCAGCCCTACACTCCAGGAGCATAAGCTGGTGGAAGGAGTTCCACCACTCCCAAAAAGAGGGTGGGCGGACCTCCCGCCACCGCCGCAACAGAGGCCCCTTACCCACCAGACATGCCTTACGCACGAGCCAGCGACCCCACCTCCCCTTGGGAGAGGCGAGGGCCAGAGAATCCAGGACCACCAAGGCTGCATCCCAGTGAACAGGTTGTCCCAGCAGATTAGCTACGTACAGGGCAATCCTCCACCAATAGGGGTGAAGCCGCCGGCATCCCCACCACATATGTAACAAAGTCGCCATTGGCGCCGCACACCGCGGACAACTACTGTCCGTGGTCAAGTGGCAACGAAAAGCCCTCCGCGGGGAGAAGTGGACCCTAGTTAGACATTTAAATTGGATTTCCCGCCAACGGGCCCCGCCCACCAGGCTCACCACCCGCCTTAGGGCTACCAGGATGGTGCCCTGGGGGATATCCCGCCCCATTTCGGCCCCCCAAGCCTGCTCCACTCTGCCATAGTCTAGCCGCTGGCGAAACTGCTCCAGCCGGAGGTGAAAACCCCGGATGGACGGTCGGGCCTCGTCGCCCAGGCCAAAGAACGCCATAATCTGGGCCGAGCGGTCACTATGTAACTCCCCCCCCGGAAGGGAGGCCACATAATGGGCCACCTGCATATACGCAAATGAATGATTAGGCCGCAATTCAAACTCGCGGGAAAGCACAGAGAAGGGTTTAGGCTTCCCCGTCAAGTCCACCACATGTCCCACACTATGGACCCCTCGCTCCCCCCCAAAGACGGAAGGCAGCAGTCTCAGTCCCCGGGGTGAAATTGGCATTCCCCCGAAGGGGTAGCCAACTCGACACCTTCCAATTATGGCCCCAATAAGCGTTCAGCTGTCGCCAGGTCTTACACACCGGCAACAGCAGCACACTCTCAGCCAGGTGAGTAGCCCACTGGCTGACCTCCAGGTGCAAGAGGGCCCGCAGAGAGTGGGGTGCCACAAATGCCTCCTCCAGAGCTGTGGGCGTGTAAAGGTCGGTGTCACCTAGCCAATCTCCCAAATGACGCGCTTGGCAGGCCAAAGCATAGGCACCAAGATCCGGGAGCCCCCATCCCCCATCCCGCATTCTCCCCACAAGCCGACCATAGGGGACACGAGCTCTCGCCCCCCCCCCAGAGGAAGCCCCGAAATTCCGCCTCAAAGCACCGGACATCCCGGCGAAGAAGCCAAACAGGGAGGGTCTGCAGCCAGTACAAGATCCGCGGCAAGAGCACCAGTTTAATCGCCGCAATCCTGCCCAATAGGGATAAGGGGAGAGGCCGCCAGGCCTGCAGCTGAGCTCTCACCTTGGTCAACATTCGCTGCAGGTTGCACCCATACAAACGGCCCGGGTGACAGGGCAGTACAATCCCCAAGTATATAAATTGATTCTCGGCCCATTTAAGAGGGAACACCCCCGGCCAGCCATTCCGAAGACTCCCCGACACATCCATGGCCTCGGATTTATCCCTGTTAAATCGTAGCCCCGCAAACTGCCCAAAGGTTCGGAACTCTCCCAAGAGAAGCGGCAAGGAGTCCATAGGCGACAGTAGATGGACCAACAGGTCATCGGCAAAGGCAGATATCTTAAATTCTTGGGCGCCTATTCTAACCCCCCTTATGGAACGCAGGCCCGCCACTCTCCGCAGGAGAGGGTCCAGGGACAGAACAAAGAGGAGAGGAGAGAGAGGGCAGCCCTGACGGGTCCCCCTTTGCAACGAAAAATTCTCGAATACCATCCCATTGCAAAGTATCGCCGCCGTCGGGTCGGCATACAGACTCGCAACCATGCTACAAAATAGCGGCCCTATACCATAGCAAGGAAGAATATACTTCAGATAGTGCCAGTCCACCCGGTCAAATGCTTTTTCCGCGTCAAAAATGACAAGCAAAGAGGGTAACTGTCTATGCTGGGCCCACTCTAAGGATGTCACTATTTTGCGCAGATTACGAACAGCATATCGCCCCTTTACAAACCCAACCTGAGAATCATGCACCAGCGACCCCAAAAACTCCGCCAGGCGATCCGCCAAAATTTTGGCCATCAATTTAAGGTCAAAGTTAAGCAATGAGATAGGACGGTACGAGGCCGCGGAGAGGGGGTCCTTCCCCGGTTTAGGAATAAGGACAATATGGGCATGATTAACCCCCCACCGAAAGTAGCCCTGTTGCGCCCACCGATTATGCACTGCGGCCAGCGTTGGGGAAATCAGGTCGTTAAGGATTTTGTAGAATTCAGCACCGAGCCCGTCGGATCCCGGGGATTTATAACAACTGGCCTTGGAGATAGCCCCCTGCAGCTCAGCCGCCGTTATCGGCCGATCCAACTGCGCTCTTTGCTCCACGGTCAAGCGCGGTAGGTCCAAGGCCCCCACATACTCCTCCATCTGCGTGAAGGAGGGCGACGCTGCTGTATAGAGGCTCTGGAAAAAGGAACGAAAAACCCCCACTATCGCCGGGTTCTCCCGATGTAACACCCCCGAATCGTCCCGCAAGCCCGGCACCAATTTGGAGCCCCTGGGTCCCCGAAGACATCTGGCCAATAATTTCCCGGGCCTATCCCCATACTGATAAAGTTGGTAACGATAGTATAACACAGATTTCTTTGCCCGTTGATGCAGAAGCTCATTTAATTCCGTTTGAGCGTCCCACAGCTGCTTTTTAAGCACCGCCGTCGGGTTTCGGGCCCCTCGACGCCGCAGCCGCGTCACCAACTTTTCTAAAGCAATGATACGTTCGGCCCTGAGTCTTCTCTTCCGAGCAAGGAACCCTATAATGTCCCCCCGCAAAACCACCTTCGCAGTTTCCCAGAGCAATTCAGGGTCACCCTGATGACCCCTATGATCAGCTTCAAATTCCTGCCATCGTTGCTGAAGAAAAGAACGGAATTGCGCATCCCTATATAATTCAAGGGGGAAGCGCCATGTCGGGGACCTGGGAGAGTTCCCATTCCAAAAGACGTCGAGCCAAACAAACGCATGGTCAGATATCTCCATGGGCCCTATCTGAGCATCTGCCACCTTAGCAAACAGTCCAGTAGAAATCAACAGGTAATCTATACGGGCACTAGTGCCATGGGCCCGGGATATATGCGTATAATCCCGCTCGGCCGGGTGTAATAGTCGCCAAGGGTCCACCAACCCCAGCCGGGAACATAAACGTCGCAATGCCTGAACCGTCGCGATCCTGTCTCTCTGCTCCCCCCCCCTAGAAGTATCAAGATAGACATCCATGACTCCATTAAAATCTCCCCCCAGAATCAAGGGAGACTCCGGCATTGTCTCCAGTTTGGAGGCAAGACGGGCATAAAGGGGTAGGTCAAGCACATTAGGACAGTACAAATTGCCTAGAATAACCGGCCTCCCCTCAAGAACTCCCTGCACCAAGATAAATCTGCCTGTCGGATCAACAAAGTCCGGACAACCTCCAGCCGCACCCGCTTATGAATCAGGAGCACCACACCCCCCTTCTTTTCCCCCTGAGCTGGGGCCCCCCCAGACCTGTCCCACCCATTCCCGGCATAATTTACGGTGCTCCTCGGCAGTCTGGTGGGTTTCCTGAAGCATGGCGATGTCCACCCCCCCGCCTTGCTAATGCCTGCAAGATTTTGGCCCGTTTAATAGGGCTGCCCAAACCGCAAACATTCCAAGAGATGATCTTAAGCGGCATTAAATACAAAAGTAGACCTACGATAATACAGCACGAACCAGATCTGATACAGGGAAGGCACCCCCCCAGCCTGAGGTCCTCCCCTCCTCCCCACCAAGGCATTCCCTCTTGTCATCCACCCCTCCACTGGTCCCTGACAATACTGCTCCCCTCCTACTCCCCCTCCCTCCCTCTCCCCCCTCCCCTCTCCTCCTTCCCCTCCTCCCCCCCCTCCTCCCCTCCCCCCTCCCCCCCCTCCTCCCCTCCCCCCCTCCCCCCCTCCTCCCCTCCCCCCCTTCCCCTCCCCTAGAGATAGCAATAACCACAAATACAAAACCTACCCAAGGTTAATTATCAACCCTAGCAATAATATCAAAACTCCTATCCTGAGTGAACCTACTAAACCTCTAAAATGTATTCTAATAAACACGCGATCTGTAAGGAATAAAATACCATTAATTCTAGATATCATAACCGATGAAACCCCAGATATCCTTTGCATTACTGAGACATACATGACACCATTCTACTAAACCAGCTAAGAGCCAATGGGTATAATCTGTATAACTGCCCCAGGGACGCAAAGCGAGGTAGCGGAGTCCTAATATTAACCAGAGCAGTCCTAAACACATACATCAGTTTCTGTAATAATAGTGATGGGATAGACCTCCTCAAAATTGAAAATAAAGACTTAGCAATTTGCCTCCCAGTGGAGAAAGGCGAATAGTGGAATACCCCAGGAATCTGTGCTGGGTCCGCTGCTTTTTAACATATTCGAAAATGACCTGGAAATGGGAATAACCAGTGAGGTAATCAAATTTGCAGATGACACAAAATTATTCAAAGCTGTTAAAACCCAAGAGGATTATGAAAAATTGCAAGAGGATAAATTGGAAGACTGGGCATCCAAATGGCAGATGAAATTTAATGTGGACAAGTGCGAACTTATGCACTTAGGAAAGAACAATCCAAACTATGGTTACATGATGCAAGAATCCACATTAGGAACCACCACCCAGGAAAAAAGATTTAGGCATCATTGTGGATGACATGTTGAAACCCTCCACTCAGTGTGCAGCGGCAGCAAAGAAAGCAAACAGAATGCTAGGAATCATAAGGAAAGGAATGGAGAATAAAACAAAGGATATTATAATGCCTTAGTATCATTCCATTGTGTGACGGCACCTTGAATACTGTGTGCAATTCTGGTTGCCGTATCTTAAAAAGGATATAGCATTATTAGAAAAGGTACAGTGAAGAGCCATCAAAATGGTAAAGGGGATGGAAAGACCCCTATGAAGAGAGGCTAAAAAGGTTAGGGTTCTTCAAACTGGAAAAGAGAAGGCTGAGGGGAGATATGATAGAGGTCGATGAATTAATGAATGGAGTGGAACGGATAAACGCAGATCAATTGTTTACGCCATCAAAATATAGAAAGACTAGGGGGACATGCAATGAAGCTATAGTGTAACCTATTTAAGACTAATAAGAGAAAATATTTTTTCACTCAACATGTAATCAAACTCTGGAATTCGTTACCAGAGGATGTAGTAAAAGCTGTTAGTGTAGCTGAGTTTAAAAAAGGTCTGGAGAAGTTCCAGGAGGAAAGGTCCATAAACCATTATTAAAGGCGACCCAGGAAATCCATTGCTTGCCCCAAAATAAGCTTGGGGAAACTGCTAGGTATTTGTGACCTAGATTGGCCACTGTTGGAAACAGTATACTGGGCTTGATGGACCTTGATTTGACCCAGTATGGCATATCTTATGTTCACCAGTATGGCATATCTTATGTTCTTATGTTAATCCGAGGCAGAAAAAAAAACCCCAAGAAAACGAGAATTCAACTTTCACAGAGTCTAGCAAATACCCTGTTCAATGTCTCTTGTGCCCCAAAGGCAAAGAAAACAAGAAAAAAAACATGTCAATAAAAAGAAAGTAAAAAAAAAAAACAGCCGAAGAAATGCAGTGTAGAAAATGGTGCCGGTATCCACGCTGAGCGAAAAGCAGCCCACAAAGCTTTCTGCTTGTTTTTGTGGCTTTTCAGTTGATCACGAGCTGATGGTACTCACCTGTCCTCCCAACTTACAAACTGCTGCCGCCTGCATGCCCAACTGGGCGCTCAGCTGCCTGTAGAGCCTCGGTGGTGTCAACAGTGCTCAGAGGAGGCGGCCCACTGTGGCTGTTGCCCTACTTACCATGGGATCTTTACCTCAACGGAAGGGCTACAGAAGTGATCCTGCTCTCACACCCAGCGTGCCTTCTGCCTAATCTGTGCCCCCCAATCCTGGGAACTCTCCCAGTTCTTATCCAGATGCTGAATCTTTTTACTCCTCCTTTACTATCTTTGGTCTCTATTGTTTTTTTTTTACTTTATCCTTAGACAGACTCTGTAATTAATGGACTATGATCCTTTTTTTTTAAATTTCTTTTGGTTCCTTATCTGTTCCTTTAGTGAGCCCTTCCTAATGGAGTCACCTCAACCCAGCTTCTTGGAGATTGAGATACTGGCTCTGATGGAAGGTCCCACCAGTATGTATATCCTGATGTCATGAATCATGACATGCTCAGTCTTCAAGCTGCTGCTGAGGTGACACTACCCACAGGTGCGGGACTGGACTGAAGGAACAATAAGGAATATCCCTTGGAGCATTGTCAGGACCATCAATGTAAAGCGGAAACAGTTTGGCACCACCAAAATACTGCCTTGATTAGGTTGTCCCTC
This sequence comes from Ichthyophis bannanicus, assembly GCA_033557465.1. Taxonomy (NCBI): domain Eukaryota; kingdom Metazoa; phylum Chordata; class Amphibia; order Gymnophiona; family Ichthyophiidae; genus Ichthyophis; species Ichthyophis bannanicus. The sequence continues at coordinate 66,060,593 of CM066037.1, forward strand.
TAATGTCAGTAGCCATAGTTAAGTAAACTGTGAGGAAAGCTGCTGTGAGGCCTAGGGTGACTGAAATATTCTTAGTGTCTTCTCCTAATCTGTGCCTTTGAATTATTTTGGAGTTCTTTCAGCAACAACGTGCTCAATGTTTAGACCTTTATTTCAGATTTATTTCGTATGACAGGCAGCTTGACTCTTTAACCAGAAATATTTGAGGGTATGAGAACTTATATAGTTAAAGTATATATAGTGTAAAGTTAACTGTACATAGTTATCCCGGTTATCCCATGTATTATCTTTCCCTGTTCTTTGTAAACTCAATGTTGCTTGTATGCATTGCAGTATGTTTTGTTCAATGTACACCGCACTGATATTAATAGCGCGGTATAGAAGAAATGTTAAATAAATAAATAAACTTACGCAATCAAGATTTTTTATTTCTGGCTAATTACTTTTTGAATATTTCTATAATTATTCTCTCATATTGACAGTGTAGAGCATGTTGTGTAGATCAGTGAAATAAGCTCTTACTTTAATGCATTTTCAATTATATTTTTTAGATAGCAGTAAGCAGGGAAAAAAAAGACTTGGAAAGTTGTGAACACTTAACAAGGCTTAATACCTTGCTGATATAAAAGATGGGAATTGAAAGGACTTGAAAGCTGAAGGAACCAACAGAAAAACACCCAAACACTCGTACATTAACAGTTTGCACAGCATAGTGGTCCTGACATGAGCACAGAGTTCTATATAATGAATGATGGACAAGATCTGAAGACAGGACCTAAACTCATTTTATCCTTGGAAAACTTATCTTGGCATCACAACTTGCAAAGAATACAGTTTTCTTCAGGACCAATACGACTATTAAAACATGTACCTCAACTTGGAATCCTTTCATTAGGTTATATTAGCTTCTAAGTGTCTATGATACAATAAATGTACAGGGGAGAATTTCAACATGGAAGACTTTTACCTCTTCACTTTCAAACATAACTCTGCGTGAAGAAAAAGGAGAGGGGTCAGGTCGCTGAAGATCGCAGACATCTTTCAGAGAGTGAGAGCCTCCTTCTTCATCCTCCTGGAAATGGCCATCGCCCTCCTCTTCCTCCTCAGTGGTCATTCTCTCCAGGATGGAGTGTACAGCAATGGGGTTTATTCTTAGCACAATCCTGAGTAGTTAAAAAGTGAAGACAACCACATGACTACACAAAAATGAATACAAAAATAATACATATACTAACTGTACATGTAAATTTTACTGAGGTTTTGAATTGTGGGGGGAAAAAAAAACAGAAAGAAATGGGAAAACAGAGAAATAAATTTTTGCACATGAATAGCAGTTCAGTGCATAGAATATAAATACATTTACATATTTTTGCTTAAACTATTAGGAATAAATTAGATGCAAAAAATTATGTGTACATTTATTCATGGCTAATGGCTGCTATGGTGAGACTTTGGTCCAGCACACTGGAAGTGCCAGTTGCCGGGCCAGAAAGGCATTAACAGAAAACAGTGGCACTGGAAGGCAGCACGGCAGACATTTTAAAGTTTGCTAGTTGCCATGCTCTGACTTTGTCTCTATTGTGCAGGATCGCTGGGGCACATGGTCTCCCTTCCTGCCTAGCTCCACCCCCCTGCATCGCAGGGGCCGCTTAGGCAGAATTTACAGCACTGTCAATCAGCATTTCCAAAGGCCTCTGTCTGCTACATATATAAAAACCAATTGACTTTCTATACACCATGCTACAAGTCTCTCCAAACATTGATTAAATATAGCTATACAGCATCTGGACAAGACCTCAAGGGAACATCAGCTGCATAAGCAAAGAACAGAAATCTACAAGAGCGGATCAAAGAACCCAATGGATGAAGAAAGATAATAAAAAGAAGCAGAGTAAGGATCATTGCAGGACCCCACACACTGGATGCCTCATGCTAGCTAACATTCCTTTTGTTTTAACTCCAAAGGTTCTATCATCAATAAAGCAGGCAAGCCAAGTCAACACTTTGCCTCCTAACCCCACTGCTACATTTGTTAACCAAAATAGAACCATCTACCAAAGTAAAAGCAGAAGACAGAACCAAAGCCACCTAAAATTGGCATCCTTTCAATCCAAATACCTACATACTGTATCCATTAGAGCTGTCAAGGGGAAAGTAAGTCTTACCTGGTAATTTGCTTTCCTTGGGTTCCTCCAGTCCAGTCCAGATCACTGAGTTGTCACCCCCCACCCACAGCTTGGAGGAGACTGAGCATGCCAAGTCTTAATGATGTCACGATACTTAGATTGCTGGCACCTCCTTCAAGGCTCAGTATTCTATTGCCAAAGCAGACTCCACAAAAAGAACAATGCATAAGGCACTAGGATCAAACACTAACCCAGAAAAATAGGGGAAAACGTGGGCCAAACAGAAGCAGGGATAATGAGCCCCGTGAAAAGAGACTTGAAGATCTAAATATGCACACTCTGGAGGAGAGGAGGGACAGGGGAGTTATGATTCAGACCTTTAAATACTTAAAAGAGTATTAATGGACAAACAAACCTCTTCCAAAGATGGGGAAGCTGTAAAACTAAAGGGCATAACATGAAGTTGCAAGGGGGTAAACTGAAAAGCAATGTCAAGAAATACTTTTTCACTGAAAGGGTGGTGGATGCTTGGAATGCCCTCCCGATGGAAGTGGTGGGGGCAAACACAGTGACAGAATTCAAAATGGCATGGGACAGACACAGTGGATCCATTTATAGCAGCAGGATAAAATCAAAATAAGCATAACTATCTCTTATATCTGAACAAATAAGAACATAAGAACATAAGATATGCCATACTGGGTCAGACTAAGGTACATCAAGCCCAGTATCCTGTTTCCAACAGTGGCCAATCTAGGTCATAAGTATCTAGCAATCTCCCCAAAAGACACAGGTTCCTCAATACTTGTATTGGGTCAAGCATTGATATCCTGGGTCCCTTTTAATAATGGTTTATGGACCTTTCCTCCAGGAACTTGTCCAAACCTTTTTTAAATCCAGCTACACCAACAGCTTTTACTGAGTGTGTGGGTGGGACTTGCTCTTCACCTCACTGACTGCCAATCAGTTACCCTGCTCAACGGCATTAAAACCGCCGCTCCGGAGGCTCACTCGGGACTGGGGAAAGCAGCAGTTACCATCTGAGTGTGTGGGCAGGACTTGCTCTTCACCTCACTGACTGCCAATCAGTTACCCTGCTCAACGGCATTAAAACCGCCGCTCCGGAGGCTCACTCGGGACCGGGGAAAGCAGCAGTTACCATCTGAGTGTGTGGGCAGGACTTGCTCTTCATCTCACTGACTGCCAATCGGTTGCCCTGCTCAACGGCATTAAAACCGCCGCTCCGGAGGCTCACTCGGGACCGGGGAAAGCAGCAGTTACCATTTGAGTGTGTGGGTGGGACATGCTCTTCACCTCACTGACTGCCAATCGGTTGCCCTGCTCAACGGCATTAAAACCGCCGCTCCGGAGGCTCACTCGGGACCGGGGAAAGCAGCAGTTACCATCTGAGTGTGTGGGCAGGACTTGCTCTTCACCTCACTGACTGCCAATCGGTTGCCCTGCTCAATGGCATTAAAACCGTCGCTCCGGAGGTGTGCCTGCGCCTGCGGGCCTCGCCAGAGGGTGCTTTGGCTTGGCCCTTAGGCGGAGTCCATGGCGATTGATTAAAAAATCTTACAAAAGCTGTGAGCCTAATTGTCATGCCTGTAGTTTGTGAAGGTAATCTGCTGTTCCCTTCTCTCCTATCTTTCCTATTTCTTTGTCTAGCACTGTATCTCCTACTCTCTCCTATCTTATAAATGGCGTTCTTTTCATATTTTCCGTAACATAATTGTTGTATTGTAAACTGCTCCGATGCTTCTCGGCCTGAGCGGTATGAATAAACAAATGTATGAATAAACAAACAAACATCCTCCGGTAACAAATTCCAGACTTTGATTCCACGTTGAGCAAAAAATATTTTCTCTTATTAGTCTTAAATAGGTTACCCTGTAGCTTCATTTCATGTCCCCTAGTCTTTCTATATTCTGATGATGTAAACAATCGATCTACGTTTACCCGTTCCACTCCATTCATTAATTTATAGACCTCTATCATATCTCCCCTCAGCCGTCTCTTTTCCAGGTTGAAGAGCTCTAACCTTTTTAGCCATTCTTCATACGAGTATCCTTCCATCCCCTTTACCATTTTTGTGGTTCTTCTCTGTACCTTTTTTAATAACGCCATATCCTTTTTAAGATACGGCGACCAGAATTGCACACAATATTCAAGGTGCGGTCGCACCATGGAATGATACAGAGGCGTTATAATATCCTTTGTTTTATTTTCCATTCCTTAGGGTTGACCTACACAGAGCAGTGGATACACCCCTAAACAAAGGCATGGGGAGAGGCACAGAGCGGCAAGTGAACCTACTCTTGCCTCCTTGCTGGGCAGACTAGATGGACCATACTGGTCTTTATCTGCAGTCACATACTATGTTACTATGTTACTTAACTTAGTCTATGTCTTCTTTATTATTTTTCCCCCCACAGGATACCTGTGCGCTTTGTAAGAAAATACCCACTGTCAGAGCATCCACCACCCCCTGAACCAGCTACACGCTGACCTCTTCAGGTCCGGGATCACACTGGCTTAGACTAGCAATCATGGAAGGATTCTGGACTGGACTGGAGGAACTCAAGGAAATCAAATTACCAGGTAAGACCTGTTTTCCCCTTTCTTATCATCGCTCCAGTCCAGTCCAGACCATTGAGATGTATCAGAGCAGTTACTCTCAGGCAGGACCTGAAGCCTGGCTTGAAGCACCACCGAACCAAAACAGGCATCCCCAACTGCCTGCACATTTTGACGATAATGTCAAACAAAAGTATGTAAAGATGACCACACTGCTGCTCTACAGATGTCCACTGGCGGAACCAATCCTAAAAGGAGCTGCTTGCATCACGACAAGTATACAATCACAATGGCCTCCTTTATCCATCACGCAATAGAGGGTTTGGACGCAACCTCCCCCTTGCTTAGCCCTCCAAAAAGAACAAATAAGTGATCCGACTTGCAGAACGATTTCATCCACTTCAAATATCTGCCCAGAATCTGCCGCATCTCAAGCAAATGCAACTAACGGTCCTCCGTCCTGGAACCACCCCATGCAAACACTGGCAAAGACACCGGTTGGTTTAGCTAAAAAGCTGAAATCATCTTGGGCAGAAAAGAAGCTACTGGGCTCAGCACCACTTTCTCCATTGTCATCACCAAAAAACGGCTCCTGGCAGGATAATGACTGGAGATCAGAGATTTGCCACACCGAACAAATGGCCACCAAAAAGGCTGCCTTCAACGTTAAATCCTTCAATATTGATGAATTTACTGGCTTGAAGGGCACCTCCGTCAGCCCTCTCAAGACTAGGTTCAGGTCCCATGAGGGAACCAAGGAAGTGAGCAGTGGCCAGACATGCTTCACTGCCCGCAAAAAACGGACCTCATCCAGATGAGACTCCAGCAATTGCCCCGGACTCTACCCCTGCAGCAAGTAATAGTGGCCACCTGAACCCATAACAAGCTACCAGCCAAACCTTTCTCCAAACCTGCCTGCAGGAATGCTAACAGCTGCGGCAGAGACTCCAAAAAAGACCTGTATCCCCCACTGCTGACAACAATCCTCAAACACTCACCACACTCGGATGTATGATAAACATGTGGAATGCTTACAAACTTTTAGCATCGTTGTAATCACTGCGGCCAAATAACCACTCCTTCTCAAATGAGCCCTCTCAATAGCCAAGCCATAAGTGAGAATCAAATCACCTGCGGCAGGAGAATGAGCCCTTGCCTCAAAAGGACTGCACCTCCGGAAGGTGCAATGGATGCTCCACAGCCAACCGCCACAGGTCGGCATACCACGGGCACCTCAGCCATTCTGGTGCTACTCGTATCAACACCACCAACCCCAGATGAGATTCTATCCTTTGCAAAATTGTCCCAATCAGTGCCCATGGCAGAAACACATAAAGAAGACCATCTATCAGCCACCTCTGGACAAGCGTGTCCAAACCTTCCAACATCCTGTCTTGCTGCCTGCTGAAAAAATGGGTTGCCTTTGTGTTCCCGAAGGTCACCATGAGGTCCATGAAAGCGTAGGTTACTCACCTGTAACAGGTGTTCTCCCGCGACAGCAGGAATCAGTCCTCACATATGGGTGACATCGGCACTGACAAAGCACTCACAGAAGCATCTCCCCAGCTGTCAAAGAAAGCCTTTGGAAGATGCCACCACGCATGTGTGGTCCCCTTCCTGCCCAAGGGTGCCATCTTACTCAGTTAGATGACATGACATAGCTAGCTGACAAAAAATGATGGCAAAAGTATACATACAGCGACTGCAATGGGAGGATGGAGGGTTGTGAGGACTGATTCCTGCTGTCCCCAGAGAATAACCTGCTACAGGAAGTAACTATGCTTTCTCTGGGAACAAGCAGGAAGTCAGTCCTCACATATGGAACTCCCTAGCAACAGGCTAGCTAAAAGCCCGTAAGGAAAAAAAACACGGTCGCCCTCAAGGGGATCCATGAGCAGCAGCAATTGAGTCCGCAGATACAGACTGCAGTAGGACCTGTGTATTCAATGGGCACCAACGCTCCAGTAGCCTGAGCACAGAAGGGTCAGAGAGTAGGAGTTGCCTAGACCCCAAAAAGATTACGGTGCAAGACCTGGCCAAAGGCACTGTCCCATCGGGACTCCCTCTCCAGGCAGTAGTGAGCTGCAGGGGTGGACCGAAAACTAGGTGACGGCCCAGCAAATGTCCAACATAGGGATGGAATGCAGGTTTGCCACAGAGGCCACTATGGCCCTGACACTGTGAGCCATGACCCGGCCATCCACTGTGAGCCCAGCCTGCTCAAAGGCGAGAGTGATGCAGTCCGCCACCCAGGTGGACAGCGTTCACTTGGTCATTGCTTCCCCCAGCCGACTGTGGTCGTAGGAAATGAAAATCTGAGAAGCTTTGCGGTGGCCCTGTGTGTGTTGAATGTAAAAGGACAGGGCCCTCTTAGAGACCAAGGTGTGAAGGACGGTCTCCGCCCTGCTGGAATGAGGTCTCGGAAAGGTGGGGAGCACCACCTGTTGATTGAGGTGGAGGGAGGGACACTACCTTCGGGAGGAATTTGTGACTTTCCATGAGAGATACCTGAGGTGGAAGGTAGCCAGGGGCTCGAAGGGTGGGCCGATGAGCATTGACAGCACCACACTGAGGTCCCACTCCGTCACTGGGAGGCAGACGGGGGTTTTTGACAACAGAAGCCCCTTCAGAAAGTGGGTCACAAGACTGGGCTGAAAGGGGCTCACCCTCAACAGGGTGGTGGTGTGCTGCCAGGGCATTGAGGTGCACTCTGACAGAATTAGATTTGAGCCCTGATTACGAAAGATGGAGAAGGTACATTAAGACTGCTGCACCGGGCAGGAGAATGGGCTCACCCTCTACTCCGCACACCACACTAAGAACTTGCACCATTTGAAGGCATAAGCTCTCCTTATGGAAGCATTACAGGAGGCCAATAGGATCTCTTCCATTTCCCCTGAAAGGTTGAAAAAGGCTAAGGCTACCCTTTCAGCAGCTATGCTGTCAGCGACAAGGACCCCAGACTGGGGTGCAGGAGAGAGCCCTCCTCCTGAGACAAGAGCCCGGGGGCACTCCCCAGGGAGGTCAGTGACTCGACTGACAACCAAAGGAGCAGCAGGAATCATGGCTATTTGGGCCACCAGGATCAGCGATGCTCTGTTGCGCAGGACCTTGAAAAGAGTCTTGGCAATCAACGGAGTGGCTGGGAAGGCATACATGAGGCCTTCCGATCATGAGATAAGAAACGCATCCACTGCTACCCATCCCAGGTGAGGCTGAGGGGCAGACGAAGCGGGGCAACTAGTAGTTGTCCGGGATGGCGAAGAGGTCCACCTGCGGGGTCCCCCAGAGTCGGAAGCGGGGTGACTACTCTGGAATCCAGTTGCCATTCGTACAGTTGAAGGACCCTGTTCAGTTTGTCTACCAAAGCATTGTCCTAGTCTGGTAGGTACACCGCCCGTAGGAGCATTCCCTGACAGAGCACATAGGAGCAGAGTGTCATTGCCTCGCAACAAAGGATGCGAGATATCGTGCCCCCTTGCTTGTTCACATAGAACATCGCCACTTGATTGTCTGTTTGGATCAGCACTGGCTGGTGGCTCAAATGGTGGTGAAAAACTCGTAGGGCTAGGTATATGGCCCGGAGCTCCAGGAGGTTGATTTACTGATTGCCCTCAGCTTGTGACCAGCTGCCCTGGGTGCAAAGCTCCTCGCAATGGGCCCCCTATCCCAGCAAGGAGGCATCCACTGTGAGGACCCTTCAGGGAATCGGGCTTGGAAGGGCATCCCTGCCAGGAGGTGCTGCGGGTCCTGTCACCATGTCAGGGAATCCGCTAGCTGGCGGGTCACTAGGATTCTGTCTTGTAGTCAACCAGTGGCCTGTGTGCCTCATGTGCAGACGGGCGTCCGGGTGACATGTATTGTGGAGGCCATATGGCTGAGGAAGCGCAGCAGGAGCCGAGCAGACATTGAGGGATGGTGTTGCACGTCTGCGGCTAATGCTCTGAGATGGGTGGCCCGGTCCAGGGGGAGGAAGGTCTTTGCCTGGCCCGTGTCCAGGTTTGCCCCTATAAACTCCAGACCCTGTGTCAGGAGGAGATGAGACTTCGGGTAGTTTACTACAAACCCAAGATGTTGCAGGACGAGGATGGTGTGAGCCATAGTCCGCTACACCTTGGTGGCTGTGCTTCCTTTATTTATTTATTTAAGCAGTTTTTCTATACCGCCCCTTCCAGAGATCAGGGGCAGTTTACATTAAACAAACCATTTTACAGAGAACATGAGATAACTATGTACGGTTACAGAAAAAAATTAAACTATATACAATGCATCATCTTGCCTCCGGACAATTAGGAGGATATCAACAACCATATACATGTGGGTAAGGGTTGTATCTAGACAGGGTGAACAATTGTGCATCAGTCATTGTTGTTAAAGTGTTCAACAAAGAGAAGTGTTTTTAGTTCTTTCCAAAATGTCTGGAGGTCTTTTATTGATCTGATGGTGTCTGACAGAGAGTTCCATAGTGTCGGAGCAGTTAAGTAAAGGCTCTGCTACTGGTTATTTGATTTGTTTTACGGACTGTGGACGGAATGGCAAGTATATTCTGGTTGTTCTTTCTTCTGTTCCTAGAATCTGTTTGTATGTGAATTCTAGATAAGAGGAAGGAGGATGAGATGTTATTGAGTAGTTTGAACGTGGTGATTATTGTTTTATATTTTATTCTGCACATCATTGGGAGCCAATGTAGATTCTTAAGAACAGGTGTGATATGTTCTGTGACGCGAGTTTTGGAAAAAGTTCTAGAGGTCACATTTTGGGCTAGTTGTAAGGAATTAAAGGTTTTTTTAGGAAGGCCTTGCCGGAAGCTGTTACAAGAATCCCAGTGTGAGGTTATAAGGGTCTGGGCGACTGTTCGGAAATCACTAGGTTCTAAGAGGTGTCTGAGGTTCTGGATGGTTCTTAGTTTAAAGAATATAATCCTGGCTGTTTGTTTTATATGAGATGTCATACTGAGGGATCTGTCTAGAATGATTCCCAGGTATTTCACCTCCTGCTTTACCGGAAGTGTGGTGTTTTGTATGTTCAATTCAAGAGGGGGAGTGAAGCTTAAATTTCTTGTTGTGAACTGTCACGCCCCCATTACCTTTCCGTATAGGCGGTTGCCTGGAAGAGGGGGGAACTTGACTCTAATATTTATAAATCCTTGTAAGTGCTGATGTCTGGGTTTCGTGTAGTTGTGGGCCAAACTAAGACAGCCAAGGTTGAGTGGTAACAATAACTTTATTGTCGCACAGGAATTTGTTATCTACCATCCCCTGAACAGAAACAAAATGTGGATACTTTCTAATGCCAAATAAAGTCCAAGATGTGACAAAGTCCAACCTGATCCTTCTCAGGGTTGTCAGTTCAAATATATACAGGTTGTCCAAACTTCTCTTCAGTTCTGAACAGCTTTACTTTGCAGCTAATTCAATCGTATAGCATTCACAGTTCACAGCTGCTTAATGAGGTTGAGTTTTTCACTCAAGCAGAACGCTGCTTCTCCACGTGTAAAAACTCAGTGACATGAAGTAACTTCTCCGGCACTTATCACAAGCATAAAGATATACAGCTTTTAGTCATGACAACAGTAAGCACACTCTGCCTCCATCTCAGAACAACTGCTATCTGTTATAGCTGATTCAATTTGCATTGGTTCAACTTCAGAGTCAGATATATTCTGGTTAGTATCAGGGTACTGCAGAGCAACAGGCTTCCACTGTTCTAATTGGTTTCTAAGCTGTTTCCATTTATAACTCTTTCCACTTCGTGGTGTCTGAGAGGAACTAGAATTACCAGCTTCCTTTAAAACAGGGTTAAGGTAATCAAACTGGCTTAACTTTCTTCTAGTATGTCTGGTTTTCACAGGTTGGTAAAAAGGCAAGTCTCTGTCTTTGTACTGCTTCACTATCTCCCATGTAGCAACTTGTTTAGCAGGTTCTGGCTCTAGCCTTCGTCTCCGTAGCACATAATCAGCTGTTTGCTTAAGAGCAGCTGGGCTATTCTCAGAGCTTATGCTAGTAACACGCTGCCTGCCCTGGGAACGTTTATGCAGCTTATCAAACAGAACTTTACTTTTGCTCAATCTCCCACCTTTAACCACAGCTTCTAGGGAAGATTCCAGGGAAGAACTTCTGTCTCTTCTGGGTAAGGTTTCCAGCCTCTCCCCATGAGATTTAAAGTAACTTCTAACCTGCTTCTCCTTGCTGTTTGGCCCGTGGTAATTTCTCTCCCTCAGAGGAAGCTTTCTCAGCTGCTTTTCCAGAGACCTCTCTTTCTCTGAGCAGTCCTGCTGGCAACCTCCCAAGCACCGTGTGCTATCCTGGTAGTGGTTGCTCCTTCCTTTGCCTCCTTCTGAATCCCAGTCAGAGTCACGACCTGACTCTCCAACTGAATCTTGATTACCACCTACTTCCTCATCTCCTTCTCTATCTGCTCCTTCCTGGTTAAGAGCATGGGGCTGCCCTATCCGGTTTGACTCCGCCCCCTTGCCTCTTACGTCAGCTCCCCGGGTTGTCATGGAGCTGGGGTGTGGCTCTCTCACTGACTTTCTATGCAGAGAGTTTCTCTGGGCTGGTGCTTTAACCCCTTCCCTGCCTGCATTGCTGTTTGCATTTGGGGAAAGAAGTTGTTTTAAACCCCTTTTTCTGGTGTTTAAGCCCTCTGCATCATCACAGAACATAATTTCAGTTTTTTTAAAGTTGATATGGAGGTTGTTTTTACTCAGCCAGGATTCAGCCTCAATAATGCAGTCAATTATATTGTTGTAAATGGTTTTTTTTATGTTTACAGGAGTAAATAACATAATATCGTCTGCATATATGAAATATTCAATTTTGTGTCTTTTGAAAATTGAGCAGATTGGCTGGATGTAAAGGTTGAAGAGAAGGGCTGGCAATGCTGAACCTTGGGGGATTCCCTGTTCTTGAGGAAAGGACGTGGAGGATTCATGGTTAATTCTTACAGATTGTTACCTACTGGAGATGTATGATTTAAACTATTTTAACGAGGTACCAGCTATTCCTATTTGTGTTAGTCGAGTGATGAGAGTATTATGATCAATGTTGTCAAATGCTGAGGCAATATCTATGAAGATAAGTAGGAATGCCTGGTTCACATTATCCATGCCACGAATGAGGGAGTAAAATAGGACCAACAGAAATATTTCAACTCCATGGTATGGGCGGAAGCCGTATTGGTGTTCGTCCAGAGGGGCATTTGTGTCAATGAAGTCCTACAATTGTATTTGGACTATTTTTTCTATGATTTTTGCTAGGAAGGGGATGCTTGCAATTGGCCTATAGGAGGTGCAGTCATCACTATTTAGGGATCTGTTCTTGAGTATTGGGCAAATGGCGGAATGTTTGAGGTCATTTGGCATAGTTCCTTGGAGGAGGGATTGATTAATTATGTTGAGAATGATTGGAGTTAGTTCAGTTTTGGATGCTTTCATCCAAGCCACAGGGCAAGGATCCAGAAGAGAAGTGGTGGTATTAATTTTAGTGATGGTTTCAAGTAACTGTTTTGCCTTGATAATATGAAACAAGTTCCATTGCTAGAGGTGGGTAGACTTAACTGTGCATCACTGCCTTGATTAAAGGATAAGGCGGGATACAAATACCCTTTAAATAAAAATAAATAAATAAGCTGGATGTGGGTTGTTACTTTTTAGCTTACAGGCAAAGTGGACTGCCAGGATTTGTGTGCTAATTGCTGTTGTAGGGGCCTCATTATGGTGGGTTTTAGTTAGGGATTTAACAATATCAAATAGTTCCCTGGGGCAGTTGATGGCTTTATTTAGGGCGTTTGTGTAGTGGTTTCTCTTTGCAGTTTGAATGGCTTCTTTATAAGTATTAAGAGCTGTTGAGTAGAGGGCTTTAAGCTCTGGTGATTTTTTGGATCTCCATCTTTTCTCCAGTTTGCGGAGCTCTTTTTTAAGGGTGTGTATATCATGGATGTACCATTTTTCAGATGGTCTGCGGGTGATTTTCTTGCCAGTGCCATTGGGTATTGCTGCTTTATTGACTGTAGAGTGACAGTCCCTTACTGAATCATCTAAATTCAGTGTTGGAGATGTGAGTTGAGGGAGTATGTTATTCAGGAAAACGTCTTTGTTGAAGCGCCTGAATTGGGGGCCACGTTGATCAGCGTTAGTTAATTTTTGTTCAGTAAGCAGGATTGGTAGCTCAAACCTTAGTAAAAAGTGGTCGGACCAAGGTACTTGAGTTGAACTAGGAGGGGAGTAGTTTGGGTGTTCAGTAATAGATTTTGGGAGGAATATCATATCATGAGTATTTCCCTTGATATGGGTGGGGTTTTTTTTGTTGTTTGTTGATAGCCTAGGTCTTCCATGAGGTCAAGGAAAGCTATGGATTGATGTAAGGGTAGTGAGGCCAAGTTGAAATCACCAAGGATGATGTGTGGTTCTCAAGTGTGAAGTGCATGCAGATTCCAAGATTGTTGTGAGGTTCGGGTGGTTGTTGGTGGGAGGTCTATAGAGGAGGCAAATTGCTAAGTCTTTATTTTCAATTTTGAGGAGGTCTATCCCATCACTATTATTACAGAAACTGATGTATGTGTTTAGGACTGCTCTGGTTAATATTAGGACTCCGCTACCTCGCTTTGCGTCCCTGGGGCAGTTATACAGATTATACCCATTGGCTCTTAGCTGGTTTAGTAGAATGGTGTCATGTATAGTGAGCCATGTCTCAGTAATGAAAAGGATATCTGGGGTTTCATCGGTTATGATATCTAGAATTAATGGTATTTTATTCCTTACAGATCGCGTGTTTATTAGAATACATTTTAGAGGTTTAGTAGGTTCACTCAGGATAGGAGTTTTGATATTATTGCTAGGGTTGATAATTAACCTTGGGTAGGTTTTGTATTTGTGGTTATTGCTATCTCTAGTGTTACGATGGTTGTGGGGATAGCAAATTTGGTTGTTGCTTGGGCGATGATGAATGATGGGGATGGGATGAACTGGGAAGGTGTTAAGGGGAGTGTGCAGTGCATTAGAAAGTATCATGATGAGCAGATGAATGATGACAGCATGTGCTTTAGAGAGCTTGATTTCAGTCATTCAGGTAGGGGAAGACAAATACCCCTTGGAGACGGAGGTAAGAGGCCACCACTGCCAGGCATTTGGTGAAGACCCTTAGGGCTGATGCCAGGCCGGAGAGTAGTACCCTGTATTTGTAGTGGCCTCCCCCCACCATGAAGTGCAGGTATTCTGTGGCTGGGGTGAATGAGGATGTGGGCATTCACATCCTTCAGATCCAAGGAGCCTATCCAGTCTTCCTACTGGAGGTAAGGCAGCAATGTTCCAAGGGAGAGCATCTTGAACCTCTCCCTCACAAGGAACTTGCTGAGGTTTCACAGGTCCTCTTTACATCTTTATCACTAACTAAATCGACTGCATAAGTATTGTATGCAAAATTAAAGGTTTCTGATACCAAGGTTTCATGAACTTTAAAGAGCAAATTGCACATTATGGACAACTGGAGGGCAATTTTTTAAGAGACATTTGCCCAGGCAAAATGCTTATTATCCTAGAAAACCACCCACCCTTTCCCTGGATAAAAGCATGTTTGCACAGGCATCAATACCACAAGATAGGATTAAATTGGAGAGGCAACGTGTAGTTTTGCATTTTTAAAATTACTCATCTTATGGGGGGGTAACAGTATCTGTAGAAAAAGCAGGTGCAAACTTCTGAGAGTACTTCATCTTTAGGCAATATTCAAAATAAAAGTAAACACATACTATCCCTTTGAGAACTGATGCAAAGTTAAGTAGATGTACCTGCAGACTTTCCAACTACCTTCATAATTCTGAAAACTCCCCCCCCCCCAAGATATACTACATGTTCAAAAAGAGTAGTTACTCACCTGTAACAGGTGTTCTCCAGGAGCAGCAGGAATCAGTCCTCACTTATGGGTGACGTCAGCGCCGACGGAGCCCTTGCGGAGCAATTTTCCCCAGCTTTCGAAGAAAGCCTTTGGGAATTGCAGCATGCATGCGCGGTCCCCTTCCCGCCCAAGGGTGCCATCTTGCTCAGTCTGATGACATAGCGAAAGACAGCAAAAAGGTTAGCAAAAACATCCAATAAGAATGACTGCAACTCCAAGGGGAGGAGGGAGGGTAGTGAGGACTGATTCCTGCTGCTCCTGGAGAACACCTGTTACAGGTGAGTAACTACTCTTTCTCCAGGACCAAGCAGGAAGTCAGTCCTCACTTATGGGACTCCCAAGCTTAAGGCTACCGGAGACCTCAAACCGAAAAAAAGAGCTCCCTCTAGCTCAACAGTACAGAAGGAAGGAAACTTCTCTGAAAACGAATCCAGCCGGTAGCCCAACACCAGGGCCGGAGGGTAGGAGTTGCCTAAACCTCAAAGAGATTGTGGAGGACTGCCTGTCCAAAAGCACTGTCCCTGCGGGACTCCCTCTCCAGGCAGTAATGAGCCGCAAAAGTCTGGCTTGAAGACCAAGTAGCGGCCCGGCAGATGTCTGCCAACGGAACAGTGCGGAGATGAGCCACTGACGCAGCCTTCGCCCTGACACGGTGAGCCGTGACTCGACTCTCTAAGGAGAGGCCGGCTGCCCCATAAGCCCAGGCGATACAGTCAGCTACCCAGATGGACAAAGTACGCTTAGAGACGGGAACCCCCAACCGATTGGGGTCAAAAGAAACGAAAAGCTGGACAGCTTGTCTATGCTCTCGCGTACGGTCAAGGTAGAAGGATAAGGCCCGTCTACAGTCCAGGGTATGCAGGACAGTCTCAGCTCGGCTGGTATGCGGCCTGGGAAAGAAGGTCAGAAGAACCACCTCTTGATTGATGTGAAAAGAGGAGACCACCTTTGGAAGAAACTTAGGGTGGGTCCGTAAGACCACCTTATTCTTGTAGAACCTAGTGTATGGGGGCTCCGACACTAGGGCCTGTAGTTCACTAACTAGCGGAGGTGAGGGCTACCAAGAAGAGGGTTTTCCAGGAGAGGAAACGAAGAGAGCAGGTAGCCATGGGTTCAAAAGGCGGACAGGTAAGCCTTTGCAGGACCACATTGAGATCCCAGTCAGGAGCTGGAGGGCGCAGCGGGGGCTTGAGTAGAAGAAGGCCCTTGAGAAAACGCGCCACCAAGGGGTGCGAGGAAAGAGGCTGGCCCTCCACCGGCGAATGATGTGCAGAGAGAGCACTGAGGTGGACCCTGACAGAGTTGGATTTGAGGCCTAGATCGGAGAGGTGAAGCAAATATTGCAGTACCACCGATACTAAGCAGGCGAAGGGGTCCTCAGAGCGCTGAGAACACCAGACCGAGAAGCGACGCCATTTAAGGGCGTAAGATTTTCGGGTGGAAGGTCGCCAAGACGCCAGGACGACCGCCTCCACCTCCGGAGGAAGTAAGAGCGGAGCTAGGACTACCCTTTCAGCAGCCAGGCCATCAGATGGAGGGCCCGGAGGTTGGGGTGTAGGAGAGTGCCCTGATCCTGGGTCAGGAGATCGGGCTGAAACCCCAGAGGAAGAGGGGTGTCCACCACTAGCTGTAGAAGTAGAGGGAACCAGGGTTGTCTCGGCCACCTGGGCGCTACCAGGATCACGGAGGCCCTGTCCTGGACCACTTTGAATAGCGTCCAGGACACAAGTGGAGTGGGAGGAAAGGCATACAGTAGGCCCATGGACCACGAGATGAGGAAAGCATCCGGTGCTACTCTGAGAGGATGCGGGTGCCGGGAGCAGAACTTGGGAAGTTGCCGGTTTAGAGGACTGGCAAAGAGATCCATGGTAGGGAGACCCCACCGGCGGAAGATCCGCTGGACAACTACGGGGTTCAACCTCCATTCGTGCGGCTGCAGCAGCCGGCTCAGTTTGTCGGCTAGGCAATTTTCTTGCCCGGGCAGGTAAACAGCCTTGAGGAGGATGTCGTGGTCGACTGCCCAAGAGCACAGTCTTCGAGCCTCCTGACATAGAAGGAGGGAGTCCATGCCCCCCTGTTTGTTCACGTAGAACATGGCGACCTGATTGTCCGTCTGCACCAGTACAGACCGACGAGAGGTGAGGTGAGAGAAGGTCCGCAGAGCTAGGCGGATCGCCTGCAGCTCCAGGAAGTTTATCTGCTGAGCAGATTCCCAAGGCGTCCAAAGTCCTTGAGTGCATGTGCTTTGGCAATGCGCTCCCCATTCCAGGAGAGAGGCATCTGTCGTGAGCACTTGGGAAGGTGGAGGAGGCTGGAAAGTCATGCCGAGCACCAGATTGGGCAGGTGAAGCCACCATTGCAGAGAGGAGACCAGGCGGTCGGAGACCTGTATTAAGTCCGTCAGGCTCCCTGTGGCCTGATGCCACCGCGTGCGAAGGCTCCACTGAGCAGGCCGCATATGTAGGCGGGCATTCGGAGTGACATGGACCGTGGAGACCATGTGACCGAGCAGTTGCAGGAAGTGTCTGGCAGAGACCGGTGACTCGCTGCGAAACCTGCCGGCCAGGGCTATGAGCCTGTGGGCCCGTTCCAGAGGTAAGAAGGCACGAGCTTGCAGAGTGTCCAACCGTGCTCCTATGAATTCGAGATCCTGAGAGGGGAGCAAAGTGGACTTTTCGAAGTTTATGACGAAGCCCAAGTGCTGAAGCAGAGCCACTGTGCGTCGAGTGGCCTGAGTGACCTCTAGGGAAGACTGTGCCCGGATGAGCCAGTCGTCCAGGTAGGGGAAGATGAAGAGGCCTTGAAGCCTCAGGAAGGCTGCCACCACTGCCAGGCATTTCGTGAACACCCTGGGAGCGGAGGAGAGGCCAAAGGGCAGTACTCTGTACTGATAATGATTCCCTGCCACCACAAATCTGAGATATTGCCGGTGGTCTGGATGGATAAGGATGTGGGTATAAGCATCCTTTAGATCCAAGGAGCATAGCCAATCTCCCTGCTGGAGGTAGGGCAGTAGGATTCCAAGGGTAAGCATCTTGAACTTCTCCCGCTGCAGGAACTTGTTGAGGTTGCGCAAGTCCAGGATGGGTCTGAGGCCCCCTGTTCTCTTTGGTACCAGGAAGTACCTCGAATAAAACCCGTGACCCCACAAGTGTCGGGGCACAGGCTCCACAGCCTGCTCCTGGAGCAGACTTTGCAGCTCCTGAAAGAGTAAGTCCCTGTGCAGAGGGGGTCTCGGAGGCTCCCCTGGAAAGTAGGGGGGAGGCACCTGGTGAAAATGTAAGAGGTAGCCCTTTTGAACCACCTGCAGCACCCAGGAATCGGATGTTATGGCTGACCACCTGTGAGCAAAGTGGGTCAGCCGGCCCCCCGTGCTGAGCGGAAGCCGCGGAGGGGGAGAGACTATGCTGGCATAGTCAAAACCCCCACCCTGCTGAGCAGGGGCCTGTGTAGTGGGCTTGGGGGCCTTCTGCCTACGGGACCCATTACCCTGTCCTTTAGCCTGCTGGCCCTGAAGGGGAGCTGCTGAGGCTTGATATTGCGGGTGGTGCTGTTTATAGGCAGACACCTTCCTCGGGTAAAAAGGCTTTTTCCCCGAGCCCTTCCTCTTCTGTGAAGGGGCAGAGGTCTTTCTGGATAGGCGAGTTCTGGTGAGAGTCTCGGACTCGAGTTCCGCCGCCTTATCAGCCATGGGTTTGCCGAAGAGGTTTTCACCTCCGCAGGGGACATCGACCAACATGTCCTGCACCCACGGCTCGAGGTCGGATGACTGAAGCCAAGCCTGACGGCGAGCGCCGATGCCGGCTCCGGCTACTTGAGCCGAGGCCTCGAAGCCATCGTATGCTGCTCGAGAAATAAACTTCGAGCACTCTCGAATACCAGTGGACAATGCCTAGAACCTCTGCAAAGGTTCCTCGGAGAGACCAGCAGAGAACCCGGCAATTTCCTTTGCCAGGTCTCGAAGATACATGCCCATATATAGCTGGTATGTCTGGACTCGGCAGGCAAGCATAGAGCCCTGGAAGCACTTCCTACCGAGGGCATCCAGGTTCCGGGCCTCCTTACCCGGAGGCACCGAGGAGTGCATCTTCTGACTCTTAAGTCGATGCATGGCCGATTCCACCACCATGGAATGGTGCGGTAGTTGCGCCTTCTGGAACCCGGGGCTCTTGCGGACTCGATACATGGAATCGACCCGCTTGCTTAACACCGGCGTCGAGGCCGGGCTCTCCCACATGTGGAAGAGCAGCCGTTCCAGCATCGGAGGAACCGGTACAGTGAAGGTCTCCTTCGGGAGAGAGTCGTACTGGAGGGCCTCGAGTTCTTCGGCTCAGTTCTTCCTCTGGATCCGCGGGGAAGGCCAAGGCCTTGGCCATGTCCCTCACGAAATCGAAAAACCGGGTATCCTCCGGAGGGGACCGTCTCCGAGGCTCCGACTCGGGTGAGTCGGAGGGGACGCAACGAGTCTGAAAAGAACCGGGAGACTCGTCCTCCTCTGTGTCCCAGCCCAACTCCTCCGTGGAGGAATTGAGTGGCTCCGTGCGGGCGAGGGCCGAGGACCTCCATCCAGATGCCGAGGCCGGCGTCGACGACCTCGGTCCCGAACGGGAGGCCGAGGGAGACCTTGGCCGAGGATCGACTCAAGCTCGTATGGACTCGAGGATCGGCTCGGCCTCCGGGGTCGACTTGGGTGTCGACGTCCCGGTGGTCGGGGCAGATGCACTGGCGATGCCGGTCATCAATGACCGCTGCTGGTCCATGAAGGCAGCGATACTGCACTCCAAGGCTGTCAATCTGAGACCAAACTCAGAAGAGCCGGCAGCCCCCGACTAGGGGCCCGACGGTGTCGGGCCCGACGTCGGTTCCCTGGGAGGTGAGTTCACGAGGACTACAGTACTCACGAGTCCAGGAGACTCCACTTCGAGACGAGGATGTTTGGACGACCTCTCCGCCTCCGAGGACCCGGGGCGGCTGGCGGGGCTATGCGACCTGGCCCTTGAGGGACCAGGAGCGTCCTCCGACGCCACCCTCGCGGGTTTCCTTTTCCGATGATGTTCCCAGCCGGGAAACCCCCGCTCAGAGGAACTATGACGATGCTCGGGGCCGGAGTCACGAGACGTCTAAGCCTCTGACGAGGTCCGGGCCCGACCGGACGCGGAGTCAGAGAAGATTCGTTCCTTTTGTGACTGCCGACTCCTCAATGCCTTCGAGGACATTTTGTTGCACGGGCCACAACCCACCGAGTCGTGATTGGGACCGAGGCAACGGAGACAGTAGTCATGTGTGTCGGTAAGAGAAATAAGTCTGGAACAGCGATCACACTTTTTAAAACCGCTGGCAGCCATCGGGGGAAAAAGGGCCCCTGCGAGGTCAAAGGACCGTGCTGCCAGGGAAAAAGAAAAAAGTGGCGGGAATGCCCGTTACAAGAACAAAAGAAAAAGTTAGAAAAAATGAGAACGGACTCGATATTGGAGTATCGAGGCCGGACGGGAAGGGACACAGCGTCGAACCGAGAAAAAACAATAAACAGAAAAATCAACTTTTTCAGCGGCGATCACAAACTACGTCTGTAGGGCTCCACGGAAAAAAGAAGACGGAGCAAGATGGCACCCTTGGGCGGGAAGGGGACCGGGCATGCGCGCTGCAATTCCCAAAGGCTTTCTTCGAAAGCTGGGGAAAATTGCTCCGCGAGGGCTCCGTCGGCGCCGACGTCACACATAAGTGAGGACTGATTTCCTGCTTGGTCCTGGAGAATTCGCATTTACTATAGCTTTATGATCCTAACAAAGGAACAAGAGCCAAGAAATTCATATAGTCACCCATTTATTTTGTATTACTATTTCCAGTTGCAACGCAAGAAAGCAGCCACTCACCTTGGCCAATCAAAATTATCAGATGATGACACATCACCATCCATGCCACTGCACACCTTAAAAAAGTTAATAGAAGGCTCTCCCTGGTCTTCTTGCATGTTTCCTAAAGTAAGCAAGTAGGGAGAACCCTTAATCAATTCTGCTGTTATTTCTTAAGATTTATTCACATTTATTGTTCACCTTTATGAAGAGATGCACTCAAGGTGGTGTATAGCAGTGCTTGACATAAGCAACTTACATAGTGGGCTCAGCCTAATTACAGTAAAGTGACCAAATTTCAGAGTAATACACAATTAGAACAGTGAAAAAAAGGCATAAATTGTCAAGTTAAAATCCAGTAACAGTAAAAATATGCAATGTAATGGGTGCTGTCGAGTCAATGTTGACTCCTGGGTTTTCTTGGCAAGCTATGACTGGAAGTAGATTGCCAAGCCTTTCTTCCATGCAGTGAGTTTACAGTCCCTAGCATTCCAAGGTGGTTTCCCATCCAAGTACTAGCCAGGCTCAACCCTGCTTGTGCCAATATTATATATACTGAACAGCACAGTAGAACATTCAAATAACTGAACTTGAAAAACTAGAAGAGATACTCAGAAGCATCACTATGCATGCTTCCCTGCTCTCCTGCTTCATGAGTCTCCTTTCTTTTATCTTATTCCTGTAAAAACTGTGCATCTTCCTGTTATGGAAACACCATCAATTTCTGAAAGCCTCTTACACAGAAAGCCAAGTTGCTTACCTGTAACGGGTGTTCTCTATAGACAGCATGATAAGTCAGATACACAAGTGGATGATGCCATCCAGTAGCTTTGGGATGGAAGGTGATGTCATCCAATGGACTCTAGGACAGAGTAGCTTTCTCAGAGCTCAGAAACTTAGAAATGTTTCTGAGATGCATATATCTTCCTGCGCATTGTGCTCCTGTGGAGGCACATCAGTTAGGTCATAGCTTAACATCAACTCGCAGGGAAGTGGGACAGACTGCATGTGATTTATCCTACTGTATATGAAGAAAGTCACTTTGCTTTTTTGGTCAATAAGCAGATTGAAGCAGCCACACAAGTGGGTTCTCCCCAGCCAAGGTTATTTGAGTGTTTCCATTTTTGGGGACGAGAAAACAATTTTGATTTCTGGAGGATTTGAACATTTTAAGCAATCTGAGATCTCTTTATGTCTGCAAGAGTTGATGACACCTAAACAAAAATATTGTTTTAAACTGCTTAGGAGTGAAGGAGCAGCCTAGTGATTAGAGCACTGGCTTGGTAACCAAGAGACCAGGGTTCAATTCCCACTAGCACTCCTTGTGGCCTCGGGCAAGTCACTGAACCCTCCACTGCCTTGGAAGAAAGGTCTGGCAAATCTACTTCTGGTCACACTACCAAGAAAACCCAGAAGCCGCTAGATCGCCAGGAATCAGCACAGACTCAAAGATGCACACACAGCATTGAATTGCCTACTGCACTGTCATTTCTTGAATCATAATCCAAGCAATAATGTGATGTAAAGGAATGCAGATGCAGAGAGGACCATATGGCAGCTCTACCCAGATGTCTTGTATAGATACTTGGTAAAAAACAGACATAAATAATCAGTAAGAACGTTCTTCTCTGGGAAAACATTATTGCATACAGATATTTTGAAAAATAATCCTAAAATTTGTCACTGCATGAACCATCTTTTCAACTACTGAGCACAGATCAATCACTGGTTCCAAAGTTCACATATGTCAACTAAACAAACATTTTTATATCATTTTATATTGCAATTAAAAATACTTCTCTATAGGAAGAACCAGCAACCTGACCAGTGAACTGGATCAGGAGTCTAAATACAAAACAAAAAGCAAACATGTGAGAACAAATTCAGTTTTGCCACAAAATCTCTCTTTCGTCCACTGCTTGTGTAATAAATTATTAGAAACAGTCTCCCCACTCAATGAGACTGAACATGTAGCACAGTTACTTACCTGTAACAGGTGATCTCTGGGAACAGCAGGAATAAGTCTTCACAAATGGGTACGTCGGTACCGACAGAGCCTGCACGGGAATGCTCCGCAGCATCCAATCAGAAAGCTTTTGGGAGCATCCACCATGCCTGCGCACTGCCTTCCCGCCTTTTCCACTGCCTCTCCTCAGTTGAGTTTCATAGCTGAGACAAAAGGAGAGAAAGAGGAAAGGAAGATAGATAGGTAGATACAACTCCTAGGGGAGGTGGGTGGGTTGTGAAGACTTATTCCTGCTGTACCAGAGATCACCTGTTACAGGTAAGTAACTGTGCTATCTCCAGGAACAAGCAGGAATGAGTCTTCACATATGGGAACTCCCTAGCTATAGATGCCAGGGAGATCCCATAAAAGGCATGTCCCTGGATTAGGACTGCAGTTCCCACACATGGATCTCCGGCATCCCATGAGGGATGGAGGGTAGGAGTTGAAGGAAAGGTAGCTGTAAGAAAAAACAGCAAAGCTAAGGACTACAGGAGAGGAGTCCTTGGTATGTATGATAAGTACCATTAAAATTATTTAATGAACAATCACAAAATGGATCTTACCTACTGGATTGTAGGAAGTAGAGAGCGTGATGGAGTCTACTGGAGATTCAGTAGAGGATCCTCAAGGTGACCTCACAGCAGGGAGGGTGGAGGTCCAAATCTGGAATTGGCAGGTGACCCAGGTGTCAACTGGGGTAGTATAAGAACGGCAGGTCTTCAGTGGAAAGCTTTATGGAAGAAAGCTGAAAACTCTTTTAGCTACAGAGTCATTAACATTTAGGAGTAAAAGATGAAGACTGACCGATTTAGACAAGTAGCCCAGTCCTGGAGGGAAGAAAGGGTATGGAAAAAGAACCCGCATTCCCAAGGAGGACAGATGTGTGAAGGGCTGAAACTTCAGAACTACTGAAGATCTACACTGCCTTTCCTAGCTGGTGAGAGTTAGGAAAGATATTGAAGCATGATGCTTCAGGGATAGCGAGACCTAGAGTAAAGTGGAAGCTGTTAGTACCACAGTAGTGGTTGTGTGCATAACAGCCCCCACATACCGAGGACCAGTATGACGATATGTCAGCCTACTGTCTGGAACCTTTAAGAAGGTGGAAACCTTTATAGCATAGACAGTTAGGGAGATAGTATGTAATACATAACTACCTATAAAAAGCATCTCGACAGATACATATATAGAGGGATATATATATATATATATATATATATATATATATATATATATATATATATTGTGACCCACTAGCTGGCCCAGAGGCATAAGAGGTGCTTAGACAGGCTCATGGGGCAATGCTTTACTGGCAGTTACGTCCCCGGGAAGGCAGTAGCTAAGCCTTCTGGTTCCCGTAGTTGTACCTGTAGTTGAGGCAGAGTGTAAGGTTAACTTAGGTTTTATTCCCCGTCCGGGGTGGATTCAAAACTATGGAACAAAAGTATAACAAACCATACGTCTGGCATCAATCAAAGGGAAAAAGTACTGGAACAAAAATATAAGCTTCCTTCAGCATAAACCAACAGCAAAAGTAACAGAAAGAGTTCTTTTCACTCACGTGAAACTTTTTCAGCTGTTCCTTCAATTAGCACTTCTGACTGCTTCAGCACAAAGAATGAACACAATCTGACACAGTGTAAGTACAATCCATGTCTATCTCTTGTGAAATCTCTTCAGGGAATTCCAGTTGCATTTCTCCTTCATCGGACAGTGCTTCTGGCTCAAAAATGCCCTTTGAGTCAAACTGTCCCTGCCGAGGAGTGAGCCAGTTCCCTTCCTCCACTACCCTCGCGGCTTGTGGGAAATTACCACAGTGTTTGTACTTTTCTTCCTGAGCTCTGCATAGCTCCTCATATGTGCATAGGAAGTCTGGGTGTTCTAAATCCCATCTATTAGGGAGAATACGTCTCTCTTCAACTCCTAGAGCTTCCTGCTTTCTAGGACGGGGATAGCCCTGTTCTGTTCTCTTTCTCCCACGGCGTTTTTCTACCTCCAGGAAATGTGCCTCAGGGTAAGAACTCTTCCCTTCTGTTTGTTTGGAGTTAAACTGCTTATAGCTTGTAGTTTTAGCTGTAGGACTGCCCTTCCTTATTGCCTCATTGCAATACTCCACAGGGTACTGGTAAGATATGCCTTGCTGTTCCCCACAGCCTCTTTGCAAATCACCAACCTCTGACTCCTGTCTTTTCCTTGGCACTGTCCTCCCAACACTCTCACGTGTTCCTTCTCGTGTTCTATCCCGGCTTCTCTCACCGGTGCTCAGGGTTCTATCCTCGATTCTCCCACCTGTGTTTTCTTCGATTCTCCCACTTGTCCTATCTGTTGGTGAATGAGTCCTCACTATATTGTGCTTAGTGTTAGCCTGGGCTCCGCCCCCCTGCAGCTGCTCCCCATTCTCTAACAAGCTCTGAGCTCCGTCTCTGCTTGGGCGTTCCCTAACACCATGTGAATGTGTTTTCCACGGTTGCTCTTGGCAACCCTTTCCCATTTGTGAAGCTGAGATGTCATTTTTCCTACTATTTTGCTCACTTTCGTTTACCTCCATGGGCACTGCTGGCGTAACCTTGTGACAGATCCCTCCCTTAAAATATTACGGGCTGCTGGGACAATACCCGGACAGCTCGTAATCCGGGAGAGCGCATCCGCGTTCCCATGTAACTTTCCTGCTCGATGTTGTATATCAAAATTAAATGCTTGCAGTGCCAGATGCCACCTTGTCAGCCGGGCATTACTACTGCGCATCTGGTGTAACCATTTGAGGGGCGCGTGGTCCGTGACCAGGAGAAACTTTCTACCCGTTAAATAAAACCTTAGTGCTTCGACAGCCCATTTTATGGCCAAGCATTCCTTTTCAACAGTCGAGTAGTTTTTCTCGGCCTTTGAGAGCTTCCTACTCAAATAGGTGACCGGGTGCTCCACCCCCTCAAATATCTGCGATAACACTGCCCCCAGCCCACTTTCAGAAGCGTCAGTATGCACTACGAATGGTAGATTAAAATCTATTCCCCGCAGCACTGGGGCAGTACATAGTTTCTCTTTTAGTGACGAAAAAGCAATCTGTGCCTCCTGGGTCCACTGTACCTTATTGGGGGCATTCTTTTCCAGCATTTCGGTAAATAAAATGCTTTCCTCAGCGAACCTAGGTATGAATCGCCTATAATACCCAATAAGTCCCAGAAAACTACGTATTTGTTTCTTGGTCATAGGTTGGGGAAAATCCCTGATGCTTTCCACCTTGTTAGCTAGAGGTTTCACCTCCCCTTTTCCTACCATGTGGCCCAAGTATTTGGCCTCCTCGCTGGCGAATAGGCATTTCGCCGGATTGAGGGTCAACCCTGCTCTGCGGAGGGCTCAGAGCACAGCCTCCACTCTAGCGAGGTGCTGGGACCATGTGGTGCTATAAATGACTATGTCATCCATGTACGCGAGAGCGTAGTCATGGTGCGGTCTCAGCATCTGGTCCACTAGGCGCTGGCAGGTGGCTGCCGCCCCATGCAGCCCAAACGGCATCCGTTTAAAGTGAAACAACCCTATAGGGGTGCTGAACGCCGTCTTCGGCTTGGAATCCCGGGTAAGGGGTATTTGCCAATACCCCTTTGTGAGATCTAACGTGGTCAGGTATTTGGCTTGACCCAGCCGGTCTAACAGGTCGTCAATGCGGGGCCCTGGATACGCATCGAACTGGGAAATCTCATTGATTTTTTGGAAATCGATGCAGAATCTGAGGGTCCCGTCCGGCTTCGGAACCAGCACTATGGGACTTGACCACGGGCTGTGAGACTCCTCGATAATGCCCATCGCGACCATTTCTTTTACCTGCCTGATGACCTCATTTTTCTTGGACTCCGGCATGCGATAGGGCCGTTGCCTAATGATCCGGCCCGGGGTCGTAATCACCTCATGGGCGACCAAGCAGGTTTCGCCTGGCTTTGTCATAAGGACATCTTTGAATCTTCCTAACAATTGCATCAGCTCCCCCCGCTGCTGTGGGGATAGCCCACCACCTAACCTCGGCTCTGGCCTCTCCTTCCAGTCAGAGGTTTGAGGTCCGAGGTCCTCCTCCCTCCTCTCCTCTGCCAAGGCTGTCATGCCCTTGATTTCTCTCTGGCCAGTAGAACCGAACCCATCTGTCCCCCTGGTGGTAGGTGTTAATGCGGGTACCTCTTCTACGACGGGGAAGCCTACGCGTTCGCACACCAATTGTGAGATACGATACCCCTCTTGTATTTTAAAATCCGCTTTCCCAAAGTTGAAAAGAAGGACTTTAACCAAGCCTCTATAGTCGGAGTCTATCACTCCCCTCATATGTGCACAGGAAGTCTGGGTGTTCTAAATCCCATCTATTAGGGAGAATACGTCTCTCTTCAACTCCTAGAGCTTCCTGCTTTCTAGGACGGGGATAGCCCTGTTCTGTTCTCTTTCTCCCACGGCGTTTTTCTACCTCCAGGAAATGTGCCTCAGGGTAAGAACTCTTCCCTTCTGTTTGTTTGGAGTTAAACTGCTTATAGCTTGTAGTTTTAGCTGTAGGACTGCCCTTCCTTATTGCCTCATTGCAATACTCCACAGGGTACTGGTAAGATATGCCTTGCTGTTCCCCACAGCCTCTTTGCAAATCACCAACCTCTGACTCCTGTCTTTTCCTTGGCACTGTCCTCCCAACACTCTCACGTGTTCCTTCTCGTGTTCTATCCCGGCTTCTCTCACCGGTGCTCAGGGTTCTATCCTCGATTCTCCCACCTGTGTTTTCTTCGATTCTCCCACTTGTCCAATTGTTGGTGAATGAGTCCTCACTATATTGTGCTTAGTGTTAGCCTGGGCTCCGCCCCCCTGCAGCTGCTCCCCATTCTCTAACGAGCTCTGAGCTCCGTCTCTGCTTGGGCGTTCCCTAACACCATGTGAATGTGTTTTCCACGGTTGCTCTTGGCAACCCTTTCCCATTTGTGAAGCTGAGATGTCATTTTTCCTACTATTTTGCTCACTTTCGTTTACCACCATGGGCACTGCTGGCGTAACCTTGTGACAATATATATATATATATATATATATATATATATATGTGTATGTGTGTGTGTGTGTAAATATAGATAGATAGATATATATAGGGGCATAACCAATGCACACACAGCTTACAGACATATGTATGTATAGAAATATATGGAGATATATACATACATGAATATGTAAGACTGAAGGTACATGTCTGCAACTAAGCCCCATAATAACATTCACATGAGAGATGTGAAGGAGAAAGATTCATCTAATAACAAGAAGGTGGAACCTACTTGAAAAGATATATAGAGAATCTATTCCTCCGGGCTAAGAGGGTGCAGGAATGCTATCCAGTGAAATAACCAGGATGGTTGCGTGAAAAAACAGAGGATAATATCAGTCTGTAGAGAGCAAGTGGTGAGTTCTGTAGAACTCTGACATGGTAAATGGACAGAGAAACGCATAGAAGGAGATACCAGGATGACCCACTGGAGGGACACAGGGGTATCATGCATTATTAGTAGAATTTGTGCTGTCCATGAGGAGTAGGATAGCATGAAGCCAAGCTATAAGGAAAAAAGAGCATATTCCTGCAGGATTGGGAAACTCCTTGGACATTCACGCAGAAAAAGCTCAAATCCTGTATTATAACAGGAGACAAGAGGGTGTGGAAAACCCTCAGAGTCATGGAAAATGACTGATAAGCCTTTTCTAACATATAGAATAACCATCAGAGATAAAGTTCAATGCTCTCTAGCAAGGGCCCATAGTAGAAAGCTTCTCTGAAGATTGCAGAGAGCCTTATGCAGGAGAATTAGGAGATAAAACTGACTGTAGGTCAGGTGTGTTGGCACATCCCAGGAAATGGAGATGGCCAGGAAGAAGATAATGTGAGAAGCCTGAAGTGAGTAGGGTTATCCAAGATAAATGAGGACTGTCTTGGAATCACTACTAAGGCTAGAGAAAGGTAGTGGAAGACAGACTGGAAACTTGTAGTAAAGTACCAGTAGTTTAATCACTGGAACTCCTGCATGAAGCTGAAAGAGACAGCAGAGAGAATCTTTTTGTGTAAAACAGAGAGAACAGACAAGGGAGAGGAAAAATCCCTGTCCCTGCCTGATAAGCTGTCCAGAGAATTTATTCAAGGAAAAAACTCTACACTGGAATGAAAGGCTAGAGAAGCTGTTAAGTATGGTACCACTCATTCAGGGGAAACACTGGATGAGAGGGTAGAGAGAACAGGTAACTGAAGGGTGACCTACCATATGGTGAGTCAGCTGAAGGAAAAAATGTTCATGTTGGGACAGAAACTATCAAGAGATAGTTGTTAACTTCTCTTCTTAGAAGGAAGAAGAGGAGAAATCTGTAGCCCATGGACAAGAATATCCTGACAGCTTAGCCACGTGTAGAGTTTTAAGAGAAAACAGTGAACAAACTTCTGCTAAGAATAAGTTAACTGCAGGTTGCAACCTTCAGGAACCTATGGTTGCTGGGTATGCTGAGACTGGCTAGAGTTTGGATTCTTCAGACCAGGACGAGGTGTCCCCTGCTTGGGTACATCAGGATGATGGGCAGGAGAAGAGTGAAACCTTCTTTTCTTAGGGAAATAAGGTTTGGTAGGACATTTCCTACCTCCTGGGGAAGAAGAAGGCTTAGGATGGTCCCTAGAACCAGGGAAGTCAGTGGAGCAATGAGCAACCTGACGTAAAGCCTCCTTATTGAAGAGACTTTCTCCAGTACAATGAGAATTACCCAGTGTGTGTTGTGCCCATCTGCTCAAGTCTGAAGCCTGGAGCCAGGCTCTACGACGTGCTCCAATGGCAATAGCAGAGGATCTGCTAACAGACTCAAAAGAGTCTAGAGAAGCACGAGAAAGAACCCAAGAGATATTCTGGCTATGACAAAGAAGCAAGGAATAGTCTGCAGCCTTAGGTTCTGACAGAAAAAGAGTCAAAAGAGATAATTTCTTTGTGACCTCCTGGAGAGATAGACTCATATAAAAAATAGATAATCCTTGATGCCAGCATAGATATTTGGAAGGTTTGACTTCCAAAGGCATCAAGTGCTCTAGATGCACGACCTGGCGGATAAAGCACAGTTACTTACCTGTAACAGGTGATCTCTGGGAACAGCAGGAATTAGTCCTCACATATGGGTACGTCGGTACCGACGGAGCCTGCGCGGGAAAGCTCCCCAGCCTTTCAGATGAAAGGCTTTTGGGGCCTCCCACTGCACATGCGCGCTGCCTTCCCGCCTTCCTGACCAGCTCTCTTCAGTTCGAGTTTAAAGCTGAGACAATAGAGAGAGGAAAGGAAGATAGATAGATAGAGATACAACTCCTAGGGGAGGTGGGTGGGTTGTGAGGACTAATTCCTGCTGTTCCCAGAGATCACCTGTTACAGGTAAGTAACTGTGCTATCTCCAGGAACAAGCAGGAATAAGTCCTCACATATGGGGACTCCCTAGCTAAGATGCCTGGGAGATCCCTCTCCAAGGGTAAACCATCTTCGTATGGATCTCAGGCATCCATCCAGGGAAGGTGGGCAGGAGTTGTTTAAGTATGGAACAGGTGTTTGAGGAAAGCCTGACCAAACAAGGCATCCCGGCGGGAGTCCTTGTCCAAGCAGTAATGGGCTGTGAAGGTATGAACCGAGGCCCAAGTGGCTGCTCGACAGATCTGATCTATGGACACAGAGTGAAGATGAGCCATAGAAGTAGCCATGGCTCTCACATTGTGAGCTGTGACATGGCCTTCCAGAGAAATGTTCTTACTCTTGTAAGCAAAAGAAATACACTGAGCAATCCAATTGGAAAGTGTACGTTTGGTGACTGGAAGTCCCAAATGAGAAGGATCAAAAGCCACGAAAAGTTGGGAAGACTTTCGATGTGGCTGAGTCCTGTTGAGGTAAAAGGCGAGAGCTCTTTTACAGTCAAGAGTATGAAGGTTCCTCTCTGCACTGGATGCATGAGGAGCCGGGAAAAAAACAGGTAGATATACCTCTTGATTAAGATGAAAAGGCGAGACCACTTTAGGCATAAATTGGGGATTCGTCCTAAGGACCACCTTATCATGATGAAATCTGGTATAAGGTGGATTAGCCACCAAAGCCTGCAGTTCACTGATGCGGCGAGCCGAAGTGACTGCAATAAGGAAAAGAACCTTCCAGGAAAGAAATTTCAGGGAGGTAGATACCAACGGTTCAAAAGGTGGCTTCATAAGTTGACCCAGAACTAGATTCAAGTCCCATGCTACCGGAGGAGGTCGGATGGGAGGCTTAGTGAGGGTCAGGCCTCTCATGAACCTTGCAATAAGAGGATGAGAGGAGACAGGTTGTCCATTTATAGGTTTTAAGGATGCTGCAATAGCACTTAAATGGACTCGTACTGAATTCGTCTTGAGGCCTGCATTGGAAAGATGCAGGAGATAGTCCAGTAGAGAATTCAAAGGAAGTGCTAGAGGGTCAAGACCCTGTTGCGCACACCAAATGGAAAAACGTTTCCATTTGAAAGCATAGGAACGCCTAGTAGAGGGTTTCCTAGAGGCATGAAGGATATCTTTCACTGGTTGGGAAAGATTAAACTCATGAAGGCTTAAGCCTTCAGTAACCAAGCTCGGAGATGTAGGGACTTGGGGTTTGGATGCCACAAAGTCCCCTGCTCCTGAGACAGAAGGTCCGGTGCAGCTCCCAGGTCCAGGGAGGAGCCCTGGGAGAGCTGTAGAAGGAGAGGGAACCACACTTGGCGTGGCCAGCGTGGAGCAATGAGGATCATGGATCCGTGATCCCTCTGAAGTTTGAACAGAGTCTTGGGAATCAAAGGAATGGGTGGAAAAGCGTACAGGAATTCCTGACCCCAATGTAGGAGAAAGGCATCGTTGGCCTGAGCTCCCTGACACGGAGTCCTGGAACAGAACCGGGGAAGTTTGGCATTCCACGGACTTGCAAAGAGGTCTATGTCCGGGGTCCCCCATTCCTGAAAGATTCTGCGTATCTGGTCCATATGCAGGGACCATTCGTGTGGGAGCAGAACTCGGCTGAGTCTGTCTGCCCGAGAGTTTTGAACTCCTGGAAGATATACTGCCAGAAAATGAATTTGATGCTCTCTGGCGAAGGCCCATAATCTGAGAGCTTCGTTGCAAAGCGACAGAGAGCCCGTCCCTCCTTGTTTGTTGACATAGAACATGGCTACCTGATTGTCTGTTTGGACTAGGACAGTCAGGTTGACAAGGGGGGTGTGGAAGACTGTGAGGGCAAGGAAGATTGCTCGCAGTTCCAGAAGGTTGATGTGAAGGGTGGTCTCCTGAGGAGACCAGGTGCCCTGAGTGGAGAGGTGTTGGAGATGAGCTCCCCACCCTGTTTGGGAGGCATCTGTTGTGAGGGTTGCTTGGGGCAACGAAGGTTGGAAGGGGATCCCCAACAACAGATTTTTGGAGGACGTCCACCACTGGAGAGACCAAAACAGTCGTTTTGAGTTGAGTATTTGGTCTGAGAGCAGTCCTGATGCTTGAGACCACTGGGTGGCCAAGGTCCTTTGAGCTGCCCTCATATGAAGACGAGCGTAGGGCACCACGTGTACCGTGGAGGCCATGTGGCCCAGAAGTTGCAGCATTTCTCTGGCTGACAAGTGACTTCTGGACTGAGCCTGGGAGGCCAAGCTTATTAGTCTTTGGCCTCGGACCAGAGGGAGGTAGGCCCTTGCAGTGGTGGAGTCCAATTGGGCCCCTATGAATTCCAGAGACTGAGTAGGGATGAGTTGGGATTTGGGAATGTTTACCACAAGTCCCAGATATTGAAGAATACGCCTTGTGCGGTCCAGAGAAATCTGGGCTTCTGACTGAGATGGAGCTCGGATGAGCCAGTCGTCCAGATATGGGAAGACAAAGATTCCCATGCCTCTGAGAAATGCGGCTACGACTGCCATGCATTTTGTGAAGACTCTTGGAGCAGAGGCCAGACCGAAGGGTAGTACTTTGTACTGGAAATGTTTTCCCTGGAACAGAAATCTTAGATATTTTCTGTGGGATGGATGGATGAGTATATGAGTGTACGCATCCTTGAGATCTAGAGAACAAAGCCAATCCTGACTCTGAAGGTATGGAAGGAGAAGGCCCAGAGAGAGCATTTTGAATTTCTCCTTGAATAGAAACCTGTTCAATTCTCTCAGATCTAGGATAGGTCTGAAGCCCCCTGTCTTCTTTGTTATGAGAAAGTAAGGGGAGTAGAAACCTAACCCCTGTTGAGGAGGAGGAACCTCCTCTATTGCCCCTTGGGCAAGGAGAGAAGAGACTTCCTGACCCAACAGGGTCAGAAGAGATGGGGGAGAACTGAATTGCCTCACCATGGTATGGGGAGGAAGGCTGGAGAAATGAAGTTTGTAGCCCTCCCTGATAATAGAGAGGGTCCATTGCTCTGATGTGATTTGTTCCCATCTGGGAGCAAAATGAGCTAGCCTTCCAGGAATGGTGAGAGGCTCTGGTTGTTCTAGAGCCAGAAACGGCAAGTTCTCTAGGGGCAAGTCAAAACCCCTGAGGGGGTTGAGCCTGCTGAGGTGTAGCAGACACTGCAGGCTTTGACTTCACCTGCTTAGATTGTTGACGCTTAGCCGCAAAGCGAGGCTGAGCAGATTGCTGGCCAGTATTTGTGGAAAATCTGGCCTTCTTATAGTAAGGCCTTTTAAAAGACTTCTTTTTGACAGGGGTAGAAGTAGACTTGGAAAGTCTATCTAGAGTGGCATTTTCTGCATCCATTTGAGCAGCTTTAATTTGCCAGTCTTCCCCAAATAAGTTCTCACCGGTACAGGGCAGATTCCTGAGGCCATCTACAACCCAGGGTTCTAGGTTAGAAGCCTAGAGCCAAGCGAGACGTCGGGCTGCAATAGCAATTCCCGAAGCTCTGCCTGCAACCTCAAAGGAATCAAAGGCTGCCCTGTTGGAGAACTTGGAGACCTCTGAAAGTTGTGTCACCATAGAAAAGAAGTCCGCCCTTTGATCATCAGGGATAAAGGGGGCAAAATTCTGTATCTTTAGGGCAAGTTGTCCAAGAAACATGCCCATATAAAGGCTATAAGAATTGATCCTGGCTATAAGCATACTAGCCTGGAACATCTTTCTTCCAAAAGAGTCCAGGGTCTTACATTCTCGCCCTGGAGGGGTAGAAGAATGCCTTTTAGGACTCTTTATTTTCTTCATGGCAGACTTCACCACAATACAGTGGTGAGGCAGCTGAGTTTTCTGGAACCCAGGAGAAGGAGGGACCCGATACATGGTGTTCTTGAAGGATTTCATGGATAGGCAGAGTGACTGCCTCTTTAGGAGCTTTAGAGTATCCTAAAATATCCAATTTTTTTGATCTGGGTTCTTTCTCAGAAGATGTAGCAATAGATAGTGCTTTAGCTACATCAACAATGAAATCCTGAAAGGATAAATCCTCTGGAGGAGACATCCTCCTCTTTGGAGAAGAGGGCTCCTCAGGAAGAGTAAGCTCAGCAGAGTCATCAGAGGAATTGAATTCATCAGAAGAATCTGAGTATTCCCTGTGTGCTTCCAATGTACGATACGCATACCGATCGGTATCGACATCGGGCGTATCGGGCATGGGATCGGTACCGTGCGGAACCGATCGACGCTTGGAAGTCGATGGTCTCGGTTCCGGTGTGGATACCGGAACCGGGGCCGGTACCGATGGAATCGGTACCGAGGGCGTCGCAGCCTTAATGAATGCCAGAATGGCCTGCTGCATGGTCTGGACAGTATTGCCCATAGACGCCACTACTGCCTGGATGTCGGTACCGGTATGGGCCGGTACCCCAGAGCAGTCCAACAGGTGATCGGTCGAGGCCGTGCCATCGATGTCAACCTGTGACCCTGGGCAGAATCCTCGAACTCAAAATTGAGAGCCTCTCGATCTTTAGAAGGAGATTTGCTTTTAGAGGATTTGCCCACAGGAGTTTTGGTTACCTGAGATCCATCCGGAGAGGAAGACCTGGATGACTGTGATGCTTCTGAAGGAAACAGCACATGGAGCTTGTTGGCCCGGTTCTGCAAACTACGTTTAGACATCTGGGTGCAGGATGGGCAGTCCGGTATGGAGTGGTCAGGTCCCAAACATTTGAGACACCATTCATGGGTGTCTGTGACAGAAATGACAGCACTGCATTTGGTACATTTTTTAAAACCAGGGACTGGCTTCTCCATGAGGAGAATTTGTGTAGGCCTTAAGGCCTAACAACAGGTACCAAGCTGTGCTGAAGAAAATAAAAAAGTCTTTTTTTTTTTTTTTTTATAAAGAAAGAAAGAGAGACCGGCGGTACCGGTTTCGGTATGGGGAAGGCAGGTACGCGGTCTAAAGAAAACAAACAAATTTCACAATTTCTTCAGCGGTGACAGGAACACGACCTGCTGGCTCCGCGGAAAAAGAGAAACTGAAGAGAGCTGGTCAGGAAGGCGGGAAGGCAGCGCGCATGTGCAGTGGGAGGCCCCAAAAGCCTTTCATCTGAAAGGCTGGGGAGCTTTCCCACGCAGGCTCCGTCGGTACCGACGTACCCATATGTGAGGACTTATTCCTGCTTGTTCCTGGAGATGAAGAATGCTTCTTCTTGCTTTTTACCTTCCTCATTGCTGATTCCACTACAATGGAATGATGGGGAAGTTGAGTTTTTTGAAACCCTGGAGAGGGGGGCACCTGATACAGAACATCAGTTGCTGTAGAAGGTGAGGGAACCCTTAATGGTGATTCCCATATTCTCAGAAGAAGATCCTGCAAAGAATGATGTAAAGGAAGCATTATATTTTCCTTTTCTGCAGGAGAACCTCGAGTAGGATCATAGCCAGGGATAGGAATAGCAAGAAATATTGCCATGTCAAGGAGAAATTTCTGAAAAGAGGGATCTCCAATGGGAACTATCCCTGGGCAGGCTAAGGTTGAAGGAGCAGCCTGAGCACCAGAGGATGTACTGGTCTGGTGCAGAAAAAGAACCCCACTAGAAGGATAGTGGTACTGGCGGTCACGATTTGAGGCAGTGAGTACTGCATCGTCCATGCCAGGTATCGATTCCAAACTAGGCATAGAAAGGA
Source organism: Ichthyophis bannanicus (assembly GCA_033557465.1). Classification (NCBI taxonomy): domain Eukaryota; kingdom Metazoa; phylum Chordata; class Amphibia; order Gymnophiona; family Ichthyophiidae; genus Ichthyophis; species Ichthyophis bannanicus. The sequence continues at coordinate 66,096,112 of CM066037.1, forward strand.
TCGATGGTAGCGATGTAACTGCAGGAACCGACATCGATACCGATACCGGTAGCTGAGTCGGAATCGGAGACGGTAACGCCATTGCAGCAGTCATCGGAGGCTGCTCAAGTGGTACCGAGGGAACCAGAAACGCTTGGTGAATATCCTCGGTACTGCGTATCCGGAAACGATAAGGGTCGGTTCCGAGACGCCTCGGTACCCAGTCATCTAGACTAGATATCGATTCCAGACTCGGCATCGAAGGGAGCGAGTCTATCGATGCATGTCTAGAGGGTACCGACGTCGGTGGTGGTATCGGCGATGTTGCCGATACAGGAAAGTCAATCTGGGTCGTATTGATCGGTCCCAAAGGTAACGAGGATGCCAGATGACGATGCCTGGTGAAGAGTGGATCACTCAACACCTGAGCCGATGCCGGGGTATCGGTACCGCTCGAAGCGGATGCCACCACCGAGCATGGCTCAGATACAGGAAAGTCAATCTGGGTCGTATCGATCGGTCCCGAAGGTACCGAGGACGCCAGATGACGATCCCTGGTGAAGAGTGGATCACTCAACACCGGTGCCGATGCCGGGGTATCGGTACCGCTCGAAGCGGATGCCACCACCGAGCATGGCTCAGGTATGTTCTGTGAGGGGTGAGCCCCAGGAACAACCTGAAACCCCTGAAATGCTTTGGAGCCCGGAGACTCCCGCCGGGGTTTTAATGCCAATGGGGTCTTGAGGGCAAGGCCGGAGCCGTCATCATGCTTGGCATGAGACCTACCACTCAAGAATTGGCTAGTCTTAACAGACTGTTTGTGGGTTACCTGATCCTGTAGAGAAGAAAAGGCCGGTGCCCTCACTCCGGGAGGGAAAACGTTATCGAGGGAAACTCGAAAGAGGGAAGTTCTTCTCACAGTTTCGCAGCCTGATTGTTCAGGGGAAAAAGGGTCACGACCCAAACAGGTTAGACACCAGGCATTGGAGTCTAAAAAGAAAACTGTGTTTCCACAGTGAAGGCACTTCTTAGGGAAAGAAGGCTCCATGATGGAGAGGCCTTGCAGGCCCAAAAAATTTAAAGGCAGAAACTGAGGGAAAAATCTCCCTGAGTCTAGGAAAAAGAAAAGAAAAAACCCACCGGCGGTACCGGTGGCGGCGGGGAGACAGCCGCGACCACAAGAAACAAGAAATAAAGAATTAAAGAAAAAATTTCTGCGGTGACAGGAGGACGGAAAAACGAAAACTGAGGAGAGGCAGTGGAAAAGGCGGGAAGGCAGTGCGCAGGCGCGAGGGATGCTCCCAAAGGCTTTCTAATTGGATGCTGGGGAGCATTCCCGTGCAGGCTCCGTCGGTACCGACGTACCCATATGTGAAGACTCATTCCTGCTTGTTCCTGGAGATAGTGCAAAGTTCCATATCTTGACAGCCTCTCGACATAGTGCAGGGAACCAAAGCTTTCCTGCTTCCTGGTGGCTAGTGTGGATGAGGACTGTCTTTCCCTGTAACCCTCTGCCAGAATGTCCAAAGTCCAGGGAAGACTGCACAAAACTCCATTAGGCTGCTGTGAAGATTTCTCTGTCCATATTTCCAAAGATCCTGCATGCATAGGTGGAAGAGGTACATGTCCTACCACAACGTGAATACAATTGCTGTTAGAATGAGACGATGAAGAGGTGATTGGAAAGTGTGTCCTGATTGTAGGTTAGAGGTTTTTTGGCACCAGTTCAATGCATTTCTCAAGCCTGATGTGCCCCAACCCTTTACTGATGATGGCTGGCAAATCTGATTCCTCTGGAACTTCAGATGTCACTGAAGAAGTCTCATGTTCAGGCAAATCAAGGGCAGAACATGGACGGGGGCTGCCATGTATCCCAGTGAGCAGAGGACCCTTCTGGCAGTGGTTGACTGTACAGAGGATAGCTGAAGACAGAGCTGTAAATACGTTTTAATTATCAGCAGGCAGGAATGCTCTCCTTGGTCATTTTTATGCAGGTGCCTGCAAGTTGGAAATCCTGTGAGGGAAGCAGAGAGGACTTTGCACATTAATAAGCCCAAATTTCAAAGTGATTCTGTTGTCATTCAAAGAGCCTCCAGACTGTGAAAGAGGAAGAGCCAGGAGTAAGAAAGGAAACTGGACTCCTACAGGTATCTCCCAGAGACTTAGAGGCAAAGTTCTACAGGACCCAGGGATCCCTTCCCTCCACCAGAAGTCAAGTGAGTATTTGGTTTTACAACTGAGCCCGGGAGTTCATCTGCACAGGAAATCCATCCATCATCTGCTGGAGACAGAGAAAAACTGAGGAACTGCTGGCTACACAATGCCTTATATGGAGCAGGGCTCACAAGCATATTTTCTTTGTCTCCATCTTCTAGTAGAGGGGCATAATCAATTCATCTAGACTAGTTTGGTGAATGATAACGGAAAGCATTAATGACTCTGTTTGGCTTTTTTATGGAATTATTTTTGAAAAAGGACTGCATCACTCCATTTGAGGTTGTCATAAAACACAGCAAACAGATTGTGTATGTCTGTCTACAGATACAGCCTATTACATTTACTCCTAGTACTGTTAATGTTCTGAAGCTTACGTGGGAGATGAGAGACCAAGATATCAAGGTCTTTGAAGACTAGAAGGTCAAACAGTTTTCAGACTTGCTTGATGGATCCTTTGCTGATTGCAGAAACAGAATACAATACTAGGACCTCTTCTTTATCAACTGCTCTATGGTTTGACCCTGCATTCTCCAGATCCTGAAATATACTCTAATTTTTCAATGATCCTTTAACTTGCTTATGGAAAATGTAAAACATCCAAAATGAGGCAAGCTGAAGCATTTCCTGATGCATATCAAAAGAAAGATTTTTTTTTCCATTTAGCGAATGCTATTATGAAAGGCTCTTAAAGATTAACTTAAACTGAAAAAACAACCAGGAATGAAAACAGATATCACATGTCAACACAATGAAGAAGAAATAATGATATTTTCCATGCTAATAATCACAACAAGAGGTCATTTTAGAAGAATGTACAGTACATAAGTAAATAGCAGCATTTACATGTATACATCAACTACACGTGTAAGCAGTGATTTCAGAAAGTTGCTATTTACGCATGTAGCTGGCCAATATGCAGAGATTTCAAGGGAGCCTGGATTCCGCAGACCAAAAATGTAAACATGTATTTTCCATTTTACAATAGGAATACACATATATTTAAACAAAATTTCCCCATCAGCCTATGTACTAACAATGAAGCACACATAAGTTTAATAAGACTGCTCATTTTGTCAGGATTTTAAATGGGAGTACTTTTCCTTAATCCCCAGTTTTCATTTTTGTCTCAAATGTTTAAAAAAAGACACCCATTGGCAGCTTTGCTAGTTAGGATCGCCTGGTAACATGCCTGCCTGGTGCGAAGGTAGCGGACCTCACGCGCCACCTAGATAAGGTCTTAGATAGTGCTGGGGAGGAGTCTGCTGTCTTGGTACATGTCGGTACCAATGACATAGGAAAATGTGGTAGGGAGGTTCTGGAAGCTAAATTTAGGCTTTTAGGTAGGAAGTTGAAATCCAGAACTTCCAGGGTAGCATTCTCTGAAATGCTTCCCGTTCCACGCGCAGGACCCAAAAGGCAGGCAGAGCTCCGGAGTCTCAATGCGTGGATGAGACAATGGTGCAGAGATGAGGGGTTTGGATTTGTTAGGAACTGGGGAACATTCTGGGGAAAGGAGGGGCTCTTCCGAAGGGATAGGCTTCACCTTAACCGGGATGGAACCAGGCTGCTGGCATTAACCTTTAAAAAGGAGATCGAAAAGCTTTTAAACTAGATAATAGGGGAAAGCCGACAGTCGCCCAAGAGCGCATGGTTCGGAAGAATGTATCCTTGAAGGATACTACAAAAAGCAGAGAGGTTCCAAAAAAGAGTAAAGTAGCCCAAATGCCCTCGAGTATGGAGCAGACAGAGCTTAAAGATCCCAAATTACCCATGTCTACCAATAGCCAAATTAATATGAATAAAATACAGTCTCTAAAATGCTTGTATGCAAATGCTAGAAGTCTAAAAAACAAGATGGGAGAGTTAGAATATATAGCACTAAACAAGAGGTTAGATATGATTGGAATATCAGAGACATGGTGGAAGGAGGACAACCAGTGGGACACTGTGATACCTGGGTACAAACTATATCGTAATGATAGAGCTGATCAAATTGGTGGAGGGGTTGCGCTCTATGTTAGAGAGGGCATTGAGTCAGAAAGGATCAAAGTTTTGCAAGAAACAAAATTTGCTGTAGAATCTCTATGGAATGAAATTCCATGTAAAAAGGGGAAGGCGATGGCAGTGGGGGTGTACTATCGTCCACCTGGCCAGAATGAACAAATGGATGATGAAATGCTCAAAGAAATCAAGGAAGCTAGCAAAAGCTACAGTGCAGTAATAATAATGGGTGATTTCAATTACCCCGGCATCGACTGGGTCAGTGTCACAGCAGGACATGCTAGGGAGATAAAGTTCCTAGATGAAATAAATGACTGCTTCTTGGAGCAGCTGGTTCATGAACCGACCAGAGGGGAAGCCATATTAGACCTAGTCCTTAGTGGAACACCAGATCTAGTGCAAGAGATAAGGGTGTTGGGGCCACTTGGCAATAGTGATCATAGCATGATCGCCTTTGATTTAATTAGTGGAGGAGGGATAGTAAGGAAATCCACAGTACTACCCTTTAACTTTCGAAAGGGAGACTATGATAAAATGAGGAAAACAGTTAAGAAAAAAACTAAAAGGAGCAGTTGCAAAGGTTAAAGACGTACATCAAGCTTGGATGTTGTTGAAAAATACTATCTTGGAAGCCCAGACCAGCTGTATTCCACGCTTCAAGAAAAGTGGAAGGAAGTCCAAAAAACTGCCAGCATGGTTTAAAGGTGAGGTCAGAGAGGCTGTTGTTGCCAAAAAAGCATCTTTCAGGAAATGGAAAAAAGAGCCAAATGACGAAACTTGGAAACAGCACAAGCACTGGCAAGTCAAATGCAAGGCATTGATAAGGCAGGCAAAGAGAGAATTTGAGAAGAAGCTTGCTGCGGAAGCAAAAACACGAAATAAAGACCTTTTCAAGTACATTCGTAGCAAAAAACCTGTGAGAGAGTCAGTTGGTCCATTAGATGATAAAGGGGTTAAAGGAACACTAAGAGGCGACAAGGCGATAGCGGAGAGACTGAATGAATTCTTTGCTTCAGTCTTTACTGAGGAAGATGTAGGGATGTTACCCATGACTGAAGTGGTATTTAAAGGTGCGGAAGAATTGAAGGAAATATCGATACATCGGGAAGATGTCGTACAACTATTAGATAAACTGCAAATCACCTGGGCCGGATGGTATACATCCAAGGGTGTTGAAAGAACTGAAATATGAGATTGCAGACCTGCTATTAGTAATCTGTGAACTATCATTAAAATCATCTCTAATACCTGAAGATTGGAGGATCGCCAATGTAACACCAATTTTTAAAAAGGGTTCCTGGGGTGATCCCGGAAACTACAGACCGGTGAGCCTGACGTCAGTACCGGGAAAAATGGTAGAAACCATCATAAAGAATAAAATTACTCAGCATGTAGATAGTCACGACCTAATGGGAGACAGCCAACATGGCTTTAGACAAGGAAGATCTTGTCTTACTAATCTGTTATGTTTTTTTGAAGGAGTGAATAAACAGGTGGACAAAGGTGAGTCGGTTGATATTGTGTATCTGGACTTTCAGAAAGCCTTTGACATGGTCCCTCATCAGAGACTTTTGGCAAAACTAAAGAGTCATGGGATAGGAGGCAGTGTACTATTGTGGATCAGGAACTGGTTAAAAGATAGAAAGCAGAGGGTAGGGCTAAATGGCCAATTTTCCCAATGGAGAATGGTGAATAGTGGTGTACCCCAGGGATCTGTGCTGGGTCCGCTGCTTTTTGACATATTCATAAATGACCTGGAAAGTGGAATAACGAGTGAGGTTATCAAATTTGCAGATGACACAAAACTATTTAAAGTTGTTAAAACAAAAGAGGATTGTGAAAAATTGCAAGAGAATCTTGATAAATTGGAAGACTGGGCATCAAAATGGCAGATGAAATTTAATGTGGACAAGTGCAAGGTTATGCACCTAGGGAAGAACAACCCAAACTATGGTTACACGATGCAAGGTTCCACATTAGGAACCATCACCCAGGAAAAAGATTTAGGCGTCATTGTGGATACCATGTTAAAACCCTCGGCACAGTGTGCAGCGGCGGCCAAGAGAGCAAATAGAATGCTAGGTATGATAAGGAAAGGAATGGAAAATAAAACAAAAGATATTATAATGCCTCTATATCGTTCCATGGTGAGACCGCACCTTGAATATTGTGCGCAATTCTGGTCGCCGTATCTTAAAAAGGATATAGCGATTTTAGAAAAGGTTCAGAGAAGAGCCACCAAAATGGTAAAGGGGATGGAAGGATACTCTTATGAGGAAAGGCTAAAAAGGTTAGGGCTCTTTAACCTGGAAAAGAGACGGCTGAGGGGAGATATGATAGAAGTCTATAAATTAATGAACGGAGTGGAACTGGTAAACGTAGATCGACTGTTTACGTTATCAGAATATAGAAAGACTAGGGGACATGCAATGAAGCTTCAGGGTAAACTATTTAAGACTAATAAAAGAAAATATTTTTTCACTCAACGTGTAATCAAACTCTGGAATTTGTTACCGGAGGATGTAGTAAAGGCTGTTAGTGTAACTGGGTTTAAAAAAGGTCTGGACAAGTTCCTGGAGGAAAGGTCCATAAACCATTATTAAGAAGTGACCGAAGATATCAATGCTTGACCCAGTACAAGCATTGTGGAACTTGTGTCTCTTGGGGAAACTGCTAGGTACATATGACCTAGATTGGCCACTGTTGGAAACAGAATACTGGGCTTGATGGACCTTGGTCTGACCCAGTATGGCATAACTTATGTTCTTATGTTCTTATAATTGCTGCCATAAGTGCAGTTTCATGAGACCAGGTAACTGCAGATGTAGGGGCTGACATTTATACATAAAAGCTGCAGAACGATGCCACTCTGTTTCCACATGTATCTTTGCAAAATCACTACTCCTGTTGTACATGCCAACAAGAAGATATGTATTTGCCAGCATCCTCATATATATTTTACAAAAGGCTCCACATTTGGCAAAGCCTTTTGTAAAATATCAGAAAAATTTGAATGTCCCAACCTGAACATCACATTTCCCATGTTCAGTCCTCTATGCAAAAATGGGCTTTACTTGTGCTTTAAGGTAACAGTAAAGTTACATCTTACCAGTCAGCTCTTTAAAAGTAAGCTCTAATTTAATTTGTTCTGGAGATGAGCCACCTAAGAATTCAGTCTTAAATTCCACATCCAGGAACTTCAGATGAAGAATTTCTTTCTGTAGTGACTTCTTGAACCAGGGTCCCCGCTCCTGGTCTGATCTGAGGTCGGGTATTGGAAAGCGGGTTGCAAGATTTAACAAAGGTGCAGTGACGAGTACTGAAACACGACAGTTTACAGGTGTACGGGAATCTTCCAGAAAAATTTCAGTGAAAGCCTTGTGCTACGAGAAAAATATCAGAAATAAAAAAAACGAATGTTTTATATTCAAGTAAATGCAATCCCCTAGATTTCTATTGTGTGGGGGAAGGAAAAGTGAAATTAGGCCTTACCTGCTAATTGGCTTTCCTTGAGTACCTACAGTCCAGTCCCGATCTGTGGGTTCTCAATCCCCACCAGCAGCTTGGAGACTGAGCATGTCAAACTTAATAACATCATGATACATTGCTAGCTGGTCACACCCCCCAGCCTTCAGTATCCTTTCCCACCATATACAAAACCAAACCCAAAAATATCCCCTAATTGAATAATTTTTCTTTTTGTCGGAGAAGGCTGGAGGCGACTGAAATGTAACCCAGTCACACCAGGCAGCCCTATCCCTTTTAATTATTTTGAATTAAAACGCTGTACTTAGCTTATAAAGTGTTTCAGTGAAGTGTCCAAGTTTTGTGCGCTTGAGTGAACATGCATCTAGGATTCGGCAAAAAGTAATGTCAGCTCCCCTGGTTGAGCATTGTGAATTATATCATCATCAGTTTCCTTCTGACTTTTCCTGGACTATATTGGATTATATACCTCCGAATCCGCGAAGTGGCAACCGGCTTCTTACACTGCAACGACGTGAACAACAATTGATTTTTGAGCTGCAGGCAGTTCATCCTTCCGGATTAAACAAGGAAGTTCAATGGTTTAGCTTGCTGTGACGCTATCCATGACACTAAGGGATTCCCCGATGACAGTGGGGTCTCCCGTTTAGTTGATTGGAGCTCCCATTTGATTGGCAGAAATTGTTAGCCAATAATAAGACTCTCTCCCCTTTAAATATTCAGTGGAGTATGAAGACTTTGGAAACTCCGGTCAGCGGTAATTTCGAGGAGCATGAACACTTGAAACAGGGCCTAGGGCCCAAAACGTACGTCGTGGAACTGCTACCTATCCGCAATGTGGTGAAAACAGTTTTTGTTATAAAGAAAACTTGGACACTTCACTGAAACACTTTATAAGCTAAGTACAGCGTTTTAATTCAAAATAATTAAAAGGGATAGTGCTGCCTGGTGTGACTGGGTTACATTTCAGTCGCCTCCAGCCTTCTCCGACAAAAAGAAAAATTATTCAATTAGGGGATATTTTTGGGTTTGGTTTTGTATATGGTGGATATTTATATTGAACTGGACCAAGGATTGGGATTTTGTGTATTTATTTCAGTATCCTTTTGGCAAAGCAGACTCACAGGAGCAACAAATAAGAACAATAACACTTATTAACAGAAACTATATTACAGATCTCTCAAACCAAAAAAAGGCAGACTGCTGCACCCAATTCCTACAGCCAGCCTCAGTCCACCTCTCAGTCCAAACACTGACCACTTAAGGCCAAGGCATTCATCTCCTCCAGGTGCAGACGTAGCCTCATGATGCCTTCCTTGTTTACCATTCCTGCACCTACTAAACATGGAACAAAGTAAACGAAGTCCCTCGAGAAAGTCCCACAGCCATGTCAGTTTAGTCTGGACCCCAGTCTCTTAAGCAATGATGGTCTTCTTCAGGCCTAGGATCACATATGTGTACTCACTTCCCTCTAATTCAGGGCAGGTCTGGGACTGGACTGGAGGAATGGAAGGAAAGACAATTAGCAGATAAGACCTAATTTCACCTTCCTTTTTGCACCTCCAGTCCAGTCCTGACCTGTGGGATGTACCATAGCAGCACTAATGACAGGAGGGAACCGCAAGCTCAGCCTACAGAACCACTGCTCCGAACCACACATCCCCTACCGCCTGCACATCCAACTGATAATGCTTCACAAACATATACAATGATGACCAGGTTGCTGCTTTACAAATCTCCACCGGTGGAATTAAACTAGCCTCCGCCCATGAGGCTTCTTGCGCTTTGGTTGAATGCACTCTCAGTCCACTTGGCAACGCTCTTCTACACAACAGATATGCTGAGGAGATAGTCTCCCGCACCCAGCGGGAAATCGAAGCTTTCAAAGCTGCTTCCCCCTTCTGGGGACCTCCAAACAGCACAAACAGATGATCTGACTTCCGAATCAGTGCTGTCGCCCGCAAGTAATGGCGAAGCGCTTGCCGCACATTCAGAGACGTAGCAGAGGGCCGTCCATTCCACCCTCTGCTCCCGCAAAACTGCCAGCGTCACCGGCCAATTCAAGTGGAACACCGAGAGTACCTTGCTAATAGAAAGAAACAGCTCCCGACACAACAGTGCCTGAAAATCCAAAATCCTTCACACTAAACAAATCGCCACCAAAAAGACTATCTTCAACGTCAAGTCCTTCACGGTGTAGGCACATAGAGGCTCAAATGGTGCCTCTGTCAGCACAGACAGTACCAGATTAAGGTCCCAAGGCGGAACCACTGACCTCACCAGGGTTGTAACATGCTTCGCCACTCGCAGAAAATGCACCACATCCGGATGGGTCTCCAGGGACACTCCCTGGACCCTACCGTGGTAGCATGCAATTGCAGCTTTCACTCACAGCAAACTGCACAGCTAGACTCTTCTCCAACCAAACCTGCAGGAATGCCAGAATTCCAGCACCGAAACAGACAGGGACAAAAAACTCCTGTCCGCGCATCAGGCTTCAAAGACTCTCCACATACGCACGTAAGACAGGGAAGTAGACCGCTTGCATGCCTTCAACAAGGTAGCAATGATTTCTTGTTGAATAACCTCGTTTTCTCAACTGAACCCTCTCAATAGCCAGGCCATAAGAGAGAATCGATCCACCTGGGGCATCCAAAATGGACCCTGCATCAGTAAATCTGATCGCATCGGCAGATACCACGGAGCAGTCACCGCTAACCTCACCAAGTCGGCATACCACAGCCTTTGAGGCCAGTCGGGGACAATCAAGATCACCCCCCCTTGCACTACTCATCCTATGAGCGCCCACGGAGGGAAGAAGTAGAGCAACCCCTCCACAGACCAGGGCTGCAGCGGGCGCGTCGAGGCCCTCTGACATTTGTTCTGCTGTAGAAGCAAGGCACCTTCATGGACTCGAACATCGCCATCAGAACCATAATTGGAGGGCCCCAATGTCTCACCACCTGCACAAACACTTTTGTGTTGAGTGTCAATTCTCCGGGATCTATGTGGACTCAACTGAGATAGTATGACTCCACATTCTCTTTTCCTGCCACATGTGCCGCTGAAAGGGCAAGTAAATGGTTCTCTGTCCATTCCAATAATAGTTCCACCTCGCTTTTGAGGTGCATGCTGCTTGTGCCCCCCTGGCCATTGATGTAGGCCACCATCATGCTGTTGTCCGAAAACTCTCTGACCGCTTTCCCCTTGAGGAAAGAACTGAATCTCTGAAGTGCCAGGAATACTGCCCTCATCTCCAAACAGTTGATAGATTATGTGCTCTTCTCTAGCGTCCAGCAGTCCTGCATTATCTGTGCCTCACAATGAGCCCCCCCATCCCAAGAGACTGGCATCAGTCATCAACGGCACCCAATGGGGAGTTTCCAGCGGCATCTCCATCAGAATCTTTTGCGACCTCATCCATCAAGGAAGAGCCCTCTTGATGCCCCCCATACCAGGCAACTGCATCGAGGGAGAGTGTCTCCACACCAACCACCTACTCAACAGCGCTCTCTGCAATGGTCTCATGAAGAGTGCATTCTGTCTACTGGCAAAGACACCCTGCCCTCGGCCGTCTGGAACCTCTTTTTGGGCACCACGAAGTATATGGAGTATCAACCCAATCCGCACTGGCCTTATGGCACCTCTTCCACATCCTTTAACTCGTGAAGCTGCAGTAGAGTGTCACGTACCACCAGTACTGTACCTAGCCCTGTGCGAGCAGTGCAGCTGCACAGAGCGCAAAGGCTTAGGGGGCACATTTCAGCTGCCTGCTGTTGTCCTGCTGCCGCCACTTTTTGTTCTCTCAGCAATGGCAGGGCAACAGTAGGCAGCCGAAATGCACCCCCTGAGCCTTTGGGCAGGTCTTTCTGCAGATCTGGTCCCTCCCTCCTCTGACACGACATCGGAGCAGGGAGGGATCAGATCTCTTAAAGTTCAGCAGCAGCAGAGCTGCACATCGGGCGCGCCCCCCCCCCCCACCCATACCTCCGTTCAGCTGCTGCCTGCTCTTTCCCTGCTGCCAGCGCCACCGTGCAGAAAATATAAGGTGGCAGCAGCAGGTTGAGAGCAGGCAGCGGCTGGATGGAGGTATGGGGAGGGGGTACGCGCCTGATGTGCAAGTCGCGCAGGGCACAATTCTGTCTCGGTACAGCTCTGCATACTGCTTTCAATTTCTTGGGGGCTTTGCACAGAGATCTTACGAAGACCTCTGGCAGGGGTCGGGCAAACCCAAGCGGATAACTCTCTGATCATCTCCAACACCCAGCGGTCGGAAGTGATCTGGGCCCAGGTGGGATAGAAGTCCCGAAGCCGACCCCCCAGGGAACCACCCCTATCTGGACCTCCCTCGCTTCATTGTGATTTCTTGGCAGCCGAGGAGGATGAGGTATAAAAATCTCTCCCAGTTCCTCGAAACCCAAGAAAAGCCTGCCCTCTAGACTGAAAGCAACCCCGCTGGTAGGGTGCAAACTGCACCATCCTGAAACGCTGGAAATCTCATGGCTGACCTCGAGCCGCAGCAGACGGTTTAACTGGCTTCTGCTTATCCTCGGGCAATCTATCACCCTTTGTTTCCCCCAGATCCTTCACCAACTTGTCAGCGCCTCCCTGAACAAAAGCTTACCCTTGAATGGGAACTTGCTGAATCGGGATTTAGAGGAAACATCAGCCAACCAATTGCACAGCCACAAATACCGTCGAGCAGCTACCACCAAAGCCATGCTCTTGGACAACCCCCTGATTAGGTCATAGAAGGCATCCACCAAATAGGCTGTCCCCGATTCCAATTTTGCTGCCTCAGGGGGTAAGGGAATATTCTCCCCCGTCACCGCCACAACACTTTGCGCCCATTGCAACCTTGGGCCGGAAGGACTGGGGTTTCTAGTCCCACAGGTACTCCTTGTGGTCTTGGGCAAGCCACTTAACCCTCCATAGCCCATGTTCCCTGTAAAATAGTTATCTCCAAGTTATAATGCCCTGTTCAATGTAATATCAGTTTGTTCAATGTAAACCGCACTGATGCAGAATAGCGCGGTATATAAGAGAATGTAAATAAATAAATAAAAATAAATTGCAAACACGCCCTGGCCATGAAAGCACCACAGACGGATGTTTGCAAGAAGAGTGCATTGATACTGAATGCTTGCTTCAGGAGCTTCTCCAATTTCCTATCCTGTACATCCTTCAAAGCAGAACTGCCTTCTACCAGAATGGTGGTCTCCTTGGTCACTGCTGAGACCTTTGCATGCATCTTAGGGGACCAGAACAGTTCTTTGTCCTGATCCAAAAGCGGATAAAGTCATCCCATAGCACATGTGCCCCTGAACCCTGCTTCTGAAAATTCCATTCATCTTAGATCACCTGCTTGATCACTCGATGCAGGGGAAACACTGTCTGAGTCTTCCTAACCTCTAAGAAAAGAGGGTCCTCCAGAGGCTCAACTTCCACCGGCACCCCTATGGCCATATTAAGCGTCCTTAAGGAATGCGAGCCTCCTCCCATTGTGGTATCTCGCAGATACCATTCCCACATCTGCTTCTGGTCCTCCATATCATCTGAGTGAAGAGAGCCTGTTTCCTCCCGAGGATAAGCCTCTAGTCACCTAGGACTGACCAGTGGTTCCTCCACCTCCTTTGGATTCGACCAGGATGTGGGTCGGCCCCTCTTCTTTGTCCTCTCCCAGCTCCATGAGGACCCATCCGTCCCCTTCTGCTTCATGCAGACGGCCTTATGCGTGAAGAGGACGGACTCTGGTGAAAATCTCCCCAGGACTCCTTCTGAAGGGGACTCCTGAGAGGTAGAGGGGCGAGAGAACCTACTCCCTTTACCCTTTCCCTCTAGAGTAATCAGGGCAGGAGCCCTATCCTCCTCCTGTTCGGCCACTGCCCCCACTAAGATCGTGGGCAAGCTCTGCCCCCTGAGGATTTTATTTACATTTCTTATATACCGCACTATTTGACATCAGCGCGGTTTACATCGAACAAAACATTTCAGTACACAAAAAATGTCTGAGTTACATTAAACAGGGTTAACAACTTGGATAACAGGGTAATTTTAAAACTCAGGTAAATAAACTTTGATTGTAATGTAAACTATTTACATCTATAAGTTAGGGCACCGTTGAGACGTAATGGTCAGTTGAGCCTTGAACTTACTAAGTGGGGAATTCAGGGTCAATGGGTGATTCAGAGTTCCTATAACTAACAGAGATGGGTCGTGATTCTGCACTCACTGGGAAGTATATAAGGAATAGGTAATGTTTGAGGGCCTTTCTGAATTGGAGTATGTTGGTGATTGCTCTAATATCAGGTGGCAACATATTCCAAAGCTTTGGGGCACGGAGACTGAAAGCCCTGTTTGCTGTTGATGAGGTGCTTTTTGTAAGTTCACGGGGAACCAATAGCGTATTTAATGCCATTGATCTTCTTGATCTATTAGAAGAAATGGGTTTGATGAGTTCAGTTAATGATGTGGATGAGAGACTGTTTACCGCTTTGAAGGTAAGTAGTAATGTCTTGAAAATGATCCTGGCCTGTACAGGAAGCCAGTGTAACTGCTTCAGAAGGGGCGACACATGCTCACTCCTAGATGCCCCATAGAGAATCCTCGCAGCGCTATTCATTGCAAGCTGTAAAGGGTTCAAGGTGGATTGAAGGAGGCCTAGCAAAATGACATTAGCATAGTCAAAGTGAGGCATGATCAGAGCCTGGTAGATGGTACGGAAATCCTCAGGTTCAAGCAGTGGGCGAAGATGTCTTAGTGACCGGATTTTGTAGTATATGGATCTTACCGTGTTAGCTATATGCGCCTTCATGTCCAGGTTCTGATCGAGTGTAACACCCAGATAACGTATTTGCTGTTTTGATTGTAGCTCAGCATCTTTCACCTTAAGGAATTGTGGAGGGCTGAAGTTCGGGTTCTTTGACATGAAAAGCACCTCTGTCTTCTTATGTTGAATCCGGAGGTTTTGTGATAAGAGCCATTCCGATATGGCGTCAAAACAGTTGCTCAGAGGGGACAGGTCCAAATTGTCAATGTTGAAAGGCATATAAAGCAGGACGTCATCCGCATATATCATGCAACCTACATTGAAAGACCGGATGATCTTGCAAATAGGTTGCATATAAATATTGAACAACAAAGCAGAGAGAGAGGAACCTTGTGGGACCCCTTGCCATTGGTGGAATGGATCAGACATCACTCCCCCAGCACGAACATGTTGCCATCTTTCGGATAAGTATGATCTGAGATGATGGGGATACCAAGGATCCCCCTGAGAGCTTGGCCCTCTGGTCCCTGCTCACATTTTCTCATGCAAAGTCATCCTCTGCAAATTGGTTCTCTGCCACACATCTGCGGTAGAATCCTTCCCCAGAGACAGAGCTGCACTGGGCTCCACATGCTAAGCAGATGGCTTTTGAAGGCATGGTGCTGCAGCTTTAGCCTAAAGCCTCTGCCCTGCTACTATCTCCTTTAACTATTCTCTTTCTTCAATCTCACCTTAAAGACTTTTTTTTATTTTTTTTTAACAAATAATTTAGTCTCCTTATAAAAATAAGAAAAAGCAAATTCTGACACCCCAGCATCCAAAAGTAAGGCTTTCTCTCTTACCATGGAGAAAAAACCCTTGCCGAGCCCAAAATGGCACCAAAAGTGCTTTCCCATGCTGCCGCGTTCCCACATGGTTTTCTCACTGTTTGCAGCCATGCTCTCCAATGGATACTGCGGTCACCTCCGAAAAAAAAGAAAGAAAGAAAATCCCGCAAAGGAGAAAAACTGTTCCCGCTTCTCTCCGACGTCTCTGTCACGCACCCTCCTGCCCGCTCGCTCGCTCAGCCCTTCTCTTATCGGCTTCAGCAGCATCAGATTCCCTTGGAGACCAGAATGCGTGGCGTCAGCTTCAGTAGCAGCTCCTCACACCCCCCCCCCCCCACACACACACACACAGGTTCGGGAGCTGCTGCGGACAAAATAATCGACTGTTTGCAAGCAGCTCTCAGCTTTTTTTTTTTTTTTTTCCTTTCAGTTAACTTTATTCCACACCAATGCCAAATTCAAACCAGGCTACTTTCCATGAAGCTACTAAAATTTAGCAAAACTAATGAACCCTTCTTAGAGACTGAGATACTGAAGGCTGGGGTTATGTCCAGCAATGTATTGTGAAGTCATTACGTTTGATATGCTCAGTCTCCAAGCTGCTAGAGGAGATTGAGAACTAGAGGTTGGTACTGGACTGTAAGGATGAAAAGGAAAGAAGTAATTTTTAAACCCTGAAGTTAGTTTACTGGTCCAAAGACACATTCACATTGTAGAACAGATACTTTACCTGAAGAAGGGGAGGACTTAATTGCCCAGTTAAAACAGTTAGAAAATTACCCTCAGAAAGAAATATTTAGACAGGCCACATAACTTGTGTAGTGAATAGGCTTATAGGGCCCAATATTCGGCGGCAGCAGCAGCTAGCACAATTACAGCGACTAACCACTCCGGATATTCAATGCCAGAGTCTTATCCAGCCATCGGCATCAAATATACAGGTTCGCCACCGAAGCAGGAAGCCAACTTGGCAGTGGTGATATTTAGCTGCTGCACGGTTTGCTTTGGCGGTAAATGTTAGGACACCTTTGTCTGTGTCTCTCTTTCGCTGCCGAGGGATAACCAATCAGCAGCTGAATATTATCGCTGACCAGCTATCTCTGGGTGCCACCCCCAGAAAGCCCCAATGCGAATCGATTACCATCAGGGCATGTAGTGGCGGTATCCGTGGATATTCAGCGGCTCTAACCATGTTAGTTCCGCTGAATATCCCACTTAGCCGCATTTATATGATTCGCAGGTCTGCAAACCAGAAAAATGTTTTTTGAATACTGGGCCTGTAAGTTAAAACAATGTTCAAAGGGAAAATGTATGAACTTCTTTTTATGGAGTATTTTGGTTCAGACACCTAGCTGCTCTCTTATTAGTTGCCCACACCTAGAATATTTTTACCCTGTATTATTTCACCTGTAACACACCCCATAAGCCAACCTGGCACCCAGCACACATATGTAGTACCTTTGCCCTACGAATGGATTACCTTTACCCTGCACAGTTTAACCTACAGCTCTGTCCCTTGTTGACTGTATTTTGAATAGTTTAAGTTGTATAGTTGATTTGTTCAAAATGTTTCATGTAATGTTTGGGTTCTGTTCTAATCTGTTCTATGTAAACTGCCGTGACTAGTAGACACAGAGGTATAAAAGATTTGTTAATAAAATAAATAAATATATTATCCTAACCTGCAAACCTCCACTGGAGTGATTTGTCAGCTATGCTTCCCCCTCCATGCTGTCTCTTCATTGTACTGTTTACACTCTCCCATGATTCTCTATCTCCAACCCTAGTCACACAGTCACACTGCAGACCTGAGGGAGCTTAGTTCACAGTCTGCTCTGGTAACCCAGAGAATTTGAGCCTGGGACTACAAATCCCAAGTGCCCTTCTTCCTACTATCTCCTCTTGCTCACCTACACAAGGGGTTGATATTTTAACAGGAGAATCTGTGCTCCAGAAAAGCGTAGTTACTCATCTGTAACAGGTGATCTCCGGGAACAGCAGGAATCAGTCTTCACATATGGGGTGATATCGGCAGCGATACAGCCCACCCAGTTAAGCGTTTCAGCATCCAATAGGAAAGCCTTTGGGAGCAGTCCACTGCACCTGACTGCATGCCTTCCCGCCTCCCCAAATCCTCTCCTCAGTTGAGTTTGTAGCTGAGAGGAAGAGAAAAGTAAACAAACCCTACAACTCCTAGGAGAGGGTGGCAGGTTGTGCAGACTGATTCATGCTGTTCCCGGAGATCACCTATTACAAGTGAGTAACTACGCTATCTCCAGGAACAAGCAGGAATGCAGTGTTCACATATGGGACTCATTAGCTCCCAGGTACCAGACTGGTATGGGGGAAGCAGTGCGATCCTTGAGGCCAAAACGTTGTAGCTGAAGAGTCTGAAAGAGTTTTGGGCCATCAGACTCCATTCCAGGAGGTGTTACTTCCCCCAAAGACAGTCTGGTCTGCTGTAGACATCTGGGACAGAGTGTAGGAGTTGAGTTTAAGTCCCAAAGAGGTGCAGCTTGGCCAAAAACAGCATCCTGACAGGAGTCTCTGTCCAGACAATAGTGTGCAGCAAAAGTATTAATGGAGGACTAGGTAACTACCCAACAGATCTCCTCAATAGATAATGAACAGAGATTGGTTATGGAGGTTGCCATAGCCAGCACATTGTGAGCAATGACATGATCCTCAAAAAAGAGTCTTGCCTGTGCATAAGCAAAAGAAAGGCAATCTGCTATCCATCTGGATAGAGTATGTTTTGTCACCGGTAGGCCTAGATGACTAGGATCAAAGGAGATAAATAATTGAGAGGATCGTCTGTGATCCTTCGTTCTATCCAAGTAGTAAGCCAGCGCTCACTTGAAGTCTAAGGTGTGTAGCACTGCTTCAGCCCGAGACACATGTGATCTAGGGAAGATTATCAAGAGGATTACCAATTGGTTAAGATGGAAGGAGTAGACTACATTCGGAAGGAAATGTGAATGGGTAAGCAGAACCACCTTGTCATAGTGAAACCAAGTATAAGGCAGATCCGCCACCAGATCCACTAATATGGCGAGCTCAGGTGAGAGCAATAAGGAAGATTATCTTTCAAGATAGAAACTTTAGTGAAGTGGTGGCTAAAGGATCAAAAGGAAGCTTTAGAAGTTGAGTGTGAATCACACTGAGATCTCAGTCCACTGGAGATGGCTTAATGGGTGGCTTGGACAGCAGCAGACCCCGCATGAAGTGTGCTACTAAGGGGTGTGAGAAGATAGGCTCTCGATCCAGTGGTTTGTGAGAGGCCGCATTGGCACTAAGGTGAACTTTCACTGAGTTAGCTTTACGATCTGTTAAGTATAATTGGAGGAGGTATTGTAGAAGGGACTCTACTGAGCAAGAAAAGGGGTCAGTGGGAAGCACCAGAGGGCAAACCTACACCACCAGAAGGCATAAGATCGCCTGGTGGAATCTTTGTGTGATGCAAGGACGACATCTTTGACTGCCTGTGGCAGGTCGAGGTCAGCATGCACTATCCCTTCGACAGCCATGCTGTGAGGCATAGGGAGTGAAGATTGAGATGGAGGAGCATCCCGTGGTCCTGCGAGAGGAGCACAGGTGCAAATCCCAGGCTGAGAGATTCAGTCTGCACAAGGCGAAGAAGCAGAGGACCAAAAGGGGGCTATGAGAATCATCGAACCACTGTCAGCCTGTAGCTTGAAAAGCATTTTGGATATCTAGGGGATGGATAGGAATGCATAGAGCAATCAATATCCCCAATGTAGGAGGAAGGCAACCGGGGCCTGCCAGTGCATCGATGGAAGTCTGGCACAGACTAGTTGAAGCTGTGTGTTTTACAGAGTGACAAAAAGATCTATGAGTGGGGTTCCTCACATTTGGAAGATCTGAATACTCACAAGGTACGTAGGAAGGCAGCAACTATTGTCATGCATTTTGTGAAGACCCTTGGGGCAGAGGCTAGACCGAAGGGGAGAACCCGGTATTGATAATGGTTTCCCTGGAACATAAAGCGCAGATACTGTCTGTGCAAGAGATGGATCAGTAAATGCACGTTTGCCTCTTTCAAGTCTAGAAAACATAGCCAATCGTGTCTCTGGAGATATGGTGGAAGAGTTCTTCGAGATCATTTAGAATTTTTATCAGACCATGAATTTGTTTAGGTCTCTGAGATCCAAGGTGGGCCTGAATCCTCCTGTTTCTTCTTTTTTTTGGAATGAGAAAATATGGAGAGTAGAAGCCTATCCCTTCTTGAGGAGGAAGAACTCTTTCTATGGCCGCCTGGGAGAGGAGGGTTGTCACCTCTTGTTTCTCTGACAATCTGAAGCGTCCACTGCTTTGATATTATGAGGTACCACCTGTGGGCATAATGACAGAGTCTGCCGGCTATATGGAGGGGTTGATAACCCTCCAAGGGCAAATTGGCAATGCTCTCCTGGAAGGAGTCAAGAAACAAGCACAAGATTTGCCTGTGCAGCTGGTTGAGGCTTAGGAGCCTTGGGCTTCTTCGGCTGGCGAGGGCCCTGTCTCTGCTGAGGATACTAGGGATCAGAAGGTGGGTAATAAGGATAGTATCTCTTATTTTTAGGATAGAAAGATTTCTTGGGAAGAACCATCCTCTTGGATAGGTCAGCTGTTTTCCTGTAAAGGCACTTCAGGGTGAAATCATCTGTTTCAATCTCCCCTGCTTTCTCTCTCCTACTTAACACCTACTTAAGGATTAAATGGTCTCCAACCTTTGCCAAAAGGTTCTCTCCAGTACACGGGATGCTGGCCAGTTTATCCTGGACCCAGTGCTCGAGGTCTGATGCCCGTAACCAGGCCAATCTACAAGGCCCCAATGCAGACTGCTGAAGCTCTATTTGTTATTTATTTATTTATATTTATTTATTTAGCTTTTCTTCTATACCGCGCTATTCACATCAGCGCGGTGTACATTTAACAATAACATTATACATGCAGTAGAACCACATTGTATTTACATTGAACAGGGGCAATAAACCTGGATATAACTAGGGGCAACTATCTACAAATTATTTACATTGATGCATATATTCTCCGGCTCTGGTTTATTTGGGCTGGGGATAATTGGGCTAGCTATCCTTTTTCTTGCTGGGTATATTTATTAGGGTGTTGTAGGTGACTGGTCGGAGCGCTCACTGCTTGATTTCTACAGCTGGTTTCAGGGTAGTATCTTGTGAACAGATGATGCTTCAGCGCTTTCCTGAATTGGATCAAGTTAGTGATGTTTCGCATGTCTGTGGGGAGGGCATTCCAGGCTCTGGGTGCGTAGATCATGAAAGCCCTATTGGTCGTTGTCTTTGTGCATTTTGTCACTGCTTTTGGGATTACCAATGTGTTAGTCATTGTGGACCTTCCGGTTCTGTTAGGCGGTACGGTGTGGATCATCTGGCTGATGGATGTGGGGGGCAGGTTGTTTAAGGCTTTGAAGGTCAGGACTAAGATCTTGTAATGAAGTCTAGCCTGTATAGGTAGCCAATGAAGGTTTTTCAAAACTGGCGTGATGTGCTCCGTCCTTGATACCCCTGTTAGAACTCTTGCGGCTGTATTCATCGCAAGCTGGAGCAGGCTTAGCGTTGCCTGTGGGAGTCCATGTAGAAATGCGTTAGCGTAATCAAAGTGTGGGATTACAAGGGCCTGGTAGACTGTTCGAAAATCGCCGAGGTCAAGCAGTGGTCGTAAGTGGCGTAATGTCTGTATTTTAAGGTATATCGTTTTCAGTGTTACTTATGTGTGTTTTCATGTCCAGACATTGATCCAGGATAATACCAAGGTAACGGATTGTAGATTTGGTTTTCAGTTCTGCATTGTTGACTTTCAATGAGGATGGCGGGGTAAAAACCTGGTTCTTCGTGATGAAGAGGACGTCCGTTTTGTTGTGGTTGATCCGGAGGTTTTGTTGATTCAAAGGCTTCGAAAGAGGCCCTGGTAAGAAACTTAGAAGTATTTTGGCATTGCTTGATGAAGGTCTGGTATGCACACTGCTTATCCTCAGAAAGCATGGGGGCGAAAGTCTCCAGATCCCTGGTGACATCTTTCAGAAACATGGCCATGTACAGCATGTAAAGGTTTATTCTGAAGACCAACATGCATGCTTGGAAGCATCAATGGCTGAAGGCATCGAGTGTCCTCGAGTCTCTGCCAGGTGGCATGGATCAATCATTCTCAGAGCTCTTTATGCGGTGCACTGCCAATTCCATCACCACTGAGTGGTGGAGGAGCTGACGTTTTTGGAAGCTTGGGCACTCTGGTACTCAGTACATATTATCGAGCCTTTTGCTGACAGGCGGAACCATGAGTGGGGCTTTCCACATGCAGAGCATAAGATCCTGTAGGATTCAGTGCACCAGTAATGTAACTGCCTCCTTGGGAGTGGGAGGATATTGGAGTATCTCCAATTCCTCTGCCCTCGGTTCTTTTTCCAAGGCCACTGTGATATCAAGTCCTGCTGTCATGTCACACTTTTAGTCCTGAAAGGACATATCTTCCAGTGGGGAGACGATGACGTTCTTGGGGCTGCAAAGAGTCCAAAGGGATGTGTGCAAGTTCCTGGGAATCAAGGGACCCTCATTAGAATCTGAAGAATTGGAATCAGATTCTGGAAAAAAATCAAAATACGGTAGTCTTGGGTTCAACCTTGATGTTTCATAGATGTCGAAGGTCGATGCCGATGCTCGTGCTCAGAAATATTGGAGCCGAGAGCTGCACCAGTTTGAATCAGTTGGATAAGGTGATTTCAGTCGGTTCCAATGACGATAGCGGCCTCGAGGGTTCCATCAATGCTGGTTCTGAGGCCAGCATAGGGACCGATAGATCTGACTGTAGGCCCGGTGTCGAAGCCTACACTCCTGGAGCTCTCGATGCTATTGGTACCAAGGCTGCCAGGAGTGCAACCAAACTCCCCTCGAGAGCCAGGATGCGCTGGTCCAGGGAGTTGGCTGATTTCCGGGTGGAATCACCAACAGGGCTCTAAGCCACCATCCCAGAACATGTAACTGGTAGCTCTCTGGAGATTCACTGCTCAGGAGCGTCCCTGAGCCCCACTTGTGCTTTGGAGGACAGATCATTCCACCGGGGCTGTTTGACTGGCCGATCTGCATCAGAAGCACCTGTGGAGGAGTCACGATGCTTATGCTGGGACTTCTCTCTGGTTTCGAATCGGTCTTCGATGCTGATGACTTTGGAGCGGCCAGAGACTTTGACTTACTTTTATGTTCAGAGTTTGAATAAACCTGAGATCCCAGTTGATGCTCTCAAATAAGTGGAAGCCACTGACATCGAGTCTGAGGCAAACAACGATCCATACTGTCTGGCTCGGTTATTTAGGCCTCTCTTTGTCATTTCCTAACACAAAGGACAAGAACTGGGTTGATGATCAGGTCCAAAACATTTTGAACAACAGTCATGTTTATCAGTGACTGATACGGTACCAGCACTCTTGGTACATTTTTTAAACCACTAAAAAGTTGTCCTCAAGACTGAAGAGACCACGTGAAAGAAAAAAAGATGCAGAAAAATGAAAAAATAAAAGATAAATATCGGGCCCAGTGTCGGACTTGACAGACCGGTGTCGAAGGGAAGGCAGAAGCACAATGTTTCACACCAAAATGAAAAGTTTTTCGGCGATAACAGGATAGCACGTCCTGCTGGCTCTGAGGAAAATGAAGAACCGAGGAGATGAGTTGGGAAGACGGGAAGGCTGATGTGCAGGCACAATGGATTGCTCCCAAAAGCTTTCCTATTGGACGCTGGAGAGAATTCCCACACAGGCTCCGTCAGTGCCGAGGTCACCTCATATCTGAAGACTGCATTCCTGCTTATTCTTGGAGATAGAAAAAAAAAACATTTTTCCATTGTTGATGCTGTCTCTTAGCCCTCTGGAGTCTTCAGAGAAGTCAACCACTACCTGTTTGCTCCCTTACAGTTCTTTCTTCTCTGCCTACAGTTTAAAGTCCTACCACATTTGATCTTTCTGAGCAGTTTCAAGGAGCTGTTTCCAAAACTGAAGTGCACCATGACAAAGAATATAATGAACGGTATAGCTGAACAAGATAGCTGCACTATATCCCTAGAAAGAAATTATGACAGGTAGAATAAGCTATTTCTAATATATTTGCAAGATGATGTATTATACAAAGCTGAAAGTGGGATTCTGTATTTAAAATAAGAGTGCATTTGTCATACAAACAGATGCAGCTCTGCCTGCAATATCTGAAGAATGGCACTGCGGTGAAAATTTGTACTTCTGAGCAAAGCTGACCAGATTAATGAAATCCTGACCCTTCTCCATTAGCATTTACATTAATAGCAATAAAATCCACCTGGAATACACCTAAGAAGCCACTAAAAAAGATTTGTTTTGCATCACAAATACTGTGATAAATCCCCATTTTCTTGACCCTGGAAAAGTGCCTAACTGCCTGAAAAATAAATCCCTAGAACCAGAAACCCTATTTATATGCATAACTGCCATACAAATTGGAGGCCTGTTAAGAAAATCACCCCCTCTATCAGTTTATTAGATATGACACTGGTTTAAATTTCTGACTCTGAACTGATGAAAGTTATTACTATACTACAGTACAAAAACAAAACACCTACTTAAGGATTAAATGGTCTGGCAAGAACTGCAAATAAATGCCTGCCCACAGCAGAAGAAAAATAAGACCACTGGCCAAACTTCAGCAGATGTCCCACCCCTGCTCTCCCCCCAATAAATAGGGCTGTTTCCCTTGCTCACTGTGTTCCATGGAGCTGGAAATAAGCAGAGGCCTGGTGGCTATGAGACAGGCCTTTCTGCTCCTGTAGAAAGAGAACTGAAAGACCTGTTCCATGGAGGCTAGAACTTAGACTTCAAAGGGCCAAAGTTACCAGAAGCTGAACCAGCTCTCTGGGACCAAAGTGGAACATAGCTGGTGAAACCCTGGGATCAGAATCATTTCTGGCTCCTTCTGATCCTTGTTATAGCACTTCCCTATGTACAGTGAAAAAATACTCTTAAACATGTGAGTATTAATCTGTCAGGCCAGAGAACCCTTAACTGATCATAACACACAAATCTGAACTAAGAGAAACAGCGACTCTATTCTTTGTGTGAAAATGCATAAATTAGGGTTAAAATCCTTGGATCATTAGTTCTTCCTTAAAGGGGAGACAGTTCAGAATTATTTGGCAATCTGCATAGTGCTGGCATCTCTGATTGCAGCAAACTTAATACTTTTCTTTCAATGCATAACCTTCCTTGCCTCCTCTATTTTATGGATTATTTTTACCAGCTTCCAATCTAAGACTCTTTTTGTTTTTTTAAGTGTCATCAAGTCAATGCTGACTCCTGGCGACCCAGCAGCCTCTAGTTTTATTGGCAAGGAATGACAGGAAGTAGATTGCCAGGCCTTTTCTTCCAAGGCAATGAAGGGTAAGAAGAAATTAGGCCTTACCTGCTAATTGTCTTTCCTTGAGTTCTCTCCAGGCCAGTCCAGGAACTGTAGGGTTGTCAATCCTCTCCAGCAGCTGAGGACTGAATTCTCAAGTCTTTCTGACAGGCTAAGCTCCTCCCTTTAGTGTGAGAGACTCAGTCTACTATTGTCAAAGCAGCATAGAAACGACACTCTACTAACAGCCGAACACCTACGCAACGGTAGCACTATCAACTTAAACAAAGCCCTAAATATCAAACTGCAATTAACTGAATACTATGATGTCTTGTTACGGCATTCCTTTTTGTTCTTGTTTTCTTTTTATTGTTCTTTTTTTTTTTTTTCCGTGTTCTAACCGGGAGCCCCCTAGTCAGATTCCCTACGCCAGCTCCCCGAAACCTAACTATGTCCGCCCAATTGGGCATGGAGACATCGGACAACAGACGCACCACATATCTGAACGAGCGATCATACACTCGTGAAGTGATTGCCAAAACCAGCGAGCCATAGTTTGAATCTTGAATCTGAAAAGGGTGGGCCCTGGACTGGCCCGGAGAGAACTCAAGGAAAGACAATTAGCAGGTAAGGCCTAATTTCTTCTTCCTCTTCGTCTCTCCGGGCAGTCCAGGAACTGTAGGGAAGTACCAGAGCAGTACTCAATATCGCGGGGACCCGCTAAACCCGCTACTATGGCCACGGCTCCCACTTTTGCGTCACTCCTCGCCTGAACATCTAGCCTGTAATGCTTTGCAAACGTATGAAGGGATGACCACGTAGCTGCTCTACAAATATCCTCTGGAGGAATTAAAGCGAACTCTGCCCAAGAAGACGCTTGGCCCACGTGGAATGCACCCGAAGGCCTTCAGGAACCGTCTGTCCCGCTGACTGATAAGCTTGAACAATCGCTAGCTTCACCCAGCGAGCAATCGAAGCCTTGGATGCCGCTTCTCCTTTTCGTGGCCCCCCGAAAAGCACAATCTGTCCGTTTTCCTAAACGCTCTCGTCTTCCGCAAATAGCGATGGAGCACTCTGCCCATATCTAGGCTACGCAAGGAAGCATCCCCTTCACTGCCCTGAAACGTAGGAAGGGAAATTGGTTGGTTCATGTGAAAACCAGAGACCACTTTCGGCAAAAAAGATGGCACCGGGCGCAATACGACCTTCTCCGCAGAAAACTGAAGGTAGGGTTCCCTGCACGATAGCGCCTGCAGATCCGATATGCGTCTAGCGGAACACAAGGCTACTAAGAACGCCGTCCGCAAAGAGAGTTCTCTGAGAGAATCCGCCGGCTGAAAAGGAGGCCGTTTTAGCGCCTCGAGAACCAGGTTCAAGTCCCAAGCCGGCACCACCGACCTCACTGGAGGGCGTACATTTTTAACCGCCCTGAAGAACCTGAGAACATCCGGGTGCTGAGATAAGCCTGTTCCCTGAACTCTCCCCCAGAACGCAGACAGTGCCGCCACCTGAACCCTCAGAGAACTGAGAGTCAGACCCTTCTCCAGGCCGCTCTGCAGGAAGGACAGAACGTGGGGCACCATAGAAAAGAAAGACCGAATGCCCCGCTGGACACACCACCTTTCGAAAATGCGCCAGATGCGAACATAAGCCAAAGACATAGACTTCCGTCTGGATTTCAGCAGAGTGGCTACCACGGCGGACAAGTATCCCCTACGTCTCAGCCGCTCCCTTTCAATAGCCAAGCCATAAGCGAGAAGCGATCCACCTGAGCCATCAGAATCGGACCCTGGTGCAACAGATTGGACCGAATGGGCAACCTCCAAGGAGTGTCCACCAGCAGTCGCTGCAGATCTGCATACCAGGGCCTCCTTGGCCAATCCAGAGCAATGAGAAGTACCATGCCCACGTGTCGAGCTATCCGCTGAACAACCCGAGCAATCATAGGCCATGAAAGAAACACAGAGTAGACCTGACGTCGCCCAAGGCTGCGCCAAGCCGTCCAGCCCTTCGGACATGGGTTCTCTGCACCTGCTGAAAAACCAAGGCGCTTTTGCATTGGCAAACGTGGCCATAAGATCCATGACCAGCTGCCCCCAATGCAGTACAAGATCGTGAAAAACCGCTGCATTCAGCTCCCATTCTCCTGCATCCACCACATTGCAGCTGAGGTAATCGGCCTGCAGATTTTCCTTTCCTGCCACATAGGCCGCTGACAATGCGACGACATGAGCCTCTGCCCACTGCATTAGCAACTGACTCTCCTCCAGCAACGTTGCACTGCCCATACCTCCTTGCCAATTGATGTAAGAGACTGTGACTGCATTGTCAGAAAAAATTCGCACCGCTTTTCCCGCTACCAGTGTCTGGAAACTCTGAAGAGCCATGCGAACCGCTCTCATCTCCAACCGATTGATGGACCATTCGCTCACTTCCAGCGGCCAGGCTCCTTGTGCTATTTGCAGCAAACAATGTGCTCCCCAGCCTGCTAGATTTGCATCTGTGGTCACCAGGACCCAAGCCGGGTATTCTAGAGGCACCCCTGCTGACAAATTCTTGATGTCTAGCCACCATTGCAAGCTGACCCTTACCGAGTCCGGCACTTCTGCCGACTCATCAAGTGAGTCTGAGGAGACCATCTGGAAAGCAAGGCTTGCTGAAGAGGACGCATATGCGCCCTGGCCCATGGGACCAAATCCAACGTCGCAGCCATGGAGCCTAGCAGTTGTAAATATTGCCACGCCGTCGGAGCCCGTGTGCGTACGAATGCTGCTACCTGCCCCAAGATCTTCTGAATCCGGTCCTCCGGTAAAAACACCGCCCCCACGGCCGTATCGAACAATGCTCCGAGATACACTAGATGTTGCACTGGCTCCAGATGACTTTTGGCCTGGTTTACCACCCAGCCAAGCTGCTCCAACAACTCCACGACCCTCGCTGTCGTCTTGACTGTCCTGCCTTGACGACGCACGAATCAGCCAGTCGTCGAGGTAGGGATGGACTAAGATGCCTTCCTTTCACAGGGCAGCCGCAACCACCACCATCACCTTTGTGAATGTGTGTGGCACCGTCGCCAGGCCGAACGGAAGCGCTCGAAACTGAAAATGCCCCATGGGCACCACAAAACGCAGAAACTTCTGATGTCCCTGTCTGATCGGAATATGAAGATAAGCCTCCGTGAGATCTATGGAAGAAAGCACCTCGCCCGGACGCACGGAACGAATTACGGACCACAGCGTTTCCATACGGAAATGCGGCACCCTTAAACAACGGTTTACATGCTTGAGGTTCAGAATAGGCCGAAAAGAGCCCTCCTTTTTGGGAACTACAAAGTAAATGGAGTACCGACCTAACCCGAATTGGTCCGGCGGCACGGGGACCACCGCTCGGAGACGTAGTAAGCGCTGGAGAGTGGAGTGAACCGCAAGTTTCTTCTCCTGCGATCCGCACTGAGACACCACGAACGCATCTGGCAAAAACTGCGCGAACTCTAGTGCATAGCCGTCGCGGATAATCTCCAGCACCCACTGATCCAACGTTATCTTGGCCCAAACGGAGAGAAAATCCCGCAGGTGGCCCCCTACAGGAATCTCTGCCTGGACCAAACTCCCATCATTGCAACTTCTTGGCGGAGCCCGGTTGGGTACCAAAGTACCCCCTGCCAAAACCTCTCGCTCCTCGAAAGGACTGCCCTCTGGACATACCCCGACTTCTCTGATAAGGCGCAAAGCGCGCCCCCCTGAATCTGCGAAACTCTCTGCTGGGACCTTTTGGTAGTCCTCCCGGCCTTGGGCCCTTAGGCCAGTCCTCCGGAAGCCGACTACCTTTTGAGTCTCCAAGATCCTTAACAATCTTATCTAGAGCTTCCCCAAAAAGCAGCTTGCCTTTATAGGGTAGTTTGTAAGGCGTGCCTTTGAAGAGGCGTCTGCCGCAAAACTCGGCAGCCAGAGAAATCTCCGTGCTGCAATCACGGATGCCATGGACTTTGGCGACAAGCGCACCAAGTCATAGAAGGCATCTGCCAGGTACGCTGCTGCCGATTCGAGCTTCGCCCCTTCCCCCGACGAGCCCTCCGCCCCGTCCGTGTTAGCTTCCCCCTGTGGCCAACGAATAGCGTCTCTCACCACGTAGGCCCCACAAACGGAAGCCTGCAGGGAAAGAGCATTAGTATCAAACGCCTGCTTCAAAATGGACTCCAATTTCCGCTCCGCCCTCCACAGGGATCGTAGTCTTCTTAGTTACTGCTGACACTAAAGCATCCACCTTTGGCTCCTTAAATTACTCCTTCTCCTCCTGCGGCAGCGGATACAGCCAACCTATGGCCCAAGCCCCCCTTAGAGTGGCTTCCGGGCACTCCCATTCGGATTCCACCATCTGCTTAATTACCCTATGTACCAGAAAGCACCGCTGCTCTGACTTAAAGCCCTGAAGCAACGGATCCTCCAAGGGCTCCGCTTGCACAGATGGTAGCGCTATATTGAGGGCCGCTAACGAATGAGCAATCAGAGACCCCAACTCTTCCTTCCTAAAAACTCGAAACACATTGGGATCCTCACCCGGAGGAATTTCTCCCTCCTCCAAATCTCCGGCCCACTGATCCAGACCTACCTGAAAGCCTAGGTCACTCTCCTCAGGTACCTGCGGTATAGCATACAGCCCTAAGCCATCCGGAGCCGCATCCGGCATCAAAACCTTCCTATAGGTCCCTTCACCAGGATCCACTGATTCCCCCTCCCCCGCCCCCAGCGAGTCGGACTGAGAGGGTGGAGAAACTTTGCCTTTATCTTGCCCTAGTTTAAGGCAGTAGGCTTTGTGGAGCGATAAAATAAAATCCGCTGAAAAAACAGATTCTATGCTCCCCTGAACTGCTGGCTGCTGTTCCTATACAGCCTGCTCCTTGGAAACAGATCTTTTTGTCTTAGCCCTCTTCTTCTCCAGCTTCACATGGAGCGCGGAAGAAACCGCCGCGCTCTCTAAGATGGCCGCTGTTCCCACCTTTTCCCCGCTTGAGGGGATCACTACCTTTAAATTCTCCTCCATTTGGCTAACTCCCAATCTGGCCGTCCGACTCCCCCGTTGCACCCGAGACCGGCAGCCACCAAAGCTCGACCGACCGCACAAAGCAAAACCGATATGCCATACTGGGTCAGACCAAGGTCCATCAAGCCCAGTATTCTGTTTCCAACAGTGGCCAATCTAGGTCATATGTACCTAGCAGTTTCTCCAAGGGACACAGGTTCCACAATGCTTGTATTGGTTCAAGCATTGATATCCTGGGTCCCTTCTTAATAATGGTTTATGGACCTTTCCTCCAGGAACTTGTCCAAACCTTTTTTAAACCCAGCTACACCAACAGCCTTTACTACATCCTCTGGTAACAAATTCCAGAGTTTGATTACACGTTGAGAGAAAAAATATTTTCTTTTATTAGTCTTAAATAGTTTACCCTGTAGCTTCATTGCATGTCCCCTAGTCTTTCTATATTCTGATAATGTAAACAATCGATCTACGTTTACCCGTTCCACTCCGTTCATTAATTTATAGACTTCTATCATATCTCCCCTCAGCCGTCTCTTTTCCAGGTTAAAGAGCCCTAACCTTTTTAGCCTTTCTTCATAGGAGTATCCTTCCATCCCCTTTACCATTTTGGTGGCTCTTCTCTGAACCTTTTCTAAAATCGCTATATCCTTTTTAAGATACGGCGACCAGAATTGCACACAATATTCAAGGTGCGGTCTCACCATAGAACGATATAGAGGCATTATAATATCTTTTGTTTTATTTTCCATTCCTTTCCTTATCATACCTAGCATTCTATTTGCTCTCTTGGCCACCGCTGCACACTGGGCCGAGGGTTTTAACATGGTATCCACAATGACGCCTAAATCTTTTTCCTGGGTGGTGGTTCCTAATGTGGAACCTTGCATCGTGTAACCATAGTTTGGGTTGTTCTTCCCTAGGTGCATAACCTTGCACTTGTCCACATTAAATTTCATCTGCCATTTTGATGCCCAGTCTTCCAATTTATCAAGATCCTCTTGCAATTTTCCACAATCCTCTTGGGTTTTAACAACTTTAAATAGTTTTGTGTCATCTGCAAATTTGATAACCTCACTCGTTATTCCACTTTCCAGGTCATTTATGAATATGTCAAAAAGCAGCGGACCAAGCACAGATCCCTAGGGTACACCACTATTCACCTTTCTCCATTGGGAAAATTGGCCATTTGGCCCTACCCTCTGCTTTCTATCTTTTAACCAGTTCCTGATCCACAATAGTACACTGCCTCCTATCCCATGACTCTTTAGTTTTGCCAAAAGTCTCTGATGAGGGACCTTGTCAAAGGCTTTCTGAAAGTCCAGATACACAATATCAACCGACTCACCTTTGACCACCTGTTTATTCACTCCTTCAAAAAAACATAACAGATTAGTAAGACAAGATCTTCCTTGTCTAAAGCCATGTTGGCTGTCTCCCATTAGGTCGTGACTATCTACATGCTGAGTAATTTTATTTTTTATGATGATTTCTACCATTTTTCCCGGTACTGACGTCTGTAGTTTCCCGGATCACCCCTGGAACCCTTTTTAAAAATTGGTGTTACATTGGCGATCCTCCAATCTTCAGGTATTAGAGATGATTTTAATGATAGTTCACAGATTACTGATAGCAGGTCTGCAATCTCATATTTCAGTTCTTTCAACACCCTTGGATGTATACCATCCGGCCCAGGAGATTTGCTACTCTTCAGTTTATCTAATAGTTGAAAGACATCTTCCCGATGTATCGATATTTCCTTCAATTCTTTAAATACCACTTCAGTCATGGGTAACACCCCTACATCTTCCTCAGTAAAGACTGAAGCAAAGAGTTCATTCAGTCTCTCCGCTATCGCCTTGTCACCTCTTAGTGCTCCTTTAACCCCTTTATCATCTAAGGGACCAACTGACTCTCTCACAGGTTTTTTGCTACGAATGTACTTGAAAAGGTCTTTATTTCGCATTTTTGCTTCCGCAGCAAGCTTCTTCTCAAATTCTCTCTTTGCCTGCCTTATCAATGCCTTGCATTTGACTTGCCAGTGCTTGTGCTGTTTCCAGGTTTCGTCGTTTGGCTCTTTTTTTCCATTTCCTGAAAGATGCTTTTTTGGCAACAGCCTCTCTGACCTCACCTTTAAACCATGCTGGCAGTTTTTTGGACTTCCTTCCACTTTTCTTAAAGCGTGGAATACAGCTGGTCTGGGCTTTGTCAGACGGCTGCCTGGGTGAGAATCTTCACAGTCTTGACAATGCATATATTTATATGATTTTTGCAAGGTATTGTGGGTAATGTAGTTCATTCACACCAGACACAGCTGCTGACAATAATTTAGTTGTGCACAAGTGTTAAAGCCAATAAGATACTTCTTTATTTATGGGGTTATTTCTCCCAGCACAGATATGCTTGGAAGCACATAAATTAGGTTACTTGCTTGCAGTGTTTAACTTGGTAAAACAAAGTCAAAAATCAAAATCAGGAAAACAACCTTCAAACTTGTCAGGCAATTAGCTAATGTTTTCTTAGCATATCTCTAACAAACGAAAAGCCACAAAGAAAGAAATAAACTGTTCTTGTAAGGTTAACTTCTGATTACTTTCCACACAGATCCAGAAGTAATTCTCTCCTAGCTCACAAGCAATTAGGTGCAGCTCAATTGCTATCAGTTATCCAGCTGAAAACCTTTAGCAGGCTGGCTTTCTACTGTGTGAGTCAAATCCTGTTTCAGGAGCTTTTCTTAGTGGAATAAAGAACAAATTTATAATTTCTTTGTGATGGCTGCTGTGCTTTATCACAGAAAGTTACCAACGGAGTTTGGATAGAGAGCAGTCCATATAAACAATATCTTGATCTGCTATTATTTCCCCTTCATCAACAAGCATAGGGTCACTATCATGAATTGGCACAGATGAATCTTTCAATGGAGCCCTTTCAGGAGAATACTTATTTCCCTGCTTTCTTTCAAGGTTATAGCTAGGGCATAGATCAGTGTTCATACCTGAGCTTCCATTGTTGCTATAGTTCCTCTCTATATAGCCTGGCCAGTATGTAGTCCAGTTCTTACGTCCAGCCTTCCAGTCCTGATCCCTGGACACTGGATCTCTCTTCACATACCTTCTGGCATAGGTCTTAGAGTCCCTTCTATGTGCAGCCGTCTCCCTCACAGGTAGCCTCTGGTGATTCCTTGTGCTGCAGCACCATTCCTCTGGCTTTCCCCAGTCCAATGGTCTATGCTGGCCCTTGGAATACCTCCCAGTATACGTACTGCCTTGGACTCTTCTAGACCTCTCAAAGGCTTTTCTCCTCTCTTCCTTCCAGAGGGTTTCTTTCCTTCTCTATCCGTCCGGTTTGGCTTCTGCTTCTGCTGATTCTTCAGATGAAACTGATGATCCTTCTCTGCATCTCCAAGGTGATCATGAAGCTGGTCATCTGTAGAATAAAATGGAAATTACACTAACCTGGTAATTGTAGTTCCTGTAGGATCCAGTTTAGTCCTCCACAATCGGGTAGTGCACCTTCTACTGCAGCCTGGAGACTGGACCAATCAAATCTTCTGTAGTACATATCCAGCAGGAGCTCCCAGAAGCCCCCCAGTGTACTAGTAACAAAGCATACTTAACGAAGCAACACATTAAATAATCATTAAATTATCATTACATTATCAGTAAACCCTTTTCTTCCCCCCCTGTAATGACCAACTCCCTCCCCAAACGAGGAAGTCAGAACACCGCCTGGCGCCGAAACCGACGCCTTCCAATTTACACAGAGCTCCCCTTCACAGAAATCTAGGGAGCTGACTGAACTCCAAGAAAGGGAAGAGCCATAGCGATAAGCACGACTGTCAACAGAACCCGAACGGGACGAAGAACCGTCCTACAGTCAACCGCTCGGAACAGCGCGCCACAAGACTACACAGAGAGTTGGGAGGGAAGGAGGACTAAACTGGATCCTACAGGAACTACAATTACCAGGTTAGTGTAATTTCCATTTCCTGTGCGGATATCCAGTTTAGTCCTCCACAATCGGGATGTAACAGAGCAGTTAAGACCGGGCGGGACCTTGCCAGCCGGCGCGCAGAACCGCCGATCCAAAACAGGAATCCCGAGCCGCTAATACATCCAGGCGATAGTGCCTGCTGAAAGCGTGCAGAGACGACCAAGTGGCCGCCCTACAGATATCCGCTGGCGGAACCAGGCAATGCTCCGCCCAAGAGGTCGCCTGAGCTCGAGTAGAATGAGCTCGAAGCCCCTCCGGAACTGGCCGCTGCTGCAACAGATACGCAGATGCGATCGCTTCCTTGAGCCATCTAGCAATGGAGGCCTTAGCCGCCGCCTCCCCTTTTCTTGCGCCCCCAAAGAGCACAAAAAGCCGATCGGTCTTACGAAAGGACTCCGTAGACTGCAAATACCGACGCAGCGTGCGACCCACATCGAGCCGGTGAAGACCCTTGTCCACCGACTCGACCGAGTTCGCCGAAAGAACCGGCAGAAACACTGCCTGATTCAAGTGAAAGGGAGACACCACCTTTGGAAGAAAAGAAGGCACCGGCCGGATCACAATCCGGTCCGCGGAAAACGACAAGAAAGGCTCTCGGCAGGACAAGGCCTGAAGATCCGAAATGCGCCGAGCCGAGCAAATGGCTACAAGAAAGACCGTCTTCAAAGTGAGCTCCTTCAGGGACGCCCTCCGCAAGGGCTCAAAAGGTTCCCGCACCAGAGCCCGCAGGACTAAATTCAAATCCCACGGGGGAATCGGTGCTCTGCGGGAAGGCCGCAAATGAAAAACAGCGGTCAAGACACGCCGCACATCCGCATGAGCGCTGAGAATGTGGCCTAAAACCTTGCCTCTATAGCAGGAGATCGCTGCCAACTGAACCTTCAGGGAACTGGCCGCGAGGCCTTTCTCGAACCCATCCTGAAGGAAGCTTAACACGACGGGCACAGAGACCGTCGCCACCCGGACTCCCCGCCGGGAGCACCAGTCCTCAAAAATCCTCCAGATTCGAACATAAGTAAGAGAAGTGGATGACTTTCTTGCCCGCAGTAGGGTGGAAATCACCGCGGGCGAAAAACCCTTCTTTTTCAGCCGAGCCCTCTCAATGGCCAAACCGTAAGCGAGAATCAAGCCACCTGGGGCATTCGCAGGGGGCCCTGAAGAAGAAGGTCCGGCAGCGCGGGCAGGCGCCAAGGCACGCCGTCTCGAAGTCTGACTAGCTCGGCATACCAGGGCCTCCGGGGCCAATCCGGAGCCACCAGCAGCACTCTGCCCTGATGACCCTCGATGCGCTGGACGACCCGGCCGATCAGCGCCCACGGAGGGAAGACATACAGAAGCCCAGACGTCGGCCACGGCTGAATGAGAGCGTCGAGCCCTTCGGACATTCGCTCCCGCCGTCTGCTGAAGAAGCGACTCGTCTTGGCCGTCTGGAAGGTTGCCATGAGATCCATGATGGGCGGACCCCACCGCCGCACTATTTGCGCATACACCTGTGGATTTAACTCCCACTCTCCGGGGTCCACTCGCACTCTGCTGAGAAAGTCGGCCTGGACATTTTCCGCGCCCGCTATGTGCGCCGCTGATATTGCCGGCAGACGAGTCTCCACCCAACTGAACAAGGCTGTCGCCTCTGTTTCCAGGGCCACACTCCCTGTGCCCCCTTGGCGATTGATGTAAGCCACCGTGGCCGCATTGTCCGACCAGACCCGGACAGGTCGACCCCGGACCAGTGGCTCCAGGGCCAATAGTGCTAGTCGCACCGCCCGAAGCTCGAGACGGTTGATCGACCAAGACGCTTCCTGGGAGGACCACACCCCCTGAGTGAAGCGGGTCTCGCAGTGCGCTCCCCAACCGGCTAAGCTCGCATCCGTTGTGAGGGGAACCCACAGAGGAGGCTCCAAGGGAACCCCCCGCGTCAGATTCTCGGGAGAGAGCCACCAGCGGAGCGAAAGACGCACCGCCTTCGGGCAGGGCAGTCTCTTGTTCAAGGAGTCGCACTGGTTGGACCACCGGCGAAGGAGCGCCCTCTGCAGCAGGCGCATGTGGAACCGCGCCCATGGTACCACCTCCAAGGTCGCCGCCATTGTTCCGAGAAGCCTCAGGTAACACCACGCCGACGGAGCGGGCATGCCCCGAAAGAGTCGGACAAGAGCCCGCAACGCCCGGACGCGGCGCTCGGGGAGGCACACCAGCCCCCCGGGCGGTGTCGAAGCGCACCCCCAGATACTCGAGGTCCTGCGTGGGACGCAGACAACTTTTTCGTTCGTTCACCACCCAGCCGAGAGACCGCAGCAGAGCCACTACCCTGCTCGTGACTCGCAAGCACTCCCGACTGGACTTTGCCCGAATCAACCAGTCGTCGAGATATGGATGGACCAAGATGCCCTCCTTGCGCAAGGCCGCCGCAACGACCACCATCACCTTTGTGAAGGTGCGCGGAGCCGTGGCTAAGCCGAACGGCATGGCCCGGACCTGGAAGTGGCCCCACGGAAACGCAAAGCGGAGAAACCGCTGATGAGATGGATGTATCGGGATGTGCAAATAGGCCTCTGTAAGATCGAGGGACGTCAAAAACTCCCCCTGTCGTACTGCTACAATGACTGACCGCAGAGTTTCCATACGGAAGTGCGGCACCCTGAGCGCGCGATTGACGCCTTTGAGATCCAAGATCGGACGCAGAGAATCGCCCTTTTTGGGGACCACAAAATAGATGGAGTAACGACCGGCGCCTCTTTCCAAGAGAGGAACCGGGACCACCGCTCCCAGTGCTAACAACCGAGCCAGGGTCACGCGGATGTCCCGCGTCTTTTGTTCGCCCCTGCTGGGCGACAGAACAAAGGCATCCGGAAGCGGGGATGCAAATTCTAGAGCATAACCCTCTTCTATAATCTGTAGCACCCAGCGATCTGACGTAATTTGGGCCCAAGACGGAAGAAAGTCGTGCAAACGACCCCCGATAATCGGGCCTCCCTCCAGAGCCCGCCTCGTGTCATTGTGGCTTGCGCCCAAAGGAAGACGCCGAGGGAGAGGCGGCTCCGGAGAAGCCTCTGCCGGCCCCTCTGAAACCACGAAATCCCTGATTACGGGCTCCAAACCGGCCCCGCTGCGAGGCCCACAGGCGGGAGGACCGAAACCTGCGCTGATCCCGAAAGGACCCCCGCGCCGAGGTGGAGGACCTGTTGGCCCTTGGCCTATCCTCCGGAAGCCGGCCCCCTTGGACTCACCGAGCTCCTTTACCAGTTTCTCGAGAGCCTCCCCAAATAACAATCTGCCCTTAAAGGGCAGTTTACCGAGGCGGGACTTGGAAGAACCGTCAGCCGCCCAGTTGCGCAACCATAGGGACCGGCGCGCTGCCACCGCGGACGCCATACTATTAGCCAAGGCGCGGATTAAATCATAAAACAGATCCGCCAAGTAGGCCGAGCCGGACTCCAGCCGGGTGACCTCCAACAGGCCTTGCTGGTCTAAGCCGGGGCTCGAGCGCAAGCGCTGCGACCACCGCAGACACGACCGAGCCACCCAAGCCCCGCAAATAGAGGCTTGCAACGACACGGCATCCGTATCGAAGGTTTGCTTCAGCAAATTATCAATCTTCTTATCCTGCCCGTCCTTGAGGGCCGCCGCCCCCTCAACCGGGATGGTGGTTTTCTTGGTCACTGCGGAAACCGCAGCATCCACTCGCGGAGACTTAAACAAGTCCCTGTCCTTGTCGGCGAGGGGATAAAGCCGATTCATGGTCCGAATCCCCTTCAAACCGGATTCCGGGTGCTCCCACTCCGCCTGTATCATCTGTTCCACCACGCGGTGGACGGGAAAAACCACCTGGGTATCCCTGACGGCCTGAATGAGAGGATCCTCCAGACCCTCTTCCTCCAGGGACCACACTGCCGAAAGGTTAAGTGCCTGAAGGGACTCCGTAACCAGAGGAACCAGCTCGTCCTTCCGAAACACCCGAATGATCCGAGCCTGATCCTCCGGCTCGGGGATCTCCCCATCCTCCAATTCCTCCGCTTCAGTCTCAGGATCGCCCTCCGCCTCGGACTCCAGAAGCCCCAGGGCGTCCTGCTCCTGTTCCCCCAACCGGAGCCGCTTGACCCCGGGTGGAGAGGAGCGCTGAGCCACCCCAGTGACCCCCGAGGGGAGAGAGGGGGGCCCAACCTCCGGCCACTGACCGGACCTGCTCAAGTGGAAGGCCTGATGCATGAGGAGAACAAAATCAGGGGAGAATTCCATAGGTGGGACAACTATAGCCCCCTGCTGGAGCGCAGCCACCGACCCACTGGCCGGTGGAACCGACCCAGACTGAGGGATGCTCGGAGAAAGGACACTGTCCCCTGAAGTAGAAGCATCCCCAGGGGTAGCCAGCTCCTGGACATGCACAGAGTGTTCCAGCTCTGCGGGCACTGCAGCGCAGCCCCTGCAGATGCCAGAGTCAGTCCCTGCCGCTCTGCGGGACCCACAAATCACACATTGGGGTTTGGAAGCCATCCCAAGACCACCTCTGCCCAGCGGGATAGAAGGGAACCGGCACAGAAAAGCCCACACCACAGGGGCAATCTCATGCAAATCAGTCCCGGTTGAATAATAAAACTTTTTTTTTTTTTTTTTTTTTATGCAAGAAACAAACACTCCCCAGACTCCCAGGGGTGCCCTGAGCAAAATCGCCAGCAAAAGGAACCCCAAAAACCCCAGGGGGACCTGTGCACAAGTGATCAAAAGTGCCTCTAAAAGCACACTTTATAAATCCAAAATGGCCGCCGCACTTTTTCACCCGCGGTAAAAAACGGCGCGAAAATACAAAGACAAATAAATAATATGTAAAAGAAAGAAAACGACCCTCAGATACAGGGCAAACGATCAAATTTAGGAAAAATTGCCAAATGGGCTCAGGAGAGCCTACAGAACGCTGGCAGCTCTGACAAGAGAGCACTGCTCACAAATACAGACATAAAATGAAAACTCCTACCAGCTCAGGAACAGCAAGGACAAAGCCAACTTCACACAGTGTCAGCCACTGCTGTATCAGGTATGGCTTTTCCCCGTACAGTCAAGGGGAAGCTCACCCAAGGCTGATAAAATTAGCCAGGCAAGAAGACAGGAGCCTGCAGGTCTGCCTTCCTCCCGAGTCTCCTGTGCCAAAGCACTAGAGAGGCATGTTTCTTTCACTTTTCCTTGTAAAGATACAACTAGCTATTAAATAAATAGCAAATAAATGTCCCAAAAACAAACCCCAAAAGACTAACTAACAAGTGTTGCTCCTTCAAGAGTCACTCAGTGTGCCCAGCAAGGGCACAGACGTCTTCAAGCTGCAAGAGACTGGACACACTGGGGGGCTTCTGGGAGCTCCTGCTGGATATGTACTACAGAAGATTTGATTGGTCCAGTCTCCAGGCTGCAGTAGAAGGTGCACTACCCGATTGTGGAGGACTAAACTGGATATCCGCACAGGAACTCTACTCTTATTCTGACTGGATGAGTGCTCCTCCCTAACACAGCGCAGCTGTGCTGAATCAGGCCCTGCCCTTTGAGATGAGTGCTTAGGGATTACCTCATAGCCCTCCTGATTGAACACACGTTTCCCCACTTCAGCTCCTCTAATGGCTCTTGGAAACCTGGTGCATTCTGGGACTGGTAGTCTTTTATGGCAAAATTCTGTTTTCTCATTTCTACCAGAACTGACAGGTTGCTTGTTCAGAGTCACTTCACCTTTTCTATAGCCCCTTCCTGAGCTATGATAAGCTTCCTTATCACAGCTTCCAAGATAGTATTTTTCAACAACACCCAAGCTTGATGTACGTCTTTAACCTTTGCAACTGCTCCTTTTAGTTTTTTTCTTAACTGTTTTCCTCATTTTATCATAGTCTCCCTTTCGAAAGTTAAAAGGTAGTACTGTGGATTTCCTTACTATCCCTCCTCCACTAATTAAATCAAAGGCGATCATGCTATGATCACTATTGCCAAGTGGCCCCAACACCCTTATCTCTTGCACTAGATCTGGTGTTCCACTAAGGACTGACTAGGTCTAATATGGCTTCCCCTCTGGTCGGTTCATGAACCAGCTGCTCCAAGAAGCAGTCATTTATTTCATCTAGGAACTTTATCTCCCTAGCATGTCCTGACGTGACACTGACCCAGTTGATACCGGGGTAATTGAAATCACCCATTATTATTACTGCGCTGTAACTTTTGTTAGCTTCCTTGATTTCTTTGAGCATTTCATCATCCATTTGGTCATTCTGGCCAGGTGCTCGATAGTACACCCCCACTGCCATTGCCTTCCCCCTTTTATATGGAATTTCAATCCATATAGATTCTACAGCAGATTTTGTTTCCTGCAAAACTTTAATCCTTTCTGAGTCAATGCCCACTCTAACATAGAGCGCAACCCCTCCACCAATTTGATCAGCTCTATCATTACGATATAGTTTGTACCCAGGTATCACAGTGTCCCACTGGTTGTCCTCCTTCCACCATGTCTCTGATATTTCAATCATATCTAACCTGACTCTCTATAATTATTGAATATATTCTTAACAACTGTTCCTAGTAACATGTACCTATGCAGTAGAATTACCCCTGTAAATAGATTGTAAATAGTTTCCCTTGTTATCCAAGTTCCTTCCCTTGTTATCTGTAAACTCATGCATGTTGAATGTACTGAGATTTTTGTTCTATGTGAACCGCGCTGATGCTGAATA
The DNA here is from genome assembly GCA_033557465.1 of Ichthyophis bannanicus. NCBI lineage: Eukaryota > Metazoa > Chordata > Amphibia > Gymnophiona > Ichthyophiidae > Ichthyophis > Ichthyophis bannanicus. Next base: position 66,136,505 of record CM066037.1, read on the forward strand.
GTGCGGTATATAAGAGAATATAAATAAATAAATAAATAAATAAAATAACCTTTCATTTAGTGCTATATATTCTAACTCTCCCATCTTATTCTTTAGACTTCTAGCATTTGCATACAAGCATTTTAGAGAATGTATTTTATTCATGTTAATTTGGCTATTGTTAGACATGGGTAAATTGGGATCTTTAAGCTCTGTCTGCTCCATACTTGAGGGCATTTGGGCTACTTTACTCTTTTGTGGAACCTCTCTGCTTTTGGTAGTATCCTTCAAGGATACCTTCTTTCGAACCATCCGCTCTTGGGCGACTGTCGGCTTTCCCCTAATATCTAGTTTAAAAGCTGCTCTATCTCCTTTTTAAAGGTTAATGCCAGCAGCCAGGTTCCATCCCGGTTAAGGTGAAGCCCATCCCTTCGAAAGAGCCCCTCCTTTCCCCAGAATGTTCCCTAGTTCCTAACAAATCCCAAACCCTCATCTCTGCACCATCGTCTCATCCACGCATTGAGACTACGGAGCTCTGCCTGCCTTTTGGGTCCTGCGCGTGGAACAGGAAGCATTTCGGAGAATGCTACCCTGGAAGTTCTGGATTTCAACTTCCTACCTAAAAGCCTAAATTTTGCCTCCAGAACCTCCCTACCACATTTTCCTATGTCGTTGGTACCGACATGTACCAAGACAGCAGACTCCTCCCTAGCACTATCTAAGACCTTATCTAGGTGGCGCGTGAGGTCCGCTACCTTCTCACCCGGCAGGCATGTTACCAGGCGATCCTCACGTCCACCAGCCACCCAGCTATCTACATGCCTAATGATCGAATCACCAACTATAACGGCTGTCCTAACCCTTCCCTCATGGGCACATGGCCCTGGAGAAACTTCCTCGGTGTGAGAGGGTTTTACTGGCCTTACTGCACCGTCGACCACGTGGCTGACCGCCGCCAACGAGGCCCGACTTCAAGAAAATCAAGAACCGCTCACCTGCACTCCTACCCCGTACTGCCTCTTAACGCTGCTAGCGCTAGAGGCAGATTGGGATTCTGGCAATGATAGGGCTGAACTCTGGGGCTCCCAGCTTTCCCCCTTATCATCGGATCCACACGCTGCAGCTACCAAGGCAGGCTCTGCCCCGGCAACGTTAGCAAGCAGGCTTGTCTGTAGCGAGGTTTTTAGCTTTTGTTTTAGTACTGCCCGCTGCCAGTCTGCCAGTTCCTGATAAGTGAACCCTGCTAGGGCTCTCAGGCACCAATTTCAACCACAAAAAGAGAATACTCTCCTGTCGTCTCCGTCTCTCCAGGAGCCTGTCAGAATCCGGTCCTATCCAGCTGCTGAGGACTGATAGACTGAGTCTCTCACACTAGAGGGAGGAGCATAGCCTGTCAGAAAGACTTGAGAATTCAGTCCTCAGCTTCTGGAGAGAATTGACAACCCTACAGTTCCTGGACTGGCCCGGAGAGACGAAGAGGAAAGTGGCTTGCCCAATGTCACAAAGAGTGCCAGTGGGAATCGAACCTGAATCACTTAGGTACTAGGCTGATGCTCTAACCACTAGGCTACTCCTCCAAAAGTAATATGTGCCTTCGAGTCAATGCTGACCCCTGGCGACCCAGCACCTCCTGCGTTTTCTTAGTAGATTGTCAGGCCACAAGGAATGCCAGTGGGAATCAAACCCTGGTCTCTTGGTTAACAAGCCAGTGCTCTAACCATTAAGCTACTCATACACAATCCAGGACTTATAGAATATTTATTTTCTTCGGTCTAAACTATGTTACTACGACAGCTGGTTGGGTGCTATTCTACTATATTTAATTTATTGTAAGCAAAACTATAGTGCATACTTTCCTTTTTGCTGAAGAAATCTTAGTAACACATCCAGTTGAATTTTATTGCCTATCCATTGCCTTTGTGATTAACTGAAAGGGAGGGACTTTGGGGAGCTGGAATGTGTATATGAGAGGAAAGGAGAGTCTGAAGAAATTCTTGATTTTCTCCCCCATTCTGGAACTATCCTTATTTTCGCTGCCTGTTTGGTTAGTGTATCATATTTGGGCATTCATATTAATTCCCTCCTCAAACCTTCCTGCATACAGCTGAGGGAAGAGGGGTTATATAGAAAGTGGAATAAAATGACATTAACAGATTTGTGCCACTGACATACAACAGGTTCTGAAAAAAAATCAGGCTGCAACTGTAAGGGGGACTGACATTTTATCTTTTCTTTTAAGAAAAATGATCCGTCTTTGTTCTTTCCACCAGAGCTATCATACACTCCGTAACCTACAGTATAAGCTCTGAAAATTCTTTAAAAAGTCAAAACCCATTAGGTATGATAAAGTCATGCAATGAGCACAATAAGTTCTTTCTTCATTCACGCACAATGGAGAGAAAGTATTGCCCTTTGACAAAGATTTCTGACTGTCCACATACAGAATGTTTTTGCCTTCACATTCTTGTAGTGTGGCTGGGTTGAAATAGCTCCAAAAAAAAGCAAACATTCGCATGTAGTAACAAAATATGTATGGCTGATGACACTCTAAGTGTTTGTAAATTAAAAAGAGCCAGAGCTTTTTCCTTCGGCACCTCAGGAAAAGGACATAACATCCCTATATACATGACACATTTGACAAATTAACTAGGGTATACCTGATGACTATACATGGATGACTGGGTGGTCCAACTAAGAGCAAACGTCACGTCAGAAACAGTACACAGTAGGGAAACGTGATGTGTCCAAGGATAGAACAACTGATCATATAATGTTGAAACAGAGGCTTTTATTTGCAATACCAAATGGATGATGCCCACCCGACACAGGCCGTGTTTCGTTTAATAAAACTTCATCAGGGGTACAGGGCAACTAAAAACAAAAATATAGCGTAGTTACTCACCTGTAACAGGTGTTCTCCAGGAGCAGCAGGAATCAGTCCTCACTTATGGGTGACGTCGGCGCCGACGGAGCCCTCGCGGAGCAATTTTCCCCAGCTTTCAAAGAAAGCCTTTGGGAATTGCAGCGCGCATGCGCGGTCATCTTCCCGCCCGAGGGTGCCATCTTAGCCAGTCAGATGACATAGCTAAAAAAGACAGCATAAAAATTTGCAAAAAGAACATAAGCAGACGATTGCAACTCCAAGGGGAGGAGGGAGAGTAGTGAGGACTGATTCCTGCTGCTCCTGGAGAACACCTGTTACAGGTGAGTAACTACGCTTTCTCCAGGACCAAGCAGGAAGTCAGTCCTCACTTATGGGACTCCCAAGCTCAAGGCTACCGGAGACCCTAAGCACAAAAATGAGCTCCCTCTAGCTCAGCAGCACAGAAGGATAGAATCTTCGCTGAATTATCACCCACCGGTAGCCCACATCCGGGATGGAGGGTAGGAGTTGCTCAGACCTCAAAGAGATTACGGAGGACTGCCTGTCCGAAAGCACTGTCCCTACGGGACTCCCTCTCGAGACAGTAATGGACCGCAAAAGTCTGGCTCGAAGACCAAGTAGCGGCCCGGCAGATGTCTGCCAGCGGAACAGAGCGGAGGTAAGCCACTGACGTGGCCTTTGCCCGAACGCAATGAGCCGTGACTCGACTTTCTAAGGAGAGTCCGGCTGCCCCATAAGCCCAAGAGATACAGTCCGCAACCCAGATGGACAGAGTACGCTTGGAGACCGGGAGCCCCAATCTATTGGGGTCAAAAGACACAAAAAGCTGAGCAGCTTTACGGTGCTCCCGCGTACGGTCAAGGTAGAAGTTCAGAGCCCTTCTACAGTCCAGGGTATGGAGGACCGTCTCAGCTCGGCTGGAGTGTGGTCTGGGAAAGAAGGTTGGAAGTACCACCTCCTGATTGATGTGAAAAGGGGAGACCACTTTAGGCAGAAATTTTGGGTGAGTCCGTAGGACTACTCTATTCTTGTAGAACCTAGTGTAAGGGGGATCAGACACGAGGGCCTGCAATTCACTTACGCGTCTAGCGGAAGTGAGGGCTATCAAGAACAGCGTTTTCCAAGACAGAAAACGGAGAGAACAGGTAGCCATAGGTTCAAAAGGCGGACAGGTGATCCGCTGCAAAACCACATTTAGGTCCCAGTCAGGCGCTGGCGGGCGCAGAGGTGGTTTAAGTAGAAGGAGACCTCGGAGAAACCTCGCTACGAGAGGGTCATTGGAGAGAGGTCTGCCGTCCACCGGCACATGATGTGCTGAAAGAGCACTGAGGTGAACTTTGACGGAGTTGGACTTAAGTCCCAGATTAGAGAGGTGCAGCAAGTACCGCAAGATCACCGACACCGGGCAGGAGAAGGGATCCTGAGACTGTTGGGTACACCAGACTGCAAAGCGACGCCATTTAAGGGCGTAGCATTTGCGGGTAGAAGGCCGTCGCGAAGCCAAGACGACCTCCTCCACCTCCGCCGGCAGGAGAAGGGGAGCAAGGACTACCCTCTCAGCAGCCAGGCCATGAGGTTGAGAGACCTGAGGTTGGGGTGCAGGAGGGACCCCTGATCCTGAGTGAGGAGATCCGGTTGTACCCCCAGAGGGATTGGATCCTCCACCGCCAGTTGCAGCAGGAGCGGAAACCACGGCTGCCTGGGCCAGCGAGGGGCCACCAGGATCATGAAGGCTTTGTCTCGGAGAACCTTGAAAAGAGTCCGAGAGACCAGCGGGATGGGAGGGAAAGCGTACAGAAGGCTCCCCGACCACGAGATCAGAAAGGCGTCCGCCGCCACCCGAAGGGGGTGTGGCCGACGAGAGCAGAAGCGAGGAAGCTGCCGGTTGTGAGGACTGGCAAAGAGATCCACCGTGGGGAGACCCCACTTGAGGAAGAGCTTCTGAACCACCAAGGGATCCAGACGCCACTCGTGCGGCTGGAGGACCCTGCTGAGTTTGTCTGCAAGGCAATTTTCTTGGCCCGGTAGATAAACTGCCTTGAGGAGAATGCCGTGACTGACGGCCCAAGAGCAGAGCTTCTGTGCCTCCCGGCAGAGGAGGAAGGAGCCCGTGCCCCCCTGCTTGTTCACGTAGAACATGGCAACTTGATTGTCCGTCTGGACAAGGACGGACTGTTGGGAAGTCAGGTGGGAGAAGGCCTTGAGAGCCAGGCGGATCGTCCTGAGCTCCAGGAAGTTGATCTGCTGAGCAGACTCCCACGTGGTCCAGAGGCCCTGAGTACGTGCCTCTTGGCAATGTGCTCCCCAGCCCAGGAGGGATGCATCGGTGGTCAGCACCCGGGTCGGCTGAGGTGACTGGAAAGGCATTCCGAATATCAGGTTCGGCTGCTGGAGCCACCACCGGAGAGACGAGACCAGCGGCTCGGAAACGCGCACTAGGTCTGCTAGGCCGCCCGTGGCTTGTCGCCACTGCTGGCGGAGACACCATTGAGCAGACCGCATATTCAGGCGGGCATTGGGGGTCACATGGACGGTGGAAGCCATATGGCCGAGCAGTCTCAGGAAGCGCCTGGCGGAGACCAGGGGCTGGCTGCGAAAGCGGTCGGCTAGGTCCATGAGCCGTTGCGCCCTGTCGAGCGGTAGGTATGCTCGCGCCTGAGGAGTGTGCAGCCTTGCGCCGATGAACTCGAGATCCTGTGAGGGGAGCAAAGTGGACTTTGCGAAGTTTATAACAAAGCCCAAGTGCTGCAGCAGAGTCACCGTGCGGCACGTGGCGTTGGTGACCTCCTGAGCGGACGCTGCTCTGATGAGCCAGTCGTCGAGATACGGAAAGACATAGAGGCCGTGAAGCCGGAGATGGGCCGCCACGACCGCAAGACATTTTGTGAAGACTCGCGGTGCGGAGGACAGGCCAAAGGGCAGTACTCTGTACTGGTAATGATTTCCTGCCACCACAAACCTTAGGTATTGGCGGTGGCTTGGGTGGATGAGGATGTGCGTGTAGGCATCCTTTAGATCCAAGGAGCATAGCCAATCTCCCTGCTGGAGGTAGGGCAGAAGGATTCCAAGGGTAAGCATTTTGAACTTCTCCCGCACAAGGAACTTGTTGAGGTTGCGCAAGTCCAGGATGGCTCTGAGGCCCCCTGTTCTCTTTGGTATCAGAAAATACCTTGAATAAAAGCCTTGACCTCTCAGGTGGTGTGGCACCGGTTCCACCGCCTGTTCCTGCAGAAGACCTGCTAACTCCTGAAGGAGCAACTCCCTGTGCAGAGGGGGTCGCGGAGGTTCTCCCGGAAAATAGGAGGGAGGGACCTGATGGAAGTGGAGAAGATAGCCTTCTCGCACGACCTGAAGCACCCAGGCATCTGCGGTGATGCTGGACCACCTGTGGGCGAAGTGAACCAGCCGGCCTCCGGTGCTGGGAGGAACCAGCGGGGGGGGGAGAGGCTATGCTTAGTGAGTCAAAAGCCCCCACCCTGCTGAGCAGGGGCTGGTGGTGCAGGCTTGGGGGCTTGCTGCCTACGGGACCCGTTACCCCGTCCCTTGGCCTGCTGGCCCTGTTGGGGAGCTGCAGGGGCCTGATAATGGGGGTATTGTTTGTAGGCAGCCGCCTTCCTCGGGTAAAAGGACTTTTTCCCCGAGCCCTTCTTTTTCTGGGAAGGGGCGGAGGTCTTCCTAGAAAGCCTGGTCCTGGTGAGAGTCTCAGTCTCAATTTGCGCAGCCTTTTCTGCCATGGGCTTGCCAAAGAGGTTTTCGCCTCGGCAGGGGACATCGACCAACTTGTCCTGCACCCAGGGTTCAAGGTCTGACGACTGAAGCCAAGCCTGTCGGCGGGCACCGATGCCGGCTGCGGCCACTCGAGCCGATGCTTCAAAGCCATCATAGGCTGCTCGGGACATGAACTTTGAGCATTCCCGAATGCCAGTGGACAAGGCTAGGAACCTCCGCAAGGGTTCCTCGGACAGACCAGCGGAGAATCCGGCTAGCTCTTTAGCCAGATCCCGGAGATACATGCCCATGTATAGCTGGTTAAGTCTGGACACGACATGTGAGCATAGAGCCCTGGAAGCACTTCTTGCCAAGGCCATCCAGGTTACGGGCCTCCCTTCCAGGAGGCACCGAGGAGTGCATCTTCTGGCTCTTAAGACGATGCATGGCCGATTCCACTACCATGGAATGGTGTGGCAGCTGTGCCTTTTGAAAGCCAGGGCTCTTGCGGACTCGATAGATAGAATCGACCCGCTTGCTCAGGACCGGCGAGGAGGCCGGACTCTCCCACATGCGGAAGAGTAGTCGTTCCAGCATAGGAGGAACCGGCACAGTAAAGTGTTCCCTCGCGGGAGAGTCATACTGGAGGGCGTCGAGCTCTTCGGCTCGAGGCTCCTCCTCAGGATCCGCAGGGAAGGCCAAAGCCTTGGCCATATCCCTAACGAAGTCCGAGAACCGGGCATCCTCCGGGGGGGACTGCTTCCGAGGCTCGGACTCCGGTGAGTCCGATGGGACACACCGAGTCCGGAAAGAATCAGGTGACTCTTCCTCCTCAGACTCCCAGACCGACTCCGACGAGGACTCGGTGGGGTCGGCACGGACAGGGTGCGGCGCCAGCCGCCCCGACGCCGAGGGAGTCGGCGTCGGCGACCTCGGTCCCGAACGGGAGGCCGAGGGTGACCTCGACCGAGGATCGACTCGAGTTCTCATCGACTCGAGGATCGGCTCGGTCTCCGGGGTCGACTTGGACGTCGACGTCCCGGCGGTCGGGGCAGCGGCGCCAGCGAAGCCAGCGAGCAGTGCCCTCTGCTGGTCCATGAAGGCAGACAGTCTGCTCTCCAAGGCCGTCAACCTGAGTCCGAGCTCAGGCGACCCAGCAGCCCCCGACTCGGGCCCCGACGGCGTCGGGCCCGACGTCGGCTGTCGCGGAGGCGAGTCCAGAAGGACCACAGGACTTACCCGGGCAGGCATCTCCGACTCCAGGCGAGGTCACTTCGGGATGTGTTCCTTCTCCAAGGACCCGGGGCGGCTGTCGGGGCTATGCGACCTGGCCCTCGCGGAACCAGGAGCGTCCACCGACGCCGCCCTCGCGGGTTTCACCTTCCGGCCATGGTCCCCGGAGGGAGAACCCCGGTCGGAGGAGCTCCGGCGACGGTCCGAGCTGGAGCCTTTCGACGCGGAGGCCTCCGACGAGGTCCGGGTACGGCTGGGGTCAGCGAAGATTCTCTCACGCTGATGCCGCCGACTTCTCAACGCCTTTGAGGACAATTTGCTGCAGGGCCCACAGATCAGTTCCTCATGATCAGGGCCCAGGCAGCGGAGGCAAAAGTCGTGTGTGTCGGTTAGTGACATATTTCGGTCACACCGACCACACCGCTTAAACCCACTGGCAGCCATCGGGGGAAAAAGGGCCCCTGCGAGGTCAAAGGACCGGGCTGCCAGGGAAAACGAAAACGAAAGCTGACTAAGTCAGAAAAACCGAAAAAAGTAAGAGGACTCGTGACCGGCGTCGCGAGTCCGGGCGGGAAAAGGATCGGCGTCGAACCGAAGGAAAAAAGGATAAAATAAAGAAGAAAATCAACTTTTTCGCGGTGTCAAGTCGGGGACGTCTGTAGGGCTCCGCGGAAAAAAGAAGACTGGCTAAGATGGCACCCTCGGGCGGGAAGACGACCGCGCATGCGCGCTGCAATTCCCAAAGGCTTTCTTTGAAAGCTGGGGAAAATTGCTCCGCGAGGGCTCCGTCGGCGCCGACGTCACCCATAAGTGAGGACTGACTTCCTGCTTGGTCCTGGAGAACCAATAAATACACTCAAATGTACATAACATTAGAACATGCATAAAAAATGAATAACTAAAATCATAATAGATGAATAAATAACCACTCATATATATGTACCTAAAAATATTGTTGGAACGCTATATAAATAAATATAAGATAAATAAATATCATTATAACCATAAATACATAAATATAAATATACAAATAAATACATATTAAAAATATAGATAAAAATATATAAAAAATATATATATATATATATAAAAGAGAGACTGAGGAAGGAAGGGGGAGTGCCGCGGATTGTGCAGCAAGTTTAGGCTTGATATGAAATGTAAGTAGTTGGATTTTTGGTTTGAATTAGGTTGTTGGCTTGTACACTGCACCATTAATGGGACCCTTTGGCTTTTTTGATGCAGTTGTGGACAAGAAGAGTCTTTTACAGCTTTTGCCATTGAGAGATTGGTTAGTGAGTATATGGCTGTTTTCACAACGGACATGAATTCCTTTTAAGCACCGGTTTTTAGTTATTTTTTCATATCTATTGCTGTTATTTATTTGATGTTTTTAGTTTTTTTATGATTTTAATATGTTTTAAGGTTTAATACCTTTAGTATAATTGTGCACAGATGATTTTCCTTCTCTTCTTCTTTTGGTTCATGGTCATTGCACCTTCTAAAAGAACTCCCCCTTCCTTCCTCAGTACTGTATACATGGATGACTTACAACACTCACCAGGCTAATGTGTTTGTTATAAGATGTATAGAGGTGAGAAGCCATCATTTCTACGGTAGTCAGCTTTTGTGACTGAAGCAAGGAATTAAGCCTATCCACAATACTAATATCCAGCTCACAAGCCACAGGACTTAACCGGATCTCTAATTCTGCTTTCTGGGGAACAGAGCTTAACCTCCCCTGGCTTCCCTAAAAAGAAAAACAGAATTAGCATTCTCAGAGGCAGGCTTACTGGATAAATTATGAGCAGATCATGCTACACTTAGAACATTTACAAATGATTTTAAAAGACATCTTGACACTATTGTTATCAGGCTATATTAAGCAGTTGCCTTTGAAAACTTACCTGAGGTCCCTGGTTATCTGAATGCTTATAATGGAGATGAAGGCATGGAGAGGAATTAGAATCCATCCCCTTTTCAAATGTTAGAAGCTTTTAGGGAAAAAAGCAGAGAATATAATTTTGCATGCAGATTTAAAGGATACTTCCATTTCAAAATGTCAATGCAGTCAGTGAAAGGCATTTACAAGTAAGTATAGTGTAGTTACTCACCTGTAACTAGTGATCTCTGGGAACAGCAGGAATTTAGTCTTTACATATGGGTATCGTCGGTATCGACAGAGCCTGCGCGGGAACGCTCCCCAGCGTCCAATAGGAAAGCTTTTGGGAGCATCCCACAGTGCCTGCGTGCTGCCTTCCCGCCTTTCTACCTCTCTCACTTCAGTTGAGTTTATAGCTGAGACCAAAGGACAGGAGTAGAGAAAGAGAGTTAGACAGATAGAGACAACTCCTAGGGGAGGTGGGTGGGTTGTGAAGACTAAATTCCTGCTGTTCCCGGAGATCACCTGTTACAGGTGAGTAACTACGCTATCTCCAGGAACAAGCAGGAATGTAGTCTTCACATATGGGGATTCCCCAGCTTATAGATGCCAAGGGAATGACCCCAGCAAGCTGCGAACCCAGGTGAGATGGGTCATGCTTACTCCCATGGACCTCTGGCATCAAACTCGGGACCGGCAGGTAGGAGTTGTATTAAGTATGAAAGAGATGCTGAAGAACAGCTTGGCATCCCGACGGGAGTCCTTGTCTAACCAGTAGTGGGCTGTGAAGGTATGCACCGAAGCCCAAGTACCTGCTCTACAGATGTCGTCAATAGACACAGAAAGACGATTAGCCATCAAGGCTGCCATGGCTCTCACATTGTGAGCTGTGATATGGCCCTCGAGAGAAAGTCCTTTACTCTCATATGTAAAGGATATGCAATCTGCAATCCATTTAGATAAAGTTCTTTTGGAAACTGGAAGTCACAAATGACTAGAGTCAAAAGCAACAAAAAACTGAGAAGATTTTCTATGTGGTTTAGTTTTTTGGAGATAAAAGGCTAAGGCTCTTTTACAATCCAAAGTGTGAAGATTCCTTTCTGCACTGGAGGCATGAGGCCTAGCGAAGAATATAGGACGATAAACCGACTGGTTTAGATGAAAAGGCAAAACCACCTTGGCATAAAGTGAGGGCGAGTCCTGAGGACTACTTCATCATGGTGGAACCTTGTATAAGGAGGGTCAGCCACTAAAGCCTGCAGTTCACTAATGCGTCTTGCAGAAGTGATAGCAATTAGGAAAATGACTTTCCATGAAAGAAACTTTAGGGTTGTAGTGGCTAAGGGTTCAAAAGGCGGTTTTCATGAGCTGCCCGAGAACAAGATTTAGATCCCATGCCACCGGTGGTGGTTTAATGGGAGGTTTTGTTAAGAGTAGGCCCCTCATGAACCTTGACACAAGTGGATGAGAGGAAATAGGTTGTCCATCAAAAGGTTTGTGAAAAGCAGCAATAGCACTAAGATGGACTCTCACTGAATTGGTCTTAAGACCAGAAGTGGATAGTTAGATACTCCAGTAGCGACTCCACAGGTACCAAAAGGGGATTGTCCCTTTTGTGGAAACCAGACAGAGAATCTTCTCCACTTAAAAGCATAGGAACGCCTCGTGGAAGGTCTTCTGGAAGCCAGAAGGATATCTTTTACCTGCTGAGAGAGGTTGATATCCAAGAAATCTAGGCTTTCAGTAACCAGGCCCTGAGATGCAGGGACTAGGGATTCAGGTGCAGTAAGGATCCGTTCTCCTGGGAAAGGAGATCTGGAACACTTCCCAACTCCAGAGGAGTGGTTTGAGAGAGACGCAGAAGCAGAGGATACCACGTTTGCCATGGCCAACGTGGAGCGATAGGTATCATACGACCTCTGTCTCTCTGAAGTTTAAATAAAGTTTTGGGAATGAGGGGAATGGGTGGGAAGGCATAGAGGAAGTCCTGACCCCAGTGGAATAGGAAGGCATCCCTTGCCTGACAGTTGTGAACAGAATCGGGGACGTTTGGCATTCTGTGGACTTGCAAAGAGGTCTATATCTGGTGTTCCCCAGATTTGAAACACTCGAGCAAGCTGGTCTGAGTGGAGAGACCACTCGTGTGGTAGCAGTATTCGACCGAGTTTGTCTGCCCATGAATTTTGAATGCCTGGAAGGTATACCGCAAGAAGGTGGATTTGAAGTTCTCTGGCGAGGGCCCATAGTCGCAAAGCTTTATTGCATAGCGACAGAGAGCCCGTTCCGCCTTCCTTGTTCAGACAGAACATATCTACCTGATTGTCGGTTTGAACCAGAACTGTCTTGTTGCTGAGATGGGCCTGAAATACTCGAATAGCAATAAAAATGGCTCTCAGCTCTAGGAAGTTTATGTGAAGAGAAGCCTCCTGTGGGGTCCAGAGACCCTGAGTTGAGAGTTTGTGCAAATGGGTCCCCCTAACCAACTTGGACGCATCTGTTGTTAGGGTGGCTTGGCACAGAGGCTGCTGGAAAGGAGAACCTACGAGGAGGTTTTCCAGTCATTGCCACCATTTCAGGGATGAAATTAAATGTGTGGAGTTTCTGATTTTGTCCATTAGCCGACCCGAGGCCTGTGTCCACTGAGAGGATAGGGTCCACTGGGCTGCTCGCATATGAAGGCGAGCATAGGGAACCACATGGACAGTGGATGCCATATGCCCCAGAAGCTGAAGCATCTCCCGAGCAGTCAGGAAGACGTTCATGGCTGCTTGGGATGCCAGCTGTATTATACGTAGACAGCGCGGCTGTGGCAGGAAAGCTTTTGACTGCTGTGTGTCTAGATGAGCTCCTATGAACTCGAGAGATTGAGAGGGGGTGAGATGAGATTTTGGGAGGTTTATGACCAATCCCAAGTATTGAAGGATCCTCACTGTTCGAGAAAGAGCAAAGCTGGCCTCTGGAGCTGTTGATGCTCGAATGAGGCTAAGTAAGGGAAGACAAATATTCCTAGAGTTCTCAGAAATGCTGCTAACACTGCCATGCATTTTGTGAAGACTCTTGGGGTAGAAGCCAGACCAAAAGGAAAAACTCTGTACTGGAAGTCTCTCCCATGGACCAGGAATCGAAGAAACTTCCTGCGATTTGCGTAAATGAGAATATGCGTGTACGCATCTCTTAGACCTAGAGAATACAGCCAGTCCTGACTCTGAAGGTATGGTAGGAATGTTCTGAGGGAGATCATTTTGAACCTTTCTTGGAACAGATATTTGTTTAATTATCTGAGGTCCAGTATAGGTCTGTGTCCCCCTGTTTTCTTTGGAATAAGAAAATAGGGGAGTAGAACCCTGTACCCTGTTGGGATATGGGTACTTCTTCTATTGCTCCTTGAGCAAGAAGTGATGTGACCTCCTGCCACAAAAGGCCGGTGGCAGGGACCTGAGAATTGAACTGCTTGATTATTGTAGGTGGGGCATGTTGAGAAAGTGAAGCTTGCACCCCAGACGTACAATGGACAGAGTCCAGTTTTCTGATGTTATTTGTTGCCATCTATGGCACAACCTGCCTGGAATGGTTAAGAGTTCTGGTCCTTTCAGGGGCAGAATGACTAAGTTCTCTAGGTAAGAGTCAAAGCCCCTGAGGAGGCTGAGTTTGCTGAGCCGGTTGAGCTCTTTGAGCTTGCGGCTTTCTTTGCTGTCTGTTCTGTTGTTGTCCCTTCTGGGGAACATGAACTGGACAGTGGAGTGGCCCAAATGGGGGTATGATTGGTAAAACCTCTTTTTCTTGTTGAAAAAGGGTTTCTTGAATGACTTTTTCTTTGCTGGGTTGGCTGTAGACTTTGATAGTCTGTTCAAGGTAGTATTTTCAGATTCAAGCTGATTGGCCTTGTCCTGCCAGTCCTTGCCAAAGAAATTTTCTCCTATACAAGAAATGTTTCCTAGCTTGTCTTGCACCTACTGCTCTAAGTCTGATGCCTGAAGCCAGGCAATACGATGTGCACCTATGAAAATAGTAGAAGTTCTGCTTATGCATTCAAAGCAATCAAAGGTTGCACGGTTCATGAATTTAGAGACATTCTGGGCGTGCTTGACCAGGGTAAGGAAAACTTCCCTTTTGTCCTCAGACATATTAGGGCTCATAAGCTCTAAGTCACCTGCAACTTCTTCCAGGAACATACCCATATAAAGAATGTAGGAACTGATCTTGGCTGATAACATGGAGGATTGGAAGCATCGACGTCCAAAGGAATCGAGTGTTCTCGATTCTCAGCCTGGAGGATTAGAAGAATGCATTTTAGCATTCTTAATTCTACGCATGGCCGATTCCACTACCATTGAATGGTGTGGTTACTGAGTCTTTTGAAAGCCAGGACAGCTTGGCACTCTGTACATGGTATCGAGGCATCGGGAATGTGGAGACACCGTTAAAGGAGTTTCCCACATCCTTAACATAAGATCACGAAAGATCTTGTGAATGGGAAGCACAGTTGCTTCCTTAGAAGCCATGAGATATTGTAGAATTCTTAATTCTTCTGCCCTAGGTTCCTTTTCTGGAATCACCGTGATTGAAAGACCTTTGGCTAAATCACGTATGAAATCCTGGAAGGACATGTCTTCTGGAAGAGACATTCTGCGTTGAGGAGAAGGAGTTGGATCCTCTGGTAGGATCGCTCTAGTACCGGTAGAGTCACCAGAATCGGAAGATTCTAAATATCTCAGTGACCGGTGTTCGTGCAACGCTCGGTACCGGTAATGATTGAAGTCGGTATCGGGGTGTCTCAGTACCGGCCCTTCGATGCCCGAGATAGACTCGAGGCTCGGCATGGGCGGAAGCATACCTGCCGAGGCAGGTGCACTCTGTACCGGCACCGAGGTTGGTACCGATACCTGTGGAACCGTCTGTAGCGGTCTTAGCAGTACCGAAGCTGCTAAGAGAGTCGCTAGACTGCGTTCGATAGTGAGGATTCTCTTATCCATTGCTCCTGCCGATGACTGGGTGTCGGTACCAGTGGAAGCAGCCATGGCCCCAGAACATGGCACCAGTAGTTCTGTAGAGGTGGAAGCCTCTGGAACATTCTGGAGCACCGTTAATGCTTTGGAGCCCGAAGACTCCCGCCAGGGCTGTTTTGCCGGTGAACTTTCCTCGAGGGCAACGCCAGTGGCATCTCGATGCTTAGAAGGAGATCTACCCTTTGAGGACTGGGCAGTCTTGGAAGACTTAAGTTTAGTTACCTGAGATCCATGGGAGGAAGATGAAGCTCTGGAAGACGTCGATGCAATTGACATCGTATCTGCAGCAAAAAGGGTACCGAGTTTTGCAGCTCTATTCTGCAGGCCCCTCTTGGTCATCTTTCTGCAGGAGAGACACTCCAATGGACAATGTTCAGGACCTAAACATTTAAGACACCAATCATGGGTGTCGGTGACGGATAAAGTACCGCCAGTTAGAACATTTTTTGAAACCACTAGCTGGCTTCTCCATGTTTGAAGAAAGTGGGCCTAGTGCCCAAAATGGCGCCTAGCACCAAAAGGGGAGAGGCCCCTGAAAGAAAAAATCTTTTAGAAAGCTACTTTTTGGGGTTTTTTGTCTTTGAAAAAGAAGAAAAGAGAACCGGCGGTATTGGTAGGTGTCGAGTGAAGGCAGACGCAACCACAGAAAAACAAAAGAATAAGAATAAATTTTCTGCGGTGACAGGGTACACGTCCTGTCGGCTCCGCGGAAAATGAAGAACTGAAGTGAGAAAGGTGGGAAGGCAGCACGCAGGCGCTGTGGGATACTCCCAAAAGCTTTCCTATTGGACACTGGGGAGCATTCCCGCGCAGGCTCTGTCGGTACCGACAATACCCATATGTGAAGACTACATTCCTGCTTGTTCCTGGAGATAACAGATATCTGGAAATAACAATGCAGATAATAGTAATTGCGTTGGGCACCCCCTCCCCAAACCCAGCTGTATTACTGCCATATATACAAATCCCAATGTATTGCCAATAACTAACTCATGAAAGTCACAGAAGATTTTGACAAGTCGAAGTCTCCTCTGACACTTGGCAATAACATTTTAAACAGCCTGAGTTATGTCTAGGTAGTGGCACTTTCTACCTCTGTGTACTGAGGAGGAATGGAAAGAGAATCTGTAGGGAAAAGGCATTCCAGAAGTTCCATGTGTCCAATCGCCATGTCTGTGCTGAAACATCGAGAATTTGATCTTTGCTTTTGTTCATGGGAGAGTTTGATGCTAGTACCCATAAACCTGTTGAATAAAATAACAAAGGAACATTTGTACAAAGAAAGAACTGAAAACAGCGTTTATCTATGAGGAGGACAACTTCAAAGGCATTTGTAAGAGTAAAAATCAATTTATCTGCATAAATCAGCTGTCTGTAAATTGCCCTCTCCATTCCATAACATGAGTAGTTTTAGCCACATTTGAGAGGTGCCTTTCCTGACAGCGTGTTTACTTCAGGCTGAGGAAGGAAGGAGAAATTTGGTTTCATCTGCTAATTTTCTTTCCTTGTGCCCAATCAGAGTATTCCAGAATACACAGATTATGTTCATCAACCAGCAGATGGAGACAGAGACCTGAACTGTGCACTTTGTCAATAAGGGTCTCCATGCAGCCACCTGCTCTTCAGTATTTCTGTAACAAAACAATGCAAAGTACAAAAACATCTTTTTACCACATCTCCCTGACCAGAGACAATCCTCAAATTTCCACCAAAGCGTAGTTACTCACCTGTAACAGGTGTTCTTCAGGGACAGCAGGAATCAGTCCTCACATATGGGTAACGTCGGCACAGACAGAGCCCGCACAGAAACATCTACCCAGCTTTCAAAGAAAGCATGCATGATCCACTTCCCACCCAAGGGTGCCATCTTGCCTCAGTCTAATGTCATAGCTAAGACAGCAAAAATAAAAGATGGTAAAAGAAGCAACTCCAAGGAGAGGAGGGAGGGTTGTGAGGATTGATTCCTGCTATCCCCGAAGAACAACTGTTATAGATGAGTAACTATGCTTTCTCTGGGAACAAGCAGGAAGTCAGTCCTCACATATGGGACTCCCCAGCTACAAACTACCGAGAATCTGTAGAAAATGCCATGGTGAACTACAGAGGTGAGCTGTGATTGGCAGCAGTTGAATCCCTAAGACAGACTCTCACAAGACCCAAATGTCTGGCAGAAAACCAGCACTCCGGTAGCCTAAACACAGAGGGGTCAGAGGGCAGGAGTTGCCTACACCCCCAAAAAATGACAAAGTACAGCCTGGCCGAAGGCACTGTCCCATTGGGACTCCCTCTCCAGGCAGTAATGGGCTGCAAAGGTATGGACCAAAGACCAGATGGTGGCCCGGCAGATTTCCATCATGGGGACGGAACACAGATTGGTCATGGAAGTAGCCATGGCCCTGATGCAGTGCACCGTGATTCTCTGGTTCAGTGAGATCCCCGCTTGCTCGTAGGCAAGGGTAATGCAGTGTGCCACCCAAGTGGACAGAGTTCGCTTAGTCACTGGGTGTCCCCCATGGGTGACTGGAACGCAAAAGTTGGCAACAAAGAAGGCAAAGAGGTTGGAAAATATGGGCTTGACGGAGAAGCAGTTTGTTGGAGGTACCTGGGGCTCTGGCTCTGCGAGCGGACTCTCTACTTCCTGATCGATGCCTGTTGTGGAAAACATTTCCCTTTTCCAGTGTCATCTGGGGGAGACCTTCTGGAGGCACTTAAATGCTGGCAGCTACTCCGCAGCCACGTCGCGTGCCCAAAGGGGTGCGTGGCCAAAGGAGTATGTCCCTTTGGGGCCTATTCGGTGTTTTCTACCAATTGTTGATCGCTAGAGATGCCCAAGAGGCATGTGAATAGGAAAAATACGTCTTTGAAGAAAATATCAGGAATGCCTGCCTCAACACTCAAGAGGTCTGTTGGCCTGATGGATGAGCATGTTCGGACCTTGGGGGCTTAGATCCAGATTTTCTTAAATCTCTCCATGCCTACATCTGGGGCTTTTCTTAGTTCCATCGGCAGGACTCCACCTCCTAACCCAGGTTCTCTTCAAGCTGTACTGATGGGGAGTCTTTTACCCCATTGTCAGCCCCTGATGTTGCAAAGGAAACCGCTCAATTGGCAGGCCCACAAATTCAAGCCGTTGGTTTGACTTCATTAGTTCCTATCCAACTGGCTAATGTGTCGAGTGATCAGAAATTAATTCCTGCAGCTAATCCCGTGGAGGTTACGTTATTGGATATTTGGAAGATATTCTCTGAAACAAATCTTATGTTGTCTGGGCTAATGGAGCAAACTGTTACTTTTTCCCAGCAAACAAATGCAAAATTTCAAGAGGTGGAATTAAGCGTATCTTTGGCATCTCAGTGGGTGGATAAAGTAGAAGGCCAAGTAGGGTCATTGCAGTCTGCTAGCGCCACTGGACTAAAGGACACTTTAATCCTGTCCCGCATGTGTATTATTTGCCGGAGCGAGTGGCATCTCTGATCGATGATGTGGCTCAGGTGGGAGAGCAGATTGATGTTGATTTAACCGATTTCTTAGAAAATTCTAATGTGGCTATTCCCACCCAGGCCACGTTTGTGATGTCTTTGTCCAATGTTGCTGATAAGATAGTTATTATGAAAGCTTATTTCTCTAAAAGAGATTTTCTTTTTCATGGATAAAAGATATCAATCTTCCAAGATGTTTCTTGTTTCACTCAAGCTCGAAGAAAATCCTTCCTTCAGCTCAGGCATCATGTCCTGGCTGCAGTGGGAACGTTTTTCCTCCATTTTCCTTGTACAGTGGAACCTCGGTTTTCATGATTAATCCGTTCAAAAAAGTCTGACTAAAACCGAATGTATGAAAACTGAAGCAATATTTCTCATAAGAAATAATGAAAATCCAATTAATCTGTTCCAGACACCCAAAAATATTAACAAAAAATACATTCTATAGATAACTATATTTTTACATACAGAAAACAATGAGAAATAAATATAAATGACTAATGAAATGGATAAATGAACATTTAACATCACTTTTACCTTTATTGAAGACTCTTGTTGGCATATGGAAGACAGTCAATCAGCAAGAGAATCAAAATAAGAAAAAGATGGTGCTCCATTTTCAACTGTACGAAAACCAAGACAATGTACGAAAACTGGGACAAAATCTTGACGAAAAAAGTCAACGAAAACCGAATCGTACAAAAAATAGGGCATACGAAAACCGAGGTTTGACTGCAAATGTTTGATTTCTTTGAATGGTGATAAATATATTTTTACTGCTCACTCACAGTTGGAAAACATTTTTGATAATAGATAGGGCTTTGAAGGGGTTAGTCTGTTGAAATATCTAAGGAATTGAAATATTTTCTTGGGTTGGGGATGTAATAGTTCCTGTAATTAGTGATTTGCTCCAATTGCTTGCAATACTGTTTTTCCATGATGAGGACTATGTAGCAAGCTTTAAGTTAATATTTAGTTTCTTAATGTTTGCTTTATAATCATGGCTTTGGATGTTTGTTTAATTTATTTAGTAGTACTTTTTGCATATACTTTGAAACATTTCAAATAATAAAAAACGGAAAATATGGACTTGGCAACAGAAATGAAGTTGGAGAAAGACTGAGAGAATTCTGCAAGACCAACGATCTATTCATCTCAAACAGCTTCTTTCAACACAAGCAGCAACTGTATACATGGACTTCACTCAATGGATTGTACAAAAATCAAATTGACTACATCTGTGGAATTCAACGATGGAAAAACCCTATAACATCAACAAAGACAAAACCTGGAGCTGACTGTGGTACAGATCACCAACTACTAGTACGCAAACTCAAACTAAAGTTGAAAAAGGGCAAGCCACTCATGAATGCAGCAAAATATGACCTTGAGAATATACCACCAGAATTTAAAGATTACCTGCAAAATCGATTTGCTGCTTTAGATACAAATGATAGAGCTCCTGAAGAGTTATGGAATGACATCAAGAAGGTTGTATTGGAAGAAAGTGAAAAATCTCTACAAAAGGTGAAAAAACAAAAACAGCCAAAATGGATGAACAAAGAAACTCTGAAAATTGCCCAGAAACACAGAGAAGCTAAAGCCAGAGAAGAAAGAGAGGCAATCACAGAACTCAGCGATTTCCAACATAACACAAGGCAAGACAAGGAGAAGTACTACATTGATGAAAGCAAGGAAATAGAAGCAGAAACTAATAGTGGAAGAACAAGATCGATTTTCCTAAAGCTACGAGAGATAAAGAAAAAATTCCAGCCTCAAATTGGAATGTTACAATATGCTCAAGGATCCATGTTGAATGATGCTGAAATCAAGAAAAGGTAAAAATAATATATAGAGTTATTATATGATAAAGATCAAGTGGACCAACAGCCTTTTCAACTTGTACCTTATGATCAGGAACCATTAATGATAAAAGAAGAAATCGAAGCAGCATTGAAAGCCTTATCAAAGAACAAAGCACCAGGCATTGATGACATTCCCATTGAAGTATTACAGTAATCTGATGCAGCTGTTACCATACTTACAAGACTCTGTCAGAAAATTTGGAAGACAACATCATGGCCAACTGACTGGAAAAGATCTGTGTTTATACCAGTACTAAAGAAAGGTGATCCACTGACTGTAGAAATTATCACACAATCGCTGTTATCCCACATGCCAGCAAGATTCTACTGAAGATTATTCAGCAGAGACTATAACCATATCTGGAACAAGAGCTGCGTGAAAAGCAAGCAGAGCTCAGAAAAGAGCGAGGAACGAGAGACATCATCGCGGATGTAAAGTGGATCCTTGAAAAGACTAAAGAATACCAAAATGGTATCAATATGTGTTTTATTAACTACAGCAAGGTTTTGACTGTGCAAACCATGAGAAACTCTGGGCCACATTAAAAAGCATGGGTATACCAGAACACCTGATTGTTCTCTTGCACAACCTTTACATTGATCAAGAAGCAACAGTTCGAATAGAACAAGGAGAAACAGAATGGTTTAAAATCAGCAAAGGTGTGCGACAAGGCTGCATATTTCCCCCTACCTGTTTAATTTATATGCAGAACAAATCATCAGAGAAGCAGGATTATATGAAGACAACAGAGGTGTGAAGATTGGTGGAAGATTCATCAATCATCTTCGCTATGCTGATGATACCACTTTACTGGCTGAAAGTGAAGACGATCTGAAACATTTGCTTCTCAAGATCAAGGAACATAGTCTTAAAATGGGCCTGCACCTTAATGTAAAGAAGACAAAGATCCTGACAATTGGCAAACTCAATAAGTTCATTGTTGATGGAGAAGAAATTGAAATAGTGGATAACTTTAACCTACTTGGATCAACTATCAATAAAGAAACAATAAGTAGTCAAGAAATCAGATGACGCATTGCTCTTGGCAGAATGGCTATGAAGGAACTAGACAAGATTCTCAAGAGCAGAAATGTCTCTCTCTATACAAAGATTTTATTTGTTCAAGCCATGGTATTTTCAATAACATCATATGGATGCAAAAGTTGGGCAGTTAAAAAGATAGACAGGAAGAAAATTGATGCCTTTGAATTATGGTGCTGGCGACTAATATTGTGTATACCATGGACTACCTGAAGAACAAACCAGTCAGTACTAAAGGAGATCAAACCTAAGCTTTCTTTAGAAGCTCAGATGACAAGACTTCGAGTTTCATACTTTGGGCACATCATGCGAAGACAGAGATCATTAGAGAAAGACATCATGCTTGGCAACGTAGAAGGTCAATGCAAAATAGGAAGGCCAGCAATGAGATGGATCGATACAATAACAGCAGCTATGGGTGCCACTCTGTCAACAATGAGACGCCTGACTGAAGACCGAACACAGTTTAGGACAACTATCCATAGGGTCGCCATGAGTCGACACTGACTTGACTGCACTTAACAACAGCATCTTGTGACAAAGTGAGTCCTTCTAGCCCGGTAGAAACTCCCAAAAACCAGGTAAAAAGTGCAGGGCTGCAATATAAACAAAAGCACATGGCTTCTGGTTGTCAGGGAAACCAAGCCCGAGAGAAAGAAACACGCCCCTGCTACCAGTTTAACAGAGAGTTACAAAGTAATTCAGAACACCTGCTAGGGGGCGGAGTCAGGCCCTACCCCAGAAAGCTGACTCATAAAGAGGTCCCAGTAGGTAGAGGGAGAGAAGAGAGAGACAAAGACGAGGACAGAGTCAGAGAGAGAGAGGAGAGACAAGCAGAGTCCCCTTGGAGGAAGAAAAGCCAGCTTCCAGTAAGGAGGTGGACTGAGTCTCTAGCTGAGGAAAGGTCAGAGGCTGTAAGAAGCAGTACTGTGGTGCTTAATTTTGCTGGAAGCAAATGTTTAATGCTGAATGAAGCTGTTTAAGTTGAATATCTTATTTTGTCCTTTTGTCTGCCAGAAGTGCAAGATATTTGTGTTACCTTTATTCCTTTTGAAATCCACCCCGGGAGGGGAAATAAATCCTTTTGCTTGAAACACTTGAGTCACACTACCCTTCACTGAACTTTTAAAGAAACTACATTTCCCTACAAGCACTGCTTCAGGAAATAGTTAAACTTTGGTTCAGGAAGGAACTTAACCTCCTTAAACCCTACATGCCTACGGGTATCAGCAAGGGGGGAGGATCACAATCTACATGTGCAGCACTGTTCCCTCTAAGCTGTGCGCATGTGCGCGCGCACACACCTCGCCGAGCAAGCGCACATACTTTACAACAGAGCGCACAAAAATTACTGTTCTGATTCTGATAGAAAACAACAGAGATGTCTTAAAATTTAAAAGTTGTGATTGTAATTACTAGAAATTTTCCGCTTCATTTAGTAATCGTCTATTTTCATTTAATTTGATTAAAATCAATGTGGTGTACATACTGTATTCTGACGTGTAGTCAAATTTTAAAGTATATAACTCAGTGTCATCATGTGGCGCACAAAAATTTAACCTTCCTTCAAAAGCTGCACAGCTGATATTTTATGCGCACACAACCTACAGAAAATTAGAGGGAACATTGATGTGCAGTATCTTTATTCTTTACAATGGTTTTTACCATTTTGCCCGGTACTGGTGTCAGGCTCACCGGTCTGTAATTTCCTGGATCACCCCTGGAACCCTTTTTAAAAATTGGCATTACATTGGCCATTCTCCAATCTTCAGGTACTAAAGATGATTTTACTGATAATTCACAGATTACTAATAGTAGGGTCTGCAATCTCATATTTCAGTTCTTTCAACATCCTTGGTTGTATACCATCCAATCTAAGTGATGTGCTACCCTTCAGTTTATCAAATAGTCATAATACATCTTCCCAATTTATCAATATTTCTTGCAATTCTTCTGATACATCACCTTTAAATACCATTCCTGGCATGGCTAACTTCCCTACATTCAGAAAAGGCAAAAGCTTCCCCCTTTAAAGGCCAGTTGGGCCAGCCAAATTTTGGAGGAGGAGTCAGCCTCCCAGTGCCGGAGTCAGATCCACTTTTGTGACATAGTAAAAGGGCACTGTCCCTGGATGCCAAACGTACTAGGTTATACATGTCATCAGAAAGGAAGGCCGCAGCTGACTCCAAAAGAGGGGTAGTATCATCCTGCTAAAGAGACAGAGTCCACTGAAGCAGGGCTCAAGAAGACAGGCTCACACATACTGACAACTGAAAGATAGCAGTGAACTGGCTCCTCAACAAGGCATCCACCTTTTGGTCCAGAGAATCTTTTACGGCAGAGTTGCCTTCCACAGGGATGGGATGGTGGTCCACTTAGTAACCGCCATGACCTGCACATCCACCTCGGGAATATCAAACCACACCATGCACTCCTTCTCCGTGAGAGCATACATCTTCTTACACACTCTTAACCCCTGAGATGAGGAGCCGGGCGAATCCCACTTCAACCAGATCATATCCTTGAACACCTCTGGGAACAGGAAGACAGTAGTGGATTTCTGCACCACTTGCCAAGGCGGAATTGGCATATCATCCCGGTCTCATCATAGTCATCTGAAGGCAAGAGCACTTCCTCATCCACATCAGAGCCCAGCACCAAGACATCTGAATCCAAGTCACAGTCCATATCTCAAACCAGTGCAAGTTGACCCCCATCTCAAGGGAATGCCCCTCGCCGGGGACACTTAGCCAAAGGCAGTCAAACAAGGCTCACACTCTCAGTCTGCCCACCACGAAACTGCACTCAGGGTCATCCAGAGGCCAAATTTCTATGCCAGAAGGACCAGGCCTACTGTAAAAATGAAAAGAATTCTTCGGAGGACAATTCGGAGTCCGGAAGCTCACCTCTCAGAAAAGACTCCCCAACACCAGGGGGCATCGCCACTGCAGATCTCCTAGAGCAGCGATGGCGAACCTATGGCACGCGTGCCAGCTGTGGCACGCGAAGGCCTTACAGCTGGCACGCGTGAAGGTCCGCAAAAAAAGAAAAAGCGGGCTCTGGCTGCTGCCGCGGACGCGGCAGCATGCAGTGTCCCGCGGGGCCCCCTCCGCCCGCTAAGCCCCTCTGCAAGGGCTTTCAGATTCGCGAGGGAGACAGCGTCTCCCTCGCGTCTCTGTTAAGCCCGTAGGGGTTAATGGGAAATTTCCCATCAGCCCCTTTAGACGCGAGGGACTGATGGGAAATTTCCCATTAGCCCCTGCGGGCTTAACAAGAGACGCGAGGGAGACGCTGTCTCCCTCGCGAATCTGAAAGCCCTTGCAGAGGGGCTTAGCGGGCGGAGGGGGCCCCGCGGGACACTGCATGCTGCCGCGTCTGCGGCAGCAGCCAGAGCCCGCTTTTTCTGTTTTTAAATTTGCCGGGGGGGGGGGGGGGGGTGTTAGGACTGCTAATGGGCAAGGGGGGGGGGGTTGGGACTGCGAATGGGCTGGGGGGGGGTTTGGACTGCTAATGGGCTGGGGGGGGTTAGGACAGCTAATTATCTAGGATGGGGGGGGGTTAGCACTCCTAATTGCAAAGGTCTCGGATAGGACTGCTAATGGGCTGGGGGGGGGGGTTTGGACTGCTAATGGGCTAGGAGGGGGGGTTAGGACTGCTAATGGGCTAGGAGGGGGGGGGTAAGGACAGCAAATGGGATTGGGGCTGTATGGAAATGTGGTAAAGGGGGGGTAGGACTGCTAATGGGCTGGGGGGGTTTGGACTGCTAATGGGCTGGGGGGGGTAGGACTGCTAATGGGCTAGGAGGGGGGGGGTAAGGAATGCTAATGGGCTAGGGGGGGTTAGGACTGCTAATGGGCTATGGGCTGATGGGGGCAGTAGGGAAATGGGGTGATGGGGGGTAAGGACTGGTAAAGGGCTATGGGGGGTGTAAGGACTGCTAATGGGCTAGAGAGGGGGGGTTAGGACTGCTAATGGGCTAGGGGGGGTTAGGACTGCTAATGGGCTAGGGGGGGTTAGGACTGCTAATGGGCTAGGAGGGGGGGGTTAGGACTGCTAATGGGCTAGGGGGGGGTAGGGAATGAAAATGGGGTAGGGGGGTGTGAGGACTGCTAATGGGCTAGGGGGGGGGTTAGGACTGCTAATGGGCTAGGTGGGGGGTTAGGACTGCTAATGGGCTAGGGGGGGTTAGGACTGCTAATGGGCTGTGGGTTGATGGGGGCTGTCTGGAAATGGGGTGATGGGGGTTAGGACTGGTAATGGGCTATGGGGGGGGGGGGGTTAGGACTGCTAATGGGCTAGAGAGGGGGGGTTAGGACTGCTAATGGGCTAGGGGGGGGTTAGGACTGCTAATGGGCTGATGGGGAGGGGTTAGGACTTGAGGTGGGCTGTTGGGTGGGGTTAGGACTGGAAATGGGCTGATGGGTGGTTAACAATGTAGTAGGTCTTATGGGGTTATGACTGGTAATGGGCTATGGGGGGGTTTAGGACTGATAATGGGCTATGGGGGGGCTGGGACACGAACTGGGCTGTTGGGGAGGGGTTAGGACTTGAGGTGGGCTGATGGGGTTAGGACTGGTAATGGACTGTGGGCTGATGGGGGGGTTAGGGCTGGCAAGGGGCTATGGGGGGCTGACTGGAAGTGGGGGGTTAGGACTGGTAATGGGTTATAGGGGGGGCTTAAACTGAAAATGGGGTGATGGGGGGTTAGGACTGGAAGTGGGTTGATGAGGGGGGGATAGGACTGGTATTGGGTTGGGGGGCTGCTAGGACTGGAAATGGGCTGATGCAGGGACTAGAAGGGAATGGATGCTGGGTGAGGCTGGAACTAGAAGGGAGCTGGTGTTGGGGGAGGATTAGAATGGGATGGGGCTGGGAGAGTAAAATGGAGAGGGGAAAAATATTTTGTGTGGGAGGGATAAAAAATCTACAATTGGCCGGGTATTGGGAGAGTAAGTGGGGATTGAGGATGGAGGGGTAAATTTTGAGTAGATGAAATAGGAATGAGGAAAGAGCCAAAGGAGAAAGATTAGTATGTTAAAGCAGATGTAGAGAGAGAATGACAGAAGAAAGGACAAATGGACAGCAGATGGAGAGTTAGCAGAAGACACGAAGAAGAAACCAGAAGAAAGTGGCTGGAACAATTGCAACTGAAAAAAAATGCACAAAAGGTAGAAAAATATCTCTTTATTTTGAATTTATTAACTGGAATATGTCAGCTCTGGGAAATGTGCATCATTAATTTTTGCGCTTTGTTTAGTACAAGAGGAAATTAATATATAGTTTTATTTCTACAGTGTTGTTGTATATTCCAAGTTTGGCTTTTGGGGTTCCCAGTTTAATTATTGTCTTCCTGTTTCTAAATTGTGATTCCTTGTTTGGTGATGGTCTGTTCTGCATGTGTAACTGAGCTGAGGTATTCTGTTTATATAATTCCTATTTGACATTGCCACTTGTTCTTTCCCCAGTAGGTCATGTATTGTTGTTCTCTGAGATGTATTGGTTTAATATTTGCAGTGTTGCCTTTTGATAGGTAGAGTATGGTGCTTTGTGAGTCCTGGTAGTGCTGTTAGGATACGGCGGGTTTGCTATGGGTTCTAAATGGGCAGCGTTTGTAGTAGTTCCTAATGTGCCTGGCGGTTGGTACTGGATTATAGTAATGTAGAAACCTTTTAGTCTTTCTTTATCCATATACTCATTAAGAGGCATGTTTACTAAAAGTTAGTGTATGGTAACATTATGCAAATATTTATGCAAATGAAGCACCTTATGCAAATGGGGCTTTAATTGACGTGCTGGCACTTTGAGGAAATTCTTTGGTTTTGTGCGGCTGTTTGGGCACTCGGGCTCAAAAAGGTTAGCCATCACTGTCCTAGAGGATGAGGAGTGGCTCACAGTCTGGTTGCTGGCTTGATATCCTTACCCACAGTGCCATCCGTCATCACCTGCCCTGAGGCAAGCAAGACCAGACTACCCACTTGTCTGGACTGGTCTAGCAGGATGATATGGACAAAAAGCTTTAGAGCATTATCCTCCCTTTGCCCAGCTTTATCACACCAAAGTCACCTTCTGTACTCACCCCAAATGTCTCCCAAAAGTTATCCCTGAATTCCACATGAATCAATCAATAATCTTAATGACTTTCATCCCAGCATCAAATTCAACAAACTCAGAAAACCTCACTGCGCACACTTTTGCAGAACAAACCCTCCGGTACAAAATCAACCATGAACTATCAGCTACACATCTGCAATCTCTCACTGAAAACATGGCAGACACCAGAGCCAAAAAATCAAATGCACTTAACATGTTACACACCCCTTCAACAATTACTACAACAAACCATGCAACCTCCGGGCAAGCTTTCTCATTACTCACCCCAACCCTCTTGAATGTACTGCCAGATAATCTACGTGACACAAATGACCTGACAGATTTCAGAAAAAAGCTCAAAACCCACCTCTTCACTGGACGCTTTACAAACCCAATAATCACTCAAATTGAATGGACCTTCACTTGTACAATTTACACACTTGGACACATTACACACCCATCTTAACTACTCGAGCTAAATGGACCCCCACAACCTAAGAAGCTCACACACTCCCCCATCATTTCCCACTCAATTGAATGTAATATAGTTACTATTTTATGCTGTTATTTCATTGTATATTATTGTAATTAGGGAGGAGTGGCTCAGTGGTTGGGACGGAGAGGGCCGGGGGTTCAATTCCCACATAGGGACAAGTAACCTCAGGCAGGAAGGACTGGGGTCTTTAGTCCCATTGGGCAAACCACTTAACACTTCATTGACTCAGGTACGCTTAGATTGTGAGCCCTTCAGGCACAAGGGAATAAAAAGTGCCTGTTAGAATATATCTGTAAACTGCTCTGATACAAACAGTAAAAGGGCGGTATATCAAGTGCCTAAACCATAAACCATGTTCTTTTATAATATTATATTGATATGGTTCTATGTAAAGCCCTGTTGGCCACATTGTTATTATGTAAAACCGCTTAGAATTGGAGATACAGTGGTTTAGAAAAACTGTTAAATAAATAAATACTTGCAGGCTACCAAAGATGATAGGAAGACATCCAGTCTCTTTTTCAACAAACAATCTAAATGACTCAGGGAACCCATCTCCAAACAGACCCTTACCAACTGGGTCTTAAAATGTATCACCTTCTGCTGCCTCTGCTCTAATAGATGTATCGCCACCCATTAGTTAACAGCAAAAGCAGCTGCAGTAACCTACCTCAGAAACATGTCTCTCAAAGATATAAGTGCAGCTACTTGGGCCTCGGAGCACACTTTTATAAAGCATTACTGACAGGACCAATCAGCAACCTAAGATGTTGCCTTCAGTTAGACAGTGCTACGCAACCTATTTTAGTATTTAGCTTACATCTTTCCAGGGGAAGATTAAGGTGAGTTACATTGCTCTCTATAAAAAGACTTCCTCCTCCCTTTTCCTTGGGCCATCAATCTAGCCAATAATCATGACAGCCCTCAGATCTGGACTCACCATGAAGTGTGCCTCTATTCCCCCTGCTTGTCTGCAGAGAAAGCAAAGTTGCTTACCTTTAATGGGGGATGGGGAAATTATTTTTCCACAGACAGCAGAGGAATGCAGCAACACTTCTCCTCCCGCTATCCCCACAAAAAAAAATTCAAAATGAAACACGAGATAGTCTTGGACTTTATTAACCAAGAGAGCTTTTAGCTATGGAACAGACTGATGAAACAGTGTCACCTAGGGAAAGGCAGAAACACTCATGCAGACTCAGAGAAACTTAAAAGCTAAAGCAGAACTCTAGATGCACACTCCACCTGACGTAAGCACAGGCCTCCACACTGGTTTTGCAGCTCCACCACGTACTTTAGTAAATATGCCCCATCCCCCCAGTGTTTTTGTGTGAAGAGCTCATTTAAAATAGTGGAGTATCTTTTTTTGCATTTTTGTATTTTATAAAAGGTAACATAGGCACCCATCTGCCTTTATAAAAATAGGCTCCACAGTGATTCCCAGTCCATGCATGTTGTTGTTAAGTGCCGTCACATCTATGTTGACTCATGGTGACCCTGTGGATAATTGTCCTAAACTATGTTCAGTCTTCAATCAAATGGCTAATTGTTGATAAAATTATGTCCGCAGCTGCTATTACTGTGTTGATCCATCTCATTACAGGTCTTCCACTTTTTCATTGACCTTCAACCTTGCCAAGCATGATGTCTTTTCCTAATGGTCTTCTCTTCACATGATATACCCAAAGTATGAAAGTTAGTCTATGCATACAAACATATTTTATAAGATCTGTGTATATATTGCAACTCTGCCCCAGATCCACCTAAATTATGCTCCTGGGAATGCCTATAGGTAGGTCGCATAAAGGTCCGCACCGTCTTTCAGTGCAGCTACATTCTCCACCTGTATAATGGTGTGCGATTTCATAAGAGCTATTCTCCAAGTGTAAAGCATGATTTACATGTAGAAGAAGCTTTATAAAATCACAGATGAACCTGTATTGAGTTTTTCCACCTAATCACATATTTCAGTTAATCTACCTAGTGTGAGAAAAACTATACAGCAGAAGAAATTAATATATATTTACTTATATTTTGTTTTTAAAAAATTCATGTCAAATAACATGCCAATTCAGATCACCAATCTATTTAGGAAATCAAGAAAATATACCCAACAAAATTATCTTAGAAAAATATTTATGTAAATTTTATGCAATATTTTTCCAGGAAATTCGTATCTCTGCGAGGATTTGTGACAAAGCAGGAGTTTTCAAAAATGTTAAGCATTATCATATCTATGTAGGAACAAAACAAAAAAAGTAGACCCTTGTTTACTAAAATGTATTAACGCATTAACATGTTAATGCACATTAGTATATGTTAACTTGCATTAAGAGCATAGGGCCCGATATTCAGCAGCGGTGGCTAACCGTTGCTGATTAACCTAAGTCCCGGATATTCAATGCTGGGCCCATATCTGGCCACCAGCATTGAATATCTAGGTCAACCGGATATTGCTGACGCTAGCTGGGTCATAGCGACATTCAGCCACTGCCTGATTAGCTTTGGCGGTGAAAGTTAGGACAGCCTTTACTGTACTTAACTTTTGCTACTGAGGGATATCCAGGCAGTGGCTGAATATCACCACCTAGCATAGGGGCACCTGTTGGCAGCACCTGCAAATATTCAACAGCACTAACCACGTTAGTGCCACCGAATATCCCAGTCAGCACGATTAACGTGGTTAGCATGCAATGGATATGTTATATGAATAGGCTAGTCTGAGCTATTCTCTGTGCTTTTATGCGAATGAGGCTATTAGAATAAAAAAGAGAGAGCATTCCAATTTATGTGCCATACTGATTACTGAAAAATTGCATTTGCTAATCCTAATGTTTAATTCCAGCAGTAAATAAACCATGTGGAAACGTTCCTGAAGAAATAAGCTGATGCACATTAATAAAGCAATGGGACATGCTTGTGTTGATTCTTCATTAGCTCATATCAGTAAAAGAGATTGTACCTGAGATGGTCATGAGAACAGGCATCTGCAAACACTGTGCGGATGGACATCAAATCAGCTGCTGAAAAAGTCATCGGGCAATTTTTTTCTATCCGACTGAAGAACTCCACTGCCAGTGGAGTGAGAGGGTTATGGCTCACTAAGGTTTCAGCTGGTGGCAGAGGATCAATGTGGAGCACTGACATGGACATTGTGTCCACCGTCAGTCTGAAAACAAGTTCCGGCCTAGATTCATCCACTGAAACCGAGCGGGAAGGGAGGGCTGAAATACACAAGAAAAGGTTTACTATATACCAGACACTATAGGAACATAAGTCTATCAAACCTGGCATCCTCTGTTCTACAACCAGGAAGTACTTGACAGATCCCAAAGGTTATATGTAAACTGTCTTGACTTGAGGAACGACGGTATATAAAGCACAGTTACTTACCTGTAACAGGTGATCTCTGGGAACAGCAGGAATTAGTCATCACATATGGGTACGTCGGCACCGACGGAGCCCGCGCGGGAAAGCTCCCCAGCTTTTCAGATTAAAAGCTTTTGGGGCCTCCCACTGCACATGCGCGCTGCCTTCCCGCCTTCCTGACCAGCTCTCGTCAGTTCGAGTTTAAAGCTGAGACAATAGAGAGAGAGGACAGGAAGATAGATAGATAGAGATACAACTCCTAGGGGAGGTGGGTGGGTTGTGATGACTAATTCCTGCTGTTCCCAGAGATCACCTGTTACAGGTAAGTAACTGTGCTATCTCCAGGAACAAGCAGGAATACGTCATCACATATGGGGACTCCCTAGCTAAGATGCCTGGGAGATCCCCCTCCAAGGGTAAACCATCTTCGCATGGATCTCAGGCATCCATCCAGGGAAGGTGGGCAGGAGTTGTTTAAGTATGGAACAGGTGTTTGAGGACAGCCTGACCAAACAAGGCATCCCGGCGGGAGTCCTTGTCCAAGCAGTAATGGGCTGTGAAGGTATGAACCGAGGCCCAAGTGGCTGCTCGACAGATCTGATCTATGGACACAGAGTGAAGATGAGCCATAGAAGTGGCCATGGCCCTCACATTGTGAGCTGTGACATGGCCCTCCATAGAAATGTTCTTACTCTGGTAAGCAAAAGAAATACACTGAGCGATCCAATTGGAAAGTGTACGCTTGGTGACTGGAAGTCCCAAATGAGAAGGATCAAAAGCCACGAAAAGTTGGGAAGACTTTCGATGTGGTTGAGTCCTGTTGAGGTAAAAGGCAAGAGCTCTTTTACAATCCAGAGTATGAAGGTTCCTCTCTGCACTGGATGCATGAGGAGCCGGGAAAAAGACAGGTAGATATACCTCTTGATTAAGATGAAAAGGCGAGACCACTTTGGGCATAAAGTGGGGATTCGTCCTAAGGACCACCTTATCATGATGAAACCTAGTATAAGGTGGATGAGCCACTAAAGCCTGCAGTTCACTGATGCGGCGAGCCGAAGTGACTGCAATAAGGAAAACAACCTTCCAGGAAAGAAATTTGAAGGAGGTAGAGTCCAAAGGCTCAAAAGGTGACTTCATAAGCTGACCTAGAACGAGGTTCAAATCCCATGCTACCGGAGGAGGTCGGATGGGAGGTTTAGTTAGAGTCAGGCCTCTCATGAAACGTGCAACAAGAGGATGAGAGGAGACAGGTTGTCCATTTATAGGTTTTAAGGATGCTGCAATAGCACTCAAATGGACCCTTACTGAATTCGTCTTAAGGCCTGCATTTGAAAGATGCAGGAGATAGTCCAAGAGGGAATTCAAAGGAAGTGCTAGAGGGTCAAGACCCTGCTGAGCACACCAAATGGAAAAACGTTTCCATTTGAAAGCATAAGAACGCCTCGTGGAAGGTTTCCTAGAGGCATGAAGGATATCTGTCACAGGTTGAGAAAGATTAAAGTCTTGAAGACTTAGGCCTTCAGTAACCAAGCTCTGAGATGTAGGGATTTGGGGTTTGGGTGCCACAAAGTCCCCACCTCCTGAGACAGAAGGTCTGGCGCAGCTCCCAGGTCCAGGGAGGATCCCTGGGAGAGATGCAGAAGTAGAGGGAACCACACCTGGCGTGGCCAGCGGGGAGCTATGAGGATCATAGTCCCGTGATCCCTCTGGAGCTTGAACAGAGTCTTGGATATTAGAGGAATGGGTGGAAAGGCATAGAGGAATTCCTGACCCCAATGCAGGAGGAAGGCATCGTGGGCCTGAGCTCCCTGACACTGAGTTCTGGAACAGAACCGGGGAAGTTTGGCATTCCACGGACTTGCAAAGAGGTCTATGTCCG
Organism: Ichthyophis bannanicus; assembly: GCA_033557465.1. Classification (NCBI taxonomy): domain Eukaryota; kingdom Metazoa; phylum Chordata; class Amphibia; order Gymnophiona; family Ichthyophiidae; genus Ichthyophis; species Ichthyophis bannanicus. The sequence continues at coordinate 66,169,414 of CM066037.1, forward strand.
GGGTCCCCCATTCCTGAAAGATTCTGCGTATCTGGTCCATATGTAGGGACCATTCGTGTGGAAGCAGAACTCGACTGAGTCTGTCTGCACGAGAGTTTTGAACTCCTGGAAGATACACTGCAAGAAGGTGAATTTGATGCTCTCTGGCGAAGGCCCATATTCTGAGAGCTTCGTTGCAAAGCGACAGAGAGCCTGTCCCTCCTTGTTTGTTTATATAGAACATGGCTACCTGATTGTCTGTCTGAACTAGGACAGTCAGGTTGACAAGGAGGGTATAGAAGACCTTGAGGGCAAGGTAAATCGCTCGCAGTTTCAGGAGGTTGATATGAAGGGTGGCCTCCTGTGGAGACCAAGTGCCCTGAGTGGAGAGGTTCTGAAGATGAGCTCCCCACCCTGTTTGGGAGGCATCTGTTGTGAGGGTTGCTTGGGGCAACAAAGGTTGGAAGGGGGCCCCCAACAACAGATTCTTGGTGGATGTCCACCATTGGAGGGACCAAAATAGACGGCTTGAGGTGAGTATTTGGTCGGAGAGCGCTCCAGATGCTTGAGTCCACTGGGTGGCCAAGGTCCATTGAGCTGCTCTCATATGCAGACGAGCGTAGGGCACCACATGTACCGTGGAGGCCATGTGGCCCAGAAGTCGCAGCATTTCCCGGGCTGTCAAATGACTGCTGGACTGAGCTTGGGAGGCCAAACTCAGCAGGCGTTGGGCCCTGACCTGAGGCAGGTAGGCCCTTGCAGTGATGGTGTCTAACTGGGCCCCTATGAACTCGAGAGACTGAGTAGGGATTAGTTGAGACTTGGGAAGGTTTACTACCAGTCCTAGATACTGCAGAAGACGCCTTGTGCGGTCCAGGGAAATTTGGGCCTGGGACTGAGAGGGAGCTCGGATGAGCCAGTCGTCCAGGTATGGGAATATGAAAATTCCCAGGCCTCTTAGAAAGGCAGCTACGACTGCCATGCATTTGGTGAACACTCTTGGAGCAGAGGCTAGACCGAAGGGGAGTACTCTGTACTGGAAATGTTTTCCCTGAAACAAAAATCGAAGGTATTTTCTGTGGGATGGGTGGATGAGTATGTGTGTATACGCATCCTTTAGGTCTAGAGAACAAAGCCAATCCTGACTCTGAAGGTATGGAAGGAGAATGCCCAGAGAAAGCATTTTGAATTTCTCCTTGAAAAGAAATTTGTTCAATTCTCTCAGATCCAGAATTGGTCTGAAGCCCTCTGTCTTCTTTGGTATTAGAAAATAAGGGGAGTAGAATCCCGTCCCCTGTTGAAGAAGGGGGACCTCCTCTATTGCCCCCTGGGCAAGGAGGGAGGAGACTTCCTGACCCAAGAGGGCCAGGAGAGATGGGGGAGAATTGAACTGCCTCACCACAGTATAAGGAGGAAGGTCGGAAAAATGGAGTTTGTAACCCTCTCTGATGATAGAGAGGGTCCATTGCTCTGATGTAATTTGCTCCCATCTGGGAGCAAAGTGAGCTAACCTTCCGGGTATGGTGAGGGGCTCTGGTTGTTCTAGAGCCAGAAAAGTTAAGTTCTCTAGTGGCAAGTCAAAACCCCTGAGGGGGTGGAGCCTGCTGAGGCGTAGCAGACGCCGCAGGCTTTGACCTTGCCTGTTTAGGTTGCTGACGTTTAGCAGCAAAACGAGGCTGAGAGGATTGTTGGCCAGTATTTGTAGAAAATCTGGACTTCTTGTAATAAGGCCTCTTAAAAGACTTCTTCTTGGCAGGAGTGGAGGTAGACTTAGAAAGTCTATCTAAGGTGGCATTTTCTGCATCCATTTGAGTGGCCTTAATTTGCCACTCCTCACCAAATAAGTTCTCACCTGTACAGGGCAGATTTCGTAAGCCATCTAGGACCCAAGGTTCTAGATCAGAAGCCTGGAGCCAAGCAAGACGTCGGGCTGCTATAGCAATGCCCGAAGCCCTACCAGCACCCTCAAAGGAATCAAAAGCTGCCCTGTTGGAGAACTTTGAAATATCCAAAAGGTGTTTCACTAAGGAAATGAACTGCTCCCTCTTATCCTCAGGGATAAAGGGGGCAAAATGCCGAACTTTTAGAGCGATTTCACTGAGAAACATGCCCATGTAAAGACTATAGGAATTAATCCTGGCTATAAGCATAGTAGCCTGGAAAATTTTCCTGCCAAAAGAGTCTAGAGTCTTACATTCTCGCCCTGGAGGAGTAGAAGAGTGCCTTTTGGTACTCTTTATCTTCTTCATTGCAGACTTCACCACAATAGAATGGTGAGGCAACTGGGTTTTTTGGAAACCAGGAGAAGGGGGGACACGGTACATGGTGTCCAACCTGCGAGAAGAAGGAGACAATGTTAGAGGAGCCTCCCATAAGTCCATCAAGTGTTCTTGAAGGATTTCATGGATAGGCAGGGTGACTGCCTCTTTAGGAGACTTAGAGTATCCTAAAATATCCAGTTTCTTTGATCTGGGTTCCTTTTCAGAGGATGAAGCAATAGAAAGACCTTTAGCCATTTCTATGATGAAGTCCTGAAAGGACAAATCCTCTGGTGGAGACATTCTCCTGTTAGGAGAAGAAGGCTCCTCAGGAAGATCAAGGGAGAACTCATCAGAATCATCAGAGGAGTTAAAATCCTCTGAAGAAGCAGAGTATCCTCTATGTGCTTCCAACGCACGATACGCATACCGTTCGGTATCGACATCGGGCGTACCGGGTATGGGATCGGTACCGGGCAAAAGCCCGGATCCGGCATGCGGAACCGATCTGCGTTTGGAAGACGATGGCCTCGGTTCCGGTATGGAAGCCATTACCGGAACCGGACCCGGTACCACTGGCTGCGGTACCGAGGGCGTAGCAGCATTAATAAAAGCCAGAATGGCCTGCTGCATGACTTGGACAGTATTGCCCATAGACGCCACTGCTGCCTGGATGTCGGTACCGGTATGGGCCGGTACCTCAGAGCAGTACAACAGGTGATCTGTCGAGGCCGCGCCATCGATGTCAACCTGTGACCCCATGATTGCTTTGGAGGCCGGAGCCTCCCGCCGGGGTTTTTTGGCCTGGGCAGAATCCTCGAACTCAGAATTGAGAGCCTCTCGATCTTTAGAAAGAGATTTGCTTTTAGAGGATTTGCCCACTGGAGTTTTGGTTACCTGAGATCCATCCGGAGAGGAAGACCTGGATGACTGTGATGCTTCTGAAGGAAACAGCACATGGAACTTGTTGGCCCGGTTCTGAAATTCCACGTTTCGACATCTGGGAGCAGGATGGGCAGTCCGGTATGGAATGGTCAGGTCCTAAACATTTAAGACACCATTCATGGGTGTCTGTAAGAGGAATGACAGCACTGCACTTGGTACACTTTTTAAAACCAGGAACTGGCTTCTCCATGAGGAGAATTTGTGTAGGCCTGAAGGCCTAACAAAGTACCAAGCTGTGCTGAAGAAAAGAAAAATATATATATTTTTTTTTTTTTAAAGAAAGAAAGAGAGACCGGCAGTACCGGTTTCAGAATGGGGAAGGCAGGTACGCAGTCTAAAGAAAACAATAAAATCAACAATTTCTTCAGCGGTGACAGGAACACGACCTGCTGGCTCCACGGAAAAAAAGAAACTGACGAGAGCTGGTCAGGAAGGCGGGAAGGCAGCGCGCATGTGCAGTGGGAGGCCCCAAAAGCTTTTAATCTGAAAAGCTGGGGAGCTTTCCCGCGCGGGCTCCGTCGGTGCCGACGTACCCATATGTGATGACGTATTCCTGCTTGTTCCTGGAGATACACTGTTAAATAAATAAATATCTATTCCTTTCCGCTCCCTCACAAGGAATTAACTTGCAGTGACATTCACAAGTCTATCTGTCTAAGATCTTATGGATATTTACTCCAGGAACTTGTCCAAAGCCCTTTTAAAATCAGCTATGCCAAGTGCTTCCACCATATCCTCTGACAAAAATTTGACAGCTTAACTGTATGTTGAATGGGAAAAAAATACTAACTCTGACTTCTTTTAAATCTGCTATCTGTTAGTTTAATGGAGTGTCCTCTAGTACTAGCACTATTGGAAAGGCAAATACCCATTGCACTTCCATTCATAACTTTACAAACCTTTACAAACATTGTGGAACTTGTGTCTCTTGGGGAAACTGCTAGGTACATATGACCTAGATTGGCCACTGTTGGAAACAGAATACTGGGCTTGATGGACCTTGGTCTGACCCAGTATGGCATATCTTATGTTCTTATGTATCATATCCTCTTTCAGTCACCTCCAAACTGAAAGCACAGTTACTTACCTGTAACAGGTGATCTCAGGGAACAGCAGGAATAAGTCTTCACATATGGGTACGTCGGTACCGACGGAGCCTGCGCGGGAACGCTCCTCAGCGTCCAATCAGAAAGCTTTTGGGAGCATCCCACAGCGCCTGCGTGCTGCCTTCCCGCCTTTCCAACTGTCTCTCCTCAGTTGAGTTTCATAGCTGAGACAAAGAGAGAGAGAGAGAAGGAGGAAAGGAAGATAGATAGAGAGATACAACTCCTAGGGGAGGTGGGTGGGTTGTGAAGACTTATTCCTGCTGTTCCCAGAGATCACCTGTTACAGGTAAGTAACTGTGCTATCTCCAGGAACAAGCAGGAATGAGTCTTCACATATGGGGACTCCATAGCTATAGATGCCAGGGGGAGATCCCATAAAATGCGTGTCCCTGGATGAGGACTGCACTTCCCACACATGGATCTCCGGCATCCCATGAGGGATGGTGGGTAGGAGTTGAAAAGAGAGGAGCTGTAAGAAAAAACAGCGAACCAAAGGACTACAGAAGAGGAGTCCTTGGTATGTATGATAAGTACCATTAAAATTATTCAATGAACAATCACAATATGGACCTTACCTACTGGATTGTAGGAAGTAGAGAGCTTGATGGAGTCTACTGGAGATTCAGTAGAGGAATCCTCAAGGTGACCTCACGGCAGTGAAGGTGAAGGTCCAAATCTGGAATTGGCAGGTGACCCAGGTGTCAACTGGGGTAGTATAAAAACGGCAAGTCTTCAGTGGAAAGCTTTATGGGAAAAAGCTGAAAAACTCTTTAGCTACAGAGTCATTAACATTTAGGAGTAAAAGAGGAAGACTGACCGATTTGGACAACTAGTCCAGTCCTGGAGGGAAGAAGGGGTATGGGAAAAAGCCCGCATTCCCAAGGAGGACAGATGTGTGAAAAGCTGAAAGCTCAGAACTACTGAAGATCTAAGCCGTCTTTCCTAGCTGGTGAGAGATAGGAAAGATATTGAAGCATGGTGCTTCAGGGATAGCGAGACCTAGAGTTAAATGGAAGCTGTCAGTACCACAGTAGTGGTTGTGTGCATAATATCCCCGACATGCTGAGGGACAGTATGAACATATGCAAGCCCACTGTCTGGAACTTCTAGGAAGGTAAAAATCTTATAGCATAGACAGTTAGGGAGATAAGTGTGTAAATACATATCTACTTATAAGGAGCATCTCGACAGATACACACATATATATATATATATATATATATATATATATATATATATATATAGGGATATATATATATATGTGTATATATATATATAGGTATAAGGAGGGGCATAACATATGCACACACAGCCTACAGACATATGTATCTATAGAAGTATAGAGAGATATATACATACATAAATATGTATGTCTGAAGATACATGTCTGCAACTAAGCAGATAGAGATATGCCCATAAGAACATTCACATGAGAGATGTGAAGGAGAAAGATTCATCTAAGAACAAAAAGGTGGAACCTACTTGAGAAGATATATAGAGAATCTATTCCTCCGGGCTAAAATGGTGCAGGAATGCTATCCAGTGAAATAACCAGGATGGTTGCGTGAAAAAACAGAGGATAATATCAGTCTGTAAATAGCAAGTCCTGAGTCTTGTAGAACTCTGACATGGTAAATGGATGGAAAACGCATAGGAGGAGATACCAGGATGACCCACTGGAGGGACACAAGGGGTATCATGTGTTACTAGTATAAAATGTGCTGTCCATAAAGGAGTAGGATACCATGAGGACAAACTGCAAGGAAAAAAAGAGCATATTCCTGCAGGATTGGAAAACTCTTTGAACATTCACACAGAAAAGGCTTATATCCTGTATTGTAACAGGAGATAACAGGGTGTGGAGAACCCTCACAGTCATGGAAAATGATTGATAAGCCTTTCCCACCATATAAAATAGTCATCAGAGACAAAACCCCATGCTCTCTAGCAAGGGCCCATAGTAGAAAGCTTCTCTGAGGTTGCAGAGAGCATGAGCAGGAGAATTAGGAAATAAAACCGGCTGTAGGTCAACTTTGTTGCCAAATCCAAGAAGTGGAGATGGCAAGAAAAGATGATAGTGTGAGAAGCCTGAAGTGATTAGGATTATCCAAGATAGATGAAGTACTATCTTGGAATCACTAGTAAGGCTAGACAGAAAGTAGTGGAAGACAGACTGGAACTTGTGGAAAAGTACCAGTAGTTTAATCAGTGGAACTCCTGCATGGGCAGCTGCTGAATGAGACAGCCGAGGGAATCTTCCTGTATAAAACAGAGAGAACAGACAAAAGGAGAGGAGAATTCCTGTCCCTGTCTGACGAACTGCCCAGAGAAAAGAAGGGAATTCATTCAAAGGAAAAAACTCTACACTGGAATGAAAGGCTAGAGAAGCTCTGCAGTGATATGGTACCACTCATTCAGTGGAACCCTGGATGAGAGGGTAGAGAAACAAGAGCTGAAGGGTGACTTACCATGTGGTAAGTCTGCTGAAGGAAAAAATGTTCATGTTGGGACAGAAAACTATCATGGGATAGTTGTTAACTTCTCTTCTGGGTGGGAAGAAGAGGAGAAATCTGTGACCCATAGACATGAATATCCTGACAGCTCAGCATATCTAGGAGAAAAAAGATGTCCTGAAGAAAGGAAACCATGTGTAGAGTTTTGAAAGAAAAAACAGTGAACAAACTTCTGCTAGGAAGAAGTTAACTGTAGGTTGTAACCTTCAGGAACCTATGGTTGCTGGGTTTGTTTAGCCTGGCTAGAGTTTGGATTCTTCAGACCAGGGCGAGGTGTCCCCTGCTTGGGAACATCTGGATGATGGGCAGGAGAAGACTAGGGAAGGAGAAGGCTTAGGATGGCCCCCAGAAACAGGGAAGTCAGTGGAGCAATGAGCAACCTGACGTAAAGCCTCCCTATTGAAGAGATTTTCTCCAGTACAAGGAGAAATCCCCAGTCTTTGTTGTGCCCATCTGTTCAAGTCTGAAGCCTGAAGCCAGGCTTTACGTCATGCTCCTATGGCTATAGCAGAGGTTCTGCTAACAGACTCAAAAGAGTCTAGAGAAGCACGAGAAAGAAACCAAGAGATATTTTGGCTATGACTAAGAAGTAAAGAATAGTCTGCAGCCCTGGGCTCTGATAAAAAAGGAGTCAAAAGAGATAATTTCTTTGTGACCTCCTGGAGAGATACACTCATATAAAAATATAAGAGATAATCCTTGTTGCCAGCATAGATGTTTGGAAGGTTTGACGTCCAAAGGCATCAAGTGCTCTAGATGCACGACCTGGCGGATAAGAAGAATGCTTCTTCTTGCTTTTTACCTTCCTCATTGCTGATTCCACTACAATGGAATGATGGGGAAGTTGAGTCTTTTGAAACCCTGGAGAGGGGGGCACCTGATACAGAACATCAGTTACTGTAGAAGGTGAGGGAACCCTTAAAGGTGTTTCCCATATTCTCAGAAGAATATCCTGCAAAGAATGATGTAAAGGAAGCATTATATTTTCCTTTTCTGCAGGAGAGCCTCGAGTAGGATCACAGCCAGGGATAGGAATAGCAAGGAATGTTGCCATGTCAAGGAGAAATTTCTAAAAAGAAGGATCTCCAATGGGAACCATCCCTGAATAGGCTAAAGTTGAAGCAGCAGCCTGGGCACCAGAGGAAGTACTGGTCTGGTGCAGAAAAAGAGCCCCACTAGATGGATACTGGTACTGGCAGTCACGATTTGAGACAGTGAGTACTGCATCGTCCATGCCAGGTATCGACTCCAAACTAGGTATAGAAAGGAGCGATGGAGAAAAAGCATGGAAGTGGTTGGTCCTGATGTAACTGCAGGAACCGACATCAATACCGATACCGGTAGCTGTGCTGGAATCAGAGGCGATAGCGCCATCGAAGCAGTCATCGGAGGCTGCTCAAGCAGTACCGAGACAACCAGAAACCCTTGGTGAATATCCTCGGTACTGCGTATCCGGAATCGACAAGGGACGGTTCCGAGACGCGTCGGTACCCAGTCTTCTAGACTAGATATCGATTCCAGACTCGGCATCGAAGGGAGCGAGTCTATCGATGCATGTCTAGAGGGTACCGACGTCGGTGGTGGTATCGGCGATGCTGTTGATACTGGAAAGGCAATCTGGAAAGTATCGATCGGTCCCAAAGGTACCGAGGACGCCAGATGACGATCCCTGGCGAAGAGTGAATCACTCAACACCGGTGCCGATGCCGGGGTATCGGTATCGCTCGAAGCGGATGCCACCACCGAGCATGGCTCAGGTATGTTCTGTGAGGGGTGAGCCCCAGGAACAACCTGAAACCCCTGAAAGGCTTTGGAGCCCGAAGACTCCCACCGGGGTTTGAAACCAATAGGGTCTTGAGCACTGTTCCCTCTAAGCTGTGCGCGTGCACACACCTCGCTGAGTGAGCGCACATACTTTACAACAGAGCGCACAAAAATTACGGTTCTGATTCTGATAGAAAACACAGATGTTCTTAAAATTGAAAAGTTGTTGTGTATTTATGGTTTTCACAAGTTCTACAATATTTTCTAGTGCAATCAATGTGGTGTACATACTGTATTCTGATGTGTAGTCAAATTTTAAAGTATATAACTCCGAGTGCCGTTATGTGGCGCACAAAAATTTAACCTTCCTTCAAAAGCTGCACAGCTGATATTTTATGCGCACACAGCCTACAGAAAATTAGAGGGAACATTGGTCTTGAGGGCAAGGCCGGAGCCGTCATCATGCTTGGCATGAGACCTACCACTCAAGGATTGGCTAGTCTTAACAGACTGTTTGTGGGTTACCTGATCCTGTAGAGAAGAAATGCTCGGTGCCCTGACACTGGAAGGGAACTCGGTATCGAGGGAAACTCGAAATGGAAAATCTCTTCTCATAAAATTGTAGCCTAATGGCTCGGGAGGGAAAGGGTCAGGACCCAAACAGGTTAGACACCAGTTATTGGAGTCTAAAAAGAAAACTGTATTTCCACAGTTAAGACACTTCTTAGGAGAAGAAGGCTCCATGATGGAGAGGCCTTACAGGCCCAAAAATTTAAAACAGAAACTGAGGGAAAACTCTCCCTGAGTTTGAGAAAAAGAAAAGAAAAAACCCACCGGCGGTACCGGTGGAGGCGGGAAAAGCAGCCGCGACCACAAGAAAAGAAGAATTAAAGAATTAAAAAATACATTTTCTGCGGTGACAGGAGTACGTCCTGCCGGCTCCGCGGAAAAACGAAAACTGAGGAGAGACAGTTGGAAAGGCGGGAAGGCAGCACGCAGGCACTGTGAGATGCTCCCAAAAGCTTTCTGATTGGACGCTGGGGAGCGTTCCCGCGCAGGCTCCGTCGGTACCGACGTACCCATATGTGAAGACTCATTCCTGCTTGTTCCTGGAGATAAGCCATTATCTGTTAAGCCTTTCTTCATAAGAGAACCATTCAACCTCTTTATCATTCTGTCACCATTCTATCTACCTCTCTAGTTCCTCTATATCTTACAGTATCTGTATTACTATCAGGACTGTGGGCATAAAGATACATTTTTGAATCTATATTAAGATTCAACTCCTCTTCAAAACAAATTCCAAAAACAAAGCTTTATAGGGCAATATTCCAAGCAATCAACTAAGCAAAAAAAATGTTTTATTCGCATTAACAGTCGGTCTGAATACTGCTCTCCCTCAATGTGGCTAATTCTGTACCATGTCCACAATACGCATGCCTGGCAGCAGACCCTGGTGGGCGGCCCGACTCTATTTTGAAAGTGGCGGCAGCTCATAGATGCCTATTTACCATTATAAAACGGGCATAAAACAAGTCTTTTTTGGAACTTTTCCTATGTCAATGTAGCTAAAAAGACACGTGTCTTGTGGTTGTGCTACATTGGTAGTTGACAATTTTCAGACAACCCATTAACACAGCTAAAAGTCTTTCAAAACTATTGTCTTAGTTACCTTGGATTTTTAATATCTGAAAGAAGTCAATTTTCAGAAGTACTGGACCACACATATTAACAGATTCATCCCAAATATTTATGGTTTTTTTTTTAATCTTTAAAAATAGAAGCCTCACACAATATTATGTATCTCAGCAAAGACAGGTTAATTCAAATCTGAAGTATGGATTTTAAAAAACCTGACTAAACTACCACCTACAGATATTACAATACAAAAATACTTCAACCAAAGTCACCAAAAATGATAATGACAGAGACAGTAGAAATGAAAAGAAAAACAGGGATTATCCAGATATGGCCTCGGCATTGAATACCTAGGTTTAGCATTCAGCAGCAACGGCTAGCCGCTGTAATCACACTAGCCGCCACCATTGAATATCGGACCCATAAATTATAGCCCCTTGGGAAGACATACATAAATATCTCAGGCCACAAGAAGTGGCCATAGCCTGAATCATCACTGCTTAACATACCAAAATTATAGTCTTTATGTGCTAACCCATAAAAATGTTCATGGATTAATCCTTGTTTTTCAAAATGTAGCCACAAGATGCAAGTGAGCTCTGGGCTCATTTACAGCCCCTTAGCAAACTTTGTGAACGATTTCTTACATGTTCCCAGTTGTGGCAATGCCTTCGACATTTTTATTCTGTTCACATGGCAGTACGATCTAAAGGCTCTAATTAAAGACCCCTCAGCAGACCAGAACCAGGAACCTCCGATCCCTAGTGACTCCCCATCCCAGTCCTTCCCCTTGGCATCTACCTAGGACATAGATGATTTACACGGCAGCCTGAACCCTCGTGGTATTATCTGACAGCTATTTGCATTCAGACAGCACCATTCTACTAGATGGAACCAAGTAGGGATGGCTTCAACGTACAATTGTTTCAAGGCATCTTGGGTAAATTGGGATCTCCAGGGGGAGGTGGGGGAAAGGCTATCCCTCTGGTTTAATTATTTAGGAACATCGCCTAGAGGAGTAGGGTTTTACTGGATAAGCTGATTAAATATTTTAGCTCTGGTTCAAAACTTGGGGGTTGTCATTAGGACGCTGCTGGTCTACCAGGATGTTGAGATATCCCTAGGGAAGAGGTTTTCAGGGATCCTTTTTAAATCATCTATGCCCTCAGTCAGCGTGGGCGTAGGGCTGTAGAGGCTGCTACATGCCAGGGATCAATACCTCCCCCCCCCCCCCCCCCATCTCAAAGGGCCCAACTCAGCTCTTTAAATGGTGCTATCACCATGCAAAGGAAGAACTTTTCTTTTCTGGGACATGATGAAAAAAGTAAGTACACCTTCAGAAGTACAGATAATGATCTTATGAAAATGGGCCTTAAAGCCTATTTCATGTGTTTGTTTTCATGATTATTGCTATTAATAAGATGTTTTTCATGAATTTGCATTTCATCAGCTCATTAATGACAATTTAAATAAACTTTAGCATGAAGTAGACTTTGAACAAAAATTTACTACTGTGAAATTCTGGTTGTAAAATAGCACAAAATACCTGGAAACATGTAAAAATGCCAAATTTCAGGCATTCTGTGCAATTTTTCAAGCAAAGTGCACTTTTGCAGTCACATTGCACTTTACTACATAAGAACATAAGATATGCCATACTGGGTCAGACTAAGGTCCATCAAGCTCAGTATCCTGTTTCCAACAGTGGCCAATCTAGGTCATACGTACCTAGCAGTTTCCCCAAAAGACACAGGTTCCGCAATGCTTATACATGAGCCCCAAATTTAGGTATTTATTGAAAACCTCTGACAGAATTATCTCGATATGTAACACACTTACGTGATAGTGGTCGTTGGTGGCTTCTGGCCTGTCTGATGTAATGCTGTTTTCATTTATAGTGTAAACCATTTTGACAATCAAATTAAGAGAGGTACAGCACAAAAGCGGAAGTAAGGGCAAGGATAGGAACTTCAGGTCAGTTAGTCTGACCTCTGTAGTGAATAAATTAATGGAAACACTGCTAAAACAGAGGATAGTGAGATTTCTGGAATCCAATGGATTGCAGGATCAGAGGTAGCATGGTTTTTCTAGAAACAAGCCTTGTCAAACAAATATGATTAATTCTTTGAATGGGTGACTAGAGAGTTGGACTGTCGGGTACGATTTGCCTCTTTCCAGATGATACCTTTCCTACAGGAGCTCTCCAGATCAACCAACAGTAAGGATTTAAGGGTTTGTTTTATTATATTAAATTGTTAGTTCTCTGACTGGGAGCTCTTAAAAGGGTTTTTTTGTACTTTTTAAAGCAAGGTTACTTTCTTTTTGGTGCTTTAGTGGGACTTTCCTTGAGCACAGTAGGTGGTTGAACTCCAGTAACCTCTTCAGCTTTCGGAGCTGCTAACACCTAATCAGGAGTTAGTGGGCCTGATTACCTGAGAGCAGCTGAGGGCCTGCATAAAAGGCTCCAGTGCCCTGCCCTGTTCAGGCTTTCCTACAGGAGCTCTCCAGATCAACCAACAGTAAGGATTTAAGGGTTTGTTTTATTATATTAAATTGCTAGCTCTCTGACTGGGAGCTCTTAAAAGGTTTTTTTGTACATTTTTAAAGCAAGGTTACTTTCTTTTTGGTGCTTTAGTGGGACTTTCCTTGAGCACAGTAGGTGGTTGAACTCCAGTAACCTCTTCAGCTTTGGGAGCTGCTAACACCTAATCAGGAGTTAGTGGGCCTGATTACCTGAGAGCAGCTGAGGGCCTGCATAAAAGGCTCCAGTGCCTTGCCCTGTTCAGGCTTTCCTACAGGAGCTCTCCAGATCAACCAACAGTAAGGATTTAAGGGTTTGTTTTATTATATTAAATTGCTAGCTCTCTGACTGGGAACTCTTAAAAGGGTTTTTTGTACATTTTTAAAGCAAGGTTACTTTCTTTTTGGTGCTTTAGTGGGACTTTCCTTGAGCACAGTAGGTGGTTGAACTCCAGTAACCTCCTCAGCTTTGGGAACTGCTAACACCTAATCAGGTGTTAGTTCCCTCCCTACCCACCCCGACTCCCACCCACCCCTAGCGAGTAGTCTTGCTTTATAGGGCACCTCCCCATTTGACAAAGCACAGAGAATTGGACCAGCACATTTTGAATATAATTAAGGAGATTTAACTGCTTTTTCTCTGAAAGGACAGCTGGGAAACCAGCTGGTACTTGGTAGATCTCTGTCTTTTGCTTTAACAGATACCTAAGCTCCACGAACATAACAATGGCTGGGAAAAATCGTATCGCTAAAGCTGTTGCTCCTGTTACAGCTTCTGCTTCAGTCCAGACAGAGGTCCTAATGCCAGTTGAAGGAACGGTTGCATGTGCAGGGTGCCTGCATGCTGAAGCTCTGAGGAAACAAGTGGAAGAACTCAGAGAGGACGTGGCGAGGCTGAGAAGCATTCAAGACAGTGAGAAGTACATTGATGAGATGCTTCTTGCAGCAACCAAGCTCTCCAGCAGAGGAGAAGATGGGTGCCAACAGAATGTCGATTGTTGGACACAAGTCACCAGGACCTGCAAAATCACCAATCCAACTTCTCCAGCCCTTGAACTGAAGAACCATTATGCAGCCATGGGAGTGGAGGAGGTGAAAGCATCCCTGGAAAGGGAAGAACCAGAGCTCAAGTACCCCAAAGTTGCAGAATCAGTGACCACAAGGAAACGAGGGGTAGTGGTGGTTGGAGACTCTCTTCTGAGGGGTACTGAGGCATCCATCTGCCGACCAGACTTGATGTCCAGAGAGGTATGCTGTCTGCCTAGTGCCAAAATCCAAGATGTTACGGAGAGTTTGCCGAGACTCATCAAGCCCACTGACTATTACCCAATGTTGCTAATCCATGTTGGAACAAATGATACTGCCAGGTATACCTCGGAACGTATCAAAAGTGACTTCATGACTCTGGGACAGAGGGTGAAGCAGTTAGGTGCACAGGTGGTGTTCTCTTCAATCCTCCCTGTTGAGGGTAAAGGCCAAGGCAGAGAGGCTCGCATCCTGGAGATGAATGCCTGGCTGCGTGGATGGTGTCATCGAGAGCGTTTCGGTTTCCTAGACCATGGGATGCTGTTCCAAGGGTTGCAGAGCAGAGATGGCATCCATCTGTCCAAGAAAGGTCAACGCGTCTTCAGTAGTAGACTGGCTAATCTACTGAAGAGGGCTTTAAACTAGATTTGTTGGGGATGGGTGAAGAAAGCCTCCAGGTAAGTGAAAGCCCCCAGGTAGGTGATACATTAAATAACTTTATGGAAATGGGTAACAGGGGTAACATATGGAAAGCAGTGTGTATAAATGCCCGTAGCATGGGAAATAAGATCCCTGATGTTGACGCTTTGGTGGGAGTGGCTGACTTAGATTTAGTGGCAGTTACAGAAACATGGTTCACAGAAAACCATGATTGGGATGTAACTATACCTGGCTATACTTTATTCAGAAAGGACAGGGTAGGAAATAGGGGAGGAGGAGTGGCACTATATGTAAAAACTACTATTAAAGCTTTGGAATTACAGAGCTTAAAAGGGAGAGGGGAGGCATTGTGGGTTAAACTAGAAAGAGGGAAAGAGAAATCTATTTACATTGGTGTGATATACAGACCTCCCTCACAAGAGGAAGAGGTGGACATAGAGTTAATTGAAGACATGCGCAGCATTGCTAGGAAAGGGGAAGTGCTACTGATAGGAGATTTCAATATGCCAGATGTTGATTGGCACATTCCTGCTGCAGTATCATCTAGAAGTAAGGAGATCCTGGATTCTCTACAGGGAGAACTATTCAGGCAATTGGTAACAGACCCCACACGTGAAGGGGCCATACTGGACTTGGTGCTTACCAATGGTGAAAGTGTTTCTGATGTTGTAGTGGGAGATCATTTTGCATCCAGTGATCATCAGATGGTGTGGTTCAGTATTAGGACTAGGGCTGTTAGAATCCATTCAAAGGCGAGGGTCTTAGAGTTTAGGAAGACTAACTTTGTGAAGATGGGCCAATACCTCAGGGAGTCGTTAGTTGGATGGGAACAGCTGAGGGATGTAGAAAAACAGTGGGAAAAACTGAAAGGGGATATTTTAAGGGCAACCAACCTTTTTGTTAAAATGGTAAATAAAGGTAAAAGGAAAAGAAGACCGCTATGGTTTACAAAAGAATTAGCTGAAAAAGTAAAAAAAAAGAGGGAGGCCTTCATGAAATACAAGAGATCACAGAGAGAGGAAGACAGGCATCTGTATTTGGAAAAACTTAGATAAGCTAGCAAAGTAGTCAAGAAGGCAAAGATTCAAAAGGAGGAGGAAATAGCCAATGCAATAAAATGGGGGGATAAGACATTTTTCAGATATATTAGTGAGAAGAAGAAGGGCAAGAGTGGTATTGTCAGACTCAAGGGTGGAGGGGAGGAATATGTAGAAGCTGATAAGGATAAAGCGGAATTGCTTAACAAATATTTTTGTTCTGTGTTCACAGATGAAGAACCAGGAGCAGGACCTCAGAAAACACCCACAAATAGGAACAGAAGCAAAGGACATCTTGAACAATTTTCAAAAGACTGTTTGTGAGAAACTATCTCAACTTAAAGTAGACAAAGCGATGGGACCGGATGGGATACACCCGAGAATACTGAGGGAACTTGGGGACGTTCTAGCAGCTCCACTGACTGACCTCTTCAATGCCTCGTTGGAGTCGGGAGTGGTGCCAAAGGACTGGAGAGAGGCTCATGTGGTGCCTTTACACAAAAGCGGAAGTAAGGATGTGATTGAAAACTACAGGCCGGTTAAGTATAACTTCGGTGGTGATTGGAAATGCTGCTGAAAGAGAAAATAGTGAGGTTTCTGGAGTCCAGCGGATTACAGGATCCGAGGCAGCATGGATTC
This sequence comes from Ichthyophis bannanicus, assembly GCA_033557465.1. Lineage (NCBI taxonomy): Eukaryota > Metazoa > Chordata > Amphibia > Gymnophiona > Ichthyophiidae > Ichthyophis > Ichthyophis bannanicus. Next base: position 66,185,499 of record CM066037.1, read on the forward strand.
ACCAGAGGTAGGTCTTGTCAGACAAATCTGATTGATTTCTTTGACTGGGTGACCAGGGAGTTGGACCGAGGGAGAGCCCTAGATGTGGTGTATTTAGATTTCAGTAAAGCCTTTGACACTGTTCCTCACAGGCGACTTATAAACAAACTGAGCACCCTAGGGATGGACCCTAAAGTTACTGCTTGGGTTAGAAATTGGTTGTGTGGGAGGCGACAAAGAGTACAAGTAAATGGAGCTCACTCTGAGGAGAAGGATGTTATCAGTGGTGTGCCCCAGGGATCTGTCCTTGGTCCGATTCTTTTTAACATTTTTGTTAGTGATATAGCGGAAGGGCTTTCAGGTAAGGTTTGCCTCTTTGCGGATGATACCAAAATCTGCAATAGAGTAGACACCCAGGAAGGGGTAGATAACATGAGGAGGGATCTAGCTAAGCTTGAAGAATGGTCTAGAATTTGGCAGCTGGGATTTAATGTTAAAAAATGTAAGGTCATGCATTTGGGCTGCAGCAATCCCTTCGCTCTTCCTTTTCCTCCTGCCCGCCCCCTCTGTCTCCCCCTCCCTTCCCCCCTGTCTCTCCCTCCTCTCAGTCTGTGTTGTCTCCCTCCCAGACCTTTCCACACAGTTGGTGTTCTTTCTCTCCCATCTCTTCTTCTGAACTTATTAAGGCTATCTCGTCTGCTCATCATACTACCTGCCCCCTTGATCCATTGCCCTCTTCCTGGTTACTCAATCCTGATATTGCGCTCGTGCCTTCTATTCTTTCTATTTTCAACTCTAGTCTCTCTTCCGGTCTATTCCCCTCCCGTTGGAAGCACGCTATCGTCCGACCCCTCCTGAAAAAGCCTTCCCTTGACCCCTCCTCTCCCGCCAATTGGCGCCCTGTCTCCAACCTTTCTTTCTTGTCTAAAGTTCTTGAAAAACTTGTCTTTCTCCAGCTGGCTTCTCACCTCGACTCCACTCACGCCCTTCACCCTCGCCAATCTGGATTCCGCACCGGTCAAAGTACAGAAACCATCCTCACTGCCCTGCTCTCCGAACTTCACCGTTCCCACGACCGTGGTGATATCTCTCTCGTGGTTTCCTTGGACCTGTCCTCTGCGTTTGATGTAGTCGATCACCGCACCCTTTTGTCTCGATTGTCTGACTTTGGCATCTGTGGCACCGTTCTTTCGGTGGTTTCATTCTTTCCTCTCCGGTCGTACTTTTTCGGTTCACTCCGGCGCTTCAACGTCCTCCCCCACTCCCGCTACATGTGGTGTTCCCCAGGGTTCTATTCTAGCCCCTTTGCTTTTCAATGCTTTTCTTGCCCCCCTGGCCCTGTTATTCCAGCAATCCGCCCTTTACTTTTACATATATGCCGATGACATCCTCTTGGTCCACCACACTTCTCCCTCTTCCCCAGATCTGGGCCCCCTGAACCTCTGTCTTTCTTCCATCGCCTCCTGGTTTGACACTAACTTTATGCATGCCAACCCTGCAAAATCCTCTGCACTTTGGATCACCTTCGGTCTCCCTTCCCCCCCCCCCCCCCTTCTCCCTGTCATGGGCCCTCACCCCATTCCTTCTGCCCCAACCCTTCGCTACCTGGGCGTTACCCTAGACTCATCCCTTTCCTTTCACGATCATCTCTCTTCTGTTGTACGTTCCTCCTTTTTTTCACCTACGCCGTATCAAGGCTGTTCGTTCCATTCTCCCTTCATCCTCCGTTGTCACTCTTGTCCTGTCTCTGGTTATTTCTCGTCTCAACTATTGTAATGTTATCTATGCTGGTCTTCCCTCCTACCAACTTCGCCGTCTACAACTTGTCCAAAATACTGCTGCCCGTCTTGTTACTTCATCTCCCATTCATGCTCATGTGTCACCATGTCTCTTATCTTTACACTGGCTCCCCGTTAAGTTCCGGTTCATGTTCAAGTTGCTTATCCTTGCTCATAAAGCCCTTCACTCTGACACCCCCCAGTATCTAGCCGACATTATTCGCCTCCAGCCCTCTCCCCGTTTCCTTCGTTCATCTCACGGATATCGTCTTTTTCTTCCGTCACCTACTCAGGCTCACCTTGAATCTACTCGTCACTCTGCTTTCTTCTTCTTAGCCCCTGCCCTCTGAAACTCTCTTCCCCTCCCACTTCGCACTGAATCATCCTATACCCGTTTCAAGGCCCTCCTTAAGACACACCTTTTCTGTCAGGCTTTTGATCTGCCCCCCCCCCCTGTTGATGGTGTTTCCTCTCCCTAGTTGCGCCTCCCCTTCCCCTTTTTCCTTACGTCCCTCCCCTCCTCCTTCCTCCTTCCCCTTTAACCTTCCTGCACCTTGGCTATCTGCTATCTGTTTTATTATTACTTATCCTATTATTTTATGGTTTTACTATCCCTCCCTCTGTCCTATTATTTTATGGCGTTCCCTTCTTTCTTTTATTAGCAGTCGTTAATTTTATGATTGTACACCGCCCTGATGCCTCGGCCTGGGCGGTATATCAAGTATTTTAATAAAGATAAAGATAAAGACAGTATAGGGGATGAAGTACTTTTGCCCACTAAAGAAGAGCGGGACCTAGGCGTGGTTGTGTCTGATGATCTTAAAGTAGCTAAACAGGTCAAAAAGGCGACAGCAAAAGCTAAAAGGATACTTGGGTGCATACGGAGAGGAATGGCTAGCAGAAAAAAGGAGGTGATAATGCCTCTGTATAAGTCTTTGGTGCGACCTCATTTGGAGTATAGTGTGCAATTCTGGAGACCGCACCTTCAAAAGGATGTGAACAGGATGGAGTCGGTGCAGAAGGTGGCTACTAAAATGATTAGTGGTCTTCATTATAAAGCATATGAGGACAGACTGAAGGATCTTAATACGTACACCTTAGAGGAAAGGCGGGATAGAGGTGATATGATTGAGATGTTTAAATACCTCCGTGGCATAAATGTTCAGGGAGAGAGCCTCTTTCAATTGAAAGCAAGTTCTGCTACGAGGTGACATGGGATGAGGGTGAAGGGAGATAGATTCAGGAGTGATATGCGGAAATATTTCTTTACGGAAAGAGTAGTGGATCCGTGGAATAGTCTCCCAGTGGAGGTGGTAGAGATAAGGACAGTAACTGAATTCAAAAAAGCATGGGACAAACACAGAGGATCTCTAAAGGTAAAAAGGGTACTGTTGTAGTTGTTATGGAAGGACAGACTAGACAGGCAATGTGGTCTTTTGCTGTCATCATATTTCTATGTTTCTATACCAAAATCCGCAATAGGGTAGACACCTAGAAAGGTATACATTCATTCATTCATTTATTTATCAAACAGGTTTTTTTATACCACTTTATCATTTCAGTCAAAGCAGTTTACATTGTAACTTAAACTTGCTAATGTACAACTGACATTGATAACTTGGATTCTTCTGAGGCAATGAGGGTTAAGTGACTTGCCCAAAATCACAAGGCGTGCTAGTGGGAATTGAACCTTGATCTCTTGGTTCCTAAGTCAGTGCTCTAGCAAAGCTTGAAGAATGGTCGAGAATTTGGCAGTTCAGATTTAATGCTAAAAAATGCAATGTTGTGCATTTGAGCTGCAAAAATCCAAGGGAGCATTATAGTATAGGGGGTGAAGTATGTCTGTCCAAAAAAAGATGAGCGGGTCCTGGAGGCGATTGTTTCTGATGATCTTAAGAGTGGATGAACAGGTAGAAAAGATGATGGCGAAAGCCAGAAGGATGCTTAGGTGCATAAAGAGAGGAATGGCCAGCAGGACGAAGGAGGTGATAGTACCTCCATGTAAGTCTTTATTGAGACCTCATTTGGAGTACTGTGTGCTATTCTGGAGACCAAACCTTCAAATTGATGGAGTTAGTGCAGAGGGCAGCCACTAAAATGGTCAGTAGTCTTTATTATGATGCACATGAGAACAAGATTTAACTATCTCAATATGTATAATTTGGAAGAAAGGCGGGAGAGAAGAGATATAATAGAGACATTTAAATGCCTCCTTGTCATAAATGCACAGGAGAAGAGCTGCTTTCAATTTAAAGAAAGCTCTGCAATGAGGGGGCATAGGATGAAGGTGACAGGAGTAATCTGAGGAAATATTTCTTTACAGAAAAAGTGGTAGTGCATGGACTAGCATCCCAGTGAAGGTGGTAGAGGCAAGAACTGCATCTGAGTTCAAGAGAGCAAAGGACAAACACAGGATTTCTAAAGGAAAAAAGGGACTGTAGAGCTTAATAGCTAGAATGGAAGGACAGAGTGGATAGACCATGTGATCTTTATCTGCTGCTATTTTTTCTGTTTCTATGTTTCTAAAAGGTCTTCTCTAGTGAGAGGATTAATTCATAGGTGGTGTAATGGGGTGGGCCACACGGACTCTGGTCCCAGCAAAGTTTTGCCTGCCATCCATCACTGCAGCAAATTCCTGTCTTCCCGTGAGAGATCAGATACCCACAGGCAGGCTGGAAGGCCGTCACGATCACGGCAAAGACTCCTGTCTGCCCATGGGAGATCCCAAGGGACAGACAAACGGAGACTTTGCCACAATGACAATGGCCTTCTCCTCCTGCCCATGGGGATTCGATCCCCCATGGGCAGATAGAAGGAGTCTGCCGCGATCGCAGCCATTCCTTTCTATCCGCTGGAGATGGGATCCCCGTAGGCACAACAGGACAGGAAAGCCATGGGGGGGTTGGGGCAGAGCTTGGGGTGGAGTCAAGGCAGAGCTTGCCCCCCCCCCCAATCGGAAAGGCATTCTGCGGCCCCTGGATTAACTAATGATGCCTCCTGAGAAAACTATACTAAAAAGCCACAGTCTATGGAAGACATTATTTTATGTATCACGTGACAGGAGAGCATCACCCTGGTGTGGCAGGAAGTGATCCTGTAACTAGGACCTGTCCTCCAGGTGATGTAAAACCCTCTCGCACCGAGGAAGTTTCTCCAGGGCCAAGTGCCCATGAGGGAAGGGTTAGGACAGCCGTTATAGTTGGTGATTCGATCATAAGGCATGTAGATAGCTGGGTGGCTGGTGGACGTGAGGATCACCTGGTAACATGCCTGCCTGGAGCGAAGGTAGCGGACCTTACGCGCCAGGTAGCGGACCTCACGCGCCACCTAGATAAGGTCTTAGATAGTGCTGGGGAGGAGTCTGCTGTCTTGGTACATGTTGGTACCAATGACATAGGAAAATGTGGTAGGGAGGTTCTGGAGGCTAAATTTAGGCTTTTAGGTAGGAAGTTGAAATCCAGAACTTCCATGGTAGCATTCTCCGAAATGCTTCCTGTTCCACGTGCAGGATCCAAAAGGCAGGCAGAGCTCCGGAGTCTCAATGCGTGGATGAGACAATGGTGCAGAGATGAGAGTTTTGGATTTGTTAGGAACTGGGGAACATTCTGGGGAAAGGAGGGGCTCTTCCGAAGGGATGGGCTTCACCTTAACCGGGATGGAACCAGGCTGCTGGCATTAACCTTTAAAAAGGAGATAGAGCAGCTTTTAAACTAGATATTAGGGGAAAGCCGACAGTCGCCCAAGAGCGGATGGTTCGGAAGAATGTATCCTTGAAGGATACTACCAAAAGCAGAGAGGTTCCACAAAAGAGTAAAGTAGCCCAAATGCCCTCAAGTATGGAGCAGACAGAGCTTAAAGATCCCAATTTACCCATGTCTAACAATAGCCAAATTAACATGAAAGAGTAGTTACTCACCTGTAACAGGTGTTCTCCAGGAGCAGCAGGAATCAGTCCTCACATATGGGTGATGTCGGCGCCGACGGAGCCCTCGCGGAGCAATCTCCCCAGCTTTCAAAGAAAGCCTTTGGGAACTGCAGCACGCATGCGCGGTCCCCTTCCCGCCCAAGGGTGCCATCTTGCTCAGTCTGATGACATAGCTAAAAGACAGCAAAAAATTAGCAAAAACGAAATGAGAGGACTGCAACTCCAAGGGGAGGAGGGAGGGTTGTGAGGACTGATTCCTGCTGCTCCTGGAGAACACCTGTTACAGGTGAGTAACTACTCTTTCTCCAGGACCAAGCAGGAAGTTAGTCCTCACATATGGGACTCCCTAGCTTAAGGCTACCGGAGACCTCAAGCGGAAAAATGAGCTCCCTCTAGCTCAGTAGCACAGAAGGAAGGAATCTTCTCTGAAAACGCCCCCGACCGGTAGCCCAACACCAGGGCCGGAGGGTAGGAGTTGCCTAAACCTCAAAGAGATTATGGAGGACTGCCTGACCGAAAGCACTGTCCCTGCGGGACTCCCTCTCCAGCAATGTTCCCTCTAATTTTCTGTAGGCTGTGTGCGCATAAAATATCAGCTGTGTGCAGCTTTTGAAGGAAGGTTAAATTTTTGTGCGCCACATAACGACACTCGGAGTTATATACTTTAAAATTTGACTACACGTCAGAATACAGTACGTACACCACATTGATTTTAATTCAAATTAAATGAAAATAGACGATTACTAAATGAAGCGGGAAATTTCTAGTAATTACAATCATAACTTTTAAATTTTAAGACGTCTGTGTTGTTTTCTATCAGAATCAGAGCCGTAATTTTTGTGCGCTCTGTTGCAAAGTATGTGCGCTCGCTCGGTGAGGTGTGTGCGCGCGCACACGCGCACAGCTTAGAGGGAACAGTGCTCTCCAGGCAGTAATGGGTCGCAAACGTCTGGCTTGAAGACCAAGTAGCGGCCCGGCAGATGTCTGCCAACGGAACAGAGCGGAGATGAGCCACTGACGCAGCCTTCGCCCTAACACGATGAGCCGTGACACGACCCTCCAACAAGAGGCCGGCTGCCCCATAAGCCCAAGCGATACAGTCAGCGACCCATATGGACAAAGTACGCTTGGAGACAGGTAGCCCCAACTTATTGGGGTCAAAAGAAACGAAGAGCTGAACAGCCCTCCTATGCTCCCGCGTACGGTCAAGGTAGAAGGACAAGGCCCTGCTACAGTCCAGGGTATGCAAGACCATTTCAGCCCGGCTGGCGTGCGACCTGGGAAAGAAGGTCGGAAGAACCACCTCCTGGTTGAGGTTTAAAAGGAGAAACCACCTTTGGAAGAAACTTAGGGTGAGTCCGTAAGACTACCCTATTCCTGTAGAACCTAGTGTAAGGAGGATCAGACACTAGGGCCTGCAGTTCACTAACGCGCCTAGCAGAGGTAAGGGCTACCAAAAACAAGGTTTTCCAGGAAAGAAAACGAAGAGGGCAGGAAGCCATAGGTTCAAAGGGCGGACAGGTAATCCGCTGCAAGACCACATTCAGATCCCATTCAGGGGCTGGTGGGCACAAAGGAGGCTTAAGGAGAAGGAGGCCTCAGAGAAAACGAGCCACCAAAGGGTGGTTGGAAAGAGGCCTGCTATCCACCGGTGCATGATGCGCAGAGAGAGCACTGAGGCGGACCCTGACGGACTTAAGGCCCAGATTGGAGAGGTAAAGCAAATATTGCAAGACCACTGCCACCAAGCAGAAGGGATTCTCAGACTGCTGAGCACACCACACGGAGAACCGACGCCACTTAAGAGCGTAGGACTTCCGGGTGGAGGGCCGCCTGGAGGCCAAGACGACCTCTTCCACCTCCGAAGGCAGCAGGAGGGGAGCAAGGACTACCCTTTCAGCAGCCAGGCCATCAGATGAAGGGACCGGAGGTTGGGGTGTAGGAGAGTCCCCTGATCCTGTGACAGGAGATCGGGTTGAAACCCCAGAGGAAGAGAAGTGTCCACCGCCAGCTGCATCAGAAGCGGGAACCAGGGCTGTCTCGGCCACCTGGGAGCCACGAGGATCATCGAGGCTCTGTCTCTGAGAAGCTTGAAGAGCGTGTGAGACACCAGTGGCATGGGAGGAAAGGCATACAAGAGGCCTGTGGACCATGGAATCAGAAAAGCATCCGCTACTACTCTGAGAGGATGCGGCTGCCGAGAGCAGAATCTGGGAAGTTGCCGGTTCAGAGGACTGGCAAACAGATCCATGGTGGGGAGGCCCCACTTGAGAAAGATCCGCTGAACCACCAACAGATCCAATCTCCACTCGTGTGGTTGGAGGATCCTGCTCAGCTTGTCTGCCAGGTAATTTTCCTGACCTGGGAGATAGACAGCTTTGAGGAGGATGCCGTGGTGGACGGCCCAAGAGCACAGTTTTTGTGCCTCCTGACAGAGAAGGAAGGAGCCTGTGCCTCCTTGTTTGTTCACGTAGAACATTGCAACTTGATTGTCCGTCTGGACTAGCACAGACTGGTGAGAAGTGAGGTGGGAGAAGGCTCTCAGAGCTAGGCGGATGGCTCTGAGCTCCAGGAAGTTTATCTGCTGAGCAGACTCCCAAGGAGTCCAGAGGCCTTCAGTACATGTCCCTTGGCAATGTGCTCCCCAACCCAGGAGAGAAGCATCGGTTGTCAGCACCTGAGAAGGCGGAGGAGATTGAAAATCCACTCCCAGCACCAGGTTTGACAGATGAAGCCACCACCGCAGAGAAGAGACCAGCAGGTCGGATACCTGCACTGAGTCCGCCAGGCTCCCCGTGGCCTGATGCCATTGAGTGCGAAGTCACCACTGAGCAGGTCGCATGTTCAGGCGGGCATTGGGGGTCACATGGACCGTGGAAGCCATATGGCCGAGCAGTCTCAGAAATTGCCTGGCAGAGACCAGGGAATTGCTGTGAAAGTGGCTGGCGAGATCCATGAGCCTGTGTGCTCTGTCTAGAGGCAGGAAGGCCCGTGCCTGAAGTGTGCTCAACCTTGCGCCGATGAATTCGAGATTTTGAGAGGGGAGCAAAGTGGACTTTGCGAAGTTTATGACAAAGCTCAAGTGCTGGAGCAGAGTCACAGTGCGATGAGTGGCCTCAGTGGCCTCTTGGGAAGACTGGGCCCTGATGAGCCAGTCGTCCAGGTATGGAAACACAAAAAGGCCTTGAAGTCTTAGATAGGCCACCACCACTGCCAGGCATTTGGTGAACACCCTGGGGGCGGAGGATAGGCCAAAGGGCAGTACTCTGTACTGGCAATGATTTCCTCCCACAACAAACCTGAGATATTGTCTGTGGTCTGGATGAAAAAGGATGTGAGTATAGGCATCCTTCAGATCTAAGGAGCATAGCCAGTCTCCATGCTGGAGGTAGGGCAGCAGAATTCCAAGGGTAAGCATCTTGAACTTTTCCCTTGCCAGGAACTTGTTGAGGTTTCGCAAGTCCAGGATGGGTCTGAGGCCTCCTGTTCGTTTTGGTATCAGAAAGTACCTGGAATAAAAGCCTTGACCCCTCAGGTGGTGGGGCACCGGTTCCACAGCCTGTTCCTGAAGAAGACTTGCTAACTCCTGAAGGAGTAAGTCCCTGTGCAGAGGGAGTCTTGGAGGCTCCCCTGGAAAGTAGGAGGGAGGTACCTGGTGGAAGTGTAGAAGATAGCCTTTTTGAACTATATGAAGCACCCAGGTATCTGATGTGATGGCTGACCACCTGTGGGCAAAGTGGACCAGCCGGCCTCCTGTGCTGAGAGAAACCAGCGGAGGGGAAGAGACTATGCTGATGGAGTCAAAAACCCCCACCCTGCTGAGCAGGGGCCGGTGTTGTGGGCTTGGGGGCCTGCTGCCTACGGGACCCATTACCCCGTCCCTTGGCCTGCTGACCCTGTTGGGGAGCTGCTGAGGCCTGATAATGAGGGTATTGTTTATAGGCAGCCGCTTTCCTCGGGTAAAAGGGCTTTTTCCCCGAGCCCTTCTTCTTCTGAGAAGGGGCAGAGGTTTTTCTGGACAGCCTAGTCCTGGTCAGAGTCTCGGTCTCAATCTGTGCAGCCTTTTCAGCCATGGGCTTGCCAAAGAGGTTTTCACCTCTGCAGGGGACATCGACCAACTTGTCCAGTACCCATGGCTCGAGGTCGGATGACTGAAGCCAAGCCTGTCGGCGGGCACCGATGCCGGCTCCGGCTACTCGAGCCGATGCTTCGAAGCCATCGTAGGCTGCTCGAGAGATAAACTTCGAGCATTCTCGAATACCAGTGGACAAGGCCTGGAACCTCTGCAAAGGTTCCTCGGAGAGACCAGCTGAGAACCCGGCAATTTCTTTTGCCAGGTCTCGGAGATACATGCCCATATAGAGCTGGTAGGTCTGGACTCGACAAGCAAGCATAGAGCCCTGGAAGCACTTCCTACCGAGGGCATCCAGGTTCCGGGCCTCCCGGCCGGGAGGCACCGAGGAGTGCATCTTCTGACTCTTGAGTCGATGCATGGCCGATTTCACCACCATGGAATGGTGCGGTAGTTGTGCCTTTTGGAACCCGGGGCTCTTGCGTACTCGATAAATGAAATCGACCCGCTTGCTTAACACCGTCGCCGACGCCGGGCTCTCCCACATGCGGAAGAGAAGTCGCTCCAGCATCGGAGGAACCAGTACAGTAAAGGCCTCCTTCGGGGGAGAGTCATACTGGAGGGCATCGAGCTCTTCGGCTCGAGGCTCCTCCTCGGGATCCGCGGGGAATGCCAAGGCCTTGGCCATATCCCGCACGAAGTCCGAGAACAGGGTGTCCTCCGGGGGGGACCGTCTCCGAGGTTCGGACTCGGGCGAGTCCGATTGGATGCACCGAGTCCGAAAAGTACCAGGCGACTCTTCGTCCTCCGTTTCCCAGGCTGACTCCTCGGAGGAGGAATCGAGCGGCTCCGGTCGGGCGGGCACCGATGCCTTCCGCCCCGACGCTGAGGGTGTCGGCATCGACGACCTCGGTCCCGAACGGGAGGCCGAGGGAGACCATGACCAAGGATCTACTCGAGCTCGCATGGACTCGAGGATCAGCTCGGTCTCCGGGGTCGACTTGGACGTCGACGTCCCGGTGGCCGGGGCAGATGCACCAGCGAAGCCAGCAATCAATGCCCGCTGCTGGTCCATGAAGGCAGCTAAACTGCTCTCCAAGGCTGTCAACCTGAGTGCGAGCTCAGGAGACCCAGCAGCCCCCGACTCGGGCCCCGACGGCGTCGAGCCCGACGTCGGCTCCTTCGGAGGTGAGTCCACGAGGACTACAGTACTCACGTGTCCAGGAGACTCCATCTCAAGACGAGGATGTTTCGAAGGCCTCTCCGACTCCGAGGACTCGGGACGGATATCGGGGCTATGCGACCTGGCCCTCGAATGACCAGGAGCGTCCACCGATGCCGCCCTCGCGGGTTTCTTCTTCCTATGATGTTCCCGGGCAGGAGACCCCCGCTCAGAGGAACTCCGACGATGCTCAGGACCGGAGTCCCAGGACGTCGAAGCCTCTGACTAGGTCCTGGCCCAGCCGGACGCGGAGTCAGAAAAGATTCGTTCTTTTTGATGCTGCCGACTCCTCAACGCTTTTGAGGACATCTTGCCACATGGACCACAGATCATCGGGTCATGATCGGGTCCGAGGCAGCGGAGGCAGCAGTCGTGTGTGTCGGTAAGAGACATAAGTTTCCTACACCGATCACACTTTTTAAACCCGCTGGCAGCCATCGGGGGAAAAAGGGCCCCTGCGAGGTCAAAAGACAGGGCTGCCAGTGAAAAAGAAAAAATGGCGCGAACGCTTGTCACGAAGGACAAAAAAACGAAAAATAAAGAACGGACCCGATACCGGCGTAGCGGGTCCGGGCGGGAAAAGGATCCGGCGTCGAACCGAGAAAAGAATATTAAATAAAATAAACGTTTTCTGCGGCGATCACAAACAGCGTCTGTAGGGCTCCGCGGAAAAAAGAAGACTGAGCAAGATGGCACCCTTGGGCGGGAAGGGGACCGCGCATGCGCGCTGCAATTCCCAAAGCCTTTCTTTGAAAGCTGGGGAGATTGCTCCGCGAGGGCTCCGTCGGCGCCGACGTCACCCATATGTGAGGACTGACTTCCTGCTTGGTCCTGGAGAATAAAATACATTCTCTAAAATACTTGTATGCAAATGCTAGAAGTCTAAAGAATAAGATGGGAGAGTTAGAATATATAGCACTAAATGAAAGGTTAGATATGATTGGAATATCAGAGACATGGTGGAAGGAGGACCACCAGTGGGACACTGTGATACCTGGGTACAAACTATATCGTAATGATAGAGCTGATCAAATTGGTGGAGGGGTTGCGCTCTATGTTAGAGAGGGCATTGACTCAGAAAGGATTAAAGTTTTGCAGGAAACAAAATCTGCTGCAGAATCTATATGGATTGAAATTCCATATAAATGGGGGAAGGCAATGGCAGTAGGGGCGTACTATCGAGCACCTGGCCAGAATGACCAAATGGATGATGAAATGCTCAAAGAAATCAAGGAAGCTAACAAAAGTTACAGCGCAGTAATAATAATGGGTGATTTCAATTACTCCAGTATCGACTGGGTCAGTGTCACGTCAGGACATGCTAGGGAGATAAAGTTCCTAGATGAAATAAATGACTGCTTCTTGGAGCAGCTGGTTCATGAACCAACCAGAGGGGAAGCCATATTAGACCTAGTCCTTAGTGGAACACCAGATCTAGTGCAAGAGATAAGGGTGTTGGGGCCACTTGGCAATAGTGATCATAGCATGATCGCCTTTGATTTAATTAGTGGAGGAGGGATAGTAAGGAAATCCACAGTACTACCTTTTAACTTTCGAAAGGGAGACTATGATAAAATGAGGAAAACAGTTAAGAAAAAACTAAAAGGAGCAGTTGCAAAGGTTAAAGACGTACATCAAGCTTGGGTGTTGTTGAAAAATACTATCTTGGAAGCCCAGACCAGCTGTATTCCACGCTTTAAGGAAAGTGGAAGGAAGTCCAAAAAACTGCCAGCATGGTTTAAAAGTGAGGTCAGAGAGGCTGTTGTTGCCAAAAAAGCATCTTTCAGGAAATGGAAAAAAGAGCCAAATGACGAAACCTGGAAACAGCACAAGCACTGGCAAGTCAAATGCAAGGCATTGATAAGGCAGGCAAAGAGAATTTGAGAAGAAGCTTGCTGCGGAAGCAAAAACGCGAAATAAAGACCTTTTCAAGTACATTCGTAGCAGAAAACCTGTGAGAGAGTCAGTTGGTCCATTAGATGATAAAGGGGTTAAAGGAGCACTAAGAGGCGACAAGGCGATAGCGGAGAGACTGAATGAATTCTTTGCTTCGGTCTTTACTGAGGAAGATGTAGGGATGTTACCCATGACTGAAGTGGTATTTAAAGGTGCGGAAGAATTGAAGGAAATATCGATACATCGGGAAGATGTCTTACAACTATTAGATAAACTGAAGAGTAGCAAATCCCCTGGGCCGAATGGTATACATCCAAGGGTGTTGAAAGAACTGAAATATGACATTGCAGACCTGCTATCAGTAATCTGTGAACTATCATTAAAATCATCTCTAATACCTGAAGATTGGAGGATCGCCAATGTAACACCATTTTTTAAAAAGGGTTCCAGGGGTGATCCGGGAAACTACAGACCGGTGAGCCTGACGTCAGTACCGGGAAAAATGGTAGAAACCATCATAAAGAATAAAATTAGTCAGCATGTAGATAGTCACAACCTAATGGGAGACAGCCAACATGGCTTTAGACAAGGAAGATCTTGTCTTACTAATCTGATATGTTTTTTTGAAGGAGTGAATAATCAGGTGGACAAAGGTGAGTCGGTTGATATTGTGTATCTGGACTTTCAGAAAGCCTTTGACAAGGTCCCTCATCAGAGACTTTTGGCAAAACTAAAGAGTCATGGGATAGGAGGCAGTGTACTATTGTGGATCAGGAACTGGTTAAAAGATAGAAAGCAGAGGGTAGGGCTAAATGGCCAATTTTTCCAATGGAGAAAGGTGAATAGTGGTGTACCCCAGGGATCTGTGCTGGGTCCGCTGCTTTTTGACATATTCATAAATGACCTGGAAAGTGGAATAACGAGTGAGGTTATCAAATTTGCAGATGACACAAAACTATTTAAAGTTGTTAAAACCCAAGAGGATTGTGAAAAATTGCAAGAGGATCTTGATAAATTGGAAGACTGGGCATCAAAATGGCAGATGAAATTTAATGTGAACAAGTGCAAGGTTATGCACCTAGGGAAGAACAACCCAAACTATGGTTACACGATGCAAGGTTCCACATTAGGAACCACCACCCAGGAAAAAGATTTAGGCGTCATTGTGGATACCATGTTAAAACCCTCGGCCCAGTGTGCAGCGGCAGCCAAGAGAGCAAATAGAATGCTAGGTATGATAAGGAAAGGAACGAAAAATAAAACAAAAGATATTATAATGCCTCTATATCGTTCCATGGTGAGACCGCACCTTGAAAATTGTGTGCAATTCTGGTCTCCGTATCTTAAAAAGGATATAGCGATTTTAGAAAAGGTTCAGAGAAGAGCCACCAAAATGGTAAAGGGGATGGAAGGATACTCCTATGAAGAAAGGCTAAAAAGGTTAGGGCTCTTTAACCTGGAAAAGAGACGGCTGTGGGGAGATATGATAGAAGTCTATAAATTTAATGAACGGAGTGGAACGGGTAAACGTAGATCGATTGTTTACGTTATCAGAATATAGAAAGACTAGGGGACATGCAATGAAGCTACAGGGTAAACTATTTAAGACTAATAAAAGAAAATATTTTTTACTCAACGTGTAATCAAACTCTGGAATTTGTTACCGGAGGATGTAGTAAAGGCTGTTAGTGTAGCTGGGTTTAAAAAAGGTTTGGACAAGTTCCTGGAGGAAAGGTCCATAAACCATTATTAAGAAGTGACCGAAGATATCAATGCTTGACCCAGTACAAGCATTGTGGAACTTGTGTCTCTTGGGGAAACTGCTAGGTACATATGACCTAGATTGGCCACTGTTGGAAACAGAATACTGGGCTTGATGGACCTTGGTCTGACCCAGTATGGCATATCTTATGTTCTTAATAAAATTTGTATAGAATAAAGCCTTTTTCCTTTCTCCTAGTGCTTACTTGGCACAGCTTAGGTGATAATGAAAACAGACACAATCTTGGAGAACAGCAGACAATGTATGGATCAGTAGAAGGAAAACAGTTTGAGAGAAGCCTTTCTGTGCCTACTATCAGGCCCAGTCCAAGGGTTTCTGCTGCCATAGGCAGGCTCTCTGTGCTGCCCCCACCCCCACCCCCCACAGCATCCATCTACTCCCTGGGGGAGGGCGAGGCAGCATGGCGACCTTCCCTTTTGAAGCGACAGCTTCAGCACCATGGTGGGCCTTAAAGCGCCCACGCACATGCGTGCACTCACGGCCTACTGCTCCTGTCCCCTCCAATGCAACTTCCTGTTGGAGGGGGCAGGAGCAGCAGGCCATGACTATTCACATGCACATTTTAAGGCCAAGCGCTAAAGTGGCAATTCAACCGCTGCACCACCCACCAGGGTCTGCCAATCTAGGCGACTGCCTACTTTGCCTAGTGGTCAGCCCGGCCCTCCCTACCATATAGTGAGGTAACCAGGTAGTAGGAAATGTTTTGCTTACAAGCTCGGCGTAAAGATGTTTGGTGAATTAAGCCAGGTGTAAATGCAGACCCTCTTGGGTGGTCTTCTGATTTACGATGATCTAAGAAGTCTCCCCAAGTTGGCTGCAGCTAAAAAGAAAAAGGAAAATAATCTGCATCAGAGATTACATTTCCATAACAGAACACTAATGTATCCAATTGCAGCTGTGTATTCTGTTTGTTTTAAGCTAATCAAAATGATCTTTGCAGAGAGAAAGAGAGAATTAAGCAAACTAGACCTATGTGCACATCACCAAATTAACTTTAAAAAATTATTTAAGTGAATTAAAGAATTTTTTTATATGAATAAGTGGACATGCCCTGTTTTTCTTGCAATTATCATTATAGCATTCTGTTTTTTCTTGAGCATTCTGTAATTATTTTGCTATACTATGACATCTGAATACTTCTGGTACTTCATTTAGATATGTGGTCCTTTCGTTTCTTGTGTATTTACATATTATCCATATTAATATTTCAGAAAACTGTATCTGGAGCCAGAGGATACTCTGCCAGAATTCACATTATTCTCAGTGCACACAACTCATTCTCAGTCCTTGGCTACCACATTACTGTCCAAAACTACATAGGTAATGTGACAGGATATAGTTTCCAAACAAAGCAGCTTGCTGATGTTAAATAACAGGCAAGAAGATAGATGCTGAAAATGTTGGGAGAGGAGAAATGGAATAGGGAACCAAAGCAGGATGGAAATCACACCAATTTGGTAGATACTTCTGCCTGTGATTTGAAAGGTGAAATCATGTCTTACCTGCTAATTTACTTTCCTCGGGTCCCTCCAGTCCAGTCCTGTCCAGACTCCTGGGTCGTCGTCCCCCACTCACTCCAGCAGATGGAGACTTTCAGACTTCTGTGATATCACCCCATAAGAAAGGCAGACCCATATCAGAAGTCAGATGGTGAGACTTACAAAGCAGAAACCTACCGACAAACTGAAACTTGCAACTCCGACCACTACTAAACTATATACAAAATGACCAATCCATCCAAGTAACTGGTCCAAGGAAAGCAAGCCCCTCCGAGAACATAGAGATGTAATTCTGGCAAAACTCAAAGAGTAAAAGCGGAAACTGACCCTCCCACACGTACAGCCCCAGGCCTCACTAACGCTTAACAGACAGGTGGGTTCTAGACTGGACTGGACTGGAAGGACTCAAAGAAAGAAAATTAGCACATAAGACCTTTCACCTTCCACAGTGTCCCTCCAGTCCAGTCCAGATTCCTGGGATATACCAGGGAGGAACCAGCGAGGCTGGCCTGCCGCACCCACGCTCCGAACCGTGCATCATTTCATACCTGCACATCCAGATGATAGTGTTGGACGACCATGTAGCTGCCTTGCAGATTTCCACTGGTGAGATGAGACTGAACTCAGCCCATTACGATGCTTGCGCCCTGGAGGAATGCACGCGAAGCCCCAGTGGGAGCGACTTGCAACACTACAGATAAGCTGAAGTAATCCCCTCCTTTAACCAGCGGGCAATGGAAGCTTTTGAAGCAAGCTCTCCCTGCTGAGATCCCCCCAAACAAGAGGAACAACTGATCAGACCTCCAAAACGACTCTGTGCGATTAACGTATTTCTTAAGCACTTGGTGGACACTGAGCAGATGCAATCTGTCATCCATCAAGCCCAAAAAGGTCGGAAGAGCCACAATTTGATTGACATGAAAAGCAGACACCACTTTAGACAAAAAGGAAGGCACTGGACACGGTACCATCTTTTCCTTTGAAAACAGCAGGAAAGGCTCCTTACAAGAAAGGGCCTGTGGTTCGGAAATGCACCATGCAAACGCAATGGCCACCAAAAACACCACCTTGAGAGTAAGATCCTTAAGAGCTGCAGACAACAAGGGCTCAAAGAGAGCCTCCATCAGCATCAGTTACTCACCTGTAACAGGTGTTCACTGGGAACAGCAGGAATCAGTCCTCACATATGGGTGATGTCGGCACCGATGGAGCCCTCACAGAAGCATCCCCCCAGCTTTCAAAGAAAGCCTTTCGGAGATGCCACCACGCATGCGCGGTCCCCTTCCCGCCCAAGGGTGCCATCTTGCTCAGGTGACATAGCTAAAAGATGGTAATGGAGATGGTAAAGGAGGAGGGAGGGTTATGAGGACTGATTCCTGCTATCCCTGGAGAACACTGGTTACTGGTGAGTAACTATGCTTTCTCCAGGAACAAGCAGGAAGTCAGTCCTCACATATGGGACTCCCCAGCTACAGGCTACCAAAAGCCCATAGCAAAAATAGGGGCTCCCTCACGGGGGAGCCGCAAGCAGCAGCAAATGAATCCGTGCCCACAGACCACAATAGGATCCCTGTGTCCGTTAAAACCAGCACTCCGGTAGCCTGAACACAGAAGGGTCAGAAGGTAGGAGTTGCCTAAACCCCAAAAAGGTTACAAAGCAGAGCCTGGCCAAAGGCACTGTCCCATCAGGACTCTCTATCCAGGCAGTAATGGGCTGCGAAGGTATGAACTGAAGACCAGGTGGCGGCCCGGCAGATGCCCACCATCGGGATAGAGCGCAAGTTTGCCACCGGGGCTGCCATGGCCCTGACATGCTGTGCCGTAACACGGCCTTCCAGCGGGAGCCCCGCCTGCTCATAGGTGAGGGTGATACAGTCCGCCACTCAGGTGGACAGTGTATGCTAGGTCACTGCCTCCCCCTGCCTACTGGGGTCATAGGAGATGAAAAGCTGAGAAGCTTTGCAGTGGCCCTGAGTGCGTTGGATATAGAAGGACAGAGCTCTCTTACAGTCCAAGGTGTGAAGGACCGTCTCTGTCCAACTGGAGTGATGTCTTGGAAGGAAGGTAGGGAGCACCACTTCCTGGATGAGATGGAAGGGTGATACTACCTTCGGAAGGAATTTGGGGTGTGTGCAAAACACCACTCTGTTCTTGTAAAACCTGGTATAAGGCGCCTCCGCCACAAGGGCCTGAAGCTCACTAACTCTGCGAGTGGAGGTGAGCGCAACCAGGAAAGCCACCTTCCAAGAGAGATAGTGAAGGTGGCAGGTAGCCAGAGTCTCGAAGGGTGGGCGAGTGAGCTGCCCTAACACTATGTTGAGGTCCCATTCGGTTGCCGGTGGGCAAACCGGGGGCTTTGATAAGAGCAGGCCCCAAAGAAAATGGGTCTGACAGGGGCTTACCATCTACCGGATGGTGGTGCACCACCAGGGCACTAAGGTGCACTTGGACGAAGTTAGACTTAAGCCCGGACTGAGAGAGATGGAGAAGGTACTGTAACACCAGTCCCACCGGGCAGGAGAACGGGTCAGCACCGTGCTCAGCGCACCAAGCCGAGAACCTGCACCATTTGAGGGTGTAAGCTTTCCTAGTAGAGGCCTTGCAAGAGGTTAGCAGAATCTCTTCCACCTCAATCAGCGACAGGGACCCCAGATTGGGGTGCAGAAAAGAGGCCCCCTCCTGAAACAAGAGTCCCAGGGCGGTCCCCAAAGGGATGGGGGTCTCCACCATCAATCGGAGGAGCAGCAGGAACCACGGTTGCTGGGGCCACCGAGGGACTATCAGGATGAGTGAGGCACTATCACAGAGGGTCCTAAACAAGGTCTTGTCAATCAGCGGTGTGGGAGGGAAGGTATACATGAGGCCTTCTGACCATGAGACAAGGACGCATCCGCTGCTACTCTGGAGGGATGGGCCTGCCGGGAACAGAAGTGGGGCAACTGGAAGTTGTCCGAGCTGGTGAACAGGTCCATCACGGGTTCCCCCCCAGATCTGGAAAAGCCGAATGGCTACTCTGGGTCCAGCTGCCACACACGTGTGGCTGGAGGACTCTGCTCAGCCTGTCGGCCAGAAGATTGTCCTGGCCTGGTTGGTATACAGCCCGCAGGAGAATACCCTGTTGGACTGCATACAAGCAGAGGACCACTGCCTCCTGACAAAGGGTAGGAGACCCCGTGCCCCCTATTTGTACACACAAAACATCGCCACCTGGTTGTCTGTCTGGAACAGCACCGGCTGGTGACACAGTTGGTGGCAAAAAGCTCGCAGGGCTAAGTATATGGCCTGCAGCTCCAGGAGGTTGATCTGCTGGGTGATCTCGCCTGGTGACCAGTTACCCTGGGTGCGAAGCTCCCCGCAGTGGGCTCCCCAGCCAAGCAGGGAGGCGTCCGTGGTGAGGACCCCTGAGGGGCGAGGGGCCTGAAAAAGCATGCCCACCTCAAGATGCTGGAGAGATTGCCACCAGACCAGGGAGTCCGCCAGTTGGTGGATTACAGAGACTCTGTCTCGGAGGTGACCCGTGGCTTGAGACCACTTGTCACAGAGACACCACTGCGCTGCCCTCATGTGGAGGTGAGCATCTGAGGTGACGTGGACTGTGGAGGAGGACATGTGCCCGAGGAGGTGCAGAAGAAGCCAAGCAGACATCGAGGGATGGTACTGTATATTCTGTGCCAGAGTCCTGAGACGGTCGGCTCGGTCACTGGGCAAGAATGCCTTCGAATGGAGAGTGTTGATCCTTGCCCTGAAGAACTCCAAACACTGTGTCAGGAGAAGGTGAGACTTGGGGTAGTTTATGACAAACACCAAGTGTTGCAGGACCTGGATGGTGCGTGCGGTGGCCTGCTGCACCTCTGAGGCCGTGCCTTCCTTTATAAGCCAGTCACCCAGGTAGGGAAAGATGAAGACCCTGTGAAGACGGAGGAAGGCAACCACGACTTCCAGGCATTTTGTGAAGACTCTTGGGGCCCTGTACTGAAAATGCCTGCCACCCACTAGGAACCGCAAGTACTGCCTGTGATTGGAGTGAATGAGGATGTGGGTATAAGCATCCTTAAGGAGCATAGCCAATCTCCCTGCTGGAAGTATGGCAGCAGTGTTCCAATGGAGAGCCTCTTGAACCTCTCCCTCACCAGAAATTTGTTGAGGTTGTGCAGATCGAGGATGGGCCTTAGGCCTCCTGTACTTTTTAGCACGAGGAAGTACCTGAAGTAGAACCCCTTGCCCTTGATGTGGTGGGGCACCGGTTCCACCGCTTTGTCCTCGAGAAGACCTGCCAACTCCTTATTTTATTTATTTATTTATTTAGCTGCATTTATATCCCGCTTTTCACCGGGTCAAAGCGGTTGGGGGATACATTTAACACGAGGGGATATGAGACACATACACTAATACTTACAGGGAACATGGGCAATGGAGGGTTAAGTGGCTTGCCCAAGACCACAAGGAGCACCTGTGGGACTAGAAACCCCAGTCCTTCCGGCCCAAGGTTGCTGTCCTCTAGTAGGATTTGAACCACCGACCTTCCGGCCTGTAGTACCTTACCCCAACTACTAGGCTGCGCCTCCTTCACTAGAAGATCCTGGTGGAGGGGAGACCTAAGGGGCTCTCCAGGGAAATAAGGGGAAGGTCTCAGAGTCAGGTGGAGGAGGTAACCCTCCCTGACCACCCAAAGTGCCCATGAGTTGGTGGTGATGCTCAAAGACCTCTGGGCATAGTGGGCCAGATGTCCCCCTGTGGGCTGCTGATCTCCTTGGAGTAGATAGGTTATGCTCAAGGAGTCAAAAACTCCCTCTGGCTGGGCCGGGGCTGGAGCCAGTGCCTGGGGTTTTGGAGCCTTCTGCTTACGAAGGCCATGCCCATGTCCCTTGGCCTGCTGACCCTGTTGGGGGGAGAGGAGTGGCCTAGTGGTTAGGACAAGGTACCTCAGGCCGGAGGGCCAGGGGTTCAATTCCCACCCGGGGACAGCAATCTCAGGCCGGAGGGACTGGGGTTTCTAGTCCTATAGGCACTCCTTGTGGCCTTGGGCAAGCCACTTAACCCTCCATTGCCTCAGGTACACATAGATTGTGAGCCCTTTGGGGACGAGGGAATGTATCCAGTATCTGCTTATAGTGATTGTAAACTGCTCTGATGCCCTTCAGCCTGGGCAGTATATCAAGAAATTGCATAAACAAACATAAAACATAAAAGATGGGTAGTTTCTGTAAGCAGCTCCCTTCCTCGGGTAGAAGGGCTTTTTACCCAAGCCCTTCCGTCAGGGAGGAACAACGTCTTTTTTGAGAGCCTAGTCCTCGTCATGAACTCTGTCTCCAGCTCAGCAGTGCTGTCGGTCATGGGTTTGCCAAAGAGGTTCTCTCCTTGGCATAGGACATCGATCAATTTGTCCTGAACCCACTGCTCGAGGTCAGATGACTGTAGCCAAGCTTGGCAGCATGTGACGATGCATGCCGCCGCTACTCGAGCCACCAATTCGAACCCATCAGAGGCCACTCGAGACATGAATTTGGAGCACTCACAGACTGCCTTGGCCAGGTTCTTGAACCGCTGCAAGGAATCCTCGGAGAGACCAGCTGAGAACCCCACTAGTTCCTTCTCCAGGTCTCTCAGGTACATGCCCATGTACAGCTGGTAGGCCTGGATGCGGCTGATGAGCATTGAGCCCTGGTAGCCCTTTCTGCCAAGGGTGTCCAGGGTGCAGGCCTCCCTACCGGGGGGCACCGAGGAGTGCATTTTCTGGCTTTTCAGCCGACGCATTGCCAACTTCACTACCATGGAATTATGCGGCAGCTGTGACTTTTGGAAGCCCGGGCTCTGGAAGACTCGATACATCGAGTCGAGACGTTTGCTCACCACCAATATCGAAGCCGGTGTCTCCCACATTCAGAGCATCAGCTGTTACAGGATGGGAGGGATGGGCACCGTGAACAATTCCTGTGGAGGAGCCTCGTACTGGAGGATTTTTCAACTCATCCGCCTGAGGGTCTTCCTCCAACTCCGTACGGAACGCCAGGGCCTTTGACATATCCTTGACGAAAGTCAAGGAAGCTCATATCCTCCGGTGGGGACCGCCATCGAGGCTCCGAGACGGGAGAATCGGATGGGACATCGCAGTTGTGATGGGTATCGGGGGACTCCTTGTCCTCCGTCTCCCACTTGGAGTACTCCATCAAGAACTCATAGGAGAGCTGCTCCGTGAGCCTCAGGGCTCCCGATGCTCCGCGAGCCTCAGGGCTCCCGATGCTCCGCGAGCCTCAGGGCTCCCGATGCTCCGCGACCAGTGCCCGTCGAGTGGGACTCGGCTCGCGACCTCGGCTGAGGATCGACTCGAGGCCGAAGGACCTCAAGGATCGGCTTGGCCCCTAGGGATATCTTGGATGTCGAGGGCCCGTGGTCGGGGCGGATAAACCAGTCGTGCCAGACAACAGCGCCCAATGCTGGTCCATGAAGGCAGACAAACTGCTCTCCAGGGCTGCCATTCTGGACTCCAGACCAGAAGGCTCCGCAGCCTTCAGGGTGGGCACCGAGGGGCTTGGGCCCAATGCCAGCTCCCCCGAAGGGGAATCCTCGACGAGGATGGTGTCTGGGGACCGAGGTTGGTCCACGGTCAAATCTTTTCGGGGGACCCTTGCAGGCCGCTCCTTCTCCAAAGCCTCGGACAAGCGTCTCGGACTGTGGGACCGGGCCCGGGGTGCATCCTTCCGGACAGAATCGTCCAACAATGCTGCCTTCAAGAGTTTCTTCTTCTCCCTGGGTTCCCTCGAGGGAGACCCCCTTTCTGAGGACCACGACGGGGCTCGGGTTTGGGAGGTTCTGCCCGAGCCATCGAGGCCTCAGACAACACCCTGGCCTTCGGAGGCACTGGAGACTCAGGGAAAAATTTATCGTGCTGCTGCTGGTAGCTCTTGAGGGTCTTACCGAACATCGTTTTGCAGAGACTGCAGGCTGTCAGGTCGTGGTCTGGCCCGAGGCAGCAGAGACAGCAGTCGTGTGTGTCGGTCAAAGACATAATTTTAGAGCACCGATCACACTTCTTAAAGCCACTGGCAGCCATAGGGGAAAAAAGTACCCCTGCGAGGTTGAAGACTCTCCAGGCTGCCAGTTGGAAAAAAGGCGCAAAAACACTAGGAAAAGAAAGAATGAAAACTACAAAAACAGACCCGAACTCGACGCCAAGGCAACAAGGTCGGGTGGCGGGAAGAGTACCAGTGCAATACCGGAGGCGAGTATGAAACTCAGAGAGAAAAATCAACTTTTTCCGGAGATAAGCCAGACAAATGTCTGAAGGGCTCTGCAGAAAAATGAGCAAGATGGCACCCTTGGGAGGGAAGGGGACCACATATGTGTGGTGGAATCTCCCAAAGGCTTTCTTTGTAAGTTGGGGGGATGCTTCCGCGAGGGCTCCATCAGTGTTGATGTCACCCATATGCGAGGACTGACTTCCTGCTTGTTCCCAGAGAACCCTCCTTTTTGGGAACTATAAAGTAAATGGAGTAACGACCCTGTCCGCACTGGTCTGCGGGTACCGGTACTACCGCCTGCAACTGCAGGAGATATTGAAGGGTGTCCTGAATGGCCTGCTGCTTGGCCAGAGCCTTGCAGGGTGACAACTGAAAAGCGCCTGCAAGAGGATGTGCAAACTCTAGTGTGTACCTCTTCCAAATAACCTCCAATGCCCAATGGTTGGAGGTAAGTTGGATCCAGGCAGAGTAAAACTGACAGAGCCTGTTTCCCACTGGAACCACCTCCGCCTAAGCCCCCGTCATCTCATTGAGATTTCTTGGCGCCATCCCAGGAACAATGCAACAGGACCTGGTATCTCTACTATATTTTGCCAGAGGTAAGAACATATGGCAAAATATAGTAGAGATACCAGGTCCTGTTGCGTTGTTCCTGGGTTCTTTTGGGTTGTGTAATTTATTTATTTATTTATTTTGTCTTCAAGTTATATAATGTGATATTGTTATGGGTTCACCCGTTTATACTGGTCTTTTTCCCCCTTTTTTCCCCTTTTTTTAGCAATTTCAGTGTAACAAGTTGCACGGGTAGAAGGTAATGAATGTTATGGATATGGGTTATATTGTTTTTCATTTTAATCATTAATTTAGTTTTATTATTTATTATAATTTTTATGTTTTAACATTACTTGTTATTTATTAATGTGACTTTTTAACTAGTATTTATGTAATGATGATATCTTAGCACTATTTAGGTATGTACAATTCCACATTTAGTGTGTGCTTATGTTGTATTGAAGTTATTCATTTATTATTTTTAGATATGTATTATTTGGTATTTATGTATTTATGGGATGGTAATACCCTTTAAATATGATTGATTTGTTTAATATTTTTTATGCTTTTAGGCAGTTTTTTGCTGTACTGTATTATTTATATATGTATTTATTTATATGCATTTATATTTATATTTATTTCTATTCGTTTAATGACATTTTAAGTGTTTTAATGAAGCATCATATAGTTCGGTAGGTGCTTTTAGTATGTTTTCTTATTGAGTTTACATTTATGATTTGTTTGTCACAGATTATGAATGTTTTTAACGTTGTTTTTATGTTGTAGCCATAAGCCCCTGATGAAGACTTAAGCGAAACACGGCCTGTGTCGGGCCTGGCTTTGTAATACAAGAGTGGTAATAAATAGTTCCTTCTTTGTCCCCACGCTTTTGAAAGTGCCAGGCCTGGCCACTTCTGGTAGTGCCTGCGTCCACTGCAAACAGGCATGTGCCACATTGGTCCTGCACACCGAGGCCTAGAATGCCAGAGTGTTCACCTCGAATGCCTGCTTCAACAAGGTCTCCAACTTCTTGTGTGATGTCAGAGACCAAGGCATCCACCTTTGGAACCTTGAGGAACTCCTTTTCCAAGACAGGAATATGGTATAAGCGAGCCATAACTCGCTCACCCTTCCACTTGGCCTCCTGCACCTCGCACTCCAAATCCATCATCTGCTTAAGAGCCCGATGGACTGGGAAGGCTATTTCCTGCACCCTGATGCCCTTGAGAAGGGGATCATCCAAGGGAAGATCTTGCTCCAGCATGAGTTGTGGGATGTTTAATGCTGCTAAGGAATGCGCAATGAGCGCAGGCAGTTCTTCCTGTCTAAAAACACGCACAATACAAGGGTCTTCTCCTAGAGGAATCTCGCCCTCCAAAAGATCCATCTCTGCAGACCCCAAACAGAGACCTGAGGACCCTTCCAGGGTGTCCTCAAAGTCTTCAGAAGCCCCATTGGGGCCCATTTCCTTGGCTCCGCTCTGCTGTGCTCCCGAGAGAGGCCGAACCAGAGCCACCTACAGCGGAGCATCCTGCACTAACCGTGGAAGTGCCAAAGTGGACTGCTTCCTTCCCCCCAAGCCTACTTCAGGCAGTAGATCTGGTAGAGAAAGAGGACAAAATCAGGAATAAACACGGCCTCCTGCCTACTAGGAACCACCTTCTGCCCTTTGGCGTGATCTCCCGACCTGCAGGAAGGAACAGGGACTGAACCGGGACTCTTCACAGTTGTTGAAAATGGTGGTTCTGGTGGATTTAAAATGGCCACAGTTCCCATCAAAACCACGGAAACTGCGGGCCTAGCAGGATCACCCTCGGCGCCTAGCCCAGAGTCCTGCTGTCCAAAGGCACCTTTAGCCACCTGAACAGCCCCTTGTAATGCCTCCCCTGCAGCGCAATCCTGAGATTCGCAGCCATGGTACAGGCCCAAAGGAGATAATTGTGCCTTTTAATGTCCACAGACCGCACACACAGTCTTCGACATCGCAGCCACATACTCCCAATGAGAACACCACCAAAATAACAGACACCCAGCCTCCTGCCGAAACTTCCAAAGTGATCACTGCGAGCCCCCAAAACACTGTCTTCCACTGACCAAGCACTGTCTGCACTTACAGCGTCAGTCTGTTCAGCGGCTGCCACTCCTGGCTGACTCCAGCACTCTATTTCTCACCCTTCCTTCCAAATTGAAAGAAAAGACCGACGACCCTAAAGGAGGCAGAACTGAGCCCAAATTAGCGGATCACTCTGCTCTTCCCCTCCTCTATGGCAAACGTGCCGAATAAATGGCCCAGGTTCTCTGAGGGCAGTTCAGACCAGCACCTAACAAGATCGATTACACAGGTACACTACCAAAAAACTGCCTCCAGTTTTGCAACTCATTCCTATAGATTTTGGGGTGCTGAATCCAGGAAAAATAGCCAAAATGTTCCATCACGTCACGTTTTCTTGCAAAATTAGATTTCTTACCCATATAAGGAATGTTCACATAATTTCTTTTTAGCCGACTGCAGTTTATTTTCTTGGCCCAAAATAGAGGTTGTAATGGTTAACTAACTAGAAACACTGCCTCATGATATTTTAGAATGTTTTGTATTCATTTTATACATTAACAGGACAATTGGGAGGCGGGGGGCTAAATCCAGTACTCGCGCTGGCGCATGTTCTTTCCTGTTCGCCTCGCCTCGTTCGCTCGCTCAAACACGGTGGTTGCGACATGAACGTTCCTGTCAAATTTCAGTTTCTTGCAAGTTCATTATTACCTTTTGTTTGCTCAGTCGTAATCCAGCTTTATTCCGAAGTTGTTCACTACAGTTGTAGTTTGCAGTGCTGTGTATTTGTGATGGCTCACAGAGCCAGAGGTTGCGTCAACTCTCCAGACAGTTTTTGTTTTATTTGTGGGGAATATACCATGAAAAAGCGGCAGAGGAACATTTCTGCATTTATTAAAAAAGTATATTTCGCCTATTTCGGTTTGAAGTTAGGCGATCAAGACAAACCGTGGGCTCCTCACAAAGTGTGCAAGACATGTGAGGAAGATCTACGCTTATGGATGAAAGGTAAAAAACAAGCATTTCGTTTCGGAATACCTATGATGTGGCGTGAACAAAGAGACCACAGCAGTGACTGCTATTTTTGCTCTTGCATTGTGAAGGGATACAACTTAAAAAATAAGAACGTAATAAGTTACCCCAACCTTCCCTCAGCAATTAGGCCTATGCCTCATAGCAACGAAGTACCTGTGCCTGAACCACCAAAATCTTTGGATCATATTTGTGTGGACGGTTCTGATCATGATGAGACTCATCAGATGGCTTTTCCCGATGAGTCCAGTACTTCCGAGTTTGAAACTGAACCAGATCCGAAACCTGAACTTTTCTCTCAAGCTGAATTGAATGATTTAGTCCGGGATTTAGGACTCCCAAAAGATGCTGCCCAACTGCTAGGTTCTCGGCTTAAACAGAAAAATCTATTGTCACCAGGAACAACTTTTTATTGGTACCGCAACCGCGAGACACAATTTTTGAAGTATTTCAGCAAAGAGGAAGATTTGGTATTTTGCAACGATATATACGGAGTGATGGAAAAGTTTAAACTCAAGTATGATCCTGCTGAATGGCGGCTGTTCATTGATTCGTCAAAAGACAGCATAAAAGGTGTTCTTCTTCATAATGGCAACACATTCGCTTCAGTTCCTATTGCTCACTCTGTTATTCTCCAAGAAAAATACGAGAATTTGGCGCTGATTCTTCAGAAGATTCGTTATGATGAGCATAAGTGGATGATTTGTGGAGACTTTAAAATTCTATCCATGCTATTAGGGCAGCAATCCGGTTTCACCAAATATCCCTGCTTCCTTTGCTTGTGGGATAGCCGGGCCCGCGACCTACACTGGGGGAAAAAAGACTGGCCAATTCGGGAGTATTTGAGACCCGGTGAGAAAAATGTTCTTCATGAGAGCTTGGTACCTCGTGATAAAATTCTATTACCACCTCTCCACATTAAGTTGGGTCTCATTAAGCAATTCATCAAGTCCCTTCCAAAAGATGGTGAGTGCTTTCGGTACCTTTGCTCAAAGTTCCCCCGACTTTCTGAAGCAAAGCTAAAGGAAGGAGTGTTTGTTGGCCCTGATATAAGGAAACTCATTTCAGATGGAGCATTCGCTGAAACGATGTCTGAGAAGGAAAAAGAAGCCTGGGATTCCTTCAAGGATGTTGTTCTCAAATTCTTGGGGAACAGGCGGGATGAGAACTATAAGGATATTGTTGCCAGGATGCTCAATGCCTTCAAAGAACAAGGCTGTAACATGAGCCTGAAAGTCCATTTCTTGCACTCCCATGTGAACTACTTTCCCGAAAACTTGGGGGCGTACAGTGAAGAACAAGGTGAAAGGTTTCACCAGGACATCAAGGACGCAGAGAGAAGGTACCAAGGAAGATGGAACACCACTATGATGGCTGATTTCTGCTGGTTGCTGCTGCAGGAAACCCCAGATGAAAAATACGCCAAGCAGCGCACCAAGAGAAGCATTCGGGGGAAGAAGAAACAGGCCCACCAGGAGATTGATTGACCCAAGAATGACTTTAAAATCTAAACTGTGTTGACAAATATCGTGTTTTTACTAAACTTTGAAATAAAAATTTGCTAGTTATTACCACAGTGTCGGATCTCATTTATTAGAATTTTATTTTCATACCATCGGGTGTTTGTCTTCATGTATTGCAATGGTGCGGTTTGCGTTTTCTATTCTTACATACATACCTGTACAACATTTTTTGCACATTTCTTTGCTTTGCTTTGTGTCTAACCTCGCTCTTATATGCTCAATGTTTGTGCACATGTATGTGGCTGTTTTAAGTGCAGACAATTTTGCTACCATCACAGTGTGTTTTGTTGACATTACTCTATTCTTATGTGCTGCCTTGTTACAATTTTCTTTATTCTTATTTGAATAACTACTAAACAATTAGTATAAAGAATTCATCCAAGAAACTTTTATCTCGATCGCACTCAATCTGAAACGTTCACCTCAAACTGCTAACCCAATGTAGCAAAAAATCTGTACGTGATGGAGCAAATTGGTTACCAGATTTGGATTCAGCGCACCAAAAAACGTAAAAATCAATCGAAACATTAGAGACAGTTTAAAAAAAATTTTTTTAGTGTACCTGTGTTATTACATTTTTTTTCTTAAACCTACTATCTCCCTAATCCTATTCTATCCTATCACGCTCATCCAGTGCAGCCTAGATTGCACAGTCTTGTCCCATCTGCTGGAGCCTGAGACATAGTGACTTCTGATATGGGTCCGTCTCTCTTATGGGGTGACATCACAGGAGTGTGACATTCTCAGTTTTCATCTGCTGGAGGGGGTACAAAACCCAGGAGTCTGGAATGGACTGGAGGGATGCTATGGAAAGCTGATTTAAGCTGCTTCTGATTACTGTCAGTGTAATTCTCTATTTACTACAGCAGCAATGTCAACTATATGAAGAAAAAGTGTACTAAAAAGCGTAGTTACTCACCTGTAACAGGTAATCTCCGGGAACAGCAGGAATTTAGTCTTCACATATGGGTATCGTCAGTACCGACGGAGCCTGCGTGGGAACGCTTTTGGGAGCATCCCTCAGCACATGCGCGCTGCCTTCCTGCCTTTCCAACTGTCCCTCTTCAGTTAAATTTGTAGCTGAGTGAAAGGATAGAGGGAGAGAGGAAAGAGACAAAGAGATAGAGAGACAACTCCTGGGTGGATTGTGAAGACTAAATTCCTGCTGTTCCTGGAGATCACCTGTTACAGGTGAGTAACTACACTATCTAAAGGAACAAGCAGGAATGTATTCTTCACATATGGGGACTCCCTAGCTGAAGATGCCAAGGAGATAGCCCCAGGAAGGTGCCCCCCTAGAAAGGTAGGCATCCTTCCTCCCATGGATCTCTGGCATTCCACCAGGGTTGGTGGGCAGGAGTTGAATTAGGTCTGAAAGAGATTTTGAAGAACAGCTTGGCCAAAGAAGGCATCCCGATGGGAGGCTTTATCCAGGCAGTAGTGGGCTGTGAAGGTGTGTACCGAAGCCCAGGTGGCTGCTCGACAAATGTCATCGATAGACACGGAGTGGAGATTAGCCATGGAAGCTGCCATGGCTCTCACGTTATGAGCTGTGATATGGCCCTGAAGAGGACTTTCTATGTTGCTGTGTTCTCTGTAGGTAAAAGGCTAAGGTTCTTTTACAATCCAAAGTATGAAGGTTTCTTTCTGCATTAGAGGCGTGAGGCCTCGGAAAAAATACAGGAAGATAAATTGATTCAAATGAAAAGGCGAAACCACCTTTGGCATAAAGTGTGGATGAGTTCTAAGAACAACCTTATCATGATGAAACCTAGTATAAGGAGGATCAGCCACTAAAGCTTGCAGTTCACTAATGCGACGTGCAGAGGTGATTGCAATTAGGAAGATGACCTTCCAGGTCAAAAACATAAGGGTTGTAGTGGCTAAAGGCTCAAAAGGCGGCTTCATGAGCTGCCCGATAACTAGATTTAGATACCATGCCACCGGTGGTGGCTTAATGGGAGGTTTGGTTAACAGAAGACCTCTCATAAATCTGGATATGTGTGGATGAGGGGAAATTGGTTGTCCATTCAGAGGCTTATAAGAAGCTGCAATTGCACTAAGATGGACTCTCACCAAATTGGCTTTTAGACCAGAATTCGATAAGTGAAGGAGATACTCCAGTATCAATTCAAAAGGTATGACTAAATTCTAAATCTGAGTGTATTTTGTTTAATGTAAACCGCACTGATGTCAAATAGCGGGTATATAAGAGCTGTTAAATAAATAAATAAATAAATGACAAGGGGGTTTAATCCCTTCTTGGAACACCATAAGTAAAACGTTTCCACTTGAAGGCATACGATCTTCTTGTGGAAAGTTTTCTAGAAGCCTGAAGGATATCCTTTACCTGTTGGGACAGGTTGAAATCCTGGAGGTCTAAGCCTTCAGCAAGCAGGCCGTGAGATGCAGGGACTGGGGACTCGGGTGCCATAGTGTCCCATCCTCTTGGGAAAGGAGATCTGGAGCATGCCCTAACTAGAGGTGCAGCTTGAGAGAGATGTAGAAGCAGGGGATACCACGCTTCGCGTGGCCATCGTGGCACTATGAGAATCATGCGACCCTTGTCTCTCTGAAGCTTGAAGTGTGTTTTGGGGATGAGGGGAATGGGTGGGAAGGCATAAAGGAAGTCCTGACCCCAGTGAAGGAGGAAGGCATCCCTTGCCTGACAATTGTAAGCCAGAATCCTGGAACAGAACCGGGGAAGTTTGGCATTCAATGTACTTGCAAAGAGGTCTATGTCTGGAGTGCCCCAGAGATGAAATATTTTTGCCACCTGGTCTAGGTGCAGAGACCACTCGTGAGGCAGCAGTACTCGAATGAGCTTGTCTGCCCAAAGGTTTTGAATACCTGGAAGATATACCACTAGAAGGTGAATTTGATACTCTCTGGCGAGGGCCCACAGTCGTAAAGCTTCATTGCATAACGAAAGAGAGCCTGTCCCGCCCTGCTTGTTCACATAGAACATGGCTACTTGATTGTCCGTCTGAACTAGGACTGTCTTGTAGCTGAGCTGGGCATGGAATACTCAAAGAGCTAAATAGATTGCTCTTAATTCCAGGAGGTTTATGTGTAGACCAGCCTCCTGTGGAGTCCAGGTGCCCTGGGTAGAGAGATGATTCAGGTGTGCTCCCCAACCCACCTGTGATGCATCTGTTGTTAGGGTGGTCTGAAAAAGGGGTTGATGGAAAGGAGACCCCACTGTCAGATTTTCTAGTGATTGCCACCACTGGAGGGACAAAATTAGTCATTGAGAGTTTACTATTTTGTCTGATAAATGTCCTGTGGCCTGTGTCCACTGTGTGGATAGGGTCCACTGAGCTGCTCGCATGTGGAGGTGAGCATATGGGACTACATGAACTGTGGATGCCATATGTCCCAGCAACTGCAGTAACTCTCGAGAAGTTAGGGAGGATTTCCCTGCTGCTTGAGAAGCTAGTTGCATTATGCGAAGACACCAGGCCTGTGGAAGGAAAGCCTTTGCCTGTCTGGTATCTAGACAGGCCCCTATGAATTCCAGGCATTGGGAAGGAACAAGTTGGGATTTTGGGAAGTTTATTACCAACCCCAAGTATTAGAGGATTTGCATTGTGCAGTGCTGGCCTCTGCAACTGTAGGGGCTCGAATGAGCCAGTCGTCTAAGTAAGGGAAGACGAATATCCCCAAGGTTCGTAGAAATGCAGATACTACTGCCATGCATTTCGTGAATACCCTTGGTGCTGAAGACCAAAGGGAAGAACCCTGTACTGGAAATGCTTTCCCTTGAAAAGGAATCATAAGAATTTCCTGTGATTTGGATGGATCAGAATGTGAGTGTATGCATCCTTTAAGTCTAGAGAGCAAAGGTAGGAAGGTATGGCAGAAGAGTTCCAAGAGAAATCATTTTGAACTTCTCTCGGAACGGGTATTTGTTCAATTCTCTGAGGTCTAGAATGGGTCTGTGTCCTCCTGTTTTCTTTGGAATAAGAAAACAGGGGGAGTAGAACCCTGCACCCCGTTGAAGAATGGGTACCTCTTCTATTGCCCCTTGGGCAAGAAGTGTTGAGACCTCATGATCTAGCAGATTGTCTGCGGAGGTTTCAGAATTGTCCTCTGGAGGTGACATTCTGCGTTGGGGAGAAGAGGGATCTTCCGTGAGAAACCCTCTGGTACCAACAGAATTGTCAGAGTCTTCAGAATCGGAGGATTCGAAGTACTCCTGACCATGATGCTCATGCAAAGCACGGTCCCGGTATCAATCGAAGTTGGTACCGAGTTGATCCGGTACCGATCTGTCGATTCCAGCCAAAGATGGCATGGGAAGAACTCCCACTGGGGCCGGTACTGTCGGTACCAGTGTAGGTACCGGCATCGGTATCGTTGCCCGTTGAACCATAGGTGTCAACGGTACTGCAGCTGTGAGAAGAGCTGCAATACTGCGTTCGATAGCGAGGAACCTCTGGTCTATCGACGCTGCCGATGCCTGGGTGTCGGTACCGGTGAAAACGGCCGGGACCCCTGAGCATGGCACCAGTAGTTCTTGTGAGGTCGAGGACTCGAGAACATCCTGGAGCCCCCTTGATGCTTTGGAAGCCAAAGCCTCCCACCAGGGCTGTTTTGCCGGTGTGGTTCCCTCAAGGGCAATGCCAATGGCCTCTCCATGCTTAGCAGGCGAGCTACCCTTTGAGGACCGGCTTTTTTGTTTAGTTACCTGAGATCCATGGGAGGAAGAGGAGGCTCTTGAAGATGTCGATGCAATGGATCTGGCATCCGAAGAAAAGAGAGTACCGAGCTTTGAAGCCCGGTTCTGTCGTCCTCTCTTAGTCATCCCCATACAGGAGAGACATTCAGATGGAGAATGTTCAGGCCCTAAACATTTAAGACACCAATCATGGGTGGCAGTGACGGAAATGGTACCATCACACTTAGCACACTATTTGGTTTTTCCATGTTTCAGGAATATGAGGCCTAATGCCCAAAATGGCACCTAGCACCGAAAAAGAAAAGTTTCTGAAGAGAAACAGTTCAAAGTATAAAATTTTTTGAAAAAGAAAAGAACCGGCGGTACCGATAGGCGTCGTGCGGAGGCAAAGGTGACCACAAGAAAACAATTTTAAAGACAGAATTTTCTGCGGTGACAGGGTATGGGTCCTGTCATCTCCGTGGAAAACGAAGAACTGAAGAGGGACAGTTGGAAAGGCGGGAAGGCAGCGCGCATGTGCTGAGGGATGATCCCAAAAGCGTTCCTATTGGACGCTGGGGAGCGCTCCCACGCAGGCTCCGTCGGTACCGACAATACCCATATGTGAAGACTACATTCCCGCTTGTTCCTGGAGATAGACAAAAACAATTGCTTAGGTAGAAAAAAAAGAAATGGACCATAGAGAGTAAAATAACTATTCCCAAAAGGTCAGAGCTGTAACTAAGCATTTTAGTGCCTGAGGCATGCAAGTGCATTTGTACCCACTCACTTTTATTCAGGGCCAGTCCGTCCACTAGGTGGGCTAGGCAGCCACCTAGAGCAGCAGACCCTGCTGGGTAACACGACAGCTTTGTGCCACCATGATGGTACCCTGGCAGGCCATGCATTTTGACATCCACATGCACACGCATGACCTGCCGCTTCTGATCCCCCTCCGATGCAACCTCCTGTCGAAGTGGGCATGCGTGTGCAAGTAGGCGCCAAAATGAATGGCCTGTTGGGGCACAGAAGCAGCAACACAAAACCTCCACATTTAAATTCCATTGTGCTATGCCACCGAGAAGCCCCCCCCCCCCTTTCAAGATGAGATGGGGAATCAGCGGTGGAAGGCAGTTCAGCCCGATGGAGGGGACAAGGCGGCACAAGGAGAGGGGTAGCACAGCCAGGACTCCTGCCTGGAGTGGCAGACTCTTGGGCCAGCCCTGCTTCTATTCTGATCCCTCACCCCTCACCCCCTCTACTCTGATCTCTTTCCCTATCTCCCTGATCCTCCCCGCCCCCCCCCCCCCCCAAACTCAGATGGCTGGCACGCTCTAACAGATTCTTCATCTGCTGCCAGCCCACACTTGCATCTGTATCAAAGGGGATTTGCTCCTTTTGTCACCATTCCACCCTCTACCCCTCACTCCCCTATCCTCATCCTCAGTTACAGCCCTTTCGAAAGGAATCTGTATTTAAATAATCAATACTGTACCACAGTAGCACTGAGAGGGGATCCTGCCGGAGTGTTGGTATATGTGCTAGTTAAAGACAAATCCAAGTCCACAGTGGGAGGGTCTCCAAGAGGAGGAAGACATGAGAGGCTATGCGACATGTCCATATCTGCCATTGAAAAGAAAACTTCTTCTTCTGGAGGCAAAAAAGGAAACATAACCAAGGTGAAATTAGACCTTACCTGCTAATTTTCTTTCCTCAAGTCTCTCCAGTCCAGACGCATAGGTTATGCCTCCCCAACAATGGATGGTGACATAGAATCACTAAGTTTGATGATGACATGGTATGATGTCTTGTGCAGCTTTCTGTTCACCAGTATTTCTATAACAAAGCAGACTGCAGAACATGATGACTAGATAGCTTTTCAGTATTCACAGTACATACTCTACTAATCAATACACTTGAACTGTTGTGAAACAAGTCTGGAATAGTGGAAAAATATCCACCTATGTAAATGCTGGTCTGCAAAAACACTGCACGTGAACATTAGAACCCCATCCAACAGACCCACGAAAGACCATACTTACAAACTGTCCCTTGCCGATGTAGCCAGAGTCTGGAAAAAGAGGATGGAAAACATTGATCTAGAGTCCACAACATACACCTATGGTCACCCAGAATTTGTTTGGGGTTTTTTTTCTTAAACAGCCTAGCACCACCATTGTGGAACCATAAGCGAACCAGGCCAGACTAAACAAACTTGCTTCCCAGCACCGCCATAGTGCTCCTCCAAGCTGGGCATGATCCAGCACAAAACCGGGCAGGTCCTGGACTGGACTGGAAAAACTGAAGGAAAGAAAATTAGCAGGTAAGGCCTAATTTCACCTTCCTCATCGTCCCTCCAGTCCAGTCCAGACACATGGGATGTACCAAACAATGGGCAAGAAACCTAAGAGCCAGACTTGCCAACCCTGTGACTCTCAAAGGCAACATCCTCCATGCCGGAGCAGTCCAATGCCCCTACAATGTAAAATGGATGAAACACAGCACAACTGCACCCACAGCCAGATCCAAGGAGTCTGCACCACGCTCTGCCCAAGAACTTAAAGCTAGAAAAAGAAGCATCATCAGTGCAGGTAACAACTGGACAACTTTGCTAATTACACTAGGAAATAGGAAATCCACTCAGGCTGGCCAACTACCGCCAAGCCTACCAAAGGACAAGGCTCTCCAGAAACAGTTTCAATCTCCAAACCAAAGTCTGACAAAGGTCCAGCAAACAAGCCATTTTGTGCTGCCCTGGAACCCCCAAATGTTTCTGGCTCAGAACTCACAGACACGATCATGAACCGAAGAAGACAACTTCACAAACATACATGAAGCTCAGAGAAACCACTAGCCATCTCTGCGATTCCACCAGAATGGTTTCAAAAAAGGTCCCCCAGAACCACTTCAAAGACTTATTCCAAAACCCACCTGGAAACTGATGAATGAGTGGGAACAGGGCACTCCAGTCCAACTATTTTCTAGGAATCGCACCTCCACAGAAAGAGAAGGGAGAGGAGCCTCAACACCATCTCTCAAAACAGGCTGGCGCTACCACCTGAAGCATTGCCAATACTGCTCTCCATCAAATCACAGACTCTAGGCACAAGAACTACCCCAGCAGGCAGAATGCATGTGCTTGAAGCGAACAGCTATGGCCTGGGAAAGGAGGGTTTCTTCTCCTGAAACCAGTCTTCAGAAGAACCTCCAAAGGAAGGAAACGTATGTCTAAGTAGACTGTGAAATAAACAAACAAATAAATAAATAAAGCAATAAATAAATAAAGCACATGAAGACCACAACTGGCTCAACACCAGCTGAAGACAAACAAAAAGATAGCTGTCCAAAGCACTTAAAATCACTTATGGCAGCCACCTCAGAAAGTCAGTAACAGCTAGCCCCGGAAAGTCATCCAATTCCAAATTGAAGCCCACTAGGGCTGACAGGGAGCAGTATCATGCCAACTTGCTTCCTCTATCATTAAGGGCCTCCTGACAGCAGGCAAAGGCTCTTCAAAGGCCTTCAAATGCAAAGAAGCCCACCCTTTGAGGACAAGGCCTCAAACAGCCATCATATCAACTCTGCATATGCCTTGTAACGCTATACAAATGACAAGTAGCAGTAATAGACTGCAACAGCTCCCTGAAAACATGGCCTACCTGACAAGTTCACCAAATCTCCAACCATCGACCACCAGCCTAAAGTAAAGGCTGCTTGTCGCTGCAATGAGAAATACTGGCCATAGCACAAGTATCTGCAATCGTGCTAATGTTCTCTCCTATCCATCCTCAGGCATGAGTATGGATTTTCCACCTGATAGACAAAGTCGCTGTCAACTGACTGAACAATGCCCAGGCGAACAGTATCTTCAGGAAATTAGAAGTGAACCTGAATGGGAGCTCCTGACACACCCATCAGTCCCTGAGATTACCTGCAACTGAAAACAACCAATGGCAAAGGTCAACAGTCCAGGAGAAGACTTAGCATACTAGCTAAGTTATCTCTGTTCCTGACCAGGCTCAGAAAAGCGGCTGTAGTCTGCCAGCACTGCCTTAGGCTACCAACATACACTGCATCGCTACCACATCCCTGTGGCCCAAGCAATTTTAGTACAAACACAGCACTAAGTTCCCACCCCAGGGAACATTCAGAGGCCCTCTTACCATACATGCTGCCCCTCTGGCAGCATACAGACTTCCCAGGGAAGAGCCAAACAGACATTCTCCCCATGAGATACCTCTTCCTGACCAAGGCAGAAGATCCCAAAATAAAATCTTGCCCATGCACAGGTAAAAGCTAGACAGACCAAGCCATCTTAGTGCAAGCTCAAGCACAGCTCACACTAGAATGGTGAAGAGCAATGATATGAGTGTCTAAAACTACAGACCAAAAGAATTTACCTAGGAGTCAAAGCCGGCCCATCCACTAGGCAAAGTAATTAGTTGCCTAGGGCGGCAGCATCTGAGGGCTGTGAAAAGCAAGGCATTCAATGTTAAACAATTGATTTTGACAGCTGGAGGGGGGGGGCATAAGGCTTAAGGTTCATCTAGGGCTCCAACACCTTCAACCAGATCTGGGGCTGATTCTGATAGGAGTGAGGCTCTCAGCCCCCTTAACTCCACCACTCACTGGGGGAACAGGCCCAACAAGACTGCCTTACAGGGAGGACAAGAAAGGTGTTCATTAAAGCATGCACTCAAACTGCAGAAAAAGGCATGACACAACCAGAGGCTCTCAAACTAAGCAGAATTAGGCCCCACAACTGTTACAGAACCCATAGAAGCTCAGATACACACTGTAGCCAGAAGCAGCTTAAACAATCCTAACTTTCTGTGACTCACAGTCAAAGACTAAGGAAGCGGCTGCTCCATGGATGTGTTTTGTTTGCCGGTACGCCTATTAAATGTAATGTAATGCATTGTATGTACCGTATTTCCCTGTGTTTGTTTTCTCATTTGTCACTGCTTTGATGTAATGATAAAGTAGTGTATGTTTTCATTGCCTCTGTAACCTCGTAATGTATTGTAACCGCTTTGATTGAAGGAAAAGGTGGGATATAAAACTAGTTAACTAAATAAATAAATAAATAAAAACAGGTCCCAAACCAGAGATACTAGGACTGGAATGCAGGACTTCTTTCAGCAGAGCCAAGGACCTGCCTGCCAAGACCATGCTCTCATAGCAGAAGCAGCAAAACTGCCTCATGTTAAATTAACGCAGGCTAGCTGCCAAGCGCCATGCTTGGTCACTTTCCACCATGAACCAATTAGCTGTCCATGAGGTATGTACCATGCACAAAACACCAACGCACATCCTTTTCAACAGAAGGCAATTACCCAGAGCCCAGTAAGAAAACAGCCTAGACTTCACACAAGCTTTTTTTGTTTTGTTTTGTTTTTTTAACTTGCAGCTAGTTGCTAAGAAGCTTGCCACTGGGCGATCATCGCAGATAATGCAAGCCCTACAATGTACAGCCTGAGGCTGGCAAATGCATTGCACAATGCCCACTTTCAACTGTGCCTGATATATCGTGCTAAAAGCCTTGCAAAGTCCCATGCATTCCGCCGTCCTTGAGACAGTGACGGCCGTCTGGGACATTCTGAACCAAAAGTGGCCTTGCCAAAATAAAAGCTCTTGCTGCTTATCTGTACTTTAGTCTGGAAGGCTAACACTGTGCCCTTCAGATGGGCAGTGTACGTCTGATGTGCACAGACTGTCTCTTACTTCTATATGTACAACGCTGTGTACATCTAGCAGCACTATACATGTCCCTGTTTAATTTACATTGGGAAGTTTAAGTTAAAATGTAAACCACTTTGACTAAAAAATGATAAAGCGGTAAAAAAAATCTGTTCAATAATAAATAAAATACACACGTTGAGTGAAAAAATATTTTCTTTTATTAATCTTAAATGGGTTACATTGTAGTTTGATTGCATGTCCCCTAGTCTTTCCACTTTTTGATGGCATAAACAACAGATCTCCATTTACCCATTCCACTCCATTTATTAATTTATAGACCTCGATTATATCTCCCCCCTCAGCTGTCTTTTTTTCTAAGTTAAAGAGCCCTAACCTTTTAAGCCTTTCCTCATAGGGGTATTCTTCCATCCCCTTTACCATTTTGGTGGCTCTTCTCTATACCTTTTCTAATTCTTCTACAGTTGTGGTCAACATTATTGGCACCCTTGCAATTCAACCCCTTAATGTCCAATATCTCCTAAAATAAAAGTGGCCAGTGAAATGGCTTTGGACTATATATGCACACACATTTGACACATAAAAGAATTAAATAAAACAAGACCAATTAAAAAAGGAAATAGTAGGAAATAGGACATTGGCATGACATGATTATTGGCACTCTTAAAAACAATTCAAATCAGTTTGAACAGAAGAATCACATTCCCATTGCCGTAAAATTAGACACACCTGTGATCAACTGTCAGTACTCACATGGCTCCAATCAACCAATAAATGATGGCTCTAATATTTAAAATGGCCACTTTCCCTCGCTGTTCGATTTTCACAATAAAAACAAGAGAGCTGCCTGAGACCGTCAGAAAAGCCATTATCACCAAACATCAAACTTTAAAGGGGTACAAGATCATCTCCAAAGATCCCAAGATTCCTGTGTCTACAGTTTGCAATGTTATTAAGAAGATTTAAGCTCATGGAACTATCAAGAACCTCCCAGGACCTGGACGAGGAAAATTAATCCAAGAAGCCTTTGAAGGTTTGAAGGTTGACGCGAACTGCTGGAAAAACACCACGTACGAGGTGTGACCAAAAAGTATCAAGACTTGTTATGTAGCTATATAACAATACATTGCACCACAATGCTATTAAGCATGCAGTGACCTAGTTATATGCTCTGCATGTGCAGAGTGTAGCATGGCTGCAGCACACCTGTATTTTTTTTTAATTACATGATGTTTGGTATTATGTAAAGGCAGTTTGTCAGATTTATGATGAGTGAAAATACTGAACAGCGAATTTGCATTAAATTCTACCAGAAACTAGGAGATTCATGCAAAGAGACTTATGACAAGCTACAGCAAGTGTATGGCGACGAATGCATGAGTTGTGCTTGAGTTTATGACTGGTACAAACATTTCCAAGAGAGCTGCCAAAGTGTCAACAGTGATGAACGTTTTGGAGGGCCATCCACAAGCATAAATGAAGACAAAGTTGAAGCAGTGCGTGCCGCAATAAACTCAAATCGTCAATTGACTATCAGAGAGCTCACTGAGGACATGGACATCAGTTTCGGGTCAGTACAGTCCATTCTTATTGTTGATTTAGAGATGATATGTGTGCCTTAAAAATTTGTGCCAAAACTCCTATCCCCTGACCAAACAGAAGATCAACTGTCTGTAGCCAGGGAGTTTTTGGAATGCGTTGAAAATGACTCAGCTTTCATCAAAAAAATGAATACTTGTGATGAATCAAGGATTTATGGTTATGATCTGGAAACTAAAGCTCAGTCCTCACAATGGAAGACTCCAGACTCTCCCAGACCCAAGAAAGCTCATCAGGTGAGAAGCAATGTCAACATCATGCTCACAGTTTTCTTTGATTACCAGGGTATTGTTCATCATGAGTATGCTCTAAAAGGCCAAACCATCAATAAGGAGTACTACGTCCAAGTTCCGACTCGTTGTAAGATGCCAGAGTTGCACAAGAATGGTGAATGGCTGCTTCATTAGGATAACACCCCAGCTCACGCATCACATCTTGTCCAGCAGTTCTCTTGGCCAAACACCAAAACAAGCAAGAAGTCTGTCAGCCTCTGTACTCACCTAAACTTGCACCCTGTGATTTTTTTCTTGTTTCCAAAACTGAAATTACCACTGAAAGGAAGGAGGTTTGATGACCTGGAGACCATGAAGCAAAATTTGACACAGCAGCTTCACAGCATAATGAAAGGCATTTCAAATTTGTTTTCAGCAGTGACAGGAACTCTGGAGGAAGTGTGCTTTATCGGAAGGGGACTACTTTGAAGGAGACTGAGTGCAATAACTGTCAGCATTATACTTCTTGTTATTGTACAGGTCTCAATACCTTTTGATCACACCTCATACAACATCCAAAGAGCTTAAAACTGACCTGGAACAATCTGGAGTGGTGGTTTCAACCAAACAAAGAAAGAGGGAATTCATGGGTGAAGGCCAAGGAGGACCCCACTGCTCAAAAACAGACATAAAAAGACATGCCTGATCTCTGCCCAAACCCACCTTGAGAAATCACAATCCTTCTGGGAAAATGTTCTCTTGAGCTCTTTGGCAATGCAGACCAGCAATACATTTACAGGTGAGGAAATTAAGCTTGTAAGGAAAAAAACACTGTTCCTACAGTTAAATATGGTGGAGGTTCCATAATGTTGTGGGGCAGTTCTGCCACCTCAGAACTGGAGGCCCTGAACGTATTAAAGTAATCATGAAGTCAGAGGACTACCAAGGTATTTTGGAGCAAAATGTGCTACCTAGTGTCAGAAAGCTGGGTCTGGGTCAAAGGTCATGGGTCTTCCAGCAGAACAATGATCCAAAAATATATCCAATAGTACAAAAGAATGGTTAAAAAGGAAAAAATGGACTGTTTTAAACTGGCCAGCAAATGAGTCCTGATTTCAATCCAATCAAGAACCTTTGGAAAGAGCTGAAATCTGCCATTGGTAAAAGGCATCCTGGAAACATTCATAAGCTGGAACAAACTGCAGTTGAATAGTGGGAGAAACTACCAGCAAACAGAAGTACAAAACTTATAGATGACTAAAAGAAACAAGTGAAAGGTGCCATTATTCCTGTCCAAGTGATATTTTTCTTTTTTCTCAGAAATTACTACGCCTAAGTTGCACAGACATCTCTTTTTTTTTGTTGTATACCTTTGAACATACTGCTAAAATATAATGAAGACATATAGTTGGAATATTTCCAATTATTTCTTAAGATACTGTACAGAATATACCTAAAATGAAAGGCTGCCAAAAAGGCTGACCACAATTGTATATCCCTTTTTAAGATAAGGAAACCAGAATTGCCACAGTATTCAAGGTGCAGTTTCATCATGGAACAATCCAGAGGCATTATAATATTCTTGGTTTTATTCTCCATTCCTTTCCTTATGATTCCTAGCATTCTATTTGCTTTCCTGGCCACCGCTGCACACTGAGCGGAGGGTTTCAACATATTAGCCACGATGACGCCTAAATCTTTTTCCTAGATGGTGGTTCCTAATGTGGAACTTTGCACCGTGTAACTGTATAGTTTGGATTGCTCTTTTCTAGATGCATAACTTTGCACTTGTTCCCATTCAAATTCATCTGCCATTTGGACATCCAGTCTTCCAATTTATCAAGGTCCTTTTGCAATTTTTCACAATCTTCTTGTGCTTTAACAACTTTGAATAATTTTGTGTCATCTGCAAATTTGATCACCTCACTCATTATTCCCATTTCCGGGTCATTTATGAACATGTTAAAAAGCAACAAGTCTAGCACATATCCCTGGGATATTCCACTATTCACCTTTCTCCATTGAGAAAATGGACCATTTAGCCCTATTCTCTGCTTTTTATCTTTTGACAAGTTTCTGATCCATACTAGCACACCTCCTCCTAGTTTATGACTTTTTAATTTCGCCAAGAGTCTCTCATGGGGGACCTTGTCAAAGGCTTTCTGAAAATCCAGATAAACTATATCAACCGGCTCACCTTTGTCAACTTGTTTATTCACATCTTCAAAAATATATAACAGATTAGAAAGACAAGACTTTCCTTGGCTAAATCCATGATGGCTTTCTCCCATTAAACCATAACTATCTACATGTTCAGTAAGTTTATTCTTTATAATGGTTTCTACCATTTTGCCCGGTACTGCCGTCAGGCTCGCCGGTCTATAGTTTCCCAGATCACTCCTGGAACTCTTTATAAAAATTGGCAATCTTTACGTCAACGGTTCCCAAACTGTGGGTCACGACCCCAAATGGGGTCGCAAAATTCTCATTTGGGGTCACAGACACCAGGGCTAGCCCAGAACTGGGAGAGGCCAGCATTAAAGATCAGAATGGGGCTTTGAAACCCCATGCACACGCTGCACCTCTGCATGTGCATGGACTCCAAAGCACAGCTCTGATTTTCAAAGGCTCTTCTCTGTGATCAGCCCTCCACTGCAATCGGCTCCATGCATGTAGATTGAGCCCCGCGGTGGAGAAAGTTGTGCTGATCTTGTGAGCCATGAAGTAGCGCAATCAGCAAAATTCCGTCACTGCACGACTCAAGCTGCATGCACAGAGCCGAATGCAGTGGAGGGCAGCAAAGGCCAGAATGGTGGGCCTAATTGCACAGAGGAGGGGGGTGGAAATGAGAGAGATATACATGGGAGGAATGGGGGATGTGACAGACACATTGGGTGATGGCTGCGGGGGGGCAGATGATAATTACACTTACCTGGTAATTGTAGTTCCTTGAGTGACGACAGTTCAGTCCTCTACCTCTGGGTTGTCAATCTCCTCCTGCAGCTTGGAGACTGGTATGTCAGAATTATGACATCACTGGATATAGCCTGCTGTACTCTCTCCTTCATCCCAGTGTGAACTATTAACAAAGCAGACTCAAAGGAGCAACAAATAAGTAGCCAACAGTCATTATTAAAACACATCGTAAACTAACCAGATAACTTTTCAACCCCTCCGGCAAGGTATTCTCACCCCCTGCCCTGCCACTGAGAGACAGGCACCCCCTACACTAAACAGAAAAAATGCAGACCTACCTGCAATACTCTTCTCCTGCTCATCAAACTGGATCCGTCTGGAACATGCTGGGTGGGAAGGAGGACTGAACTGTCGTCACTCAAGGAACTACAATTACCAGGTAAGTGTAATTATCATTTCCTTATCGTTCCTCCAGTTCAGTCTACCTCTGGGATGTACCAGAGCAGTAATCATTGGGAGGGACCCTTCCAGCCGGCCGACAGCACCGCCGACCCGAAACGGGCATCAGAAACAGCTGCCACATCCAGACGGTAGTGCTTACTGAATGTATGAAGAGACGACCATTCGCTGCTCTACAAATCTCCTCAGGCGGAACCAAACTGTGCTCCGCCCAGGAACACGCCTGCGCACGAATGGAATGCACTCGCAACCCTGTGGGTACGGAACGTCTCTGAAGCAAATACGCCAAAGCAATTGCCTCCCGAACCCACCGGGCAATGGAGGCTTTAGCCGCTGCCTCCCCTTTGCGCACTCCCCCGAATACGACAAACAACCGATCCGACCTGCGAAAAACTTTAGTCACTCTCAACTAGTGGCGCAAAGCTCTCTTCATGTCCAAACAACAAAGACTGCGATCAGACTCGTCACTCTCCAAAGAACCCAGGACGGGCAAACACACCGCCTGATTCAAATGGAAAGGAGACACCACCTTCGGTAAAAAGGACGGCACTGGACGTAACACCACCTTCTCCCTAGAAAAAGTCAGAAATGGCTCCCTACAAGAC
Organism: Ichthyophis bannanicus; assembly: GCA_033557465.1. Taxonomy (NCBI): domain Eukaryota; kingdom Metazoa; phylum Chordata; class Amphibia; order Gymnophiona; family Ichthyophiidae; genus Ichthyophis; species Ichthyophis bannanicus. The sequence continues at coordinate 66,230,199 of CM066037.1, forward strand.
AACGCTTGCAGCTCCGAAATACGCCGTGCCGAGCAAATGGCCACCAGGAAAACCGTTTTCAACGTCAAGTCTTTCACCGAAGCCTGGTGCAAGGGTTCAAAGGGAGGTTTGGACAACGCCGTCAACACGACATTGAGGTCCCACGTCGGAACGCAAACCCGACGCGTTGGTCGCAACCGAGATACTGCCTTTAGAAAGTGACCCACATCCGGGTTAGCTCCCAGAGACACCCCGTTGACTCTGCCGCGATAACGGGAAAGAGCTGCCAGCTGACTCCGCAAGGAACTGGCAGCCAGACCCTTATCAAAGCCGTTCTGTAAAAACTCCAACACCAAAGGGATCGAAGCAGCAGATGCTCTAACCTGACGCTGCGAGCACCAATCTTCAAAAATACGCCAGACTCACACATATGCAAAAAGATGTCGACTGCTTCCGCACTCTAAGTAGGGTTGCTACGACCGCCGAACAGTAGCCTTTCTTCCTCAGCCGAGCCCTCTCAATGGCCATACCATAAGCAACAGATCTGCCCTCACAGGAAGCCGCCAGGGCTCTCCGTCCAAGAGACGCACTAAGTCCGCGTACCACGGACACCTCGGCCAGTCGGGTGCTACTAGCAGCACTCGTCTGGGATGAGCCTCGATCTTCTGAACCACTCTGCCTATCAACGCCCACGGAGGGAACACATATAGGAGACCTTCGTCTGGCCACCGATGCAAGAGCGCGTCTATGCCCTCTGACATCCGTTCCTGTCTTCTGCTGAAGAACCTGTCGACCTTTGCAGACTGAAACGTCGCCATGAGGTCCATTAGTGGCCTTCCCCAGCGAACCATTATCTCCGCGAAGACTCCCCTGCATCCACCTGTACTCTGCTGAGGAAGTCCGCGGTCACATTGTCTTTCCCCGCAATGTGTGCCGCCGAGATGGCGGTCAATTGACTCTCCACCCAAACGAACAAGCCGTCTGCCTCTTCCTCCATTGCGGCACTCCCCGTACCGCCCTGGCGGTTGATGTAGGTGACCGTCACTGAGTTGTCCGAGAGCACCCGAACTGAATGACCCAGAACCAAGCCCTCGAACACATGAAGCGCCCGGACTACTGCCCGCAGCTCCAGACGATTTATCGACCAAGAGGCTTCCAGGGGAGACCAGAGGCCCTGCGCAAACTGGGCTCCGCAGTGGGCTCACCAGACTGGCGTCCATCAACAACGGGAGTCAGTCCGGCTGTTCCAGTGGCATGCCGGCTGCCAAGGACGACCGGAGCAGCCACCAACGGAGAGACCGCCGTACCCAACTCGAGCACGGAAGACGCCTGCTCAACGAGTCGGTCTGATGCGACCAGCGGCGAAGTAGCGCTCTCTGCAAAGGTCGCATATGCACCTTGGCCCACGGCACCGCCTCTAACGTTGCCGCCATGGTTCCCAGCACCCGGAGATAGTCCCACGCCGACGGTGCCGGCACCGATAGGAACCGACGGACCAACGTCCGCAACGCCTCGGCCCTCTTGGTCGGCAGGAACACCTGCCCCATCTTGGTGTCGAACCGAACCCCGAGGTACTCGAGGTTCTGGGAAGGAAGCAAACGACTCTTTGTCTGGTTGACCACCCAACCGAGACTCTGCAAAAAGTGCACCACCCTGTTCGTCACTCGGATACTTTCCTCCTTGGACTTGGCCCAAATTAACCAATCATCAAGATAAGGGTGGACTAAAATCCCTTCCTTGCGCAAAGCGGCCGCCACCACCACCATGATCTTGGTGAAGGTGCGCAGCGCCAGACCGAAGGGCAGAGCTTGGAACTGAAAGTGACCCCAAGGAAGCGCGAATCGTAAGAGCTTCTGATGGGCTGCTCGGATAGGAATGTGCAAATATGCCTCTGTAAGGTCTAGAGATGTCAGATATTCTCCCTGACGCACCGCTACGATTACCGACCTTAAGGTCTCCATCCGGAAATGCGGCACCCGCAGACAACGATTTACGGCCTTTAGGTCCAAAATGGGCCGCACCGTTCCGCCCTTCTTTGGCACCACGAAATAAATGGAATACCGACCCACGCCGTACTCGGCCTTCGGCACTTCCACCACTGCCTCCAACTGAAGCAGCCTTTCCAAAGTTCCTCGCACCGCCAGTGCTTTCTTGGGACCCCTGCACGGCGACATGACGAAGGAATCCCGTACGGGACGGGCGAACTCCAGAGCATAGCCGTGCCGAATTATTTCCAACACCCACTGGTCGGACATGATTTGGGTCCAGGTGGAAAGAAACTCCCGAAGCCTGCCACCTATAGAAGACTCCTCCGCCTGGACCCGCCTCGCTTCATTGTGACTTACGGGTGGTGGAAGCGGGGGCTGAGGAGAAACCTCTATTCGCTCCCCGAAACCCGCAAAAGCCCTGGGCCCTGGGCCCGGGCCTGAAACCGGCCCCTCTGGAAATTTCCAAACCGCATAGTACGAAATCTCCTAAGATCCCGAAACTGGCCCCGGTACCCCTGACCGGACCTGCCCTGCTTCGGCTTATCCTCCGGAAGCCTACCTGCCTTGGATTCTCCAAGGTCCTTTACCAACTTGTCCAAATCGTCGCCGAACAGCAAACCGCCCTTAAACGGGAGTTTGAAAAGCCGGGACTTAGAGGGCCCGTCCACCGCCCAACCTCTTAACCATACCGACCGGCGGGCGGCCACCACAGACGCCGTGCTATTGGCTAGTGCCCTGATCAAATTGTAATGTACATCCGCTAAGTAGGCGGACCCGGACTCCAACCTATCCAACTTTTTCACCTCCTCGAGATCCAAATGCGTAGACAGGCGCAGGCGCTGGACCCAGCGCAAGCATGCCCTGGCCACCCAAGCTCCACAGATGGAGGCCTGCAGCGACAGCGAGTCCGCCTCAAAGGCCTGTTTCAGTAACCCATCCACCTTATGGTCCTGGGCATCTTTCAGAGCCGCACTACCCTCTACCGGGATAGTGGTCTTTTTCGTAACCGCTGACACCACCGCGTCCACCCGCGGTGCTCGAAATCGGTCCTTATCTTTATCGGCCAAGGGATAGAGCCTATTCATAGTCCTTATCCCTCTTAAGCCGGCTTCCGGTTTGTCCCACTCATCCTGTATCATCTTTTCGACCACTCGGTGTACGGGAAACACCACCTGAGTTTGCCGGACCACCTGAATGACCGGATCCTCAACGTCCTCCTCCGCAGCCGCTTGCGGAGCAAGATTCAACATCTGCATCGACTCTGTAATCAAGGCCGCAAGTTCCTCTCTGCGGAAGACTCGAATAATCTTAGCTTGATCCTCCGGCTCCGGGATCTCTTCCTCTTCTAGGTCCTGTGCATCCTCATCCTGATCCCAGTCCGTATCCTGGACCTCCCTCCAGTCGCCTTCCGTAGGGATGGAAGGCTTCGTTCTCGCTCTCTTCGGCGCTGGCGGAGCCTCTCCTATGTCGACGGGCTCTCCCAACTTCGGAGTCAATCCTGCCAGTGCCCCAGAACCGGGCGACGTGCCCTGGCGTCGCAGACAAAAGGCCTGATGCATTAGCAATATAAACTCAGGGCTAAATCCCCCGAGCCACGAAGCCTGCGACGCATGCGCAGCCCCGGAAGGCCCTGGCAACTCCTCTGCCGCCAGCCCCTGTATCGCCGGCCTTGGAGAGTCAGCCCCTGCCCCCGCCGGTGCCTCCTGCACCACTGGGGAGTTCATGATGTCCATCTGATGCTCCACAGTAGACGAGAGGGATGTACAGCCCCGGCACACCCCCGTATCGGCCACTGTACCCGTCCTGGTGCCACACACAAGACACTGTGGTCTGGCTGCCATGAACTAGACCTGCACTGACCAAGGGCACCGCAAACTGCCTAACTGCTACCCTTCTTTTTTTTTTCTTTTTGTTATTTAAATATTACATCTCTGGGCTTGATATGATGGTAGCTGATTCCCCCATAGAGGAACACCCCCCCCTCCCACTAAGTCTACTTGCTCAGACTTGAAAGGGAGAATCGGGAAGAAATGCCACTACCAGAAAGAAAACAAACAAAATCAGCAAATTAATCAAATTAAACGAAATCGAAGAAAATAACAAAAGAAACTAGCTTCCCCGGGCTTTAAACGGGCGCGCGAACCGCCCAGCAGCCACGCGGCTTCCCCGCGGCCAGAAAATGGCAGCCGAGCAAAGCCTGCACCAGAAAAAAAGGCGCCAAAATGAGCGCGAGCCTCCCAGCACCTACAAAATAATGCTCCCCTCAGACAGTGCCGCTAACCCCGATGATCTGCTTACCGGCCCGGCTGCACCGTCCGCTGCCCGAAACGCCTGGCTGCAAGCTGAAAAGCGGCTGCACCACAGACTTGATCTAGGGCAGTCGCCGGCGCCGCGGGAATAGTCGTAGCGGCCCGGCAGGCACCCGCACAGAGAGAAGGGCTCTCCCCCATAGAGTCCGGGGGGAGAGAACCTCTGGGCTACCCGAAGGGGTCACCAATTCGATGTCCTGAGTCGGCCCCCCAAACTAAGCCCTCACAGCAACCGGCAGGGAGCAAGAACACCTGGTGCCTTTTTTTTTTTTTTTAAAGAGACAGATCCCCAAATATAAAAACCAATTTGGTAACTGAATTTGGCTAATTAAATGTAGACTGTCCCACAAGCTCCTTATCAGATCCTCCAGAGAGCCTTCCCCAAAGGCTCGTCAGTTCCTCCTGCTGCATGGAGACTGGTCACACTGGGATGAAGGAGAGAGTACAGCAGGCTATATCCAGTGATGTCATAATTCTGACATACCAGTCTCAAAGCTGCAGGAGGAGATTGACAACCCAGAGGTAGAGGACTGAACTGGAGGAACGATAAGGAATGAGAGATAGCACAGTTACTTACCTGTAACAGGTGATCTCTAGGAACAGCAGGAATAAGTCTTCACATATGGGTATCGTCGGTACCGACGGAGACTGCGCGGGAACGCTCCCCAGCATCCAGTAAGAAAGCTTTTGGGAGCATCCCACAGCGCCTGCGCGCTGTCTTCCCGCCTTTCCTAACCGTCTCTCTCCAGTTCGAGTTTTAAAGCTGAGACACAGAGAGAGAGAGGAAAGGAAAGATAGATAGAGAGATACAACTCCTAGGGGAGGTGGGTGGGTTGTGAAGACTTATTCCTGCTGTTCCCAGAGATCACCTGTTACAGGTAAGTAACTGTGCTATCTCCAGGAACAAGCAGGAATGAGTCTTCACATATGGGGACTCCCCAGCTAGAGATGCCAGGGAGATCTCCAAGGTTGTGAGTCCCTGAAAAGGGCTCTACCTGCCCCTATGGATCTCAGGCATCCAACCAGAGATGGGGGGGGTAGGAGTTGATTAGGTATGGAACAGGTGTTTGAGAACAGCCTGACCAAACAAGGCATCCCGGCGGGAGTCCTTGTCCAAGCAGTAATGGGCTGTAAAGGTATGAACCGAGGCCCAGGTGGCCGCTCAACAGATTTGGTCGATGGACACAGAGTTCAGATGAGCCATAGAGGCTGCCATGGCTCTCACATTGTGAGCTGTGACAGGGCCCTCCAGAGAAAGGTTTTTACTCTGGTAGGCGAAAGAAATACACTGAGCAATCCAATTGGACAGAGTTCTCTTAGAGACTGGAAGTCCCAAATGAGAGGGATCAAAAGCAACAAAGAGTTGAGAGGACTTTCTATGTTGCTGTGTCCTTTCTAAGTAAAAAGCGAGCACTCTCTTACAATCCAGGGTATGGAGATTCCTCTCTGCACTTGATGCATGAGGTCCTGGAAAAAAGACAGGTAAATACACCTCCTGATTCAGATGAAAAGGTGAGACCACTTTAGGCATAAAGTGTGGATTAGTCCTGAGGACTACCTTGTCATGATGGAACCTTGTATAAGGAGGATTAGCCACCAAGGCTTGCAGCTCACTGATACGGCGAGCTGAGGTGACTGCAATGAGAAAAATAACCTTCCAGGAAAGGAATTTCAAGGAGGTAGTGGCTAAGGGTTCAAAGGGTGGCTTCATAAGCTGGCCAAGAACCAAATTCAAGTCTCATGCCACTGGAGGTGGTCTAATGAGAGGTTTGGTTAAAAGAAGGCCTCTCATGAATCTTGCAATAAGAGGATGAGAGGAAATAGGCTGTCCATTGAGAGGCTTAAGGGATGCTGCAATAGCACTCAAATGGACCCTTACTGAATTTGTTTTAAGGCCTGCATGGGATAAATGCAGCAAATACTCTAGTAAAGAATTCAGAGGTATTGCAAGAGGGTTAAGACCCTTCTCTGCACACCAAATGGTAAACCTTTTCGATTTAAAAGCATAGGAACGTCTAGTGGAAGGCTTTCTGGAAGCATGAAGGATATCCTTCACCTGCTGAGAAAGCGTAGTTACTCACCTGTAACAGGTGTTCTCCAGGAGCAGCAGGAATCAGTCCTCACTTATGGGTGACGTTGGCGCCGACGGAGCCCTCGCGGAGCAATTTTCCCCAGCTTTCAAAGAAAGCCTTTGGGAATTGCAGCACGCATGCGCGGTCCTCTTCCCGCCCAAGGGTGCCATCTTAGCCAGTCAGATGACATAGCTAAAAAAGACAGCATAAAAATTTGCAAAAAAGTAAAGCAGACGATTGCAACTCCAAGGGGAGGAGGGAGGGTTGTGAGGACTGATTCCTGCTGCTCCTGGAGAACACCTGTTACAGGTGAGTAACTACGCTTTCTCCAGGACCAAGCAGGAAGTCAGTCCTCACTTATGGGACTCCCAAGCTCAAGGCTACCGGAGACCCTAAGCACAAAAATGAGCTCCCTCTAGCTCAGCAGCACAGAAGGAAGGATCTTCGCTGAATAATTACCCACCGGTAGCCCACATCCGGGATGGAGGGTAGGAGTTGCTCAGACCTCGAAGAGATTATGGAGGACTGCCTGTCCGAAAGCACTGTCCCTGCGGGACTCCCTCTCGAGACAGTAATGGACCGCAAAAGTCTGGCTCGAAGACCAAGTAGCGGCCCGGCAGATGTCTGCCAGCGGAACAGAGCGGAGGTAAGCCACTGACGTGGCCTTTGCCCGAACGCAGTGAGCCGTGACTCGACCTTCCAAGGAGAGTCCGGCTGCCCCATAAGCCCAAGTGATACAGTCCGCAACCCAGATGGACAGAGTACGCTTGGAGACCGGGAGCCCCAATTTATTGGGGTCGAAAGATACAAAAAGCTGAGCAGCTTTACGGTGCTCCCGCGTACGGTCAAGGTAGAAGTTCAGAGCCCTTCTACAGTCCAGGGTATGGAGGACCGTTTCAGCTCGGCTGGAGTGTGGTCTGGGAAAGAAGGTTGGAAGTAACACCTCCTGATTGATATGAAAAGGGGAGACCACCTTTGGAAGAAATTTTGGGTGAGTCCGTAGGACTACCCTATTTTTGTTGAACCGAGTGTAAGGGGGATCAGACACGAGGGCCTGCAATTCACTTACGCGTCTAGCGGAAGCGAGGGCTATCAAGAACAGTGTTTTCCAAGAAAGAAAACGGAGAGAACAGGTAGCCATAGGTTCAAAAGGCGGACAGGTGATCCGCTGCAAAACCACGTTCAGGTCCCAGTCAGGCGCTGGCGGGCGCAGAGGTGGTTTAAGTAGAAGAAGACCTCGGAGAAACCTCGCTACAAGAGGGTCGCTGGAAAGAGGTCTGCCGTCCACCGGCACATGATGTGCTGAAAGAGCACTGAGGTGAACTTTGACGGAGTTGGACTTAAGACCCAGATTAGAGAGGTATAACAAGTACTGCAGGATCACCGACACCGGGCAGGAGAAGGGATCCTGAGACTGTTGGGTACACCAAACGGAAAAGCGACGCCATTTAAGGGCGTAGCATTTGCGGGTAGAAGGTCGTCGCGAAGCTAGGACGACCTCCTCCACCTCCGACGGCAGGAGAAGGGGAGCGAGGACTACCCTCTCAGCAGCCAGGCCATGAGGTTGAGAGACCTGAGGTTGGGGTGTAGCAGAGACCCCTGATCCTGAGTGAGGAGATCCGGTTGTAACCCCAGAGGGAATGGATCCTCCACCGCTAATTGCAGCAGGAGCGGAAACCACGGCTGCCTGGGCCAGCGAGGGGCCACCAGGATCATGAGGGCTTTGTCTCGGAGAACCTTGAAAAGAGTCCGAGAGACTAGCGGGATGGGAGGGAAAGCGTACAGAAGGCTCCCCGACCATGAGAGTAGAAAAGCGTCCGCCGCAACCCGAAGGGGGTGTGGCTGACGAGAGCAGAAGCGAGGAAGTTGCCGGTTGTGAGGACTGGCAAAGAGATCCATCGTGGGGAGTCCCCACTTTAGAAAGAGCTTCTGAACTACCAAGGGATCCAGACGCCACTCGTGCGGCTGGAGGATCCTGCTGAGTTTGTCCGCCAGGTAATTCTCTTGGCCTGGGAGATAAACTGCCTTGAGGAGAATGCCGTGACTGACGGCCCAAGAGCAGAGCTTCTGTGCCTCCCGGCAGAGGAGGAAGGAGCCCGTGCCCCCCTGCTTGTTCACGTAGAACATGGCAACTTGATTGTCCGTCTGGACAAGGACGGACTGGTGAGAAGTCAGGTGGGAGAAGGCCTTGAGAGCCAGGCGGATCGCCCTGAGCTCCAGGAAGTTGATCTGCTGAGCAGACTCCCACGTGGTCCAGAGGCCCTGAGTGCGTGCCCCTTGGCAATGCGCTCCCCAGCCCAGGAGGGATGCATCTGTTGTCAGCACCCGGGCCGGCTGAGGTGACTGGAAAGGCATTCCGCAGATCAGGTTCGACTGCTGAAGCCACCACCGGAGAGACGAGATCAGCGGCTCGGAGACGCGCACTAGGTCTGCTAGGCCGCCTGTGGCTTGTCGCCACTGCTGGCGGAGACACCACTGAGCAGGCCGCATATGCAGGCGGGCATTGGGGGTCACATGGACGGTGGAAGCCATATGGCCGAGTAGTCTCAGGAAGCGCCTGGCGGAGACCAGGGGCTGGCTGCGAAAACGGTCGGCTAGGTCCATGAGCCGTTGAGCCCTGTCGAGCGGTAGGTACGCTCGTGCCTGAGGAGTGTGCAGCCTTGCGCCGATGAACTCGAGATCCTGTGAGGGGAGCAAAGTGGACTTTGCGAAGTTTATAACAAAGCCCAAGTGCTGCAGAAGAGTCACCGTGCGGCGCGTGGCGTTGGTGACCTCCAGAGCGGACGCTGCTCTGATGAGCCAGTCGTCGAGGTACGGAAAGACATAGAGGCCGTGAAGCCGGAGATGGGCCGCCACCACCGCGAGACATTTTGTGAAGACCCGCGGTGCGGAGGACAGGCCAAAGGGCAGTACTCTGTACTGGTAATGATTTCCTGCCACCACAAACCTTAGGTATTGTCGGTGGCTTGGGTGGATGAGGATGTGCGTGTAGGCATCCTTTAGATCCAAGGAGCATAGCCAATCTCCCTGCTGGAGGTAGGGCAGAAGGATTCCAAGGGTAAGCATCTTGAACTTCTCTCGCACGAGGAACTTGTTGAGGTTGCGCAGGTCCAGGATGGGTCTGAGGCCTCCTGTTCTCTTTGGTATCAGAAAATACCTGGAGTAAAAGCCTTGACCTTTCAGGTGGTGGGGCACCGGTTCCACCGCCTGTTCCTGTAGAAGACCTGCTAACTCCTGAAGGAGTAACTCCCTGTGCAGAGGGGGTCGTGGAGGTTCCCCCGGAAAAAAGGAGGGAGGGACCTGGTGGAAGTGGAGAAGATAGCCTTCTCGCACGACTTGAAGCACCCAGGCATCTGAGGTGATGCTGGACCACCTGTGGGCGAAGTGAACCAGCCGGCCTCCGGTGCTGGGAGGAACCAGCGGGGGGGGGAGAGGCTATGCTTAGTGAGTCAAAAACCCCCACCCTGCTGAGCAGGGGCTGGTGGTGCAGGCTTGGGGGCTTGCTGCCTACGGGACCCGTTACCCCGTCCCTTGGCCTGCTGGCCCTGTTGGGGAGCTGCAGGGGCCTGATAATGGGGGTATTGTTTGTAGGCAGCCCCCTTCCTCGGGTAAAAGGACTTCTTTCCCGAGCCCTTCTTTTTCTGGGAAGGGGCGGAGGCCTTCCTAGAAAGCCTAGTCCTGGTGAGAGTCTCCGTCTCAATTTGTGCAGCCTTTTCAGCCATGGGCTTGCCAAAAAGGTTTTCGCCTCGGCAGGGGACATCGACCAACTTGTCCTGCACCCAGGGCTCGAGGTCAGATGACTGAAGCCAAGCCTGTCGGCGGGCACCGATGCCGGCTGCGGCCACTCGAGCCGATGCTTCAAAGCCATCGTAGGCTGCTCGGGATATGAATTTTGAGCATTCCCGAATACCAGTGGACAAGGCCAGGAACCTCCGCAAGGGTTCCTCGGACAAACCAGCGGAGAAGCCGGCTAGCTCTTTAGCCAGGTCTCGGAGATACATGCCCATGTATAGCTGGTAGGTCTGGACACGACACGCAAGCATAGAGCCCTGGAAACACTTCTTGCCAAGGCCATCCAGGTTACGGGCCTCCCTGCCAGGAGGCACCGAGGAGTGCATCTTCTGGCTCTTAAGACGATGCATGGCCGATTCCACTACCATGGAATGGTGTGGCAGCTGTGCTTTTTGGAAGCCAGGGCTCTTGCGGACTCGATATATAGAATCGACCCGCTTCCTCAGGACCGGCGATGTGGCCGGACTCTCCCACATGCGGAAGAGTAGTCGTTCCAGCATGGGAGGAACCGGTACAGTAAAGTGTTCCCTTGCGGGAGAGTCATACTGGAGGGCGTCGAGCTCTTCGGCTCGAGGCTCCTCCTCGGGGTCCGCAGGGAAGGCCAAAGCCTTGGCCATATCCATGACGAAGTCCGAGAACCGGGCATCCTCCGGAGGGGACTGCTTCCGAGGCTCGGACTCCGGTGAGTCCGAGGGGACACACCGAGTCCGGAAAGAATCAGGCGACTCTTCCTCTTCAGACTCCCAGACCGACTCCGACGAGGACTCGGTGGGGTCGGCCCGGGCAGGGCGCGGCGCCTGCCGCCCCGACGCCGAGGGAGTCGGCGTCGGCGACCTCGGTCCCGAACGGGAGGCTGAGGGTGACCTCGACCGAGGATCGACTCGAGTTCGCATCGACTCGAGGATCGGCTCGGTCTCCGGGGTCGACTTGGACGTCGACGTCCCGGCGGTCGGGGCAGCGGCGCCAGCGAAGCCAGCGAGCAGTGCCCGCTGCTGTTCCATGAAGGCAGACAATCTGCTCTCCAAGGCCGTCAACCTGAGTCCGAGCTCAGGTGACCCAGCAGCCCCCGACTCGGGCCCCGACGGCGTCGGGCCCGACGTCGGCTGTCTCGGAGGCGAGTCCAGGAGGACCACAGGACTTACCCGAGCAGGCAGCTCCGACTCCAGGCGAGGTCGCTTCGTGAGATGCTCCTTCTCCAAGGACCCGGGACGGCTATCGGGGCTATGCGACCTGGCCCTCGCGGAGCCAGGAGCGTCCACCGACGCCGCCCTCACGGGTTTCACCTTACGACGATGGTCCCCGGAGGGAGAACCCCTGTCGGAGGAACTCCGGCGACGGTCCGAGCTGGAACCTTTGGACGCGGAGGCCTCCGACGAGGTCCGGGTACGGCTGGGGTCAGCGAAGATCCTATCCCGCTGATGCCGCCGACTTCTCAACGCTTTGGAGGACATTTTGCCACAGGGCCCACAGATCAGTTCTTCATGATCCGGGCCCAGGCAGCGGAGGCAAAAGTCGTGTGTGTCAGTTAGTGACATATTTCGGTCACACTGACCACACCGCTTGAAACCACTGGCAGCCATCGGGGGAAAAAGGGCCCCGGCGAGGTCAAAGGACCGGGCTGCCAGGGAAAAAACCGAAACGAAAAACTGACTAAGTCAGAAAAACCGAAAAATAAGAAGAGGACTCGAGACCGGCGTTGCGAGTCCGGCGGGAAAAAGACCGGCGTCGAACCGAATGGAAAAAAAGAGAAATTCTGAAGAAAAATCAACTTTTTCGCGGGGACACGACGGGTACGTCTGTAGGGCTCCGCGGAAAAAAGAAGACTGGCTAAGATGGCACCCTTGGGCGGGAAGAGGACCGCGCATGCGCGCTGCAATTCCCAAAGGCTTTCTTTGAAAGCTGGGGAAAATTGCTCCGCGAGGGCTCCGTCGGCGCCGACGTCACCCATAAGTGAGGACTGACTTCCTGCTTGGTCCTGGAGAAAGTTGCAAATCTTGAAGGTCTAGGCCTTCAGCAACCAGGCCCTGAGATGAAGAGACTGGGGATTTGGGTGCCACAACGTTCCCTCCTCCTGGGACAGGAGGTCTGGAGCAGATCCCAAGTCCAGGGAGGGAGCTTGAGAGAGATGCAGAAGTAGAGGGTACCACACTTGGCGTGGCCAACATGGTGCTATGAGGATCATAGACCCCTTGTCTCTCTGCAGCTTGAACAGTGTCTTGGGAATTAGGGGAATGGGTGGAAAGGCATAGAGAAAGTCTTGCCCCCAATGAAGGAGGAAGGCATCCCTGGCCTGAACTCCCTGACACGGAATCCTGGAACAGAACCGGGGAAGTCTGGCATTCCACGGACTTGCAAACAGGTCTATGTCCGGGTTCCCCAAATTCGGAAGATCCTGGCTATCTGGTCCCCATGGAGGGACTATTCGTGTGGAAGCAGAACTCGACTGAGTCTGTCTGCCCAAGAGTTTTGAACCCCTGGAAGATACACTGCCACGAGATGAATTTGATGCTCTCTGGCGAAGGCCCACAATCTCAAAGCTTCGCTGCAAAGCGACAGAGAGCCAGTCCCGCCCTGCTTGTTCACGTAGAACATGGCTACTTGGTTGTCCGTGTGGATGAGGACTGCCTTGTAGCTGAGCAGGGTGTGGAAGACTCTGAGAGCTAGAAGAATTGCTCTGAGCTCTAAGAGGTTGATATGTAGAGATGTCTCCTGTGGAGACCAGATGCCCTGGGTGGAGAGATCTTGTAGATGAGCTCCCCAACCCTTTGGAAAGGCATCTGTTGTAAGGGTTGCTTGGGGTAGCAACTGTTGAAAGGGGGACCCCAGCAACAGATTTTGAGTGGACCTCCACCACTGGAGGGACCAAAAGAGGCAACTGGAGGTTGCTATTTTGTCTGACAGGCACCCTGATGCCTGGGTCCATTGGGTGGACAGAGTCCACTGAGCTGCCCTCATGTGAAGGCGAGCGTAAGGAACCACATGCACAGTGGATGCCATGTGGCCTAACAGTTGTAACATCTCTCGAGTAGTTAAATGGGACTTTAACTGAATTTGAGAGGCTAACTGCACCAAGCGTAGGCAATGGGCCTGGGGAAGATAGGCCCTTGCAGTTGTGGTATCCAGCAAGGCCCCTATGAACTTCAATGACTGAGTAGGGGTGAGTTGTGATTTCGGGATGTTTATTACAAGTCTCAGATACTGAAGAACACGCCTTGTGCAGGCTAGGGAAGCCTGGGCCTCTGACTGGGATGGAGCTCGGATGAGTCAATCGTCCAGATATGGGAATACAAATATTCCTAGAGTGCGTAGAAATGCAGCTACTACTGCCATGCATTTTGTGAACACTCTTGGAGCAGAGGCCAGGCCGAAAGGAAGCAATCTGTATTGGTAGTGCTTTCCTTGATAAAGGAACCGAAGGAACCTTCTGTGTGTTGGATGGATGAGGACATAAGTGTACGCAGCCTTGAGATCTAGAGAACAAAGCCAATCCTGACTCTGAAGGAATGGAAGGAGAGCACCGAGAGAAATTATCTTTAATTTCTCCCTGCATAGAAACTTGTTCAATTCTCTGAGATCTAATATGGGTCTGCAGCCCCCTGTTTTCTTTGGAATAAGAAAATAGGGGGAGTAGAACCCTGAGCCCTGTTGAAGAAGGGGTACTTCATCTATTGCCCCTTGGGCAAGAAGGGTAGCAATCTCCTGTCCCAGAAGGACGAGGAGAGATGTTGGAGAATTGAACTGTCTCACCATGGTGTGGGGAGGAAGGTTTAAGAAATGAAGCTTGTACCCCTCCCTTATGATGGAGAGGATCCATTGCTCTGTAGTGATTTGTTCCCATCTGGGAGCAAAGTGAGCTAACCTTCCTGGAATGGTGAGAGGCTCTGGTTCTTTTAGAGCCAGAAAGGCTAAGTTCTCTAGTTGTAAGTCAAAGGCCCTGAGGAGGCTGAGGCTGTTGGGCCGTAGCAGTCCTTGCAGCCTTAGGCTTGGCCTGTTTAGGTTGTTGCTGTCGCTTTGCAGCAAAACGACCTGCAGAAGATACCTGCTGACCATAAGCAGGATAATATTTCCCCTTTTTGGGAAAGTAAGCCTTTTTTAATAACCTTTTTCTAACAGGAGCAGAAGTAGACTTGGAAAGTCTATCTAAGGCCGAATTCTCAGCATCCATCTGAGTGGCCTTTGCTTGCCAATCCTTGCCATAAAGGTTCTCACCTGTACAAGGAAGATTTCCTAATCCATCCTGGACCCAAGGTTCCAAATCAGAAGCTTGTAACCAAGCCACTCTGCGTGCACCTATGGCAATAGCCGAGGCTCTGCTGGCACACTCAAAAGAGTCAAAGGCTGCACGGTTGGACAATTTGGAAACATCCTGGGCATGCTTAAGCCAAGTGAGAAATTCCTCCCTTTTATCTGCTGAGATAAAAGGAGATAAAGTTTGCAGATGATCTGTAACTTCTTTTAGAAACATCCCCATATAGAGACTATAGGAGTTGATTCTGGCAGCAAGCATATTGGCCTGGAAAATTCTCCTGCCAAAAGCATCTAAGGTTCTGCATTCTCTTCCTGGAGGATTGGATGAGTGTCTTTTTGTACTCTTTATCCTCTTCATAGCAGACTCCACCACAATAGAGTGGTAAGGAAGCTGAGTCTTATGAAAGCCAGGACAAGGAGGAACACGGTACATGGTGTCCAACCTACGAGAATGAGGGGAGGTGGTGAGAGGAGTCTCCCAGATGCCCAACATATGATCATAAAGGATCTCATGAATTGGTAAAGTAGCTGCCTCTTTAGGAGCCTTAGGATATTGTAAAATATCCAATTTATTGGCTCTAGGCTCTGGTTCAGGGGCCACTGAAATGGAGAGGCCCCTGGCCACTTCCCTAATGAAGTCTTGAAAAGACAAGTCTTCTGGAGGAGACATTCTTCTTTTTGGAGAAGAGGGCTCCTGAGGAAGGAGTACCGATGCTTCGACAGAAGCCTCTGATTCATCAGAGTCTTCGGAGGAATCAAAGTATCGCCTGTCTGGATGCTCCTGCAGAGCCCGATACGCGTACCGAGTGGTATCGACATCGGGAGTGATCGGTACCGATTCGGTACCGATGGGCATCACAGAACAGGGTACCGCTGCAGTCGACACCGAAGCCGATGTCGATGCAATCGGTGCCGGTGCCGGAACCGGTACCGACAACGGAGTTTGTTGCGGTACTGGAGGCATCGCAGCTTGTATGAATGCCGTGATGGCACGCTGCATGGTGAGAATATTCTGATCCATCGACGCCACCAATGTCTGGATGTCGGTACCAGTGGAAACCACCGGTACCCAGAACATGGCAACAGGTGATCGGTCGAGGCCGAGCCATCGATGTCAACCTGTGACCCCATAGATAAAGCTTTGGAAGCCGGAGCCTCCCGCTGGGGTAATTTTGCCGGTGCGGAATCCTCGAGAGCAAGCCCGGAGGCATCTCGATACTTAGAGGGAGATCTACCCTTCGAGGACCGGCTGGACTTATGTTTGGTTACCTGAGATCCATGGGAGGAAGATGAAGCCCTGGAAGACGTCGATGCCACCGAAGCTGCATCAGAGGGAAACAGGGTACTGAGCTTGGCTGCTCGATTCTGTCGACCTCTTTTAGACATCATGGCACAGGACTCACAGTCCGTGATGGAGTGGTCAGGACCCAAACATTTTAGACACCAGTCATGGGTGTTGGTGACAGAAATAGTGCCGCTGCACTTCGTGCACTTTTTAAACCCGGAAGCGGGCTTTTCCATGAGGAAATTTTTCCTAGGCCTAAGGCCCAAAATGCACAGAAGTGGGAAAACGGTAGTTTTTTTTTTTTGTTTTGTTTTTTTAAAGAAAGAAAGACCGGCGGTACCGTCCGACGTCGAAGAAGGCAGACGCGCGACCAAAGAAATAAAAGAAAATAAAGAACTTCTTCAGCGGTGACAGGAACACGACCTGCTGGCTCTGCGGAAAAGAAGAACTGGAGAGAGGCAGTTAGGAAAGGCGGGAAGGCAGCGCGCAGGCACTGTGGGATGCTCCCAAAAGCTTTCTTACTGGACGCTGGGGAGCATTCCTGCGCAGGCTCCACCGGTACCGACGATGCCCATATGTGAAGACTCATTCCTGCTTGTTCCTGGAGATACATATATTGGATGATGGCAGCAGGTGGGATAATGAAAGACACACACACACACATGGGTGATGGCTGAAGGGGGACAATGAAAGAGAGAGAGACACACACATGGGTGATGGCTGCGGAGGAGGAATAGAGAAAGAGACACATGGATGATGGCTACGGGGGGGGCAATGAAAGAGAGACACACACACATGGGTGATGGCTGCAGGGGAGGAATGAAAGACAGAGAGACACATGGATGATGGCTGCAGGGGGGGGGGAATGAAAGACAGAGAGATAAAGAGGCCCAGGATGGAGATGGTGAGAGGGGAGATGCAGGACACAGGGGAGGAGAGCTAGTGAAAGAGTGGGCAATAAAAGGCTTGGGAAAGAGAGAGAGAGAGATGGGGATGGGAGAGCTGAAGGACAGAAAGTGATGAAAAGCTGTGGCTAAATGCAGTGAAAAACAGGAGAAAGAAGAAAATTGAAAAGAAGAGATCAGTATTACAGACTGATATAAGTGATGAAGTGAAGACAGGAAGAGAGAGAAGAAATTGCAAACAGACAGGTGACACTGGAAACAAGAGTTAAGGGAAGGCAAAGAAAAGCAGAAAATAGAATCTAGAACCAACACAATTAGAAAAACAAAATGACCAGAAAACAAAGTAAAATAAATCATATTAGTTTCTATTTAGTGATTGGAATATGTGAGCTTTTGTAATGCACATCAATATAATCAGTATTAGATATGGCTGGGGCCCAGCTAGAGGCAAAAATCGGGAAGGGGACCTTAAAATCCACTATCACACTGTGCTTTCTTCAGCTACAGACATGCACACACACATTGCCCCCAGTCACTTAGCCCTCACAACCATGCACATATAATGATCCCAGAGAGTGAGAAAACACACACACACACATACACTCTGCCCCAAGACATTCAACCTCCTCACACACACTGCCCCCAGATGCTTAACTCCTAGCGCACACTGCCCAGAGACGCTCAGCCCCCACACTGCATATGTTCAAGAAACTATGTCATAACTTCCAAGCCTGTGTTAAACGAACTGAGTATATCAGATAACAACTTGAAGAAGCATACATTTACATATTTATAAGTTTATATTTATGTTATTTGAGTGATAATTTTATTTGATTACTATCTGGGGTCACGGGAATTTTCAGCTGCTGAAATGGTGTCATACCGGAAAAACGTTTGGGAAGCATTGCTTTACGTACTACAGATGATTTTACTGATAGTCCACAGATTAATACTAGGTCTACAATCTCATATTTCAGTTCTTTCAACACCCTCAGATGTATACTATCCATTCCAGGTGATTTGCTACTCTACAGCATATCAAATAGTTGTAATACATCTTCCTGGTTTAATCATTTCAAATCTTCTAATAATTCATCTTTAAATACCATTTCAGGCATAGGTAACTTCCCTACATCTTCTTCAATAAAGACCAAAGCAAAGAATTCATTCAGTCTCTCCACTATGGCCTTGTCCTCCATGAGCGTCCCTTCTACCCCTTTTCATCTAATGGTCCAACTGACTCACAGGTTTTTGCTACGAATGGGTTTTATTGTGTGTTTTTGCTTCAACAGCAAGCTTTTTTTTTCAAATTCTCTTTGCCTGCCTTATCAATGCCTTGCATCTAACTTGCCAGTGCTTATGTTTCCTGTTTTTGTCATTTGGATCCTTCTTCCATTTCCTGAAAGATGCTTTTCTGGCTACAATAGCCTCTCTGACCTCACCTTTAAACCATGCAGGCAGGTTTTGGGCTTTTCTTCCACTTTTCTTAAAGCATGGAATACATCTGGCCTGGGCGTCCACCTTGAGCACTAAGCCATTTACATAATTGCATCACAATATGTACATAGTTCGTCTTTTATGAGAGTTTGACTTGTTTCCTGTAACTACACTGAGTTACTTGTAAACCGTCTTGACTTGTAGAAAGATGGTATAAACCCCCCCCCCCTGTTAAATAAATAAATAAAGAACGCCCATTGTAGCTACCCCTTTTAGTTTTTTTCTTAACTATTTTCCTCATTTTATCTTAGTCTCCCTTTTGAAAGTTAAAAGGTAGTTACTGTGGATTTCCCTGCAGTCCGTCCCCCATTATTAAATTAAATGCAATCATACTATGATCACTATTGCCAAGTGGCCCCAACACCCTTTACTCTTGCACCAGATCCTCTGTTCCACTAAGGACTTGATCCAAAATAGCTTCCCCTCTTGTTGGTTCATGTACCAGCTGCTCTAGGAAGCAGTCATTTATTTCATCTAGAAACTTTACCTCCTTAGCATGTCCTGCCATGACACTGACCCAAACCCATTATTACTGTGTTGTAACATTTGTTAGTTTCCCTGATTTCTTCAGCATTTCATCATTCATCTGTTCATTCTGGCCAGGCGGTCAGTAGTACACCAACACTGCCATCGCCTTCCCCTTTTTACATGGGATTTCTATCCATAGAGGTTCCACAGTGTATTTTGTTTTCTGCAAAATTTGAATCCTGTGTGACTCAATGCTCTCTCTAACATAGGGCGCAATCCTTCCACCAATTTGATCTAACCTATCATTGTGATATAGTTTGTATCCAATTATCAGAGTGTCCCATTGGTTTTCCTCCTTCCACCAGGTCTCTGAGATGCGAATTATATCTAGCCTTTCATTTAGTGCTATATATTCTAATTCTCCCATCTTATTTTTTAGATTTCTAACATTTGCATACTGTCACCACCAGGGGGCAGACCGCTTCCAATCCAGCAAGCCTGCGCCTGATGGCGAAGAAATAGTTGTGCAACTCGAGTGGTAAAGCAAAAATGAGGTTTTATTCCCCTCCCGGGGTTGGATTATTCAAACAGGTAAATAGAACACAAGCACTTAAACATATCTTTTGGCAAAACACAAAGAACATAAGGGCAATATCTTCTTGCTTCAAAGTAAGAAACATGGTTATATATTTATCTGTAGCACACAGCCTTTATGCGTGAAACCCACACGTAGTGTTTTCCTGTAACACTAGGTTTTAGCTCTGGCTAGCATAAAGACATTTTCTCAGATGAAATCAATGTACAGTCCATCGGGTCACAGGTGGATGAACATTCACTGAGGGTGTCCACTAACATTGGTTCCTGCACATTTCCAAAGCCTTCCTTGTTTCTATCCTCTAGTTGGGATAGAGGGTATTCTTCTCCCTTCCTGCTATCAAGCTTTAGCCTACAGGGTTTTCTTTGGGGTTTAGAGATTCCTACCAGGTCCTCATCTGACATGCATACGTCCTCTGGTAAATCTCTCTGCTTCTCTGAAGGCAGTGAATGCTCTCTGCTTAAACGGCTAGGTTGGGAGTTGCTGCCCTGCCCCCACCTTAGGCTTCCTGTATAAGGCTGCTCTGCATTCACACGATAAGAACTTTTGTCCTTCTTAACTTTTAACTGCCCGCATTCATTCCCCAAGTCCCAGCTTCTGGTTACATACTGTTTTGACACTGGCTTGCACTCACTCCGGTTAGAACGTAGCCTCCATGCTCCAACGTCTCTGTAATCAGCAGGGCATGCACACCTGGCTTCTGCACGGGTAAGTTGCTTCCTCTTGGTGGATTCTGGGTAGCTATGTGGGTGAGTCCTTCCTGGTTCTGATTCTGAGTCACTTCCTAGGTTAAAGTGAGAGACTCTTCCTGGTTCCTCCCAGCCAGCTGCTGTAGGTAAGACAGGCTGTCTTCTTTGCCTACACTGCTCACGCTGTTCCAGGTCTCTTACACTCAAGTCTTGTTCCAAGTCTGACTCCTCTAACAACTCCTCTCCTCGTGGCAGCTCCCTGGAGGTGTTGCTCTTGTAATGACCCTCCCCTGTGTTCCCTGCACTGTCCTTATAAGGGCTGTAAGTATTTCTACCTCCCAGGTGTGTGCTATCAGGAACTAGGGCGTTTCTCTTTGCTAAATGTTTTCTCAGACCTCGTGGCTGCCTTTGTTGTCGTTGTCCCTGACAACAGCTGCCCACAGGGTCTGTTCTCCCATCAGCTTTAGAACTGAAATGCTGTGAGTTTTGCATTTTTAAAGTAGAAATTGGGGCTTCTTCATCACAATACAGACATTCTAGAGGTTGCATTTTATTCATATTAATCTGGTTATCAGTTGAGAGGGGGTAATTTGGATTCTTTCAATTTTGTCTGCTCTATACTTAAGGGCAACTGGTTGCTTTTATCTTTATTGGGATGTCCTAATGTCTCTCTTTTGCTAGTATCCTTCAAGGATACATCCTTCCGAACCAAGCACTCTTGGGCGAATGTCGACTTTCCCTTATTATCAAGTTTAAAAGCTGCTCCTTTTTAAAGGTTAATGCCAGCAGCCTGGCTGCATCCCGCTAAAGGTGGAGCCCATCCTTTCAGAAAAGCCGCTCCCTTCCCTAGAATGTTGCTCACTTCCTAACAAATCCAAAACCTTCGTCCCTGCACCATCCCAGCCACGCATTGAGACTCCGGAGCTTTGCCTGTCTTCTGGGTCCTGCACGTGGAACAGAAAGCATTTCTGAGAATGCTACCCTGGAAATTCTGGATTTCAACTTCCTACCTAAAAGCCTAAATGTGTTCTCTAGAACCTTATTGCCACACTTTCCTATGTTATTGGTACCAAGGCTCCTACCCAGCACTATCTAAACCCTTGTCTAGGTGGTGCACAAGGTTAGCTACTTTCGCACCAGGCAGGCATGCTACCAGATGATCCTCACGTCCACCAGCCACCAAGCCATCTACATACTATAAATCACAAACTATAACAGCCGTCCTAACCCTTCCCTCATGGAAAATCCTCCTCAGTGTGAAAGGGTTTTACTTCACCTGGAGGACAAGTCCTAGCAACAGGATCACCTCCTGCCAAACCAAGATGATGCTCTACTCCATGGCAACAGAGAGACTGCCAGACTGGAGGTAAGACTTCAGTACTACGTCCCTGTAGTTCTTGTCTATATACCTCTCTGTCTTCCTTATGTCCTTTGAGTCTGCTATTCTTGCCTCCAGAGATAGGACTCGTTCCCCGAGAGCAAAGAGCTCCTTGCATCTAGTGCACACGTAAGACACCTCACCACCTGGGAGAAAATCGTAAATGTGACACTCACTGAAATAGACTGGATAGCTCCCATCTCACTGATGGACTGCTGTCTGCATCTTAGTTTTACGGTTTTGTTTAGCTATTTAAATTGTTTATTTAAACTTGCTAGGGATACTTGTACTGATACAACTATACCTAATAAGTTAAAGTAACATTGTTCATCTCAAGATTAATTTATTTCAGGGCCTTAATTAAATCTATTACTGGTGAAGATAACCAGCTGAAACTGAAAGTAAATTTGACCACCTCTTCCCCCTTTAATAGGTTTAAGAGCCTATAGAGATAAGATTATGCCTGGGGTGGGTGGAAGTCTTGGAGCGTGGGAGGGCAAGAACACTTAGTAAAAGCTGGCTTGCTACACAGTGCCCTGACCTGTATTTCTAAAGTAATCTCTTAATTTCCTGAGTGATTTACACAGCCCTTGGTTTGATAGAGGGAGCCTTTCAAATTGCCCCTTTTATCTGTCAATTTCTTTAACACCTCTTTAGATCCAGAGGGTGCCAGACACTTGATCAAGGAGGAAGCAACACCAAAACATCCTCTCAACAGCACCTATCATGACCAGCACCTCTCAAACAGCATTCCATAGAGTTTTTGAATACTACAGCCCAGGTCTATGAAACTCACTCCCACACCCCCTAAGATCAACTACGGACAGCGCCAATTTCCGAAAACAGCTAAAGACTCACCTCTTCATGGAATACTTCGACACCATAGCAAACACGCAGCCTTAACATTCAAGAACTCCTACCAATCACTCCACCCACAATGCCGTACACTACACCAAACAGAGTCCTAAAGCTACACTGTAAATAGTTGAAATGTTGCACAGTTAATTTGAGATATACTCAGGAGAAATGTTAATTGTTCCTTGTAAAATAGTTGCTGAATGTACCTGTTCCATGTAAAACTGTTGATATGTTCATTGTAAACCGCCTTGATAGTACTGGTATATAAAGAAAATGCCAAATGAACAAATAAATTTAAAACAATTTCATGGGTCTCTTGCCTCTTAACTGGAATATCTCTTTGTAAAGGTCTCTAGAAATATTTATTTATTTCTACTCAAAGAATATTTACCCTATTCTACCTTCTATGCTAAATTATACTCTGATTTGATTTAAATGAAAAGCTCTCTGGTGGTACTAAGCCCTGACAGACTTAACAAAATACACAGGATTCTAAAATACACAGATTTATCAGCTTTAACCCAAATAATTCCCTTTTCCCCAAGATTTAGAGTATTTCTTAGAAGATAAACACTAACAAGTGAAGATTTCTTTCCAGCAGCAGCAGTCCCTTTTGGTAATCCTTCAAAACTGATAAAGCACTAGAGCTTCCTATTCAAAGCCACCCAATGGTGCCTGAGTCCCAGAATCATGCCACTCAGGCTCCTCCAAGGGCTTCTAAGAAAGGAAGGGATGGCTGGACTTGAAAGCCTAAACAGACTAGAGTAGGACCTCAAAGATGGTCAAAGACCCTCAACTCAACAGACTAGCAAAGGGAGAAAAGCAAACACAACTAGGCTATAGTCTCCTACTCTTTTTTTTCATGGTGGGTATACGACTCCATCAAGATCCAAGATGTGGTAAAGGCTTCCCCAACCGACTCATACCTCAGCCACAATAGCAAAAGCATGACCCATCTCTGCTTCTTCACTTTGTTGTTGCTTTTTTTTGTTTGTTTTGAAACTTGAAACAAGCACCACACTGGCCCAAAGGAGGCCCAAATAGTTACTGACCATCGTCAATGATAGTGCTGGGAAAGAGCCAAGAAAAAAATAGCTTTTGATGCAGTTGTGTTTTTGTAAAGTTAATTCACTGAAGCAAGACATGCTAGTCTGAAACTTAAAAGCATGTCAGAAATTGCTCTGTGCTGTAATTGTTATGAAGATTATTTTGTGATTATTGTTCCACATTCAGATGAGACCAATGAATGATACTGCTGGGATTTAAAGATATGCAGGTATACCTATTTGTTCAATCCTCAGCTTTGCTCTGATGGTTTCTCCATTCGTGGTTTATTTCACAGCTGTATGATTGCAAGGTTGAAGTATCATATTAATTGTAAGCCTTTTGATAAGATATTTGGGGAATTTGTGAGAATATAGTACATTTGTAGTCCTACTCCTTGTTGAGGGGGTCAGTTTTGGAATTAAGAAAAAAATAATAGCAGTGTTTTTGTTTTTTTAAACCAAACCATTTTTTTTCCATGATGAAAATATGACAGTGGTGTAAGCAGGACACCCTCACCACAGCAGCGCTGGCAGAGAGCACGCCCAACCTGGGTTCTGGAGCCAACCCTTACTGCCTGCCTCTTCAGAGCATGGGAGAAGCTGCTCACACCTTCTCTGAGGCTCTGGCTGCCGCCAACATGGCCTGAGGAGTACAGCCAGGCATGACCTAAAATGGTAGTCCTGCCTGCCAAAATCGGCTGAGACGCCCCTACTGGATCCTGCCATAATCAATGACCTTCTGGAGTTTCAAACTACACCTGTCACAGCCCCCAGCCCCCAGACATGCCAGTCTCGCAGTGGTATAGGTGGTCTTCTCAACAGAACTCCGACTACACCAGTGCATGGTCCTAGGCACGCTCTGCATCAATGAGGCACCAGGGTGTCCCCCTCCACTGCAATACTTACCGGCTGCTGTGGACTCATGCAACAACGGCAAACATTAGCCTCTTATGCCACATAGGCCTTGCACATAAACAGAGGCAGCCATGGTGTTTTCTTATTTTTTCCCTTATATTTGAGGTGAGTTTTTCTTCCCCCCTCCCCTTTCTTCTTCACCTGTAGGTTCTTCCTGCCCACTCCCTAATGTTGACGGAAGAGGAAGGGAAAAAGTCTCCACCAAAGCCAAACACCCTCAAACACTCAGAGTAAATAAGCGAGTGGGAAGCCAAGTGGAGGAGGGGGAGGGACCCGGTACCACCAGGTTCTGCACCCTTGGGCCTGCAGCTAGCCTTGACCATACTACACTCTTTGGTCTGCTGCAACTTCTCCATCTTCTCTTCAATCCAGCCACAAACTGCACAGGATGAGACAACACCTCCATCTGCTGGAGACAGAGAAATATTGGTGAATGGAGAGCTGCACAAGACCTTTATACCATGGCATCATCAAACTCAGTGGTTCTCAGTCTCCATCTGCTAGTGGGGAGGCATAACCTATGCATCTGGACTGGACTGGAATGACAATGAGGAAACTTATTTCTTTCCAAAAACAAGCATATTCAAATCATGACAAGGTAAGAAGGGACACAGGTAAAACAAACTTGCAGCAAACAGAAGAGGTTTCAGGATCTTACCATGCCAATTACAGACAGAGAAAAGAGCAGCGAGTAGATGTTTTTATCTCACTGAGGGTAAAACCAGGCTCAGAATTCAATCCAAGTTTGCTTTTCTGTGGTGAAGTCACTTTCTTCAGCCATTAAAATGTATTAAACTACATGCAATGCCCTCATACAATTAAAATATGGATAGTTAGCTCTCTGGGAAGTTGTATTTGCATTATATGGGATAAGAAAGCATATGGCATTCTTAAAAAGCTAGCAAGGAATAGGGGGCAAGCAGTTTCTTTTGGATAGTAAGTGTGAGATAAAAGGTCATGAATTTGCTTATATTAAGGTAAAATGTTTTAGATCAATATTCAAAAGGAAATATTCCAATAACTGCCAAAATTATCTGGCTAATTCCTTTAATCACAACTATCCAGATGATGCCACTGAACTAGACAGTGTGGGGTAGTGCATTGGTAGTCCTGGAATTAATCCAGTCTGTTGACTCGGTAAATTTAGGCCAGAAAAAAATTATATCCTAAGTTATCTGGACAGCAAACTAAACAGCACCACATTCTGGATAATTAATGCAACCTATTCAGCTTTGGATGTTATCCAGACAACAGTGCTGAACAAACATATTTTCTTTAACTGCTGTAGCCGGCATTTTTAAAAAAAATAAGAACATAAAGAACATAAGATATGCCATACTGGGTCAGACCAAAGGTCCATCAAGCCTAGTATCCCGTTTCCAACAGCAGCCAATACTTGTCAGCAGGACCGTACCAAGTTAGCAATGCGCCCTATGCTACTGGTAAAACTGGAACCTCTAATTCCATGCATCTGCATGCAGGAACTTGCTTTTGTTGGCTTTCCTGGAAGCCCAGTGATGATATCAGTGCCCCTTCCATACTTGCATCCTGTGTGGCTGCACCACTTGCACAGCCCTCAATATGGCCCTAACTGTCAGGTTCCCAAAAAGGTACACAGAATACGCGCTGCTTATCCAGGGGTAAGCAGTGGATTTCCTTGGTCCTCTTTAATAATGGTTTATGAACTTTTCCTCCAGAAACATGTCTAAACCTCTTTTAAACTCAGCTACACTAACAGCTCTATTACATCCTCCAGCAACAAATTCATGTTTGATTATGCATTGAGTGAAAAAAATATTTTCTCCTATAAAGTCTTAAATGTGCTACATTGTAGCTTCATTGCGCACCCCCTAGTCTTTCTACTTTTTGAAGGAACAACCAACCAATCTACGTTCACCCATTCAACTCCATTCATTATTATTTTATAGACCTCTATCATATCTCCCCTCAGCCATCTCTTTTCCACATAGAAGAGCCCTAACCTTTTAAGCTTTTCCTCATAGAGATATCCTTACATCCCTTTTATCATTTTGACTGCTTTTCTCTGTACTTTTTCTGATTCTGCTATAACCTTTTTAAGATAGGGCGACCAGAATAGCATACAATATTCAAGGTGCAGTGGCACTATGGAGTGATACAGAGGCATTATATCCTCCTTACTGTATTTTCCATTCCTTTCCTTATGATTCCTAGCATTCTACTTGCTATTTTGTCCACCGCTGTACAATAGGCAGAGGTTTTCAACGTATTATCCATGATGAAGACCTGATTTTTTTCCTGGGTAGTGGCTTCTAATGTGGAACCTTGCATCATGTAACCATAGTTTGGGCTGTTCTTCCATAAGTGTATAACTTTGCATGTCCACATTAAATTTCATCTGCCATTTGAACATCCAGTCTCCTAATTTATCAAGGTCCTCTTGCAATTTTTCACAATCCTCTTGCGTTTTAACAACTTTGAATAATTTTGTGTCATCTGCAAATGTGATCACTTCATTTGTTATTCCCATTTCCAGGTCAGTTATGAATATGTTAAAAAGCAATAGGCCCAGCACAGACCCCTGGGGTATTTCAATATTCACCTTTCTCCACTGAGAAATTTGGCCATTTAGCCCTACTCTCTGCTTTCTATCTTTTAACCGGTTCCTGATCCACAATATCACACTGCCTCCAATCCCATGATTTTTTAACATGGTCAAGAGTCTCTCATGAACTTTCTTAAAATCCAGATGCACTATATCAACTGGCTGACTTTGGTTTACCTATTTATTCATACCTTCAAAAAATATAACCGATTAGTAAGACAAGACTTTCCTTGACAAATTCATGTTGGCTTTCTTCCATTACATCATGACTATCTACATGTTCAGTAATTTTATTCTTTATAATGGCTTCTACCATTTTACCTGTGATGTCAGGATCACACTGGAACCCTTTTTAAAAATTGGCGTTATATTGGCCACTCTCCAATCTTCACAGATTATTAATAGTAGGTCTGCAATCTCCACCCATTTATATATTAAAATAAAATTGACTTATTGAAATTGTTATGCTTATTTCTCTGTTTCTTATATTCAGTTTCAATTGTATATTTTTTTTGTTATTATTTGAAGCCACTTTGTACTAGCAATTTCAAAAATAGTGGCCTGTAAATGCAGCATTAACTAAGTCCTTCCAGCTGGAATAGAAGAAAGAACCGCCCTGCGCGGCGTTTTTTTGCACACTGAACAAGTTTAGAGTATTAAGTGATCTGTTGGATCGGAGTGCATTGTTCCGCTGCATGATGAGAGATCGTGCTGATTAAACAATTTCCCCCTGAAGAAGTATTCAAAACGTATTAGCGGTACCCACATGGTGGCGTCGGGGAGCTATATCAACAATATTAAGATAAGCACATTCTTTATCACACAAAACGTGGTTTATGGATATAGTTAAAAATTAGAGAAAGATCTGATGAAAGGAAAAAACATAACATTTTTGAGTCAAACAGTGAATATTCATGGTCGTTGATGCGATAAGGCATATTGCTTTTGAAAACTCTAAGCATTGCCAATGTGAGTCTGAGACCTTTATTCACTTTTTTATATATAAAAGAAAAAAAAAAAAAGAGAAAAAAGAAACAAAGTGTAACTTTCATTAGCAATTTTCTCAATATTTTTAGAGGGTATTCTGTTTGTTTGTTAGTTTATAACCCTCTGGCATTTGACCTAAGTTGCAGTGGTTAGCTACTGCGGCTTCTGGTGTCTGCAGCAATCCCCAGATATTCAATGCCAGGGCCATATATGACCCTGGCATTGAATATCCAGGATGAAGGGTCAGCGGGCAGGGCTATGCGCCCATAGGAGTGCATAGCCTGCCCAACTCAATATCGAGCCCATACTCTTCACTAACACTGGCAGTTGTAAGGTTACTCCACAGTAGAGTAGCATAATATACAATAATTTACACACCTACGTACAAGGGGGGGGGGGGCCTGCGAGCCCGATGAAGATAGCCGCAAGGGAACTTTGCTCTCCTAGCCTCAAATCCATTTCATGGCAATCTAACTGCTTTCACTAACCCCTCCTAATTTGTAAAAATAGTGTCTGCTGCCATCAACCGCTATGCTGACAACCCCTCCTGCACCTCCAACCCCCACACACTCATCAGAAACTGGGATCTGCTCTCTGTACCAATAAGTGAATGAACAGCGTTTCTGATCGTGCTGCTAAGGCCACTGAATGACAGGCGGGTGAATGTCAAACGCCGGCTCCTCTACTGCTAATCCCGAGGTGTGAAATGTGATATTACACCTAAAAACCGACTGAGGCACGGGATTGAACACTGCGGAGGAAACTCCGCTCTTAAAAGCAGCTCAAAAAAACTACAGGCGTTGAATATTAGCTGCCTACACCGGATATATGCCAGTACAGGGTGGGCTGGGATGAAAGCATACCTTTTAAAAAAAAATCCCTGGATTGCTCCGTCAGTGCTGGAAAGCCATCAAAGTGGAACGCATCCGTGGCATGCAGGAGAATGGTGTGGTGGCAGGAAAGTCGGCCATCTTTAGTACCTGGAGAGTTACAGCACGAGTGAGGGCAGACCGCCATTCCTGACTTCATTTAGTTCAGTGCGCTTGACAAGCTTGCATTGGAGCATTGAAATGAAAGCCTATTCAATATATACTAGTAGGATGTGAGGCAGACTTCATCGAGTGTTGTAAGAGAATTGTGTGAGATCACTTTGCTGTACCATCTCAGGTAATTGAGCTGAAGGATATCCAGTCACCCAGATCTCTAGGTAGTCCTCAAAAAGAAAGTGTGGAGAAAATAAGAGAGAAAGAGAAGAAAACACAAAGGAAAAGGATTTAAAAAAAGGAGAGAGAGAGGAGAGGTTAGAAAAAGAGAGAAAAAAAATAAAAGAAAAAAAGAGGGAAAGTTTGTGCGAATGTAGCAAGGCAAAGAGTTTCACAGAACAGAGATCACTTTACACTATTTTTGCAATAGTGCCTTCACGTCATTCAGTACAATATGCAGGCAGACAAAATTAATTTCAAGACGGTGCTGTTTCTCACACACCACTACTACACCTGTGTTGGGGCTCCTCCATGTGGATCTCTTAGATAGTGCTCCTTAGAGAAACTGGAGAATGTTAACTGTCCAACCTCGCTCTACAAGGAAGTGAGACATCATGTCCAATACTAAATCTTATGTGGGGACTCTATCGAAATATGCCCGGGTGAAGGATTCTGCTCTCCTACTCTACCCGTCTCCGAACCGGATGGAACTTCAGCCTTCCCACAAGGGCTGATTTTAAGTCCACCACCACCAGTTACAAAAGTGGATCTTGCAGATATTCTGCAAAAGTTGCGGCTCATCCGGCTGGATCTCTCAAAGGCGGTGAGTGTTATAAGGGTGGATGTAAAGTCCCTTGATGACCGAGTCACTCAAAACGAGATCAACATAGGTGAACAGATTGATGCTACAGCCATCTTTCAGTCTAAGTTACAAAATATTGACCAGCGAAGATGCAATATTTGAGTGAAGGGGATTCCAGTACAGCCAGGAGATAGGGAAAATACTATAGCTCTCATATAAGATCTTTACGCTTTCTGCATACCAACAGCACCAGGTCCAATCAAGCTGGAGCGCGCACACTGCAGTATGGGAACAAAAGTCAGATCACATTATCACCCTCGGCCCATAATTGCCTAATTAATTTTTTTGAGGAAAAAGTTACACTCATGCGGAGCCTGCACGGTAAACGCACCATCATCTAACGGGACCACACAGAAAGAATTTTAAGCCCTTGATGCAAGCTCTACAGAAGAAAGCTGTGAAATATCTCTGGGGCTTCCCATTTGCCCTCATCTTCAAGTGGAATGTTGTCTCCCATCGCATTACAGAACTAGCAAATTGTATGGACTCTATTCAGTCTGGATAAGATCAAGCCCCACGAATGCGAGACAATCAAGAGGAATGGGAAATTTCCACGCCCAAGAGAAGAAAAATACCAGGTTCCCACTGCTCCTCTGAAGCAGAGCAGGGTGAGTTGCAGCACAAATAAATAAGCACAACAGGTCCACCATGATCTGCTGAATGTAACTGTGTTCTTATCTTTGTTTACTGCCTTTAAATAAAGCGTAGTTACTCACCTGTAACAGGTGATCTCCAGGAACAGCAGGAATTTAGTCTTCACATATGGGTATCATCGGTACCAACGGAGCCTGCGCGGGAACGCCCCAGCGTCCAACAGGAACGCTTTTGAGAGCATCCCTCAGCACATGCGCGCTGCCTTGCCGCCTTTCCCTCTTCCATTAAGTTTGTAGCTGAGTGAAAGGATAGAGGGAGAGAGGAAAGAGGGAGAGAGAGAACTCCTAGGAGAGGTGGGTGGGTTGTGAAGACTAAATTCCTGCTGTTCCCGGAGATCACCTGTTACAGGTGAGTAACTACGCTATCTCCAGGAACAAGCAGGAATGTAGTCTTCACATATGGAGACTCCCTAGCTGAAGATCACAGGTAGATAGCCCCAGGAAGGTGCCACCCTAGAAAGGCAGGCATCCTTCCTCCCATGGATCTCTGGCAT